>CM028138.1:413350000-414600000 GCA_016271365.2 Neoceratodus forsteri
GCGGACAAATGGGATCCTTTCCTGCAGATGTGCGGGACTAACCACCACTGGATGGCGTCCCCATCCTCTTGGTCACAGTGACCAGCTGGTTGAAGTGACCCTGTGCTGAGACCACTGGCTGGCCAGCTCCCACTGCAGGGAGTGCATTCTCCAGTGGGCCCAATGGACCACACTGGTGTAGGCTGCCATGTAGCCCAGCAGACGGAGGAAGTCCTGGGTAGGGTGTAATTGACCAACCTGAAATGATCGGGCAAAGGAGGCGGGAGCCTCCACTCTGTCCGCCAAGAGTCAGGCTCTCGCTCTGCAAGAGTCGAGCTCTGCCCCGATGAAGGTGATCACCTGCGAACGACGAGTTCCGACCTGGCCTTGTTGGACCAGGAGGCCAAGGGAGACGAGGTCTGAGGGCCAAACCCTGAACCGCTCCACCTTCTGCCTGGAGGGACCTGTGATCAGCCAGTCGTCCTAGTAAGGGTAAACCGGACCCCTGCGGCACCCTAGGTAAGCTGCCACCACTGCAATGCACTTAGTGAAGACCCTCAATGAATGGCATGTCCTGAACTCAGAGGGTTCCCTCCTTCTGCTCGGAAGAGGAGGAACCTTTGATGAGATGGATGGATCGGACGTGGAAGAACGATCTGGAAGATACAGGAGCAAAACCACATTTTGCTGTAGAGATGGTGCGCAACCGGAGAAATCTGTTCAGGTCATGCAGATCTAGAATGGAGCGCCAGCTCCCTGTCCGCTTTGGCAACAGGAAGCAGAGGATCCGTGACAGGAACCACGATCTCCTTGCAGAGGAGCTGGGTTATGTTGGCTCTTAGAGCTGACAACATGTTCGCAAAACCAAGTCCTCCCATGGGAAAGAGCTTGGCAAGGAGGGTACTATTCGAATTCCAGAGGCAGACCCTGACCCACCACTTCAAGAACCCACCTGTCCGTGGTGACAGCGGACCAGAAAGGAAGTGGAGAAGCCAGTCCCCATGGGAGGATGCAGCGGAGGAGTGGCGGGCATGAGGGAGGCACCCCACATCCTGTCACTGTGCAGGCTTAGAAGAGGAGGAGGGCCCGGCTGAGGCAACACAGAAGCCTCTCCCTCCAGGCTTGCAGACGACCGAAGCCATCAACTTGGGCTGAGGTCACCAGGTCTGAGCCTGCTGACTAGTTTGAGGCTGGGTGTGCTCGGCCATAGGAGTGGAGGTGAAATGAAAAGGCTTCCTTCTGCTGCTTGGAGCCCTTAGGGTCCTTCTGGGCAGATGTCACAGAGTCCAAGGTGGCACTGGACTTCTTGATAGGGGTGAGGTGGCCCTCGACCCCTGGGCGCGAACAGGTCGGTGCTCACGAAGGGGACATCTGCCTTCTTGTGCTGAGTGGCCGGAAAGCTCGACATCCTCAGCCAAGCCCTGTAGCGTGACGGCCACTGAGGTCGCCATGGAGCAGGCACAGGAGTCCCCAATGTCCATGGCTGTCTGGAGCTGTTGTCTGGCTACAGCCTGGTCCCGGTCAGCTGTGGTATGAAGGTCCGCTGGCAGATGAGGAAGCACCTCATCCAGGGTGCCCAGTAGGGCATAAGACAAGTGGGCCATAAGAGGGCCAAGCCGCCTGGCAGAAACCAAGCGAGGAGGCAGCACAGACTTTCTTAGCAGCATGGTCCAACTTCTTGGACTCCTAGTCAGGCGTGCTTGTCAACATTCCCGTGTTGCTGGAGTGCATAAACACACAGCCTGCCACCAATCCCTTGGTGCTCTCTGTGAAACCCGAGAGGGAGCCGGTAGGTACCATGATTCGGCGGGGCGATCTGGGCAGAAGGCGTGGGGTATGAAGTGGGCACCGCCAAAGCTCCAGGACAGGCCAAGAATGGCTTGCCACTGGGAAAGTCTCCGAGAGAGTGTCTTCTCGTTAGGATCTCAAGTCAATGGGTAACGAGCCCACTTCTGGACGGGCTAAATTTTCATACCCATTGACTTGGAGATCAAACAGAGAAGGCCCATGAAGGAAGATGGACCTTGTCCATCGAGATCACCCATGGACCTATGTTGACTGGATGGGAGTGCAGAGAGGATCCTTCAGATTCCAAGGAGTCATTAAAAGTGGTTGACTGCCCGAGACCTCACTGACCCTCCGCGGATGGTCAGGGGTGACGTGACCAACAACCGATGGGAAAGTCCCTTAGACGGTGAGACTCCTTAGTAGAAGCGTGGTCGGCGGTTGTTTAGGGCGGCGGTTCCACCACTATCATTGCAGATGCCTGGGTCCGCTGAGCCGGACCGTTTGGTCAGCTTCGTGATGGAGACAGCATTGGCCTTTCGAGCAACAGCCAGGTGATGGCCAGCATAAAAGTTGGAGTCGGCTTGACGCCAGTAAGCATCAACCGCTGCCACATCAAATCCTCATAGCATCTATGCAATTTGTGCCAAAGCCTATCCTCATTCGAGAAGGATGAGGATGAAGAGCAGTGGTGGCACCACTTTCTGTGATGCAGAGAGCGGGAGTGCCAGTGTCAGCGACAGGGCTTGGAGGGAGTCGCTGAGCACTGAGGCTCCTCTGGGTCTTGGTCATCGACCAGAGGCGGCAGGTCAGCGGACTGATCCGTCCCTTCAATGCTGAGTCTGGACCGAGTCCTGGACAAGGAAGTGTCAGCCTCTTCAGCTGGCAACTGGTCAGTCGGCTTGAGAAAATCTTGTCCGGACCTCAACCAGCGTTTCAGCCAATAGGCCTGACGGGATTACCGGTGGAGCCAGAAGCCTGGGCCGCGGATCTGACCGAAGTCAAATCTGGAGAAGCCCGATTAATCAGAGGCTCGACTAAGAGCCCTCCCAAACCCATGAATGACGGCGAGTCCTTTCTTTTCTTTTTGGATTTAGATTTGTGCTCAAAGGGTCCCTGGCCAAGGGTTGGCAGGGACTGACACAATTCCTTGAAGGACCCCGTGAAAAGTCAAGCTCAGCTGGAGCTGCATGAAGGCAGAAGCTGAAGAGTGAGCTGCGCCTGGCCCGCCGCTCCTCAAACGGCGCAAGCTGTTCAGTGGACCTCGCAGCTGTGGAGACCACCTAACGGGCATCCTTGATTAGACCGCAGATTCTCAAACGCCAGGTGGCCCAGTTTAAGTCGGGTGAGATGGTCCTCCAAGACGCTCTGGTGAAAAGAACGACAGGTCGCAGGCCTGGGAATCATGATCGTGCTCAAGGCAGCAGACGCATGAGGCGTAGGGATCGTCCTGGACATCTGCCCGCAACAGCACCGGGCGGAACCTGGAAACGGACTTATCGTCCATGACGATCATAATCAAAGATCGAACTGAAGATGAAACACGTGAGTTTAATTTTAGAAAGTAAACCAAGATTTAAGTGCGAGGGCCTACTCAACGAAGGAGCAGTAAGGAGGAACCTGCTTCTTCCAGTGGAAAGGAACATCTGGTGTCATGTGGTGAAGCCGAGGGAGTTACCATCTGGGTGGGTGGAGAAGCCAGCTTAAAGACTTTCCGCAAGCTCTTAAAGGGAAAGGACACAGCCAGAAATGTGGCTAGAACATCATTTCCACGTCCCTAGAAATCCTGATGCCAGGTCAAAAGCCAGGACTTCACAGTATGATCTGGCTAGGATATCTGTATAAAAATCCTTTCCTGAGGATGTTTGGACATCACACTTCCTAGTATAAAATCACAGCAATTACACTGGTGATGTCACAAACACAGTTATTATAAGGTCAGCTGGAAACAGATCTATTTAAATTAGTAGAGTTACGATATGTGTGACATGAAGGATCTTCCATGCTGCCACAATTACGCTGTTGATATCAGGAATCACTGCTGTAGCAGCCCAATGTGCCAGGCAATGTGACAATGGCACTGTGGGATCCTAGATCTTGCTGGAATGCTGATCTATGGTGTCTCTGATGGGTCACATCTGTACTGATTTAGGGTAAAATATTGACTTGTCTAGTTATGGGATGTAATCCAAACTCTAGAAAACATGACAATTTAATGCAACTGCTACAAATGCAATGGTTCTAAATATTTTGCTTAAGTAGATTCCGGATCTTTAAATTCAAGGCCCGAATGATATCTGAGGGATGATGGATATAGGTGAGGAGGAGCTGTGGGGAGGAGGGATCACTACATGGATTCTGAATAGATTCTGTGAGGCAATCTTTCCTATGTTTCTCTCACATATTACATCATATGCCCCCTTTTATTTTTGTTGTTCACCATTACAAAAGGCATGGAAGATAGCCTGTTACATACTGCCTGGTCTCCCAGGGTGGGGAATAGTGATATTACATGCCAACTTGGCTGGGATAAATGGCTCTGTGTTTTAGTCACTGGTTTGTCAGTCCTGTGCAATAAGGAAAGCAAATGCAGTGAGCCTATTCCCCAACACAGGCTTCAAAACAAATCTACATTCACGAACAGTGGCTATAATAGTTTGAAGGCCCATGATTGTGCTTACGACTCTAGTCATGCACAGCTTCACTCACTCTGCGACATTCCAAGGTTCTAAATAGTGGAAAACTGCAAATGTAGTATAAATACAGGGCAGACTTGGTCATCAAGATCCCTGAACCGTGCCAGCTGCAGGTAACACAAGAAAAAATTACTCACCTTAGTAATTGTGTTTCTTCTAATGGAGTCTTTCTGTATTCTGACAATCTGCAGTTAGCCTCAGCCTTTAAACTGCCCTGGAGAGTATAGGGTTAATTTTCTATGCAGTGCATAGAATGTTGAGCTCAAGCTCGCTGAGGTCTCTGTCTACAGCACTTTGAAACCCAACCGCCAGATTCTTACGAGCAAACACTCACTGACTAACTATGTGGAAACTGTAAAATTTTTAACTAGCCAACTGGCAACAAAAGTTTTGGATTCCCAAAGGAAGACTCAAGTCAGGAAACCCAAAACCAAAACCGATCCAAATAAAGATTATAACATAAGCACTCAAGTAAAAGGAGGGTGTGCTGAAGACACCCCTGGGTGCAACACTGCACTTGCCCACCCACTTCCCAAAAACAGGTTCTGAGAGGGAGGGTGATCAGAATACAGCAAGACTCCATTAGAAGAAACACAATTACTAAGGTGAGTAATTTTTTCTTCACACAACCTGAAGTCTTGCTGTATTCTGACAATCTGCAGACTACCAAGCAGTACCTCCATGAGGAGGGACAGAACCTACTTTGGGAATAGGCTCTGAAGTACTGCTGTGCCAAACCGAGCACCACCCTAGCCTGGATATCCAGAGAGTAATGCTTGGTAAAGGTATAGACTGTTTTCCAGGTGGCTGCTTGACAAATTTCTAACAGAGGAATATCCCTGGCAGCAGCCAGGAAGCAACTGTACCTCTTGTGGAATGAGCCCTCAGGCCTGAGGGTGGAATCTTTCCCAATTTCTCATAGCAGAATTGTATACAAGAAACAATCCACCTGGCAATAGTTCTCTTGGTGGCAGGTTTGCCCTTTCCCACTTCCCCATAAGTGAGGAACAACTGTAGGGAATCAAACCTGTGACGCTTGGTATGCGTATGTAGTAGCTAAGGGCTCTTAACATCTAAACTGTGTAGCCTCCTCTCCCGAGGAACAATGATCAGTGAAGAAAACAGGGAGAACACAGTCTGATTCAAATGGAAGTCTGAAACCACTTTGGGCAAGAACCTCCTATTGGTTCTAAGGACCACTTTATCTCTATGGAATGAGATAAAATCAGGTTCCACTGACAGGGCTTGCAATTCACTGATACGTCTGGCAGAGGTAATGGCTATCAAAACACAGCTTTCCAAGTCAAGTACTTAAGCTCTGCAAGACATAGGATCAAATGGGGGTTGCTAAGTTTAGCAAGGCAAACATTTAAGTCCCAGGCAGGGGCAGGATCCCTAAAGGGAGGACTGGTATGAAGCAATCCTAAAAAACTTGCAGAATACAGAGTGAGATGATAGTGAGGAAGGCTTTCCCACTGACAGAAAAGCAGAAACAGCTGACAAATGTACCTTGAGAGTAGCTAGTCTGAGGCCTAGACCATTGAGATGGACCAAATAATCCAGAACTGTAGGCAATTCGGCAATGTCTGGGGATATATGCTTCTTGGAACACCAAATGCTGAATCTTTTCCATTTGGAGTCATAAGTCTTTCTGGTGGCAGGCTTTCAGAGGCTTTGAGAATATCCAGAACCCTTGGAACAGATGCAAATCTGCATACTCTAACTCTTCAAGAGCCATGCCTTGAGATTGAGGGACCAAAGGTTGGGGTACCAAATCCTCCTCTGGGAGGAAGTTAACAGGTTGTAGTTCCTGGGAAGAGACAGGGGAAGATGGACTGCCAGGGACAGTAAGAGGGGGTACCAGGGCTGTCTGGCCCAACCTGGAGCAATCAGAATCACTTTGCAGGGTTGTGACCTCACTTTGACCAGAACCTTGGACAGTAGAGGAAAGGGAGGGAAGGCATAGAGAAAATTCCCTTCCCACTTCAACATCAGAGCATCCAGAGGACTGAGCCCAAGACTGGGGGTCTGCAACAAAACAGAGGAAGTTGGTGATTGTCTGGGGCTGCAAAGAGATCTATTTCTGGAGTGCCCCACCTTGAGAAAATCACTGTTAATACCAGAGGGTCCAGGGTCCATTCGTGATGGCCCTGGGAGATCCTACTCAGTACATCTGCTAGCACATTGTCCTTCCCTGGAGGTGGACTGCTATCAGAAAGGTCTGCAGAGAATAAGCCAGGGACCACAATTTCATGGCTTCCATGCACAAGGCCGTGGACCAAGTGCCTCCGTGCTTGTTGATGTACCACATGGTGGTGGTGTTGTCTGTTCTGACCTGAACCACCGTGTTCAGCACTGACTGAGAGAAAGCTTGCAGGGACAGAAAACTGCCCTGAGTTCTAGGAGATTGATATGAAGAAGGGATTCCTGAGGGGACCACAGTCTCTGGGCTGTGAGAGCCCCCAGATGGGCTCCCCACCCCAAAAGGGAAGCATCCGTGGTAAGGACTCACCGAATGAGACTGAGTAACAAATGGGACCCCTTGTTTAAATTGTCCTGATCCTGCCACCATTGAAGAGCTTGGATCAGTGTCCCAGTCACTGGAATCAGTTTGGTAAGAGGATCCTTCTTTTGGGACCAAAAGGCCCTCAGATGGAACTGAATGTCCTCATCTGGAATCTTGCCCCTTGGACCACTGCTGCAGAAGCTGCCATGTGGCCCAAGAGTTGAAGGAAATGCCTTGCTGGTTGGGACACCTGAAGGAGGAAGCCAGTTCTATAAGAACTCTTGCCCTTTCCAGGGGAAGAAAGGCTCTTGCTTTGACAGTATCTAGCTCTGCCCCTATAAAGGTAAGAAGCTGCACTGGTTCGAGAACTGACTTGGGGAGGTTGAGAAGAAATCTCAGGGAAGTGAGCACTGGCTGGGTCACTTGCAGGTCTGACTTGATTTGGTCTGGAGACTGACCCACTAGGAGCCAGTCATCCAGATATGGAAAATGGAAATCTTTTGCCTTCTTAAAAGACAACTACTACTGCCAGGCACTTTGTAAAACCCTTGGAGCTGATGTTAGACCAAAGGGCACTGCTTTGAACTGATAATGGCCTGAGGGCAACTTGAACCTGAGGTACTTTCTGTGGGAGCACCTGGTAGGGATGTGAAAGTAGGAATCTTTGAGGTCCAGGGAGGATAACCAGTCCCCTGGCCTTAGAGAGGAAGAATTATTCCCAGAGTCACCATCTTGAACCTTGGTTTTAAAAGATGTTTGTTCAGGTATCTTAGATCTAGGATGGGTCGCCACTCCTCTGTCTTTTTGGGGTAAGGAAGTACCTGGAGTACAGACCTTTGCCCGGTGTAGGGTAGGAACTCTCTATGGCTCTTAAGGCGAAGAGATGAAACTCTGCCTCTAGGGCAAGGGTTTCGAGAGACTTGCAGGTGGAAAAGATCTGGCTCTCATCTTTGGAAATTTTCTGAAGCTGAGAATTGTCCTGGCTTACTACTTCCAGGACCCACTTGTCTGAAGTAACAGACATCCAGTCCTGGACGAGTAAGCCAGCCTGCCTCCTACAGGGATAGGAGAGTTGACCCGGCAGACCCATCAGGTGTCTGCTTGGCAGGGGCCTTAGGCTGAGGAGTGGAAGTAGCCATGCTCATCCCCATTCTGCCTCTCCTCTGAAGAACCCCTCTGTGAAAAGGGAGAAGAGGCCTGTGCTTGGTAGAAAGGTCGATGAAAAGGCTTGCCCTAGATTGCTGCCTTTGAGGAGTTGCTCGCCTCTTCTTGGCCTGAGCACTCCTGTAAGCGGTCTTGTACTCATCCATTTTTTCATGTAATTCTCTGTCTGCTCTCCAAACAGAGAATTAACCACCACAG
The DNA here is from genome assembly GCA_016271365.2 of Neoceratodus forsteri. Lineage (NCBI taxonomy): Eukaryota > Metazoa > Chordata > Ceratodontiformes > Ceratodontidae > Neoceratodus > Neoceratodus forsteri. The sequence continues at coordinate 413,358,329 of CM028138.1, forward strand.
GAAAATCCATGGCCTTAGCCTGGGTGTCCCTGAGAGGCTAGTACATCTGAGCCAAGCCATCCTCCGAAGAGCCACAGATGTAGCCATGACTCTTGATGACACATCACTGGAGTCCACAGCAGCATTAAATTGTACCTTTGATGCCTCAATCCATCAGTGGCCACCTCCTCCAGCTCCTTGACCAGCTGGGGAGGCCTGTTTAGTCAGTGCCAGAACAATGTCCCACCTGGACTTCTGGTACCAGGCTATATAGCCATATAGTTAGCCTGCCTGAGTCCCAAGGAGGATGCCATGTACTGTTTCTTAGCCATGGCATCCATCTTCCTGGAGTCTTTGTCTAGGGGTGTGAAGCCAAGGGAATATTTGCCTTGTCACAGGCTGCAGCCTGCACTACTAACATGGCTGCATTGCTGGTATAAAAACTCTGTATCAGAGCCTGATAAGGTGCACCTCTTATCCATCCTTCTGTCAAGAGGAGGTACAGAATTAGGAGACTTTAGGATTTTTTGTGTCTGCTTACCAAAGGACTTATGAAGGGAATAGACAGTCTTCTGGACTCTGGGATGTCCATCATTTCCACAAAATCAGGCTCCTCCTGATCCTCCACAGCCTCCTCCATAAGAAGCTGGAGGGTTTCAGCCACTGTTCTGTAAAACAGATAGTGGGGAGGGACTCAGATAGCCTAGGAAGGGAAACACCAGAAGGTCTGTCTGGGGAGATGTTCGGTTCCACAGGCACATCCAGACTTTCACCATCATCCTCAAAATCCCTCCTCCTCAAACTCCGTTCATAAAATTCTTCAGGGTATAATCTTGAACTGGGAACCAACCGAACCGAACCCTGCCAAAAGGCGCCGGATCGGTCGGAACCGGCGGCGATTCAACAATCCGAATCGCTCTGGCTGTGCCTTCTCGGCAGTGAATATGAACCTCTGGATCTGAACCGGTCGATTTCTCTTTGTGTTTTCTTTGTAGGAACCAATCCCTCAGGATCGGCTCTCCTCTTGCTCGTGAGCGTATCACCCTGGTCAGAGGCAGCACTTCTGGTTTGGTTGAACCGAACGGGCTGGCCAACCGGTCAGCGGACTTCTCGGCTTCCTTTCACTAATTCTACCTAATCTTTTTCCAGGGTAGACTTAGGAAAGTTTTACAAATTTGGCAGTCTGTATCGAGGTGGTCAAGCCTCAGACAATAAACACAGGTGGTGTTGGGATCAACCTTAGCAAAGACATTCCCACACTCACTGCAGTGTTCAAACCCAGTGGGCCCAGTTTTTCTCTTGGGTTCTCAGACATGGCCAACCTAACTAAACTTACCTTTTTCGGCAAACGCCAGGCAAGACTCCTTATCGGTTTCTAACTGTGTTATGGTATCAGAAAAAATGTTGAAACACATTTTTTTTTTAAAACCGATAAGGACCGTAACCACACACTAAGAAAATAAACAAGAATTAATCTAAGGATCGGTTCAGCGAACCGATCGAAACAAAAGTTTACAATTTCCACAATAATCAGAGAAACTATGTGAGTACTCACGGTACCGCAGACAGAGCCTGAATCGACAATGCGGAATAAATTTCAGAATAAAACAGACAACTTTAACCGACTTTGAACCGAGCAGAAGGAGAAATCTCGGAGCGACTGTTCAGTGAGGCAGAACAAAGAATCTGGTGGCTGGGTTTCAAAGTGCTGCAGACAAAGACCTCAACCGAGCTCAACGTTATATGCACTGCATAGAAAATTAACCCTATACTCTCTGGGGCAGTTTAAAGGCTGGAGTTAACTGCAGATTGTCAGAATACAGCAAGACTTCATGTTGTTTGAAAACATGTGCGGTGTCTGCCGCCTCTCAGCCTTCGTGAGATTTGCAGAGGCCCTTTGGCTTCATTCGGTCTTGTATTAAGTGGACCAGCCAATTCCTCCATGATGCTTTGCAGAAGTGTGGTATGTACAATTTGTTTTCTGTAACACTTGGCTTAATTTCCAATGGCCTTCCAGGGTGAACCCTGCTTATGTGCTTTTCACAAAGATTCTTTGTCTTTTGAACAGATACAGGTAAATTCAATACCTTCTTTAGAAGAGATTTTCAGTGCTTTCAAACTGTGAAGGCACGGATCATAAATAATCCTCTTTTTAGCATATCCATCCAATTCAACATCTGAATAAAAGTAAGAGCTATAACCTAAGCAATCTGAAAAACATCCAGATTGGGAAAATCACCTCCCTCAAGAGTCAGAAATGTTGAAGGTTGACTGTGGAAAGTACAGCTAAAGGAATCTATCCGACTGTCAGGTGTTACCATTGCACTACAGACAATTTAAAGCACACAGTCAGGAGGTAAACATTTGTGGCAAACCACAATTTTTGGCTCACTTAGCATACTGTCCTTTCTAGTCAAATGAGCCAGGCTGGTAAAGCAAGGCATCAGAGTACAGTAGCCAGGGCTTGCAATGGACAGGCATTTATTGTGTTCTCTGCTGGAACCCAAAAATACCCTAGCACCGACAACCACATTCAAGTGTGAACAGAGATACACAAACATTCATCACATGAGTCAGCCCGGTGGCGCTGAGGGTTGGGCGCTGGGACGCCACACCTCACACCATCGCGGCCACCCAGGTTTGAGCGAACTCAAGTTGCCAGGGGTGACAGGAGGAGAAGATTGAGTGTCCGGAGGACTGCTCTCCTCTCCTGGGGTGGGTTGCAGGTCTTACAGGAACCGAAGGCTGAATGGAATGGATGGCAGCGGATGGTGGCAGCATGCCTATGAAGATGTCATTGCACGGTCGCCCTCTGGAGGTAAATAAGGAAATACGGCCTTGACCCTCGGTAGGCGATGGTGGGTCCAGTGGCTGACTGCCACACCCAGTGATGGGTCCTTCAGCCTGCCTCCGGTGTTCCCTGGTCGCCTGTCTAGATTGCAAAAAGGTCACCAGAGGTGTCGGTGGTCCCAACCGGGGCTGAGATCCGGGGTGGGAGGATCAGAGGAGTGATGTCGCCCCAACTGGAAGGTAAGACTGGGAGTCTCAGGTGGGCGGAAAAGGTCGTGCCAGTGTCCACACGGAGAGAGTCTGGGGTCAGAGAGTTAGGAGAAAAAAAAACATCCATACATGCATACACCTTTCACACCTGCCCAGTACACTCACGCACCTTCCTAAGTGCAAACAGTCCCACACAGTCACATATACACACACACACACACACCCTTGTGAATGGACATGAAGACCTTCAACACATCCATTCCAATGAAACGAGGAGGACAGGCCAAACCTATAAACTATATACACTGAGCGACAGCCCTGAGAACTAGCCCTAACCCTGAGAACTTGAAGAGAACAAGCCGAGGCCCTCTGCAGGCCGTCTTCCTCGTTCCCACAAGTGTGAAGTGCAGCATCTCACTTTGTGTGAGACAGAAGAGAACACACACAAGTTACATGCACGCATGAGTACACCACTGTAGCAAGATAGTACACCTGCACACAAATGTGCAGAAATAACCAACTCACTCTGCAGACATGCATGCACACAACTATCTTTGAAAGGACACTGTCAGCCCCAATTTTGGCCCCTCTACTTCCTTAATGAGGGAACATTTATGAACAGTGGCCAGCTAGCCTGTAAGCCCATAAAACACTTTTTTTAAATGAGGTAATGTGATGTCACACAAATGAAGATGTACCTAACTACAATAACATCACAATGTTCTATAAAATAAGTAAGTAATAAACCATAGGATGTGCTTTATAGGATTTTAAAGTACACCCCAGAGGAATTAATAATCAGACACGGGCCGGCGTCCTTACACTGCAGGAAGTGAAATAAAATCCTATAATGCACACCCTGGAAGGGTTACATTACACTTATAAAATGGGTCGAGTAGGTTTTGGGGAGGAAAATGAGATTTGGCAACTGTGCGTTTATAGCGATTTAATGCGGTCAGGTGATGTCTCTCAGCCAGTGAAATTTCTAGATTTTTTCTTGCCATTTTATTATGGCAGTGTAGATACATAGCACAAACTTAGTCAATATCCATTGACTGTTGCCATCTACAGGAAGTAAATATATTAAAGAGATTTTCATGGGCTTGCAAAGAGTTCCACTTCATAAAGGTTCTCCCTTTAAAGCAAAATGGGGACCTGAATCCTGATCTAACCAAAATGTAAATCTGTGTTTGATTTCTAAAAGCAACAGTTTTATCTTATTTTTTTTAAATAATTTGCACAGGGCGGCTCCTATAGACAGGCTCCCTCCATGACTGCCAAGCATGTGGAATCAGTTCTACTCAGGGCGCCACACTGCCAGCATGCAAGCAATGCGCCCCACCTCTTAATATTAAAAAGAAAACCCCTTTTAACACTGAGCTATATCTGACTGGGAATCTATTTCCCACTTCAGTCAAAAGGACCCAAATGACCAGGAGGTTGACAGTGTCCCTTTAGGACAGATGAGATAACAACAGTGCATTTGTCCAGAAGTCTACTACACTCCTTAAAGGGTGAAGTAATGCATTTTTACCCCACCTTGAGTTTCTGAAGACCCAGAGCTGAATTTTAAAATGTGGTTAATGCTGTATTTTCAAGGGTTTATGTCTTGACTGCTACAGCAGAAGTCCCTCCCCTACTGATAAAGGTAGTCAGATATGCAGAACTCTTGCAATGCCTCAGGTGTGCCTTATATATAAAATTTTCATGCAGCTGACTGGTTGTCACTGGATGTTTTTTTTTCTTCAAAATCTTTCATGAGCTGCATGTCCTCTTGACACTTGGGGTGGGGGGGCATCAAAGGTATGCAAGGTGTCTGGGGCTTAACCGTCATCATTATCCTCTTCCCTTCCTCATCACCTTCAACCTCTTCATTCTTGGGCTCCTCTTGATCCCCGCACCTCATCTATGACCTGCAGGAACTCTTCCCGTCAGACCGGCTTCTTCGCACTCTATTTCCTCCCCAGCTACTTCCTCTACATCATCATCATCATCGTCAACATCAATGTCATCTTCTGTACCTTAAAGAAGGAGAAAAAGTACAGTTAGTAAGAACTTACCATAACAGTAGATCTTCAAGAGAAGTTCTGCAGCAGGTAACACATACAGGGCTGATGCCGCCAGCGGCAGGACCCCATGGCAAACTTTTTCCAGCAGTACCCAGCGGGGGTGCCCTCCCCGACACTGTCCCTGCCCCCCACGTGGTATATAAGAGGCAGCGGTCCTCAGCTGCTCCGCTGTTATACTGCCGAAGTACTGGCAGACGGAACACCTGAGATCCAAACGGGAAAAACAGTGAAAGGCAATTTCTGATCCAGCGGCTAGACAGAAAATACAGGATACTCACCTGTAACAGGAGTTCTAGGAATGGTATATGTTGTTCATCCACACTGTCTGGCAGGTTGCTTGCCTTTAAATCTTGCAGGAAGGTCTTCAAGCTGGCTCCTCCACCCGGGTGAGTAAAACTCTAAGCTCCGCCCCATGGCCTTGAATCTAGCCACTGGGAAGCCAGGTTGTGCATGAAGCCGGGGAGGCGGGTGGGTCGTGTGGATGAACAACATGTACCATTCCTAGAACTCCTGTTACAGGTGAGTAAGCTGTATTCTAGGGACATGGATATGTTGTTCATCCACACTGTCTAGCAGACTCCTGGCAGTTCTCCGGAGGAGGAGGCAGCGCACACCCCTACTTGGGAAATAAAGACTGAGAACCGAGGCCCCAAACCCAGCATCCCGGCATGACTCAAGGTTCATGTGGTAGTGGGTGATGAAGGTATGTGCTGACTTCAGGTAGCAGCCCTGCAAATTTCCTGGACAGGGACATCCCTGGAAGCAGCCACCGATGCAGCGGTATGGTTGGTAGAATGAGCTCTTATCCTCTGGGAGGCCCATGCCCGCCAACCTATAGCAGAGATCTATGCAGTAGGTGACCCACCTGCCTATCGTCGCTGGGCTGCAGGTCTGTCAGGTGCGGCTTCAGCATAGGTGACAAACAGCTGGCGAACCTCTCCCCAAACTTCAGCCGTCCGCTCCTTGTAATAAGCGAGCGCTCTTCTAGGGTCCAAAGTATGGAGCCTATATTGGCCTCCGTGTGACTGGGGTAGGAACACCGGCAGACTCAACACCTGGTTAAGGTGAAACTCCGACACCACCTTCGGAAGGAACTTTGGGTGGGGCGCACACAACCTTGTCCCTGTGGAAGACCAGATAAGAAGACTTGATGGAAAGCGCCTGGGCTCTCCCATCCTTCAGGCTGGCGTGACAGCCACCAAGAAGCGGTCTTCCACGACAGATGAGAGATGTCACACTTGTGCATCGGTTCGAATAGCTTGCCCATGAGCTTAGCCAATACCAGCAGTAGATCCACGGAGGTGGAGGTTCTCGCACGGAGGATATGTGATCAAGGCCTTTGAAAAAAGCGCCCGACCACCTTCTCCTGTGCCACGACTGCTTCCCGGCCCGTGCCCGGTAAGCAGAGATGGCTGCCAGGTGCACCTTAGCGTCGTCGACTCAAGCCCTTGCTGAGAAAGGACCACAGGTAGTCCAGAATGCTTGCCAAGGAACAGGAGGAAGAGTCCAGGCCCTTGCTCAGACACCAAATGAAGAATCTCTTCCATTTGAAGGCGTAGCATTTTCTGGTCGACTTACAGGGACGCCTCAGCGATGTTGAGGACCTCGTGGAAAGACCCAAGGCCTGGAACTCTAGCTGCTCAGGAACCAGGCCGTCAAGTGCAGGAATTGAAGGACCGGATGGAATACCTTCCCTGACTGACTGAGATCAGGTCCGGGAGGGCTGGATGTCGCTTGGAGTCTTGAGCTGAGACTGAGGAGATCTGGATACCAGAACTGGCGGGACCAGTCTGGGGCTACCAGAATCACCTGCGCCTTTGTCCCTCCTCGCCTTGAGAAGCACCTTCTGGATCAAGGGAAATGGGGAAAGACGAGAAGAGGCCCGGGGTCCACGGCCTCGAGAAGGCATCCCCTGCAGCGAGCCCTGCTGAGGGGTGGGCATGAAACAGCCTCAGCTCAGATTCTCCTGGATGCAAACAGGTCTGCCTGAGACGTGCCCCAGTGGGAGAACAGATTTATACTACCTCCGGCAGGACAGACCCCTCGTGGAATGCAGCTAAGGGCATCGGCCAGGGTGTTGGAGGCTCCTGCCACATGAATGGCAAGGAGATCCGCCTGGCCGCGCGACAGTGACCAAATGAAAGCTTCCTGCACAGAGGCATGGAGCGTGTCCCGCCCTGGCGTTTACGTAGTAAATGGTCGTGGTATTGTCCATCTGGACCTGAACCACTTGACCCCATAGAAACGGAGTGAAGGTGGTGAGGCTAGACGAACCACTCGAAGCTCCAGCAAGTTGATGTGGCATTGGGACCAGAAGCCGTGCACTCTGTGCTCCCCAGATGGGCACCCAACCCATCAGAGAGGCATCGGTCGATAGACCGTTGGCTCGGGCAGACAAATGGGGTGCCCTCCAGCAGATGTTCTGGAATGGTCCACCACTGGAGGCGTTCCCACATCCCCTGGGTCACTGTCACTAGCTGATCTAGAGGATCGGTGCTGTGACCATTGGCTGGCCAGCCCCATTGAAGGGGACGCATGTACCAGCGGGCTCAACGAACCACGCTGGTGCAGGCCGCCATGAGCCCCAGGAGGCGCAGGGAAGTCCCGGCAGGGTGCGATTGCCCAACCTGAAATGATTGGGCAAGGGAGGAAAGAACCTCGGCCCTGTCCGCGGGAGCCGTGTTTGGCTCGGAGAGAGTCGAGCTCTGCCCGATGAATTGTATCACCTGCTTTGGCATGAGTTCGACTTGGCCTCGCTGATGAGGAGGCCAACCTGAGAGCAAACCTGGAGGGCAGATCTCTGGACTGCTCCACCTCCGTCTGGAGGGCTGCAATCAACCAGTCGTCCAGGTAGGGGTACACCCGGACCCTTTGGCGCCCATGAGAATGCTGTCACCACTGCCATGCATTTGGTGAAGACCCTGGGAGCTAGGGAAAGGCCAAAGGAATGGCCCGATCTCGTGAGGGATCCCTCTGCCCAAGCGGAGGAATCTCTGGTGGGATGGATGGATTGGGATGTGAAAGAACACGTCCTGAAGGTCCAGAGAACAGAACCACATGCCTCATTCCAAGGATGGGATAATCTGAGCCAGAGTGGCCATCCTGAAGGTCCAAGACCTTGAGGAACCTGTTCAGGTCGTGAATGGGGCGCCAGCCCCGTCCATTGGGACCAGGAAGTACCTGGACACTAACTCCGGTCTGGAGGAGCATCCGCCACCTTCCTGATCACCTCTTTTGAGGAGCAGGGCGATATCGGCTCGGCGAGCCGACAAAGAGGCTGCGGACCCGTAGCCCCCCTCCCGAGGGTGCGGCCCGAAGGCGGGCCTGCTCGAACTCCAGGGGCAGGCCCTTTCCTACCACCTCCAACACCCACTGGTCCGTGAGTGATAACAGACCAGGCGGAAAGGAAGTGGCGGAGCCGTCCCGATGGGGAAGTGAGACGAGCTGGGGCGACACCTCAACCAGTCACTGGGCAGGCTTAGAGGAGGGACCGCCAAGGGACCTCCTGGGCCTTACCTCCCTGCTTCCTATTGAGGAAGCTGCAGGCTTGGGTTTGGGATGTCAGTGTGAGCCTGCTGGCCCTGGTGCTGTTCTGTCGGACGTGCCGCAGGCGAGAAGGAAGAAAGGAATTATGCTGCTGCTGTCGGCGGTCCTTGTCTTCTGGGCAGAGGTGACTGAGTCCAGAGTGGCATTGGACATTTCAATCTGCTGGAGGTGACCTTCCACTCCAGGGCCGAAGAGGTCGGTCCCCAGGAAGGGACATCCGCCAGTTTGTGCTGGGTATCCGCCGTGAAGGTGGATATCCTCAGTCATGCTCTGTGGTGCATGGCCACCGCGCCGCAAACTGATCTGGCACAGGAGTCTCCAATGTCCAGAGCCGTTTGGAGCTGCAGTTTAGCCACCGCCTTTCCTGGTCCCGACCTGCCGGACTGTGGTCTGCAGGTCGGCCGGAGATGAGGATAATCTCGGCCCAGGGAGCCCAGAGGGCGCCGGAGAAGTGTGTCATCAGCACGGGCTGAGCTGGCCTGGCAGAGGCAGGGGAGGACGAGGTGCACCCTGCGCCCGGCACAGTCTAGCTTTTTGACTCCTTGTCGGGGGCTTCTCCACAGCCCTAGCCTTCCGGAACGCCCAAAACGCTGTCGGTGACCAACCCTCGGCGGAGGGTGTTCTGAAAACCAGCAAAGAGCCAGTAGGGACCGCAGACTTACTGGCCATCCTGGCCAAGGCACAGGACAGGAAGCAGGCGCTGCCAGAGCTCCAACGCTGGGCCAACAATGACTTCAGCCACCAGAAGGCCTCCTGGGTGAATCCCTCGGTCCAGTATCTCCGTCAGGGATACTTGGCCCACTTGGATATGGGCCGAGCTGCATTCCGGTTAACCCTGGAGATGAGCCGAAGCAGACCCATGAAGGACGATGGGCTTCGTGACATCGACTGGCTCCCACAGGACTCCAGGTCAATGGGCCTGGAGAACAGGGAGGAGTCAGCCAGATTCCGCAAGAGTCAGCCGAAGAGCTGCCTGGGGCCTGAGCCACCCTCCACCTGCCGAGGATGGTTGGGAGTGGGGTGACAGACAACCTGTCGGGCAGGCCCTGGAGTCTTTGGTTGGTGCCCCGATTTCGCTGTGGAGGCGCAGGTTCCACCACAATCAGTGGGTAGCTGGTTTCGGCGAACAACTGGCCCAGACTTGGGCACCTCGGCAGCGAGGGGTTGTTTCGCCGCCGGGTGACAGCCACTTGATGGCCGGGAAGGTGACGGCGCTGGCTTGTTTCCGACAGAAGTAACTGCTGCCACATCAGGTCCTCTGAAAGGCCGACGCACTTGTGTCAAGACTCTCCTCTTCCGAGGAGGAAGAGAGGACAAGCGGCGCTTTACCGTGCAGAGACCGAGACCGCCATGTCGGGTTGGACCGAGAGGGTGTCCGAGACTGAGAACCTCGGTGTTTCCGAGGACGGGTCTGGGAAGGGGCTTGGACACCCGCTCTTCCCCAGCTCGGAAGCCCTGACCGGGACTGCGGCACCGGAGGCGCAGGCAGGTCCTTGGTCTCCACCAGGGGACCGTGAAGAAGGGTTGTCTGCTTCACCAGTCGACAGCCATACGCACGGGTCGAGAAAATCTCGACTGTGTCGATGGTATCTCAGCCGCTGACCTGACGGGACACTGCGGAAGTCAGCGGCCTTAGCCGCAACCTCGACCGAGTTGAGTGTCGACTGTCTGGGAAGGGACCTCTCCCGCCCCACGAACGCCGACGGTGGGACTTACCTTTGGAGTCCTTCTTTTGGACCGAGAGGAATGTCCCGATGGCCCCTCTCCCTTCGTGAAAGGATTGGCAAAGCTCTTGAAAGAAGCTGAATATGAGGTACCCAGAGAGAGCAGGATAAATGTCGTGACGAAAGAGGATGATGTGGCCTGTGCCTCCTCCTCGAGGGCCATCATCTGCTCGAGTTGCTCAGTCAAGCCAGCCGCCGCGTAACCGCCAACGGACCTCCTCCGACTTCACTGGTGGGTGGCGCTACGGGCACCCAAGCTGTAACGGGTAGTGCAGTCTTCCAGGACGTTGGCCAAAAGCAGGCGGCATAACTCGCAGGCCTGCAGGTCATGGTCTAGGCCGAGGCAGTGACGCCTGCGTGGCGGATCCGCTCCCGACATTTTCTGCCCACAAGGGCACCGCCAAATCTGGGGAGTCGATTTGTCCATCGCAGCCGTGAGGGAGAAACTTGACCAAGTCTTGTAAAATTTTAAAATAGTTTTGGGCGAATCAAGAATTAGGATCCAGTCTACACGCAGAGCGTTAAGGAGGGAACCTGAGCTTCCAAGCGATAAGGAAGATCTGGCGCCATGGGGCAGAGCCGAGTTTTTCACCCAGTGGGGGAGGAGCCAGCTTGAAGACCTTCTGGCAAGATTTAAAGCAGCAAGGAACCTGCCAGACAGTGTGGATGAACAACATATCCATGTCCCTAGAAATGCTCTGCCGATGCAGAGCGAGATCCCCGGAAAGTATACCTGCTTCAAAAAGCTTCTCTTGAAGATCTACTTTATGGTAAGTTCTTACGTTAACTGTACAATCTTACTTTGAGAGGAAGCTCTTGCAACAGGTAACACATAGACTGAGTCCCAAGCAGTATAAACTGAAGACAACTGCCTGGGGAGCTAGGAGAGGAACACAGGATGGAAGAGGTACATCCTCAGGAATTCAGACCCTGCAGAAATGTAAATTACGTACTATAGTAATTTTGATCTTCCTGTGTATCTTCATCATTCATCACTGTTGGGTGTCTGTCGGAGACAGGCACCAAGTGGGGAGTTTTTGGGAGGAGGGGCCGCGCCATTTTCACTGCCCCACGAGGCAGCCGTGATTTTATGGTGCTTATGGGTTGGCCAGTAATGGTCATGGGTCCTCCTCCTCCTCACCTCAGTTCTATGATTGAGAGACAAGAGGAAATAAGTAAAGAGAAAGTAGGGCGGGGCAAGGGAGCCCAAGAGACCGTGGAAAGGAAGAAACTGAAAAGAGTACAGCGACAAGAGGACAGATAAAGAGAAAGGGAGCTTGAGGGTTGTGGGCCAAGAGGCCCCAGTCCCTGAGCAACCAAGGAAGGAGAAGGAAGAGATAATGGTAGAAAGAGAGAGAGAATCTAGGTATGGGATGAGGGGTGGTGTGGCCACAATAAGGCGAGGAGGCAGCTCTAAGATGTTAGCACTGGGGCACAAACCCTGGCCAGAATGCTGCACTTGGAAGGGTCTAAGCATCGAAAATTTACCAAGGAACGCAGCTGTAATGCTGCAAAGAAGTTCCCAGTTGTGCCCAATGACCAAGACACACAGCCCACGCTGCCTAGAGGTTGACTGAAAATAACAAGAAAACCAAGGATTGGTTGCACCACCAGAATTTGGAGGAAGGCCACCCTCAGCCTCAATCCCATCTACTTTTAGGAGGTATCCCAGTTCTTGCCCCCACCCCTGAAAACCCCAACAGGGTTTGAAGGAGGGCAAGCCATGAAGTGACCTCACTGGTTTCAGACACAACTTTGGGGAGAAACTTAGGATTGGTGCACAAAGCTACCCTGTCTTTGTGAAAATCAAACATGCTCCTTACACATCAGGGCCTGCAGCTTGGAAATCCTTCGAGCAGAAGTAACAGCACTAAAAGTAACGTTTCCAGGAAAGAAACGTAGCTTCGCAATCCGCGGCGGGTTCAAATGGTGGAGGGTAAGCTTCTCCAGGACGAACGGAAGGTCCCAAGGGGAACAGGATCCCGAATAGGGCTTTTGTGAAGAATGCCTCTAAGAAAGGCCCGGACAACCTCCAATTGAGCCACCGTTCTGCCCTGGACTGGGGTGTGATAGGCAGAAAGAGCGCCAGGTGTACTTTGATGGAGCAGTAACTCAACCCTGACTCGACAGGGATAATAGGTATTCCAGTAAAGTGTTAACCAACAGGCCAAAGGATATAAGTGACGCCACTGTAGCCCAGAGGCAGAACCATTTCCACTTCACTGCATAAGTGGCTCTCACGGAGGGCTTCCTCACCTCCACCAGGACTTCAGCTATCCTATCCAACACCCCAATCAAAGCTTGGCTAAGTCTTGAGGAGCCAGGCATGAAGGTGAAGAGACTAAGTTCGGATGAACAAGAGTCCCATTGTCCTGAGAAAGCAAGTGAGTCATGAGTGGAAGTAAACTGGTAGAGCTGCTGTCAGTTCTGCAGCAAAGGGAATCAAATCTGGTGAGGCTACAGCGGTGCCATGAGGATCATGGCGGTCCCCTACGATTGTGCCTTGAGGAGGACTCTCTGAATGAGTGGAAAGAGAGGAAAGCGTGATAGGAATCTCCCTTCCAGGAGAGGGACAATGCACCTTGCCAGAAAGCACCAGGCTCGGGATCTAGCGAGCAAAAATACAGGTTACTCACCTGTAACAGGAGTTCTAGGAATGGTATATGCTGTTCATCCACACTGTCTGGCAGGTTCCTTGCCGCTTTAAATCTTGCCAAGGTCTTCAAGCTGGCTCCTCCCACCCACCCGGATGGTAAAACTCTCAACTCTGCCCCATGACGCAGATCTAGCCCGCTGGAAGCCAGGTTGTGCGTCAAGCCAGGGAGCTTGGTGGAACATATGGATGAACAACATATACCATTCCTAGAACTCCTGTTACAGGTGAGTAACCTGTATTTCTAGGGACATGGATATGTTGTTCATCCACACTGTCTGGCAGACTCCTAGAAGTTCTCCGGGAGGAGGAGGAAAGGCGCACCCCTATTTAGGAAATAAAGACTGAGAACCGAGGCACCAAAACCAGCATCCCGGCGTGACTTAAGGTCGATGTGGTAGTGGGTGATGAAGGTGTGTACTGAATTTCAGGTAGCAGCCCTGCAGATTTCCTGGACAGGGACGTCCCTGGAAGCAGCCACCGATGCAGCGGTATGGCAGGTAGAATGAGCTCTTATCCTCTGGGAGGCTCCACACCCACCAACCTATAGCAGAGATCTATGCAGGAGGTAACCACCTGCCTATCGTCCGCTTGGCTGCAGGTCTGCCAGCTGCGACTTCAGCGTAAGTGACAAACAGCTGGCGAACCTCTCCCGAACTTCAGCCATCCGCTCCTTGTAATAAGCGAGCGCTTCTAGGGTCCAAGTATGGCGCCTATATTTGGCCTCCGAGGTGTGACGGTAGAACACCGCAGAGTCAACACCTGGTTAAGGTGAAACTCCAACACCACCTTCGGAAGGAATTCGGTGGGGCGCACAACCTTGCCCCTGTGGAAGACCAGATAAGGAGACTCGATGGAAAGCGCCTGGAGCTCTCCCATCCTTCAGGCTGATGTGATAGCCACCAAGAAGGAGGTCTTCCACGACAGGTGAGAGATATCACACCTGTGCATCGGTTCGAATGGCTTGCCCATGAGCTTAGCCAATACCAGCAGTAGATCCCACGGAGGTGGAGGTTCTCGACTGAGGGATATGTGATCAAGGCCTTTGAAAAAGCCCTGACCACCTTCTCCTGCACCACGACTGCTTCCGGCCCGCGCCTCGTAAGCAGAGATGGCTCAGGTGCACCTTAAGGGTTGTCGACCGAAGCCCTTGCTGAGAAAGGGACCACAGGTAGTCTAGGATGCTTGCCAAGGAACAGAAGGAAGGGTCCAGGCCCTTGCCTGACACCAAATGGAGAATCTCTTCCATTTGAAGGCGAGCATTTTCTGGTCGACTCTTACGGGACGCCTCAACCACGTTGAGGACCTCGCCGGAAAGACCCAAGGCCTGGAACTCTAGCTGCTCAGAAACCAGGCAGTCAGGTGCAGGGATTGAAGGTCTGGATGGAATACCTTCCCTGATTGACTGAGATCAGGTCCAGCTGGCTGGAAGCCGCCTGGGAGCCTGGAGCTGAGACTGAGGAGATCTGATACCAGAACTGGCGGAGCCAGTCTGGGGCTACCAGAATCACCTGCGCCTTGTCCCTCCTCGCCTTGAGAAGCACCTTGTGGATTAAGGGAAATGGGGAAAGGTGTAGAATAGGCCCGGGGTCCACGACCTGAGAAGGCATCCCCTGCAGCAAGCCCTGCTGAGGGGTGGGCATGAAACAGTCTCAGCCGCATTCTCCCTGGAGGCAAACAGGTCCACCTGAGGCTTGCCCCAGTGGGAGAACACATCTGTACTACCTCCGCAGGAGAGACCACTGGGACGCAACCCCTATCTGGCTTAGGGCATTGGCCAGAATGTTGGAGGCTCCTGCCACATGGATGGCAAGGAGATCCACCTCAGGCTGTGCACGAGTGACCAAATGCGTAGAGCTTCCCTGCACAGAGGCATGAAGCGCCCCGCCCTGGCGGTTTAGATAGTACATGGTCGTGGTATTGTCCGCCTGGACCTGGACCACTTGACCCCGACACACGAGCAAAGGCGGTGAGGGCTAGATGAACCGTCGAAGCTCCAACAGGTTGATGTGACATCGGGACTCCCGAGGGGACCAGAGGCCAGCGCCTGTGCTCCCTAGATGGGCACCCCAACCCATCAGAGAGGCATCGGCTGATAGAGAGACCGTCGGCTCACGGCAGACAAACGGGATGCCCTCCTGCAGATGTGTTGCAATGGTCCACCACTGGAGAGCTGCCCACATCCCCTGGGTCACTGTCACTAGCTTATCCAAGGGATCGGAGTGCTGTGATCATTGGCTGGCCAGCCCCCATTGAAGGGGACGATGTACCAACGGGACAATGGACCACGCTGGTGCAGGCCGCTATGAGGCCCAGGAGGCAGGGAAGTCATGGGCAGGGCACATTCCCCAACTTGAAATGATTGGGCAAAGGAGGAAAGACCTGGCCCTGTCCACCGGGAGCCGTGCTCTGGCCTGGGGAGAGTCCGATCTGCCCCGATGAATTGTATCACCTGCTTTGGCACGAGTTCCGCCTTGGCCTCGCTTGATAAGGAGGCCAACCTGAGAGCAAACCTGGAGGGCCAGATCGCTGGACCGCCCACCTCCGTTCTGGAGGAGGTTGTAATCAGTCAGTCGTCCAGGCAGGGGTACACCCGACCCCTTCGCACCACAGGAATGCTGTCACAATTGCCATGCATTTGGTGAAGACCCTGGGAGCTAGAAAGGCTGAAGGGCATTGCCCAGAACTCTTAGAGGATCCCTCTGCCCTGAAGCGGAGGAATCTCTGTGGGATGGACGGATTGGGACGTGAAAGAACGGTGCTGGAGGTCCAGAGAACAGAACCACACGCCTTGTTCCAAGGATGGGATTATCTGAGCCAGAGTGACCATCCTGAAGGTCTGAGACCTTAGGAACCTGTTCAGGTCGTGCAGGTCTAGAATGGAGCGCCAGCCCCCGTCCGTTTGGGACCAGGAAGTACCTGGACACAAACCCTGGGTCTGGTGGAGGATCCGCCACCTTCCTGATCACCTCTTTTCGAGGAGCAGGAGATATCGGCTCGGCGAGCCAACAGCAAGGCTGCGGACCCGTGGCCCCGAGGGGCAATGGCTCGGAAGGGCTGGGCCTGCTCGAACTCCAGAGGCAGGCCCTTTCCTAACCTCCAACACCCAGTGGTCCGTGGTGATAGCAGTCCAGGCAAGAAAGGAAGTGTTGGAGCTGCCCTCATGGGGAGGAACCTGGGGAGGACGAGGCTGGGGCGACACCTCAATCCGTCACTGGGCAAGCTTGGAGGAGGGACCGCCGAGGGACCTCCTGGGCCTTTTCTCCCGCTTCCTGTTAGAGGAAGCTGCTGGCTTAGCTTTGGGGTGCCAAGCGTGAGCCTGCTGGCCCTGATGTTGGTGCTGTTGGGCCAGACGTGCTGTAGGTGCAGAAGGGCGAAAGGACTTATGTTGTTGTCGACGGCCCTTGTCCTTCTGGGCGGAGGTGACCAAGTCCAGAGTGGCACTGGACTTTTCGATCCGCTGGAGGTGACCTTCCACCCAGGGCCGAAGAGGTCAGTCCCCAGGAAGGGATATCTGCCAGTTTATGCTGGGTATCCACCGAAGGTGGATATCCTCAGCCATGCTCTGGCGGCGCATGGCCATTGCGGCTGCAACTGATCTGGCACAGGAGTTTCCAATGTTCAGAGCCATTTGGAGCTGCTGCTTCCACCGCCTTCCCTGGTCCTGTATCTGCTTGATCGTAGTCTGCAGGTCGGCCGGGAGATGAGGGATCACCTCATCCAAGGAGCCCATGAGGGGGAGAAGTGTGCCATCAGCACGGCCGAGCTGGCCTGGCGGAGGCAAAGGAGGACGAGCGTGACACCTTGTGCCCAGCATAGTCCAGCTTTTTGGACTCCTTGTCGGAGGGCTTATTCACATCCCTAGCGTTCCCGAACGCCGGAAAACACTATCGGTGACCAACCCCTCAGCGGAGGGGTGTTCCAAAAAACGGACAAAGAGCTGGTAGGGACCGTGATACTTCCTGGCCATCCTGGTCAAGGCGCAGGACAGGAAGCCGCCGCTGCCAAAGCTCCAAGGCTGGGCCAACAATGGCTTCAGCCACCGAAAGGCCTCCGTGGTGAATCCCCGGTCTAGTATCTCTGTTAGGGGATACTTGCCCGCTTGGATACGGGCTTGAGCTGCATCCCGTGGACTCCGAGATGAGCTGAAGCAGACCCATAAAGGATGATGGGCTCGCCCATCGACTGGCCCTCGAGGACTCCAGGTCAATGGACTGGAGAACAGGGAGGAGTTGTCATCGGACTCCGAGGAGTCCGCAAAGAGCTGCTTGGGCCTGGCCACCCTCCACTTGCCGAGGATGGTCAGGAGTGGGGTGACCGACAACCTTGGGGCAGACCCTGACCCAACCGGAGTCCTTGGTCGGCGCCTCTGATTTCGATTGTTGAGGCGGAGGTTCCACCACAGTCAGTGGGCAGCTGGTTTCGGCCAAACAACTGGCCCAGGCTTGGGCACCTCGACTACAGCGAGGGTTGTTTCAGCCATTCGGTGACAGCCACTTGATGGCCAGGGAAGGCGATGGTTGTTCCCAGACAGAAGTAACTGCTGCCACATTAGGTCCTCGTGAAGGCCAACGCACTTTGCGCAAAGCCTCTCCTCTACTGAGGAGGAAGACAAGGATGAGCGGTGGCACCGCTTACTTGTGTCGAGATCGAGACCACCGATGTCGGGCGGATCGGCTGGACTAAGACGATGTCAGAGACCGAGAACCCCGGTGTTTCCGAGGACGGTCTGGGAAGGGCGGGGACATCCGCTCTTCCCTTGGCTCAGAAGCCTTGACCGGACCCGCACAGGAGGCACAGGCAAGTCATCAGTCTCCACCAGGGGAACCGTGAAGAAGGGTTGTCGGCTTCACCAGTCGACAGTCCGTCCGATGGGTCGAAAAATCTCGACCGAAGTCGACGGGTTCTCGCCAGCTGACCTGACGGGACACCGTGAAGCCAGAGGCCTTAGTCAAAATCCTCGACCAGGTCGAGTGTCGACTGTCCGGAAGGGACCCTCCGCCTCCCACGAACCCCGACGGGACTTCACTTTCAAGTTCTTCTTTGGACCGAGAAGAATGTCCCGATGGCCCTCTCCCTTGTGGAAAGGGATTTGCAAAGTTCCTTAAAAGAAGCTGTGTAGGGAGGATCCCAAAGAGAGCGGGATAAATACCGTGGACCGAGGAAGAGGATGGTGCGGCCTGTGCCGCCTCCTCCTCGAGGGCCATCATCTGCTCGAGTTGCTCAGCCGAGCCAGCCGCCATGGACACCACCCAACGGGCCTCCTTTGACTTCACTGGCGGGTAGCGCTCTGGGGCAGCCAAGCTGTAACCAGGCAGCGCCGGTCTTCCAGGACGCTATTGAAACGAACGCCATAACTCTGTAGGCGGGTCATGGTCTAGCCGAGGCAGTAGACACGCGTGGAGGCGAATCTGTCCTGGACATTTTCTGCCCACAGGGCACCGCCAAAACCGGAGTCGATTTGTCCATTGCAGCTGCGAGGAGTAATTTGACCAAATATTGAAAATTTAAGAATGAGTTTCGGGTGAACCAAGAATTAGGATCCAATCTACACGCAGAGCGCTAAGGAGGGAACCTAAGCTTCCAAGCGTAAGGAAGATCTAGGCGCCATGGGGCGGAGCCGAGAGTTTTACCACCGGTGGGTAGGAGGAGCCAGCTTGAAGACCTTCCAGCAAGATTTAAAGCAGCAAGGAACCTGCCAGGCAGTGTGGATGAACAACATATCCATGTCCCTAGAACTGGGCAGTTTTGTATTGGTGGAGGACGAAGAGATCCAACTCTGGTGTCCCCATCTTCTGAAAAGGTCGCTCTACCACTGATTGCAGGAGTGACCATTCATGTACTCAAGACCTTGTCCTGCTGAGGGCGCCTGCAGTGTGTTTTGAATGCCTGGAACATGGACTGCTGTGGTGGTCATCTGGTGAAAACTCACCAAAAACAATGAATTCTCGTGACACTATATGTATTCATGGCATGATGCAAATTCTGCGGAATATTCCAAACAGCAGAATCGCAGAATTCCAGGGGCCTTGGCTATGGCCACTCCCACACTCTCATAGCCTCCCTGCACAGGGGTAGAGTGTGTGCCTCCCTGTTTGTTGAGGCAGAAGACCACCGACGATAGTCCGCCTGGATCAGAAGGTGACTGTGCGTGATCACACTTTCCAGGGCTTGGAGAGCACAGAGAACAGCTCTCATCTCCACAACATTTATATGGAGAGATTCTCAGTTGGAGACCAAAACCCTGGGTCTTGTGTGCTTCTAGGTGCGCTCCCCATCCTGAGTTGAAGCATCCGTGGTCAGGACCTGTCTGGGAGCTTCCTTCTGAAAGGGAATGCCCTCCTGCAAGGCAGGGATGTTATCCACCAGAGGAGTTCCTGCGGACCGGCTCTGTTATGGAGACAGCAATGTCCAGGTCGCCTCACCTCTGGTCCCACTGTACCTGAAGAGTCCACTGAATGGTCCTCATCCGAGTTTTGCAAAGGGAACGGTAACACTGGCAGCAGCCATGTGACCCAACAGTCAGGAGCAGCCTGCCTGGCACAGGGAAGACAGAATAAATCTAGCTGGCTAGAGCATGAATGCGCTCTGCTTGGTCTTGAGGTAGGAAGGCTCATCCCTGGACAGCGCTAGAAGCGCCCCAATGAACAGTAGAAGTTGTGAGGGGCTGAGACACGACTTGGCTGGGTTGATGGCAATCCCCAGGCTTTGGAACAGGTTGCAGGTATCCTGGATGGCCGCTTGGAGTCGAGGCGAGTGAGCAAGAAATACAGGTTACTCACCTGTAACAGGAGTTCTAGGAATGGTATATGTTGTTCATCCACACTTCCTACTGGCAACATTTAAAGCGGCAAGGTACCTGCCAAGAAGTGGATTGAACAACATATTCATGTCCCTACAAGTAGCCAGTTGTCCAGGTATGGAAACATGTAGTGGCCCATCCTGCAAGTGCTGGGCCACCACTGCCAGGCAGAAGACAGGCTGAAGGGCAGAGCCCTGAACTGGAAGTGTTCACCCTGGAATGTGAACCAAGATATTTTCGTGGCCTTCGCTATAAGGATGTGGAGGTATGCATCCACATCCAGGGATGCAAGCCAGTGTCCCTGACGCACTATGGGAATCAGATTGCAGGGTGACCATCCTGAATGTCTGTATGCCACTGACAGGTTCAGGTTGCTGAGGTCGAGGACTGGCTCTCAAGTCTCCTGACTACTTCAGGACCAGGAAGAAGTGGAATAGAACCCAGTGCCCTCTTGTGTGAAAGAACCAGCTCTACGCTGCTTGGATAGCAGTGCCTTAATCTCCTGCCGGATGAGGCCTGCATGTCCTGCTGAGTGACAGGATGGTGGTGGGGCCTGTCCGGGGGTGCGACACCAACTCTATAGAGTGCCCGTAGTTCTATGAGCTTATGAGCCCACTGGTCGGAGGTCACTTGTCTCCAGGCCTCTGGTTGAAGAGAAGCGACCTCCCACCTCCTCTCCCGAGGTGTCGCGGACAGGTGGGTTGGGCTGGAAGGCATTCTGTTTGGGAGGCGGCTTGGGCGGACTTAGCCTAGAGAGAGGTGGAGGCCAAGGATCCCTGGGGCCACTACATTGACCTAAGCCACCTCGCTGAGCATGGGTTGTTGAAAACGGTGTTGCTGAGGCTGTTGTCCCTCTGCCACATAAAGCAGACCTCCAAACTGTCTCTGTTTTGGGAAGTACACTAACTGCACGGTATGGACGGCCATACCAGAGTCCTGTAATCTGTTGATGATTCACTCCATCTCTTCCCTAAGAGGATGGAGCATTGAAGGTGCATCTAAGATGTTGGATTGAACATCCTGCACGAACCCCGATACCTGAAACCAGGAATGGCACCGTAAACAGATGCCCATAGCCCTGCCCTTGCTGAGGTGCCCGCAGAGTTGTAGGCAGACCGTAGCACATGCGTGCCACATCTGACCCCGCTTGAAGGAGTTTTGCAAGTTCTGCCTTCTGAGGGCAGTCGGGCACATCCTGCAAGATGTCCAGCCCTTATTCCCAAAGGGTGTTTTGGAACTGGACTATGTGTGTCAGGAAATTTAAACTCCTGATGCTGCAGGTGGCAGACAGTACACCTTCCTGCCCATGGAATCCAGCTGTTTGGACTCCCTGTCCGGAGGTTGGGTGCTCAGATATTTGGGCCTCTCTGACGGTCATGAGCTGCTGGTATAACCACAGAGTCAGCAGTGGGTTGCACAGCCAAAGGGATGTTCCTTGAAGCCCAGTACAATCGGTCCAGACGGCTGTGGATGATTGAGGGCGCCACTCAAGAGGCTCAGCGACGCCCTCAAAAGTGTCCACCATTGGAGGAATAACGACAGGCTTAGGGTCTTTTGCCTGAGGTACCTGGCGAGCCTCATACGCCAGGGTCCAAGTCCTCCGTGTACCATTCCATGTTAGCTTGTATGTATCGTATTACCTCCATCAATGACGGGTCGTCTAGAGGTGACGGCAGGTCTTCGGATCTATAAGAGTTCGTGAAGGAAAGGAGGAGATCTACGCTCTCACGCTTGTGCCTGTGTCTGTCCAAGGTGCTGGAAGTACTGGAGCTCCTGGAACAGGATCTATGACCCCTTCTTTCTCTGCCCTTTGCATGCTCTCTCGAGAGATGGATGTTTGCCCTGTTGTCATCCGAGTGGGGTTGAAGAGGTATCTCCACTGGGTTGAGGTGAAACCTCCTCCTGGGGATTGGTGCTGGCATCGCCAGAGTGACCGGAGTGGGGCCACTGGAAGGATATCCAGCTTAATTGTTTCCCACCAGTGTGAGAACAGATCCTTGACCTGGCTTAGGTTAAGCATAGGAGAACCGGGAGTCGGATCCAGCAATGGTTCTGAACTCGCTGGTCCAGCGTTGGCGGTCGGACTGGGGGTAACATCAGGCTATCAAGAGTGTCAGGGCCATCGATGGGCCCAGAAGGGACCCATTGGGCCGACATCTGGTCAACTGGCATCGGTATGTCATCCACCCTGGCGCTGAATCGAGGGGAGGACGCTGGGGCGACTGAGACTTGGCGGCAGAGGAGGCAAGGCGGCTTTGGGGCGCCATCAGCAGGCTTGTGTTGGTGGGGTTCTGACGCAAGCTTGAGTGCCTGTTAGCGTGGCACTTATCCGACGACAGAACCTGGTGCTTGTCCATTGACAGTGTATGGCGTGTTCCGCTAATTTTGAGGCATGTTTTGGTGACAGGGAGGAAGAACTCCCCGCCGACAGACCAGAAGATTTTGCCTCCTCCTGGGGTCAGCGCTGCATACAGAGGCCGACTGGGGCAGAACGCTGCCTCACCTGGGTCGGACGAATGGGTCAGACGAGGCAGGAGAAGGCCTGACCTTCAAAGGTTGAAGAGTTGCTGAAGGCCCAGAAGACTTCTCCTTGGCACCAGAACCTCCCGAGGTGACCGTGGCTTGACTACCATGAGTCGGGTCATGGCATATGACTCAGACCTGGAGGCTGTGTGGGACCCGTAAGATTTTGATCTGGACTGGGACCTGTCCCTATATCTGTCCTGCTCTCTGCGCTTGTCCTTAGGCTTCAAGAGTGGTGTTTCCGATGATTTGAGAGTGACGGGCGAATACACTTCAGAGGAGGACTCCCTATGCATTGCTGTCAATTGCTGCTGAGCCAGAAAGGCCTGGAGAGACTTCTGTCAGCAGATGCAGGTCCGACTGTTGAAAGCCCAGAAGTGGGGGCAGGACAGAGTATTGTGGTCCGGCCAAGAAAAAACGCAGGCAGTGGACCGTCCTTGGATGGAATCTGCTTACCACAGGCACACTTGTTTGTGTGCCGGACGGGTAGTCTTCCACACAGGAAAGCCAAATGGAAATAATGGTCAAAAGTTAAACCGGAGTTGAAAATACAGAAGTAGTGGTCAAACTGGTGACAGAGGAACGGGAGCCTACGCTCACATGTCGATGGTGGGAAAGAACTGGAGCACGCTGGGGACCACCGCCTCATATACTATGTGGGACATTGGGAGAAGGGCCAAGGTCAGGAGGGCAGTCCCTCTGGGTACTGCTGGAAAAGGTTTGCCATGGGATCCTGCCGCCAGCCGTGTCAGTCCCATATGTTACCTGCTGCAAGAGCTTCCTCTTGAAGTAAGATGCTCTAATTAATAAGTTGCCATCCACATATTAAAGTTTTCTGCAACCTTTTTACGATCCCTGGCACACACATCTCTGTTCAGGTGACTACTAGCTAGCGACAATGCCACTTACCTCTCCTTCTTTGTCCCCAATGGCTTACCTATTGAGGAGTGTCCCTCCACCCCTCTGGAGAATCCACATCTAGTGCTGAGGAAGGGCTTACAGCACAGAACCCATGCCTGACAGTGTCTCAAGCATTTCCATCGTGCTAATGTGCTTACTTCGGCTCTGTGAGTGAGTGCCCAACCCAGTGATCCCACCTATGTCCCTGTTGCACGGTACTGTCTAGTGACACTGCAGGGTAAGAGGCCCCTAAGCTTGTCAGCAGGGTGCTTCCTCCATGGCCGGAGATAGGAGCTCCCTGCCCCAGGCTGGGCAGCTTACTGGGTCAATGTCATGGAAGTGCAATGTGCTTCTGCTGGACAAAGGGATATCAAAGGGCCTTTGCCTTTTTTTTTTTTTAAATCTGTACTATACATATTTTTTAAATCCTCTCTTTATCCCTAACCTGCTCAGCAGTGCCTTTTGCCCCGCAACCTCCTAGCTCCTTTCCCAGCTAGCCCACGGCGAGATTAAAGTTATCAGGACCCCAGGCCCATGGAAACATCTGGCCCATACACACAGGGCCATGCCTGTTTGTCTCACAGCCATCTGTTATTTCTTTTTTTTAATATATAAGCAGTGAAAGACAGTTTGCAATTGTAAAAAAATATGACAGCTTCAAACCTTTGCAAGCATTTCTCTTTCTCATTGGTTCACTTAATCCCTTGCACCTGCATGTGTGTGGATCCACTGAGATACTTTGCATTCTGTTCTTGACTCCAGGTTTCTACTATCTTATTTTAGTTTCTGCTGAGCCAAGAAATGAGGGCTAGACAATACTGCCTATTTTCTTGATTTAACTACAATACAAACATTAAGAACCCAGACTTACAGTACACACTCAAATCTCATTCACCATCTGCGGTAATCAGACCACCAAACAAGATAAATATATCATTTTAATTGCAATGGTGATTTTTTTTTTTTTTCATTCCTTGTATCAAGCCCCTGGTTTCAGCCACATAAGTGCTACAGTGTATATGTGAGAGACTATATGGAGCAGGTCAGGGATGAATACAAGAATTTGAAGTGCAGTCTATGGTTTAGTAATCAAATGTGGATCCTTTTAATAGAACCAGTGTCACACCAGTTACCAAAACACCTCTTAAATCTACACAATCTCTAGTCTGCGATCTCTGTTGTAGGGGTCATATATTAGTGAGTTTGTGTATTACTTATAATGGATTGTTTGCGGTGTAAGAGTTAAGGATACCTAAGTAGCAGCGTTCATTTCAGGCTGCGGGACTGCATAATTGATACAGCATTATCTGAATTTGTCCCCTTGCAGTTTGTTGTCACAGGACATGAGGGCACACTGCAGCTGCTTGCTGTGGGGCGGTTCTCTGCTGAAACTAATATTGAAGTGGGCTGGATCTCCAAGTCATGCTAGGCATTTGTTTTTCTGCAGCAGCCAGCATGGCTGGGATGTGGAATGGCCTTCAAAGGCGCCAGGAGAGTCTGAGATAGCTGCTGGTATGGCCAGGGACAGCCTAGCAGCGCTATGGAAGCCGAGAAGTGATTGCAATCACTGTAACATGTCATCTGGGAGTGTATGTGCTGCCAGGCATTATCACCATCGGAGCGAAGACTGAGCACACTTACAAGGGCAGGGTTGGAGACTTAGGCGAGACAGAGTCTGCAGGAAAGACCACGTCAAGCAGCGTGAGCAGCTTGGTGAGTCAATTGGGCATGGGTTTGGGCTAGCAGCACTGCTGACCAGACTGCGACTGTCCTGGTCATTCGCTCTCAGCTCACATACTAGTATCGGGACCTTATTGTACCATGTATGCGTCTTTTTCTGTCACGCATGGTGCAGTACAGTTCTGATACACATCTGTGAATCCGAAGTCATACACAGAAGACGGCAACTGGAGGGAGGAGAGCTCGTCTTGATCACAGTAGAAACTTCAGTTTCTTTAGGCAGGCAGGGATTTCACGACTGTACTGGACAGAATTTCTATCATAATCTGAACGAGTCTATTCAAAAGGAATAAAGATAAATATATAATTTGCATGAAACAGCAAGTTATAAAAACAAGTTTCTTCCCATATTTTTAGTTTGTCCCAATATTTTTAAATGTCCCCTATTTTTTTTTATTTTTTTACTGTCAGTGGGACACTGTCCTGGTTAATAAAAATTTCTGAAATGAACCCCACAGTAGCCAAATGAAAGTTGCCGCATCATGGACTGCACTCTGCCACTGCACCAGCAGGCAGGCCCTGTCACACTGAGTTTCTGTCCTCTGCTTTCTCAACTCCTGTCCAATTCCAGAATATACCGCTAATCCCATTAGCTAGTTCTTACCACCATTTCACACAGTACTGCTCAGATCCTGGAGTAAGGATCTGTAGCAAATGGACCAAGAACCAACAGTATTTTCTAAACAAAAAATGGCAAGGAGTTAAGCAATTTTCCAAGGATTCCTCCAAATCCCACTCACTCTGTGGTAGTCCTCCTATCCTTTATTCTAGTCAAGACTTTCCCGGTCCAAACTTACTTCTTCTACAGCATGGTTATTTGTTTTCATCACAGTGTTTAGGGTACTGGGGCTCTCAAATTCAAGCAAAACTTGTGTGGTCTGCATTTTGTTAATAGTCCAACAAGTAAATATGTAACGAATAGGGGTAGTATTCTCTCAACAAAACTGAAGTGCAAGCCATACAGTATAGTATACTGCTCTCTTTACTCAGCTCTTTCCTTCCCTCTCTTGATGCTAGGTGCCTTTCCCACTGCGCTTCTTTTATCCAAATTCTGGTTTGGCACTCTTCCTTCTCATCTGTAATCTCTTCTTTCCCTCCTCCTCCTTCCTCCTACCTCTTCACAACATTACTTTCCATTCTCTCTTTTCCTTCTAGAAAATCTATTGTTGGCAAATCTGCTTTTCTTACCACTTTCCAAAACTTTGGTCCTCCCTTCCCTTCCTATTTGTTCTGCCTCTTATCCTTCCTCCTGAAGTCTCTTCTTTGTGACTTTGTCATCCTACATGCAACTGCTTGTGACCCTTCCTCTTTTCTCCATTCTCTAGTCTTGTCCTCTTCTTACTGCTCTATTTTCCCTTTCTGTATATATCAGAGTGCGGTTATTTTTACACGCTTCTCATTTACTATCCTGCCTATAACATTTATGATTTTGCATGCAAAATTATTGTATTTACCTTGTTATTTGTAATTGTTGGCTATCTCTACTCCCCTCTCCTCAGGACACATCTGGAAACAAGCTGTTTACAACTCAGTATGTACTTCCTGGATAAACTTTAAATGAAAAAATAAATAAACAGATAAGCATACAACAAAAGCAGCAGCAGGAACCTTCAGTCTCTTAAGTCAGAGGTTTAATTCATATCAGGCTTAGAAAACCATTTTATCCATGAGTGAGTATAGGAGAAATTCCTTCATACTTACTGTAATTTCTTTCTGTAGCTCCAATGTTGTCAATAGGAAGTTAATACATGTGGGTAATGTGCACCCCTACTAGGGTAGTGGCACTGCCCAAAGCTATGAATCGGCACAGAACCCTAGGCACATGAACAATCCGAAAAGTGACTCTCCAGTCACCTGTGTCCTTGCAATACCTATACAGTCGTATGTAAACAAAAATCTGTAAAATGCCTAAAGTATCATATTCTCTCCCTGCAGTAAAACCAACAAAGCGTATGTACAAAAACCTTCATCTTAAGAGCAATTAATGATGCCCCCTCACTCTGGAGAATGGAACAATACAAAATTACTACCTGTATCTTCTGGTCTTCTTTCAATGTTGCCTGATCTCTGGTCTCTTGACAGTGTTGGTATGCCACTGACAATGTTGGTAACAAAGACGATAAACAGAAGTAACGGTAATAGGCAACAAGGATTACTGCAGAGAAGTACAGTTATGTAAGAACTTCCTGTAACAGCAGATCTTCAAGAGGAGCTCTTGCAGCAGGCAACACCAGTAAGACTGAAGCCATCAGGCACCAGGACCACACAGAAAGAAAACTTCTAGCTAGCAGTCTACAGTGGGAACTGCCCCACTAACGTCAGCACGCTGGCGTCTGCCTATCCTATAAAAGGGGCGGTCCCCCAGACCTACCTCCAGTTCTCCTACTGGAGACCCAGGCACAGAAAGCAAAAAATGGAAAAACCGAGGCAGTTCCTCAAGGTCGAGGGAAAGCAGTGAAGCTGCAAGCAGAAATGGAAATTACGACCACCGTAATTATTGGATCTCTTGGACAGTCTTCATCACTCATTCATACTTCAGTGGGATAGCCACCGAGGTGCTAGGGACCAGCGTGAAGCCAACATTTTCTCAGAAGGGACAGTGCTGAGACAGGATCATGCGCGCGGCAATCATGAGACTAGCTTGCTGTGTAGGCTATTCGGCACAACCCTCCAACTGCCTCAGTACCTTTCGACAGAGGAGGTGCAGCGAACTAATGAAAATAACTTATCCTGAGTTTTGGGGCCTGAGAGGGCCCAGATGGCCTACAAGAAGGGTCAAAGAACAATGTCTTCACAGTCTGAACTATAGGATCATGAAGACCAGGAAAGAGAACAATTGAACCCAGGGGATGGTGGGTGGGCATGTAAATGAGTGATGGAGACTGTACAAGAAGATCAATAATTACGGTAAGTACATCATTTTCATATCTTCCTGGACTAAGTCTCCATCACTCATTCACACTAGTGAGACAGTACCGAGCTAAAACCAACAACCCTGAGTAGGGTGGAGGAGACAGAGTTCACTCAGAAAGGACGGCCAAGGACTGTCCTGTAATAAAAAGAGCTGTCTTGGAAAGAGCATCTAGAATATAGTGCTAAGATAAGTGCTTGAGTTGTAACTCACCACTTTGCAGATGACTGCAGTAGACACAAAATGAAACTCTACCAGGAAGTCGCAACTACTCTAGAAGAGTGGCAATAACCCGGCCTCACAATTTGGTATAGGACCAAAATTAATAGTGTCAAAGACATGTACTAATCTAACGTAAGGATGTCGGAGACTGAAAAAGCCAGAGGTAATGTCTACTGGTTCAGGGTAGACAGAAAAAGCAGATGAAACCCCACTACTAAGTATGGCTGACCTGCAAACAACAGGTCCAGGAGCACTTCAACCCTTACTTGGTGAGCAAGAAGGTCCAGGTGGGGTTAGCCCGTCAAGGAGAAACGCTTTCACTTAGTCACTGAAACCTTCCTGATGGAAGCAGAAAGCAAGACTCAGAAGCCTCTTGTGGTGGTCTAGTAGAACCAGATCCTACCCACTTAACATTCCAAAGGAATTATCCTGCCCTGTGTGTACAACTGCAGTAGCAGTCTCTGAACTCAGGAAGACAGGAAAAGTGTACAGGAGGATGTGTCCACTGCAGAAAAACATTCCGACAGAAAAACAGCGGCTGGATTTCTAAGGCAAATAGAGGCAAATGTGTGACGAGGAGGGTGCAGCAGGACCAAGTTAGGGCTAACCCACTCGCTGAAAGTGACTGAATAGCGGCAGAAGTGACTCAATGCAGTGAAGCACTACTCACTCCGGCCTCCCTGAAGGGAGTAGGAAAGGACTCTAGTTTGTTTGCTGAAAACAAACATCACAGTTCGGTCACGCACTCGGAGAGGAACCAGATGCATGGGAACCGAAGGTGTGAATATTTGAGAAGCCACCTCAGAAAAAGACCTATTTGACCTTCGTCAAGAAAGGAGTATGTCGGGTGGGCTCTGGAGCCAGAGCATGATGGCACCTAACTGATGGAGCTCTTATATGAACAGTTTATATTTCATCTAAAAGTGTTTTTTTTTCTTTTCTACTTATCTATTGGCACTAAATCAAAAAGCTGTGTCGGAACTTATCTACTACAAGATGGAAATCTCGTAAAGATCAAACGCATGGATCGGGCAAGGTCCAGAAATCAGGCTACAGTCTCCACCTCGAGGTGTCCGCCAGGCCCGATCGAAGAACCTGTCGACATCGCCAGCTGAAGAGACATTGCAATAACAGGCCATGTTGAATCATCTTATAGCCTCTGTGGCTACACTGTCTGATAAGTTGGACGGACTTACTAATAGAGTGGCGTGTGTTGGAGACCACCATGGAAGCAGTATAGGTAGCTTCCTCAGATGCAGTAAAATCCATGATTCCACTATGGGAGCAATCTCCACTGTTATAAAGGAAAGTACCCATTGGAAGGCTTGCTTAGAGACCCTGGAAAACCAGATTCGGCTTCAAATATTCAATCTGTAGGGATGCTGGAGGAATGTGAAGGGGATCATTTGGTGCTTTTCTTGCAGGACTGGTTTAAACAACAACTCCGAGGGATCAGTGAGAAAACCCTACGCTTCCAAAAGCTTACCGGTAATGCAGAGAGGCAGGCCAGATAACCCGGAGACTCTCGAGCGCATTGTCCTTGTGACTGATGGAAATGGTAACGAGGGACACTGTCTTGGCTTTGGCACGTCCGTCAGGGCCCGTTGCTGCAAGATGGTCAATGAGTTCAGCTTTTCCAGACATCAGTTATGCAACACGCCAGAAGCGGAAACGCCGATGGGGTGCGGCCTTGCTCTGAGAAGCACATGTGCCTCATGGCATTATCTTCCTGCTCGCTTGCATATAGCGGATAAGGGAAGGTGTTTCTTTCAACGACCCCAAAGATGCGCTGGTAATGGGCCCAAAATCATGCGGTTACTCGAACCGATCCAGTCGCGCGGAAGAAAGCTTCATCGGAAGAGGACTAAACATGAGGGTAAGAAGTTCCTTGGGCAACTACTCTTAAAAAGTCACCGTAAGATGCTGAGGCCAGAAGATTACTATTTGGGACAATGTGAGAGACTCTCCTACAAGTCTGTTTAATTACTGAGGTTTGGATCATTTAAATACATGGGGACTTAAATATGAGAGGAACCTGTTATCCCAGTTAAATTTGGTTTATAGTTAAAACTGCAAGTTTTGGGGATTTGCTTTTGTAATAGAATAGAAATCAGTTTAAGCGCCAATAGTCTACAGTGACCCATTTAGTTCAAAATGCATTGTATAGACCTTAACTCCATCAGTTTTATTGATAGCACATTTAGTGCAAGATTAGCTTTGTGTGCATGGTAATTGTCTATTCCTCATGTGAGGACCAGGACTCTGGGAAGATTTATTTTTAAAATTGAAGGACTGGACCCCATGCAGCTCTTGGGCTGAAAACATAGCTTTAATGTTGTATAAACTTGTTTAAAAATAAGTTATTTTCTCTCCTAGGGACGATCTTTTAGCAGAGACAGTTCTTTTCGTGTATATGAAGAGAGTGGTGCCCTCAGCTGATGACATATTTGTAATCTCTCTGCTTGATATTCAAACTGTATGTTTGTCTATAAAACGAATAAATATAAAGTATAAAAAAAAAAAAAGGAGTATGTCGTCTGTTAAGCTGAAGCAAGCAAGGAAGTAGGAACCCGAGTTCGACTGCTGTGAGAGTTGTTCTGTTGCTGCGAGGTTCATGCAACAGAAGAAAGTCTGATTAAAGAAAGGGGGATTAACACACTGGGCAGTCGCCGAGGTCTAGGAAATGTCTGAATAAGAGAAATATCTCTTGGAGAAGGGATGACCCATACCACCGCTGAATCGGACTCCCTAGGGGTAGAAGAAGTCAGGTACTCTTTACCGTATTCTAGAGACAAGCGCCTCAGAGGAACTGAGGCGGAACCTGACCAGATCCAAAAGGGTGTATCGGGTAATTGGCTAGGCCCAGATAAATTTCTTTTTTTTTTTAACCATTAGTCCTAGCCTAACAAGCCTTTCAGGCTGCTATTTTACAAGGATTGCCTAATACAGAAATGATGAAGATATCCTCCATCTGGCCTGGGCCGCAAGAGCCCAGTAGCTCCTGACCACTGAATTAGAATGTTCCACAGGGTGTAAATGTCTTGACGACCAAAGAGTCTAGATGCAGAAGTGTATGATCCACGGATGCAGACTGGAAATACTAGAGTGGACCCCATCACTGAGGAACTACTGAAAAGATCATCCATCACGGACTCTGATGATAGAGAGGCGTGCCCCTCAGTATATAAAATGAGTCATCTGCTGTATTACTGACCAGAAGGACAGGGAGAGACTCATCTAGATGCACTTCTACCCCAGGAAGACCCCTAAGGAGGTCTAGGTCAGAGCCACTAGAGACTCCACCACCAGT
Source organism: Neoceratodus forsteri (assembly GCA_016271365.2). Taxonomy (NCBI): domain Eukaryota; kingdom Metazoa; phylum Chordata; order Ceratodontiformes; family Ceratodontidae; genus Neoceratodus; species Neoceratodus forsteri. The sequence goes on from CM028138.1 coordinate 413,389,708, forward strand.
AAGGATGTCGAGGAGCATGGCACCATGTAGGAGCAGAGAAAGTGCTGAACGGATGAGATATTCCGCTGGCAGAACAGTGCAGAAGAGTTTCATCAGCGGAAAACCGCTGGATGTCACAAGATCCCACGCAGACCGCCACTCACCAAGATGTGTGGAAATAATAATCATGAACAGGACTCCATTCTGCAGCAAGCATCCTGTCACAAGTTCTGCGGAGAAGAAGTCTGTAGAAGGAAAATTTGTCACTAGTTCTGCCAGACAGCACCCACTAGCACCCCTGTGGCACCAGCATCACTGTGGCACAGGAGGGCACCAAGCAGTACCTATGTCAACCTGGCGACATCCGAGGGCACCCACGGCGGTACTCGTAGGGCACCCGAGGGCACCCCCGACCCCATGGCAAGAATGGCACCCGAGGGCACCCATGAAACTCATGGCACCCATGGTACTCATGGCACCCATGGATGCCCGGCACCACCAGCGGCACTGGCAACCAACAGCAGCAACAGCACCCATGGCACCAACCCAGGCGCCAAGCCACGGCGCCGACCTGCAGCCGCCACCATGCATGCTGGTACAGTGCCAGGACAAACACTGCCATGGAAAATGCCAATGGAAAATCCTGACAAGAAGGGAGAAGGAAAAGGTGGTGCCCGTGGCTGGCCCCTGCATGGAAAAGAGAGGGGGTTTGGCACAAGGGCCTCACGCAAAGGCACCAAGAGGGCACGGTGCTCATCCTGATCCAATCGACCCAGCTCTGATCCAGCAGCTCAGAGGCCCCAAATCAGGAACACAGGCTAGGAAAACTGGAAGAAGTCGAACCCCTGCTCCACAGGAGCGGCCCAGAGGTGAAACTGCTCACCGGAGCTCCAACGAGGACAGAGATGGAGTCCGAGTCGAGAATGTGTCATAGGAGCAGGGACGCTTCTCCCATTTAACAATCCTCGTGCAGACGTGCATTCAGAGGGCAACCTCGAAGGCACCGATTCTTCTTCCCCACCGAGGGAAGAAGAGCGCGAGGTTAAGGAGCCGGATCCCCAGAACTGCTAGATTCTTGCTTCGTGGACTGTCTCTTCCCCCGAGCACAGGACTGTCCATAGTCGGAACCCCCCATTTATCAAGGGCGGTGGACCGGCACAGCCCTCTGCCATAACAACTTTCAAATGAAGTCCTCCTACCGTCACCGCTACACTGCCTAAGAACAACTCCGATGATGGTAGGTGAGAATTTCTTTTCTTCTTCTTCATAATCTTCTTTTCTTGTTCGTGAAATAAGAAATTACTACTAAAATGTTAAATGCTAAAGTTGCTGTTGTATAGGCAACGTTGACTCTGGCAGCGCAGTGACATCGACATCCAAGTGCACTCAATGGTAGAAGAAAAGGAACTGAGGCGTGTTGAGGGTAGACACGAGATAGCCTACACAGGCACGAAGCAAGTCTTATGTTCACGGATGCGTGGTCCCGCCTCCGCGCCGACTCTTCTGAAAAATGTTGGCTCCAGTTGGTCCTAGCCTTGGCGCCATCCCACTAGTGTGAATGAGTGATGGAGACTTAGTCCAGGAAGATGAAGCAATCAGGGAAGAGGAGGGAGGGAAGAAGTGCTGCAAGAGCTCCTCTTGAAGATCTACTGTTACAGAAAGTTCTTGCGTAACTGTACTATCTTGCTTCGAGGCGGCTCTTGCAGCAGGCCCACAGGTAGACAGAGTCCCAAGCAGTACCGGAACTGACCATAAGTCAGCTGGGAGGAGGCAAAACGGACAACAGAAGGTTGTTCTTGATAGAATGTCCTGAAGGACACCTAGTCCGAAACTGGCCCCTCATGCCTGGAGGCAATATCCAAACTGTAGTACCGGATAAAAGTGTGAACTAAACTCCATGGTGACTTCACAGATGTCTGCAGTGGACACATTTCTGAAGCAGGTGGTAGAGGCTGCCATACCTCTAGTAGAGAGGCCCTTAAACTGCCCCAGGAAAGAGCTTGTCATACTTACAGTAACACTACACAATGCAATTTGCTAACCATTTAGACAAACACTGTTTTGAAACAGGTGTCCCTTTCTCTTAGGGGCAAACGAAACAAACAACTGATCAATCTTACGTAATGTGTTGGGTATGGTTAGTGTAATAACGAAGCACCCTGTGAACATCAAGAGTATGCAACAAGGCCTCCCTTGATTAGAATACTCAGGAAATAAACTGGAAGGTGGATGGATTGGTTCAATGTACACTCAGACTCGACCTTGGACAAGAACTTAGATTTGCGCACAAAGACACACTGTCTTTGTGAAAACCAAACAAGGATCTTTACACATCAGAGCATGAAGCTCAGAAATCCTTCAAGCAGAAGTAACAGTAACTAAAACAACGCTTTCCACAACAACAAGCACAGCTCACAACCTCAGGCCAGCTCAAAGGGAGGCAGAGTGAGCTTTTCGAAAATGAAAAGAAGATCCCAAGGTAGTACAGGGTCCCTAATGGGAGGGTTCATATGTAGAATGCCCCACAAAAGTGTGGGAGAGGTCCAGTTGGGCAACAGCCTGCCCTCAACAGGTGCATGGTACGCAGAGATAGCTGAAAATGCATCTCTAATGAAGAATACCCCAGGCCGGAGTCTGAAGAGAGAGGAGGTACTCCAAAATCAAATTCTCCGGACAGGTGAAGAGATCCAAGTGGCAAGCTGTAGCCCAGAGGTAGAAGGGCTTCTACCACGGCACAGGTGGATTTCGTGGAAGGTTTCCGCAGCCACCAGGACATTGGCAACCCTGGAAGACACTCCAAGTGGGCGATAGCTAAGTCTGCAGGAGCCACACATGAAGATACAGGGACCTGAGATCTGGATGGACCAAGGTGCCCTGATCCTGGGACAGCAAGCCGGTGCAGAGGGGCAGGAATTGGAGGTTCCACTGCCAGCTGCTGAACTACAGGGAACTCAATGTGGCGCTGCCAGTAGGGGGCTATGAGAACTCCTCCACCCTCCAACTGGAGCTTTAGGAAAACCCTCTGCAGGAGCGGGAAGGCGACAGGAACCTTCCTTCCAGAAGAGGGATAACGCATCGCGTGCCAGAAAACTCCAGGCCCTGGATCAAGCAAGCAGAAAAGCATCAGTTTTGCACTGAGTGGGGATGCAAAAGGTCCGATTGCATCCCAATCTGCTGAAGAGGCTTCGACCACCGAGGGCAAGGGTTCCCATTCGTGTGCTCGACCTGACCAACTTAGATTGTCGGCCAGGGCGCTTCTGGATGCCTGGAACATGGACAGCTGACAGTTCCAGGCTGTGCTCGATGGCCCAGTACCAGACTCTCATGGCTTCCCAACAAAGGGGTAAGAGTAATGCCTTCTTGTTTGTTGATGTAAAAGACTACAGACATGTTGTCCGTCTGCACCAGCAGCGGGCCTGGAAGGCTTGCAGAGCATAAAGAACTGCCTGCATCGCCAGCACATTGATGCGGAGATGCTGTTCAGACTCAGATCAAACTCCTTGGGTCTGACGATCTCCTAGGTGAGCTCCCCAGCCCAGCCCCAAGCATCTGTGGTCAGGATCTGCTGAGGGATACCAAGCGGAAAGGAGCCGCTATCAGTAGACTGGCAAGGTTCTGCCACCATTCAAAGGTCTGTCTCACTGGGTTGGAAACCAGCACTGGCTGTTCCAAATGTTGGTGCACCGTCCCATTGGGCTCGAAGTGTCCACTGGGGAACCCTCAAATGCAGGCGGTCAGGGAACTATGGTTATGCCCCCCGCCACGTGCCCTCAGTAGGTGTAGAAACACTCTGGCTGGAACCTGGCGACCAGAAGAGACCAGCTGGGCCTGCGCTCTCAAGAGTTCTGACCTGTCCTCCGCACGAGGGCCTTGCACTGGGATGAGTCCAAGACCGCCTCCTATATACAAGAGGCGTACTTAGGGAGAGACAAGACTTTGGCAGATTGATAGTTATCCCAAGAGCTGGAAGAGCTGAAAGGTGCCTTCCAGGGTTTGCAGCAAATGATCCCTGGAGGGCCATCAGTAGCCAATCGTCCAGGTAAGGAACACTTGAAATCCCTGCCTGTGCAAAGCCGCCATCACTGCTAGTTACTTGGTAAAGACTTGAGGTGCCGAGGAAAGGCCAAAAGGGAGGCCCGAACTGGAAGTGGTCCCCTGAAAACAGAAACAAAGGAAGCAGGGGCCAGGAAACCAGGATATGGAGATAAGCATCCTGCATATCCAGGGAACAAAGCTAGTCCCTTTGGTGAATGAGGGCTAACAGTCCTGAAGAGTCACCATCCTGAAGCACTTGTACTCTATGCAGAGGTTCAGGTGGCTTCGATTCAGGATTGGTTGCAGGTCCCTTGTTTTCCTGGGGACTAGAAAGAAGTGGAGTAGAATCCTTTTCCCTTGACCTGGGGAATAGGTTCTATGGCCTTGTTGCACAGGAATTCCTGAATTTCAGCCTGGATGAGGGTGACGGGCTTGCAGGTAATGAGAGAGTGAGGAAGGCTTTCAGGTGGGGGAGGCACTCTAGAAACTAGAGAGTGTTACCCTGCTCGATGATCTGAAGCACCCATTAATCTGAGGTCGCAGTGCATCACCAGTCTAGAAAGAAGGGAGAACGACCCCAGACTGCCTCCTGACTGCTGGTCCTTGGCAGGCTGGCAGAGGGCAGGTGAAAGGGCTGATGCTGGGAACAGTACAAGGAGTGTACCGACCTCAGGGCCTTACCAGATTCCTGGAGGCAGGAGATGATATCCTGAGCATCTCCCCAAACAAGATCAAGAACCAAAAGGGCATTCTATAATCTTCGCTGACCATTAGGGACAAACCTGGACACCCAGAGCAAGGAATGGCGGCACTGCAGACCCTGCCGCCACCCCACAACCAGCAGCATCAACTGTGTCATAGGCTACTCTGAATACATGGGTGCCTATGTCAGATCCAGACTTAAAGCTGGGCTAACTGGATTTTGGTGGAATCATCGGGAGAGCTGCCACCAAATCTCTTGCCTTATCCCAAATGGCATTCTGGTACTGCACCATGTGGGCTAAACAGTTCTGGGCCCAGAAGGCCAGGGTAGTAAGCCTACACCGCTTGTCCAACTTATGGATTCCTTGTCTGGTGGGTGGCTGCTCAAATGTTTAGGCTTCTTTGTACAGTTGTGAGCAGCATTCATGACCACCAAATTTGCCGTGGGTTGCTCACCACAGAAGGGCTTGCCCACTGGCACATGGCAGAGGTGATCTGCCTTCTTAGCCAAGGCCGAGTGGAAGAAAGGTGATTCAACATCACCTTGGTCATATATCATATGCCTCGATCATGCCGGGGACCACCAAAGGAAGGGTCTCTGACTTGCATGCAAGTAAATTGCCAGGTGACAGCATTCTTGGTCCAGTTCCTCAGTATCCCATCCTATGAGGGACCCGATATGATGCATCACGTCCATGAAGGAGGGATCCTCCAGGAAGCCTTGGGTGTCTCTTTAGCCCATCCTTGAGTGTCAGATAGGTCCCGGAGCCTCTGAGGACTCTGATGAGGAAGAGGAGTCATCTCCGAAGGGTCACTCTCTGGGACCAGTGTTGGTGGGTGACAGTCCTCTGTGCGTGGGAGGGAGGCTCCTGTACTACTCCCACAGGTCCTCGTAGTACACGAGTTACTTGCTCCATCCAGCCTGGGTCGGGGTTGGGGGTGGTATGGTGAGAGGAGGTCTCCTAGGAGTGTCCTTGTCCTTCATAAAGACCCACCAGGCTGTGAACAAGGCACTGTAATCCACCGCTGGAGGATTGTATGGTGGATAATAGTAGTGAGCTAGAGGGTACTGGTATGTCGGTGGGTGAGGCGGCATAGGGTACCCTGGCATCGGTCCAACAAGTGTCAGCTGGGGGTCTCAGCTGAGTACCGTGGGACTAAGGGGCCTGAGCATCAGGGGCTGGGAGGCAGGGGAAGAGTTCCGCTGCCCTAAGAGCCGCCGCCATGACAGAGATGAGGGCGGGCAGCAGAGCCACTGGCAACCTGGAGGGAGTGAGGGCTGCAGAGGCTGGAAGGGCCGACCTCGGCTCCTTCTCCATCACAGCAAATTTTGCTGAAGCAAGTGGCTTTATATGATCTTCAAGTGGCATCTCCGTGTGGCCTGGATGAAGTCCTGGCAGTGCTTGCAGGCCTCGGTGTTGTGGCTAGTGCCTAAGCAGAGGAGGCAGGAAGGGTGGTCGCCCTGGCAGGTATCTGCTTGCCGCAGGCACATTTCGTGGGCTGGTCGGAAGATGAAGCTGGAGAAGGAGAAAACACTAAATTCAACATTACAGTACACTGAAATAAATAAATTACGGGTAAAATGCAGAGAAAAATGGCGGGCGACTGAAGCAAGTGTCTGTGGAGGTCCAACGTCGCAGGTTGATGGTGGGAAAAGAACTGAGGTAAGTCTGGGGACCACCCTTTATAGGATAGGCAGACATCAACATGCTGACATCGATAGGAGCGTCCCCTGCTGTAGACTGCTAGCTAGATGTTTTTCATGCAATTCTTGCGCCTGACGTGCTTCAGCCCCACCGGTATTGCCTGCTGCAAGAGCCCCCTCAAGCAAAGATCAGTATAAGCACTAACCTGTAGCAGGAAGCACCATCTTCTGTTTGGAAATATTTCAACCTGTCAACCCGCGTGCCTGTAATCCAATAAACTGTAATCTGCTTTACGTTGTCAGACAAATCCAGACAGGATGTCAGCAATATTTACAAATCATAATTTCTGGAAAACAACATCCTTAGATACATATTGGACATTTTTTCCAGCAGGAGCCAAGGGCTCCTGGAGTGGCCCATTGACAACGCTGGTGCTAACAGAACAAGCATTTGTCAATGCCGAATGTTTGCTTGCTGGCATTGGTAGTGGGAGTTAAGAGAGCTGCATAACAGTAATGGCAGTGAAGTACTGAACTGAAGCTAACCCCACCACCACCCTGTAGAGACTGACAGGCATTGGGGTGTGACTTTGGGTCATCAGGCATAATGGCTATGCCATTTCACCACACCTACCCTGCAGACACCGACAAGTGTCACGGTGTGCCTTGGGGTCTTGGCCCTTGTCGCATCCTATTCCATCAGGAAATACAGTGAGATGGGTGCGGTATAGGAGAATGGGGTGAACTTTGGGGCTGAAGAGTCCAAGACACACCTCGTGTCTCTCACTGGCTGTAGGGTGGGGTTGGGGGAGTGGAATGGTATGAGCATTACAGGCAACAATCCCAAGTCGCACCCTGATGCCTGTCAGTCTCTCCGGGTGGGTGTTATGAGGAACCCTAACGCCCAGGCGCTCGCTGGTATTTTCACTCAAATTTTCAACATGGGTTTTGTGACCCCACCTTATGAACAGTGGCAATTTCAGTTCATTAGCCGAAGCTGATTTTGCTACAGCGACTACGCCCACCTGGCACCACAGGTGCGAAACGATTTCCTAACAGGATGTGAAAATGACAGCGTGTTGAAAATCAGCAGTGAAAATATATTAAAAAACTGGTGAAGTCACGAGCGCAGTAGAAACTGCGGAACCACACCAGTAATGTAATTAGTTTGGGGATTTTTTACAGCAGATTGCCAACAAAGGCATTTTGGGACCCTCCGCCATGAACAGTGTCACTTGTGATTTTCTTAATCTGTCCCAACAGTGATTTCCACACAGCGACCATACATATTTCATGCTGGAAGTGCGAAACACATTTCGCCATGGTGTGAAAATGATAGCTGTACTGTTTATAAGGAAGTGTGAAAATGCCAGTGGTGAAAATTTGGACTGAAAATATTACAAATTCATGAACCTACGAGGGTGCATGGAAACTGCGCAATGCTCACCGTAACACAGTCATTTTATGGACTTTTGTCACCAAATTTTAACATAGCCATTTTAAGACCTCTGCTCATAAACTGTGATTTTCTTAATCTGTCCCGAACATTGATTTTTCACACTGACTGTGCCATTGTGCGCTACATGCAAACACATTTTGGGTGAGATGTGAAAATGACAGCTGTACTGCTCATAAGGAGGTGTAGTAAAATGGCAATGTTGAAAATCTGGAGTGAAGATATAATTAGGAGCCTACGAAAGCGGCGTAGGAACTGCGCAACGCACGTCAGAACAGTCATTTTTGGATGTTACCAAATTTTCAACATTGGGTTTTTGGGGCCTACCCATGAACTGTGACACTGTCGTTTCGTAATTGGTCCCGAAAGGTGGTTCTGTGCAGTGACCGCGAAATCACCATTCGGGACCGAATAACAAAATGACAGTGCTTTATGAGGTGGGGTCCAAAGAACCCGATGTTGAAAATTTGGTGGAAAAATTCTCAAAATGCCTGAGATATGCATCAAAGTTGAAAAACCCTATTATTCCATTATACAGCTTACCGGCATTTCCTCAGTTCACGGTCGACTTTTGACGAGGGTAGAAGTGTTCCTGGTCCACTGAAGATCGTTCTGATCCGAAGGTAAGTATGTGAGATTCGGGTGTGGGGAGGCAGGGTGGGCGCTGGGTGGGTCAAGACAGTCAGCGTAGGGACCGTTTTCTTAAAGGACATTTTGTTTTTAAAGATGACGAGGACTTTTGCCACGCTGGGGTGGGCTCTCAGCGTAGCAGCTGAAAGGCTGTTTGGGGGAGGTAGTGGAGCTGACTGGGATTGGGCACCCCGCCGGCCATACGACTGTTGCCACGCTGGGGTGGGCTCCCAGCGTGGCACCTGGAAGTCTGTTTTGGGGCACAAGCAGCGGAGCCGACGGGGATTGGGCACCCCTGTCGGCCATACAGTTGTGTGTGTGTTGGGGAGATACAGAGCACGCTTGGGTAGGCTCTCAGCCGCGTTACTTGTTGTGGAGGATGAAGCTGCTCATGACAGCTGTATCAGTAGTGTTGACGGTAGGCACTTTGCATACTGCCGCATGGCAGTATGCAAAGTGCCGCACACGCTACCGCTCGCTGATTGGCGCTTGCTTTCAACCGTACGCCACTGATCTGGAACGGCTGTCATAGACAGCCCTACATTCATTGGACGATGCAGCCGCCTGCAAAAGGCAGTAGGGCACTGGAAGTGGGGAGGCACACCTATGAATTCTCGTGATGGTGGCACTATGTTTCTTGCACATGCGCCACAAGCAAACATAAAAAGGCTATTACATAAGTATGAAGGAATTCTCCTTTCTGTATCGCCCATGTTGTCAATGGGGAGTTAATACATATGGGTTCGAAAATCTGGCCGGTCATGGATGAGTGTCAGGTCCAGTTGATGAGATGCTGGAGAGATCGGCATAGAGGGGATCAGTGTAGGTCATATGGATCCAGTGGTCACCTAGGCGGAGTCACCTGTGAAGGGGAGCTAGTCCCGAGCCGGTCAATGCCTCTCTTCCCGGGGATAGGGACGTCGAACCCAGGTTCGCCCCTGCAGTGTCAAAGCCCCCTGATGTCAGGGTAGACTCAGTGGACACCTTGGCTGGGAGGGTAACAGACAGTGGCCTGCTGCCCAAGGACCCACTGGCCGACCCACTTGGCTTAGAGCATGCTGTGACACTGGGCCTAGGGCTAAGTAGTTGAGAGGAGGGGAGGAACCCCGCATCCCAAGGAACCTTCTCCTCACTGAGGCTAGGGAGGCAGGCAAAGACAACAATTTCTTCGGGACTTGGAGCGATCTTTGCCCAGGGTTTCTTGTGGTGTTTTTCCTGGTCCTTGTGTTTGTCGCTCGACTTCTTCCCTTTATGTGAGGAAGAAGAAGATGCGGCTGGAGAAAAAGACAAACTCTTGTGGTGAAGCTCCTTCTCCATTTTGGATAATCTTTGGAGGGCAAAAAGGCTTTGAGTGTCTTCTGGCTATGGAGCCTGGTGTGCTGGTTAAAGTCTTGGCAGAGCTGGCAGGCCTCGATGTCATGGTCCAGGCCTAGGCAGAAAAGGCAATGCGAATGGCTGTCCTTATGGGGAATTTGCTTCCCGCATGCACACCTCGACTGCCGCTGCTCAATGGAAGACCAAGAGAGGACCACATGCAAAATTTTGAAAACAGTACTTATTTTGATGGAAAATAAGAAAACACGAGTAGCGAGAAACATGGCAGTCGACATGTTGAAGGAGTTAGAGAGGTCCGACTTATGTGGTCGTCGGTGGGAAAAGAACTGGGATGGGTTGGGGACCGCCTTTATACAATACGCTGGCGTCAAGGGGCGCCCCCTGCTGGACAATACCGTTAGTTTTTCATGAGGTCCTGGAGCTTGGCCTTAATCCTAAAGGTATTACCTCGTTGCAAGAGTGAATCTCGAAGTAAGATAGTACAGTTACGAAAGAACTTACCGTAACAGTAGATCTTCGAGAGAGGTTCTTGCAGTAGGTAATTACATATAGGACTGACGCCGCAGGCGACAGGACCCCACGGAAAGATTTCCTAGCTAGCAGTCCCTGGCGAGGGACCGCCTCCACGTGAAGGAGACGCCGGTATAAAGGGGCAGTCCCGGACGCCCGCCTCCAGTTCTTTCCCGCCACAGGCCGAAACAGCCCGGACGAGAGAGAGCTGATATTTCCTTAAATGGAAAAGGAGCTGAAAAAGCCTAGGGGATGGAGGGCGGAGAGAGTGAGCTACTTGCAAGAGCCTCTCTCAAGATCTACTGTTATGGTAAGTTCTCACGTAACTGTACTATCTTTTACCGAGAGGCTCTTGCAGTAGGTAATTACATATAGGACTGAATCCCAAGCAGTCTGGAACAAAGAAAGGCACCGGGAGGAGGAAAACTACTCCAAGAGAAGTTTCTAGCTGCGCAAGCCTCAAGATAGGGAGGCCTTGCAAAACGGCTTAGCCCAGGCCTGCTCTATGGCGCAGAGGCAATATCCAAACTGCAGTAGCTGGAAAGGTATGGACGGAAGTCCAGGTGGCGGTAGCGCATATGTTCGCCGCAGACATATTCTTGAAATGCAGCCTGAGGCAGCTACTCCTCTTGTGGAGTGGCCTCTAACTTGACCCGGAGGGTCTTGTGGTATTTGTCATAACAGAAAGTGTTGCAATGAGCCAACCACTTAGACAGGCTTTGCTTGAAACAGCATTGCCTTCCCTTTTGTGAGCAAAAGAGACGAACAACTGATCAGTCTTTCTGAGATCCTTCGTCCTGTTGGTATAGTATCTCAGAATGCGTGAACATCCATAGTATGGAGTAAATATTCCCTTGATTAGAGTACTGCGTAAAAAGGCAGGTAGCTCTATGGACTGATTTAAGGTAGACTGCTACTACTTTAGGTAGAAACTTAGGATTCGGCAAAGAGCAACTCGCTCCTTGTGAAAATCAAGTAGGATTTTGCACATCAGGCCTGGAGCTCGAGATTCTTCGAGTCAAGTAATGGCCGCCAAGAAGAGTGTCTTCCATTTAAAGAAACTTCAAATCTGCAGAAGCTGCAGGTTCAAGGGAGGAAGGGTAAGTTTTCAAGAACAAAATTCAAGTCCCAAGGGGGGGCGAGGAGCACGGATGGGGGCCTCAGATGGAGAACCTCTAAGAAAGGTCTTGAGACCTCCAGTTGAGCAAAAGCCTTGTTTGTGAAGGGAACATGATAGGCTGAAATGGCCGCCATGTGAACCTTCAAAGAGGAATGGCTGAGACCCAGGCTCTAACAGATGACGAGATACTCCAGCAGAAGCCCGCTGAACAAGAGAAAGGTTCCACATTCTGGAAGCGCCCAAATAGTGAATCTTTTCCACTTCATGGCATAAGTGGATCTGGTGGAGGGTTTTCTGGCTCCAATAAAAATCTCCGCCACTTTGGGAGACACTCCAAAACGGGATTGGGCTAGGTCTGCAGGAGCCATGCATGCAGTTGAAGGGATCTGAGGCCTGGATGGACCAGAGTCCCCTGATCCTGGGTCAACAAACCTTGAGATAGAGGAAGAGTAAGAGGAAGAGGAGGATCCTCCGAATATTGTTGTAGAAGAGAGAACCAGATTTGCCTGGGCCAGAAAGGAGCTATCAGAATAATTTCGCCCTTCTGAAGCTAGTTTCTGTAAGACTCACGGATAAGAGGAATTGGGGGAAAGCATAGACGTAATCTGTCCTTCCAGTTCAGGAGACAGAGCGTTGCTCCAGAAAGCGCCGCTCTGGAATGAGCGAGCAGAAGGTGGAAGTTTTATGCTTAGTGGGGATGCGAACAGGTCGACTCTGTGGTGTTCCCAAAGTTGGAAGATATTGTCTAGGATCCCTTGGTCCAGTTCCCACTGTGAGTTAGAGCAGAAGAGCGACTTAGCTTGTCTGCCAGGGTGTTGTCGACTCTGGAACGTGAATCGCCGTGGAGGTGAAGGTCGCGTGTGTTGCCCAATTCCAAATCCTCATTGCCTCCCTGCATAGAGGGTAGGACCGACCCTCCCTGCTTGTTGATGTACCACACCACGCACATGTTGTCCATCTGGACGGCTAGGTGGCCGGAAGGATGTATTGGTGAAGGGCTTGAGAGCATACAACACTGCCCAAGCTCGAGCACAATGATGTGGAGAGCTTGTTCTAGCCTGGACCAGGAGCCCTGGGTCCAATGAGGGCTTAGATGGGCTCCAACCTTCGCTTGAGGTGTCTGTGGTTAGAGTCTGGGAGGGGAGAGGGAAAGAAAGGAACCCCTGAAACAGGTTCTCTCGAACTATCCACCATTGTAAGTCTTGCATCATCGGGTGAGGAGATCAGAACTGAGTGATCTAGGTCATCCACTAGCTGAGCCCACTGAGAGCGTAGGAGTCCACTGAGAGATCCTCATGTGGAATCGAGCGCCAGGACCGCCAGGATAGCAGCCACTATGAGCCCGAGAAGGCAAGGATCGATTCGCCGAGACCATCCTGCGGTCAGACAACAGACTTATCTGGGTCTGAAGGGAGGCCGCCCTGTCCAGAGGCAGGAAGGCCTTGCCCATGGTGGTATCGAGATTGCCCCAATAAACTGTAGCCTCTAGGATGGGTCCAGATGAGACTTGGAATGGTTGATGGTAATACCCAGGCAGGCAAAATATGCTGGGTAAGGAGAGGAATCGCGGAGTTCCTCCTGACGAGGCCGCCAGGAGCCAGTCGTCCAGGTAAGGGAAAACTTGTACTCCTTGGTACGCAGGTGGGCCGCCACCACTGCCAGGCATTTGGTAAATACTCAGGGGGCGAGAATAGACCAAACAGGAGCGCCTTTGAACTGGTAGTGGTCCCCGGAACGCAAAACGAAGGTATTTGTGATGAGATGGGCGAATGGGAATGTGCAGATAAGCATCCTGCATATCCAGAGCACAAACCCATTGACCCGGCCGAGAGGGGCAGAAGGCTCTGCAAAGAGAGCATCCTGAACCTTTTGTACTCTAGATAAAGATTCAGGAACTGAGATCTAAAATCGGTCTGAGATCTCCCGCCTTCCTGGGACCAGGAAGAAATGGGAATAGTAACCCGTCCCTGAAGGTGAAGGGACGGGCTCTATCACTTGCTTCAGCAGAAGAGCCGAGATTTCCTCCTGGACCAAAGGAAGATGTTCCCGTGAATACGATTTTTCAGAGGGGTGGTGGGTGGTTTCTGAAGAAACTTATGGAGTGTCCTCCTGCAATGAGCTGGAGCACCCAAGAATCCGTGGTTATTCTCTCCCATCCCAGAAGGTGGAGGGAAAACCTCCCTCACCAGTTCCTCCGGAGGCAGTGGGAGAGGAAAGGAGTCAGGTGGTGGGCAGCACTGCAGCTGAAGCACCCGCTGATTTTTTGGGCGGGGGCTTAGCAGCCGCTGGGGCCCGACGCTTTGTGGCCCACCTTCCTGGGGTTTCGCCTTTGGCCGATTCCGCTCATGGAAAGGACGGCGCTGCTGCTGATGGGGACGGTACATGGAATCAACTGACTTCAGAGCCGCCCCTTCTTTGCAATCGGTAACGATGTCCTGACATCACTCCAAAAGCACTGACTCCTGGAAAGGTGCTTCCTGGAGAGCAGATTGCACCTCCGGGACCAGACCTGACACGCGGAGCGGCTATGACGCCGTAGGCCCACGGCGAAAGCTGAGCTCCGCCCAGCAGTGTCCACCGCCGTGCGGAGATGTCGCACGTAGCATGTGTCGACTGGCCGAACGAGCAGAGTGGACGCGATCAGCCAACCCTGTTTGACTTGGGAGTCAGGCAAGAGTCCAGCTTGGTCCGCCTGAGTAAGGATGGCCTTCTGTAGTCCCCATGTGGCCGATATAGTTCAGGGCCCTAATCCCCAGTATGGAGGAAGCTTGATCTGGTTCCAAGGAGCACCACTGATGAACCTCCTGGATTTTTCTAAGCAACTCCATAAAAGAAGGATCCTCCGGAGGAGAGTTTGAGGAGTCCTGGCCGGGCTTCGACGGAGAGTGAGGCTCGTTGCCTCTCAAGCAGCCAGAAGAGTCCCGAGGGCTAAGAGGAGGATGAAGAAGAGTAAGACCCTTTCCCAACCCGGGAGGAACGGGCCCTTGGGGAGTCCCCGGGACGTGTCTTGCCCTCTCTGATCCAGATGGAAGAACCCTGAGTCCGGAGTTGGTGAGGGAGTGTGTTGCCTGGGGCGACGAACCTGGGACGCACCATCACCAGAAGGCGGCTCGACCTCTTGGTGAGCTGAGCCTTGGTCTCAGCCCACCAGGAGGCCAGAGTCTCCTGTAGGTCCACCGCGGCCGCGAGGGTGGGGAGGAGGAGGCGGGGATAAGAATACGAGTTATACCCATATGGAGATATCCAAAACCCGCTCGCGGGTAAACCGCCTCGGTATTGAGGCATCAGGAAGCCCGTGTCTGGTACTGTGGCGCGGATACGGGCGCTCCCGGTACACTGGTGTCGATTAAGATGGGGGCTGCCTGAACAGACGGTTGGCCGGAACCTCACGGGCGGTCCGTAGTGGAGAGCCCGGAGGGTCCGGCGGGAGCAGAAGATCTCCGAGTCGGTACGCATCGACGCCAGGCCTGACGGGCGGAGGCCCTGATGCCGGAGGTATCGACGCCGGAGGGGCCAGCGCCGGAGCCGGGCGTCCGGGAGACATCAAGTCCGCGCCCAGATGGAGAAAGGACTGATGGAGGAAAGAACCCCAGCCGCCTGGGATGGAGGGAAACGCCCCAGGTTCAGGTTGGGGACTTGGTTCCCCAGACGGCTTGTGAACCGGAACGACGGACGTTGGGGGGTCCGTAGTCGGTTCTTTTCGCCGTCCGGACGCCAGACAAGCCGACGTGAGGCGGAGGCGAGCCTCGGGCGGCACCGGATGAGCCGACATCCGACTTACGAGCCATCACCGGAGACAGGTCGAGAGGAGGGTTGGCCTGGTCCGTGGGGAAGAAGCGCATCGCTCGAGGGTCGGACGCCTTACCAGCCTCTCCAGGCGGACGCCAGAGGAGCAGACGCCTCGGGCTTACCGAGTCGCCCACGATGGTAGGCCGCGGCCGATCCAGGGCGTGAGGCCTCCAACTGCCCAGAGACGCCCACAAGGCCCGAGCGAGCCAGATGGGCGGGCCGACACTGCCTCAGAAACCTCCGAGGCGCCTGCCGAGGAGCGATCTCGGAGGGGATAGTTTTCGCGCTCCCAGCGACTCCCGAGGGAGACGCGGTGGAGGAGCCTTTGTCCCGTGCCTCCTCTTTGATGGCTCTTCGGAAGTGGACACCTGCCTCAGTTTTTTAAGCTCCTTCTCCATAGAGCTCATTTCTTCTTTAGAATATGGGCTTCCAGGATTGCTGCCACCTTTTTCGGTAGCTGCGTTAAAGCTGAGGCAATGCTGGCACTTCTACGGATGATCAGGGCCTAGGCAGAACAGGCACAGGAGTGGTCGTCTGTCAGCGGTAGTTGGGCCGCACGAATCACACTTATTCTGTGCTCAGAGGGTGTAGGGACTACATACACCAACGTTAGCACTGACGTTAGCCAAAAAGTTTTCGGTAAAACCGACGGCGAAGGGCTGACGAAGCACAAACTTTTCCGCAAGGTGCTGCACGAGCTAACGGCAGGAAAGAACTGGAAGGCGGGTCCGGGACCTAAGCAGAAAAGGCAGAGGAATGGCCGTCCTGTGTGGCAGTTACGCCGTGACCAGTCGCACTTGTTTTGTGCTCGGAGGGTGGTGGGGACGACATACACCAACGATGACCTGACGATAGAAGAATACTTTAATTTCAAACCGACAAAAGGGTACGCTGGATGAAGCACAAACTTTTCCATGAGAGCTGCACCGAGCTAACGGCGGAAAGAACTGGAAGGCGGGCGCCTGAGACCGCCTTTATACCGACGCCGATGACGCCGGGTCACCTGACATGTGGGCGGTCCTCGCCAGGGACTGCTAGCTAGAAATTTTTCCGTGGGGTCCTGTCGCCTGTCAAGCGCCAGTCCTATATGCAATTACCTACTGCAAGAGCCTCTCAAGTAAGATCTACTGTTACAGGCTATAACCTGTTTTCTAGGGACATGGCTATGATGTTCTATCCACACTTCTGGCAGACTCTCTAGCAGTTCTCCTTGGAGAAGGAGGCAATGCACAGTCCCTACTTAGGGAACAGAGACTGGAGAACTGAGGCTCCAAAACCAGCAACCCGGCGTGACTCAAGGTTGATGTGGTAATGGGAATGAAGGTGTGTGCCGACTTCCAGGTAGCAGTCCAACTGAGCTCCTGAATAGGGACTTTACTGGAAGTAGCCACTGAGGCAGCGGTAAGCACGGTGGAATTAGCCCTTAGCACTACGGGAGGCTCCCTACTCACCAACCTATAGCAGAGCTCGATGCAGGATACAATCCACCTGCCAATCGCCTGCTTATTTATTATATTTATTTGAATTGAAAATACCTTTAAGCACAGGCTCTTTTACAAAGGTTCCATGTCGGTAGAAGATACAAGGCAGGATTAACATCACAAGGTCAAACGGCACAAGACTAACAATAGGTTACAGTGATACAGTTGCACAGCTTATAGGTTACAGCATTACACATTCATATCTAGTACCAGGCTTAGTACAGCGCCAGAATAGAGGGTGTTTAGAAGGTGTGGTAGCAATCGAGGGATGGGGAGGTAATCAAGGAGCTTGTACAGGAGAGGGCTGAGCAGATTAGGCTGTGTGTGTGGTCAGGAGCAGGTACATTTTGAGCTTGAACTAAGGTGTTGCCTCAGACCAGATCTGAAATAAGAGAGACTCCGGATGTATGTAGGGGCCCAGGGATTTCATTCAGCCACAGAGGGGCCTTATAGGCTAAGAACGTTGTCCAAGAGCAGTTCTGAGAAATGGTGTGGACAGCGCTCCTCATGTGCAGCCTTGAGCATCATAAGTTGAGACAGCTAGGATAAGATGCTTGAAACACTGGGTGGTGTTTTCCCCATGCTTTTCTTCCCAAGGAGGCAGGTTTGAAATTTGATTCTGCTCTTTAGTGGCATCCATTTCGTCATTTCGTAAAGGGAGTAGGTGTGCATGTCGGTCAGCAGCCAAGAAGAGCCTGCAGGCTTTGTTGAGGGTTGTGTATAACCTCTGGAGAGCCGTGTCCATGGCACCCATAGACAACCAGACCATAGTCAATAGTCAAAAGGATGGAGCTGGAGACCGAAGGTGAAGTGCCTCAGGAGTGAGGTAATTTCTATGCCTGTAGAGGACACCCAGCTTCGAAAGTTAACTGTCTTGACTACCGAGTCAATATGATGGGTGAAGGAGAGGCTGTCATCAAGGGTGACCCCCAGGTACTTGAAAGTGGTCACTTCCTCCAGAGGTGCATTGACTATGTTAGAGATGGTGGTGGTGGTGGGGTTCTTTTATAGTGGAACTGGATATTAGCATTATCTTGGTCTTTTTGTAGTTTAGCAGCAATTTCTGCTCACAGAACCAGTCTTCCAAATAGCGGAAAGAGCGCTGGAGTTCAGTTTGGAGAGTGCCATGGTGTGAGTTGCTGCTTAAGAGTACCGCTCGTTGACTGGCCCACTGGTGCAGCAGCAGGGCTACCGCTCAAGGCGCCACGCAGCCCGGTTCGGGAATGGACCAGGCTGCTGGAGGGTCAGCCGGGGAGGAGGACTGAGTGCCCAGAGGCTGCTCTCCTTCTCCGGGTGAGGTGGGATGCATGTCCCGCGCTCTACCGCCACCTGGTGACCACGGGTGGAGGTGCAGTGGGACTGCAGACAGAAGGGAGAGCGTTGGCTGGGGGCTGGAGCGCTCGACATCTCAACGTGCACCGCCCCTAGGCTCCCTAGCGTGCAGACGTCTGTGAGAGGGACCAGAAAATGGAAACTCCCCGCAGTGCTCACTGCAGATGGAGCTCCAGGCCCCAATCCAGTGCCCCTGCCAGCGCCTGATGACAGCATCCTCCCGGACGAAAGACAGACACATCATGACAGTAAGGGGTCATGTCCCGTACCCTCCGGAAGGTACAACCAAGGCTCTGTGGGGGAGATGGACTGTACCAGCGCCTGGCACTACGAGCAGGGACATACAGGCCACAAAGGAGTCTCCAAAAGAAAGAGAAGCAAGGCAGTGAGAAGGGGGCATAAAGAAAGAATAAAGTACCGCATTGTCGGCGAGAGGATGAGTCTGTGTCACATGCTTCAGGAGGTTGTTCAGAAAAAGGCTGAAAAGTAATGGCCCCAAGATGGACCTTAGGGGACCCCAGTGACACTTCTCTGGAGCTGGACATGATGTTGGCCAATTCTGACACGTTGGGTTCTGTTGTAAAGGTAGTCCTTAAACTAGGCAGCAGTATTCTTCGCAACCCCAGGTTCAGTAGCTGAGCCAGGAGTAAGTGGTGGTTAACAGTGTCAAGGCTTTAGTGAGATCTATAAAGACTGACCCCACTAACTTGCCTTTGTCAAGTGCTTTGTGCGTGTAGTCCATGTACTCAACCAGGGCAGAAGTAGTGCTAAGATTCTGCCTGAAACCGTGTTGGTTTGGACAAAGTAGTTGGTATTTGTTGAGGTTTTCGTGAGTTGCTCTGCCACAATCTTTTCCAGTGCCTTGGATAAGGGGAAGAGGATGGAGATTGGTCTGTAGTTGGCTACACATGTCCTGTCTCCGCTCTGTAAACCGGTGTCACTATGTCTTGTTTCCAGATTCTGGGAATTCGCAAGTAACAAGAGATTTAGTAAATAGTTTTGTTATTGGCACAATGATAGCATCAAGGAGAGGGACAGGAGTTTCATGTCAGCCCCATCACTGCCTATTCTAGTCCTGCCCCGCACTTTTTTATGTGTTGTAGGCTCTCCTTGACAGTCACTCTTTGAAATAGAAGTTTGGTTGGGGGCTCGGCTAGTCTTGCAGCTAGGCTGGTCTGTACAAGGGAGCAAGTAGTCTGGAGGTAGTACCAAGGTGAGGTCAGTAAAGGCCACATTGAATTATTCTGATGATGAGGAGGGATCAGCATTGGGAGAACTGTTAATGTTAAGAAGTTGTGAGTGCTGTTTATTATCCTTTCCGAGGAGGCTTTTAACATTCTCCCAGAACCTTTACCATCACCCCATGTATTGCTGAGATGTTCCTTGTGGAAGTTGGCTTTGACCTGCTGAATGAGGAAGGTGCAGTGGTTTCATGGATCTGTAGCACTGGAAATCATGCAAGCTGCAGGAGATCCTGGCTTCTGACCAGCAATTGTCCCTTGTTTCATCTTAGTTAGTAGTTCCCCTGTGATTCATGTAAGTTAAGCCATGAGAAAGGATGGGTCTACTGTGGAATTAATCCATGGTTGGGGTTAAGCAGAAGGCCAAAGGCAGAGTGCCTCAATGACCCAACCATGGATTAATTCCACAGCAGACCCATCCTTTCGAGTGGCTTAATCTCTTGTAACATGGCAATGATTGTATGACTAATAGTCTCTAAATAAATGAGAACAGACAGACTGATTTAGTTTTAGAATGCTATATGTTGAGCTGTTAAACATGGTGTACATACAGTACAAAATAATTGAACACACCTATTGGAAATATCGTGGCTGCTATTTCACTTTTGTAAAATAACTTCATTACAAGTTTTAAGCTTTCTAACTTCAAAACTTTTCAAAACTTGCAGTTAACTTTCTACGCTAGGTGCTTTGATTTTCATCTATGTATTACAAGATATGGTTGCACTGCATGATGGACTGTGCTAGGTGCATCTTCGCTTTCTTCCTGCAGTTCCTTTGCAGACTATAGGTGGCAGTGAACAATCCTAGCAGTACACGCTTTTCCAAATGTACTGAATTAAGCCAATCTGACAAAAACTTTCTTGAACAAGTACTATTTTTCTGAGTATTAACTTCACTTTTTCCTCTCAAATTATCTAACTCAGCAGGAGATGGAACAACATAACGCTTCCTGATTTCACCTTTCAAATACTTGTTTTGATTAATATTGTTACTCTGTTTCTTTGATTTCCTTTGGTTTCTCTCACTTTATTTTTCTTTTCACCCATATAAGTAGTCTCTTTCTTTGATTTTGCTTTGTTCATCTCACTGTCTGTTATTTTTGCTTTTGGTTATAGAAGGTGCGTGCCATCTTTACTACTGTGTATTCAGCAAGAAAAGGCTAGGACACATAATGTTATTCAGTCATCCACAATGCATTGCACCCAAAGTTGCTTAGAAAGCAGTAGCTCACAAGTGATTGTAACAGTGTATAAATGTTCACTTCTAAAGAAGTATTGTTACAGCATAATTAGCAGTTTATGTGGAGTTTAAATGTAGAATCTTTAGTAATTCAATAAGTTATGTGGCAGCTACAACATATAACAATCTTGAAAATGTCAAAACCCTGTGCCAGAAATAAACTATCGCAAATAAGCAAGAACAAGTACAAAACAGCAACCTATTTGCATATTAGTTCCACTTCTATACTGCTTTTACCTATAGTGGATTACCAAGGTACTACATCACAAACCATGATCTACTGTGGTATTAGACCATGGTTGGTTATGTACCACATGATGTGAATACTCCAATGTGAATGCTTTATTTTGTTCTGCTTTTTTATGCCATGTTACAACCATTCTTAACCCCTGGGACTTTCCTTTTCTTGGGGGAAACAGGTCACATACACTATTGAATCCATTAGTAAACTATCTTAGGGCTTGGTCGAGGTTTGGTGCCAGGTCAATAGGGACCAATCATGTGCTGAGAGGGCTGATGTAAGTAGCCCCAAGTTTGCCTTTCTTCAAGATCCTGCTTTCAAGCAGGATGAGATGGGTTTACTAAATTTGTGGGACCACAACAGAGAGATTGGGGAGTGGTCACTTAAGGTGTCAGGCAACACCTTGACTTCAGAGATCCTTGATGGTGAATTAAGAGAATCCAGTCAATTAGGGTGTCATTGCCTGACCTGTGGTTCCGTCTAGTGGGACTGGTGACCAATTAGGTTAGGTGGGAACTGGTTACCATGTCCTTGCTGGGGCAGATTCGGTGCCAGACCAGTTAATACTGAAATCGCCTGTGATGATGTGTTCAGGTCCTTTAGGGGAGTGGCCACTGCTTCCAGGACTTTGGGAAGCCTCTCTGCTTTTTTGGGGGAGATACACTGAGGCAATGATGATAGCCTTGCCGTTCTGGCGATCTGTGCTTTCACTGCCAGTAGCTCATGGTCATCTGCCATAGCAGTGATTGGGAGGATGGTGCAATGTAGGTTATATCTAGGCGTAGAGGAGGCATCCGCCGCTTTTCTTCCACTTTCTATTGATCCTGAAGGCGTGGTACCCATCTAGAGCGATTTCTTGAGCTTTTATCCTGCTTGTCAACCAGGTCTCAGTGAGGCACACAATATCAGAGTCGTGTAGGTCATCCAAGCCTGGAGCTGTTCCAATTTGGCAGTAATACTGCATATATTCATTGCTGCAATTCTAAGACCTTTGATCTTACTACCCCCAGTGCCTCGGCACAGTTGGTGGTCCTGGACTGCACAGAATGTTTCCAGATAGGGCAGAAGCATGACCATTACCTTCCTGACTGAGAGGCTTAGGCTTATTGTTGTTCTGATCTTTCACCTTTGGCTTTTCCAGTCAAGAGCTGTGCATCTGATGTCAGCACCAGTACTGGTGACAGGACTGGCAGGGTGCCTGTTAGGGGTATCAGTGGGTGGTCCCTGGCTTTGGTGGAATAGGGAAATTGGTATGAATGTGGCAGTTCCTGTGGTTGTCTTTAACTGACCAGCAGTTCCTAGGTATGGTTCTGGGGGAGGGCTGGGGTCCTAGGTTGTCAAAAGGACCAACTTGCAAAAGTAGGTCAAAGAGAGTAGAAGTGGGGTTAAGCCCATTTGGGGAGATACAGCTAACGTAGCAAGAACTGATGGCAGTATCTGAGGGAGGTGGAGTGAGTGGCTGTACCGCTTTAAGGGTCCGCAGTCAAAGTAGGGCCAATTGTAGGAGGGAGCTTGGGGTAGGCGGAGCCAGTGGGTATTTAGCAGAGGTTGGGGCGGGCAGAAATATAGGCTGTACAGAAGAAGAAATTCAAATTACAGTGCACGCTGAGAGGGCCGGCAGCAGACAGTATCAGCAGTCTATGTTTGTGGCCAATCAGTGCCTTTGCGCTCTGATGTCCAATCAGAGCACCGGGCATAGAAACCAAACCCAGCGGTGCAAGGAGTCTGTGGAAGCTGCACCTGGGTGCTTGCTCCTGGGACTGGCGGGTTGGAACCAGTGGTAGAGGTGCAGCCTTCCGGATTGTGGTGTGGCTTTGGGCTCTGGGTGTGCCCAAGTTAGAGTCTGCTGCCTGGGTGCTTGCTCCTGGGGCGCTTGCACAGGCTGGGTCAGCGGTAGAGGTGTAGCCTTCCGGCTTCCTTGGTGTGGCTTTGAGCTACTGGGTGTAGCCCAAGTTAGGGGCCGCCGCCTGAGAAACCCGTCACCGCTTAACTGATGGTCTACCAAGTGCGGTTTCAGTGTAGTGACAAATAGCTGGTGAACCTCTCCCGAACTCCAGCTGTGCGCTCCTTATAATAGACTAGCACTTGCACTGAGGCCCAATGTATGGAGCCTGCGCTTGGCCTCTGAGGTGTGGCTGGTGAAATACACTGGGAGATTAATCACCTGGTTAAGGTGAAATTCACACAACGCTCGGGAGGAACTTCAGGCTGGGGCAATGACAACCTTGTTCCTGTGGAAGACCAGGTAAGGAGACTCCACCAGGCGCCTGGAGCTCACTGATCCTTCTGGCTGACATGATAGCCACCAGGAAGGCGTTCTTCTCGACAGATATGACATCTCACATCTGTGCATCGGTTCGAATGGTTTGCCCATGAGTTTTGCCAAACCAGCAACAAGTTCCAAGGTGGTGGTGGTTCATGCAGTGGAGGAAATGTGGTCAAGGCCTTTAAAAAGCACCAGACCACTTTCTCCTGTGCCACTGACTGCTGACCAGCCCACACCCAGTAGGCAGAGATGGCTGCAAGGTGCACTTAAAGGTCGCAAGGAAGGCCCAACTGGGAGAGGGAGCAAAGGTAGTCAAGAATGCTGGCCACTGGACAAGGTAAGGGGTCCAATCCCTTGCCTGGCACCACATGGAGAACCTCTTCCATTTGAAGGCATTGCATTTTGGGTCGACTCCTTCTGAGAAGCCTTGACAACGCTGAGGACAGCTTTGAGAGACCCAAATGCCAAAGCTTGGAACTCTAGCAGCTCAGGAACCAGGCTGTCAGGTTCAGGGATTGAGCGTCCAAGTGAAGAACCTTCCACTGATTGATCAAAAGCAGGTCCAGGCGCAAGGAAGATGCCTGCTGCTGAGGAGATTGGTGATACTAGAACCAGTCTGGAGCCACCAAGATCACCTGTGCCTTGTCCCTCCTCACCTTGAGCAACACTTTGTGCCTTCCTCCATTTCCCTTGATCCACAGAGGAGGTCTGGGGCCAGGGCCTCGACAAGGCATCCCCTGCAGCATTCCCCACTGGGGGCGCACAGAACAGCCTCAGCTTCTATGCTCTCCTGGAGACAAACAGGTCTCTACCTGAGGGGTGCCCTACTGGGGAAACAGGCTGTGTACTACCTCTGGATGGAGAGACCACTCGTGACACGCCTCGCCCACATGGCTGGAGCATCTACCACCTGGCTGTAGACAACAGCCACACAGATGTCAAGGAAGTCGACCTCCAGGCTCATACGATGGTACAAACACTGAGAGCTTCCCTGCACAAAGGAAGGGAATGCGACTACCCTGTTTATTGAGGTAGTACATGGTCGTGGTGTTGTCAGTCTGGACCTGAATGACTTGACCCCTTAGATGAGGAGTAAAGGCTGTCAGCGCCAGCCAAACTGCCCTGAACTCCAGCAAGCTGAGATGGCATCGGGACTCCTTGGGGACCAGAGCCCATGGACACTGTGGTCCCCAGGTGTGCTCCCCAGCCCAGCAGATAGGCATCAGTTGTCAGGATGACCGTCGGCTCTGGGCGGGACAAATGGGATACCTTCCTGCAGATGTTCCTGGACTAACCACCACTGAAGTGCATCCCACGTCTGCTGGGTCACAGTGACTAGCTGGTCGAAGTGACCCTTGCGTTGAGACCACTGGCTGGCCAGCTTCCACTGCAGGAAGCACATCCTCCAGCGGCCCAACAGACCATGCAGGTGCAGGCCGCCATGCATCTCAATAGGTGCAGGATCCTGGGCAGGCGAAACTCCCAACCCGAAATGACTGGCAAAGGAGGGAGAGAGCCCCCCTGTCCACAGGAGCCCTGCACCAATTAAACTGATCATCTGCGAGGGTAAGAGTTACAATTTGGCCTGGTTCACCAACAGGCAAAGAGATATGCAGGTCTGGAGGACCAGGTCCCTGGACTGCTCCACTTCCTGCCAGGAGAGGCCCGTGATGAGCCAGTCATTCAGGCAGGGGTATACCTCGACTCCCTGGCACCTCTGGTGGGCTGCCACCACTGCTACGCATTTGGTGAAGACCTTGGGGGCCGAGGACAGGCCGAATGGCATGGAACGTGTAGAGGGTCCTTTTCTGCTTGGACGAGAGGAACCGCGGTGTGTCGGACAGGGATGTGAAAGGACACATCCTGGAGATCCAGAGAGCAAAACCATGTTTTGCTCAAGAGTGGTATGATCTGAGATAGCATGGCCATTCTGAAGGTGCGGCCAAAGAATTTGTTCAGGTCATGCAGATCTAAGATGGGCACTAGCAGCCTCCCGGTCCGCTCTGGCACCACGAAGTACCTAGAGACAATCCCTGGGTGAGGTGGAGGTGCTGGGTGATGTCCTGAAGGGCCAACTGAACGTCACGGGCACCATGTCTTCCCATGGGGCACAAGGTTGGCTGGGGCTCAAGCTCTAGAGACAGACCTTGGCTGACCACCTCGAGAACCCACATGTCCATGGCAAATAGCTGCCAGGCAGAAAGGAAGTGGAGGAGCCAGCCCACCACAGGAGGACCCAGGGCAGGCTGGGGAAGCACCCCATCCTGTCACTGGCCAGGCCTGGAAGCAGCGGAGGGTCTGGCGGAGAGGTCTCCGGACTTCCTGATGACCAAGGCCACTGATTTAGGCCAGGGCCGCCAAGCCTGCTGCTGTCCAGCCTGGGGCTGGGTAGGTTTTGCCCAAGGAAGAGGTGGTCCGAAGGGCTTCTTCTTGGAAGGCTTAGAGCCCTTAAGGTCCTTTTCTGGATAGAAGTCACGAGTCCAAGGTGGCGTTGGGACTTCTCAATTCTGGTGAGGTGCCCCTCCACCCGGCCAGAACAGTCAGTCCTCAACACAGAAATGTCTGCCAATTTATGCTGCATGTTGCCGTGAAGGTGGAGATACAGCCAGCCCTGTAGCGCATGACAACTACCCGCGGCCACGGATGCCACAATTACCAAGGTCCATGACTGTTTGGAACTGCTGTTTCATAACAACTCGGCCTTGGTCCTTGACCTGCTTGCCCGTAGTCTGCAGATCTGCGGGTAGGTGAGGAAGCACTCATCCAGGAGCCCAAAAGGGTGTGAGAGAAGTGGGCCATGAGAAGGGCTGAGCTTGCTTGCTGAAGGCCGAGAGAGAGGCGGCATACACCTTTTGGCCATATGGTCCAATTTCTTGGACTCCTTATCGGGGGTTTATCAACATCCCGATACTGCCTGTCGCCTGAAGACAGAGTCAGCCACAAGTCCCATGGCTGAGGGATGCTCAGTAAATCCTGACAGGGAGCTGGTAGGGACCACGTACTTGTGGGCCAACAGCGCAGGGCAGGAGGCCGGTGCTGCCAAAGTTCCAGGGCAGGACTGAGGATGGCATCCTAAATGGGGAAGGCTTCCATGGAGAGTCACCCCAGTCAAGGATTTCAGTCAATGGGTACCATTCCCATTTCTGCACACGGCTCCAGCTGTAGACCCATAGATTCAGAAATCAGACAGAGCACGCCCAAGAAAAGTGGGCCTCTGATCATACACAGGTCCCCCATCGACTCCAAGTCCAGTGGTCAGGAGTGAAGGTAGGACCCTTCCAATTCAAGAATCGTGAAAAGTGGCCGACTCCAGAGTCCCCACTTACCCGACAAGAGTGGTCTGGGGTGACTGTGACCAACAGCCAATGGGTAAACCCTTGCACGGTGCACCAGTTGGCGGCTCCACCAAGATCGGTGGAGAGGCCGGAGGGGCCCACACTGGGACCGCCTGGACCGGCTCTTGCCAGGCGAGGTACTTCGGCGGCTCCTGTCACTGTAGTCAAGGTAGCCAGAACCGACTTGACCTGGGTAAACCAAAGCTGTTGCCACCTGAGTTCTCGTAGCACCAACGCAACTTGCACCTGTGACTCTCCTCGCCCTAAGACAAGGAATAGCGGCAATGCCGCTTGCCCGAGCACCTGTAGTGCAACCATCAAGAATGACGTGGACTGCCTGAGTAAGGGATTCTGGAGCGGGACCTCGACTGCCAGCGGAATTCAGAGGGGCCTGACGAAGCCGATGCTCTCCTGGTCAGGCAGGGGCCTAACTACA
Organism: Neoceratodus forsteri; assembly: GCA_016271365.2. Classification (NCBI taxonomy): domain Eukaryota; kingdom Metazoa; phylum Chordata; order Ceratodontiformes; family Ceratodontidae; genus Neoceratodus; species Neoceratodus forsteri. The sequence goes on from CM028138.1 coordinate 413,416,483, forward strand.
CTGCCCCCAAAAGAGAGTGACAAGACCAGAGTCCTGGAGAGAGATATTAACCTCCTCAGCAGACGATGGGCCCACAGGTTCAAGAAAATCTCTGGGGCGTTGATCCAGTCTCGCTAACTGGCCCAATGGGGAGACCGTGGAGCTGGCGGCTGGGGCCAAAGCTTCAAATGTAGTCAGCAACTCTGGTGAAGTGCGGAATCAGAAGCCCTAAAGCGCTCCCGATCCACGACTAATGCGAGACCATTTCTTAGTTTCTTTCTCCTTGTCCTTCTGCAATTTCTTGGGTTTAGCCAGAGGTCCCTGCCCCAGGGTAGGAAGAGATTGGCACAGTTCTTTAAATGCTCCGCTTGAAGGAAGCAGCAAAAGGCTGAAGCCGAGGAGGACTACACTCTGTGAGCCGCAGCCTCCTCAAACACAAGTTGCTTGATGGACCCCACTGTGCCAAGACCACCCGACAAGCTTTTGGAACAGATTAGCGGATCCCAATCGTCCGGATGGCCAAGGAGTAGGCGGGTGAGGCGATTCTCCAAGGTGAAGAGAAGAAACAGCGGCAGTGACTGTAGGCCTGGATATCGTGCTCGTGGCCCAGGCAGTATAGGATCCAATCAAGACATTTATTGTCCTAACTGCATTTCCAGAACCCGGAACAGACTTCACGTTGTCCATAACTGCGATGAGAAGTAAAAGTGAAGACAAAGTTGTTTCATTAACTGTAGCAAAGAAATAAAGCAAAGGGCCTCTTCAGCGACAGCAATTAGGAGGAACGGTACAGTTAAGTAAGAACTTACGTAACAGTAGCTTCAGAAGAGCTTGTGCAGCAGACAATAACCATCAGGACTATACCAACAGGCACCAGGACCCCACGGAACATTTCTAGCTAGCAGTCCAAGGTGGAGGACCGCCCTGATGTTGGCCCTGCCCGACTTAGCCCAGTGGTATAAAGGGGTGGTACCCGGCATACCAGTTAGGTCCACCGACAACGCTTGCATAAAGGATGGGGAACCAAGAGGTTCAAACATCCCAATAGGGAGAAGAAAAGAAAACATAAGGAAGGAAGAAGGGAAAGCATGCCTGCTGCAAAAGCTCTTCTCAAAGATCTACTGTTACGCATTTGGTAAGTTCTACATAACTACTATCTCACTTCGAGACAGAGCTCCTGCAGCAGGCAACAACCATCAGGACAGAGCCAAAAGCAGTACAAAGATCGAATCCAGGTCAGTTGGGCAGTGGTTATGGAAACCCTCAGAAGCTTTAAGAGAGCAGTCGTTGGAGGACAGCAAGACCGAACCCCAAGCCCTTCTGGAAGCAATGTCCAAACTATAATTTTTTTTTTATATATTCTTTATTTTTTTTCCATATACGTACAGCTGGAATTCATATTACATATAAATCATCACTGATAAGGCTCTACAGTTAACCAGAGGGGTACAATGGTGTTACATTTACAGTATTCCAGTATATCCAGAGAGTTAAAACAATTACAGTCATTTTTAATCCAAGGATTTTTATCTGTTCAACATGTCATGGAACAAATGATTCATCCAGGGTGTTATATAAAAACCAGGGTCTCCATTTAATCTCAGATGAGGTTGTTCAGTGCTAGCCTAATTGCTATAGACCTTTCCATATAATATACTTGGTCCTGACCTTGTGCCAGTGGGACAGAAGGCTATCTTGGCAGCAGCCAAATAAAGATACAACTTACTTTTTTTTGGGCATATCCTTCGGCCAATATACAGAAGTATCATTTGAGGTGTTAATTCTATCTCAGGGCTATTAATTGCCTTAGGCTTTTAGTAATGTCCTGCTAGTAATTTGTCACGTTTGGGCAGGAGCAAATAATGTATGTAAAGTCTGCCTCCAGTTCCCCACTCCCTCCAACACATTCCATAACTTGCTGGCAGAAATTTAATCAACTTATCAGGAGTAACAAAAATCTTACATAGCATTTTCAAACGTATTCTGACCAGTAGGAGCCTGAACAGCAGTCACTGAATGTAAAATAGGTTCTAACCACTTCTCATATGTTATTTGAGTGTTTAGTTCCCTATTCCATTGAGCTAAAATACCTTTGGTTGATTCTTGCGGAGTTCTCTAAAGGACCTGTATATCAGGCCTATCGAATGAATTTGCTCTCGTCCCTCAATGGCCTCTAAAATCAGGCCCATCAGTGGGGAGCTGGGTTCAGCAAACCATGTCTAATGGGGTCTCTCTCCTGTAGGAACATCCTAATCTGTACATATCTATAATGGTAGGTGTAAGGAGATGGACTTTAGCTTGAGGGCAGCAAGGTACTACACCAAGTGAATCTAAAAATTGATAGATTATTGATAACCCCTGCCTCCTCCACTCTCCGAAGATGTGGTCAAGTTGAGCTGCTATAGAATCCTGTTCCAATGTTAGGATCCTAAAGTAGTATAATATTTCCTCTATACCCGGGAGGGCCCATGCTTCATACCAAACTTTTAAAGTGTTACGGTCCCGTATGTATAGTCCGTAAGATCTGGCAGAGAATTTAATGGGGCAAAAATGATGGGAAGAAAATCATGCAAATCATTTAGTAAAATTCTATATAAATTTCCATGTAGTGTCCATCTGCCTATTAAGCCAGATCAATATTGTCTTACAACTCAGCACCCTATGGTACTCTCTCAAATTGGAAGGTTCAGGCCTCTCTGGCCACCAGTAACCGGAGTAATGACCACCTGACCCGTGGCCATTTCCCTGCCCAAACAAATCTAGACAATATTCTATCCCAAGAGCAAAATAAAATTTAGATGGGACAAACAGCAGGGTATGGAAAAATATATCTTTGAAAAGATAGTCATCCGTATGGCCTGTATTCGTAGGGAAGAAGAAAGGGAAAGGTGCATCCAGGACCCCAGTAGTTTTTCTAGGTCTACAAACTGTAATGTTTAATGAATGTATGGACTGAGCTCCAGGTGACAGCAGCACAGAGATCTGCTACGGACACATTTGAAGGGATGCAACACGGTTGCTACACCCCTAGTGGAATGACCTTTAACAGAGCCCAGTAAAGGTTTGTCATATTTCTGATGGCAAAACACAGCAGTTGACCAACCATTTAGACAAGGTCTGCTTAGTCACAGGAGCCCTTACATTCGCAGGGGCGAAAGATTCAAATAACTGATCAGATTTTCTTGAAGATCGAATACGGTCTACATAAAAGCAAAGAGCTCTGTGAACATCCATAGTATGCAACAAGGCCTCCCTCTATTGCCGTATTCTGGGTAAGACACTGGGAGATGAATGTCCTGGTTAAGAGTGAACTTTGACACCACCTGGAGAAATTTAGGATTAGTGCACAGGGATACCATGTCCCGTGGAAAATTAAATATGGCTCTTTACACATCAGAGCCTGAATCTTGAAATCTTTCGAGCTGAAGTAATGGGAACTAAAAATAACACTTTTCAAGATAGGAAGCGTAGCTCGTAATTTGCAGCTGGTTGAAGACGGAGGCAGCATAAGTTTCTCTAACATAAATAGAAGATCCCATGGGGAATAGGGTCCCAAATGGGGGCTTAATGTGCATTTTACCTCAGGAGCGTGTGGACAATCCATTTGTACCAGGGTCCTGCCGTCCACTGGTTCATAATAAGCCGATACTGCAGAAAGGTGTACCTTTATGGACGAGTAGCTAAGACCTGAATCAGACAGGGAAAGAAGATACTCCAGGACCGAATTCACCTGACAGGTGAGCAGGGTCCAGATATGGACAGAGCGCTTCCACTTTATGGCATAGGTGGCCCTGGTCGAGTGTTTTCTCGCGACCACCAGGAAATCTGCTACCTTGCTGACACCCTGTACCGGTCCCTGACTAGGTCTGCAGGAGCCACTCATGCAGGTGCAGAGATTTCAGATTCGGGTGTACAAGAGTACCCTGTTCCTGGGAGAGCAAGCAAGCAAGATGACAGGGGTAGGGGAGCGGAGATTTTATCGCCAATTGCTGGAGCAATGGGAACCAAATCTATGCGGCCAGAATGGCACTATCAGAACCATTCCTGCTCGTTATGCTTGCAACTTTGAGCAGCACTTGTTGAAGTAGTGGAAAGCATAAAGAAACCTCCCTGTCCAAGAGAGGGACAACGCTCTCACCAAAAACACCAGGCCCTGGATCTAGCATGCAGAAACTGGGCAGTTTGGCACTGAGCAAGGACGCAAAGAGGTCCAAGTTTTGGAAGTCCCCATCTTTCAAATAGGTCTACCATGTCCTGTAGTAGCTCCCACTCACGAGCCTGAGACTGAGAGCGGCTTAGGCTGCTGGCCAAGGTGTTTTGTACTCCTGGAACATGAACTGCTGTGAGTTCCGATTGTGCTCCACTGCCCAGTACCAGACTCTCATGGTCTCTCTACAAAGGGATAGGAGCATGTGCCCTCTTGCTTGCTGATATAGAAAACAACTGGCATGCTGTGTCTGGATCCGTAAGGAGCCTGGAAGGAAGTCCATCTGAAACACCTATAAGGCATACAGAACTGCTCTCATCTCAAAACACATTTATGTGGAGGCTGCGTTCGAAGGAGTCCACGTCCCTGTCTGCTTTTCTTTGAAATGCGTACTCCACCAAAGTCCCGAGGCATCCGTTGTCAGGATCTGCTGAGAACTGGGATTTGAAGGGGCCCCAGTCTCTAAACAGGAGGGGTGAGACAATATTCCAAAGTCTGATGTACTGCGCTGAGATCCAGACATGCTGCTCGAGGTCGTCGAACGCTGATCCTACTGGACTCTGAGGTTCCACTGAAGTACTCATGTGAGGATGAGCCAGAGCACTGTCAAGATGGTGGCTGCCATGTCCCAGAAGTTGCAGGACCATTCTAGCTGGAACCTGGCTTTGGAGGTGATTCTTTGAACCAGTGCTCATAGGCAATTTGCCTTGTCTGAGGGGAGAAGGCTATCCCTGGACTGTGTCCAAGATGGCTCCTTGTATTGTAATCTCTGACTGGACCAGGGGACGACTTGGAAAAATTCAAGGTGATCCTCAGGTCTTGGAACAGCTGGAAAGCACATTCCAGTGTGTAACGTAAACTGGTCCCTTGTGGGAGCTGTCAGAGTCAGTAATTGGGTAGGGTAGATGTAATGTCCCTGCCTCCTGAGAGCTGCTGCCACCACTGCCAGACACTTGATGAATACTTGAGATGCCGAGGAAAGATTGAATGGCAGTGCTTGAACTTGGTAATGCTCTCCTGGAAGGTAAAGTGAAGGTATTTTCTGTGGGATGGGGGACTTTTATGTGCATATAAGAGTCCTGCATGTCCAAGAAGCAGAGCCAGTCCCCTGATGTGGCATGGGCAGTAATCCCGGCAGTGTCACCATCCTGAACCTTCTGTATTCAATACAATTGTTCACTTGACTGAGACACAGGATGGGACGAAGGTCCCCTGTCTTTTGGCACTTAGAAGTAGTGGGAGTAGTAACTCCTTCCACTTTGGCTCAGTGGGACTGCCTGGATCGCTTTTCACTCAGGAGGGCTTGGATTTCTGCCCAAATGAGGCATGCGGGATGAGGAGCAATGGGTGGATTGTCTAGAGGTATTTGGGTGAACTCCAGAACGTAAACCCTTTCTATAATTTGGAGTACCCACTGATCTGCTGTGATGTTGGACCAACCTGTGAGGTAAAGAGAATCGCCTCCAACTGCCTCCTCTCATAGCTCTGACGGGGGTTGCAGGAAGTCATGCAGAGGTTGTTGGAGTGGGCAAGGGCTCTGGCACTTTTAGCATTTCTGGTCCCTGTGCCTGCTTGTTGGTGGGGGCTTTTCTTTTGCATCCCTCGTGCTGCTGCTCTTCGCTGCTGGCCTTTGTTGCTCATGCAAGTCTGACATCTGTATGGGGTTGGTTCTGACTTATACATCTTGTGAATGTCAGAAACTTATGGCCAAATTATCCATCTTTTGGACTCCTTATCCAGAGGTTGGGTGCTCATATGCTTGGGTTGCTGAGTCCTTCCATGTCAGCCATAAGGACCATACAGTCTGTTTTAGCTGGTCACTTAAATGTGGTTCTTCCTAGGGGTCCTATATAAGCTGTCAGCTTTGTTAGGGATCGCCAGGGTTGTGGAAGGGTGCTTCCAGGCTAGTTTTGTCACGTCCTGGAAGGGTTCCACTAATGGTGGGATGACCAGAGGTTTGGGGCTACTGGCCCTAAGAATTTTGCCAGAGGCAGGCGCTCTTGGGGTCTAAATCCTGTCTCCCACTGGTTAAGGAATTGTATGTGTCTCATCACATCTAGGAAAGTGGGATTGTCCGGAGACCTTGGGGCATCCTTCCTTGGTTCCGGAGATGGAAGAGACAAGTCGTCCTCTGAAAAGTCATAAGAGGAGGAATCTCTGCTGGACTCATCTAAGGATGAGGACCAGCGTCTGCTAGAGCGACTCCGGCATCTAGAGAAGGATTGGGATGGGTGGCAACCGTGACCCGCTGGCTGTAGGATCTCTGTCCTGTGCCACCTGGGCGGGCTGGCAAAGGCATTCTGCAGGGGAGGGGTAGGGTGCCTAGGTGGAGCAGGTGTAGGGTTTGGCCCGCAGACTGGGTAACAGATCCACCCTTGTGTTACACCAACTGGTAAACAGAGCACCAACCTCAGCCAGAGGTACCATGGGGCTGTCGGTGGTTCAGGCATTGGGGTAGGGGTGTCCAAAGGGTCTGGTGTCAGGCCCTTCGGTCTAGTCCCCCTGTCGTCGAGGCCTGACAGTTCTGTTGCCTTGCACACCAGGTCTGGCAGTGTTTTGTCCTCGGCACTGGTGCGGTCTGGTTGTCAGACTTCAGGGAAGGTGGCAACAGAGTGTGTGGCGCCTATCCTTAGACTCCGTGAGAGCCTGGCGTCAGGTCCTCAGTCATCCGCCCGTGGATGGAGACTTTTAGATCCCTGTGGGTCAGGCAACAGTTTAGAGGGTGTTGTGTGATCTGGCTCTGTAGAGGTGGAGTCAGAGGAGTTGTGGTCTCCGTCGGTCCGGAGCCCCGAACAACGATGGCTTAGAAAGTGATGTGGTTTCTCCCTGCTCATGTTCCTGATGCCTCTTGGTGTCATCGGATCCTGTTGTCTTGTCCAACGACCCTGAGGGAACAGCACTCGGAAGGCAGACTCCACCTGCCGCCCGACTTAAGAGTGGGCAGATCCTTCTGGCTGAGACCCAGTCGAGTGCTTATGAGCCTGATGGCTAGGGAACTGGGGCCTTGGAAGGCTCTAGCCCAGAAGACCCCACCGGATGTCTGGGTAGAGGCAGGACGCTTCATCAACGGTAACCCAGAAAAGCAAGGAAACCAGAGGGGTTGAGCCCAACCTCACGCCAGAGGTGGATTTCTTAGAAGCCTTGAGGAGACCGGGATCGGATTTTGACCTGGACCTGTCCTCGCCTCGGTGATGGTGCTTCCCGCTAGATTACTTTCTCTAAGGGAGGTGTCCTTGGTCAAAGAAGACGGTTGTGCCCCAAGTGGGTTTTCTGCATGGCGGCCACCTGGTCTAGGAGGCAGGCTTTCAAAGTCTCCAGGCGGAGGATGCGGGTCCTCCTGTTGAAGCTGAGGCAATGCGGGCAGGCATCCAGCATGTGGTCCAGGCCCAGTGGCAGTCTTCGCGGGATTTGCTTGCTGCACATGCACTTAGATTTCATGCGCTCTGTAGATGAAGTTGCCTGGGTAGACATGCGTGAGTGGAACAATAACTTGATGAGAAATGGTTACTGTGCAAGTGCAAAAATGGCAGTCGTGACTATTACCAGGAGGCATCCTTGGAGCCGAAATGCACGGGTTGGACGGCGGGGAAAAATTGAGGTGGTGCCGGGGACCGCCACTTTATACCACTGGGCAATGTTGGGGGGTGGTCCCCCACCTGGACTGCTAGCTAAATTTTTCCGTGGGGTCCTAGTGCCTGGCAACATAGTCCTGATGGATACTGCCTGCTGCAAGAGCTCTATCTTGAAGTGTTAATCAAGTTCCATTTTATTGTGACAAACATTGTCATTATAAATTATATATAACAGTATTACATAATAAAATATATATTTCATACTCTTTATAATTATTAAATTAACACTAGTAAAACCATTCAGTTGTGAAAATGCCAATTAACAGGTCATAACATTATTATATTTATTGCACGTTCCTAACTATTTTCTTTATAAGTAAAGGTGCCACAGTCATTATCCCTGCCCATACAGTATATTCAGCTTCCTATCAATTATTACTTAGCCTCCAAAATACCCCTTTTTATTAATAAATGTCTCTCTAATTATCTTGATTATCAGGAGTATATGTAGTTTTTTACTCTCAATAACTTAACACATCTTTACAGTCTTGTCCAGAATTTCTTCCTCATTTGATTTTAGCAGGTAATTCAGTTGACATCTCAGTTCCAGGTCTAAATCAACCAATATTTCCAAGTACATCTTTTGTTCATGATTATATAAAGGACATTATATTAATAAGTGAAGTAGATTATCCTTACCCAGTCTACATTTACATACTGAGGTTGTTTGTTTACTGTATAATTCTCTTGGTCTCTGTGAGTCATTATATTCAGATCTGAATTTGGTAAAGATTTTCCTTTTGTCTGGTTCTTTTATTTTAGACAAATATGGTTCCATTCCAGATACTCTCTTTTGTATTATAGGCCAACCATTTACTTATTTTAAATTTCTACTTCATTTCCTTTTGTATATGAATATCTTTAATTTTATTTTTATTTGCTGCTCAATATATTCAATCAGTTTAATCAAGCTTTCTGGTAAACATACCAGCAAGCCATTTGTTTTATTTTTCTAGTATATGCAGACTGGGAAAGGTCCATCCCTTTTGCTATATATGCAATGGTTTGTTTCCTCTATGCATAAACGGGTAATCTTAACTCCTTCATATTGTGAACTTTACCCAATACGTACATAATCTTTGTTCAACATGACATCTTACTGATAATTGTCCAAGCTCTGATCTTGCTAGAGTTGAGGAAGTCCCCATAGGTAGTCCCAATAATCTCTTCTAAAATGTATTCATTAGTACCGTCTGAATCAAGCTACCTAATCCCCATAGTTCTGCCCATACAAGAGTTGTGATTTGATTTTGGCATTAAGAGCTAACACAACCTTTAATAGATTTGTCCACCATATTTATATGCAAATCTTTCTACATTTGAGTAAACCTTTCTGCTTTTGTATTACTTTATGTTCATTCCAATTTAAGTTAGATTTGAATGTTATTCCTAACTAGCAAAATTTCTGGACTTTTCAATCGCATGTTTATCACAATTTAGTATCTGATCTTTCCACTCTTTCTATAAAACTTATCATATACTTTGTTTGTCAATGGTTTATTTCCAATAAGGCTTCTAAACATCCTGCTTGAAATTTTGTAGGCTTCTTTTATTCCCAAGTAGCTGGTTGAGATTAAAACACGTCATTCTGAATGCATACGTAGGGCAGTGCCTGTCACCCACATTTGGCATGTGTAACTCTGGATCACAAAGTTCTTTTAATATCTTATTTAAATATAAATTAAATAAAATTGGCGCTTAGGACATAGCCTGACTTAAGCCTGTTTGTACATTTTGTCGCACTGTCCTCTTCTTTGTTGTATCTTACAGATTTTAGTGTTAGTATATAAAGTCAATATAATATTTATTATGGAGCACTCAATCCATATTCCTTTAATACTTGCAGAGTTTATCCATTTTTACCCTGTCAAGAGCTACTCTTAAATCAACCAACACGCAGTACAGTTTGTTTTTAAAATGATACATTTATGAATCAAGTGCACTAGCACAAAACATTGGTCAATGGTTGAATGCCCAGGTATAAATCCTGCCTGAGTTTCCATTATGTCAAACTCCTGTATCCACTCCATTAATTTTTCATGTAAAATTTTGTGAAGATCTTTTATGTTGTGTCCAATAAACTAATTGGTCTATAATCCTTTGGGTTAGATTTTCTCTCTTTTTGAAGATTGGTTATCTAGAATAGAGACCTTCTTCTTTCAGCGGAAAGGAAGATCTGGCACCACGGGTCAGAGCTAGGGGAGTTACCACCTAGGTGGGTGGGAGGAGCCAACTTGAAGACATTCAGACATCTTAAAGGGGAAAGGACACTGCCAGAAAGTGTGGATAGAACATCATATCCATGTGGACTTCCGGTGATGTCAAGGCCCGCCTAGCAGCCTGAATCTTGAGCTCCCTATCCTCAGGAGAAAAAGGTCCACAAAAACCTTCAAAATCAAAAAAATCACATCGGAAATGTCGCCAGGAAAGAAAGGCGGACCCAAACATTCTAGATCGAGGCGACAGCAAAATAATCAAAGAATATGGCTCTCAATTTGGTGCCTTAAGCTCTGAGGGAGTAGAGCCTTCCGGCCTCCCATCACAGTGAAGCTGAAGATACGGACAGGGAAGAAGAAAACTATCCTGCAATCATTTTGAAACCCTCCTACAGGAGATTTGGAGGTCCAGAATGGAAAATCGGATCGACTTTGAAAAAATCCACAACAGATTTACCAAAGTGGAACAGAGGATAGGTAAAAATGAGACCTGCACTGCCACTTTAGAAGAAGGAGCCTCTAATATCGTGCTGCTATCAACACCCTGGTGAACTCGCAGAGGGGCTGAGGTGGGCAACATGTGTGATTTTGTCAAAGATCTCTTTACGGACGTCCTTACTCTGCCACAAACCTTTAAATTTGATATTGAGAGAGCTCACGAGCTCTGATTCCTAAACCGCAGGACCCAGCAGCAAGACCCTGAACCGTAGTCCTGAAAGTCTCATCGTATAGGGCTAATGAAGATACATTAAGAATGACATGGCATAAAGGGAGACCAAGTACAATGGGGCTAGGCTATATTTTGATAATGATTACCCCCAGAAATTCAAAAAGCCAGAATGAGGTACCTTGAAGTAATTAAGGCATTGCGCCTCAACAAAATAAAATTCCAGATGCCTTCTCCATCTCGCATGAAGATTTTCTGGGAGGAAGGCCTGAAATTATATCACACAGCAGAGGAAGCCACGGAGGCCTTGAAGCAGCGAGGTATAGCAATACATCCACGCCCTCTAGCGCCAATCTCAGAGAGTGATCGGAACCACCCCTGACTGGCAAGCAGTTTCAGGAGGAATGTTAAGGCAGGCGGACGCTCATCTCCGTGCTTTGGCAGACATCAAAAAATTCTGGGTGCAATGGGATCTGCTGGCCAGAGTGAAGAAACAACCAGAGACACTTAAAGGATGTGCAACTGTGAGTTGTCAGCCTACTACAGATTACCTGATATGATGAAGTGGCCCTGAGTTGAGGGACTCACATTATTGTGTCTACCTGCCGGCGGGGAGAAGCTGTATCTTCCGGTCGAAAAGCATGTCCCTAAATTGCAGCAGCCTAACGAACTCCGAATTAACTCGAACAGAAATCACTATGGGTTTGCTGAATTTGTTTTCAATATCAACCCCCAGTTCCACATCTAAATGGTCAAGCTATCTGAGTACGGGAGGGGCTTTTGAGACCACTGAGTTTGGTAAACCATCCAAACAAGCCATAATCAGATGGAACATAGTAAATTAAACATAATGGTAACTATGCCCAGCATCCTACAAACTAATAATGCTGGACTCTTATGGTAGCACATGATATGAACTGGGGGTCAATGGAAAAGATAAGCTTGAATAAGAGCCTTACTGATACTTGTACAGTACCACTAAACCGACTTATCTGATCTTGGGGGTGGGGATGGGAGATATAAGAGTGAGCTCAGTTATGTGGTTTGCGATGTGGGCTGTGGCTATGCCTTCTTTTGCTTCACTTAAGCACACACGCCGGTTAACTGCAGTGTCCCCCATAACAGGGAAGGATATACACTTTAACTTTGTCAAGAGGGCTTGCGTGGAAACAGGTGCCCTCACACAAAGTTAGGGGAGTTCCAAGTATCTCCCCTGCCATGGAAGCTTATTGTTAGAGTTCAATTTGTTAAAATTTGATTGTGTGTTGTTAAAGTGCCCAGTTGTACGCTGTGAGAAATCATACATAGTATACTGTGTTTAAGGCTGCTGAAATCAAGAGTTTTGTCCAAAACCTAACAATATCTCACCTAGATCAGAGAGGTACTAATTATTTAGACAATGGTAGCCCTAATCTTAAAATCCTCACTTACAATGTAAATGGCCTAACTAACCCTATCAAGTAAAAAGATATAGACCCATGCAAAACAGACCAAAGCACAATTTGTTCTGCTGCAAGAAACCCACTTGTCAGCGACGGAACATCTGAAGCTACAACAATGTGGCTTTGGCTAAGTATATGCAGCGACGATAAGGGAGGAAGAAGGAGAGGAAAGTACAGTTACGTAAGAACTTACCATAACAGTAGATCTTCGAGAACAGCTCTTGCAGCAGGTTACACCATTAGGACTGAAGCCGGCAGGCATCAGGACCCAAGAAAAATTCTAGCTAGCTATCTTCAGCGAGGACCACCCCGACGTCGGTCCCGCCTCCGACGTCAGGCGAGTACATAAGGGCGGTCCCGCCAGATTCCACAGTTCTCCGCCGAGACTTCCGCCGCAGGCTGACATTGAAATGGGAGAACGAGGATCCACCGTCAGAAGACAAACGGAAAAAATCCCTGTTAATAAAGGCTTAGCCATGCCTCCTCCAGGAGGTATGCTGCAAGAGCTGTTCTCGAAGATCTACTGTTACGGTAAGTTCTTACGTAACTGTACTATTCTTCGAGACACAGCTCTTGCAGCAGGTTACACCATTAGACTGATTCCCAAGCAGTAGTGCTTGCAAACACTCTGGGAGGAGGAAATAAGAAAGAACGCTCCAGGTCCTGAATCTAGGACAGGAGACCCTGTAGCACTGCCAGGCCAAGCCTGCTCTTCGCCATGAAGCGATGTCCAGGCTATAATGCCTGATAAAGGTATGAACAGAGCTCAAGTGGCTGCAGCACAAATGGCAGAGGTGGAGACGTTTCAAGTGCTGCAAAGGATGTGGCCACACCCTTAGTGGAATGGCCCGGACTGCTCCTGGGAGGGGCTTTCGCTTGATATCATAACAGTAAGAGATGCACTGGACAAGTCAGCGAGATAGGGACTATTTGGATACTGGTTGGCCCATTATCCTTTGGTAAAGGAGACGAAGAGTTGCTTCAAGCAACGGCTGCTTAGTTCTGCTCAGGTAGTACCTTAAGCTGCGGTGAACATCCAGGGTGTGAAGCAGCGCCTCCCTCTGTTAAGAGTAATTAGGAAGTAGACTGGCAGGTCAATATCCTGATTGAGAGTGAGTGTGGAAACCACCTTAGGCAAGAATTTAGGATTCGCCCTCAGGGATACTCTGTCAGTGGAAAATTAAATAAGGCTCTTGCACATGAGAGCCTGAAGCTCAGAAACTCTTCTCACTGACGTAACAGCAACCAAAAACAACGCTTTCCATGACAGAAAACGCAGCTCGCAATCCGCGGCAGGTTCAAAGGGGAAGCGTGAGTTGCTCCAGGACAAAGAGCAAGTCCCAAGGAGGCACTGGGTCCTTAATGGGCGGCCTAAGGTGTAACACCTCTTAAGAATTCTCGACAGGCATCTAATTGTGCCACTGTGCGCTGTCCCACGGGTGATAAGCTGAAATGGCACAGAGGTGCACTTTAATAGAGGAGAGGCGTAGACCCGAACGGAAAAGGGAGAGCAGGTACTCTAACACCGCTTTCACCGGACAACCTAAAGGAGAAAGGCCGCGATGCTTGACCACTTAGACAAAACGGCGCCATTTCATGGCATACGTCAGATGCGCTTGCCGCTTTCTGGCTGCAGAAAGGACTTCCACAACCTCTGCGAGACCCCGTGACGCAAGATGGCTATGTCTCTAGGAGCCATGCATGCAGGTTCAGTGAGCGTAAGTCCGGTGACCAGTGAACCCTTCTCCTGAGACAAGAGGTGGGAGCTGAATGGCAACGGTAGCGGAGGTTCCCGGACAGCTGAATTAGCAAAGGGAATCAGATCTGCCTGGGCCAGAAGGGCCACCAGGATCATTGTTGCATGCTCCCTGCGCGAGTTTAAGAAGAACTCTCTGGATCAACGGGAAGGGAGGGAAAGCGTAGAGGAATCTGTCCACCCAGAAGAGGGACAACGCTGTCTCGCCAGAAAACACCAGGCCCTGGATCTAGCGAGCAAAACCGGGCAGTTTTGCATTGGATGGGGAGACAAACAAGTCCAATTCTGGAGTTCCCATCAAAGAAACAGATCCTCTGCTACCTCCTGGAGAAGTTCCCACTCGTGGACTCTGGCCTGGGAGCGACTCAGGCAGTCTGCAATTGTGTTGTCCACCCGGGAACATGTACTGTGATCAGGTTCGCGCCGTGTCGGATTACATGCAATCCCATACCCTCATGGCCTCCTGCAAAGAGGGTAAGAGTGTGCGCCTCCTTGTTTGTTGAGGTAATACATCACCGCCGTGTTGTCTGTCTGAAGCAGGAGAGTACTCGCGGGATCTCTGACTGAAAAGCCTGCAGAGGCATAAAGGACCGCCTCACCTCTAGGACGTTGATATGGAGGTGGACCTCCAGAGGGGTCCACGTACCCTGGGACTTCACCCTGTCCAGGTGTGCTCCCACCCTAGACCTGAGGCGTCTGTGGTGAGAATTACCTCCGGGATGGCGCTATGAACGGGACGCCCATAGAGAGTGTCCCTGGGTCTAGCCACCACTGCCAGTCTCGAATCGCGGTATTCGTGATACTGACCGGATGCTGCATGTGGTCTTGCCTTTGGTCCCATTGCACCTTGAGCATCCACTGAGTTACCCGCATGTGGAGCCTTGCGAAGGGACAGTAGAAATGGCCGTAGCTACGTGTCTGAGCAAGCAAAGGACCGACCTGGCTGGGAGGTCTTGTTCGACGCAGCCCCTGATGAGGGATCTGATGCGCCTCCGCCTGTCGCCTGGAAGAAATGCTCTTCCCTGAAGAGTGTCCAGTACTGCGCCTATGAACTGCAGTTTCACTGACGGTACCAGGAGGGACTTCTCGTGGTTGATAAGGATACCCAGAGATCGAACAGGTCCTGGGTGCTCTGGATCACCCGCATTAACACCCTCTCTGGAGGCGCCATGAGAAGCCAATCGTCCAGGTACGGGAACACATAATGGCCCTGTCTCCTTAGAGACGCTGCCACGACTGCCATGCATTTGGTAAAGACCCTGGTGCCAATGACAGCCCGAATGGAAGAGCTTGGAACTGAAGATGATGGCGAGAAACTCGGGCGCAGGAACCTCTTGTGCGCTTGAGCTATAGGGATGTGCAGGTAAGCGTACTGCATATCTAGAGACGCTAAAAAGCGTCCCTGCTTCAGCATGGGAATAAGACCCGAAGAGATACCATGTGGAATTTTTGTAGGCTAATCGACAAATTGAGGTCGCTGAGGTCCAGAATTGGACGGAGGTCCCTGTCTTCTTTGGAACCAGAAAGAAGTGGGAATAGTATCCGTGCCTCTCTGGTTCTCTGGGATGTACTTTATCGCCCCTTTGTAGGAGGCCGAGCACTTCTTGTCTGATCAATGACTTGTGCTGACCCGGTACCGGGAGAGCAATGGAGGCCTTGAGGGTGGCTTTTCCAAATTCTATAAAGTGGCCTCTTCCGACCAATTGTAGAACCCACCTATCGGTGGTTATAGTCTGCCATCCCAGCAGAAGGATTGCAATGCGCACTCCGACCATGATGTCCCGCTGATCCTGAGGGCGGGGCCGGAAGGAGTCAGGCTGTGGCGGCTGAGGGTCCCACTGGCTGGACCGGCTTAGGGTGCGCTGGCTTCGACCCGCGGGTTGTTTTCCTGGGCTCTATGAAACCGGACCCTCTGTTGTGGAACGGGCGGACTGTTGTCTCGACGTCCCGTCACCTGAAATCGGCTTTGGTTTCTACAAAGGAACTAAGCTTGGGTCGGTACATGGCCTGAACCGACCTCACTGCATTCCCCGCCTCTGGAGTTTGGTAATTATCTTCTCTGAGGGTTTACCAAACAAACTTCTCCTCGAATGGGGCGTCCATGATGTTTTTCTGGACGTCGGGTAACGGAGACACGGAGCCAAGAGTGCCTCCGGAGGCATACGCCTGAAGCTGCTGCTCGGGCCAAGGAGTCCATGGAGTCATGACGTGGCTCGTAGCACCTGGGTTCCCACATCCAACCCGACAGAGGAGCTGCAACATCTCCTCCTTCTGCTCACCTTCCGCAATTCTCAGCCGCGTCAGACCCTGCACCCACAGGGCATTTTGGAACTGCACCATGTGGGTCAAATAATTCAGGGATCTGATGGCGGGTACGAAGCATATGTGCTGCCTACCCATGGAGTCCAGCTGCTTGGACTCTGGGTCCGTGGCAGGGTGCGAGATGTTGCAGTCTCTGGGACCGGTCATGAGAGGCTGTTATGACCAGAGAGTCAGCCTAAGGATGCTGGGTCAAGTACTGGTCTTCTCTTGGAGCCTTGTCAAGCGGTCAGCTTTCTTGCACGCCGAGCGAATGTGGACGCTTCCACGCTGCCCTGGTGACATCCACGAAAGTGTCTACCAAGGGTGGCACCACCACAGGCTTGGGGTCCTTCTGCCGAAGATACTTCGCAAGGCGCAGCCTTCGGGTCTAACTCTTCCACATCCCATCCCATGTTCTCCTGGATGTGTCTCATGATATCCGAGAACAAGGGTCATCCGGAGGACTTTGGCAGCTCACGTGGGTCCGAGAAGGGATGGAGAGGGAGATGGGGATCTGGATGTGAAAACTCTGATCCTGTGTCCTCCGTCAAGGCGAACAGGCGCCTTCTGGGTCTCTTGGGACTGGGTGACCTAGAAGAGGATCTGGACGGAGGTCTCCTTTTATCTAGTCTCTCCCTTGGAGGGGTCCTGGGTTCTCGGGAGGAGGTAACCGACCTGCAGACCCAGACGGAGACGGGGCACAGGAACCGGAGAAGCAACCAGTGTAGGAGGAGGGGAAAGAAGTGGAGGTGGAGTGGGGACCATGTCCTTTTGATGGCATCCCACCAGTAAGTGAAAAGCTCCTTCACCTCTGAAAAGAAAGGCCCGACGACGGCCCGGGCGCTGGTGGATGGTCGCCGGGTCCCGCGCCGGCTCCACAGGGGCTGGGTTGTGGCGAGGGTTCCCTGGGAGTCTCAACAGGACCGGGTCGCCCATCTGGTCCTCGGGCTGAGTTAACTCCTTCTCAGTGATGGTCTCCTGACCGACGCTGGTCGGAGGCGCGGGGTCCTCTTCTCAATTGGGCAGGCGCGGTCCCTACTGGCGTCCGTGGTGAGTTGGCCTGGCCGCGACAGGTCTTCTGACAGACAATGGCTCTGGGGACCTGTGGCGAGAGGCAGATGTCGGACTTAACCGGCATCAGGTCCTGCGGTCTCTTAAGTGAGGTGAGCTCCTTGGTTTTCCGTGAAGAGGAGGAGGCAAGGAAGCAGACCTGACGCGGGTTCAGAATGGCGGAAACCGACTTGTGGTGATGGTGGCAATCCCCGACTTAGCCAGGGCCTTGGAGGACAAGGAAGGCCTGGGAGTCTTAGCCTGAGAAGAGGAAGAAGATTTTCTCACCGCAGGGGAGGCTGAGAGCTGGCCCGGGAAAGAGAGCGGTCGGACCTGGAGCCAGAGCTGCGCGAATCGGAGGCCCTAGGCGGGGACCTGGAAGGGCCTTCTCCCTGTGCTTTTCAGCATGCTTGCGGGCCTTCTGCGAAGAATCCCCCTTGGAAGCCATGGTCTTGAGTTGCTCCTCTAGCAGGAATGCCTGTAGGGCCTTCTGAGACGGATCCGGTTCTGCTGTTGAAACCCTGGCAAAGGAGCAGGACCGGTGTCATGGTCTGGGGCCTAGGCACTGGACACAGGCCGAAAGTAATCCTTGAATGGGATCTACTTCCACAGGCGCACTTCGAGGAGTGACTGGAGGTCGGAAGGACATCAGAGAAAAAACTGAACTCGGAGAACAGATTTCCCGTGGAAAACACTTTACCACGATCGTCGCGCTAGAAACCGAACCAGGGTCGAGACATACAAGTCGACGGCGGGAAAGAACTGGCGAATCTGCGGACCGCCCTTATGTACTACCGCCTGACGCCGGAGGCGGACCGACATCGGGGCGGTACCTGCTGAAGATAGCTAGCTAGAATTTTTCCGTGGTCCTGACGCCGGCGTTCAGTCCTAATGGTGTAACCTGCTGCAAGAGCTGTGTCTCAAGTAAGATCAGCCATTCTGGTGCCGAGGGGACACCATTTGCTTTGCTGGAGAAAAAGATAGATAATGAAGGCAGATATGTGATCCTTCATGGCATGCAGGATGGCAAACCCTCGACTCTGGCATCAGTGTATGCTCCTGGCTCCCATTTTCTTTCTTTTTTTAAACATCTATTAGTAGGGATCATGGAAAACGCGGAGGGTATGGTGATCTTGGGGAGACTGGAATATACTTCTTGATCCTCACAGATACTCTACCTCCAAGACATAAAGAAATGATCATAAGATTGCCAAACAGGTTAAGATACTGATAGAGAAACTGGGCTTGTATGATGCATGGCACCACACTGCAGGGGTCTGTCCCAGGGTATACTTTCTATTCCATACACCAGACATATTCAAGAATAGATAGATTTCTGGTAAATAAGGAATACCTAGGGAATGTGAAAGGATGCACAATAGGGACTAGGGAAATATCAGACCATGGCCCCTCCTGTTAAGAGAGAGTGGTGCTGACACCCCAAAAGAAGACCAGTTTTGGAGACTTAAACCTGTCTCTCTAAGGGACAAGGAAGTTTTACATCAGCTTCCACCATTAATAGAGCAGGCGTTGCAGGAGAATGACACTCCAGCAGTGGGGACTGGAACAATTTGTGACACTATCAAAGCAATGATACGAGGGAAATTAATTGCTATAAGTAGTGCCAAGAAAAGACAGAGACTTCAAAAGCAGCAGGAGCTAGAGGACAAGATTAGAGATCTAGAACTGGCACAGCAGATTAAGATAGACAGACAGAGAAGTAAAGAACTAGAGACCTTGAAAAAAGGATTAAATAAAATACTAGACTGGAAAGTGGAACAAAACCTAATGTTTCTTAAACCAAAATACTATGAAGGTGCTCTAGTTTAAAAAATGCTACATACTGTCTGAGGAGTCGCTACTACATATAATATATAGTAAAAATTGCTCATCCCCACACTAGGAATTGGCAATACCGGAAAGAAATACTAGGTGCATTTAAAACCTTTTATGAAAAACTCTATAAAGCCAGAGAGGGAGTTGCCCAGAATGAATCCAACAGCTTCTACAAAACTGAAATTACCTCAGCTAACCCCGAACTGAACTCGACATAACAGCCCTAATAAGAACACAGGAGGTAGAGAGAGTTATTAGCAGGGGAAAACAGGAATTTAAAGAGACTTTGGTTCCCATTCTACAGAGAGTTTACCAGGGAGTAATGGGAGGGAGGGTGTATTCCGCTTCATGGTCATATGCTTTGATCTCTGTGATCCACAAGCTTGGCAAGGACCCCACCTTTTGTCCCTCATATAGCCCGATTTCAATACTAAATGTAGACTATAAGCTTTTTGCTTCAATTTTGGCTAAAAGACTGGAAGATAAACTACCCTGGATCATAGCCCCTGATCAGACAGGGTTTGTTATAAACCAACAAGCTGCTGACAGTATTAGATGCCACCTTAAATATAATATACCACTTAAATAAAACAAAGACCCTGCCCTGATTTTAAGTCTAGATGCAGAAAGAACAGATTACTCAACTGTAACAGTAGTTCTAGGAGTGGTATATGTTGTTCATCCACCTCTCTGGCATGTCCCTTTCCCCTTTAAATCTGGCGGAAGTCTTCAACCAGCTCCTCCACCGCGTGGTGTTAATACCTCGCTCCACCCATGGCAGCAGATCTTAGGCCTGCTGGAAGCAAGGTTGTGCGCCTAAAGCTGGGGAGGTTGGTGGGAGGCAGGGATGAACAACATATACCACTCCTAGAACTACTGTTATAGGTGAGTAACCTGTCTCTTCTAGGAGCATGGATATGTTATTCATCCACACTCTCGGCAGACTCAAGCAGTTTTCGGGGAGGAGGGAGGCAAGGCGACACCCCTACTTGGGAAATAGAGATTGCAGAAAAGAGACCCAAAACCAGCATCCCAGCGTGACTCAAGGTCGATGTGGTAGTAGGTGATAAAGGTGTTTGCTGACTTCCAGGTAGCAGCCCGACATATTTCCTGGATAAGATGTCCCTGGAAGCAGCCACCGATGCAGCAGTATGCCGAGTAGAATGAGCACTTATCCTGGGAGGCTCCTTGTCCGTAACTCACAGCACAGACCTACACGCAGTGTAATCCACCTTGCAATGGTCCGTTTGGCTGCAGGTCTGCCAGAAGCAGCTTCAGCGTAGGTGACAAACAGCTGGCGAACCTCTCCACAATTTCCGCGTTCTCTCCTTATAATAGGAGAGACACGTCCCAGGTCCAGAGTATGGAGCCTGTACTGTGTCCAAGGTGTAATTAGGTAGTATACCAGCAGAGTCAACACCTGGTTAAGGTGAAACTCTGACACCACCTTCAGAAGGAATTTCGTGGGGGCGCAGGACAACTTTGTCCCTGTGAAAGACCAGATAAGGGAGTCCACAAGCGCATGGAGCTCCTTGTCCTTCTGACAGATGTGATAGCCACCAGGAAGGCAGTCTTCCATAAGTGTGAGAGCTCACATTGTGCATGGGTTCGAATGGCTTGCCCATAAGCTTTGCCAAAACCAGCAACAGATCCCACAGAGGTGGAGGTTCATGCACCGGAGGGATATGTGATCCAGCCTTTGAAGAAGCACTTGGTGAAGACCCTCGGGCCGATGACAGACCGAATGGCATGGCTCAGAACTCGCATAGGGTCCCTTCGACCTGAAGTGGAGGAACTGCTGATGGGACGGACGGATTGGGACGTGGAAGAACACGTCCTGCAGATTCAGTGAACAGAACCACGTTTCGCTCCAGGGATGGTATGATCTGGTTCAGAGATACCATCCGGAAGGTGCGAGACCTGAGATATTGATTCAGGTCGTGGAGATTTAGGATGGGTGCCAATCCCCCATCCGCTTGGGCAACAGGAAGTACCTGGACACGAAGCCTGGGTTTGTAGGAGGATCCGGCACTGGAGCTACCGCCTTTGCAGAGGAGTTGAACAATGTCGCCTCAAGAGCCGACTGAGTGCGAACTGAGATCCTTTCCTCCCGAGGGGAGCGAGCTCGGCTGGGAGGGTACTGCTCGAATTCCAGAGGCAGTCCTTGGCCAACCACTTCTAGGACCCACCTGTCTGAGGTGATATTGGACCAGGCGGAAAGAAAGTGGCGGAGCTGGCCTCTCACGGGAGGACCCAGAGTGGCGTGACGGGTGTAGGGGTGGCACCCCAAACCCGGCCACTGGGCAGGCTTAGAGGAGGAGGAGGCTCCTAGACCGTACCTCGGCCTCCTTTACGGGCTGTTGAGGACCCTGCTTGGGCCTGGGGCACCAAGCTTGAGCCTGCTATTGCTGCTGGCCTCCTTGATAGGAGGTTGCCTAATCGCGGGGAAGACTGCCGTAAAGGCTTCTTCTTGCTTCTGCTGGTTCTTGCCGAAGAACCCTTCACACAGGTAGCATCCAATTTGGCACTGGACTGCTCTATGCGCTGGAGGTGACGGCCACTCCTGGACCGAAGAGGTTCGGTGCCTAGGAAAGGCATGTCAGCTAACTTGTGCTGGGTATCTGCGGGGAAGGAGGATAGCCTCACCCAAGCCCTCTCACGGCGAGTGGCCACCGCGGCTGCCAAAGAGCGGGCACAGGAATCTCCAATGTCCAGAGCCACATGGAGCTGCTGTTTAGCAACAGCATGGCCTTGATCACGGACCTGCTTCACTGTGGTCTGCATATCCACCAGGAGATGAGGGAGGACTTCATCCAATGACCCAAGGAAAGCATGAGAGAAGTGTGCCATGATGACAGCCGAGCTGGCCTGATGAAGGCCTAAGGAAGAGGCCGCATAGACCTTACGGGCAGAGTGGCTCATATTTTTGGACTCCTTGTCCGGGGTCGGTCAGTGTCGGCTGAGCTACCAGTACGCCTGAACACAGAACCAGTCACTAGGCTTTCGGCCGGAAGGATGCTCTGTGAACTCCTGGGGACCCCATGGGCACCATATACTTCTGGGCCATACGGGCAGATGGAGCTGGGCAGGAAGCAGGACGCTGCCAAAGCTCAGGGCCGAACCAACAATAGCCGGCCACTGGAAAGGCCTCCGTTGGGGTATCCCCCTTTGAGGATATCCGTAAGGGGAGTACTCCTTCTTGGATGGGCTTCAGGGGCATTCCAGTGGACTCGGATATCAGGCAGAGAATGCCCTGAAAGGAGGAAGGGCCTTCCTCCAGTCGCCACAGACTCATCATCCCCAGGATGAGAGTGTAACCCCGTCATGGGAGTCCGAAGAGTGGGGATAGTGGCCTACCCCTCGTCCTCTTTGATCTGCCGAGGGCGGTCAGGGAGTGACTGAGGGACAGGCGTTGGGAAGCCTGGTGTCTGCACCGTCCTCTTTCGAGGACCCTCCTGAGGCTGTAGGCGGTGGCTCCACCAAAATCAGTGGAGAAACTGGAATAGGCTGAGTCGGTATATGCTTGCGGACCTATGGAAGGTGGAACAGAGGCCTTCAGTTCCGGAGGGTGGGCGTCGGCTTAGGAGGCGGAAGCCAAGTAATGGCCGGGCGGTTGGTGGAGCCGGCTCCGCCGGTCAAAATCAGCTGTTGCCACATCAAATCTCTCAGAGCCGACGGAGTTTCATTACAGCTACTCTCATCTGAGGACTGGCGGTGGTGCCTCTTTTGGAATGTTTGTGGCCCTTTTCGATTATCGACCAAAGGTGTCCTGGTCCTCGATCGAGACCGGCGTGGTTGGCTGGTTTGATCAGGGGACACCAGAGTCGGTGAAACCGAGGTTCCGCACATTATCCTCGATGGGGACACCAGAGGTAGTGTCTCCTCGTCTGGAAAGGAAAGGACAGGCGTCCTTTCTAAGGAACTGTCGACGAGTCGGCGATAAAGGCTCGATTGGTTGAGAGTAATCTCGGCGGTTCAGTGTTCCTCGGTCTTGCTGCCTTGGCTTGGCGGAAGGTCGGTGAAGCCGGTGGCCGAGGCGATCTCGACAAGTTGAGACCGCATGTTCCTGGGACTTGGACCTCTCTCGGTCCAGGGCGTCTCCTTCTGGAAGAAGGCGACTTGGGGTCCTTGTCCCTCTTCCGAGGCGGAGGAGTACAAGCCAGGCGCCTCACCCCTGGTAGGGGAGACTAGCACAACTCCTAAAGGGGCCGAAAGGAAGAAGTCAACGTTGAGAGGCGAAAAAAACGCGACTGGCGAAGCCTGAGCCGCCTCCTCCTCGAAAGCAGCCATCTGCTCAAGCTGCTCGGCGGATCCATGCAGCTGAAACCGCCCACCTTGCCTCCTTAGATTTCACCGGCTGGTTTCTAAGCTCGGTCTCCCCAATTTTAGGTGTGCCTTGCAGTCCTCCAGGGCGTTGGGATGGAAGGCCAAACAGAGTGTACAAGACATGGTGTCATGTCAGACACCTAGGCAATGAGCCACGCAACAGGTGGGGATCGTGTCGCGACATTTTCTGGCTGCAGGGACACCGGTGAAATCCGGAGGCGATTTTCCTCCATATCCGATGTACTGTAATCGAATCGTGAACTCTGGCGAGTTTCAAAGTAATTTGCAGTGAGAAACCGACTTTGCGAATCCAGGGCCTCACAGATAGCTAAATGGCAAAGAACCTGAATCTTCCAGCGGAAAAGGAAGATCTGGCGTCATGGGGCTGAGCCGAGTGTATTTACCACCCAGGTGGGTGGGAGGAGCTAACGTAGAGACTTCAGGCCAGATTTAAAGGGAAAGGGACATGCCAGAGTGTGGATGAACAACATATTCACGCTCCTAGAAAGCTTTTGATCAGGTAGACTGGAAGTTTTTATATGGGGTCCTTGCCAAGTTTGGCTTCTCGGAGGATCTTGTGGGGGTGATTCAGAGACTTTATACACACCCAAAAGTATATGTCAGGGCCAATGGACAGACCTCTGAGAGATTCGACCTTAAAGAAGAAACAGACAGGATGCCCGCTGTCCCCTCCTTTCCTAATTTACATTGAACCACTTGCACAGTGGATCAGACAAGACATCAGTATCAGAGGGGTGGAACTGACTGGGCGTGAGCATAAACTAGCCCTTTATGTTGACGACGTGTTAATATTCATGAAACATCTAGAGCAGTCACTTCAGGAGTTGAAGAAATTGATACAGGCATACACTGAGCTTTCTGGTTCCACCCTGAACTCCACCAAAGCGAAGGTGCTATGCCTTAATTATACCCCTTTGGAGACAATACAGACTCAATACCCCATAAGATGGAAGACCCAGACAATGAAATATCTAGGGATCATGCTAAGAAATCATACCGACCTTCTTTTCCTGGATAACTATCTTCCCATAGGTAAACAGATGCAGATGGACATAGATAGATGGTCATTAATGCCCTTGCCAACGATACAAGAGAATTCAAGCAGTGAAGATGACCCCTTACCTAGGATCTTGTTTATATTTCAAGGGGTCCCAGTGAACCCCCAATACAATGGCTAAAAGCACTCCAAAAAAGTTAGTAAATTCATATGGGCTGGGAGGAAACCGAGAATAAGGTGATCTGTCTCAGAAGACAGGAAACCCTGGGGTGGATGAGCACTGCTTAACCTGATAAGAGTACTGGCTACGCCCAGCTCAGATGGGCCTATTTCTGGGGCAATGACAAGATGAAGGCCTATTGGAGACACAGAAACTAAGCAGACAGGGATCTTTTGAACCCCTCACAAAGGTTACAGACAAATGGCTGGTTTTCTATCATGAAAGTAACAATGCAGGCTTGGGAAAAATATATTAAATCCCAGCCATTAAAAGAGAGTTTGGAAACATGCTGGTTTCTGGCAAAACAAGGATTTTCCCCAGGTGAATCTGACCTTTGGTATGAAAACAGTACCAACATGGGTTGAAATTGCCCACACTGGGTCCTCGAGGTAGTACAATGACCTCGTTCATGGAGTGCCAGGTGACCTTGCATGCGCATCACAGCATTTGTAGATATTTACAGGTAAGCAACTATATAAACAGATTAGAGTAGAAACCTTCGACCCACCAAAAGAGCTTAAAATCCCCATCTAGGAGACTTGATACACAAAAACAATACAAAAGGGATGGTGACAGCTATATACAGTTCACTACAAGGTCAAAGATACAGGTTACTCACCTGTAACAGGAGTTCTAGGAATGGTATATGTTGTTCATCCACACTTATTGGCAGGTTCCTTGCCACTTTAAATCTTGCGGAAGGTCTTCAAGCTGGCTCCTCCACCCACCCAGGTGGTAAAACTCTCGGCTCCGTCCCATGGCATAAGATCAAGCTTGCTGGAAGTTCAAAAGCTCAAAAGCAGGCGCAACCTGCGATAGGATCACCCATAAATACCTCCAGAACGAGAGCGGAGCCGTCTCCCCCATGGGGAAACCTGGTTGGGACGACAAGCTCGGGCAATGCCCCTGGCCCGCCACTGAGCAGGCTTAGAGGGGAAGGAGCCGAGGAGTCCTCGGTTTCCTGCCTCCCTGCTTCCTTTGGAGAAGGCTGGACTGGCAACAGGCCGCCCAGCTATGCCTGCTGGCTCTTATGCTGGGCGGTGGGGCCCCAGGGCTCAAGGGCCCAAGGAGCTTATGTAAGGCTGACGGCTGCCCTTGACCCTCTGGGCGAGAGTGACCGAGTCCGGAGTGGCATTGGACTTCTCGGCCCATGGATGTATCCCTCCACTCCAGGGCCGAAAAGGTCAGTCCCAAGAAGGTATGTCCGCCAACTCGTGCTGGGTTTCCAAAGAAAGGAGGATAACCTCAGCCACGCCCTGTAGCGCATGGCCACCTGCGGCCGCCACCGATCTGGCACAGGAGTCGCCTAGACCCAGAGCCGCCTGGAGCTGTTGCTCACCACCGCCCTACCCTGGTCCCGCACCTGCCGAACCGAGGTCCCGAGGTCACCTGGGAGATGAGGGAGAACCTCGTCCAGGGAGCCCAAAAGGGTGTGGGAGATATGTGCCATCAGTGCAACCGAGCTGGCCTGACAGAGGCCCTAGGAGGACGGCGTAAACCTTAAGCCCGACATAGTCCATCCTTCTGGACTCCTTGTCAGGGGTCTGTCCACATCCCCAGCGTTTCCAAGACATTGGAAAGCGTCGTCGGTGACTACCCTTCAGCCGGGTGTTCCGAGAAACCGGGCAGAGAACCGACAGGGATAGGGTACCTTGAGCCACCGGCCGGGCGCAGGGCAGGAAATGAGCCGCCGCCATGGCTCAAGGCTGGGCCATGATGGCCTCAGCCACTGGGAAGACCTCCAGGAAGAACTCCTCGATCCAGAATCTCCGTGGGGGTAAGGTGCCCGATTGGAGGCCGGGCTCGAGCTGCAGCCCAGTGAATTCTGAAATGAGCTGAAGTAGACCCTCGAAGACGATGGGCTGTCGTCTACTGGATGTTCCTGGGAAGATCCCAGGTCCTCCCTGTTAGGAAACATGGCAGAGCCTGCTTCAGGCTCGAAGGATCTTAAAAAGCTGCCTTGAGCTCGAGGTACTCTTAGGTCCGCGAGGCGGCTGGGAGTGAGGGACCAAGTGACATGAAGAACAGGTCATGGCCAGGCCTGAACTCCGCCCGAAGGCAGAGGGACGAGCGGTCGGATGAGCAACTGGCCCTGGAAGGCTCCTCGACCAATTCGACGGCTGCTGACCGGCGGGGTTGCTTGCCATCGGAGAATGAATGGGGTTGATTGAAACCCAGACAACAACTGCTGTCGCCATAAGTTCCTCGTAATCTGACGTAACGGCATCGAAACCCTCCTCATCTGAGGAGGGGACGAGGAAGAGCAGCAAAGCCACTTAACTTGGTGCCTCGACCGAGACGCCGAGATCAGCGTGGCGCTAGACTGAGAGGTTGACCGAGACCCAAATCCTCGGGGGACCGAGGAGGGCCAGGGAAGAAGAGGCGCACCACGCCTCCCTCGGCTCGGAAGAAAGGACCGAGGCTGTCGACCAAGGGGAGGACAGAGTTTCAGCCTCCGCCAAAGGCGGAGGGAAGATACACTCAGCAGACCCCCAAAGGACGGGTCAGGAGACTCGACAGCGTCGGCCAGGGGAACCTGGCGGCTGACCTGGCGGGGATACCGTTAGGCCAGTGGCGGCAGAATCTCGACCGGAAGTCAAGTGTCGGCCGATGGGTGGGGAGATCCCGCTCCGAAGAGACCCGCCTGACGGCCCTTTAGCCATAGGCGAACAACAGGGCTCCAGGTTCCCTCTCCTTGGAGGAGAGAGAATGCGCTAACTCCTGAACGAAGCTGCATGAGATGAATCCAAGGAGGAGCGGGATAAGCTCCGCAACCGGGGCGTACCTTCCCGGCAGGATCAGACTGCAGAAGAAACAGTCAAGCGGACACCCACGGTCGATGGAATCTCGGGCGGGAAAAACTACGGATGTCCAGCGCCCAAGCAGGCAGCATGATCCTCAGAGAGCTGACCGAAAGGGCAGAACAAAAGTTGCAAGCCTGAGGATCGTGATCCAAGTCAGGCAAAAATGCCACGTGGAATCGCAGGTCCCTCCTGAAGGAACTAACACGTCGCCTCTGGGGGCGGAAAAAGCCAGCGCCATAGCGAAGAAGAAAAGATCGAAGATTCAAAGGACACTTCAATAAATTCAAGACCGAAATTTTCAGGAACCAGTAGAAACGCAGAGCACTAAGGAGGGAACCTGAGCTTCCAAGTGGTAAGGAAGATCTGGCGTCATGGGCGGAGCCAAGAGTTTTACCACCTGGGTGGGTGGGAGGAGCCATCTTGAAGACCTTCCGCAAGATTTAAAGTGGCAAGGAACCTGCCAATAAGTGTGGATGAATAACATATCCATGTCCCTAGAAATACAGGTTACTCACCTGTAACAGGAGTTCTAGGAGTGGTATATGTTGTTCATCCACACTGTCTAGCAGGTTCCTTGTTGCTTTAATTCTACCGAAGATCTTCGTTGGCCTCCCACCACCTGGGTGGTAAACCTCGGTTCCACCCCATGACGCGAGATCTAGCCAGCTGGAAGCCAGGAAGGCCGGCCGGGAGGTCGGGTTGGTCATGTGGATTAACAACAGATATACCACTCATAGAAAGTACAGTTACGTAAGAACTTACCGTAACAGTAGATCTTCGATAGAGGCTCTTGCAGTAGGTAATTACATATGGGACTGACGTTGGCGAAGTGGCGGACCCCACGGAAAAATTTCTAGCTAGCAGTCCCTGGCGAGGCAGCCCCATGACAGGTGACTGGCATCGGACGACGTTGGTATAAAAGGGCGGTCCCAGACACCCGCCTTCAGTTCTTTCCACCACAGGCCCAGAAGACCGGACGAGAGAGAATCAGATATTTCCCTCAATGGAAAAGGGCTGAAAAAGCCTAGGGGATGGAGGGGAAGGTATTACCTACTGCAAGAGCCTCTCTCGAAGATCTGCTGTTACGGTGGTTCTTGCTTAACTGTACTATCTTACTTGAGGAGGGCTCTTGCGATAAAATGTCCATATAGGACAGAATCCCAAGCAGTCTGGAACAAATGAAAGGCACCGGGAGGAACTACTCAAGTAAGCAAAAAAGCTTGCAAACTTCAAGAAAGGAGGCCCTGCAAGACAGCTAACCTGAAGCCTGCTCTGACAAGAGGCAATGTCAAACTGTAATGTTTAGTAAATGTGTGGACAGAGGTCCGTGGCGGCAGCACAGATGTCTGCCACAGACACATTCTTGAAACAAGCCGCAAAGGCTGCTACTCCTCGAGTAGAGTGGCCTCTGACTTGACCGGTGAGGTCTTGTTATACTTGTCATAACAGAAAGTGATGCAATGAGCCAACCACTTTGATAGGCATTGCTTGGAGACAGCATTGCCTTCCTTTAGTGAGCAAAAGGGCAGACAACTGATCGGTCTTTCTGAGATCCTTCATCCTATTGGTGTAGTATCTCAGAATCCTGTGGACGTCCATGGTATGAAGCAAGTATTCTCCTTGGTTGAAATACTGCGTGAAAAGGCAGGTAACTCAATAGACTGATTTAAGGTAGACTCCGCTACCACTTTTGGGAAAACTTAGGGTTCATGCGAAGAGCTACTCTTTCTTTGTGAAAGATCAGATAAAGGATTTTACATAAGAGCTAGACTGCGGAAATTCTACGAGCACAAGTAATGGCCACCAAAAGAGTGTCTTCCACGATAAGAACTTTAAGTCACGGAAGCCGCAGGCTCAAAGAGAGGAAGGGTAAGTTTCTCGAGAACGAAGTCCAAGTCCCGGGGAGTTGGAGTCCGAACAGGGGATCTGAGATAAAGGACCCTCTGAGAAAAGTCTTGGATACCTCCAATTGGGCAAAAGCCTTGTCACCAAAAGGGACATGGTAGGCTGAAATGGCGCCATGTGGACTTTCAAAGAGAAGTGACTGAGACCCAGGTCGAAAAGATGACGCAGATAATTAAGCAGAATGGCCACAGGACAGGAGAAGGCTCCATGTTCCTGGAAGCAGCCCAAATGGAAATCTCTTCCATTCATAGCGTAGAGTGGACCTAGTGGAGGTTTTCTAGCCTCCACCAGAATCTTAGCCACCTTAGGAGAGACGCTAAAGCGAGATTGGGCTAGAAGTCTGCAGGAGCCATGCATGATGCTGAAGAGACTTGAGTCCCGGATGGACCAGGGTCCCCTAATCCTGGGTCAGCAATCCTCGAGATAAAGGCAGAGGAGAGAGGAGGAACCTCTGAGTGTTGTTGTAAAGAGAGAACCAATTTGCCTGGGCCAGAAAGGAGCGATCAATCATTCTCGCTCCTTCCAATGCCAGTTTCTGCAACACATGAGGGACAGGAGGAATCGGGAAAAGCATGAGGCGAATCTGTCCTTCCAGTTTAGAGACAGAGCATCGCTCCAGAAAGTGACAAGCTCTGGCAATGGCGAAACAAAAATTGGAAGCTTTGCATTTTGAGAGGAGGCAAACAGGTCTATCTGTGGAGGGCCCCCAAGTCTGGAAGATACTTTTTAGAACTTTTGGTCCAGTTCCACTGTGTGGCAGAGCCAAGATGACTTAGTTTGTCTGCCAGGACATTGTCGACTCCCAGACATGGATCGCGTGAAGTGAAGGTTGTGAAGAGTTGCCCATTCGCAAACCCTCTATCGCTTCCCTGCAAAGTGGGTAGGACCTAGTCCCTCCCATGCTTGATGTACCACACCACGCACATGTCTGTTTGGACAGCTAGGTGACGGGAAGGATGTATTGGTGAAGGGCCTGGAGAGCATACAGCACTGCTAGGCTCGAGCACACTGATATGGAGATCTAACTCCAATTTTGACTATAAGCCCTGGGTTCAGTGAGGACCCAGATGGGCTCCCCAACCTTAGCCTGATGCATCCGTGGTCAGAGTCTGAGAGGGAGGATGAAAAGGGACCCCCGAATAGGTTCTCTCAGACCATCCACCATTGCAAGTCTCTTATCATCGGCAAAGCGATCAGTACCAGATGATCTAGGTCGTCACAAGTTGATCCCACTGGGAGGCGGAGAGTCCACTGAGAGATCCTCATGTAGAGGCGGCCTTGAGACGATCAGGATGGCAGCACGCCGCAAGCTGATAGGCAGACACCGACCTGCTGGAACCCTCCTGCATTCCGATGAAAGTCTGGGACTGGAGGAAGCCCCCTGTCTGGAGGCAGGAAGGCCCATGCGTTGTCGTGTCGAGTTGCCCGATGAACTGGAGTCTCTGGGAAGGATCCAGGTGAGACTTG
The DNA here is from genome assembly GCA_016271365.2 of Neoceratodus forsteri. Taxonomy (NCBI): domain Eukaryota; kingdom Metazoa; phylum Chordata; order Ceratodontiformes; family Ceratodontidae; genus Neoceratodus; species Neoceratodus forsteri. The sequence continues at coordinate 413,447,309 of CM028138.1, forward strand.
GAATGGTTGATGGTGATACCCAGGCCAGTGAAAACCAGCTGGGTGAGGAGAGAGACAATGGGAGTTCCTCCTGGGCAGGGCCGCCAGGAGCCAGTCGTTCAGGTGAGGAAAAACCTGAACTCCCGGAAATGCATGAGTGGGCGCTACCACTGCAGGCATTTGGTAAAGACTCTGGGAGCGAGGAAAGACCAAAAGGGAGTGCGGGTGGTAGTGGTCCCTATGGAAAAGCAAACCTGAGGTATATTCAGTGCGAGGCGAATGGGGATATGCAGGTGCATCCTGCTTATCCAGTGCACAAAACCATTAGCCCGGCGAAGCAGGGGCACGAGGGTTTGAAGGAGAGCATCCTGAACTCTTGTATTCCACAAATAGGTTCAGGAGCTGCAGATCGAGGATAGGTCTGAGATCTCCCGTCTTCTTTGGTACAAGGAAGAAATGGAATAGTAACCGTCCCGTGAAGATGAGGGAGGGACGGGTTCTATGACCTGCTTCACGAGAAGAGCAGAAATTTCTTCCTGACCAAGGAAGATGGTCCTTGAGTAAGAGGAGTTCAGAGGGGATGGCGTGGAGGTTTCTGCAGAAACTCTATGGAGTGCCCCTCTGCTATGATCTGAAGCACCCATGAATCGATGTTATCCTCTCCCAACCTGGAAGGTGGAGGAGAATCTCCCTCTACCGGGTTCCTCCAGGCGTCGGAGGCGGTGGGAAGAGGGAAGGAATCAGGTGGTGTGAGCAGCGCCCGCAGCTGGGGCACCCGCTGCTTTTTAGGCGGCGGGGCCTGGCAGTCATGGGGGCCCGGCATTTTGTGGCCGCCTTCCTCTGAGTTTACCGGCAGGGGCGGCTGCGTCTGCGAAAGGGGCCGGCGCTGCGAGGATGGGGACAGTACACTGAATCAACAGATTTGAGGCCGTCCTTCTCCTGCTTGACTCAGTGATGATGTCCTTGACATCACCACCCAAAACACAGAACCCTGAAAGGTGCTTCTTGGATTGCTGACTGCACCTCCGGGACCAGAACTGACACCGGGCCATGCGTGATGCCAAAGACTACAGTGACGCAGAGCTCCAGTCCTACGTGTCCAGTGCGTACGTAGGTCATCCTCAGAATGTGGACTGGCCGAACAAGCAGAAACCGGACCAGGTCAGTTAACTCCTGCTTGACCTGGGAGTCAGGTAGGAGTCAATCTTAGATTCCGCCTGAGTCAGGGCGGCCTTCTGGTAATTCCCCATGTCGCTACATAATTTGGGCCTGATCCCAGTGTGGAAGAAGCATAGATCTTCCTTCCATACTAGATCAGAAAGGTGAGATTCCTTATCTGGGAAATGAGCGCTCAAATGTTTGGGTGTGCGGACCGGCCGTGGCGGCACTAATCTACTACCGAGTCTGCAGGGGTGAGAGTCTAAAAGTCACCTCCTCGAGCCTGGTATGGCCTGTTCGACTTCCGAGGAAGTGGCGCTAAAGCGATGGTTGTTTCCAAATGGTGGAAACAAGGTGGGCATGAGGCTCGATCCAGGGTGGCACTAGAGTAGTTGCCATAAGGGGCAGGTCAGATGTTGGTGAGTTTAACCGCTGAGGATCTGGTTCTAAGGAACGCCACTGATGGACTTCTTGGATCTTCCTGAGCAACTCCGTGAAGGAAGGATCATCAGAGGACTCGGAGGAGTCCTCGGCTGGGAGGCTTAGGAGGAGGCGGGAGCTCGTGGTCCTTCTTGGAGCAACCATCGGAGGAGTCGAGAGAAGAAGAGAGGAATTTGAAGCAGGTAAGACTCCTGGCTCGTGTAGGGAGGCAGGGTTCCTTGAGGGAACCCTGAGCATATCCTGCCCTCTCTGGATACGGGACAAAGCCGGGAATCCGGAGGCGGAGAGGGTGTGCGGTCTGGGCGTCGGGAACAGGGGGTGGCACCGTCGCCGTAAGGCGGCTTCGACTCACAGTGAGCTGAGCCTTGGCCTCAGCCACCAGGAGGCAGAGTCTCCTGGAGATCCACCGGCAGCCTAGGGGCGGTGGAGGACACGAGAGGGACAGTTATGCGGATGAAATCCGTGGAGAAACATCCGTAACCAGCTGCGGCATGCAGGAGCTAGAGCCTCTGACGTCGGAGGAGTCGTGCTTGGTGCTGGCGCAGAATACTGTGGGCAGGTAAGCCAGGCGTCCAGGATAAGGCAGGCAAGCCAAGTACTAGAGCAGCCGGAGCAGGCGGCCCAGTAAAGGGAACTCACAGGCGGATCGACCGTGATAGGCCCGTCGGGTGGAGGGCCCGAGGGAGAAAATATCCCACCCGGGCGTTGGAGGGCCGGCGTCCGATCCTGCTGGATAGGAGGAGGATCAGGCGAGCGGGAAGAACATCTGAGTACCTCGCCCGGGGGCCGGAGGGAAAGTCCCGGGTCGGCAGAGGGACTCAGGCTCCTCGGACAGCAGCGAGGCTGCGGGGAACCTGGGACGACAGGCGGAGAAGGGTCTGCCATAGGCTCCTAGGCCCGGCGCGCGTCGGAGGAGCTGGCAGTCTTGAAAGGGGCGAATCTTGGCGGATGCCAGAGGCGGTGTCCGACGTCGAGTCCCTCGTCGGAGGTGGGCGAGGATGGAAGAGGCCGGTCTGGGGGGACACTGCCGTGCGCACGCCCGAAGGTCAGCGTCTTAGCGGCCTTCTCCAGGCGGACGTCGGAGGAGCTAACGTCAGGTTTATGGGAGGTGCCGCACCAATAGTCCGCAAGCCTCGGCGGTACGAGGGCAAGCCTCCTTGCCCGGAGGCATCAGCGGGCTCGGCATAAACCCGGCCAGGCGGGCCAGGCGCCTCCCAAGCCATGGAGCCTGCCGTGAACAATCCTCTGGAGGATGTTACCTTGGCAGCGGCTTGAAGGAGGCCTTCTCCCGGTGCCTTTCTTTATCCCTTCTTGTGCCCTTCGGGAGGCGGCGCCTGCCGAAGCTTCTTCAACTCCTTCTCCATTACGGACATCTTCTTTTTGAGAGATGGGCTTCATAGAGACTGCTGGTGTCATCTGCGGGTGGCGTTGAAATGAAGGCAGTCACGGACACTTATGGGCAGCATGGTGGGGCCTAAACAAAAAGGCAGAGAGTGACCCGTCTTTGGCCAAGGGCAGTTAGGCGCGCATGAGTGCCTTATTTTTGAAGGGCGACATATACCAACGTTCACCTGGCCGAAAATACAAAATACTGATACTTTTCGGAAAGCCGGCGGAAGCAACAGGACTGAGCACCTGAAGCTTCACATGGCGCTACACAAGCTCAGCGGGGAAAGAACTGGAGAAAGCCCAGGTGTCTGGGACCGCCCCTTTATACTAGCGTAAGTCCGGCGCGGTCACCCTGGCGTGAGGCGGTCCCACCAGGGACTGCTAGCTAAGATTTTTCAGTGGGGTCCTGCCGCCTGCCCGGCGTCAGTCCTAAATGTAATTACCTACTGCAAGAGCCCTCTAGGTAAGATCTCCTGTTACAGGGGAGTAGCGTGTATTTCTAGGGATGTAGATATGTTGTTCAATCCACACTGTCTGGCAGACTCCTAGCAGTTCTCCGAAGGAGGAAGGCAAAGTGCCCCCTACTTAGAAATAAGGACTGGAGGGCGAGGGTCCCAAAACCAGCATCCTGGGCGTGACTCTAGGTCAATGTGGTAATGGGAAATAAAGGGTGTGCTGACTTCCAGGTAGCAGCCTGCCAGATTTCCAGAATAAGACGTCCTAGAGCAATCACGAGCTCTTATCCCTTGGGAGGCTCTGTCCTGCCAACTTATAGTGAGCTCTATGCAGGAGGTGACCCACCGCCTGTCCGTTTGGCTGCAGGTCTGCCAGGAGCTGCGACTTCAGCGTGGTGACAAACCAGCTGGCCGAACCTCTCCCTGAACTTCAGTCGTTAGCTCCTTATAATAAAGCGGCTCTTCTGAAGGTCAAAGTATGGAGCCTATATTTGGCCTCCAGTGTGATTGGGTTAGAACACACGGCAGAGTCAACTTACCTGGTAAAGGTGAAACTCTGACACCACCTTCAGAAGGAACTGGGTGGGGACAGAAGAGGACAACTCTGTGGGTAGAAAGACTGGAATAGAGCACCTGGGCTCTCCATCCTTCTGGCTGACAGTATCAGCCACTAAGAGAGCAGTCTTCCACGACAGGTGAGATGTCACACCTGTGCACTGGTTTGAATGCCTTGCCCATGAGCTTAGCCAATACCAGCAGGAGATCCACGGTGGAGGTTCTCGCACAGGAGGATATGTGGTCAAGGCCTTTGAAAAAGCACCGACCCCTTCTCCTCGCCCACCGAGCTGCTCGCCGGCCAGCGCCCGGTAAGCGAGATGACTGCAGGTGCACCTTAAGGTCGTGTTGAGCCCTAGCTGAGAGGAGGGATCCTGGGTAGTCAAATACCTGCAGCTTGTCCTGACACAAATGGAGATCTCTTCCATTTGAAAGCATAGCATTTTCTGGTTGACTCCTTCACGGGACGCCTCAGCGACATTGGACCTCGTCAGAAAGACCCAAGACTGGAACTATAGCGCTCCAGACAGGCGTCAGGTGCAGGGACTGAAGATCGGATGAAGAACCTTCCCTTGTCACTGAGATCAGGTCCGGATGGGCTGAGCCACCTCTGCAACCTGGAGCTGAGGCCGAGGAGATCTAGGTACCAGAACTGGCGAAGGAAGTCTGGGACTACAGAATCACCTAGCCTTGTCCCTCTTCACCTTGAAGCACCTTGTGGATCAAAATGGAAAGGTGTAAAAGAGCCAAAGGTCCCTGGCCTCAAGAAGGCATCCTACAGCGAGCCCTGCTGAGGCGGGCATGAAACAGCACCAACCGCATGCTCCTGGGCAAACAGGTCAGCGGGGTACCCCAATGGGAAACAGGTCTTGCACTATACTCTGGCAGAGACCACTCGTGAGATACAGCACTATCCTGCAGAAAGCATCAGTAAAGTCTGTTAGGCTCCTGCCCGCGAACAACTAGGAGATCTGCCCACAGGCTGATCCTGAGACCAATAGAAACTCCTTGCACAGAGGCATGGGTCGTCTACACGTGGTTTAGGTACTACATGGTGGTGGTATTGTCAGTCTGGACCTGAACATGACCCAGTAGAAAGCAGGCGAAGGCGGTGAGGGCTGGGCAGACAGCTCAAGCTCAGCAGGCTGATGTCAGGACTCCCAAAAGGACAGAAGGCTGTGCTCTGTGTTCCCCAGATGAGCACCACCCATCAGAGAGGCATTAGTGATAGAGACCGTCAGCTCAGGCGGACAAATAAATACCCTCCTGAATGTGCTGGGCGGTCACCACTGGGCGATCACATCCTGGGGCACTGTCGCTGATCACGGATCGAGGCTGTGACCACTGACTGGATGCATGTACCAAGCCGGCCCGGACCATGCTGGTGCAGGCCGCCGTGAGCCAGGGCGCAGGAAGCCGGGCAGGCGCGATTGCAAACACAAATGATTGGGCAAGGAGAAGAACCTTGGCCCTGCGGGGCTGTGCTCAAGCTCGAGAGTCGAGCTCTGCCCGATAAAATGTATCACCTGCTGGCACGAGTTCGACTGGCCTCGTTGATGAGATGCCAATCTGAGGAAACCTGAGGCCAATCTCTGGACCTCTCCACCTCCGCTCTGGAGGGCTGCAATCAGCCAATCGTCAGGTAGGGATACGGACCTTGACACCCAGAATCTCTCACCACTGCATGCATGGTGGTGAGGTGGGGGCCACTAAATCACCAGAGATTTTGGACTTTGGGGTGAGGAATGCCACCGATCGGCTCCATTCGTCCACTGGACCACCAGGATATTGGACTTGGGGGACAGATGCCCGCGATCGGGCTTATGGGGGACTTTTCAGTTATGCCCACTATCGGGCTAATGGGGAGAATACTGTTATGCTCGCGATTGGGCTACCGGGAGGGGACGCCAGTTATGCCCGGTCGGGCCATGGGGGAAGAATACGTTATACCCACGATCGGACTACTTGGGGAGAATACTGTTATGCCCGCGATCAGGCTGCAGGGGCATCGGTCCCCGATGGCTGCTGCCTGAAGGGCCAGGTGCAAGTCGCTGGGGATCATTGCACCTGCATGCTAATGGCATGCAAATGGGGCCATAATCAGATGAAAATGGCCCCCCATGCACCTGCATAAATTATGGCTCCATTTGCATGTCACCCTTTGAATATCACAGGTGCTGTGCATGGCGCAATGGAACTTGCGCCACCGCATCTCAATGCTCCACTCTGACCACTTGTGCTGGCTCCAGTTCCACTGTGCCATGCACAGTGGGTGTAGCAGGGGTGATATTCAAAGAAGTTGTGCCATAGCGCAACTCTGTTGAATATTGCCCTTCGGCTGGCCAATTCTGCTAACTGGTGTTTTGGCGGCGCATGGCTTGCGCCGCAAACTGGTGCAGTTTGAATGTCTGGGCCACTATTTTTGGGCGATAAGGGAGGCAGTGTTGATGGGTAGGCCTGTACCCACTCCTGGTGTTATACTGACCTAGTGTTGCAGCCACTAGTGTCCTGGCAGAAATTTGCCATGAGTAGGAAGTCTCAAGTCTGGATGGGGGAGTAATCTGCAGAGGCAGCTCGGGAGATGTCCCACTCCCCAGCAGAGACAGCTGAGAAGCCCAATAGTCCAGAATGGCTACCTGAAAGGAGCTGTTGGACGCTGGACAGGGAGAAGCGCAAGGGTCATTCCACTTTAGGGAGGGATGAGGGTTCCTAAGAATTGAGCTGAGCACTATAAAGCTAGTGACACACCGAGGAACCAGGTGTAATTTCCCATGGTAGATCTAATTGCCACAACAGCCGGCAGTAAAAGCCACTAGAAGCCTAGACCAATCGGCGATCAGGTGTCATAAGTTCAAAATCCTTTTGTTGGCTGAGAGGCGGTTTTGGTGCTGAACTTACCTGTGGAGTAACTCTTTGCAGCTGAGCCAGTGAGGTGGTTCAAAGCTGCAATCCGGTGTGTCAAGATTGGTCTGTAACTTTCATTTCTGTTTCTGGCCCTGCTCCACCAGTAGAGAATGGAAGTTGGGGCAGGCATTCAAGTCTTGCAGCCTTAGTGGATGAGCATGGTTCAGCCTGAGAAACAGGCAGAAAAACCCTGGGCATGGTCCTCAGAAAGAGAGTTATCCCAGGTCCACTAGAGCAGAAGAGGAAGTAGAAAATATAATGTGTTTCCTCTTTAACAGAAAAGACAGCTGTTGTAGCCCTCTAGTGGCTATGTAGTATAATTTGCAAATGAGAAAGTAGACACAAAAAAACCCCCCAAAAAACAAATGAAATTCTTGCTTTACAAAAAAGGATAGTCTCCCAGGGTCAGCAGCACTGATAAATGCCTCTAATGAAGCAAGGTAAAATGGAGACCGGTAGGAAGAAGTCAGTGAGGCTGAGATCCTCCAATCAGAGTGTTGGCACAGAAAATTCAGAATGTCCAAAGGTGCCAAATACCAACGTACCTGAGGGGGTATACGGCTTTTGGCTGTTTCTGTAGATTTCTGTGCCCTGCAATGAACCAGAGTTCAGAGGATCCCAGGCGGCAGTTTCAACAGGGGAAGAAAGCCTCAGGGTCTGCTAATTTGCAGTAGCAGAATCATGGGTTGCTTCCCAGGACAGGCTTGTAGCTTTTCCTCTGGTGGTGAGGTGCAAGTCCCAGGAGGGCACAGCACATCTGAGGGGGTATACAGATTTTGGCTGTTTCTGTAGATTTCTGGGCCCTGCAATGAACCAGAGTTCGGAAAATCCCAGGGGCAGTTTCAACAGGGAAAAGCCTCAGGGTCTGCTAATTTGCAGTAGCAGAATCGTGGGTTGCTTCCCAGGACAGGTTTGTAGCTTTTCCTCTGGTGGCGAGGTGCGAGCCCCAGGAGGCACGTAACATCTGAGGGGTATACGGCTTTTGGCTGTTTCTGTAGATTTCTGTGCATGTTTTGGAATATGTATAGATAATTTATGGTGTGTTACTTTATATGTTTTGTATTATGTGTAGATAATTCAGGCTGTGTTACTCTGTACATGTTTTGTACTGCAGTATGTGTAATTCATTCATTCTGTGTTACTCTCTGCATAATTTCTGCTGTGCTACTCTCTTTATGTTTTGTACTGTGTCTAGATTATTCATGTGTTACTCTCTACATGCTTTGTACTATGGGTAAATCATTTATGCTCTGTTATTCTCTCTATGTCTTGTACTACAGTATGTGTAGCTAATTAATTCTGCGTTACTCTCTATATGTTTGTACCTGCAGTAACTTTAGCTAATTCATGCTGTGTTACTCTGTATTATGATGACCTGTATATATTTTCTGTACTACAGTATATGCCGCTTGTAACGGACTGATTTGACAACCGTCAATCTGTCCATTAAATGCGGCGTCAGTTACATCAATATCCCCACTCAATACCAAAAAAGCGAGCGCGGAGCGAGCGCAGAGTGTAAAGAGAAGTAAGGCAAGTGCTGAGTATAACAAAGGTAGTGATTTACAGTCCTTTTCGGACTTAGTTGCAATCTGCAAAAAAACTCTATAAACTTTATTTAATTGGCTTAAAAAATAAAAACAAACAAAAGCGCTGTTCTCGGTTGTGCTGTACTTATCTACCGCATGATCTACTTATGGATGTAATCCTCCATTGTAGTTTGGCATTTTTTTCCTATCGTGTAGCGATGCCAGGCAATCTCTACATTAGCAACCTGATCCCACTGGGGGGTAATATCATCTTGCTGCTCAACGGCCCGACGGAGAGTCAGAATTGCCTTCCTTACTTCCTCTAGTGTTACAGGCACCTCGCCATCCTCGGTCTCTTCCTGAGATAAAATCTCCTCATCATCCTTGTCTGTTCATGCTCCCTGTGATGCACTGATTGCCTCTGCGACGTCATCGATATCAGGGTGAGGTGTGTCATTACCCAGCAAACACAGCTCATTCATGATCTCAGTGGGCAAATCAGTATCAGCTGGCTCCTCCTCCTCCTCCTCAGGTACAACACCAATTAGGGGGTCATTGGTGAATCTTCCCTTTCGGAAGCCTCTCTGTATTGTCTCTTGCAAGACAATGTGCCATGCTTGCTGTATAAGGTGTACTGAATCAAGCAAGTTAATGCGTCGTACGCAGACAGAAGCAGTAATTTCTTCCTCAACATCCAGAATATCCAGCAATCTTCCCCTCATCAGCCTGACATAGTGGCGCTTGAAGCTGTAAATAATCCCTTGATCTAAGGGTTGCATTAAACATGTGGTGTTGGGTGGTAGGAACACAAGTTTAATGTTTTTTAAATCAGCTATTGGTGGGTGGAAGGTACAGTTGTCTAAAAGCAAGGCGATTTTCCGAGATCTCAGTGATCGGTCCCAGTTCATAGCCAATTTGAAAAGATCGCAGAAGTCATCCACGCTGTTTTGTTATTTTTATAGATGACTGGTAAATGCTGCACACCTCTGAAACACCTTGGCTGTGCACTTTTACCAATCACTATTGGTGTTTGTTTCTCCATTCCAGACATGTTACACGTAAGGAGGACCATGATGCGTTCTTTAGCTTTTTTCAAACCTAAGGAATTCTCTGACTTAAAGGCAAGTGTGTCGTAACCAACACAACGAAAAAAAAGCCCAGTCTCATCAGTATTAAAGATGTTATCTGGTGAGTAGCCTTGAAGGAATCACAACACTTCCTGCAGCCACGCTTCAGCAGCTGGTGTGTCAGCTGTTAGCTTCGCCATGGACTTTGCGGAATGAAATGTTGTTCTGCATTTTCCAATGACTCAGCCACCCATTCGTGGCTTTAAAATCAGTTTTCCCATGGCAACAGCTATCTGGTCAGCTCTGTAACAGTAAGAGGCCACTAATTAAAGCCTCCCTACCCCTTGCATTAATAAACCAACGCAAAAGTGCTTCTTCCACATCGGTATCTTTTCCTTCACGCTTTCTTTTTCTATCTGGGTTTTGATTACAATGCCAGTCTGACAGGAGCACCTCCTTATTCTTAAGCAAGTCAGACAAGGTTGACTTGGGGATAGAAAAATGTGTGCTGAGGTCACGAACACTTAACTTTGGCATTCTCTCTATCTCCTTGAGTATCTCCACTTTTTTTGAAAGACTGAGACATGTTCTCTTACCAGCAGCATTCTTGGTGGCACTCATGATTTAGGCAGTAGAAGCACAGCACAACTCTAAGAACAGTGTTAGCAGCTAGAGGAAAGGAACATCATGGGGATTTTGAAACGAGTATTAGAAGGCAGTAATTCAGCGGAACGTCATTAATTGCATCGTTGTTTGCTTTTGCTTGAACTAATTGGACGATACTGCAGGAATTAAAGCTCCACTTTAACAGTCATTTTTAACATAGCCGGAATAGCGAATGGCTTTTGGCATGGGCTAAATGTCCGTTAGAAGCAGAAGTCCGCTACATCAGGAGCCGATATAACTGGCATATACTGTACCACGATACTTTGTACTACTGTGAACTTCATCATATGTAATGTTCTGTGGTTATGCTTCTAATTTGCTATTGAATATCTGATGTAATCTGTACTCTCCATGGTTGTGCCTGAAAATAGGTATTTTTCAGGCATGCCATGGAGTATAATTACATCAGATATGTAGTAGTAAATTAGAAACATAAGAACACTACATATGATGCAATCATTAGTATAGAGTAATACGACAGTACAGAAGATAGCACAGAGTAACACAGCACTACAGAAAATATATACAGTGCATCGCAATACAGAGTAACACAGCATGATTTAGCTACACATACTCATAGCACAACACATAATAGTAACACAGCATGAATTATATACACTTAGTACAAAACATTTAGAGAGTAATGCAGCTTGTAAATATTAATGAATGTTTAAGTCAACATGAATGCATGCTAATTATTCTATTTGTCCCCATACAGGAAGTCCATCTCGTAAATATGTATATGTCTACTTCAGTATGAATATGTGCTAATTATTCCATCCTGCCCCATATGGCTAGCCAGCACTTTGTAACTATGAACATACATGTAACTCAAGGTGAATATTGTATGTGCTAATTATTCAATCTAGCCCATTTAGATAGCCAGCACCTTGTAAATATGAACAGACATATAACTCAAAGTGAATAGCATCATTCATTCCATCTAGCCCCACAGGGTATCCAGTCCTTTGTAAATATCAACATTTCTATAACGCAAAGTGAATGTAATTATTTCGTCTAACCCCATAGGATAGTCAGTACCTTGTAGGTTTTTTCATTAAGGTTTTGTTTGCCAGGTAAGTGCACCAGGCACAAATAGATATTTTACCAAATGTACTGTAGACCACATGGGTCTAGATGGAATAATTGGCACATATTCACTCTGAGTTACACAGACCTTAATAGTTACAATATGCTGGCTACTCTTATAGAGTTACATTATATGCAATAACTGGTACATACAGGTATTCATATTAATGTATATGCATGTGCATATTAAGGTGTGGGCTGTTCATAGGGGGCTAGATTAAATACTTGTCATGCATTTCATTTGTGTTGCACATATTGTTTGTTCATATTTAGAAGGTCCTTGAATGGGGCTAGATGGAATAATTGTTACATATTCACATCAAATAACATATATGTTCATATTTACAAGGTATGGGCTACCCATAGGAGCTAGGTAGAATAACTGTCAAGAATTCACTTTGAACTACACATTTGTTCATATTTAAAAGGTGTGGACTATGGGACTGGATGAAACATCTGTCACATATTCACATCGAATAACATGTTTGTTTGTTTTTATTTTGTTGACCAAGTAAGATATACTGGTGCCATAGGCACTTTTTACAGGTGTGACCCAGTGTACAACAGTACAGTATACAATAATACAGTATACATACAGATAAGATACAATATGAGCAAAAACTACAATGCATATGTAAGATATAATTATAATACAAAACTGAATTCAGACAGAAACATACATAATACAATATAGCCAAAAAATGTCAACACATAGATAAAGAATGTAATTATAAAATACAACAGAAATTTAGACAGAACACGTGCAGTTATTCAATGTTAAGAAATGATTCTTCAGTTCTTTAGAAAATGAAGCATAACTAGTGATCTGATTTGTACAAGAAGAGTGTTCCATCTAGAAGGAAGCCCGATACCTAAATATGATTTTTGGTCCATGCTTGTTGACATACAAGGAACTGATAAGCAAATATTTTGGGTTGATCTTGAATTAAAATTCAGTGAGCTGAGTTATAGTAAACACCTTAAGCTAGGAGATAGTTGCATGTTCAACAATTTGAAGCTGAAGTTTGCCAAAGCCCGGTTTGATTTCATTTTGAAAGGAGGCCAACCCAAACTTTCTAAAATTGAACAATAATGCACCCCTTTTACCACTTTGACAAATAATCAATCAATCAATCAAAATCTTTATTTAACCAGGCGATCACCGTTGAGCATAACTCATTTTCGAGGTGGACCTGGGGCTTTCAGGATAAAACAGATCAGAAAGATACAATGAACAGTGTACAAGGCAGGAATATATACAATAATTAACAACTAGAGGCATGTACAGTAACGAATGATAGTTGGGATATAGGTCAGGGATCTAAACTAGTAACACATCATACAAAGTATATATGAAAGTATGCATGTATAGATTAACAGTCGATGAGTACGACAGATTAAAAAGTGCGAATATACAGTTTATGTAGAGGTCCAGGGTAGGGAGGCTTACAAGGCTACTCTAGAGGGTATTCTGAGGAGGTATTAATGACAGGTTAAGGGTACAGTCAAGAACAGGAACATAGGGGAATTAAATGAAGAAAAAACATACATTGTTGGTGTGTGGGCAGCTACAATAGCAGGGATTCAAGGTTCAGCCAACAATGAGATTCAAGGAGGAGAAGAGATGCATGGTGGGAGTTAGGAGAACGGCAAGTAAACTAAGTTCAGGGTTATACAAGCCGGAAGTGATAGAAGAGGTGAGAGCTAGAGCAGCGGGTAGCGGGTAGGGGGAGGCATCTGTGGTAGCAGGACTCATCTGAGCTAGAGTGATAGAAATATCAGGCATCAGGTAAAATAGGTGCATGGCTCCTTGTTGTGACTTAGGTAAAGGGATTTGAAGGTAGATAGGAAGATAGGATGGAGTTAGTTTCAAGGTCTTTTGCAACTTGTTCAGCATCTGAGGTAGTACATAGCTTATGGCTGCTCTGCCAAAGCGCAATTTGCCTCATACAGAGAAATGTAGGAAGCGCTTCTCAGGGCATACTTGCCAAGAGTACATATCGGTAGGCAGACAGAGATGTACTAAGGCAGGTTTTCTAGAATCACTTTGTAAGCCAGAACGCAACATTCCTCTTTCATCTGCAGCTAAGGGATGTCCATCCTACTGCTGTGAACAGGGAGCAGTGATGGGTAGAATACGATAAACCATAACAAATCTTAAGGCACAGTGATAGAGTGTGTCCAGTTTTGCTAGAGCATCTACAGTACCCTGGCCATTTAAGAATCCTGCATAATCAAGTAAGGAAAGAAAGGTGGATTGAACCAATTTCAGCTTGGCATCTCTAGTGAGCAGGTTGTTAATCCTTAAAAAAAGACCAAGTCTCTGCCTAAGTTTCTTTAACAGCTCTTCAAATGTTGTCTAACCAGACCCCCAAGTATCTGAATTTTGTTATGTAATCTAACTGCTCCCCAAAAATAGTGGTGATATGTGGAAGCGTTCAGTCGGTAGCAGGGTTAGATACATGAGAAAGAGGCGAGAGGAGCAATGCTTTAGTTTTTTTAGCATTTAGAAGTAACTTCTGGTTTAGTAGCTGTAGCTGTAGCTGCAGCAGGTTTAATTCACTTTGAAGGATTTTCCGTGCAGCATCAGGGGAAGGGTTGTTGTTGTAAATCACTGTGTCATCTGTAAATAAATGTATTTTAGCTTCATTGATGGTAGCGTCAATGTTGTTGATATAGATAGTGAAAATCAAGGGTCCCAGAATGGAACCTTGTGGTACACCCCTCAGCAAGGGTTTTAAAGGAGAGACTTCTCCATCAGCCTTTACTTGCTGAGCTTGGCCAGAGAGATAGTTTGTGAACCATCTTAAGGTTAGGGCATCTAATCCCATATTCCCAAGGGATGAAAGAAGCAGGCTATGGTCCACGGTGCCAAATGCCTTACTTAGATCCAAGAACACTGCACAGATGACGTTCTTATTATCCAACTCTGTTTGCCAGTCATTGGTCACTTTAGCGAGAGCAGATATTGTGCTGTGCTATGCTATGCTCTGAAGCCTGACTGTAAGTGATTGAGCAGGTTTTCCGATTCCAGATAGTTTTGTAGCTGGACACTTACTATTTTCTCCAGCAACTTAGACAGGATTTGAAGTAATGAAATTGGCCTCTAATTATTAAGATCCCTGGGATCACCTGATTTAAACAACGGGACCACAAGAGCAGTCTTCCAAATGGGCGGAAGTTCACCCTGTGACAGGGATAGGTTAAAGAGATGTGTATTTGGGACTGCTAGGACATGGTAACCAACCTTTAAGAAGTAGGGGTCCATAAAGTCGGCTCCAGCACTTTTTTTTGGAGTCTAACTGAAGGAGGAGGTCTTCAGCTTCTTTCAAGGTTGTGTGCTGGAGTGAGAACGATGAGCTGCAGATAGGTTTATCTTGAGTATCCTCTCCACGTTGTTGACAGAGAGAGCAGGCAGGGGAAGAGTCAAAGGCCAGACCAGCAGTAGCAGAATGATTGTTTAATGAGTCAAGGATAGATGGCCTATTGGAGATTACAGTATTGCCAACTAAAATTTTAGCAGGAAGGCAATTCCCAAAGGAATGGCTTTCAATCACTTTGATTGTGTTCCAAAATTTAGAGGAACAACTGGAAGCCAGCGCTAGCTGTGCATGGTAAAAATGTACTTTTGCTTCTCTGATCAACTTGGTGCAATGATTCCTTGCCCTTCTGAATAGATTCATCATTAGAGAGATTGGATTTCCTGGCAGTTTTCCAGAGCATATGCCTGCTCTGCAAAGCACCCTTCAAGTCCTCAGTGAATAATCGGCAGCTTTTTACTTTCACCAGAGAAGCATATTTGTTTATGGCCCCTAACGCAATTTCAGAGAAAACGTCATAAGCTGAGGTCAAGGACTTAGCTAAGTGCAGGGAGTCCCTTAGCTCTGAGATATACCCACAAGGATCAAAGTTACGAGTACATCTTTTGATAGTGAACTTGGGAATCTCTGTAATTTTGTGAATTGACCTTACACATGCGATGAAGCAATGGTCACTAATTTCTGAGAAGAAGACACCAGCATGAGAAAATAGGTGAGGTTTGCTAACTAAGATAACATCTAACAGGATACTTGTAATAAGGTTATTTTTGTTAGGATGAGTAGCCCCGTTAATCAGCTAGGATAGTCCAAAGGAATCACAGAATGTTTTAAGGGGAGTGGAGGCACTGCTAAGCCAATCTAAATTGAAGTCCCCTAGTATGATATACTCGGAAGCGACTTGACCCATGATGTTCTCAAGATGTTTCAGAAGTTGCAGTCCAGCTGACGGGGGCCTGTAGCAGCCTGTTACACAGACTGAAGCACCGTTTTTGACTGAGGTAGAGTTGACAATGGACACAGAAAATTTATCCTTGATGTATATGGCTACACCATCACCTCTGGTCCGCCTGTCTGCTCTGAATAAAGAGTCGGAGGGAATGTTTACTTCCGAGCTGCTGGTTTCTGGTCTATGCCAAGATTCCGTGACTAGCAGCATGTTGGTGCTGTATGACAAACCCAGGCCTGTACTGATGTTCTTTTTTAATAAACTGCACATGTTGACATGCAGGAAACTTAACCCCTTCAGGCTGTGAAGGTCAGCTGGAGCTTCTATAACCACAGGGGGGCCTGGATTGAGCTCAACATTACCTGAACACAGCAGGAGTAATAGCAGAAGCTTCCTGCATAAACGTGCCAGGAGTTTGGACTGTTTAGTTCTTTTCGTAAGTAAGGTTCATGGGAATGGCTGGTAAAGCTCTAAGGCTAGCTCCTTGCTGACCTAAGGTTGCGTATAATAGTACCTTCGCAGGGAGTAGCCAGGAAGGTTGGTGAGTGAAGGCAGAAAGGGATGTACCCCTATGGGACAGCTCTATAATAGTTCCTGCATGCCAAGATGGATGATGGGCTAGCTACAAGGAGGGAAATGTTAGGGTACATGCAAGCTGATCAACAAGATGGCATATGTTCAAGCAGGATGATATAGTATAAGAACCACATTCTGTCCTAGGAGATGTCTGTCCAACTGAGTTTAAACCCAGGAAGCATAAGATGAGCACGGACAGGCAAAGGTGATTATAAAACGCCCTCATTATAGGAAGATCACCCAGCATACACTGGTACATGTACTGAAGTACTGTGAGCCTAAATTCAGGGTATAACTTCTCAGGCAGAAGATACAATTAAGCAGAAATCAGCCTGAGCACCTAGTAGCAATCAGAGGAAGAGAACTGATGTTTACCGAGGTTAGCCAATAGTAGAAGTCTTGGAGTAGTAGGTGGAGAGTGAGAGCATTTAAAGGTGGCCTAGGGAGGGGGTGGAGGGGCAGGAGAAAAAGCACCTGAGTTTGAAGCTCAGATGTAGGTACAGATGTCCGTGCCTGTCTCTCCACAGGCTGGGAAAGCTGCGGCTATGCGCCAAGATCCGTACCTGCTGTATGTGTCTCTGGGGCTGGTGATAGTTCCTTCTGCCTTGGAGGTGCTACAGCTGGTTCCTAACCATGCCAGCGGTCACAGCCCAAGGGGGCTAAGGGGGACGCCTACTGTGCATGTCACTGGGGCTGGTGATAGTTCCTTGCACCGTGAAGGTTCTACAGCTGGTTCCTGATCACATCAGCAGTCACAGCCCAAGGGGACTAAGGGGGACGCCTGCTGTGCGTATCTCTGGGGCAACATTGCAGTTTTGTGATATAGTAAATTTTTAGCATCTTTAGGTGCTGCATCAACAACCAAGGAGCCATAATCAAATATGGAAAGCATATGTTGTCTTGCAGTACTTAGTCTAGCATCGTATGTCAAGAATTTCTTTATCCGGTAGAGCTGACCTACTGTAGTTTTTGATGCATTTTACACATTAGGTGTTTAAGATGGGGGCTAAATGTTAGATCTCAATCGATAAAAACACCAAGGTATTTAAAAACATTAACTGTCTCAAGGAATTCACCCCTGTAAGTTGATACTAGAAAATGACTGACATTAGTTCTAGTTTTTGAAGCTGAACCCAGTAACATCAGTTGTGTTTTAGTTACATTTATGGCCAAGCTATTTTTCTCAAACCACCTATGCAGAGAGTTGAATTCAACGTTTAAATTATTATTGATGACAGTGTTCTCCTTCGCCTGAGTAAATAATACTGCATTGTCTGCAAAAAGTAGCATGCTATCTTTATTGCAGATCATCAGACCATTATTTATGAAGAATGAGAATAACAGTGGTCCTAGTATGGACCCCTGCGGCACCCCACACAAGACAACCCATGTGTTTGACAACAATGGTCCCAATTTAACCTGTTATATCCTGTCATTTAAGTAATTTGTAAACCAGCTTCAACCAGCTTGTAAACAGGAGGTGCAAAACCCAACTTATTTAGTTTTCCAATTAAAAAAGCGTGGTCTACCAGGTCAAATGCCTTTGGGAGGTCCACAAACACTGCCCCTGTCATCAGTCCTTTATCCATGACTCCATATACAGTGTCTGTGAACCCCACCAAGACAGTATCTGTTCTATGGTTACGAAGGAATACGTGTTGCTCTTCTCTCTTTAAATGGTGGTGTTCTAGATATTCAGTCATTTGAGCATAAATGATTCTTTCCTGGACCCTAGACAACACTGATAAAACAGATATGGGCCTGTAATTCTCCAAAAGTCTGATACTACCCTTTTTGAATAATGGAACTACATGTGCACAGTTCCAGAGGTCAGGCACTTGTTGAACTTCAAATGAAAGATTGATTAACCTTGTTACTGGTTGGGCTAAGGCTAGAGCAGCTAACCATAAAAACCTAGGGTGGAGGCCATCAGCCCCAGCAGATTTGTCTATTTTAACACCGTTTAATAATCTGTACACTTGCATGCGGGTAACTGCCTTAAAATAAAATAATGATTGATCAACAGTGGGTAGTTCTTAAGCAGTAAGGCATGATGGGATGTTGATAGTACTAGGTTCTCCCATGGTCAGGGGCATAGTGAGGCATGAAGTGAAGCCAAGTGCATTCAGTCCCCTGATCATGGGGAAAACCTAGTACTACCAATGTCGCCAGAGTGCCTTATTGCTTATATGAAATGGGCCCATAGGAAACTGCTAGAAAATGAACACTCTAAAAGTTTTAGATAGGTAGATATTTTATTTATAGAGTGCCCAATTCCATGGACTCTGGGCGCTGTACAATACGAGTCAGAAACAGGATACACACAGCAGCAATTTATCAAAACAAAATTCTATCCATCCCATTTAAAATTAATCAATTGTTAAAAGCCTGCTGGAACAGATATGTTTTTAGTTGTCTTTTAAAGACTTCCACCGAGGGGGCTAAATAATGTAAAATAGTCCCTCCACAGATGTTTTTCACCTGTCAGTCATCCGTCTTTCTTTACATTCAATACACTGTGTGATTTTTTACCATGGAATACAAAAATTCAAAGCTCTATATTATTACAGTAGTAGTAGAATTCCCCCTCCACCCCCCACACACACAGAATGGTAACATGGAATACATGACTTCAAAATTCTTCAGCGTTCCACTGGCATACACATACAGACACACACACACAGGCCTCAAGTGGAGCCAAAACCTTAATTTTATCTGTTGTCAGGTAAGGAGCAGGGAGTTCTCTGGCAAAATGGTAGGGATAGGAGGGAGATTTTTCATGGTCATCAAAGAAATACCAGCAATGGAAACTCTGAATACTACTTGATTTTTATGTTTGCTTCTACGCAGTGCAAAAAACATATTGCGGCAGCTTGGTGCCGAAGCAGGTTCTGGAGGTGTGGCACTATCATGGCCAATACCAGCATGGCATTTTGGGGTGTGTGTGATGTCCACCAATAATGGGGGACACAGCTGGTGATACTAGTTTGGAACGCTGCCACCAACTTAAAAGAAAATAGCTGCACCGGATCGCTCCCCCCCACACGCATATTGCGTGCTATATGTACCCCACACACTGTATGGCCTACAGGGTGCCCAATCCCCGTCGGCTCCAATGTCCCCCAGCAGAGAAGCAGGTGCCATGCTGGGAGCCACTCCAGTGTGCAACAGTCTGTATGGCTGGAGGTGCCCAATCTCCCAATCCCCCATTGGCTCCACTGCCCCACCCCAAACAGTTTTCAGCTGCCACGCTGGGAGCCCACCCAGCTGGGCAAAAAGTCCCTCGCCTTCCAAGGAAAAAAAGAAACCTGAAAGAGAAAACCTTCCCTCGCTGACTGTCCTGACCCCTGCTCCCCCACCATGCCCACCTTCTGTGCACCCTGCCTCCTCACACCCCCACCCCATCCTTACCTCCGAGTCCGGCCAACGATCTTCAGTGGACCTGGAACACGTCTGCACTCTTCAAAGCCAACCGCAAACTGAGGAAATGCTGGTAAGCTGTATAATGTAATAAATAGGGTTTTTTCAACTTTGATGCATATCTCAGGCATTTTGGGAATTTTTTCACCAAATTTTCAACATGGGGTTTTTGGGACCCCACCTCATGAATTCTGTCACTGTCATTTTGTTAATCGGCCCCGGAAGGTGATTTCGCGGTCACTGCGTGGAACCACCTTTTGGGACTGATTTATGAAATGCCAGTGTCACACTTCATGAGGTAGGCCCCCAAAAACCCTATGTTGAAAATTTGGTGAAATAATTCCCCAAAATGACTGTTTTACAAAAAAGCATTGCGCTGTTCCTACGCACGCTCGTAAGGTCATGAATTTTCAATATTTTCACTCCAGATTTTCAACATTGCCATTTTACCACACCTCCTTATGAGCAGTATAGCTGTCATTTTTCACATTTCACCCAAAATGTGTTTCTGAGCATGTAGCGCACAATGGCGCAGTCGGTGGGAAATCAATGTTTGGGACAGATTAAGAAAATCACAGTAACACTGTTCATGAGCAGAAGTGTTAAAATGGCTATGTTAAAAATTTGGTGAAAAGATTCCCCAAAATTACTGTTCTACGAGCATGCGTTGCGCTGTTCCTATGCATGCTCATGAGTTCATGTATTTTCACTATTTTCACTCCCAGATTTTCAACACTGCCATCTTACCACACCTTCTTATGAGCAGTACAGCAGTTATTTTTCACGTCACCCAAAACATGTTTCCGTACATGTAGCGCACAATGGCACAGTCGGTGTGCGAAATCAATGTTCAGGACAGATTAAGAAAATCACAGTGACACTGTTCATGAGCAGAGGTGTTACAATGCTATGTTAAAAATTTGGTGAAAAAAGTCCATAAAATGACTGTGTTACGAGTGACCATTGCGCAGTTTCCACACACCCTCATAAGTTCATGGATTTCTAATATTTTCAGTCCAGATTTTCACCACTGGCATTTTTCCATACTTTCTTATGAACAGTACAGCTGTCATTTTTCACACCATGGCCAGAATGTGTTTTCGCACTTCCAGTGCAGAAATGTGTGGTCGCTGTGGGAAATCACTGTTTGGAACAGATTAAGAAAATCACAGTGACACTGTTCATGAGTGGAGATTCCAAAATGCCTGTGTTGACAATCTGCTGTAAAAAATCCCCCAATTAATTGCATTATGGGTGTGGGTTGCGCAGTTTCTACACATGCTCGTGACTTCACCAGTTTTTAATATTTTCACTGCAGATTTTCAACATTGCCATTTTTTACACCTCCCCATGAACAATACAGCTGTCATTTTTCACATCCTGTTCGAAATCTGTTTTTGCACCTGTGGTACCAAATGGCATTGTTGCTGTGCAAAATCAGCCTTCAGCTAACGAACTGTTATTGCCATTGTTCATAAGGTGGGAGTCACAAAAAACCCATGTTGAAAATTTGGAGTGAAAATGCCAACGAATGTCTGAGACGTTAGGGTTTCCAACCATAACGCCCCACCCTGTAGAGACTGACAGGCATCAGGGGTGTGACTTGGGATTCTCGCCTATAGTGCTCATACCATTCCACACCCTGCAGCCAGTGCGAGGCATTGAGGTGTGCCTTGGACTCTTTGGCCCCAAAGTTCACCCCATTCTCCTATACAGCACCCATTTCACCATATTTCCTGATGGGGTGGGGTGAGCATAAGAGCCAAAGACCCCAAGGCACACCGTGACACTTGTCGGTGTCTGCAGGGTAGGGTGTGGTGAAATGACATGGCCTTAATGCCTGATGGCCCAAAGGCACACCCCAGTGCCTGTCAGTCTCTGCAGGGTGGTTGCGGGGTTGGCTTCAGTTCAATACTTGATTGCCATTCTTATTATGCAACTCTCTAACTCCCACACTACCGATGCCAATGCCAGCAAACAAACATTCGGCATTGACAAATGCTTGTTTTAAATTTGTGTATGTGTGTAAGGAGGTCTCTTGAGTGAAAATAACATTACATTATTTATTTACTTTATATAATTTAATGGATATTCATTTTAGGGCCTAGTTGAAGTTATATATATATATATATATATATATATTTATATATATATATATACACACACACACACACACACACACACACACACACACACGAGTAAAGGCTGTAGCCATGTTTATGATGGAAATTAGGAAGTGGCATATTAATTCTGTCAGTTGCCCTGGTTGGCAGGGACTTGTTTTTAGCCACTGGTGGTGTTCTCTTACTGCCATGGCTAGAACCAAGTCTCAGCCAATCAGGACACAGGAATTTTCTTGCTCATTTTATATTGTGTTATCTGTCATGCATGTGGGGTTGCAGTTTAGACAATAGTGATGTTTTTCATAATCGCAGAAGTAGTAATTGAAGGATACCCGAAACACAATTTTTATGGGGTGCAGTGTTCCAGAAACCCTCCTGTGGAAGCAAAGGGACAGGGAGAGGTTCTGAATAATATAAGCAAGTACCTTAAAATCTGCAGTTTAATGCCTTTTTTGGTAAGTTTATTAATATCGTCGAAACCAGAAAGCAATTTTACACCACTGCACCGGTCAGAGCCTAAGGCTGCTGGGGACGTGCAGCACAATGATGTACTGTTAGTGAGTCATTTCATCCCCAGTATTCAGTCCCTATGGAGTTTTATATACTATGTGTAGCATTAGTGCTATATGTGTAGGTAGAATAACTGTCAGGTATTCACTTTGAGTTACACATATGGTCACACTTAGAAGATGGGGCTATGGGGCTGGATGGAATAACATTCACATATTCACTTTGAGTTACACATATATTTATATTCAGAAGGTGTGGGCTATGGGGTTGGATGGAATGACTGTCACATATTTGCAACCTCACTGAGTTACATGTGTGTTCATATTTACAAGATATGGGCCTCCCATAGATAAAATAACAGTATATATTCACTTTGAGTTACACGTATGCTCATATTTACAAAGTGTGGGATTCTTGTATGGGACTAGATGGGAGAGTTTGCCTGAACTCACTTTGAGCTGCATGTGTGTTCATATATACAAAGTACATATTTATTTTGTGTATTTTTATTTATTTGTAATTTTACACTAGGAAAGACTCGCTGAGCTGTGACAGTAATTTTCCAGGGGTGGATTACATGAACCTATAGTATACAGTTAGCCACTGTTATGTATGGATTTCCATACAGACAATTTTCCTGTTGTGGTACAGTTCAAAGGTCATGAAAAGTTACGGTGGTATCATTCTGATGTCACAACAATACCACAACAATGTTTCATTCTTGAACCGTGCGGCTGCAGTTTCCCACTGTGCCACAGCTGCTCAAAACTGTCTTTGTCTAGCTGACACTGTGTAAGTACATTTTCTTTTAAACAATCTAAATAAGGCTCTCAAATCATACTGTTACTGTACATATTGCAAAAAACAGATGCCAAACAGAAACATGGCATATCAGCATGAGGCTGTTGTGGGGGGGGGGCTTTGGGAAAGCGGCGGTGTGAACAGAAACGGAGCTCAACATTCACTTTTTCTCTGTAACTCAGCTGATGTAGTATGAGTCAAGACTTCCATCTCTACAAGATTGCATTTTTCAATAGGGGCAAACTTTATACTATATAAAGCAGTGTATGGGTGACCATACAGAATAAGGCTATGTTCCCATCTCGGGGATGTGATGCCATCATAGAAAACTCTTAAGCCATGCTCTCAAGATCTCTATGATGCCATCACATCACCTCAATGGAAACACAGCTTTGTTCTGTATGGACACCCATACACTGTTCTGTATGTTGTACTCACAAGGGGAATGTTGGCCAGGACACCGGATATAATCCCCCACTGTAAGGGTAAATGCCATGCATTATTTAACTCTCACTGGACAACCACCAGAGAGGGTCAGAAAGGACCTCAGTTTAATGTCTCATCTGAAGGACAGAACCTCAACAGTGTAGTATCCCTCTAGTGCTGCACTACAGTGCCAGAGTTGGATATTAGCCTAAGTACCTATTGAGGGACTAGAACTTTCTAATCTTAAGGCCCCAGAGCCAAGTGTGAAGCCTACTGAGTCACTGGCCCTTCAGGGAAAAAAAAGCTTTTCTGGGCCTAGGAAGAATAAATATCACATACAGGTATTCCCTTTGAGTTTCAGTTGTATTCTTATTTACAGGGTGCAGGCTACCCATATGGAGCTTGATGGAATAATTGTGCCATGTTCACTTTGAGTTTACATATAAATACATATTTAAAATATTCTGGCTACCCTGTGGTGTTAAATGAATAATTATCACATAGTTACTTTGAGTTAGTCATATGTTCATTTTTACAAGATGCGTGCTACCCTTATGGGGCTAAATGGGATAATTATCATGGATACATACTGAGTTAGATGTATGTTCATATTAACAAAGTGCAAGCCGCATGTATGTGTCTGGATGGAATGATCATCATATATTCACAAGCGTTACCTGATATGTTCATTTTTGCAGTGCGTGGGGCATGGCTAGTGGTACACCAGGACAGACAAGCTGTATTGGAGCTCTGTCACTTCAATGAAGAATTTAAATCTTTAAAACAAACTTAACAGTTCAAACACAGGTATTTCATTTTAGTTTTTTTTTTACTTTCTATGTTTGCCCCCATTTCTCCATGCCAGCTGCCATGTCCTCCTTCCACCTGCCCAAGACCACTTGATCACCACAGAAACTTAGATAGTCCAGTCTGTCACCAGACTGTTCGGCATCCTCTCCAGAATCTTGACTGTAACCCATAGCTTTGCCCCCATGACTGGAAACCCCATATCTCCAAGCTGCAAGGAGGATACTTCACTTGATGGTCGAGGTCCAAGAGCAGGAGCTGGTAAGGCATGTGAGGAATCAGTAGGGCCCTATTGTGGCACAGAGAGTGGGGCAATTTCATCTGCCTGGGGTTACTGGGGTATTTTTTCCATTAATCTCCCTTACCCTTCCCCAGGATGTTGTTCTGAGGAGTGACCTGGCAGAATATCTATCAGGGCCATCATAAAGATGGGTGAGCTCCACCATACTTTCAGAACTCCCCTGTCAGCCCCACTATGGGCATATTATGCCTGTAAGTCACTTTCAAGGACAGCAGTGCATAGTGATGTAAGTCCACTCCAGAGAAATCACTTATTCCTTCCTGCATCACGTACCCTCCCCCGGGTCACCAGAGGACAGTCATGCAATGGAAGGAGGTGCCCTCCGTCCCTCAGGCAGGAGGCATTTGAGACTGATGCCAGTACCTTGCCTTGTTAGTTAGCACCAGACATCCCTGGCTCAGGGTGTGAACCTGGAATGTCTGAATGGCAACCACAAACTGAGATATTTCTGAAACATTTACATTACTTGGTCTTTACCATAAGGACAAATAAGCATATCTAGTAAGAAAAATGCAGGAAAAGTCTTTTTTAAACCCAAGTGTGGGTCGACTAATAACAATCATGAGGTTGTGGTGCTCTCTATGGCTGTGGTGATAACAGAAACAGCAGAAGTTTCTTAAGCATCGGTGAATCACAGCATTAAAATGTTATAAGATGGGGGGGGGGTACATCCCCCACAGAAAAGCCCAGTGGTTACCACACTGTAAATTAACCCACTTAATCAATAATTACGTAATCAATAATCAGTTATCCAATCTATAGTATTACAAACTTGCAAACATACTATTATGAAGGTTTCAATTAAGCTTTTATCAAAAAAATGTTTAACACTGACAAAAAAAAACCTAACTAATGTGATGAAAGTAAAAGAATCTCAATTGCTTAATTGCTGTACTCTAAGTACTGTAGCAACTGGCCACTAAAGTGCACTAAAATTGCAGCTAAACAAAAGTATGCACTGCACTTTGTCTCTGTCCATCCTTATGTATTATAAAAAAACAAATGATTGGGAAGGACCATACACCTGGGGAATAATTCCAGCTTGGAGGCTAATGAGAATGATAATGTCATTCACCCGCTGGACTCATGGCTTATCACCTAGTTAGCCCCCTTGCTGGATTTATGCACTTTGTAAACCAGTTCTTCTCTGTCACTTACAGTATTTTATTTATGTGAGTCTGTCACTGATCTCAACATAAAAGTCCAGACTTTCAACAACTTGAGTAGTGTGATTAGAATCAGATGTTACAGAATTTAAACAAATGCTCACTGAAGCACATCATACCGTGGCATCATGAGTGCAGGGGTCTGTGGCTGGCTTAATTAAGGAGATCTCAGCTTCTAAACTCTGACTTCACCCCCACACCTCCTTTAAAAAAAAAACAAGGGGGGTGTGGGGGGTGAAGCCCTCCAATTCAAACAAATTGAAACCAAAATTAACAGCAAGCACAAGCCCGGGCTGTATTCACAAAAGCTTTACACTACACAAATAGCGGTGGTCTGATCTCCACTATTGCCAAACTGTCTTGGACTATAGATGATGACCCATCAAGAATCATAAGATAAAGGGGCGGGATGGCCACTAGGGCAGTGCAGAGTACTTAGGCAAGGTGGGAAGACTGGATGGTATGATGGACTGGGTGAACCAACTGGGCTTTTTCTGCCATCATTATCTATCTACAGTATGTATTTTGGGTCTCCCCCAGATGGCACCCATTTAGGATCCACCACCATGAATGCTTCTCATTATAATTGTGAATGTGGGGACAGAGGTAAAATGCCAATGGAAGCAAGAAGGGAAGAGTTACTGTATTAATGTGTTACAATACCATAATCTGTTTACTTCCTAACTTTAACTTTGTCATAAGTAAAAGAACAGGCTTCTTTGAAGTAGTGCGTGTATGGCTAAGTACACTGGAGATTACCTCATTTTACCTATTTCCTGCAAAGTTTAAACTTGTATATGGTGGGAGAGTGTACATATTTAGAAATCATGCAGAGACTTCGAGACTAGTCCCAAAACATTGAAACAGTGAGGGACAAGCCAGAATATCAGCAAGACTAATGGAAGCATGGAAGAATGAACTTCCATGATAGCTCACAAGTATTGCTGGCTAAAACTTAATTGGGCACAGGCTAGGATTACTGTTGTCTGGAGGGTGGCATAGCAGATGGCAGATTACTCCAATTTACAGTGGTGACTTTAAAATCTTCTGCATAAAAATTGATATTGTGATGTTTCTCTGCTGCTGTTTGAGTGTAATATTACATTCCTTGTTGTAATAATGGGACTACTGCACTGTACTGTTCCCCACTTTTTCCCCTGAGAATGTATCGGGGAAACGAGCTGTTATCAGCTGAATATGCTTTTCCTGGTAAAATACTGGAAATAAATAAATTGATTAATGTTTTGATGATTGATATACGAACAGCAGGAATAATAAAATGGCACAAATACAAGTCTAGAAAGATTACAGTGCCTTTGTTTGATATGAAACAACCTGCAACATCACTTTTAATTTAGTTGTTCCTTCCAAGCCTCAATTGGAAGACTAGCCTAAAACAATTTAAGGTTACTCTGTTCCTATCTTTGCTACTGTTGTACTGAGGGCAAATAAAAATGAGAAAAGTAACACCTCATAGCACGTTTAAGCTGCTAATGATTACACAAAGTAAAGCTGCATTAAAGTTGTAGATATGCAGATGAGCCAAAGTGCAAAGGACTCCCTGAGTTCATATTTGCTATTCTCAAAAAGTTTACTGTGGTTATTCTGGCACGTAAGTCATCAGACTACTAAAAATCTCATCACTTACTACCGTAAGTCAAGTCCGAAAGGTATAGCAACAACAACCAGTTCCTTTGTTGAATCAGAAAAGATTAGCTATGGTTACTCCCATGTCATTACTAACACAAAATATGAGGTTAATCATTTGAAAAACTACTCTGTAAAAATATCACATCTGCTCTCATGACATTAAACTGTGTGCTATGCAAACTTTACAAATAAAATATTTTTAAAAATACAAGGTGTGGGCTACCTCTGTGCAGCTGGATGGGGAATTTGGCATGTGCTCTATTCAGATTGAGTTACACTTATGTTCATATTTACAAGGAGTGGGCTACCTTTGTGAGGCTGAATGGGAGAATTGGCACATACAGTATTCATACTGAATGAGATGTACAGTATGTTCATATTTACAAGGTATCAGCTACCTGTATGTGTCTTGATGAGATAGTTAGAACTTTTTTTTATTTTTAGTTTTTTTAATTTTTTTATTTTAGTCTTTGGTAACCAGTTAAGGCCCACTAGGCACAAGTTCCAGTTTTCAGGGGTGACCTGGGAGCACTGGGTGGTTAAGTGACTTGCTTAGAGTCACACAGTATGCAAGTGGAGGTTGTGAGAATCAAACTCAGGTCTCGTCTGCTGAATGTATCAAGCTCGTTCACACCTCATTCCTCTAACCTCTAGGCTATACTGCCAGCCCAAACTTATTTACACTGAGTTACATATATTTATTTATTTATTTAGTTAGTTGGTTTTGTTGACCGGGTAAGTGCACTAGACAAATACTGCCTATTTTCAGGCACGACCCGGGTGAGGGGGATAAAGATGAATGCCAACTGACCTGAAACCAGATTAAGCTGTTGGTGGTATTTTTAGTGAATGAGGGAAATTTGGCCAGGACACTGGGGAAATTCCCCTACTGCTTTGCTGGCAGTAGGGGGAGCTGTTGCCGTTGGTCTGCGTTTGGTCAGACTGCTTCTCACCAGTGATGGAGCAGGATGTTCTGTTATGCTCTCAGGAGTGCACTATGGAGATAGGAGATGATTTGGAGATTTGCTTACCTAAAGCTGAGGAAGAAAAGGTGTCTGTTCAGCTGCCTCAGGATGTTTCTCGGTCTGCCCAAGAGATTACTGGTATGACTCCAGTATGTGAGACTGAAGCCTTTGCTCCCCCTGTTCCAGTGTGTGTTGGTTCTTCGGAACCTTTAGTACAACAGCCAGTTTCTCTTCACTCTAATTTGAGTGTCCCTGTGTTGGGTGACGCTGCAGGGGAGGAGCGGAAAGAATTTCCGGGTTTTCAGCAAGAGGGGATGTGGGATGGAGTTCCTCTGAGCATTTCAGCTGTTAGTACTACCTCGTAGGCAGTACAGAGGCAATTCGGATTAACCAAGACTCCTGACTTTCTTACATCGGACTGGTCAGCGGATGACACGCTTAGTGATTCTGAATGGCTGCGGACCCCCACAGGACAATGGATTCTGGATCCAGACTGGCAGGGAGCCTCCCTAGGGACTGGAATTGTTACAAAGCATGCCAACATGGATAAACTCCTGAGCTCAGGTACAGACTTGATCAATGGACAGGGTTCTAATAACAAAGCTCACAGCATTAAGGAGAGTGTACCTCGGCCTTGCCTAGGCTGAGTACGTCCTCAACAGGGGGATGTGCCTTTCTCTTCTCAGCAGGATGGCATTGGAAGGGATAATTCTGGTAATGGGGCTAATCAAAATAGACCTCGGGTACCCATGTCTGAATTATTCAAAAACAAGTTAGAACAGGCCCCAAGACAAAATGCAGTTAGGCTGCATTATAGAGGAGGGTTACCTGAACATCCAGATAGATATTACATTGCTAATCTATTACTGAAAGGCTCCATGCATTTTCTTCCTGCAGATATTTTTGCTTTAATACATATCTCTGGGGAGAATTCTTTTGACATCAGCTTTAGAACCACACATGGTTTAGAGAAATTCTGGGATAGATATTCTACTTTAAAATCTACCCCACTTTGGGCTCCCTTTTATGCAATTCCACTTACTAAACCACAGATCAGCTATATTACCATCATGTTTAGAAATGAAGGGGTTAGTGTCAGTAATATCTATCATTGGTTACAGAACCACTGTGATATTTTGGGGCCTCCTGAAGCTATTTTAGATTTAGAAGGAATATGGACAGGAAGTTGGAGGTTTAAGGTTAAATTGTTCCAAGTGAATAGTGACATTATTCATCTCCCTAATAGTTTTTTCTGGGAAAAGACAGAGGGGTGTGCTTTTATGGGGGACAGCCTTGGGCCTGCTATAAATGCGGGGCAAAGACTCATATAAGCAGCTCCTGTGATTTGTTGAAATGTTCATTATGTGGAGAGTATGGGCACTCTGTGGATCTACAGTATGTGAAAATATATTCCAATGCAATCTCTGTGATGAGAAAGGGCATGCTTTTCATCAATGCCCTTGGGCTAAACATAATAGGATGGGGGGATGGGATCAGGATGCTTTAGTAAATAAAGCACAAGACAGAAGGAGGGATACTACTCCTTCCACTCCTACAAACCCTCCAGAGGCCGAGGTACCTCAGGAGGAAGAGTTAGGAGCTGACCCTGTTGTACCGGATGTAGCCCCTCCAGTACATGACCCTAAACTCCCTTTTCAACAAAATTTAGATGCTTCTTCTATGGATGTTTCTTCTATAGAACAAATGCTTGTTATTACATCTATGCCTCCTTTTGAAACTGTTAAAAGCAGAAGATTTACCAGGGTTTCTCTCAAACAAACAGTACCTAGCCCTGTTTCAGTAGAAAATGTATTTTCTCCTTTACAGGGTGAAGGCGGAGATTCAGATTTGGAATCTGACAATTCACGTCGATCTGATTTAGTTACTGAAGATGAGGAGAGCAGAAGTACTGAATTAGCTAAAGAGAAAAAAGGGAAGAAAGGAAAAAAAGAAAAGCTAGTTTTAGTCAAAAGAGTGGGCCTTGACGCTAAAGAATTTTGATGGCTACTTTAAAAATAGTTTCCTATAATGTCTGCAGTCTTAAAAATTTCAAGAAGAGGCTCTCTCTTTTTTCCTTTTTTGACACCCTTCAGGCAGATATTATTCTCCTTCAGGAAACTAGATTGTCTTCTTTAACTGAAATAGATCAAGCTGAAAAATGATGGGTCTGGGGTCCTTCTTTTTGGACATTTGGCACTGACTCTGCAGATGGGATTGGGATTTTGTTTAAGTTCACTTTTTTTAAAGTCACCAAGCTAGTGGATATTAGTCCTGGGTGTGCTTTATTGCTCGATTGCTCCCTTCAGGATTTTAATTTTCGGGTTATAAACATTTATGCCCCACAAGTCAGGACTGCTCGGATTGAGTTGTTTGAAGAAATTAGGCCTTTTCTTTATACTAGGAGGCATATAGTTTGGGGGGGATTTCAATTGTGATATTGATTTAAAATTTATAGGAGAAGTGCAGAAAAAAATGTACTGCAATTCTCATGCTTTGAAACAGATAGTTACAGATGCAGGCCTAACTGATGTTTATAGGGTTTTGCATAGTAAAGGGGGTGCTACCTACCATAGACATATTTATGCCACACGTATAGATTTAATTTTTGTTTCTAAACATGTTAAGCCTTTTGTGAGTATGGTTAAGCCAACTGAATTTTCTGATCACCAGATTTTACTGTGTAGTCTTAGTCTTGCTGGGGTCTTACCTAAGGTGTTTTCCACCATTCCAAGATGGAGGCTAAACTTGTCCCTGCTGGAGTCCTTTGAGTGTATGCATGGCTTAGAGGTGTTATTTGAAGCTCAAAATTCTACTATATGTCTTTATGAAAATATGTATGATTGGTGGTGGGATACAAAAAATGAGGTTAGGTGTTTTCTGCTTATGATGGGGAGGCAGAAAGCTAATACTAATTATTTAAAATATTTACAATATAGGAATCAATTGTATAAATTGATGTCCTTGCCTCCTTGGGATAAAATACAATTTAAAACACAAATTTCTGAACTCAAAAAACAAATGTCTCTTTATCAATATAGCAGAGCAAAATCTCTGGATATGGAGTTTCGATATGGGTTAAAAACGCACCCTGCTTCTGACCCATACAAAGCTTGTAAGCAGAGATTGGATAAAACTCTTATGAATGGTTTAAAGTCTATTCAGGGTAAACTTGTCTCCACAGATTTCAATCAATCAATCAATCAAATCTTTATTTATTCAGGCGAACATCATTGAGCACAGCTCATTTGCAAGATGGACCTGATAAGGTCAAGGTTTGGAGATGTTAGTGGTTGTACAGAGTTTTATCACTGATTCTTTCAGTGAGGACACCGGGGCTACTGAGGTTTTACCAGATATATTTACGGAATCACTTCCTTTAGTAGACAAATCTCTTAAACACATTTTAATGAGACCCATTTCATCACAAGAAGTAGAAGAAGTAATTAATGCTTTGAATGTAAAGACATCTCCAGGCTTAGATGGTATACCAAATGAATTTTATAAAAAATTTCTTCCCTACATGAGTAATTTTTTGCCATTAGTTTTCAATTTCATGTTAACTTCAGATTTTATCTTTCCAGACTTTAGTACTTCATTGCTTAAATTCATTCACAAAAAAGGGGATCCAACTTTATTGACGAATTGGAGGCCTATTAGCTTACTTAATAGCGATTATAAAATTCTCTCTAAAATTTTAACTAATAGATTATTACAGGTTTCGGATGTTCTTATTCACCCAGCACAGACCTGTGCAATTCCTCATTGTAAGATTCAGCACAATCTTTTTCTTTTACGTGAATTATTTGAGGGTAGTAAGTCAGGACATGGTTCAGGTCATGTAGTCGCCCTGGATCAAGCTAAAGCCTTTGATCGGGTTAGGCATAGCTATTTATTTAACTTATTATTGTGTTATGGTATTCCTCGTCCTTTTGTAAAATGGATTGCTATGTTATATTTTGATGCTAAAGTGCTTCCCATGGTTAATGGTGTATTTGGGTCTGAGCTTAAGTTTGCTAGAGGGGTAAGGCAGGGATGTCCCTTAAGCCCCCTATTGTATACTTTTGTTTTAGACCCAGTAATTAGATGTATTCATAGGGATCAATGTATTGTGGGGATAGCCCCTAATCCTTCATTGCCACCAGAAAAAATCACAGCATATGCAGATGATGTTACATTATTAGTAAAGGATGTGTCTTCACTTATGACTGCCCTTGATACTTTTAAAGTTTAGGGGCACTTTTCTGGCGCCCGGATCAATATGGACAAGAGTTTTATTTTTTCGTTGGAGTCGGACAGGGTTGGGAATTTAGAGGTGATGGGTATTCCTTTGGTTAAGGCTCCTCAAAAAATATTGGGTATATGGTTTGGGCCAGGTGATTTGGCTAGCTTTAATTGGGAACAGCAGTTAAAAATAGGGGAAGGTAAAGTTAATAAGTGGAAGCACTGGAAATTTGGAAAAAAAAGCATATTCAAATTATTAAGCAGTTTCTGTTGCCTGTTTTTTTGTATTTAAGTTACCTTTACGCCCCCCCCCCCAGTTAATTTAGAAACTAGGTTGTACAGTGGTTTTTTTTTCATATGTTATGGGGTAACAGACTGAATCCAGTTAGGAGGGATATTACTTATTGCCTGTGAAACAGGGAGGGTTAACTATGATAAATCCAATTGTATTTTATCATTCGATTTTTTTTGTTTAACTCCTTTAGTTACTTATGGGGAACAGTTACATTATCATGGCAGGCCTGGACACATTTTGCATGGGCTAGTTATTTTCAGAAATGGAATCTATTGCCACCTAAAATATTGGTTCAGGATAATTTACCAGGTTATGAGATTTCAGCTCTTAAAAAATGTCAGCAGTGGAAATTGCTGTTTAAAAATTTTATTTCTCATAGTAGAAAATCATTTTATGCCTACATAGTTTATGATGTAAACAGGGTTTTTTCACTTTTTCCAGAATGTGTTCCGACCAAAATGACTCTGGCACTTCGTAAATTAACGGATTTTAGACTCCCTGCCTTTGTATGGGATATAGTGTGGATGTCAGCTCAAGAAAGGTTAGGGGTTCGAGGAAATCTTAAATACAAACCTTTAACGGATAGATATTGCCCAAGAATTTCATGCATTAATGAGGAAGAAAGCTTATTACATTTCTTTATCACTTGTTCTTTTACTAAACTTTTCTGGTGTGAGGCAGCTAATCACTGGAATGTGCATTTTCTTTCACATATTACATACAATAGATTGATTTTAGGGGATTATTCAGAGGTTTGGAGTAGTTATCATAGCAGTACTTTGAATGTGTTCTTTGCTTTTATTCAATTTTATTTATGGCAAGCACGATGTCAATTTATTTTCCAACAAGTACTGAATACTACTATATTTTCACAGATAGAAGATGGATTGTTAAACATTAAAGACAAAGATAGTCGGAGGTTTACGCAAGACAAGTTTTTTTCTCTTTGGAAAAATTTATTTCTGTAAATATGTTTTTTTTTGTAACAAATCAATGTTTGATATATGTATGATTTCTGCTATGTGTGGATATTTGCTTATATTGCAAGATAATTCTGTTATTTTGGTGATGTTATGTTTTTTTGTTTAATAAACTTCCCCTACTCTTTTCGATAAGTGCCATGGGATCTTTAGCATCCACCTGAACTACCACCAATCCAGGAAGATGGGACCTCGGTTTAACGTCTTCTCTGAAAGACGGCACCTCAGAAGTGCAGCACCCCTCTCATGCTGCACTACAGTGTCAGTACTGGGATATTAACCCAAGTGCCAGGTGTGGGAACTGAACCCATGGCCCTCTGATCTCCCAGCCTCAGAGGCCGTTCATATTTATAAGGTGTAAGCTGCCTATGTTGGACTGGATGTGATCACTGGCACTTATTTACATTCAGTAACATGCATGTTGATATTTACATGCACAGACACAGATTCAGGGCTTAGTCTGTGTTTACAATATGTCTCTGTTAGCACTTATTTGTAATGCCAGTGTTAGATTCCTCCTTTGCATTTGTATTAAGCCTGAGGTATATTGGAGCCTCTGTCTCTCCCACCAATCCCCAGCACTCAGTCTGTTAATGTGTTTTTAATACATATATGATCATTCCTGTTCGCAGCTCTGATTTTCCCAGTTCATGTAACTGTCCCCTCCCTCTGTTTGATGAGCACACTTTGGAAATGAGCTCCTCGCTCAAAGGTTTGTAATTCTGATTCTTTAATAAAACCTAATCTAAAAAAATCTAATACAAGGTGTGATCTGCCCGTGTTAGGCTGGAAGCGATAATTAATACTTGTTTACACCGAGTTACACACATTTTCATAGTCACAAGTTGTGAGCTACGTGTATGGGACTGATGGGAATAAGTGACGTGTACTCACATTGAGTTACATTCATATTTGCAAGGTGTGGGCTGCCTGTGTTTGGTTGGATGGGATCACACTGAGTAATATGAACTGTTCTGTTTATAATGTGTGGATTGCCTGTTTTGGGCTGGATGACATAACTGGTACTTATGCAAACTGAGTTACATATAAGTTCATATTTACAAGTTGTGGGCTGCCTGAGTTTGGCTAGCTGAGATAATCAGCCCTTAGTGACACTGAGTTACATGTATTCTCATATTAACAAGGTGTGAGCTGCCTGTGTTTGGCCAGCTGGGACAATCAGCCCTTATTCACAATGAGTTACATGTATGTTCATATTTACAAGGTGTGGGCTGCCTGTGTTTGGCTAGCTAGGATAATCGGCCTTTATTCACACTGAGTTACATGTATGCTCATATTTACAAAGTGTGGGCCGCCTGTGTTTGGCTAGCTGGGATAATCAGCCATTATTCACATTGAGTTACATGTATACTCATATTTACAAGGTGTGGTCCACTTGTGTTTGGCTAGCTGGGATAATCAGTCCTTATTCACACTGAGTTACTTGCATGCTCATATTAACAAGGTGTGGGCTGCCTGCGTTTGGCTAGCTAGGACAAAATCAGCACTTATTCACACTGAGTTACATGCATGTTCATATTTACAAGGAGTGGGCTGCCTGTGTTTTCTAACTGGGATAATCAGCCCTTATTCACATTCAGTTACATGTACGTTCATATTTACAAGGAGGGCTGCCTGTGTTTGATTAGCTGGCATAATCATCCCTTATTCACACTCAGTTACATGTATGCTTATATTTACAAGGTGTGGGCTACCTGTGTTTGGCTGGTGGGGATTATCAGCCCTTATTCACAGCGAGTGACATGTATGCTCATATTTACAAGGTGTGGGCTGCCAGTGCTTGGCTAGCTGGCATAATCAGCCCTTATTCACACTCAGTTACCTGTGTGCTCATATTTAGAAGGTCTGGGCTGCCTGTGTTTGGCTAGTTGACATAAACAGCCCTTATTCACACTGGAGTTAAAAGTGCGCTCATATTTACAAGGTGTGGGCTGCCTGTGTTTGGCTAGCTGGCATAATACACACTTATTCACCCTGAGTTACATGAATGCTCATATTTACAAGGTGTGGGCTGCCTGTGTTTGGCTAGTTGGCATAATCAACCTTATTCACACTGAGTTACAAGTACACTCATATTTACAAGCTGTGGGCTGCCAGTGTTTGGCTAG
Organism: Neoceratodus forsteri; assembly: GCA_016271365.2. Taxonomy (NCBI): domain Eukaryota; kingdom Metazoa; phylum Chordata; order Ceratodontiformes; family Ceratodontidae; genus Neoceratodus; species Neoceratodus forsteri. Next base: position 413,483,177 of record CM028138.1, read on the forward strand.
CTGGGATAATCAGCTCTGATTCACCCTGAGTTGCATGTATGTTCATATTTACAAGCTGAGGGCTGACTGTGTTTGGCAAGCTGGGATAATCAGCCTTATTCACACTCAGTTACATGTATGCTCATATTCACAAGGTGTGGGCCGCCTGTGTTTGGCTAGAGGTGATAAACAGCCCTTATTCACACTGAGTTACAAGTACGCTCGTATTTACAAGGTGTGGGGTGCCTGTGTTTGGCCAGCTGGGATAATCAACCCTACTCAGACTGAGTTACATGCATGCTCATATTTACAAGAGTGGGCTGCCTGTGTTTGGCTAGCTGGGATAATCAGCCCTTATTCACACCGAGTTACATGTACATTTTATTTACATGGTGTGGCCTGCCTGTGTTGGGCTAGCTGAGATAATCAGGCTTATTCACACCGAGTTACATGTATGCTCATATCTACAAGGTGTGGGCTGCCTGCGTTTGGCCAGCTGGGATAATCATTCCATAATCACATTGAGTTACATGCATGCTCGTATTAACAAGGTCTTGGCTACCTGCATTTGGCTAGATTGGATAATAAGCCCATATTTACAATGACTTACATGTATGCTAATATTTACAAGGTGTGGGCTACCTGTGTTTGGCTATCTGGGAAAATCAGCCCTTATTCACACTGAGTTACATGCACGTTCATATTTATAAGGTGCGGGCTGCCTGTGTTTGACTAGCTGGCATAGTCAGCCCTTATTCACACTCAGATAAATGTATGCTAATATTTACAAGTTTTGGGCTGCCTGTGTTTGGCTAGAGAAGATAATCAGCCCTTATTCACACTGAGTGACATGTATGCTCATATTTACAAGGTGTGAGCTGCCTGTGTTTGGCTAGCTGAGATAATCATCTCTTTTTCACACTGAGTTACATGTATGCTCATATTTATAAGGTGTGGGTGGCCTGCGCTTGGCCAGCTGGGAAAATCAGTCCTTAATCACACTGAGTTACATGTACGCTGATATTTACAGGGTGTGGGCTGCCTGTGTTTGATTAGCTGAGATAATCAGCCCTTATTCACACTGAGTTACATTTACGCTGATATTTACAAGGTGTGCACTGCCTGTGTTAGGCTAGCTGGGATAATTAGTACTTATTCACACTGAGTTGCATGTATGCTCATATCTACAAGGTGTGGGCTGCCTGCGTTTGGCTAGCTGGGATAATCAGTCCATATTCACATTGAGTTACGTGCATGCTCATATTAACAAGGTGTGGGCTATCTGCGTTTGGCTAGCTGGGACAATCAGCACTTATTCACACTCAGTTACAAGTGAGCTCATATTTACAAGGTGTTGGCTGCTTGTGTTTGGCAAGTTAGCATAATCAGCCCTTATTCGCACTGAGTTAAAAGTGCACTCATATGTACAAGGTGTGGTCTGCCTGTGTTTGGCTAGTTGGCATAATGAGCCCTTATTCAGACTGAGTTACAAGTACGCTCATATTTACAAGGCGTGGGCTGCCTGGTTTTGGCTAGCTGGGATAATCAACTGTGATTCACCCTGAGTTGCAGGTACGCTCACATTTACAAGGTGTGGGCTGCCTGTGTTTGGCTAGCTGGGATAGTTAGCTCTTTTTCACACTGAGTTACATGTATGTTCATATTTACAAGGTACGGGCTGCCTGTGTTTGACTAGCTGGCATAGTCAGCCCTTATTCACACTCAGATAAATGTATGCTAATATTTACAAGTTTTGGGCTGCCTGTGTTTGGTTAGAGAAGATAATCAGCCCTTATTCACACAGAGTGACATGTATGCTCATATTTATAAGGTGTGGGCAGCCTGCGCTTGGCCAGCTGAGAAAATCAGTCCTTAATCACACTGAGTTACATGTACGCTGATATCTACAAGGCGTGGGCTGTCTGCATTTGGCCAGCTGGGATAATCAGTCCATATTCACACTGAGTTACGTGCACGCTCATATTAACAAGGTGTGGGCTACCTGCATTTGGCTGGCTGGGAAAATTAGCACTTATTCACACTGACTGACATGTATGCTCATATTTACAAGGTGTGGGCTGCCTGTGTTTGGCAAGCTGGGATAATCAGCCCTTAATCACACTGAGCCACATGTATGCTCATATCTACAAGGTGTGGACCCCTTGCGTTTGGCTAGCTGGGATAATCAGTCCTTATTCACACTGAGTTACGTGCATGCTCATATTAACAAGGTGTGGGCTGCCTGTGTTTGGGTAGCTAGGACAAAATCAGCACTTATTCACACTGAGTTACATGTCTGCTCATATTTAGAAGGTGTGGGCTGCCTGTGTTTGGCTAGTTGGCATAATCTGCCCTTATTCACCCTGAGTTAAAAGTGTGTTCATATTTACAAGGTGTGGGCTGCCTGTGTTTGGCTACTTGGCATAATCAGCCCTTATTCACACTGAGTTACATGTCTGCTCACATTTACAAGGTGTGGGCTGCCTGTGTTTGGCTAGTTGGCATAATCAGCCCATATTCAAACTGAGTTACAAGGACGCTCATATTTTCAACGTGTGGGCTGCCTGTGTTTGTCTAGCTGGGATAATCGGCTCTTTTTCACACCAAGTTACTTATATGCTCATATTAACAAGCTGTGGGCTGCCTGTGTTTGGCTAGCTGGGATAATCAGCCCATATTTACAATGAGTTACATGTATACTCATTTTTACAAGGTGTGAGCTACCTATGTTTGGCTAGCTCAAAAAATCAGCACTTATTCAAACAGAGTTGCATGCATGCTCACATTTACAAGGTGTGGGCTGCCTTTGTTTGGCTAGCTGGGATAATCAGCCCTTATTCACACTCAGTTACATGTACATTCATATTTACAAGGAGCAGGCTGCCTGTGTTTGACTAGCTGGCATAATCAGCCTTATTCACTCTCACTTACATGTATGCTCATATGTATAAGGTGTGGGCTGCCTGTGTTAGGCTAGCGGTGATAATCAGCCCTTATTCACACTGAGTTACATGAATGTTCATATTTACAAGGTGTGGGCTGCCTATGTTTAGCTAGCTGGCATAATCTGCCCTTATTCACACTGAGTTACAAGTATGCTCATATTTACAAGGTGCGGGCTGCCTGTGTTTGGCTAGCTGAGATAATCAGCCTTTATTCACCCTGAGTTGCATGTGCGCTCATATTTACAAGGTGTGGGCTGCCTCTGTTTGGCTAGCTGGGATAATCAGCTCTTTTTCACACCAAGTTACTTGTATGCTCATATTAACAAGGTGTGGGCTGCCTGTGTTTGGCTAGCTGGCATAATCTGCCCTTATTCACACTGAGTTAGAAGTATGCTCATATTTACAAGGTGCGGGCTGCCTGTGTTTGGCTAGCTGAGATAATCAGCCCTTATTCACCCTGAGTTGCATGTGCGCTCATATTTACAAGGTGTGGGCTGCCTCTGTTTGGCTAGCTGGGATAATCAGCTCTTTTTCACACCAAGTTACTTGTATGCTCATATTAACAAGGTGTGGGCTGCCTGTGTTTGGCTAGCTGGGATAATCAGCCCTTATTCACACTGAGTTGCATGTTCGCTCATATTTACAAGGTGTGGGCTGCCTCTGTTTGGCTAGCTGGGATAATCAGCTCTTTTCACACCAAGTTACTTGTATGCTAATATTAACAAGGTGTGGGCTGCCTGTGTTTGGCAAGCTGGCATAATCTGCCTTATTCACACTGAGTTACAAGTATGCTCATATTTACAAGGGTGGGCTGCCTGTGTTTGGCTAGCTGAGATAATCAGCCCTTATTCACCCTGCGTTGCATGTGTCTCATATTTACAAGGTGTGGGCTGCCTCTGTTTGGCTAGCTGGGATAATCAGCTCTTTTTCACACCAAGTTATTTGTATGCTCATATTAACAAGGTGTGGGCTGCCTGTGTTTGGCTAGCTGGGATAATCAGCCCTTATTCACACTGAGTTACATGTACGCTCATATTTACAAGGTGTGGGCTGCCTGTGTTTGGCTAGTTGGGATAATCAGCCATTATTCACACTGAGTTACATGCATGCTCATATTTACAAGGTGCGGGCTGCCTGTGTTTGGCTAGCTGGGATAATCAGCTCTTTTTCACAATGAGTTACATGTACAGTAATATTTACAACGTGTGGGCTGCCTGTGTTTGGCTAGCTGGAATAATCAGTCCTTATTCCATACTGAGTTACATGTATGCTCATATCTACAAAGTGTGGGCTGCCTGCGTTTGATTAGCTGGGATAATGAGCCCATATTCACTCTGAGTTACATGTATACTCATATTTACAAGGTGTGGGCTGCCCGTGTTTGGCTAGCTGGGGTAATCAGCCCATAATTACAATGAGTTACTGTACATGTATGCTCATATTTACAAGGTGTGGGCTGCCAGTGTTTGGTTAGCTGGGATAATGAGCCCATATTCCCCCTGAGTTACATGAATGCTGATATTTACAAGGTGTGGGCCGCCTGTGTTTGGCTAGCTGGGATAATCAGCCATTATTCACTTTGAGTTTCATGTATGTTCATATTTACAAGGTGTGAGCTGCCTGTGTTTGGCTAGCTGAGATAATCAGCCTTATTCACACTGAGTTGCATTTACGATATTTGCAAGGTGTGCTGCATGTATCTGGCTAGCTGGGATAATTAGTACTTATTCACACTGAGTTACATTTATGCTCATATCTACAAGGTGTGGGCCTCCTGCATTTGGCTAGTTGGGATAATCAGTCCATATTCACATTGAGTTACGTGCATGCTCATATTAACAAGGTGTGGGCTACCTGTGTTTGGCTAGCTGGGACAATCAGCACTTATTCACACTGAGTTACATGAATGCTGATATTTACAAGGTGAGAGCTGCCTGCGTTTGGCAAGCTGTGATAATCAGCCCTTATTCACACTCAGTTACAAGTGTGCTCATATTTACAAGGTGTTGGCTGCCTGTGTTTGGCAAGTTAGCATAATCAGCCCTTATTCACAATGAGTTACATGTATGCTTATATTTACAAGGTGTTGGCTGCCTGTGTTTGGCAAGCTGGGATAATCAGCCATTATTCACACTGAGTTCCATGAATGCTGATATTTACAAGGTGTGGCTGAAACATAGAAACATAGAAACATAGACTTTGATGGCAGATAAGGACCGCTTGGCCCACCTAGTCTGCCCATTTTCCTACCTAGAGGATAAGCTGCAGATCCTATTTAACCAACAGCCTATTTCTTCCTACCCCCCACAAAAATTGCCTTATTTCTGTCCCATGCATTCTTGAATTCTCCCACAGTTTTAGACCTCACAACCTCCTCAGGAATGCAGTTCCATGCATCCACCACCCTCTCCGTGAAAAAATACTTCCTCACATTGCCCCTGAGCCGTCCCCCCTCTATCTTCAGATTGTGTCCCCTTGTTCTTGCACATCTCTTTTTCTGAAAGATGCTACCCTCTTGGACTTTGTTGATTCCACTGAGGTACTTAAACATTTCTATCATGTCCCCTCCCTCCTTTCCTCAAGGGTATACATATTAAGCTCCTTCAGTTTCTCCTCGTATGGCTTCTCTTGCAGACCCTGCACCATTTTAGTTGCCTTCCTGTGAACTGCCTCCATCCTGTCTATGTCCTTGCGAGATGGGGTCTCCAGAACTGGTTGCAGTACTCCAGATGGGGTCTCACCAACTGTCTGTACAGGGAGATAATAACTTCCTGTTTTCTGCTGGTGATACCTCTCCCTATACATCCCAGTATCCCCCCTGCCCTCCCTACCACCTTCTCACATTGCTTGCTAACCTTAAGGTCATCTGATATGATTACCCCCAGGTCCCTTTCCATTTTTGTCATTGTTACTACCTCCCCCCCATTGTGTAATTTTCCCCTGGGTTTTTGTTTCCCAGGTGCATTACTTTGCACTTCTTTGCATTGAATCCAAGCTGCCATACTTCTGACCATTCCTCCAACTTTGCCAAGTCCCATCTCATCCTTTTCACGCCTCCTTGTGTATCAACCCTGTTGCAGATTTTTGTGTCATCTGCAAAGAGGCATACTTTTCCTTCCAGTCCCTCTGCAATGTCACTTATAAAGACATTAAAAAGGACAGGACCCAGTACTGAACCCAGTGGTACCCCACTAGTGACCCCCCCTTTCTTCAGAGTGGACTCCATTTCCAATTACCTTCTGTGACCTGTTGTTCAGCCAATATTTTACTAGGCTACCACCCTGGGACCCACTCCCAGGCTGGTTAATTTGACTACTAATCTTTGTGTAGGACTGTGTCAAATGCCTTGCTAAAGTCTAGGTAGTCCATGTCCACAGCCCTCCCTGGTCTACTACTTTGGTCACCCAGTCAAAGAAATCAATTAGATTCATCTGACATGACCTTCCCACTGTGAACCCATGCTGCCTTGGGTCCTGTGCCCCACTGGAGTCTGTACTCAACAATTCTTTCCTTCGAAGTGATTCCATCACTTTCCCTACCACAGAGGTCAAACTGACAGGTCTGTAGTTTCCTGCCTCTGTCTTGGTCCCACTTCTGTGAAGGGGAATCACATCTGCCTTCTTCCAGTCCTCGGTACCACACCATCCTCCCATGATTTGTTGAAAAGGGTAGTCAGTGGTGTCACTAGTTCTCTTGTTTAATTCTTTTGAATTCTGGGTGAATTCCATCTGGCCCCATTGCTTTGTCCACCTTCAGTTTTAGGAGTTCTTTCAGAACCCTTTCTTCTGTGAAAGGACTGGGATCGACCCCTCACTCCAGAGTGCTTCTGTTAATTGATTTGGCACCTCCCCACTTCCTCTTTTATGAATACTGAACAGAAGTATTCATTCAGTATCCCTGCTTTTTCACTGTCATTCTCTGCCCACCACCTTCCATTCTATTCAGCCTCACTATCCCTCCCTTTGTCTTTCTCCCTCCCTGATATACCTATAAAAGGTTTTATCCTTCTTAACTGAGTTAGCTTATCGTTTCCTCAGTTTGTGCCTTGCTATTCTGACTACCCTCCCTGCTTCCTTCTGCCTTTAATGTGTACAGTTCTCTGTCCTGCTCCTTCTGTGTTTTGTTATACTTCCTAAATGCTATCTTTTCTCCCTAACCTTCACCGCCACCTCTTTGAGAACCATAGTGGCTTTCTTTCATTTTGATTTGTTTATTTGCTTCACACAGGCTTGTTGCCTCTGTGATGGCAGTTTTGATATTTCCCATTGTTGCTCCACCCCTCCTTCTAGCCTGTTTGCTAGTGCTTTTCTAAGGCACTCTCCCATCTTGCCAAAGTCAGCCCTCCTGGAGTCCAGAACCCTCACTTTTGTATGCTTGACTCTGTAGCTGAGTTTATCGTGAACCACACTGTTTGGTGGTCACTTGTTCCCAAATGGCTACCCACTTCTAGATCTGAGATCCTCTCACTGTCCCCATTTGAGATACGAGTCTAAGATTGCTCCCTCAAGTAGGTTCCAAAACTAGCTGTCTGAGGCATGCCACCTGAAGGGCATCAAGAATGGCTCTGCTTTTGGATGTGGCTGCCTAGAGTGCCAGTTAACATCTGGCATATTAAGGTCCCCATCAACAGTATCTCCCTTTCTCTGCCATCCTAAGTATGCCTTCTATCATATCTTTGTCCATTCCCTCCCCCTGACATGGGGTCTATATACAACCCCTGTGCAGATTGTGGTGCCATTTCCAGTCTCTAAGGTGACCCACAGTGCCTCCTCTCCTCCCTGTTTACTCTTTTGTTCGGTTGCTTTTATCCCTTCCCTTACATAGAGAGCTATTCCTCCCCGCTTCTGCCCTCCCTGTCTCTCCTGTAGGTTGTGTACCTTGGTATGTTAACATCCGAGACATGGTTCTCTGTGTACCATGTTTCTGTGACTGCTACAATATCCAGGCATCCCTCTTCCATCAAGGCCACCAGTTCAGGGAGCTTGTTGCCCATACTACGGGCATTGGTACTCATTACTGTCCATTTCTTGATGGCCTTACCTCTTTTTGTCCCATCCCTGTCCTTACTGCATTTGTCACTTTCTCCATTTACCCCTGCACTTCTCCCTATCGACATCTCTATGTTGGTGTCTCACCTCACTTGGTACCCTGATATTTTGGGAGGGCTAGGATTTCCTGCTCCTTTCCAGTGCTCTCCCTTGGCTAGTTTAAATGCTTGTCAATGAAGTATTTAAACCTATCACCTAGGATCCTGGTTCCCTCCTGGACAGATGCTGCCTGTGTTTGGCAAGTTAGCATAATCAGCCTTATTCACAATGAGTTACATTTATGCTTATATTTGCAAGGTGTGAGCTGCATGTGTTTGGCTAGTTGGCATAATCAGCTATTATTCACACTGAGTTACAAGTACGCCACATTTACAGGGTGTGGGTTGCTTGTGTTTGGCTAGTTGGCGTAATCAGCCCTTATTCACACTGAGTTACATGTATGCTCATATTAACAAGGTGTGGGCTGTCTGTGTTTGGCTAGATGGGATAATCAGCCCATATTTACACTGAGTTACATGTACGTTCATATTTACAAGGTGCAGGCTGCCTGTGTTTGACTAGCAGGCATAATCAGCCCTTATTCACACTCAGTTACATGTATGCTAATATTTACAAGGTGTGGGCTGCATGTGTTTGGCTAGTTGGCATAATCAGCCCTTATTCACACTGAGTTAAAAGTGCACTCATATGTACAAGGTGTGGGCTACCTGTGTTTGGCTAGTTGGCATAATCAGCCCTTATTCACACTGAGTTACAAGTATGCTCATATTTACAAGGTGTGGGCTGCCTGTGTTTAGCTAGCTGGGATAATCAGCCCTTATTCACCCTGAGTTGCATGTATGCTCATATTTACAAGGTGTGGGCTGCCTGTGTTTGGCTAGCTGGGATAATCAGCCCTGATTCACCCTGAGTTGCATGTATGCACATATTTACAAGGTGTGGGCTGCCTGTGTTTGGCTAGCTGGGATAGTCAGCTCTTTTTCACTCTGAGTTACATGTATGCTCATTTTTACAAGGTGTGGGCTGCCTGTGTTTGGTTAGCTTGGATAATCAGCACTTATTCACATTGAGTTACATGATTGCTGATATTTACAAGGTGTGGGTTGTCTGTGTTTGGCTAACTGGGATAATCAGCACTTATTCACACTCAGTTACATGTATGGTCGTACTTACAGGGTGTGGGTTTGCCTGCGTTTCGCTAGCTGTGATAATCAGCCCTTTTTCACACTGAATTACATGTATACTCATATTTACAAGGTGTGAGCTGCCTGTGATTGGCTAGCTGGGATAATCAGCCCTTATTCACACTCAGTTACATGTATGCTCATATTTGGAAGGTGTGGGCTGCCTGTGTTTGGCTAGTTGGCATAATCAGCCATGATTCACCCTGAGTTGCATGTACACTCATATTTACAAGGTGTGGGATGCCTGTCTTTGGGTTGTTGGGATAATCAGCCCTTATTCACAGTGAGTTACAAGTATGCTCATATTTACAAGGTGTGGGCTGCCTGTGTTTGGCTAGCTGGGATAATCAGCCCTTATTCACACTGAGGTATATGTATGCTCAAATTTACAAGGTGTGCACTGGCTGTGATTGCCTAGCTGGGCGATCAGCCATTATTCACACAGAGTTACTTGTATGCTCATATTTGCAAGGTGTGTGCTGCCTGTGTTTGGCTAGCTGGGTAGTCAGCCATTATTCACACAGAGTTACACGTATGCTCATGTTTCAAGGTGTGCACTGCCTGTGTTTGGTTAGCTGGGATAATCAGCCCTTATTCATACTGAGTTACATGTATGCTCATATGTACAAGGTGTGAGCTGCCTCTGTTTGGCTAGCAGGGTAATCAGCCATTTTTCACACTGACTTACATGTATGCTCATATTTATGAGGTGTGAGCTGTCTGTGTTTGGCTAGCTGGGATAATTGTCATTATTCACACTGAGTTACATATATGCTCATATTTACAAGGTGTGGGCTGCCTGTGTTTGGCTAACTGGGATAATCAGCCATTATTCACACTGAGTTAAATGTGAGCTCATGTTTCCAGCCTGTGTTTGGCCTTTTGGGATAATAATCCCTTACTCACACTGAGTTACATATATGCTCATACTTACGCGGTGTGGGCTGCCTGTGTTTGTCTAGCAATGTAGTCAGCCCTTATTCACCTTGAGTTACATGTATGTTCATATTAACAAGGTGTGGGATCCTTGTGTTTGGATAGCTGTGATAATCTGCTCTTATTCCCACTGAGTTACATGTATTCACATATTTATAAGGTGTGGGCTGCCTCTGTTTGGCTAGCTGGCTTAATCAACCCTTATTCACACTGAGTTACATGTGCACTCTTGTTTACAAAGTTTGGGCTGCCTGTGTTTTGCTAGCTGGCATAATCAGACTTAATCCCACTGAGTTACATATATGCTCATATTTACAAGATGTGAGCTACCTGTGTTTGGCAAGCTGGGATAATCAACCCTTTTTCACCCTGAGTTATATATGTGCTCATATTTTCAAGGTGTGGGCTGCCTCTGTTTGGCTAGCTGGGATAATCAGCTCTTATTCATAATGAGTTACATGTATGCTGATATTTAAAAAGGTGTGGGCTGCCTGTATTTCGCTAGCTATGTAGTCAGTCCTTATTCACCGTAAGTTACATGTATATTCATTTTAACACAGTGTGGGCTGCCTGTGTTTGGCTAGCTGGAATAATAGTCCTTATTCACACTGAGTTGCATGTATGCTCATATTTACAAGGTGTGTGCTGCCAGTGTTTGGCTATCTGTTTAATCAGCCCTTATTCACACTGAGTTACATGTATGTTCATATGTACAAGGTGTGGGTTGCTTGTGTTTGGCTAGCTGTGTAATCAGCCCTTATTCACCCTGAGTTACATGTATGCTAATATTTACAAGGTGTCGGCTGCCTCTGTTTGGCTGGCTGGGTAATCAGCCCTTACTTAAACTGAGTTACATGTATGTTCATATTTACAAGGTGTGTTCTCCTGTGTTTAGCTAGCTGGCATAATCAGCCCTTATTCACTCTGAGTTACATGTGCGCTCATATTTAAAAGGTGTAGGCTCCCTGTGATTGGCTGGTTGGCATAATGACCCCTTATTCACACTGAGTTATATGTGCGCTCATATTTACAAGGTGTGGACAGCCTGTGTTTGGCTAGTTGGGATAATCAGCCCATGTTCACACTGACTTACATGTATGCACATATTTACGAGGTGTAGGCTGCCTCTGTATGGCTAGCTGGCATACTCAGCCCTAATTCGCACTGAGTTATATGTGTGCTCATATTTTCGAGGTGTGGGCTTCCTGTGTTTCGCTAGCTGGGATAATCAGCACTTATTCACTCTGAGTTACATGTATGCTCATATTTACGAGGTGTGAGCTGCCTGTGTTTGGCTAGATGGCTAATCAGCCCTTATTCACACTGAGTTACATGTACGCACATATTTGCAAGGTGTGAGCCGCCTGTGTTTGGCTAGCTGGTATAATCAGCCCTTATTCACACTGAGTTACATATAAGCTCATATTTACACGGTGTGAGCTTCATGTTTTTGGCTAGCTATGTAATCAGCCCTTATTCACCCTAAGTTACATGGATGTTCATATTAACAAGGTGTGGGCCGCTTGTGTTTGGCTACCTGTGTCATCAGCCCTTATTCACCCTGAGATACATGTGTGTTCATAATTACAAGGTGTGACCTGCTTCTGTATGGCTAGCTGGAATAATCAGCTCTTATTCCCACTGAGTTACATGTATTCACATATTTACAAGGTCTGGCTGCCTCTTTTGGCTAGCTGGCATAATCAGCCCTTATTCACACTGAGTTACATGTGCGCCTTGTTTACAAAGTTTGGCTGCCTGTGTTTTGCTAGCTGGCTAATCAGACTTAATCCCACTGAGTTACATATATGCTCATATTTACAAGATGTGAGCTACCTGTGTTTGGCAAGCTGGGATAATCAACCCTTTTTCACCCTGAATTATATATGTGCTCATATTTTCAAGGTGTGGGCTGCCTCTTTTTGGCTAGCTGGGATAATCAGCTCTTATTCATAATGAGTTACATATAAGCTCATATTTACACGGTGTGGGCTTCATGTTTTTGGTTAGCTATGTAATCAGCCCTTATTCACCCTAAGTTACATGTATGTTCATATTAACAAGGTGTGGGCTGCTTGTGTTTGGCTACCTGTTTAATCAGCACTTATTCACACTGAGTTACATGTATGTTCATATTAACAAGGTGTGGACTGCTTGTGTTTGGCTACCTGTGTCATCAGCCCTTATTCGCCCTGAGTTATATGTATGTTCATAATTACAAGGCGTGACCTGCTTCTGTATGGCTAGCTGGAATAATCAGCCCTTATTCACCCTGCATTACATGTATGCTCATATTTACAAGGTGTGTGCTGCCTGTGTTTGGCTACCTGTTTAATCAGCACTTATTCACACTGAGTTACATGTATGTTCATATGTACAAGGTGTGGGTTGCTTGTGTTCGGCTAGCTGTGTAATCAGCCCTTATTAACCCTTAGTTACGTGTATTCCCATATTTACAAGGTGTGGGCTGCCTGTGTTTGTCTAGCTGTGTAATCAGCCCTTATTTAAGCTGAGTTACATGTTTGTTCATATTTACAAGGCATGGGCTGCCTGTCTTTGGCTAGCTTTGATAATCAGCCCTTATTTCCACTGAGTTACATGTATGCTCATATTTACAATGTGTGAGCTGCCTGTGTTTGGCTGGCTGACATAATCAGCCCTTATTCTCACTGATTTACATGTGTGTTCATATTTATAGGTGTGGACTGCCTGTGTTTGGCTAGCTGGCATAATCAGCTCTTATTCACACTCAGTTATATGTATGCTCATATTTGCAAGGTGTGGGCTGCCTGTGATTGGCTAACTGGGATAATCAGCCCTTATTCACTCTGAGTTACATGTACGCTCATATTTAAAAGGTGTAGGCTCCCTGTCTTTGGCTGGTTGGCATAATCAGCCCTTATTCACACTGAGTTATATGTGTGCTCATATTTACAAGGTGTGGACAGCCTTTGTTTGGCTAGTTGGGATAATCAGCCCATCTTCACACTGAGTTACATGTATACACATATTTACAAGGTGTGGGCTGCCTCTGTTTGGCTACCTGGCATAATCAGCCCTTATTCACACTGAGTTATATGTGCGCTCATTTTTACATGGTGTCTGCTGCCTGTGTTTGCCTAGCTGGCATAGTCAGCCCTTATTCACACTGAGTTACATGTGTGCTCTTGTTTACAAAGTTTGGGCTGCCTGTATTTTGCTAGCTGGCATAATCAGCCCTTAATCACACTGAAACATATAAACATAGAAACATAGAATTTGATGGCAGATAAGGACCGCTTGGCCCACCCAGTCTGCCCATTTCCCTACCTAATGGATAAGCTGCAGATCCTAGTTAACCAGCAGCCTACTTCTTCCTACCCCCACCCCCAAGAATTGCCTTATGACTGTCCCATGCATGCTTGAATTCCACCACTGTTTTTGACTCCACAACCTCCTCCGGAAGGCCATTCCATGCATCCACAACCCTCTCTGTGAAAAAATACTTCCTTAAATTACCTCTGAGTCAGCCCCCCATCTTCAAATTGTGCCCCCTTGTTCTTGCACACCTCTTTTTTTGAAAGATGCTACCCTCTTGGACATTGTTGATGCCCTTGAGGTACTTGAAAGTTTCTATCATGTCCCCCCTCTCCCTCCTTTCCTCAAGGCTATACATAATATGCTCCTTAAGTCTCTCTTCATATGTCTTCCGGTGCAGACCCTGCACCATTTTAGTTGCCCTTCTCTGGACAGCTTCCATCCTGTCTATGTCTTTTCGGAGATTGGGTCTCCAGAACTGCACGCCGAACTCCAGATGGGGTCTCACCAGCTGTCTGTACAGAAGGATAATAACTTCCTGTTTTCTACTGGTGATGCCTCTTCCTATGCATCCCAGTATCCCCCAGCCCTCCTTGCCCTCTCACATTGCTTGCCTTCCTTAGGTCATCTGATATGATCACCCCAGGTCCCTTTCCATTTTTGTTGTGGTTAGTATCTCACCCCCCATTGTGTACTCTTCCCCTGGGTTTTTGTTTCCCAGGTGCATTACCTTGCACTTCTTAGCACTGAGTCTAAGCTGCCATACATTTGACCATTCCTCTAACCTTGCCAAGTCCCTTCTCATCCTTTCCACCCCACCTTGTGCATCAACTCTGATGCAGATCTTTGTGTCATCTGCAAAGAGACATACTTTTCTCTTCCAGTCCCTCTGCAATGTCGCTTATACATACTGAAGAGGACCGTCCTAATACTGAACCCCTGCGGTATCCACTAGTAACCCCTTTCTTCAGAGTGGACCCATTTACTATTACTCTATGTCCTATTCTCCAGCCAATTCTTTACCCAGGCTGTCATCTTGGGACCCACTCCCAGGCTGGCTAACTTGTATATTAATCTTTCTGTGGGACTGTGTCAAATGCCTTACTAAAGTCTAGGTAGGCCATGTCCACAGCCCTCTCTGATCTACTACTTTGGTCACCCAGTCAAAGAAATCCATCAGATTCATCTGGCATGACCTTCCCACTGTGAATCCATGCTGCCTTGGGTCCTGTGCCCCTCTGGCCTCTAGATACTCAACAATTCTTTCCTTCAGAAGTGATTCCATCATTTTCCCTATCACTGAGGTTAAACTAAGAGGTCTGTAGCTTCCTGCTTCTGCCTTGCTCCCACTTTTGTGAAGGGGAATCACATCTGCCCTCCTCCAGTCCTCGGGTACCACCCCATCCTCCCATGATTTGTTAAAGAAGGTAGTCCTAGGTGTCACTAGTTCTACCCTTAGTTCTTTTAGAATTCTGGGATGAATCCCATCAGGCCCCATTGCTTTGTCCACCTTCAGTTTTAAGAGTTCTTTCAGAACTCTTTCTTCTGTAAATGGGCTGGTATCAACTTCTGTATCCAGAGTGTTTCTACGGTTTGTTTTAGGTACCTCCCTCTCTTCATTTGTAAATACTGAGCAAAAATATTTGTTTAGTATCTCTGCCTTTTCACAGTCACCCTCTGCCCACCCTCACTCCCCTTTATTGAGCCTCACTATCCCTCCCTTGGTCTTCCTTCACTCCCTGATGTACCTATAAAAGGTTTTATCCCCCTTTTTAACTGAGTTGGCTATCTTTTCCTCAGTTTGACCCTTTGCTGTTCTGACTGCCTTCCCAGCTTCCTTTTGCTTTAACTGATACAGTTCTCTGTCCTGCTCCTTCTGTGATTCCTTGTACTTCCTGAATGCTTTCTTTTTCTCTTGAACCTTCACTGCCACTTCTTTTGAGAACCATAGTGGTTTCTTACATCGTTTGAACTGCCTGTGTTTGGCCAGCTGGGATTATCAGCCATTATTCACACAGAGTTACATGTATGCACACATTTGCAAGGTGTGGCTGCCTGTATTTGGCTAGCTGTGTAGTCACCCATATTCACCCTGAGTTACATATATGCTCAAATTTTCAAGGTGTGGGCTTTCTGTGTTTGGCTAGCTGAGATAATCAGCACTTATTCGCCCTGAGTTATATGTATGCGCATATTTGCAAGGAGTGGCTGCCTGTATTTGTCTAGCTGTGTAGTCAGCCCATATTCACTCTGAGTTACGTGTATGTTCATATTTACAAGGTGTGGGCTGCTTCTGTTTGGCTAGCTGTGTAATCAGCTCTTATTCACACTGAGTTGCATGTATGTTCATATTTACAAAGTGTGGGCTGCCTGTATTTCGCTAGCTGGGATAATCAGCCCTTATTCACCCTGAGTTACATGTATGTTCATATTTACAAGGTGTGGGCTGCTTCTGTTTGGCTAGCTGTGTAATCAGCCCTTATTCACACTGAGTTACATGTATGTTCATATTTACAAAGTGTGGGCTGCCTGTATTTCACTAGCTGGGATAATCAGCCCTTATTCACCCTGAGTTACATGTATGTTCATATTTACCAGGTGTGGGCTGCTTCTGTTTGGCTAGCTGTGTAATCAGCCCTTATTCACACTGAGTTACTTGTATGTTCATATTTTCAAGGTGTGGGCTTCCTTTATTTGGCTAGCTGGGATAATCAGCCCTTATTCACCCTGAATTACATGTTTGCTCATATTTACAAGGTGTGGGCTGCCTGTGTTTGACCAGCTGTGCAATCAGCCCTTTTTCACCCTGAGTTACATGTATGCTCAAATTTACAAGGTGTGAGCTGCCTGTGTTTGGCTAGCTGGGTAATCACCCATTATTCACACTGAGTTACATGTATGCTCATATTTACAAGGTGTGAGCTGCCTGTGTTTGGCTAGCTCGGATATTAGTCCTTATTCACACTGAGTTACATATATGCTCATATTTACACAGTGCAGGCTGCCTGTGTTTGGCTTGCTATACAGTCAGCCCTTTTTAACCCTGAGTTACATGGATGTTCATAGTAACAAGGTGTGGACTACTTGTGATTGGCTACCTGTGTAATCAGCCCTTATTCGCCCTGTGTTACATGTATGTTCATAATTACAAGGTGTACCCTGCTTGTGTTTGGCTAGCTGCACTATTCAGCCCTTATTCACCCTGACTTACATGTATGCTCATATTTACAAGGTGTGTACTGCTTGTGTTTGGCTACCTGTTTAATCAGCCATTATTCACACTGAGTTACATGTATGCTCATATTTACAAGGTGTGGGCTGCCTCTGTTTGGCTGGCTGGGTCATCAGCCATTATTTAAACTGAGTTACATGTATGTTCATATTTACAAGGTGTGTTCTGCTTGTGTTTGGCTAGCTGGCATAATCAGCCCTTATTCACACTGAGTTACATGTGCGCTCATATTTACAAAGTGTAGGCTCCCTGTGTTTGGCTGGTTGGCATAATCACCCCTTATTCACACTGAGTTATATGTGTGCTCATATTTACAAGGTGTGGACAGCCTGTGTTTGGCTAGTTGGGATAATCTGCACTTATTCACACTGAGTTTCATGTATGCGCATATTTGCAAGGTGTGAGCTGCCTGTGTATGGCTAGCTGGGATTATCAGTCCTTATTCACACTAAGTTACATGAATGTTCATATTAACAAGGTGTGGGCTGCTTGTGTTTGGCTACCTGTGTCATCAGCCCTTATTCACCCTGAGTTACATGTATGTTCATAATTACAAGGGGTGACCTGCCTCTATATGGCTAGCTGGAATAATCAGCCCTTATTCACCCTGAGTTACATGAATGCTCCTATTTACAAGGTGTGTGCTGCCTGTGTTTGGCTAGCTGTGTAATCAGCCCTTATTAACCCTAAGTTACATGTATTCCTATATTTACAAGGTCTGGGTTGCCTGTGTTTGGCTAGCTCTGTAATCAGCCCTTATTTAAACTGAGTTACATGTTTGTTCATATTTACAAGGTGTGGGCTGCCTGTGTTTGGCTAGCTGGGATAATCAGCCCTTATTCACACTGATTTACCTGTGTGTTCATATTTATAGGTGGGCTGCCTGTGTTTGACTAGCTGGCATAATCAACCCTTATTCACACTGAGTTATATGTATGCTCATATTTGCAAGGTGTGGGCTGCCTGTGTTTGGCTAACTGGGATAATCATCCTTATTCACTCTGAGTTACATATGCGTCATATTTAAAATGTGTAGGCTCCTGTCTTTGGCTGGTTGGCATAATCAGCCCTTATTCACACTGAATTATATGTGTGCTCATATTTACAAGGTGTGGGCTGCCTGTGTTTCGCTAGCTGGGATAATCAGCCCTTATTCACACTGAGTTGCATGCATACTCATGTTTACAAGGAGTGAGCTGCCTGTGTTTGGCTAGCTTTGATCATCAGCCCTCATTCACACTGACTTACATGCATGTTCATATTTATAAGGTGTCGGCTACCTGTGTTTGGCTAGCTGGGATAATCAGCCCTTATTCACACTAAGTTGCCTGCATACTCTTATTTACAAGGAGTGAGCTGCCTGTGTTTGGCTAGCTGGGATAATTACCAATTATTCACACTGAGTTACATGCATGTTCACTCTTACAAGGTGTGAGCTGCCTGTGTTTGGCTAGCTTCGATCATCACCCATTATTCACACTGAGTTACATGTACGTTCATATTTACAAGGTGTGGGCTGCCTGTGTTTTGCTAGCTGGGATAATCAGCCCTTATTCACATTGAGTTGTTTGCATATTCATATTTACAAGGAGTGAGCTGCCTGTGTTTCTCTAGCTGGGATAATTACCAATTATTCACACGGAGTTACATGCATGTTCATACTTACAAGGTGTGAGCTACCTGTGTTTGGCCAGCTTTGATCATCAGCCCTCATTCACCCTGAGTTACATGCATGTTCATATTTATAAGGTGTGGACTGCCTGTGTTTTGCTGGCTGGAATAATTAACCCTTATTCACAATGAGTTACATTTATGCTCATATTTACAAGGTGTGGGCTGCCTGTGTTTGGCTAGCTGGGATAATCAGCCCTTATTCACACTGAGTTACATGCATGCTCATATTTACAAGGTGTGGTCAGCCTCTGTTTGGCTAGCTGTGTAATCGGCCCTTATTCACCCTGAGATACATGTATGCTCATATTTACAAGGTGTTAGCTGCCTGTGTTTGGCTGGCTGGGATAATCAGCCTTTATTCGCACTGACTTACATGTATGTTCATATTTACAAGGCATGGGCTTCTTTCGTTTGTCTAGCTGTGTAATCAGCCCTTATTCACCCTGAGTTACATCTATGTTCATATTTACAAGGTATGAGCTACTTGTGTTTGGCTAGTTGGGATAATTAGCCCTAATTCACCCTGTGTTACATGTATCCTCTTATTTACAAGGTGTGGGCGGCCTCTGTTTGGCTAGCTATGTAATCGGCCCTTATTCACCCTGAGTTACATGTATGCTCATATTTACAAGGTGTGAGCTGCCTATGATTTTACTAGCTGGGATAATCAGCCCCAATTCACCTCTGAATTACATGCATGCTCATATTTACAAGGTGTAGCCTACCTGTGTTTGGTTAGTTGGGATAATCAGCCCTTATTCACACTGACTTGCATGTATTCTCATATTTACAATGTGTGAGCTGCCTGTGTTTTGCTTGCTGCTATTATCAGCCCTTATTCACTCTGAGTTACGATATGTTCAAAGTTGAAGATGTGTGCTGCCTGAGTTTGGCTAGCTGGGATAATCGGGCTTGTTCACACTGAGTTACACAAATGTTCATACTTACTAGGTGTGGGCTGTCTCTGTTTATCATGCTGGGATAATTAGCCCTAATTCACACTGAGTTACATATATGCTCATATTCACAAGGTGTGAGCTGCCTGTGTTAGGCTAGCTGGGATAATCAACCCTTATTCACAGTGAGTTACATGTACTCTCATATTTACATGTTGTGAGCTGCCTTTGTTTGGCTAGCTGGGATAATCAGCCCTTATTCACACTGAGTTACATGTATGCTCATATTTTTAAGGTGTGGGCTGCCTGTGTTTGGCTAGCTGGGTAATCAGCCCTTATTCACACTTGAGTTACATCTTTGCTCATATTAACAAGGTGTGGTCTGCCTCTGTTTGGCTAGCTGGAATAATCAGCTCTAATTCACACTGGGTTACATTTATGCTCATATTTACAAAGTGTGGGCAGCCTGTGTTTGGTTTGCTGCTAAAATCAGCCCTTATTGTGTTTTGCTAGCTGGGATAATCAGCCCATATTCACACTGAGTTACATGCATGTTCATAAATTCAAGGTGGGTGCTGCCTGTGTTTGGCTAGCTGGGATAATCAGCTCTTATTCACACTAACTTTTATGCATGTTCATAACTGCAAGGTGTGAGCTGCCTGTGTTTGGCTAGTTGGGTAATCAGCCCTTATTTATACTGAGTTACATGTATGCTCATATTTACAAGCTGTGGGCTGCCTTTGTTTGGTTAGCTGGGATAATCAGCCCTTACTCACACTGAGTTACGTGGATCCTCATACTAACAAGCTGTGAGCAGCCTGTGTTTTGCTAGTTGGGATAATCAGCCCTTATTCCCACTGTGTTACATGGATTCTAATATTTATAAGGTGTGAGCGGTCTGTCTTTGGCTAGCTGGGATAATCAGCCCTTTTTCACACTGAGTTATATGTATACACATATTTAAAAGGTGTAGGCTGCCTGTGTTTGGCTAGCTGGGATAATCAGCCCTTTTTCTCTCTGAGTTACATATGTGCTCATATTTAGAAGACGTCAGCTGCCTATGTTTGGCTAGCTGTGATTATTAGCCCTTTTTTCACAATGAGTTACATCTATGCTCATATTTACAGGGCTTCGGCTGCCTGTGTTTGACTAGCTGGGTAATCAGCTCTTATTCATACCGAGTTACATCTAACCTCATATTTATGAGATGCAGGCTGCCTGTGTTTGGCTAACTGTGTAATCAGCCATTATTCACACTGAGTTACATGTATGCTCCTAATTAGAAGGTGTGGGCGGCCTGTGCTTTGCTTGCTGGGATAGTCAGCCCTTATTCACTCTGAGTTACATATATATTCATATTTACAAGGTGTGAGCTGCCAGTGTTTGGCTAGCTGGGATAATCAGCCCTTATTCACGCTGAGTTACATGTGTGCTCGTATTTACAAGGTGTGAGCTACTTGTGTATGGCAAGCTGGGATAATCAGCCCTTATTCACACTGAGTTACACATATGCTCATAATTACAATGTGTGAGCTGCCTATGTTTGGCTACCTTTGATCATCAGCCATTATTCACACTGAGTTACGGTACGCTCATATTTACAAGGTGTGGGCTGTCTGTGTTTTGCTAGCTGGTATAATCAGCCCTTATTCACACTGAGTCACATGTAAGCTCATATTTACAAGTTATTGGCTGCCTGTGTTTGGCTAGCTGTGTAACTGGCCCTTATTCACCCTGAGATACATGTATGCTCATATTTACAAGTTGTTGGCTGCCTGTGTTTGGCTGGCTGGGATAATCAGCCTTTCTTCGCACTGACTTACGTGTATGTTCATATTTACAAGGTGTGGGCTTCTTGTGTTTGGCTAGCTTTGTAATTGGCCCTTATTCACCCTGAGTTACATGTATATTCATATTTACAAGGTGTGAGCTGCCTATGTTTGGCTAGCTGGGATAATCAACCCCTATTCACCCTGAGTTACATGCATGCTCATATTTACAAGGTGTGGCCTATCTGTGTTTGGTTAGCTGGGATAATCGGCCCTTATTCACCCTGAGTTACATGTATGTTCATATTTACAAGGTGTGAGCTGCCTATGTTTGGCTAGCTGGGTAATCAGCCCTTATTCACTCTGAGTTACATATAGCTTCATATTTACAAGGTGCAAGCTGCCTGTGTTTTGCTAGCTGGCCTAATCAGGCCTTATTCACACTGAGTTACATGTACACTCATATTTATATAGTGTGACCTGCCTGTGTTTGGCTAGGTGGGTAATCAGCCCTTATTCACACTGAGTTACATGTACACTCATATTTATATAGTGTGACCTGCCTGTGTTTGGCTAGGTGGGTAATCAGCCCTTATTCACACTGAGTTACATGTACGCTCATATTTTTAAGGTGTGAGCTGCCTATGTTTGGCTAGCTGGGATTATCAGCCCTTTTTCAAACTGAGTTACATGTATGTTCAAATTTACAAGGTGTGAGCTGCCAGTGTTTGCCTAGCTGGGATAATCAGCCCTTATTCCCACTGTGTTACTTGTTCGCACATATTTACAAGGTGTGGGCCGCCTGTGTTTGGCTAGCTGGGATAATCAGCCCTTTTTCTCACTGAGTTATATGTATGCTCATATTTAGAAGGCGTGAGCTGCCTATGTTTGGCTAGTTGTGAAAATCAGCCCTTATTCACAATGAGTTACATCTATGCTCTTGTTTACAAGACTTGGGCTGCCTGTTTTTGGCTAGCTGGGTAATCAGCTCTCATTCACACTGAGTTACATCTTATCTCATATTTATGAGATGTAGGCTGCCTGTGTTGGCTATCTGTGTAATCAGCCGCTATTCATACTGAGTTACATGTATGCTCATGTTTACATGGTGTGGGCTGCCAGTGTTTGGCTAGCCGATAATCAGCCCTTATTTATTTATTAAATTTTGTTAACCGGGTAAGCCCACTGGGCCCCGAAGGTCCCTTTTTCAGGGGCGACACGGTCTGCTTTTGGCTAGTTGGGATAATCAGCTTTTATTCACACTGAGTTACATGTACGCTCATATTTAGAAGGTGTGTGCTGCCTGTGTTTGGCTAGCTGGAATAATGAGCCCTTATTCACACTGATTTACATACATGCTCATTATTACAAGGTGTGAACTGCCTGTGTTTGGCTAGATGGGATAATCAGCCCTTATTTATACTGAGTTCCATCAATGCTCATATTTACAAAGCGTGAGCTGCCTGTGTTTGGCTAGCTGGAATAATTAGCCCTTATTAACTCTGAGTTACATGTACGTTCATATTTACAAGGTGTGGGCTGCTTGTGTTTGTCAAGCTGTGTAATCAGGCTTATTCATTCTGAGTTACATATATGTTCATATTTACAAGGTGTGAGCTGCCCGAGTTTGGCTAGCTGGGATAATCAGCCCTTATTCACGCTGAGTTACATGTACATTCATCTGTTCAAGGTGTGGGCTGCCTGTACTTGGCTAGCTGGGATAATCAGCCCTTATGCACACTGAGTTATATGCATGTTCATAATTACAAGTGGTGAGCTGCCTGTGTTTGGCTAGCTGGGATAATCAGCCTTTATGCATACTGAGTTACATGTATGCAGGGTTTCAGTTAATCCTATTTTGGGAGTATTTGACTCATGAAAATAAAGCAAAAACTTCCAAAATAATGAAGGAGGAAGTCATTGACTTCAAATGTAAAACAAAATTGGATTCTTCCAAAACTGAAGACACAAAAGCTAAGAAATTATGGATTTTGTAAAAGAAATTGTATTTTACCACTATTGTTTTTATGAACATCCATCAACTGATTCTTTCTAGAATGTTGGCTTTCAAATCACAGTATCTGGGAAATATTTTGACTTCTAAAAATTGGAATGACTTCCAGATTTTGACTCATGGAAGTATCCGACTTCCACTAAAAATAAATTAACTGAAGCTCTAAAGGTGTGTGCTTCTTTGTGTTTGTCCAGCTGTGTAATCCACCCTTATTCACCAGGAGTTATATGTATGATCATATTTACAAGGTGTGAGCTGCTTATGTTTGGCTAGCTGGGATAATCAGCCCTTATTCACCCTGAGTTACATGTATGCTCATATTTACAACGTGTGGTCTGCCTCTGTTTGGCTAGCTGAGTAATCAGCCCTTATTCACCCCGAGTTACATGTACGCTCATGTTTACAAGGTGTGGGCTGCCTGTGTTTGGCTAGCTGGGATAATCAACCCTTTTTCACACTGAGTTACATCTATACTCATGTTTACATGGTGTGGGCTGCCAGTGTTTGGCTAGCTGGGATGATCAGCCCTTATTTAATTTATTAAATTTTGTTTACTGGGTAAGCCCACTGAGCCCCAAAGGTCCCTTTTTCAGGGGCAACCTGGGCTTCGTTTGGCTAGTTGGGATAATTAGCTTTTATTCACACTGAGTTACATGTACGCTCATATGTAGAAGGTGTGGGCTACCTGTCTTTGGCTAGCAGGGATAATCAGCCCTTATTTTATTTATTAAATTTTGTTAACCGAGTAAGCCCTCTGGGCCCCAAGGTCCTTTTTCAGGGGCGTAAGGGCTTTTGGCTAGTTGGAGATAATCAGCTTTATTCACACTGAGTTACATGTACGCTCATATTTAGAAGGTGTGGGCTGCCTGTGTTTGGCTAGCTTTGATCATCAGCCCTTATTCTCACAGAGTTACAGGTATGCTCATATTTACAGGGTGTTGGCTGCCGGTGTATGGCTATCTATGTACTCAGCCCTTATTCACCCTGAGTTACATGTATGTTCATATTTACAAGGTGTGGGCTGCTTGAGTTTGTCTAGCTGTGTAATCAGGCATATTCACTCTGAGTTACATGCATTTTCATATTTACAAGGTGTGGGCTGCCTGTGTTTGGCTAGCTGGAATATTTAGCCCTTATTCACCATGAGTTACATGTAAGTTCATATTTACAAGCTGTGTGCTGCTTGTGTTTCGCTCACTGGGATAATCAAACATTATTCACACTGATTTACATACATGCTCATTAATACAAGGTGTGGGCTGCCTGTGTTTGGCTAGCTCGGATTTTCAGCACTTATTCACACTGAGTTACATGTACGTTCATATTTACAAGGTGTAGCCTGTCTGTGTTTCGCTACCTGGGATAATCAGCCCTCATTCACGCTGAGTTGTATGCATACTCAGATTTACAAGGAGTGAGCTGCCTGTGTTTGGCTGGCTTAGATAATTAGCCCTTATTCACACTGAGGTACATGCATGCTCATAATTACAAGGGGTGAGCTGCCTGTGTTTGGCTAGCTGAAATAATTAGGCCTTATTCACCATGAGTTACATGTAAGCTCATATTATAAGTGTGTTTTGCTTGTGTTTCGCTTCACTGGAAAAATCAAACCTTATTCACACTGATTTACATACATGCTCATTATTACAAGGTGTAGGCTGCCTGTGTTTGGTTAGCTGGGATAATCAGCCATTTTTCACACTGAGTTACATGTACGTTCATATTTACAAGGTGTGGGCTGCTTGTGTTTCGCTAGCGGGGATAATCAGCCATTATTCACACTGAGTTGAATGCATACTCATATTTACGAGGACTGAGCTGCCTGTGTTTGGCTAGCTGGGATAATTACCAACTATTCACACTGAGTTACATGCATGTTCATACTTACAAGGTGTGAGCTGCCTGTGTTTGGCTATCTTTGATCATCAGCCCTCATTTACCCTGAGTTACATGCATGTTCATATTTGTAAGAAGTGGGCTGCCTGTGTTTGCCTAGCTGGAAAAATCAAACCTTATTCACTCTGAGTTGGATGTATGCACTCATTTACAAGGTGCAAGCTGCCAGTGTTTGGCTAGCTGGGATAATCAGCCCTTATTCACACTGAGTTACATGCATGCTCATACTCACAAGGTGTTGCCTGCCTGTGTTTTGCTCGCTGGCATAATCAGCCATTATTCACACTGAGTTACATGTATGCTCATATCTACAAGGTGTGTTCTGAATCTGTTTGACTAGCTGTGTAATCGGCCCTTATTCACTCAAGTTACATGCATGCTCATATTTACATGGTGTGGGCTGCCTGTGTTTGGCTAGCTGGGATAATCTGCCCCTATTCACACTGAGCTACATGTACGCTCATATTTACAAGGTGTGGGCTGCCTGTGTTTGGCTTGCTGCTATTATCAGCCCTTATTCATGCTGAGTTACATATAGGTTCGTATTTACAAGGTGTGGGCTGCCTGTGTTTCGCTAGCTGGGATAATCGGGCTTATTCACACTGAGTTACATATATGTTCATACTTACTAGGTGTGGGTTGTCTGTGTTTGGCTAGCTGTTATAATCAGCCCTTCTTTACCCTGAGATACATGAATGCCCATATTTACTAGGGTGAGAGCTGCCTGTGTTTGACTAGCTTTAATAATCAGCCCTACTTCTCACTAGGTGACATGAATGTTCATATTTGCAAGGGTGCGCTGCCTGTGTTTGGCTAGCTGGGATAATCAGCCATTATTAACACTGAGTTACATGTATGCTCATACTAACAAGGTGTTGTCTGCCTGAGTTTCGTCGCTGGCATAATCAGCCCTTATTCACACTGAATTACATGTACGCCACATTTACAATGTCTGATCTGCCTGTTTTGACTAGCTGGGATAATCAGCCCTTTTTCACACTGAGTTACATGCATGTTCATACTTACAAGGTGTGAGCTGCCTGTGTTTGGCTAGCTGGGATAATCAGCCCTTATTTACACTGACTTACATTTATGGTCATACTTACAAGGTGTGAGCTGCCTGTGCTTCAGCCACTGGGTTAATCAGCCCTTCTTCACACTGGAGTTACATGTATGCTCATATTTACCCAGCGTGGATGCCTGTGTTTGTCTAGCTGGAATAATCAGCACTTATTCACACTGAGTTACATGCATGCTCATATTTGCAAGGGGTGCGCTGCCTGTGTTTGGCTAGCTGGGATAATCATCCCTAACTCACACTGAGTTACATGTACACTCATATTTACAAGGTGTCAGCTGCCTGTGTTTCACTCGCTGGCATAATCAGCCATTATTCACACTGAGTTATATGTATACACATATTTAAAAGTGTGGGCTGCCTGTGTTGGCTAGCTGGGATAATTAGCCCTTATTCCCAAAGAGTTACATCTATGCTCATATTTACAAGGCTTGGGCTGCCTGTGTTTGGTTAGCAGGGTAATCAGCTCTTAATAACAATGAGTTACATCTAATCTCATATTTATGAGATGTAGGCTGCCTGTGTTTGATTAACTGTGTAATCAGCCATTATTCACACTGAGTTACATGTATGCTCTTAATTAAAAGTTGTGGGCTGCCTGTGTTTTGCTTGCTGGGATAATCAGCCCTTATTCACACTGAGTCACATGTATGCTCATATTTACATGGTGTGTACTGCCTGTGTTTGGTTTGCTGGTATAATCAGACCTTATTCACATTGAGTTTCATGTACAGTATGCTCACATTGACAAGGCGTGAGCTGCCTGTGTTTGGCTGGCTGGGATAATCAGCCCTTATTCACAATGAGTTACTTATGGTCATATTTACAAGGTGTAGGCTGCCTGTGTTTGGGTAGCTGGTAATCAGCCCTTATTCACACTGAGTTACATGTATGCTCATAAGTACAAGATGTAGGCTGCCTGTGTTTGGGTAGCTGTGTAATCAGCCTTATTCACACTGAGTTACATGTATGCTCATATTTGCAAGTTGCAAGCTGCCTGTATTTGGCTAGTTGGGATACTCAGCCCTTATTTACACTCTGTTACATGCCTGTTCATGCTTACAAGGTGTGTGCTGTATGTGTTTGGCTAGCTGGAATAATCAGCCCTTATTCACACTGAATTACTTGTATGTTCATATTTACAAGGTGTGGCCCTCTTTTGGCTAGCTGGGATAATCAGCCTTTATTCACACTGACTTGCATATATGCTCATGCTTACAAGGTGTGAGCTGCCTGTGTTTGGCTAGCTGGGATAATCAGCCCTTATTCACACTGAGTTACATGTATGGTCATATTTACAAGGTGAGAGCTGCCTGAGTTTGGCCAGCTGGAATAATCAGCCCTAATTCAGACTGGGCTACCTGTATGCTCATATTTACAAGGTGTGAGCTGCCTGTGTTTGGCTAGCGGGATAATCAGCCCTTATTCACACTTATTTAAATGTGCTTTCATATTGAACAAGGTCTGATCTGCCTGTTTTGGCTAGCTGGGATAATCAGCCCTTATTCACACTGAGTTATATGCGTTTTCATACTTAAAAGGTGTGAGCTGCCTGTGTTTTGCTATCTAGGATTATTAGCCCTTATTCACCCTGAGTTACATGTATGCTCATGTTTACAAGGTGTGTGCTGCCTATGTTTGGCTAGCTGGAATAATCAGCCCTAATTCCCAGTGGGTTGCATGTATGCTCATATTTACAAGATGTGGGCTGCCTGTGTTTGGCTAGCTGGGATAATCAGCCCTTATTCACACTGAGTTACATGTATGCTCTTATTTACAAGGTGTGAGCTGCCTGTGTTTGGCTAGCTGGGATAATCTGCCCCTATTCACACTGAGTTACAAGTATGCTCATACTTATAAGGTGTGGGCTGCCAGTGTTTCGCCTGCTGGGATAATGAACCCTTATTCACATTGAGTTACCTGCATGTTAATATTTACAAGGTGTGGGCTGCCTTTGTTAGGCTTGCTGGAATAATCAGCTCTTATTCACACTAAGTTACATGTATGCTCATATTTACAAAGTGTGAGCTGCCTCGCTATTAGTTTGATAATCAGTCATTATTCACCCTGAGTTACATGTATGCTGATACTTACAAGGTGTGGGCTGCCAGTGTTTTGCTCAGCTGAGATAATCAACCCATATTCACTCTGAGTTACATGTATGCTCAATATTTACAAGCTGTGGGCTGCCTGTGTATGGCTACCTGAGATAATCACACTTATACACACTGAGTTACATGTACTGTATGCTCATATTTACAGGGTGTGAGATGCCTGTGCTTGGCTAGCTGGGTAATCAGCCCTTATTCACACTGAGTTACATGTATGTTCATATTTACAAGGTGTGGGCTGCCTCTGTTTGGCTAGCTGAGATAATCAGCCCCTATTCACTCTGAGTTACATGTATGCTCATATTTACAAGGTGTGAACTGCCTGTGTTAGGCTAGCTGGGATAATCAGCCCTTATTCACACTGAGTTACATGCATGCTCATACTTACAAGGTGAGAGCTGCCTGTGTTTTGCTAGCTGGAATAATCAGCCCTAATTCACACTAGGTTATATGTATGCTTATATTTACAAGGGGTGGGCTGCCTGTGTTTGGCTAACTGGGATAATCAGCCCTTGCTCACTTTGAGTTGCACGTATGCTCATACTTACAAGGTGTTGTCTGCCTGTGTTTCGCTCGCTGGCATAATCAGCCCATATTCACACTTAGTTATATGCATGTTCTAACTTACAAGGTGTGAGGTGCCAATGTTTTGCTAGCTGGGGTAATCAGCCCTTATTTACACTGAGTTACATGTACGTTCATATTTACAAGGTGTGAGCTGCCTGTGTTTGTCTAGCTGGGATAATCAGCCTTATTTGCACTGAGTTACATGTATGCTCATACTTATAAGGTGAGAGCTGCCTGTTTTGGGCTAGCTGGGATAATCAGACCTTATTCACACTGAGCTACATGTATGCTCATTCTTACAGGGTGAGGACTGTCAGTGTTTCGCTTGCAGGTGTAATCAACCCTTATTCACACTGAGTTACATGTATGTTCATATTTACAAGGTGTGTGCTGCCTGTGTTTTGCTAGGTGGGATAATCAGAACCTATTCAGACTGAGATACATGTATGCTCATACTTACAAGGTGTGGACTGCCTGTTTTTTGCTCTCAGGCATAATCAGCCATTATTCACCATGAGTTAAATGCATGCTCAAATTTACAAAGTGTGGGCTGCCTGTGTTTGGCTATCAGGGATAATCAGCCCTTATTCTCACTGATTTACATGTATACTCATATTTCTAAGGTGTGGGCTGCTGGTGTTTGACCAGCTGGAATAATCAGCCCTTCTTCATAGTGAGTTACATATATGTTCATATTTACCAGGTGTGGGCTGTCTGTGTTTGACTAGCTGGCATAATCAGCCCTTATTCACACTCGTGCTACATGTATGTTCATATATACAATGTGAGAGCACCCTGTGGTTGGCTAGCTGATATAATCAGCCTTTCTTTACACTGAGTTACATGTATGCTCATATTTACAAGGTGTGGGCTTCCTATGTTTGGCTTGCTGTGATAATCAGCCCTTATTCACCCTGACTTACATGCATGTTCATACTTACAATGTGGGAGCTGCCTGTGTTTGGCTAGCTGGTATAATCAGCCCTTCTTTACACTGAGTTACATGTATGCCCATATTTACAAAGTGAGAGCTTCCTGTGTTTGTGTAGCTTTAATAATCAGCCCTTATTCACACTGAGTTACATGTGTGCTCACATTTACCGCAGGTGGGCTGCCTGTGTTTGGCTAGCTGGGATAATCAGCCCTTATTCACACTGAGTTACATGTATGCTCACATACAAGGTGTTGCCTGCCTGTGTTTCGTTGGTGGCATAATCAGCCATTATTCACACTGAGTTACATGTATGCTCATACTACAACTTGTCATGTGCCTTGGTTTCGGCCACTGGCGTAACCAACCCATAGTCACACTGAGTTATATGTATGCTCATACTTACAAGCTGTGAGCTGCCTGTGTTTCACTACCTGGGATAATCAGCCCTTATTCCCAGTGAGTTCCATGTACGCTCATATGTTCAAGGTGTGGGCTGCCGGTGTTTCTCTAGCTGGGATAATCAGCCCTTATTCACACTGAGTTATATATATATACTCATACTTACAGGGTGTGTGCTTCCCGTGTTTCACTCGCTGGTATAATCAGCCCTTATTCACACTGAGTTACATGTATGCTCATATTTACAAGGAGTGAACTGCCTGTGTTTGTTTAGCTGGAATTTTCAGCTCTTATTCACACTGAGTTACATGTATGCTCATTTTTGCAAGGTGTGAGCTAGAATAATTGGCCTTTATTCACTCTGAGTTACATGTATGCTAATATTGACAAGGCATGAGCTGCCTATGTTTTGCTAGTTGAGATAATCACACTTATTCACACTGAGTTACATGTATGCTCATGTTTACAAGTCGTGTGCTTCCTCTCTCTTTGGCTAGCTATGTAATCAGCCCTCATTCACACTGAATTACAGATATGCTCATATTTACAATTTGTGGGCTGCCTGTGTTTGGTGCCGTATAATCAGCCCTTATTCACATTGAGTTACAGTCGTGGCCAAAATATTGGTGCCCTTGCAGTTTTTCTTATAATGCACCATTTCTTCCAGAAAAATTGTTGAAATTAAAAAATATTTTGGAATCCACATATGCATTTCTTTGGTTTGCAGTGGAGTAAAACACGAAAAGCAGAAAAATTTAGTAAGTCTTTGCTTATTCCACACAGAAATCCTTAAATGGCCGGACAAAATTATTGGCACCTTTTAGAAGCAGTAAGAAATAATTAGATTTCAAGCAGGTGATTCTCCTTCACTTTGCAATTGAACTGACCTGTGGTGAGTTGCAGGTGCCTGCAATATAAAAATCACTCATTCAACCAGTTTGAATAGAGAAAAGCACTAATTCTCCTGTTTTGTGTCACTGTGTGTACCGCAATGAGTATGGAGAAAAGAAAGACAGCCAGAGAATTGTCTGAGGAGGTCAGACAGAAGATTGTAGCCAATCATGGACAATCTCAAGGCTACAAATCAATCTCCAGAGACCTTGATGTTCCTGTTTCCACCGTACGTAATGTTATCAGGATGTTTAAGGCCCATGGCACTGTAGCCAACCTCCTTGGACGTGGCCGCAAGAGAAAACTTGATCGAAGATTGCAGCGCAGGATTGTTTGAATGGTGGAGAAAGCACCTCAATCAACTGCCAAACAGATTCAAGCTGACCTTCAGACACAGGTACGACAGTTTCAACTCGCACCATCCGTCGCCAACTCAATGAAAGGGGGTTATAAGGTAAGAGGCCCAGGAGGACCCCAATGCTGAGAGAGAGACATAAGAAAGCCCGATAGGGGTTTGCCAAAACACACCCGAACAAGCCAAAATCCTGCTGGGAGAATGTCCTGTGGACAGATGAGACCAAATTAGAGCTTTTTGTTAAAGCACATCATCTCTATGTTTACAGAAAACAAAATGAAGCCTTCAAAGAAAAGAACACCTTCCCTACAGTCAAACATGGAGGAGGTTCAGTGATGTTTTGGGATTGTTGTGTGCTCTGGCACTGTGTGCCTTGAATGTGTGCATGGCATCATGAAATCTGGAAATTACCAGGCCATTTTGGAGCGCAATGTTGAACCCAGTGTCAGAAAGCTGGGTCTCCGTCGAAGGTCATGGGTCTTCCAGCAGGACAATGACCCCCAAACACACTTCAAAAAGCACCAGGAATGGTTCAAGACAAGACGATGGACTGTTCTGAAGTGGCCAGCAATGAATCCAGATCTAAATCCCATTGAAAACCTGTGGAGAGATATGAAAACAGCAGTTGGGAGAAGGCACCCTTCAAATCTGGGAGAACTGGAGCAGTTTGCACAAGAAAAGTGGGCCAAAGTACCAGTAGAGAGGTGCAGGAAGCTCATCCATGGCTATAGAAAGCGGTTGATTGCAGTTATTTTGACCAAAGGCTGTGCTACCAAATATTAAGTCTAGGGTGTCAATAATTTTGTCAATGCCATTTCTTTTCATTTTCTGATTTAAAAGGATATATTAAATTCTGAATCAAGAACAAAGGTTCTGTAATATTAACAGAGAAATAAACAATTGTGGAGACCAAATACTGTACTGTTGTTAATTTCAACTTATGTTTAGAGGAATTGTGAGTTATTTGAAAAGTGCAAGGGCGCCAATATTTTGGGCACGACTGTACATGTTTGTTCATATCTACAAGGTATGAGCTGCCAGTGTTTGTCTAGCTGGGATTATCAGGCCTTAATCACACTGACTTTCATGTACGCTCATATTTAAAGGTGTGGGCAACCTGAGTTTTGGTAGCTTGGGTAATCAGCCCATATTCGCACTGGGTTACATGAATGTTAATATTTACAAGGTATGGGCTGCCTGTGCTTGGTTAGCTCAGATAATCAGCCCCTATTCACACTGAGTTACATGTATGCTCATATTTACAAGGTGTGAGCTGCCTGTGTTTGGCTAGCTGGGATAATCAGCCCTTATTTACACTGACTTACATTTATGGTCATACTTACAAGGTGTGAGCTGCCTGTGCTTCGCTCACTGGGTTAATCAGCCCTTCTTCACACTGAGTTACATGTATGCTCATATTTACCCAGCGTGGGATGCCTGTGTTTGTCTAGCTGGAATAATCAGCACTTATTCACACTGAGTTACATGCATGCTCATATTTGCAAGGGGGGTGCGCTGCCTGTGTTTGGCTAGCTGGGATAATCATCCCTAACTCACACTGAGTTACATGTACACTCATATTTACAAGGTGTCAGCTGCCTGTGTTTCACTCGCTGGCATAATCAGCCATTATTCACACTGAGTTATATGTATACACATATTTAAAAGGTGTGGGGCTGCCTGTGTTTGGCTAGCTGGGATAATTAGCCCTTATTCCCAAAGAGTTACATCTATGCTCATATTTACAAGGCTTGGGCTGCCTGTGTTTGGCTAGCAGGGTAATCAGCTCTTAATAACAATGAGTTACATCTAATCTCATATTTATGAGATGTAGGCTGCCTGTGTTTGGCTAACTGTGTAATCAGCCATTATTCACACTGAGTTACATGTATGCTCTTAATTAAAAGTTGTGGGCTGCCTGTGTTTTGCTTGCTGGGATAATCAGCCCTTATTCACACTGAGTCACATGTATGCTCATATTTACATGGTGTGTACTGCCTGTGTTTGGTTTGCTGGTATAATCAGACCTTATTCACATTGAGTTTCATGTACAGTATGCTCACATTGACAAGGCGTGAGCTGCCTGTGTTTGGCTGGCTGGGATAATCAGCCCTTATTCACAATGAGTTACTTCTATGGTCATATTTACAAGGTGTAGGCTGCCTGTGTTTGGGTAGCTGTGTAATCAGCCCTTATTCACACTGAGTTACATGTATGCTCATAAGTACAAGATGTAGGCTGCCTGTGTTTGGGTAGCTGTGTAATCAGCCTTATTCACACTGAGTTACATGTATGCTCATATTTGCAAGTTGCAAGCTGCCTGTATTTGGCTAGTTGGGATACTCAGCCCTTATTTACACTCTGTTACATGCCTGTTCATGCTTACAAGGTGTGTGCTGTATGTGTTTAGCTAGCTGGAATAATCAGCCTTATTCACACTGAATTACTTGTATGTTCATATTTACAAGGTGTGGGCTCCTCTTTTGGCTAGCTGGGATAATCAGCCTTTATTCACACTGACTTGCATATATGCTCATGCTTACAAGGTGTGAGCTGCCTGTGTTTGGCTAGCTGGGATAATCAGCCCTTATTCACACTGAGTTACATGTATGGTCATATTTACAAGGTGAGAGCTGCCTGAGTTTGGCCAGCTGGAATAATCAGCCCTAATTCAGACTGGGCTACCTGTATGCTCATATTTACAAGGTGTGAGCTGCCTGTGTTTGGCTAGCGGGGATAATCAGCCCTTATTCACACTTATTTAAATGTGCTTTCATATTGACAAGGTCTGATCTGCCTGTTTTTGGCTAGCTGGGATAATCAGCCCTTATTCACACTGAGTTATATGCGTTTTCATACTTAAAAGGTGTGAGCTGCCTGTGTTTTGCTATCTAGGATTATTAGCCCTTATTCACCCTGAGTTACATGTATGCTCATGTTTACAAGGTGTGTGCTGCCTATGTTTGGCTAGCTGGAATAATCAGCCCTAATTCCCAGTGGGTTGCATGTATGCTCATATTTACAAGATGTGGGCTGCCTGTGTTTGGCTAGCTGGGATAATCAGCCCTTATTCACACTGAGTTACATGTATGCTCTTATTTACAAGGTGTGAGCTGCCTGTGTTTGGCTAGCTGGGATAATCTGCCCCTATTCACACTGAGTTACAAGTATGCTCATACTTATAAGGTGTGGCTGCCAGTGTTTCGCTCGCTGGGATAATGAACCCTTATTCACATTGAGTTACCTGCATGTTAATATTTACAAGGTGTGGGCTGCCTTTGTTAGGCTAGCTGGAATAATCAGCTCTTATTCACACTAAGTTACATGTATGCTCATATTTACAAAGTGTGAGCTGCCTGCGCTATTAGTTTGATAATCAGTCATTATTCACCCGAGTTACATGTATGCTGATACTTACAAGGTGTGGGCTGCCAGTGTTTCGTCTCTGAGATAATCAACCCATATTCACTCTGAGTTACATGTATGCTCATATTTACAAGCTGTGGGCTGCCTGTGTATGGCTACCTGAGATAATCACACTTATACACACTGAGTTACATGTACTGTATGCTCATATTTACAGGTGTGAGATGCCTGTGCTTGATTAGCTGGGTAATCAGCCCTTATTCACACTGAGTTACATGTATGTTCATATTTACAAGGTGTGGGCTGCCTCTGTTTGGCTAGCTGAGATAATCAGCCCCTATTCACTCTGAGTTACATGTATGCTCATATTTACAAGGTGTGAACTGCCTGTGTTAGGCTAGCTGGGATAATCAGCCCTTATTCACACTGAGTTACATGCATGCTCATACTTACAAGGTGAGAGCTGCCTGTGTTTTGCTAGCTGGAATAATCAGCCCTAATTCACACTAGGTTATATGTATGCTTATATTTACAAGGGGTGGGCTGCCTGTGTTTGGCTAACTGGGATAATCAGCCCTTGCTCACTTTGAGTTGCACGTATGCTCATACTTACAAGGTGTTGTCTGCCTGTGTTTCGCTGGCATAATCAGCCTATATTCACACTTAGTTATATGCATGTTCTAACTTACAAGGTGTGAGGTGCCAATGTTTTGCTAGCTGGGGTAATCAGCCCTTATTTACACTGAGTTACATGTACGTTCATATTTACAAGGTGTGAGCTGCCTGTGTTTGTCTAGCTGGGATAATCAGCCCTTATTTGTACTGAGTTACATGTATGCTCATACTTATAAGGTGAGAGCTGCCTGTTTTGGGCTAGCTGGGATAATCAGACCTTATTCACACTGAGCTACATGTATGCTCATTCTTACAGGGTGAGGACTGTCAGTGTTTCGCTTGCAGGTGTAATCAACCCTTATTCACACTGAGTTACATGTATGTTCATATTTACAAGGTGTGTGCTGCCTGTGTTTTGCTAGGTGGGATAATCAGAACCTATTCAGACTGAGATACATGTATGCTCATACTTACAAGGTGTGGACTGCCTGTTTTTTGCTCTCAGGCATAATCAGCCATTATTCACCATGAGTTAAATGCATGCTCAAATTTACAAAGTGTGGGCTGCCTGTGTTTGGCTATCAGGATAATCAGCCCTTATTCTCACTGATTTACATGTATACTCATATTTCTAAGGTGTGGGCTGCTGGTGTTTGACCAGCTGGAATAATCAGCCCTTCTTCATGTGAGTTACATATATGTTCATATTTACCAGGTGTGGGCTGTCTGTGTTTGACTAGCTGGCATAATCAGCCCTTATTCACACTCGTCTACATGTATGTTCATATATACAATGTGAGAGCACCTTGTGGTTGGCTAGCTGATATAATCAGCCTTTCTTTACACTGAGTTACATGTATGCTCATATTTACAAGGTGTGGGCTTCCTATGTTTGGCTTGCTGTGATAATCAGCCCTTATTCACCCTGACTTACATGCATGTTCATACTTACAATGTGGGAGCTGCCTGTGTTTGGCTAGCTGGTATAATCAGCCCTTCTTACACTGAGTTACATGTATGCCCATATTTACAAAGTGAGAGCTTCCTGTGTTTGTGTAGCTTTAATAATCAGCCCTTATTCACACTGAGTTACATGTGTGCTCACATTTACCGAGGTGGGCTGCCTGTGTTGCTTAGCTGGGATAATCAGCCTTATTCACACTGAGTTACATGTATGCTCATACATACAAGGTGTTGCCTGCCTGTGTTTCGCTTGGTGGCATAATCAGCCATTATTCACACTGAGTTACATGTATGCTCATACCTACAACTTGTCATGTGCCTTGGTTTCGCCACTGGCGTAACCAACCCATAGTCACACTGAGTTATATGTATGCTCATATTAAGCTGTGAGCTGCCTGTGTTTCACTACCTGGGATAATCAGCCCTTATTCCCAGTGAGTTCCATGTACGCTCATATGTTCAAGGTGTGGGCTGCCGGTGTTTCTAGCTGGGATAATCAGCCCTTATTCACACTGAGTTATATATATATACTCATACTTACAGGGTGTGTGCTTCCGTGTTTCACTCGCTGGTATAATCACCTTATTCACACTGAGTTACATGTATGCTCATATTTACAAGGAGTGAACTGCCTGTGTTTGTTTAGCTGGAATTTTCAGCTCTTATTCACACTGAGTTACATGTATGCTCATTTTTGCAAGGTGTGAGCTAGAATAATTGGCCTTTATTCACTCTGAGTTACATGTATGCTAATATTGACAAGGCATGAGCTGCCTATGTTTTGCTAGTTGAGATAATCACACTTATTCACACTGAGTTACATGTATGCTCATGTTTACAAGTCGTGTGCTTCCTCTCTTTGGCTAGCTATGTAATCAGCCCTCATTCACACTGAATTACAGATATGCTCATATTTACAATTTGTGGGCTGCCTGTGTTTGGTAAGCCGGTATAATCAGCCCTTATTCACATTGAGTTACAGTCGTGGCCAAAAATATTGGTGCCCTTGCAGTTTTTTCTTATAATGCACCATTTCTTCCAGAAAATTGTTGAAATTAAAAATATTTTGAATCCACATATGCATTTCTTTGGTTTGCAGTGAGTAAAACACGAAGAGCAGAAAATTTAGTAAGTCTTTGCTTATTCCACACAGAAATCCTTAAATGGCCGGACAAAATTATTGGCACCTTTAGAAGCAGTAAGAAATAATTAGATTTCAAGCAGGTGATTCTCCTTCACTTTGCAATTGAACTGACCTCAGGTGAGTTGCAGGTGCCTGCAATATAAAAATCACTCATTCAACCAGTTTGAATAGAGAAAGCACTAATTCTCCTGTTTTGTGTCACTGTGTGTACCGCAATGAGTATGGAGAAAAGAAAGACAGCCAGAGAATTGTCTGAGGAGGTCAGACAGAAGATTGTAGCCAAGCATGGACAATCTCAAGGCTACAAATCAATCTCCAGAGACCTTGATGTTCCTGTTTCCACCGTACGTAATGTTATCAGGATGTTTAAGGCCCATGGCACTGTAGCCAACCTCCTTGACGTGGTCAAGAGAAAACTTGATCGAAGATTGCAGCGCAGGGATTGTTTGAATGGTGGAGAAAGCACCTCAATCAACTGCCAAACAGATTCAAGCTGACCTTCAGACACAGGTCGACAGTTTCAACTCGCACCATCCGTCGCCAACTCAATGAAAGGGGTTATAAGGTAAGAGGCCCAGGAGGACCCTAATGCTGAGAGAGAGACATAAGAAAGCCCAGAGGGTTTGCCAAAACACACCCGAACAAGCCAAAATCCTGTTGGGAGAATGTCCTGTGGACAGATGAGACCAAATTAGAGCTTTTTGTTAAAGCACATCATCTCTATGTTTACAGAAAACAAAATGAAGCCTTCAAAGAAAAGAACACCTTCCCTACAGTCAAACATGGAGGAGGTTCAGTGATGTTTTGGGATTGCTGTGTTTCTGGCACTGTGTGCCTTGAATGTGTGCATGGCATCATGAAATCTGGAAATTACCAGGCCATTTTGGAGCGCAATGTTGAACCCAGTGTCAGAAAGCTGGGTCTCCGTCAAGGTCATGGGTCTTCCAGCAGGACAATGACCCCAAACACACTTCAAAAGCACCAGGAATGGTTCAAGACAAGACGATGGACTGTTCTGAAGTGGCCAGCAATGAATCCAGATCTAAATCCATTGAAAACCTGTGGAGAGATATGAAACAGCAGTTGGGAGAAGGCACCTTCAAATCTGGGAGAACTGGAGCAGTTTGCACAAGAAAAGTGGGCCAAAGTACCAGTAGAGAGGTGCAGGAAGCTCATCCATGGCTATAGAAAGCGGTTGATTGCAGTTATTTTGACCAAAGGCTGTGCTACCAAATATTAAGTCTAGGGTGTCAATAATTTTGTCAATGCCATTTCTTTTCATTTTCTGATTTAAAAGGATATATTAAATTCTGAATCAAGAACAAAGGTTCTGTAATATTAACAGAGAAATAAACAATTGTGGAGACCAAATACTGTACTGTTGTTAATTTCAACTTATGTTTAGAGGAATTGTGAGTTATTTGAAAAAGTGCAAGGGCGCCAATATTTTTGGGCACGACTGTACATGTTTGTTCATATCTACAAGGTATGAGCTGCCAGTGTTTGTCTAGCTGGGATTATCAGGCCTTAATCACACTGACTTTCATGTACGCCATATTTAAAGGTGTGGGCAACCTGAGTTTTGGTAGCTTGGGTAATCAGCCCATATTCGCACTGGGTTACATGAATGTTAATATTTACAAGGTATGGGCTGCCTGTGCTTGGTTAGCTCAGATAATCAGCCCCTATTCACACTGAGTTACATGTATGCTCATATTTACAAGGTGTGAGCTGCCTGTGTTTGTCTAGCTGGGATAATCAGCCCTTATTCACACTGAGTTACATGTATGCTCATACTTACAAGTTGTGTGTTGCCCGTGTCTGGCTAGCTTGGATAATCAGCCCTTATTTACACTGAGTTACATGAATGCTCATATTTACAAGGTGAGGGCTGTCTGTGTTTGTCTATCTGGGATAATCAGCCCTTATTCACACTGAGTTACATGTATGTTCATATTTGCAAGGTGTGAGCTGTCAGTGGTTTGCTAGCTGGGATAATCCGCCCCTATTCAGACTGAGTTACATGTATGCTCATATTTACAAGGTGTGGGCTGACTCTGACTGTGTTTGGCTAACTGGGATAATCAGCCCTTCTTCACACTGAGTTATATGCATCTTCATACTTCCGAGGTGTGAGCTGCCTCTGCTTGGCTAGCTGGGTCATCAGCCCTTATTCACACTGAGTTACATGCATGCTCATACTTACAAGGTGTGGGCTGCCTGTTTTTAGCTAGCTGGGATAAAAGCCATTATTCACACTGAGTTGCATTATTCTCATACTTCAAGGTGTGAGCTGCCTGTGTCTGGCTAGCTCGGATAATTAGCCCTTATTTACACTGAGTTACTTGTATGCTCATATTACCAGGTGAGAGCTGCCTGTGTTTGGCTAGGTGGAATAATCAACCCTAATTCAGACTGGGTTACATGTATGCTCATATTTACAATGTGTGAGCTGCCTGTGTTTGTCTATCTGGGATAATCAGCCCTTATTCACACCATGTATGTTCATATTTATAAGGTGTGAGCTGCCTGTGGTTTGCTAGCTGGGATAATCCGCCCCTATTCAGACTGAGTTGCATGAATGCTCATATTTACAAGGTGTGGGCTGCCTGTGTTTGGCTAGCTGGGATAATCAGCCCTTCTTCACACTGAGTTACATGAATGCTCATACTTACAATGTGTGGGCTGCCTGTTTTTGGCTAGCTGGGATAAAATGCCATTATTCACACTGAGTTGCATATATATTCTCATACTTACAAAGTGTGAGCTGCCTGTGTCTGGCTAGCTCAGATAATTAGCCTTATTTACACTGAGTTACTTGTATGCTCATATTTAGCAGGTGAGAGCTGCCTGTGTTTGGCTAGGGGTAATAATCAACCCTAATTCAGACTGGGTTACATGTATGCTCATATTTAGAAGGTGTGGGCTGCCAGTGTTTGGCTAGCTGGGATAATCAGCCCTTATTCACACTCAGTTACATGTATGCTTATATTGACAAGGTGTGAGCTGTCTGTGTTTGGTTAGCTGGGTAATCAGCCCTGATTCACACTGAGTTACATGCATGCATATATTTACAAGGTTTGTGCTGCCTGTGTTTGGCTAGCTGGAATAAGCAGCCCTTATTCACACTTAGTTACATGTATGCTCATATTTACAATGTGAGTGCTTCCTGTGTTTTGCTAGCTGGCATAATCAGCCCTGATTCACACTGAGTTACACGCATGCATAGATTTACAAGGTTTGAGCTGCCTGTGTTTGCTTCGCTGGCATAATCAGCCATTATTCACACTGAGTTACATGTATGCTCATACCCACAATGTGTTGTCTGCTTGTGTTTACGCTCACTGGCATAATCAACCCATAATCACACTGAGTTATATGCATGTTCATACTTGCAAGGTGTGAGCTGCAAGTGTTTAGCCAGCTGGAATAATCAGCCCTTCTTTACACTGAGTCACATGTATGCTCATAGTTACAAGGTGCGGGCTGCCTGTGTTTGGCTAGCTGGATCATCAGCCCTTATTCACACTGTGTTACATGTATTCTCATACTTACAAGGTGTGGGCTGCCTGTGTTTGGCTAGCAGGGATAATCAGCCCTTATTCACACTTAGTTACATGTATGCTCATATTTACAAGGTGCGGGCTGCCTGTGTTTTGCTAGCTGGGATAATCACCCTTATTCACACTGAGTTATATATGCTCATATTTACAAAGTGTGAGCTGCCTGTGTTTGGTTAGCTGGAATAATCAGCCGTTATTCACATTGAGTTACAAGAACGTCTCATTTTACAAGGTGGGCTGCCTGTTTTTGGCTAGCTGGGATAATCAACCCTTATTCACACTGAGTTACATGCATGCTCATACTTACAAGTTGTGTGCTGCCCGTGTCTGGCTAGCTCGGATAATCAGCCCTTATTTACACTGAGTTACATGAATGCTCATATTTGAAAGGTGTGGGCTGCCTGTGTTTGGCTAGCTTTGATAATCAGCCTTTTTTCATACTGAGTTACATGTACACTCATATTTACAAGACGTGGGCTGCCAGTGTTTGGCTCTCTGGGATAATCAGCCCTTATTCTCACTGACTTAATTGTATGCTCATATTTACAAAGTGTAGGCTGCCTGCGTTTGGCTAGCTATGTTGTCAGCCCTTATTTACCCTGAGTTACATGTATGCTCATATTTACAAGGTGTGGGCTGCCTACGTTTGGCTAGCTGGGATAATCAAGCCTTATTCAGACTGAGTTACATGTTTGTTCATATTTACAAGGTGTGAACTGCTTGTGTTGGGCTAGCTGGGATAAGCAGCCTTATTCACCCTGAGTTACATGTGAGCTTATACATACAAGGTGAGGGCTACCTGTGTTGGCTAGCTGAGTAATCAGCCCTTATTCACCCTAAGTTACATGTATGCTGATATTTACAAGGTGTGGGCTGCCTGTGTTTGGCTAGCGGGGATAATCAGCCCTTATACAACCTGAGTTACATGAAATCTCATATTTACAAGATGTGGGCTGCCTGTGTTTGGTTAGTTGGGGTAATCATTGAAACATAGAAACACAGAAGCTGACGGCAGATAAGGACCGCAAGGCCCATCCAGTCTGCCCATTTCTTTTTCTACCTTATAAATGTGCCATCTGCCTTTGCTCTGTCAGTGGCCTATCTATTCATAGTCATTTGTATTGCTCCCTTATGCCTATCCCATGCCTATTTGAAGCCCTGCACTGTATTCATAGCCACCACTTCTTGTGGTAAGCCATTCCATGCATCCACCACCCTTTCTG
Source organism: Neoceratodus forsteri (assembly GCA_016271365.2). Taxonomy (NCBI): domain Eukaryota; kingdom Metazoa; phylum Chordata; order Ceratodontiformes; family Ceratodontidae; genus Neoceratodus; species Neoceratodus forsteri. The sequence continues at coordinate 413,525,256 of CM028138.1, forward strand.
TGAAAAAGAATTTCCTCACTTTCCCCCTTAATCGGCCCCTCTAATCTCATGCTGTGTCCTCTTGTCCTGCTATTTTTCTTATATTTAAACATGTTAGACTCTTTCACCTTGTTTAATGCCCTTAAGGTGTTTGAATGCCTTGATCATATCACCTCTCTCCTCCTTTGCTCAAGGGTATACATATTGAGCTCTGTTAATCTGTCCTCATATGTCTTCTGATGCAGTCCCTGCACCATTTTGGTTGCCCTTCTCTGGACTGCCTCAATTTGGTTAATGTCCTTGTGAAGGTGTGGCCTCCAATACTGCACGCAGTACTCCAGATGGGGCCTAACCAGTGTCTTGTAAAGAGGGATTATTACCTCCCTCTTATGACTTGTGATACCCTACTAATACACCCTAACACCCCCTAGCCTTACCTACTGCTTTAGAGGTCTGCTTGGATGATTTCAGGTCATCAGTGATGATGATGCCCAAGTCTCTTTCTTCCTTTGTGACTGCCAGCAACTCCCCTCCCAGCCTATAGGTGGCTTCAGGGTTTCTCTTCCCTATGTGCATGATTTTGCACTTCTTTGCATTAAATCCCAGTTGCCACTCTTCTGACCATTTTGATAGTTTATCCAGATCTCTTCTCATTCTGCCCACCCCATCTGGATCATCTACTCTGTTGCAGATCTTGGTGCCATCTGCAAACAGACAAGCCTTTACTCTCTAGTCCATCTGCAAGGTCACTAATGAAGATGTTGAAGAGACAGCCCCAGGACTGATCCTGAGGTACCCACTTGTGACTTGCATCTCTCTGACTGTATACCATTTACCACCACTTTCTGTTTTCTGCCCCAACCAGTTTGCCACCCAGTTGACCAACTGACCCACCCGAGCCTACCTAGCTTATTTATCAATCTTCTATGTGGAACAGTGTCAAAAGCTTTGCTGAAGTCAAGGTAGGTGACATCAACTGCTCCCCCTTGGTCCACCACTCTGGTTACCCAGTCAAAGAAATCTATGAGATTAGTTTGACAGGACCTTCCTTTTGTAATCCCATGCTGTCTTGGATCCTGTGCCCCTATGGATTCCAGGTGTTGCACTATCCTTTCCTTAAGGAGTGCCTCCATAATCTTGCCCACTACTGAGGTAAGACTGACTGGTCTGTAGTTCTCCGCCTCCTCCCTGCTACCACTCTTGTGGGGCGGGATCACATGAGCCCTTCTCCAGTCCTCTGGGACCTCTCCTGTGCTCAGAGACTCACTAAACAGTTCTGCTAATGGCTCTGCTAGTTCCACCTTTAGCTTCTTAAGTACCCTGGGATGTATGCCATCAGGTCCCATTGCCTTATCCACCCTGAGCTTAGCAAGCTCTTGTAGGACCCTTTCTTTTGTGAAGGGAGTAGTGCTCACCTCCCTCCCCCCTGTGTCCATGATGCTGAGCTGTGGGCCCTGCCCTACCTTCTCTTCAGTAAATACTGAGCAAAAGTATCTATTTAGGATAGATGCCTTTACAGGGTCCTCCTCCTCACATGCCTTTTCTTCATTAAGCTTAGCAATACCCCTCTGGACTTTCTCCTTTCACTAATGTATCTATAGAAAGTCTTGTCACCTTCTTTACTGTTCGTGCCAGTGTTTCCTCAGTTTGGGACTTTGCCTGCCTTACTGCCTTCCCTGCTTCCTTAGGGCAGTTTGGTATGCCTCCCTATCTTCATCCCACTGTGTTCCCTTATATTTCCTGAAGGCCAGCCTTTGGCTCTGACCTTTTCTGCTACTGTATTTGAGAACCAAAGTAGTTTCTTTCTTCTTTTGCACTTCCTTTTCAGTCTAACACAATGGGATGTTGCTTCAAGTATTGCATCCTTAATGCTTGCCCACTTTGCCTGTACCCCCTCACCTGTGTTTCTTTTTGCCAGGGCTAGCTTAACTCTGTTGGCCATCTTATCAAAGTCAGCTCCTCTGAAGTCCCATATTTTTGCCTTGGAATGGGATGATTTAGATGTAGTAGCCAAATTGAACCATACCACGTGATGGTCAGTGGCCCCCAGGTGACCTTCTACCTGGAGATCTGTGATCCCTTCCTTGTTAGTCAGTGCTAGATCTTGGATAGCCCTGTCTCTTGTGGGTTGCTGTACCAGTTGTCTGAGGCCCGCCACCTGCAGGGAATCCACTATGTGTCTACTTCTGGCAGATGTTCCTGCTGGTATAGACCAATCTGTATCCGGCATGTTGAAGTCTCCCATTATCAGAACTTCCCCTTTAGCTGTCATGTTTTGTATATCTTCTAACAGTAATGTGTCTATGTCCTCCCCCTGGTCTGGGGGCCTGTAGACAACCCCAGTTCTTATGGCTGTCCCATTTCCTGTTTCCAGGGTGAGCCACAGTTCTTCTGGCTCCTTATGTGTATTCTGAATTTCTGTATCTTTGATATTTGCATTGACATACAGGGCCACTCCTCCCCCCCTTTTTGCACCTTGGTCTCTTCTGAACAATACATAGCCGGGTACTGAAGTCTCCCAAGTGTGGTTACTGGTAAAACACGTCTCACTAATTGCTACTATGTCCAGTTTAGCATCTGACATTATTGCCTGCAAGTCTGGGATCTTATTTCCCAGGCTGTGAGCATTTGTGTACATGATTTTCCATTGGCCAGATTTTGGTGTGTTAGATGTTGGGTGAGGTTTGGCATTACCCCTGTGCGTCGTATGGGGAGACAAACCTTTTTTCTTACCTGGTGATGCAAAGAACTGCAAACATGCTGAATCCCTGTTTGACCACTAGCTGAGGGGATGGGTGTTCTTCCCATTCGACGTATTGGTGCTGCACCTCTCCCAGCCCTGATTCACACTGAGTTACATGCATGCTTATATTTACAAGGTGTGGGCTTTCTGTGTTTGGCTAGCTGGAATAATCAGCCCTTATTCACACTAAGTTACATGTATGCTCATATTTGCAAGGTGTGAGCTGCCAGTGTTTGGCTAGCTGGTATAATCTGCCCTTATTCACACTGAGTTACATGTATGCTCTTACTTACAAGGTGAGGGCTGCCTGTGTTTCGCTCACAGGCATAATCAGCCATTATTCACACTGTGTTACATGTAAGCTCATGCTTACATGGTGTGGGCTGTCTGTGTTTCGCTCGCAGGCATAATCGGCCATTATTCACACTGCATTACATGCATGCTCATATTTACAAGGTGTGACTTGCCTGTGTTTGGCTAGCTGGGATAATCAGCCCTTATTCACATAGAGTTACATGCATGCTCATATTTACAAGGTGCGGGCTGCCTGTGTTTTGCTATCAGGGATAATCAGCCCTTATTCACCCTGAGTTACATGTAAGCTTATATTTATAATATGTGGGCAGCCTGTGTTTGGCTAGCAGGGATAATCAGCACTTATTCACCCTGAGTTACATGAATGCTCATATTAACAAGCTGTGGGCTACTCGTGTTTGGTTAGTTGGGATAATGAGCCCTTATTCACACTGAGTTACATATATGCTCATATTTTCAAGGTGTGGGCTGCCAGTATTTCGTTCGCTGACATAATCAGCCCCTATTCACACTGAGCTACATGTATGCTCATATTTACATGGTATGTGCTGCCTATGTCTGGCTAGCTATGTAGTCAGCCCTTATTCACACTGAGTTATATGCATGTTCATACTTACATACTTGGCTAGCTGGATAATCAGCCCTTATTCACACTGAGTTACATGTATGCTCATATTTACAAGGTGTGAGTTGCCTGTGTTTGGCTAGCTGGGATAATCAGCACTTATTCACACTGAGTTAAATGTATGCTCATACTTACAAGGTGTGGGCTGCCTGTGTTTCGCTCTGTGGCATGATCAGCCATTATTCACGCTGAATTACATGCATGCTCATATTTACAAGATGTGGGCTGCTGTGTTTGGCTATCTGGGATAATCAGCCCTTATTCTCACTGAGTTACTTGTATGCTCATATTTGCAAGGTGTGGGCAGCCTGTGTTTTGTTTAGTTGGGATAATCAGCCCTTATTCAGGCTGAATTACGTGCATGGACTTATTTACAAGGTATGAGCTGTCTGTGTTTGGCAGGATGGGATAATCAGCCCTTTTTCACACTGAGTTACATGTACGCTCATATTTACAAGGTGTGAGCTGCCTGTGTTTGACTAGCTGGGATAATCAGCCCATATTCACACTGAGTTACACGTACGCTCATATTTACAAGGTGTGATCTGCCTGTGTTTCGCTAGCTGGGATAATCAGCCCATATTCACACTGAGTTACATGTACGCTCATATTTACAAGGTGTGAGCTGCCTGTGTTTCACTAGCTGGGATAATCAGCCCATATTCACACTGAGTTACACATACGCTCATATTTACACAGTTTGCTCTGCCTGTGTTTGCCTAGCTGGGATAATCGGCCCTTATTCACACTTGGTTACATGTGTGTTCATATTTACAAGGTGTTGGCTGCTTGTGTTTGCCTAGCTCTGTAATCAGTGCTTTTTCACGCTGAGTTACATGTATGTTCATATTTACAAGGTGTGAGCTGCTTGTGGTTGGCTACCTGGGATAATCTGGCCTTATTCACCCTGAGGTACATGTATGTTCATATTTTCAAGGTGTGGGCTGCCTGTGTTTGCCTAGCTGGGATAATCAGCCCTTTTTCACACTGAGTTAGTCGAACGCTCATATTTGCAAGGTGTGGGCTGCCTGAGTTTGGCTAGCTTGGATTAATCAGCCCTTACTCACAGTGAGTTACATGTATGCTCATATTTACAAGGTGTGGGCTTCCTATGTTTGGCTTGCTGTGATAATCAGCCCTTATTCACACTGAGTGGCAGGTATGCTGATATTTTCAAGGTGTGAGCTGCTTGTGTTTGCCTAGCACGGATAATCAGCCCTTATTCACACTGAGTTACATGCATGTTCATACTTACAAGGTGTGAGCTGCCTGTGTTTGGCTAGCTGGTATAATCAGCCCTTCTTTACACTGAGTTACATGCATGCCCATATTTACAAGGTGAGAGCTTCCTGTGTTTGGGTGGCTTTAATAATCAGCCCCTTATTCACACTGAGTTACATGTGTGCTCACATTTTGTGGTGGGCTGCCTGTGTTTGGCTAGCTGGGATAATCAGCCTACAACGTGTCGTCTGCCTGTGTTTCACTCACTGGCGTAATCAACCCATAATCACACCAGGTTATATGTCCATGCTCCTTGCCTGAGAAGCTGTGAGCTGCCTGCGTTCACTACCTGGGATAATCAGCCCTTAATCCCAGTGAGTTCCCATGTAGCTCATATTTTCAAGGTGTGGGCCGCCTGTGTTTGTCTAGCTGGGATAATCAGCCCTTATTCACACTGAGTTATATATATGCTCATACTTACAAGGTGTGTGCTTCCGTGTTTCGCCTGCTGGTATAATCAGCCCTTATTCACACTAAGTTACATGTATGCTCATATTTGCAAGGTGTGAGCTGCCTGTGTTTGGCTAGCTAGCATAATCGGCCTTTATTCACTCTGAGTTACATGTATGCTAATATTGACAAGGCGTGAGCTGCCTATGTTTTGCTAGCTGAGATAATCACACTTATTCACACTGAGTTACATGTATGCTCATGTTTACAAGGCATGTGCTTCCTCTCTTTGACTAGCTATGTAATCAGCCCTCATTCACACTGAATTACAGGTATGCTCATATTTACAATGTGTGGGCTGCCTGTGTTTGGCAAGCTGGTATAATCAGCCCTTATTCACACTGAGTTACTGTACATGTTTGCTCATATCTACAAGGTGTGAGCTGCCAGTGTTTGTCTAGCTGGGATTATCAGGCCTTAATCACACTGACTTTCATGTACGCTCATATTTAAAGGTGTGGGCAGCCTGAGTTTTGGTAGCTATGGTAATCAGCCCATATTCGCACTAGGTTACATGAATGTTAATATTTACAAGGTATGGACTGCCTGTGCTTGGTTAGCTCAGATAATCAGCCCCTATTCACACTGAGTTACATGTATGCTCATATTTACAAGGTGTGATCTGTCTGTGTTTGTCTAGCTGGGATAATCAGCCCTTATTCACACTGAGTTACATGTATGTTCATATTTAGAAAATGGGCACCGAGAATACAAGATCCTGATTTGATAATGCCATCTACCAGCCGGTCTGGTATCAGGCAACAGAGACTGGGAAACAATAAGTCCCAATCTCTATATACCTGATAACGTTCGAAATCAGTCAGCTAGCAGAACATTGAATTTTAAATAAGAACCATTTTTTTTCTCTCGCTAAGCAAGAGATCGGGCTCTTACCTGAAATTTGATGATGGGCACTCCCCCATCCCTCTAGTTTTTAAAATACTCTCAATTTCCCAATGTGACACACTGTCCCTGAGTCTTTATAATTCTTGTGATAAACAACTCAATTTTACTGTATTGAAGTAACTGTGCTAGCACCTCTTGTGCTCAGAGCTACTCCAGTTGTTCCGACTCACCCTGTCTCCACTCCCGCTCTGCTACTAACCCCCATCCGTTCCCGTAGCAGTAAAGTGTAGCGTGTGCTGTCTCTGAGAGGACATTCCCACTCCACTGCAGAAACATATTCTGACAGCAGCACATCCTAAATGATATTTTTTCTTTCTTTTTTGTTTAAATCCACTCAGGTTTTGGGGGGAGAAATTCCTGGAATCTAAGCGCAAGAATTATACCGCACGCAACGGAGCAAAAACAAACTGATTTTTTTTTTGTTTTCTGAGGCACTAAAGAAGTGCAGTTGTGTTGAGATCTCACTTGACCGCACCCTGTCCGCTCCTGATCTTTCGTTGACATGCAGCTCGGGGGCATACATCACCATCCTCCCTTAATCTCTCCCGCTCAGCTCCTGAGTTTCGGTGTGGATGACACTTTACTCGGGGATCCACACAAGTTATCACAGCAAATGAAAAAAAAGCACTGCTAATTTAAACAAATACTTTAGATAACTGCCATCTGCCCTGCCTAGGTCCTTATGGTCATGCTTCTGACGGCTCACAAATCCCTATTCAAATTCCTTTATACTTTCACCAAAGCAACAGCAAACAAACAGTAATACAGCAGTTTCTCTGGTTGTGGACAGTATGCAAGAAACTGCATCTTTTCTTCAGGATGTAGTGGTGAGGAGGGGTCAGTAGTATAGAATAGCTCTGTGATCTCTTTGTGTGTATTTGGTGGGGGGACAGCAGATGGAACAGCACCCAAATGGAGAGACTACTTTAACAAAAAAAGTCATTTTTTTCTCCTAGTATTTGCATTTGTTTTTAAACTGATTTCCTTTATTTTACTACTTAATCAAAATTTAAACAGATGCTCATTAATATAAAGCAAAATCAATTTTAGTGTGTGTGTGTGTGTGTGTGTGTGTGACCATAACAACTAAAATTCAGTGCAGGCGGAGGAACTATTTAATTTCAAATTAAGCAAGCAGCATAGTGTTTAACCAATTAAAAATAAAAATAATTAAAAATCATTGTCTAATATAGTTGCCCATTTTCCTAAGCATAATAATACCCTCCGGGTGGGGCGGTGTGTGCTATACGGACCTTCCAGGGGCTATAAGGCCCTCCGCCTGCAGCGTCGGGCCTCATTACGCCCCTGGGCAGTCCGGTATAGCACAATACCGCCCAAACTGTTGGGTATTATTGCTTACTTACAAGATGTGAGCTGCCTGTGGTTTGCGAGCTGGGATAATCCGCCCCATTCAGACTGAGTTACATGTATGCTCATATTTACAAGGTGTGGGCTGACTGTGTTTGGCTAGCTGGGATAATCAGCCCTTCTTCACACTTAGTTACATGTATGCTCATATTTACAAAGTGTGACCTGCCTGTGTTTGGCAAGCTGGGATAATCAGCCCATTTTCACACTGAGTTATATGCATCTTCATACTTCCGGTGTGAGCTGCCTCTGTTTGGCTAGCTGGGTCATCAGCCCTAATTCACACTGAGTTACATGCATGCTCATACTTGCAAGGAGTGGGCTGCCTGTTTTTGGCTAGCTGGGATAAAAGCCATTATTCACACTGAGTTGCATGTATTCTCATACTTACAAGGTGTGAGCTACCTGTGTCTGGCTAGCTCGGATAATTAGCCCTTATTTACACTGGAGTTACTTGTATGCCCATATTTGCCAGGTGAGAGCTGCCTCTGTTTGGCTAGGTGGAATAATCAACCCTAATTCAGACTGGGTTACATGTATGCTCATATTTAGAAGGTATGGGCTGCCAGTGTTTGGCTAGCTGGGATAATTAGCCCTTATTCACACTCAGTTACATGTATGCTTATATTGACAAGGTATGAGCTGTCTGTGTTTGGCTAGCTGGGTAATCAGCCCTGATTCACACTGAGTTACACGCATGCATATATTTACAAGGTTTGAGCTGCCTCTGTTTGGCTAGCTGGAATAATCAGCCCTTATTCACACTTAGTTACATGTAGGCTCATATTTACTAGGTGAGAGCTTCCTGTGTTTGGCTAGCTGGCATAATCAGCCCTTATTCACACTGAGTTGCATGTATGGTCTTACCTACAAATTGAGGGCTGCCTGTGTTTCGCTCGCTGGCATAATCTGCCATTATTCACACTGAGTTACATGTATGCTCATAATTACAAGGTGTGAGCTGCCTGTGTTTGTTTAGCTGGGAAAATCAGCCCTTATTCACACTGAGTTACATGTATGTTCATATTTACAAGATGTGAGCGGCCTGGGGTTTGCTAGCTGGGATAATCCGACCCTATTCAGACTGAGTTACATGTATGCTCATATTTACAAGGTGTGGGCTGCCTGTGTTTGGCTAACTGGGATAATCAGCCCTTCTTCACACTTTGTTACATGTATGCTCATATTTATAAAGTGTGACCTGCCTGTGTTTGGCAAGCTGGGATAATCAGCCCATTTTCACACTGAGTTATATGCATCTTCATACTTCCGAGGTGTGAGCTGCCTCTGTTTGGCTAGCTGAATCATCAGCCCTTATTCACACTGAGTTACATGCATACTCATACTTACAAGGTGTGGGCTGCCTGTGTTTGGCTAGCTGGGATAAAAAGCCATCATTCACACTGAGTTGCATATATATTCTCATACTTACAAGCTGTGAGCTACCTGTGTCTGGCTAGCTCGGATAATTTGCCCTTATTTACACTGAGTTACTTGTATGCTCATATTTACCAGGTGAGAGCTGCCTGTGTTTGGCTAGGTGGAATAATCAACCCTAAGTCAGACTGGGTTACATGTATGCTCATATTTATAGGGTGTGAGCTTCCTGTGTTTGTCTAGCTAGGATAATCAGCTCTTATTCACACTGAGTTACATGTATGTTCATATTTACAAGGTGTGAGCTGCCTGTGGTTTGCTAGCTGGGATAATCCGCCTCTATTCAGACTGAGTTACATGTATGCTCATATTTACAAGGTGTGGGCTGACTGTGTTTGGCTAGCTTGGATAATCAGCCACTCTTTACACTGTGTTACATGAATGCTCATATTTACAAGGTGTGGGCTGCCTGTGTTTGGCTAGCTGGGATAATCAGCCCATTTTCACACTGAGTTATATGCATCTTCATACTTCCGAGGTGTGAGCTGCCTCTGTTTGGCTAGCTGGGTCATCAGCCCTTATTCACACTGAGTTACATGTATTTTTATATTGACAAGGTGTGAGCTGTCTGTGTTTGGTTAGCTGGGTAATCAGCCCTGATTCACACTGAGTTACACGCATGCATATATTTACAAGGTTTGAACTGCCTATGTTTGGCTAGCTGGAATAATCAGCCCTTATTCACACTTAGTTACATGTATGCTCTTACTTACAAGGTGAGGGCTGCTTGTGTTTCGCTCGCTGGCATAATCAGCCATTATTCACACTGAGTTACATGTATGCTCATAACTACAATGTGTTGTCTGCTTGTGTTTCACTCACTGGCATAATCAACCCATAATCACACTGAGTTACAGTATATGCATGTTCATACTTGCAAGGTGTGAGCTGCAAGTGTTTGGCCAGCTGGAAAAATCAGCCCTTCTTCACACTGAGTCACATGTATGCTCATATTTACAAGGTGCGGGCTGCCTGTGTTTGGCTAGCTGGATCATCAGCCCTTATTCACACTGAGCTACATGTATGCTCATATTTACAAGGTGCTGGCTGCCTGTGTTTGCTAGCTGGGATAAACACCATTATTCACACTGAGTTACATGTGTATGATTGTTTACAAAGTGTGAGCTGCCTGTGTTTCGCTAGCTGGAATAATCAGCCGTTATTCACACTGAGTAAGAACGTTCATATTTACAAGGTGTGGGCTGCCTGTGTTTCGCTAGCTGGGATAATCAGCCCTTTTCACTCTGAGTTACATATATGCTCATATTTACAAAGTGTGAGCTGCCTGTAATTGGCTAGCTGGAATAATCAGCCGTTATTCACATTGAGTTACAAGAACATTCATTTTTACAAGGTGTGGGCTGCCTGTTTTTGGCTAGCTGGGATAATCAACCCTTATTCACACTGAGTTACATGCATGCTCATACTGACAAGATGTTTGCTGCCCATGTCTGGCTAGGTCAGATAATCAGCCCTTATTTACACTGAGTTACATGAATGCTCATATTTACAAGGTGAGAGCTGCCTGTGTCCGGCTAGGTGGGACTATTAGCCCTTTTTCACACTGAGCTACTTGTACGCTCATATTTGAAAGGTGTGAGCTGCCTGTGTTTGGCTAGCTTTGATAATCAACCTTTTTTCATACTGAGTTTCATGTACACTCATATTTACAAGATGTGGGCTGCCAGTGTTTGGCTCTCTGGGATAATCAGCCCTTATTCTCACTGACTTACTTGTATGCTCATATTTACAAAGTGTAGGCTGCCTGCATTTGTCTAGCTATGTTGTCAGCCCTTATTTACCATGAGTTACATGTATGCTCATATTTACATGGTGTGGGCTGCCTGTGTTTGGCTAGCTGGGATAATCAAGCCTTATTCACAGTGAGATACATGTTTGTTCATATTTACACGGTGTGAACTGCTTGTGTTGGGCTAGCTGGGATAATCAACCCTTATTCACTCTGAGTATTTGTAAGCTTATAGTACAAGGTGTGGGCTACCTGTGTTGGCTAGCTGAGTAATCAGCCCTTATTCACCCTAAGTTACATGTATGCTTATTTTTACAAGGTGTGGGCTGCCTATGTTTGGCTAGCGAGGATAATCAGCCCTTATACACCCTGAGTTACATGAAATCTCATATTTACAAGTTGTAGGCTGCCTGTGTTTGGTTAGTTGGTGTAATCAGCCCTGATTCACACTGAGTTACATGCATGCTTATATTTACAAGGTGTGGGCTTTCTGTGTTTGGCTAGCTGGAATAATCAGCCCTTTTTAACAAAGTTACATGTATGCTCATATTTGAAGTGTGAGCTGCCAGTGTTTGGCTAGCTGGTATAATCTGCCCTTATTCACACTGAGTTACATGCATGCTCTTACTCACAAGGTGAGGGCTGCCTGTGTTTCGCTCGCAGGCATAATCAGCCATTATTCACACTGTGTTACATGTAAGCTCATGCTTACATGGTGTGGGCTGCCTGTGTTTCGCTCGCAGGCATAATCAGCTATTATTCACACTGTGTTACATGTAAGCTCATGCTACCATGGTGTGGGCTGCCTGTGTTTCGCTCGCAGGCATAATCGGCCATTATTCACACTGCATTACGTGCATGCTCATATTTACAAGGTGTGACTTGCCTGTGTTTGGCTAGCTGGGATAATCATCCTTTATTCACACTGAGTTACATGCATGCTCATATTTACAAGGTACGGGCTGCCTGTGTTCTGCTATCAGGGATAATCAGCCTTTATTCACCCTGAGTTACATGTAAGCTTATATTTATAAAGTGTGGGCAGCCTGTGTTTGGCTAGCGGGTATAATCAGCCCTTGTTCACCCTGAGTTACATGAATGCTCATATTAACAAGGTGTGGGCTACTTGTCTTTGGTTAGTTGGGATAATGAGCCCTTATTCACACTGAGTTACATATATGCTCATATTTTCAAGGTGTGGGCTGCCAGTGTTTTGTTCGCTGAGATAATCAGCTCTTATCCACACTGAGCTACATGTATACTCATATTTACATGGTATGTGCTGCCTATGTCTGGCTAGCTATGTAGTCAGCCCTTATTCACACTGAGTTATATGCATGTTCATACTTGGTTAGCTGGGTAATCAGCCCTTATTCACACTGAGTTACATGTATGCTCGTATTTACAAGGTGTGAGTTGCCTGTGTTTCGCGCTGGCATAATCAGCCATTATTCACACTAAGTACATGTATGCCTGTATTTACAAGGTGTGAGTTGCCTGTGTTAGGCTAGCTGGGATAATCAGCCCTTATTCACACTGAGTTAAATGTATGCTCATACTTACAAGGTGTGGGCTGCCTGTGTTTTGCTCTGTGGCATAATCAGCCATTATTCACGCTTGAGTTAGATGCATGCTCATATTTAAAAGATGTGGGCTGCCTGTGTTTGGCTATCTGGGATAATCAGCCCTTATTCTCACTGGAGTTACTTGTATGCTCATATTTGCAAGGTGTGGGCAGCCTGTGTTTTGTTTAGTTGGGATAATCAGCCCTTATTCGCTGAATTACATGCATGGACTTATTTACAAGGTGTGAGCAGTCTGTGTTTGGCAAGATGGGATAATAAGCCCTTTTCACACTGACTTTGTGCCACTCATATTTACAAGGTGTGAGCTGCCTGTGTTTTGCTAGCTGGGATAATCAGCCCATATTCACACTGAGTTACATGTACGCTCATATTTACAAGGTGTGATCTGCCTGTGGTTCGCTAGCTGGGATAATCAGCCCATATTCACACTGAGTTACATGTACGCCATATTTACAACGTGGAGCTGCCTGTGTTTTGTTAGCTGGGATAATCAGCCCATATTCATGCAGAGTTACATGTATGCTCATATTTGCAAGGTGTGGGCTGCCTGTGTTTGGCTAGCTGGGATAATCAGCCCTTATTCAAACTGAGTTACATCGACTCATATTTACACAGTTTGCTCTGCCTGTGTTTGTCTAGCTGGGATAATCAGCCCTTATTCACGCTGAGTTACATGTATGCTTATATTGAGAAGGTGTGAGCTGTCTGTGTTTGATTAGCTGGGTAATCAGCCCTGATTCACACTGAGTTACACGCATGCAAATATTTGCAAGGTTTGCGCTGCCTGTGTTTGGCTAGCTGGAATAATCAGCCCTTATTCACACTTTGCTACATGTAGGCTCATATTTACTAGGTGAGAGCTTCCTGTGTTTGGCTAGCTGGCATAATCAGCCCTTATTCACACTGAGTTGCATGTATGCTCTTACTTACAAATTGAGGGCTGCCTGTGTTTCGCTCGCTGGCATAATCAGCCATTATTCACACTAAGTTACATGTATGCTCATATTTACAAGGTGTGAGCAGCCTGTGTTTGTCTAGCTGGGATAATCAGCCCTTATTCACACTGAGTTACATGTATGTTCATATTTACAAGGTGTGTGCGCCTGTGGTTTGCTAGCTGGGATAATCCGCGCCTATTCAGACTGAGTTACATGTACTTATTTACAAGGTGTGGGCTGCCTGTGTTTGGCTAGTTGGATAATCAGCCCTTATTCACACTGAGTTACATGTATGCTCATATTTACAAGGTGTGAGCTGCCTGTGTTTGGCAAGCAGGATAATCAGCCCATTTTCACACTGAGTTATATGCATCTTCATACTTCCGAGTGAGCTGCCTCTGTTTGGCTAGCTGGGTCATCAGCCCTTATTCACTCTGAGTTACATGCATGCTCATACTTACAACATTTGGGCTGCCTGTTTTTGGCTAGCTGGGATAAAAATCCATTATTCACACTGAGTTGCATATATTCTCATACTTACAAGCTGTGAGCTGCCTGTGTCTGGCTAGCTCGGATAATTAGCCCTTATTTACACTGAGTTACTTGTATGCTCATACTTCCCAGGTGAGAGCTGCCTGTGTTTGGCTAGGTGGAATAATCAACCCTAATTCAGGCTGGGTTACATGTACAGTATGCTCATATTACAAGGTGTGAGCTGCCTGTGTTTGTCTAGCTAGGATAATCAGCCCTTATTCACACTGAGTTACATGTATGTTCATATTTACAAGGTGTGAGCTGCCTGTGGTTTGCTAGCTGGGATAATCCGCCCTATTCAGACTGAGTTACATGTATGCTCTATTTACAAGGTGTGGGCTGACTGTGTTTGGTTAGCTTGGATAATCAGCCCTATTTACACTGTGTTACATGAATGCTCATATTTACAAGGTGTGGACTGCCTGTGTTTGGCTAGCTGGGATAATCCGCCCTATTCAGACTGAGTTACATGTATGCTCATATTTACAAGGTGTGGGCTGACTGTGTTTGGCTAGCTGGGATAATCAGCCCTTATTCACACTGGAGTTACATGTATGCTCATATTTACAAGGTGTGGAGCTGCCTGTGTTTGGCTAGCTGGGATAATCAGCCCTTCTTACACTGAGTTACATGTATGCCCATATTTACAAGGTGAGAGCTTCCTGTTTTTGGGTAGCTTTAATATTCAGCCCTTATTCAAACGGAGTTACATTTGTGCTCACATTTACCGCAGGTGGGCTGCCTGTGTTTGGCTAGCTGGGATAATCAGCCCTTATTCACACTGAGTTACATGTATGCTCATACATACATGGTGTTGCCTACCTGTGTTTCGCTCGCTGGCATAATCAGCCATTATTCACACTGAGTTACATGTATGCTCATACCTACAACGTGTCGTCTGCCTGTCTTTCGCTCACTGGCATAATCAACCCATAATCACACTGAGTTATATGTATGCTCATAGTTACAAGCTGTGAGCTACTTGTGTTTCACTACCTGGGATAATCAGCCCTTATTCTCAGTGAGTTCCATGTACGCTCATATTTTCAAGGTGTGGGCTGCCTGTGTTTCTCTAGCTGGGATAATCAGCCCTTATTCACACTGAGTTACATACATGCTCATATTTGCAAGGTGTGAGCTGCCTGTGTTTGGCTAGCTAGAACAATTGGCCTTATACACTCTGAGTTACATGTATGCTAATATTGACAAGGCGTGAGCTGCCTTGTTTGGCTAGCTGAGATAATCACCCTTATTCACACTGAGTTACATGTATGCTCATGTTTACAAGGTGTGGGCTGCCTGTGTTTGCTAGCTGTAGTCAGGCCTCATTCCCACTGAATTACAGGTATGCTTATATTTACAATGTGTGGGCTGCCTGTGTTTGGAAAGCTGGTATAATCAGCCCTTATACACATTGAGTTACAGTACATGTTTGCTCATATATCAAGGTGTGAGCTGCCAGTGTTTGTCTAGCTGGGATTATCAGGCCTTAATCACACTGACTTTCATGTACGCTCATATTTAAAGGTGTGGGCAGCCTGAGTTTTGGTAGCTGGGGTAATCAGCCCATATTCGCACTAGGTTACATGAATGTTAATATTTCCAAGGTATGGGCTGCCTGTGCTTGGTTAGCTCGGATAATCAGCCCCTATTCACACTGAGTTACATGTATGTTTATATTTACAAGATGTGAGCTCCCTGTGGTTTGCTAGCTGGGATAATCCACCCCTATTCAGACTGAGTTACATGTGTGCTCATCATTACAAGGTGTGGGCTGACTGTGTTTGGCTAGCTTGGATAATCAGCCCCTCTTTACACTGTGTTAAATGAATGCACATATTTACAAGGTGGGGGCTGCCTGTGTTTGGCTAACTGGGATAATCAGCCCTTCTTCATACTTAGTTACATGTGTGCTCATATTTATAAAGTGTGACCTGCCTGTGTTTGGGAAGCTGGGATAATCAGCCCATTTTCACACTGAGTTACATGCATCTTCATACTTCCAAGGTGTGAGCTGCCTGTGTTTGGCTAACTGAGTCATCAGCCCTTATTCACACTGAGTTACATGAATGCTCCGACTTATAAGGTGTGGGCTGCCTGTTTTTGGCTAGCTGGGATAAAAAGCCCTTATTCACACTGAGTTGCATGTATTCTCATACTTACAAGGTGTGAGCTGCCTGTGTCTGGCTAGCTCGGATAATTAGCTCTTATTTACACTGAGTTACTTGTATGCTCATATTTGCAGAGTGAGAGCTGCCTGTGTTTGGCTAGCTGGGATAATCAGCCCTTATTCACACTGAGTTACATGTATGCTTATATTGAGAGGGTGTGAGCTGTCTGTGTTTGGCTAGCTGAATAATCAGCCCTGATTCACACTGGAGTTACATGCATGCAAATATTTACAAGGTTTGCGCTGCCTGTGTTTGGCTAGCTGGAATAATCAGCCCTTATCACACTTTGTTACATGTAGGCTCATATTTACTAGGTGAGAGCTTCCTGTGTTTGGCTAGCTGGCATAATCAGCCTTATTCACACTGAGTTGCATGTATGCTCATATTTACAAGGTGTGAGCTGCCTGTGTTTGTCTAGCTGGGATAATCAGCCCTTATTCACACTGAGTTAATGTATGTTCATATTTACAAGGTGTGAGCGGCCTGTGGTTTGCTAGCTGGGATAATCCGCCCCTATTCAGACTGGAGTTACATGTATGCTCATATTTACAAAGTGTGGGCTGACTGTGTTTGCTTAGCTTGGATAATCAGCCCCTATTTACACTGTGTTACATGAATGCTCATATTTACAAGGTGTGGCTGCCAGTGTTTGGCTAACTGGGATAATCGGCCCTGCTTCACACTTAGTAACATGTATGCTCATATTTACAACGTGAACATGCCTGTGTTTGGCAAGCTGGGATAATCAGCCCATTTTCACACTGAGTTATATGCATCTTCATACTTCCGAGGTGTGAGCTGCCTCTGTTTGGCTAGCTGGGTCATCAGCCCTTATTCACTCTGAGTTACATGAATGCTGATACTTACAAGATTTGGGCTGCCTGTTTTTGGCTAGCTGGGATAAAAAGCCATTATTCACACTGAGTTGTACATATTCTCATACTTACAAGCTGTGACCTGCCTGTGTCTGGCTAGCTCTGATAATTAGCCCTTATTTACACTGAGTTACTTGTATGCTCATACTTCCCAGGTGAGAGCTGCCTGTGTTTGGCTAGGTGGAATAATCAACCATAATTCAGGCTGGGTTACATGTACAGTATGCTCATATTACAATGTGTGAGCTGCCTGTGTTTGTCTAGCTGGGATAATCAGCCCTTATTCACACTGAGTTATATGTATGTTCATATTTACAAGGTGTGAGCTGCCTGTGGTTTGCTAGCTGGGATAATCCACCCCTATTCAGACACAGTTCCATGTACGCTCATATTTAAAAGGTGTGGGCTGACTGTGTTTCGCAAGCTTGGATAATCAGCCCCTGTTTCCACTGTGTTACATGAATGCTCATATTTACAAGGTGTGGGCTGCCTGTGTTTGGCTAGCTTATATAATCAGCCCCCATATACACTGTGTTACATGAATGCTCATATTTACAAGGTGTGGGCAGCCTGTTTTTGGCTAGCAGGGATAATCAGCCCTTCTTCACACTTAATAACATGTATGCTTATATTGACAAGGTGTGAGCTGTCTGTGTTTGGCTAGCTGGGTAATCAGCCCTTATTCACACTGAGTTACATGTATGCTCTTGCACAAGGTGAGGGCTGCTTGTGTTTCGTTTGCAGGCATAATCAGCCATTATTCACACTGTGTTACATGTAAGCTCATGCTTACATGGTGTGGGCTGCCTGTGTTTCGCTCACAGGCATAACCGGCCATTATTCACACTGCATTACATGCATGCTCATATTTACATGGTGTGACCTGCCTGTGTTTGGCTAGCTGGGATAATCAGCCCTTATTCACATAGAGTTACATGCATGCTCATATTAACAAGGTACGGGCTGCCTGTGTTCTGCTATCAGGGATAATCAGCCCTTATTCACCCTGAGTTACATGTAAACTTATATTTATAATATGTGGGCAGCCTGTGTTTGGCTAGCGGGGATAATCAGCCCTTGTTCACCCCGAGTTACACGAATGCTCATATTAACAAGGTGTGGGCTACTTGTCTTTGGTTAGTTGGGATAATAAGCCCTTATTTACACTGAGTTACATATATGCTCATAATTTCAAGGTGTGGGCTGCCAGTGTTTCGTTCGCTGAGATAATGAGCCTTATTCACACTGAGCTACATGTATGCTCATATTTACATGGTATGTGCTGCCTATGTCTGGCTAGCTGTAGTCAGCCCTTATTCACACTGAGTTATATGCATGTTCATACTTACATACTTGGCTTGCTGGATAATCAGCCCTTATTCACACTGAGTTACATGTATGCTCATATTTACAAGGTGTGAGTTGCCTGTGTTTGGCTAGCTGGGATAATCAGCCCTTATTCACACTGAGTTAAATGTATGCTCATACTTACAAGGTGTGGGCTGCCTGTGTTTCACTCTGTGGCATAATCAGCCATTATTCACGCTGTGTTAGATGCATGCTCATATTTACAAGATGTGGGCTGCCTGTGTTTGGCTATCTGGGATAATCAGCCCTTATTCTCACTGAGTTACTTGTATGCTCATATTTGCATGGTGTGGGCAGCCTGTGTTTTGTTTAGTTGGAATAATCAGCCCTTATTCACGCTGAATTACATGCATGGACTTATTAACAAGGTGTAAGCTATCTGTGTTTGGCAAGATGGGATAATCAGCCCTTTTTCACACTGACTTACATGTACACTCATATTTACAAGGTGTGAGCTGCCTGTGTTTGGCTAGCTGGGATAATCAGCCCATATTCACACTGAGTTGCATGTACGCTCATATTTACAAGGTGTGATCTGCCTGTGGTTCGCTAGCTGGCATAATCAGCCCATATTCACACTGAGTTACATGTATGCTCATATTTGCAAGGTGTGGGCTGCCTGTGTTTGTCTAGCTGGGTTAATCAGCCCTTATTCAAACTGGAGTTACACATACGCCCATATTTACACAGTTTGCTCTGCCTGTGTTTGCCTAGCTGGGATAATCGGCCCTTATTCACACTGGGTTACATGTGTGTTCATATTTACAAGGTGTTGGCTGCTTGTGTTTGCCAAGCTCTGTAATCAGCACTTTTTCACTCTGAGTTACATGTATGTTCATATTTACAAGGTGTGAGCTGCTTGTGGTTGGCTACCTAGGATAATCTGCCTTATTCACTCTGAGGTACATGTATGTTCATATTTACAAGGTGTGAGCTGCCTGTGTTTGGCTAGCTGTAATCAGCCATTATTCACACTGGAGTTACACGTACGCTATACTCAAGGTGTGGGCTGCCTATGTTTGGCTTGCTGTGATAATCAGCTGTTATTCACCCTGAGTTACATGTATGCTTATATTTTCAAAGTGTGGGCTGCATGTGTTTGCCTAGCTGGGATAATCAGCCCTTATTCACACTGAGTTAGTCGTACGCTCATATTAGCAAGGTGTGGGCTGCCTGTGTTTGGCTAGCTTGGATTAATCAGCCCTTACTCACAGTGAGTTACATGTATGCTCATATTTACAAGGTGTGGGCTTCCTATGTTTGGCTTGCACTGATAATCAGCCCTTATTAACACTGAGCTACATGTATGCTGATATTTTCAAGGTGTGAGCTGCTTCTGTTTGCCTAGCAGGCATAATCAGCCCTTATTCACACTGAGTTACATGCATGTTCATACTTACAAGGTGTGAGCTGCCTGTGTTTGGCTAGCTGGTAAAATCAGCCCTTCTTTACACTGAGTTACATGTATGCCCATATTTACAAGGTGAGAGCTTCCTGTGTTTGGGTATCTTTAATAATCAGCCCATATTCACGCTGAGTTACATGTGTGCTCACATTTACCACAGGTGGGCTGCCTGTGTTTGGCTAGCTGGGATAATCAGCCCTTATTCACACTGAGTTACATGTATGCTCATACATACAAGGTGTTGCCTGCCTGTGTTTCGCCTTGGCATAATCAGCCATTATTCACACTGAGTTACATGTATGCTCTTCACCTACAACGTGTCGCCTGCCTGTTTTTCGCTCACTGGCATAATCAACCCATAATCACACTGAGTTATATGTATGCTCATAGTTACAAGCTGTGAGCTGCCTGTGTTTCACTACCTGGGATAATCAGCCCTTATTCCCAGTGAGTTCCATGTACGCCTCATATTTTCAAGGTGTGGCCTGCCTGTGTTTCTCTAGCTGGGATAATCAGCCCTTATTCACACTGAGTTATATATATGCTCATACTTACAAGGTGTCTGCTTCCCGTGTTTCGCTCGCTGGTATGATCAGCCCTTATTCACACTGAGTTACATGTATGCTCATATTTACAAGGAGTGAGCTGCCTGTGTTTGTTTAGCTGGAATTTTCAGCTCTTATTCACACTGAGTTACATGTATGCTCATATTTGCAAAGTGTGAGCTGCCTGTGTTTGGCTAGC
The DNA here is from genome assembly GCA_016271365.2 of Neoceratodus forsteri. Classification (NCBI taxonomy): domain Eukaryota; kingdom Metazoa; phylum Chordata; order Ceratodontiformes; family Ceratodontidae; genus Neoceratodus; species Neoceratodus forsteri. Next base: position 413,545,731 of record CM028138.1, read on the forward strand.
TAGAATAATCTGCTTTTATTCACTCTGAGTTACATGTATGCTAATATTGACAAGGCGTGAGCTGCCTATGTTTTGCTAACTGAGATAATCATACTTATTCACACTGAGTTACATGTATGCTCATGTTTACAAGGCGTGTGCTTCCTCTGTTTGGCTAGCTATGTAGTCAGCCCTCTTTCACACTGAATTACAGGTATGCTCATATTTACAATGTGTGGGCTGCCTGTGTTTGGTAAGCTGGTATAATCAGCCCTTATACATATTGAGTTACAGTACATGTTTGCTCATATCTACAAGGTGTGAGCTGCCAGTGTTTGTCTAGCTGGGATTATCAGGACTTAATCACACTGACTTTCATGTACGCTCATATTTAAAGGTGTGGGCAGCCTGAGTTTTGGTAGCTGTGGTAATCAGCCCATATTCGCACTGGGTCACATGAATGTTAATATTTCCAAGGTATGGGCTGCCTGTGCTTGGTTAGCTCAGATAATCAGCCCCTATTCACACTGAGTTACATGTATGTTCATATTTACAAGATGTGAGCTCCCTGTGGTTTGCTAGCTGGGATAATCCGACCCTATTCAGACTGAGTTACATGTATGCTCATATTTACAAGGTGTGGGCTGACTGTATTTGGCTAGCTTGGATAATCAGCCCCTATTTACACTGTGTTACATGTATGCTCATATTTACATGGTGTGGGTTGCTCTGCTGCTTAGCTGGGATAATCAGCCCTTCTTCACACTTAGTTACATGTATGCTCATATTTACAAAGTGTGACCTGCCTGTGTTTGCAAGCTGGGATAATCAGCCCATTTTCACACTGAGTTATATGCATCTTCATACTTCGAGGTGTGAGCTGCCTCTGTTTGGCTAGCTGGGTCATCAGCCCTTATTCACACTGAGTTACATGCATGCTCATACTTTTAAGGTGTGGGCTGCCTGTTTTTGGCTAGCTGGGATAAAAAGCCATTATTCACACTGAGTTGCATGTATTCTCGATTTATAAGGTGTGAGCTGCCTGTGTCTGGCTAGCTCAGATAATTAGCCCTTATTTACACTGGAGTTACTTGTCTGCTCATATTTGCCAGGAGAGCTGCCTGTGTTTGGCTAGGTGGAATAATCAACCCTAATTCAGTCTGGGTTACATGTATGCTCATATTTACAAGGTGTGGGCTGCCAGTGTTTTGCTAGCTGGGATAATCAGCCCTTATTCACACTGAGTTACATGTATGCTTATATTGCCAAGGTGTGAGCTGTCTGTGTTTGGCTAGCTGGGTAATCAGCCCTGATTCACACTGAGTTACACGCATGCATGTATTTACAAGGTTTGTGCTACCTGTGTTTGGCTAGCTGGAATAATCAGCCCTTATTCACACTGAGTTACATGTATGCTCATTTACAAGGGTGATCTGCCTGTGTTAGGCTAGGTGGCATAATCAGCCTTTATTCACACTGAGTTGCACATATGCCCTTACTTACAAGGTGAGGGCTGCCTGTGTTTCGCTCGCTGGCATAATCAGCCATTATTCACACTGAGTTACATGTATGCTCATATTTACAAGGTGTAAGCAGCCTGTGTTTGTCTAGCTGGTATAATCAGCCCTTATTCACACTGAGTTACTTGTATGTTCATATTTACAAGGTGTGAACGGCCTGTGGTTTGCTAGCTGGGATAATCTGCCCCTATTCAGACTGAGTTACATGTATGCTCATATTTACAAGGTGTGGGATGACTGTGTTTGGCTAGCTTGGATAATCAGCCCCTGTTTACACTGTGTTACATGTATGCTCATATTTACAAGGTGTGGGCTGCCTGTGTTTGGCTAACTGGGATAATCAGCCCTTCTTCACACTTAGTATCATGTATGCTCATATTTACAAAGTGTGACCTGCCTGTGTTTGGCAAGCTGGGATAATCAGCCATTTTCACACTCAGTTATATGCATCTTCATACTTCGAGGTGTGAGCTGCCTCTGTTTAGCTAGCTGGGCCATCAGCCCTTATTCCTCTGACACACATGCATGCTCATACTTACCAGGTTTGGGCTGCCTGTTTGGGCTAGCTGGGATAAAAGCCATTATTCACTGGTTGCATATATTCTCATTCTTACAAGCTGTGAGCTGCCTGTGTCTGGCTAGCTCGGATAATTAGCCCTTATTTACATTGAGTTACTTGTATGCTTATATTTACCAGGTGAGAGCTGCCTGTGTTTGGCTAGGTGGAATAATCAACCCTAATTCAGGCTGGGTTACATGTACAGTATGCTCATATTTACAAGGTGTGAGCTGCCTGTGTTTGTCTAGCTGGGATAATCAGCCCTTATTCACACTGAGTTACATGTATGTTCATATTTACAAGGTGTGAGCTGCCTGTGGTTTGCTAGCTGGGATAATCCGACCCTATTCAGACTGAGTTACATGTATGCTCATATTTACAAGGTGTGGGCTGACTGTGTTTGGCTAGCTTGGATAATCAGCCCCTATTTACACTGTGTTACATGTATGCTTATATTGACAAGGTGTGGGCTGTCTGTGTTTGGCTAGCTGGGATAATCAGTCCTTCTTCACACAGAGTTACATGCATGCATATATTTACAAAGTTTGAGCTGCCTGTGTTTGGCTAGCTGGAATAATCAGCCCTTATTCACACTAAGTTACATGTATGCTCATATTTACAAGGTGAGAGCTTCCTGTGTTTGGCTAGCTGGCATAATCAGCCCTTATTCACACTGAGTTACATGTATGCTCTTACTTACAAGGTGAGAGCTGCTTGTGTTTCGCTCGCAGGCATAATCAGCCATTATTCACACTGCATTACAGGTAAGCTCATGCTTACATGGTGTGGGCTGCCCTGTTTCGCTCACAGGCATAACCGGCCATTATTCACACTGCATTACATGCGTGCTCATATTTACATGGTGTGACCTGCCTGTGTTTGGCTAGCTGGGATAATCAGCCCTTATTCACATAGAGTTACATGCACGCTCATATTAACAAAGTGCAGACTGCCTGTGTTCTGCTATCAGGGATAATCAGCCCTTATTCACCCTGAGATTACATGTAAGCTCAGATTTATAATGTGTGGGCAGCCGGTGTTTGGCTAGCGGGGATAATCAGCCCTTGTTCACCCTGAGTTACATGAATGCTCATATTAACAAGGTGTGGGCTACTTGTCTTTGGTTAGTTGGGATAATGAACCCTTATTCCCACTGAGTTACATATATGCTCATATTTTCAAGGTGTGAGCTGCCAGTGTTTCGTTCACTGAGATAATGAGCCCTTATTCACACTGAGCTACATGTATGCTCATATTTACATGGTATGTGCTGCCTATGTCTGGCTAGCTATGTAGTCAGCCCTTATTCACACTGAGTTATATGCATGTTCATACTTACATACTTGGCTAGCTGGGTAATCAGCCCTTATTCACACTGAGTTACATGTATGCTCATATTTACAAGATGTGAGTTGCCAGTGTTTGGCTAGCTGGGATAATCAGCCCTTATTCTCATTGAGTTACTTGTATGCTCATATTTGCAAGGTGTGGGCTGCCTGTGTTTTGTTTAGTTCGGATAATCAGCCCTTATTCACGCTGAATTACATGCATGCCCTTATTTACAAGGTGTGAGCTGTCTGTGTTTGGCAAGATGGGATAATCAGCCCTTTTTCACTCTGAGTTACATGTACACTCATATTTACAAGGTGTGATCTGCCTGTGTTTCGCTAACAGGGATAATCAGCCCATATTCACACTGAGTTACATGTACGCTCATATTTACATGGTGTGAGCTGCCTGTGTTTCGCTAGCTGGGATAATCAGCCCATATTCACACTGAGTTACTTGTGTGCTCATATTGCAAGGTGTGGGCTGCCTGTGTTTGGCTAGCTGGGATAATCAGCCCTTATTCAAACTGAGTTACACGTACGCTCATATTTACACAATTTACTCTGCCTGTGTTTGCCTAGCTGGGATAATCGGCCCTTACTCACACTGGATTACATGTGAGTTCATATTTACATGGAGTTGGCTGCTTGTGTTTGCCTAGCTCTGCAATCAGTGCTTTTTCACCCTGAGTTACATGTATGTTCATATTTACAAGGTGTGAGCTGCTTGTGGTTGGCTACCTGGGATAATCTGCCCTTATTCACCCTGAGGTACATGTATGTTCATATATACAAGGTGTGAGCTGCCTCTGTTTGGCTAGCTGGGAAATCAGCCATTATTTACAATGAGTTACATGTACACTCATGTTCAAAAAGTGTGGGCTGCCTATGTTTGGCTTGCTGTGATAATCAGCTGTTATTCACCCTGAGTGACATGTATTCTCATATTTTCAAGGTGTGGGCTGCCTGTGTTTGCCTAGCTGGGATAATCAGCCCTTATTCACACTGAGTTAGTCGTACGCTCATATTTGCAAGGTGCGGACTGCCTGAGTTTGGCTAGCTTGGATTAATCAGCCCTTACTCACAGTGAGTTACATGTATGCTCATACTTACAAGGTGTGGGCTCCCTGTGCTTGGCCAGCTGGTATAATCAGCCCTTCTTTACACTGAGTTACATGTATGCCCATATTTACAAGGTGAGAGCTTCCTGTGTTTGGGTAGCTTTAATAATCAGCCCTTATTCACACTGGAGTTACATGTGTGCTCACATTTAACATGGGTGGGCTGCCTGTGTTTGGCTAGCTGGGATAATCAGCCCTTATTCACACTGAGTTACATGTACGCTCATACATACAAGGTGTTGCCTGCCTGTGTTTCACTCGCTGGCATAATCAGCCATTATTCACACTGAGTTACACGTATTCTCATACCTACAATGTGTCGTCTGCCTGTGTTTCGCTCACAGGCGTAATCAACCCATAATCACACTGAGTTATATGTATGCTCATATACAAGCTGTGAGCTCCCTGTGTTTCGCTACCAGGGATAATCAGCCCTTATTCCCAGTGAGTTCCATGTACGCTCATATTTTCAAGGTGTGGGCTGCCTGTGTTTCTCTAGCTGGGATAATCAGCCCTTATTCACACTGAGTTACATGTATGCTCATATTTACAAGGAGTGAGCTGCCTGTCTGTTTTGCTGGAATTTTCAGCTCTTATTCATACTGAGTTACATGTATGCTCATATTTGCAAGGTGTGAGCTGACTGTGTTTGGCTAGCTAGAATAATCTGCCTTTATTCACTCTGAGTTACATGTATGCTAATATTGACAAGGTGTGAGCTGCCTATGTTTTGCTAGCTGAGATAATCCACTTACTGTATTCACACTGGAGTTACATGTATGCTCATGTTTATAAACTCTGCTTCCTCTCTTTAGCTAGCTATGTAGTCAGCCCTCATTCACACTGAATTACAGGTATGCTCATATTTACAATGTGTGGGCTACCTGTGTTTGGCAAGCTGGTATAATTAGCCTTTATTCACATTGAGTTACAGTACATGTTATCTCATATCTACAAGGTGTGTGCTGCCAGTGTTTGTCTATCTGGGATTATCAGGCCTTAATCATACTGACTTTCATGTACACTCATATTTAAGGTGTGGGCAGCCTGAGTTTTGGTAGCTGTGGTAATCAGCCCATATTGAACTGGATTATATGAATGTTAATATTTACAAGGTATGGGCTGCCTGTGCTTGGTTAGCTTGGATAATCAGCCACTATTCACACTGAGTTACATGTATGCTCATATTTACAAGGTGTGAGCTGCCTGTGTTTGCCTAGCTGGGATAATCAGCCCTTATTCACACTGAGTTACATGTATGTTCATATTTACAGGGCGTGAGCGGCCTGTGGTTTGCTAGCTGGGATAATCCGCCCTATTCAGACTGAGTTACATGTATGCTCATATTTACAAAGTGTGACCTGCTTGTGTTTGGCAAGCTGGGATAATCAGCCCATTTTCACACTGAGTTATATGCATCTTCATACTTCCGAGGTGTGAGCTGCCTCTGTTTGGCTAGCTGGGTCATCAGCCCTTATTCACCATGAGTTACATGTATGTTCATATTTACAAGGTGTGAGCCGCTTGTGGTTGGCTACCTGGATATTCTGCCCTTATTCACCCTGAGGTAAATGATGTTCTATATACAAGGTGTGAGCTGCCTCTGTTTGGCTAGCTGGGTCATCAGCCCTTATTCACACTGAGTTACATGCATGCTCGTGCCACAAGCTGTGGGCTGCCTGTTTTTGGCTAGCTGGGATAAAGGTCATTATTCACACTGAGTTGCATGTATTCTCATACTTACAAGGTGTGAGCTTCCTGTATCTGGCTAGCTGTATAATTAGCCCTTATTTACACTGAGTTACTTGTATGCTTATATTACCAGGTGATAGCTGCCTGTGTTTGGCTAGGTGGAATAATCAACCCTAATTCAGACTGGGTTACATGAATCTTCATATTTACAAGGTGTGAGCTGCCTGTGTTTGTCTAGCTGGGATAATCAGCCCTTATTCACACTGAGTTACATGTATGTTCATATTTACAAGGTGTGAGCTGCCTGTGGTTTGCTAGCCGGATAATCCGCCCTATTCAGAATGAGTTACATGTATGCTCATATTTACAAGGTGTGGGCTGCCTGTGTTTGGCTAGCTGGGATAATCAGCCCTTCTTCACACTGAGTTATATGCATCTTCATACTTCCGAGGTGTGAGCTGCCTCTCTTTGGCTACCTGGGTCATCAGCCCTTATTCACATTGAGTTACATGCATGCTCATACTTACAAGGTGTGGGCTGCCTATTTTTGGCTAGCTGGGATAAAAAGCCATTATTCACACTGAATTGCATGTATTCTCATACTTACAAGGTGTGAGCTGTCTGTGTCTGGCTAGCTCAGATAATTAGCCCATATTTACACAGAGTTACTTGTATGCTCATATTTACCAGGTGAGAGCTGCCTGTGTTTGGCTGGGTGGAATAATCAACCATAATTCAGACTGGGTTACACGTATGCTCACATTTAGAAGGTGTGGGCTGCCAGTGTTTGGCTAGCTGGGATAATCAGCCCTTATTCACACTGAGTTACATGTATGCTTATATTGACAAGGTGTGAGCAGTCTGTGTTTGGCTAGCTGGGTAATCAGCCCTGATTCACACTGAGTTACACGCATGCATATATTTACAAGGTTTGAGCTGCCTGTGTTTGGCTAGCTGGAATAATCAGCCCTTATTCACACTTAGTTACATGTATGCTCATATTTACAAGGTGAGAGCTTCCTGTGTTTGGCTAGCTGGCATAATCAGCCCTTATTCACACTGAGTTACAAGCATGCTCTTACTTACAAGGTGAGGGCTGCCTGTCTTTCGCTCGCTGGCATAATCAGCCATTATTCACACTGAATTACATGTATGCGCATACCTACAATGTGTTGTCTGCTTGTGTTTCGCTCACTGGCATAATCAACCCATAATCACACTGAGTTATATGCATGTTCATACTTGCAAGGTGTGAGCTGCAAGTGTTTGACTAGCTGGAATAATCAGCCCTTATTCACACTGAGTTGCATGTATGCTCATACTTACAAGGTGTGAGCTGCCTGTGTTTGGCTAGCTGGAATAATCAGCCCTTTTTCACACTGAGTTACATATATGCTCATGTTTACAAAGTGTGAGCTGCCTGTGTTTGGCTACCTGGAATAATCAGCCATTATTCACATTGAGTTACAAGAACATTCATTTTTACAGGGTGTGGGCTGCCTGTTTTTGGCTAGCTGGGATAATCAGCCCTTATTCACACTGAGTTACATGCATGCTCATACTTACAAGTTGTGTGCTGCTCGTGTCTGGCTAGCTCGGATAATCAGCCCTTATTTACACTGAGTTACATGAATGCTCATATTTGAAAGGTGTGGGCTGCCTGTGTTTGGCTAGCTTTGATAATCAGCCTTTTTTCATACTGAGTTACATGTACACTCATATTTACAAGATGTGGGCTGCCAGTGTTTGGCTCTCTGGGATATTCAGTCCTTATTTTCACTGACTTACTTGTGTGCTCATATTTACAAAGTGTAGTCTGCCTGTATTTGGCTAGCTATGTTGTCAGTCCTTATTTACCCTGAGTTACATGTATGCTCATACTTACAAGGTGTGGGCTGCCTGCGTTTGGCTAGCTGGGATAATCAAGCCTTATTCACACTGAGTTGCATGTTTGTTCATATTTACAAGGTGTGAACTGCTTGTGTTGGGCTAGCTGGGATAATCAACCCTTATTCACCCTGAGTTACATGTAAACTTATGCGTACAAGGTGTGGGCTGCCTGTGTTGGCTAGCTGAGTAATCAGCCCTTATTCACCCTAAGTTACATATATGCTCATATTTACAAGGTGTGGGCTGCCTATGTTTGGCTAGCGGGGATAATCAGCCCTTATACACCCTGAGTTACATGAAATCTCACATTTACAAGTTGTGATCTGCCTGTGTTTGGTTAGTTGGGGTAATCAGCCCTGATTCACACTGAGTTACATGCATGCTTATATTTACAAGGTGTGGGCTTTCTGTGTTTGGCTAGCTGGAATAATCAGCCCTTATTCACACTAAGTTACATGTATGCTCGCTTACAGGTGAGGGCTGCCTGTGTTTCATGCAGGCATAATCAGCCATTATACACTGTGTTACATGTAAGCTCATGCTTACATGGTTTGGGCTGCCTGTGTTTCGCTCGCAGGCATAATCGGCCATTATTCACACTGCATTACATGCATTCTCATATTTACAAGGTGTGACCTGCCTGTGTTTGGCTAGCTGGGATAATCAGCCCTTATTCACACAGAGTTACATGCATGCTCATATTTACGGGGTGCGGGATGCCTTTGTTTTGCTATCAGGGATAATCAGCCCTTATTCACCCTGAGTTACATGTAATCTTTTATTTATAATGTGTGGGCAGCCTGTGATTGGCTAGCAGGGAATAATCAGCCCTTATTGACCCTGAGTTACATGAATGCTCATATTAACAAGGTGTGGGCTACTTGTGTTTGGTTAGTTCGGATAATGAGCCCTTATTCACACTGAGTTACATATATGCTCATATTTTCAAGGTGTGGGCTGCCAGTGTTTTGTTCGCTGAGATAATAGAAACATAGAAACATAGAAACATAGAAACATAGAAGTTGACGGCAGATAAGGACCGCAAGGCCCATCCAGTCTGCCCATTTCTTTTTCTACCTTATAAATGTGCCATCGGCCTTTGCTCTGTCAGTGACCTATCCATTCATAGTCATTTGTATTGCTCCCTTATGCCTATCCCATGCCGGTTTGAAGCTCTGCACTGTATTCATAGCCACCACTTCTTGTGGTAAGCCATTCCATGCATCTACTACACTTTCTGTGAAAAAGAATTTCCTCACATTCCCCCTTAATCGGCCTCCCTCTAATCTCATGCTGTGTCCTCTTGTCCTGCTATTTTTCTTATATTTAAACATGTTAGACTCTTTCACCTTGTTTATGCCCTTAAGGTGTTTAAATGTCTCGATCATATCACCTCTCTCCTCCTTTGCTCAAGGTATACATATTGAGCTCCATTAATCTGTCCTCATATGTCTTCTGATGCAGTCCCTGCACCATTTGGTTGCCCTTCTCTGGACTGCCTCAATTTGAGTTAATGTCCTTGTGAAGGTGTGGCCTCCAATACTGCACGCAGTACTCAGATGGGGCCCAACCAATGTCTTGTACAGAGGTTATTACCTCCTCCACGACTTGTGATACCCCTAATAATACACCCTAACACCCACCTAGCCTTACCTACTGCTTTAGAGGTCTGCTTGGATGATTTTAGGTCATCAGTGATGATGATGCCCAAATCTCTTTCTTCCTTTGTGACTGCTAGCAACTCCCTCCCAGCCTATAAGTGGCTTCAGGTTTCTCTTCCCTATGCATGATTTTTCACTTCTTTGCATTAAATCCCAGTTGCCACTCTTCTGACCATTTGCTAGTTTATCCAGATCTCTTCTCATTCTGCCCACCCATCTGGATCATCTACTCTGTTGCAGATCTTGGTGTCATCTGCAAACAGACAAGCCTTACCCTCTAGTCCATCTCTGAGGTCACTAATGAAGATGTTGAATAGGACTGGCCCAGGACTGATCCCTAAGTACCCACTTGTGACTTGCATCTCTTCTGACTGTATACCATTTACCACCACTCTCTGTTTTCTGCCCGTCAACCAGTTTGCCACCCAGTTGACCAACTCTGACCCACCCGAGCCTACCTGCTTATTTATCAATCTTCTATGTGGAACAGTGTCAAAAGCTTTGCTGCAGTCAAGGTGGCGACATCAACTGCTCCCCTGGTCCACCACTCTGGTTACCCAGTCAAAGAAATCTATGAGATTAGTTTGACAGGACCTTCCTTTGTAAACCATGCTGTCTTGGATCCTGTGCCCTATGGATTCCAGGTGTTGCACTATCCTTTCCTTGAGTGCCTCCATAATCTTGCCCACTACTGAGTAGAGACTGACTGGTCTGTAGTTCCCCGCCTCCTCCCTGCTGCCACTCTTGTGGAGGCGGGATCACATGAACCCTTCTCCAGTCTTCTGGGACCTCTCCTGTGCTCAGAGACTCACTAAACAATTCTGCTAATGGCTCTGCTAGTTCCTCCTTTAGCTCCTTAAGTACCCTGGGATGTATGCCATCAGGTCCCATTGCCTTATCCACCCTGAGCTTAGTAGCTCTTGTAGGATCCCTTTCTTTTGTGAAGGGAGTAGTGCTCACCTCCTCCCCTGTGTCCATGATGCTGAGCTGTGGGCCCTGCCCTACCTTCTCTTCAGTAAATACTGAGCAAAAGTATCTATTTAGGATAGATGCATTTACAGGGTCCTCCTCCTCACATGCTCCCTTTCTCCATTAAGCTAGCAATACCCCTCTTGACTTTCTCCTTTCACTAATGTATCTATAGAAGTCTTGTCACCTTCTTTTACTGTTCGTGCTAGTGTTTCCTCAGTTTGGGACTTTGCCTGCCTTACTGCCTTCCCTGCTTCCCTTAGGGCAGTTTGGTATGCCTCCCTATCTTCATCCGCTGTGTTCCTTATATTTCCTGAAGGCCAGCCTTTTTGGCTCTGACCTTTTCTGCTACTGTATTTGAGAACCAAAGTGGTTCCTTCTTCTTTTGCACTTCCTTTTCTGTCTAACACAATGGGATGTTGCTTCAAGTATTGTATCCTTAATGCTTGCCCACTTTGCCTGTACCTCCTCACCTGTGTTTCTTTTTGCCAGGGCTAGCTTAACTCTGTTGGCCATCTTATCAAAGTCAGCTCCTCTGAAGTCCCATATTTTTGCCTTGGAATGGGATGATTTAGATGTAGTAGCCAAATTGAACCATATCATGTGATGGTCACTGGCCCCCAGGTGACCTTCTACCTGGAGATCTGTGATCCCTTCTATGTTAGTCAGTACTAGATCTAGGATAGCCCTGTCTCTTGTGGGTTGCTGTACCAGTTGTTTGAGGCCCTCCCCCTGCAGGGAATCCACTATGAGTCTAGTTCTGGTAGATGTTCCTGCTGGTATTGACCAGTCTGTATCTGGCATGTTGAAGTCTCCCATTATCAGAACCTCCCTTTAGCTGTCATGTTTTGTATATCTTCTAACAATAATGTGTCTATGTCCTCCCTCTGGTCTGGGGCCTGTAGACAACCCAGTTCTTATGGCTGTCCCATTTCCTGTTTCAGGGTGACCCACAGTTCTTCTGGCTCCTTATGTGTATTCTGAATTTCTGTAGCTTTGATATTTTCATTAACATACAGGCCACTCCTCCCCCTTTTGCATCTCGGTCTCTTCTGAACAATACATAGCCAGGTACTGAAGTCTCCCAAGTGTGGTTACTGGTAAACCATGTCTCACTAATTGCTACTATGTCCAGTTTAGCCTCTGACATTATTGCCTGCAGGTCTGGGATCTTATTTCCCAGGCTGTGAGCATTGTGTACATGATTTTCCATTGGCCAGATTTTGGTGTGTTAGTTGTTGGGTGAAGTTTGGCATTACGCCCTGTGCATCGTATGGGGAGACAAACCTTTTGTCTTACCTGGTGATGCAAATGAGCAGCAAACACGCTGAATTCCTGTTTGACCACCAGCTGAGGGAGGTGTTCTTCCCATTCGGATATGAGTTGCTGCCCCTCTCCCATTTGCTAGTTTAAATATTCTGCAAAGACATCAAACTTCTGCCCCAATGCACTGACTCCTCTTTAGTCAGATGCAGTCCATCAAATTTAAAGAACTTTCGCTCCCAGAACTGTTGCCAGTTCCTACAAATCTGTGTCCTTTTCCTGGCACAGTCCTTGAGCCACGTGTTTAGCTCCCCTATCTCCCTTCTCTGACCTTCCGTCCATCTGCTCCCTTCTCCCAGACTGGCAGGATCTCAGAGAAGGAGATGAAACGAAATAGATGATAGTTTGTCACCCAGCTTAGTCAGGTGTTCTTGGTCTCCACAACTGACCGGCTGGTAGGATCATTAGTCCCTATGTGTACTAGGACATCAATGTTTTCTCCTGCTTTGTGAACAATTTTAGCAATGCGGTCAGTGTCTCTCCATGCTGATGTACCCTGAGACATCTGACCATCACCCTGGCTGGAGATGGGTATCAACTACGAATCATTGAGTCTCCTATGATCAGAGTTTTTGGATTCCTTTGTGCTTGTTTAGTTTTGGTTCCTGATTTGGGTGAGTATTGTTGTGCTAGCTCCTGTGCGCAGTGTCCTGCTCTGCAGTGTCTTCTGCCTCTTTATTTGATTTCAGAGATAGAGGCAGATACCTGTTTGTAGTGTTTATATGGTTTTTGGAGGTAATGTGTTAGAGAGCAGAGAGTGATGGGGCACCTGATTTGCTCCTCCTAACCACCTGCCAACCTCCTGGACCAACTACCCTCTGTCTAATCAGCCCTTATTCACACTGAGCTACATGTATGCTCATATTTACATGGTATGTGCTGCCTATGTCTGGCTAGCTATGTAGTCAGCCCTTATTCACACTGAGTTATATGCATGTTCATACTTACATACTTGGCTAGCGGGGTAATCAGCCCTTATTCACACTGAGTTACATGTATGCTCATATTTACAAGGTGTGAGTTGCCTGTGTTTGGCTAGCTGGGATAATCATCCCTTATTCACACTGAGTTAAATGTATGCTCATATTTACAAGGTGTGGGCTGCCTGTGTTTCGCTCTGTGGCATAATCAGCCATTATTCGTGCTGAGTTAGATGCATGCTCATATTTAAAAGATGTGGGCTGCCTGTGTTTGGCTATCTGGGATAATCAGCCCTTATTTCTCTGTATGCTCATATTTGCAAGGTGCGGGCTGCCTGTGTTTTGTTTAGTTGGGATAATCTGCCCTTATTCATGCTGAATTACATGCATGCCCTTATTTACAAGGTGTGAGCTGCCAGTGTTTGGCTAGATGGGATAATCAGCCCTTATTCACCCTGAGTTACATGTACGCTCATATTTATAAGGTGTGATCTGCCTGTGTTTCGCTAGCTGGGATAATTAGTCCATATTCACACTGAGTTACATGTGCGCTCATATTTACAAGGTATGAGCTGCCTGTGTTTTGCTAGCTGGGATAATCAGCCCATATTCACACTGAGTTACATGTATGCTCATATTTGCAAGTGGGTGCCTGTGTTTGGCTAGCTGGGATAATCAGCCCTTATTCAAACTGAGTTACACGTACTCTCATATTTACACAATTTGCTCTGCCTGTGTTTGCCTAGCTGGGATAATCGGCCCTTAGTCACACTAGCTTACATGTGTGTTCATATTTACAAGCTGTTGGCTGCTTGTGTTTTCCTAGCTCTGTAATCAGCGCTTTTTCACCCTGAGTTACATGTATGTTCATACTTACAAGGTGTGAGCTGCTTGTGGTTGGCTACCTGGGATAATATGCCCTTATTCACCCTGAGGTACATGTATGTTCATAAATACAAGGTGTGTGCTACCTCTCTTTGGCTAGCTGAATAATCAGCCATTATTCACACTGAGTTATATGTACGCTCATATTCAAAGGGTGTGGGCTGCCTATGTTTGGCTTGCTGTGATAATCAGCTGTTATTCACCCTGAGTTACATGTATGCTCATATTTTCAAGGTGTGGGCTGCGTGCGTTTGCCTAGCTGGGATAATCAGCCCTTATTCACTCTGAGTTAGTCGTACGCTCATATTTGCAAGGTGTGGGCTGCCTGTGTTTGGCTAGCTTGGATAAATCAGCCCTTACTCACAGTGAGTTACATGCATGTTCATACTACAAGGTGTGGCCCTGTGCTTGGCTAGCTGTGTAATCAGCCCTTCTTCACAATGAGTTACATGTATGCTCATATTTACAGGTGTGGGCTTCTATGTTTGGCTTGCTGTGATAATCAGCCCTTATTCACACTGAGTTGCATGTATGCTGATATTTTCAAGGTGTGACCTGCTTGTGTTTGCCTAGCAGGGATAATCAGCCCTTATTCACACTGAGTTACATGCACGTTCATACTTACAAGGTGTGAGCTGCCTGTGTTTGGCTAGCTGGTATAATCAGCCCTTCTTTACACTGAGTTACATGTATGCCCATATTTACAAGGTGAGAGCTTCCTGTGTTTGGGTAGCTTTAATAATCAGCCCTTATTCACACTGAGTTACATGTGTGCTCACATTTACCGCAGGTGGGCTGCCTGTGTTTGGCTAGCTGGGATAATCAGCCCTTACTCACACTGAGTTACATGTATGCTCATACATACAAGGTGTTGCCTGCCTGTGTTTCGCTCGCTGGCATAATCAGCCATTATTCACACTGAGTTACATGTATGCTCATACCTACAACGTGTCGTCTGCCTGTGTTTCGCTCACTGGCGTAATCAACCCATAATCACACTGAGTTATATGTATGCTTATACTTACAAGCTGTGAGCTGCCTGTGTTTCACTACCTGGGATAATCAGCCCTTATTCTCAGTGAGTTCCATGTACGCTCATATTTTCAAGGTGTGGGCTGCCTGTGTTTCTCTAGCTGGGATAATCAGCCCTTATTCACACTGAGTTATATATATGCTCATACTTACAAGGTGTGTGCTTCCCGTGTTTTACTCGCTGGTATAATCAGCCCTTATTCACACTGAGTTACATGTATGCTCATATTTACATGGAGTGAGCTGACTGTGTTTGTTTAGCTGGAATTTTAAGCTCTTACTCACACTGAGTTACATGTATGCTCGTATTTGCAAGGTGTGAGCTGCCTGTGTTTGGCTAGCTAGAATAATCGGCCTTTATTCACTCTGAGTTACATGTATGCTAATATTGACAAGGCATGAGCTGCCTATGTTTTGCTAGCTGAGATAATCACACTTATTCACACTGAGTTACATGTATGCTCATGTTTACAAGGCGTGTGCTTCCTCTCTTTGGCTAGCTATGTAATCAGCCCTCATTCACACTGAATTACAGGTATGCTCATATTTACAATGTGTGGGCTGCCTGTGTTTGTGAAGCTGGTATAATCAGCCCTTATTCACATTGAGTTACGTGTACATATTTGTTCATATCTACAAGGTGTGAGCTGCCAGTGTTTGTCTAGCTGGGATTATCAGGCCTTAATCACACTGAGTTCATGTACTCTCATATTTAAAGGTGTGGGCAGCCTGAGTTTTGGTAGCTGGGGTAATCAGCCTATATTCGCACTGGGTTACATAAATGTTAATATTTACAAGGTATGGGCTGCCTGTGCTTGGTTAGCTCGGATAATCAGCCCCTATTCACTGATGAGTTACATGTATGCTCATATTTACAAGGTGTGAGCTGCCTGTGTTTGTCTAGCTGGGATAATCAGCCCTTATTCACACTGAGTTACATGTATGTTCATATTTACAAAGTGTGAGCTGCCTGTGGTTTGCTAGCTTGGATAATCCACCCCTATTCAGACTGAGCTACATGTGTGCTCATATTTACAAGGTGTGGGCTGACTGTGTTTGGCTAGCTTGGATAATCAGCCCCTATTTACACTGTGTTACATGTATGCTCATATTTACAAGGTGTGATCTGCCTGTGTTTGGCTAGCTGGGATAATCAGCCCATATTCACACTGAGTTACATGTATGCTCATATTTGCAAGGTGTGGGCTGCCTGTGTTTGGCTAGCTGGGATAATCAGCCCTTATTCAAACTGAGTTACACATACGCTCATATTTACAAGTTTGCTCTGCCTGTGTTTGCCTAGCTGGGATAATCGGCTCTTATTCCACTGGGTTACATGTGTGTTCATATTTACAAGGTGTTGGCTGCTTTTCTTTGCCTAACTCTGTAATCGCGCTTTTTCTCCCTGAGTTACATGTATGCTCATATTTACAAGGTGTGGGCTGACTGTGTTTGGCTAGCTTGGATAATCAGCCCCTCTTTACACTGTGTTACATGAATGCTCATATTTACAAGGTGTGGGCTGCCTGTGTTTGGCTAGCTGGGATAATCAGCCCTTCTTCACTCTTAGTTACATGTATGCTCATATTTACAAAGTGTGACCTGTCTGTGTTTGGCAAGCTGGGATAATCAGCCCATTTTCACACTGAGTTATATGCATGTTCATACTTCCGAGGTGTGAGCTGCCTCTGTTTGGCTAGCTGGGTCATCAGCCCTTATTCACACTGAGTTGCATGCATGCTCATACTTACAAGGTGATCTGCCTGTCTTTGGCTAGCTGGGATAAAAAGCCATTATTCACACTGAGTTGCATGTATTCTCATACTTACAAGATGTGAGCTGCCGGTGTCTGGCTAGCTCGGATAATTAGCCCTTATTTACACTGAGTTACTTGTATGCTCATATTTGCCAGGTGAGAGCTGCATGTGTTTGGCTAGGTGGAATAATCAACCCTAATTCAGACTGGGTTACATGTATGCTCATATTTAGAAGGTGTGGGCTGCCAGTGTTTGGCTAGCTGGGATAATCAGCCCTTATTCACACTGAGTTACATGTATGCTTATATTGAGAAGGTGTGAGCTGTCTGTGTTTGGCTAGCTGGGTAATCAGCCCTGATTCACACTGAATAACACGCATGCATATATTTACAAGGTCTGAGCTGCCTGTGTTTGGCTAGCTGGAATAATCAGCCCTTTATTCACACTGGGTTGCATGTATGCTCTTGCACTACAAATTGAGGGGCTGCCTGTGTTTTGCTCGCTGGCATAATCAGCCATTATTCACACTGAGATACAGGTATGCTCATACCTACAATGTGTTGTCTGCCTGTGTTTCGCTCACTGGCATAATCAACCCATAATCACACTGAGTTATATGCATGTTTATACTTGCAAGGTGTGAGCTGCAAGTGTTTGGCTAGCTGGAATAATCCGCCCTTCTTCACACACTGAGTCACATGTATGCTCATATTTACAAGGTGCAGGCTGCCTGTGTTTGGCTAGCTGGATCATCAGCCCTTATTCACACTGAGTTACATGTATGCTCATACTTACAAGGTGTGGGCTGCCTGTGTTTGGCTAGCAGGGATAATCGGCCCTTATTCACTCTTAGTTACATGTATGCTCATATTTACAAGGTGCGGGCTGCCTGTGTTTCGCTAGCTGGGATAATCACCCTTATTCACATTGAGTTACATGTATGATTATGTTTACAAAGTGTGCGCTGCCTGTGTTTGGCTAGCTGGAATAATCAGCCGTTATTCACACTGAGTTACCAGAACGTTCATATTTACAAGGTGTGGGCTGCCTGTTTTTGGCTAGCTGGGATAATCAGCCCTTATTCACACTGAGTTGTGTGTTTGCTCTTATTTACAAGGTGAGCTGCCTGTGTTTGGCTAGCTGGAATAATCAGCCCTTTTCACACTGAGTTATATATGCTCATATTTACAAAGTGTGAGCTGCCTGTGTTTGGCTAGCTGGAATAATCAGCCGTTATTCACACTGAGTTACAAGAGCGTTCATTTTATGTTTGCTTGCAGTATGCAAGAAACAAAGATGCCATCATCCGAGATTTCGGAGGTGTGTCACCTCCTCCTCCAATTCAGTCAATGCTGGCAGGTGCCGCCCCTGTAAGCCAATGCATGCTGGAGATGTCTATGACAAGCTCCAAAATGCAGTGGCATACAGTTCAAAGGGGGAGCTACACTTGAATGAGCAGCGATAGATGTCAGCCTGCTCATGCACAGCTCCCCACACACACACCTGCATGCACTTGAGCATGCACACCCCTGCACGCGCGCACACACACACTGTATAGCCGACTGGGGTGCTCTATCCTCATGGCTGTGCTGCACTCCCCGCCCCCAAAGCCTTCCAAATGCCATGCTGGGTGCCCACCCCAGCATGGCAATAATGATATAGCTGGCGGGGTGCCCAATCTGTCGGCTCCACTGTCCTCACCCCAAGTCTGGGTGCCACGCTGGGAGCCCACCCCAGCGTGGCAATCGATGGTTTGGCCGACGGTGCCCAATCCCCTTTGGCTGAACGCCTCCCAACCATCCTTGTGCCATGCTGGGGCCACCCCAGCATGGCAAACGTCCCATCATCATTGTAATCTAAAATAACACCTTAAAGTAAAAACGGTCCCACCTAGTCTCCCTAGCCCCCCCCACAACCCACACCCACCCTGCGCCCCTGCCTCCCACACCCCCCATACCCTCTGGAGCTCAAGCGCGACGATCTTGATGGACGGGAACATGTCTGCACTCTTCAAAGCCGACCGCTGAACTGAGGAAATGCTGGTAAGCTGTATAATGGCTAGATGGGGTTTTTCAACTTTATGCATATCTCATGCATTTTGGAATTTTGCAAAATTTTCAACATGGGGTTTTGGGACCCTTCTCATGAATGATGTCACTGTCATGGGCGTTATTCGGGCCTGAAGGGGTGGTTCGCGGTCGCCGCGAAATCACCCGCGCTTCGACTGAATATCTGTGACGTGATATCGATTAGAAGTCGCTAAACCATGTTGAAAATTTCGCAAAAAATTCCAAAACATGACGTTTTATTTACGCAAATGCGAAGTTCCTACACACGCCGTAAGTTTGTGAATTTTCAATTTTTACTCCAGATTTTCAACATTGCCATTTTACCACACTTCTTATAGTGTACAGCTGTCATTTTCACATCTCACCCAAAACATGTTTCCGCCCATGTAGCGCACAATGAAGCAGTCGGTCTCTTGAAATCAATGTACAGGACAAATTAAGAAAATCACAGTGACACTGTTCATGAGCAGAGGTCTTAAAATGGCTATGTTGAAAATGTGAAAATTCCTAAAAATGACTGTTTCACGAGGGTGCATTGCGCAGTTCCCACGCTCGCTCGTAAGTTCGCGAATTTTCAATATTTTCACTCCAGATTTTCAACATTGGCATTTTACCACACCTCCTTATGAGCAGTACAGCTGTCATTTTTCACATCTTGCCCAAAATGTGTTTCCGCCCATGTAGCGCACAATGGCGCAGTTGATGTGCAAAATCAATGTATGGGACACATTAAGAAAATCACAGTGACACTGTTCATGAGCAGAGGTCTTAAAATGGCTATGTTGAAAATTTGGTGAAAAAATTCCTAAAAATGACTGTTTTACGAGCGTGCGTTGCACAGTTCCTATGCATGCTCGTAAGTTTGCGAATTTAATATTCTCACTCCAGATTTTCAACATTGCCATTTTATTACACTTCTTTATGAACAGTACAGCTGCAATTTTTCATATGTCGCCCAAAATGTGTTTTCGCACATGTAGCGCACAATGGTGCTGTTGGTGTGCGAAAGCAATGTTTAGGACAGATTAAGAAAATCACAGTTACACTGTTCATGAGCAGAGGTCTTAAAATGGCTATGTTGAAAATTTGGTGACAAAAGTCCATAAAATGACTGTGTTACGGTGAGCATTACGCAGTTTCCACGCACCTTGTAAGTTCATGACTTTGTAATATTTTCAGTCCAGATTTTCACCAGTGGGATTTTTCCACACTTCCTTATGAACAGTACAGCTGTCATTTTTCACAACATGGCTGAAGTGTGTTTTCACACTTTCAGCGCAGAGATGCGTGGTCGCTGTGGGAAATCATTGTAGACACAGATAAAGAAAATCACAGTGACACTGTTCACGATCGGAGGCACCAAAATGCCTGAGTTGACAATCTGCTGTAAAAAATCTCCAACCTAATTATATTACGGGTGTGCGTTGCACAGTTTCTATGTACGCTCGTGACTTCACCATTTTTTAAATATTTTTACTACAGATTTGCAACATTGCCATTTTTTACACCTCCCCATGAACAGTACAGCTGTCATTTTTTACATCCTGTTCGGAATGTTTTTGCACCTGTGGTGCTAAATGCCGTAGTCACTGTGCATAAGCAGCTTTCAGCTAACAAACTGATATTCCCCCTGTTCATGAGGTGGGGTCACAAAAAAAACATGTTGAAAATTTGGGTGAAAATACCAACGAATCTAACACCTGAGATATTAGGGTTTCCAACCATAGCACGCCAACCATGTGAGAGAATGACAGGCATCAGGGTGTGACTTGGGATTCTTGCCTGTGATGCTCATGCCATTCACACCCTGCAGTCAGTGAGAGGCATTGAGGTATGCTTGGACTCTCCGACCCCAAAGTTCACCCCATTCTCCTATGTTGCACCCGTCTCCGCATTTCCTAATGAAATGGGTGCGATAAGGGCCAAAGACCCTGTTGAACACTGTGACACTGTCAGTGTCTGCAGGTGGGGTGTGGTGAAATGGCGGCTGCTATGCCTGATGACCCAAACGCACACCCCAATGCCCGCTACTCTCTGCAGGGTGGTGGGGTTGGCTTCAGTTCAATACTTCACTGCCATTCCTATTACGCAGCTCTGTAACTTCTACACTACCACTGCCAATGCCAGCAAGCAAACATTCAGCATTGACAAATGCTTGTTACATGGTGTGGGCTGCCTGTTTTTGGCTAGCTGGGATAATCAACCCTTATTCACATTGAGTTACATGCATGCTCATACTTACAAGTTGTGTGCTGCCCGTGTCTGGCTAGCTCGGATAATCAGCCCTTATTTACACTGAGTTACATGAATGCTCATATTTACAAGGTGAGAGCTGCCTGTGTTTGGCTAGGTGGGATGATCAGCCCTTTTTCACACTGAGCTACTTGTACACTCATATTTGAAAGGTGTGGGCTGCCTGTGTTTGGCTAGCTTTGATAATCAGCCTTTTTTCATACTGAGTTACATGTACACTCATATTTACAAGACGTGGGCTGCCAGTGTTTGGCTCTCTGGGATAATCAGCCCTTATTCTCACTGACTTACTTGTATGCTCATATATACAAAGTGTAGGCTGTCTGCATTTGGCTAGCTGTGTTGTCAGCCCTTATTTACCCTGAGTTACATGTATGCTCATATTTACAAGGTGTGGGCTGCCTGCATTTGGCTAGCTGGGATAATCAAGCCTTATTCACACTGAGTTACATGTTTGTTCATATTTACAAGGTGTGAACTGCTTGTGTTGGCTAGCTGGGATAATCAACCCTTATTCACCCTGAGTTACATGTAAGCTTATACGTACAAGGTGTGGGCTACCTGTGTTGGCTAGCTGAAAAATCAGCCTTATTCACCCTAAGTTACATGTATGCTCATATTTACAAAGTGTGGGCTGCCTATGTTTGCTAGCAGGGATAATCAGCCCTTATACACCCTGAGTTACATGAAATCTCATATTTACAAGTTGTGGGCTGCCTGTGTTTGGTTAGTTGGGGTAATCAGCACTGATTCACACTGAGTTACATGCATGCTTATATTTACAAGGTGTGGGCTTTCTGTGTTTGGCTAGCTGGAATAATCAGCCCTTATTCACACTAAGTTACATGTATGCTCATATTGGCAAGGTGTGAGCTGCCAGTGTTTGGCTAGCTGGTATAATCTGCCCTTATTCACACTGAGTTACATGTATGCTCTTACTTACAAGGTGAGGGCTGCCTGTGTTTCGCTCGCAGGCATAATCAGCCATTATTCACACTGCATTACATGCATGCTCATACTTACAAGGTGTGACCTGCCTGTGTTTGGCTAGCTGGGATAATCAGCCCTTATCCACATAGAGTTACATGCATGCTCATATTTACAAGGTGTGGGCTGCCTGTGTTTTGCTATCAGGGATAATCAGCCCTTATTCACCCTGAGTTACATGTAAGCTTATATTTATAATGTGTGGGCAGCCTGTGTTTGGCTAGCAGGGATAATTAGCCCTAATTCACTCTGAGTTACACGCATGCTCATATTAACAAGGTGTGGGCTACTTGTGTTTGGTTAGTTGGGATAATGAGCCCTTATTCACACTGAGTTACATATATGCTCATATTTTCAAGATGTGGGCTGCCAGTGTTTCATTCGCTGAGATAATCAGCCCTTATTCACACTGAGCTACATGTATGCTCATATTTACATGGTATGTGCTGCCTATGTCTGGCTAGCTATGTAGTCAGCCCTTATTCACACTGAGTTGTATGCCTGTTCATACTTACATACTTGGCTAGCTGGGTAATCAGCCCTTATTCACACTGAGTTAAATGTATGCTCCTACTTACAAGGTGTGGGCTGCCTGTGTTTTGCTCTGTGGCATAATCAGCCATTATTCACGCTGAGTTAGATGCATGCTCATATTTACAAGGTGTGAACTGCTTGTCTTTGGCTAGCTGGGGTAATCAGCCCTATTCACCCTGAGTTACATGTATGCTCTTATTAACACTGTGTGGGATGTCTGTGTTTGGCTAGCTGGTATAATCAGCCCTTATTCACACTGAGCTACATGTACGCTCATATTTTCAAGGTGTGAGCTGCCAGCATTTGGCTAGCTGGGATTATCAACCCTTATTCACACTGAGTTACATGTATGTTCATATTTACAAGGTGTGAACTGCTTATGTTTGGCTAGCTGGGATAATCAGCCCTTATTCACCCTGAGTTACATGTAAGCTTACACTTACAAGGTGTGGGCTACCTGTGTTGGCTAGCTGAGTAATCAGCCCTTATTCACCCTAAGTTACATGTATGCTCATATTTACAAGGTGTGGCTCTGCCTATGTTTCATTAGCTTGGATAATCAGCCCTTATACACCTTTGAGTTGCATGTATAGCCTCATATTTACAAGGTGTAGGCTGCCTGTGTTTGGCTAGCTGTGCAATGAGCCCTTATTCACTCTGAGTTACATGTATGCTCATATTAATGCGGTGTGGGATGCCTGTATTTGGCTAACTGGGATAATCAGCCCTTTTTCACGGTGAGTTACATGTACGTTCATATTTACAAGGTGTGGGCTGCCTATCTTTGGCTATCTGGGAGAATCAGCCCTTATTCACCCTGAGTTACATGTAAGCTTACACTTACAAGGTGTGGGCTACCTGTGTTGGCTAGCTGAGTAATCAGCCCTTATTCACCCTAAGTTACATGTATGCTCATATTTACAAGGTGTGGCCTGCCTATGTTTGGCTAGCTTGGATAATCAGCCCTTATACACCTTGAGTTGCATGTATAGCTCATATTTACAAGGTGTAGGCTGCCTGTGTTTGGCTAGCTGTGCAATGAGCCCTTATTCACTCTGAGTTACATGTATGCTCATATTAATGCGGTGTGGGATGTCTGTATTTGGCTAACTGGGATAATCAGCCCTTTTTCACGGTGAGTTACATGTACGTTCATATTTACAAGGTGTGGGCTGCCTATCTTTGGCTATCTGGGAGAATCAGCCCTTATTCACCCTGAGTTACATGTATGCTCTTATTAACACGGTGTGGGATGCCTGTGTTTGGCTAGCTGGTTTAATCAGCCCTTATTCACACTGAGCTACATGTATGCTCATATTTTCAAGGTGTGAGCTGCCTGTGTTTGGCTAGCTGGGATAATCAGCCCTTATTCACACAGAGTTAGATGCATGCTCTAATTTAGAAGGTGTGGGCTGCCTGTGTTTGGCTAGCAGGAATAATCAGGCCTTATTCACACTGAGTTACATGTATGTTCATATTACGAGGTGTGGTCTGCTATATTTGTCTAGCTCTGTAATCAGCCCTTTTCACCCTTAGTTACATGTATGTTCATATTTACAAGGTGTGAGATGCTTCTGTTTGGCTAGCAGAGATAATCAGCCCTTATTCACCCTGAGTTATACATATGCTCATATTTACAAGGAGTAGGCTGCCTATTTGTAGCTAGCTGGGATAATGAGCCCTTATTCACACTGAGTTCCATGTATGTTCATATTTACAAGGTGTGAACTGCTTGTGTTTGGCTAGCAGGGATAATCAGCCCTTATTCACCCTGAGTTACATGTAGCTTATACTTACAAGGTGTGTTCTACCTTTGTTGGCTAGCTGAGTAATCAGCCCTTATTCCCCTAGGTTACATGTATGCTCATATTTACAAGTTGTGGGTTGCCTGTGTTTGGTTAGTTGGGAAAATCAGCCATTATTCACACTGACTTACAAGTATGCTCATATTTACAAAATGTGGGCTGCCTGTGTTTGGCTAGCTGGGATAATCAGCCCTTCTACACTGGGCTTCATGTATGCTCATATTTACAATGTGTGGCCTGCCTATGTTTGGCTTGCTGGGATAATCAGCCCTTATTCACACTGAGTTACATGTATGCTCATATTTACATGGTGTGGTCTGTCTGTGTTTGGCTAGATGGGATAATCAGCCTTTTCACTCTGAGCTACATATGCGCTCATATTTACAAAGTGTGGGCTGTGTGTGTTTGGCTAGCTGGGATAATCAGCCTTATTCACACTGAGTTACATGTACTTTCATATTTGCAAGGTGTGGGCTACCTGTGTTTGGCTAGCTGTGTAATCAGCCCTTATTCACCCTAAGTTACATGTATGCTCATATTTACAAGGTGTAGGCTGCCTATGTTTGGCTAGCAGGGATAATCAGCCATTATATACCCTGAGTTACATCTATGATCATATTTATAAGATGTAGGCTGCCTATGTTTGGCTAGCTGTGATCAGCCCTTATTCACTCTGAGTTTCATGTATGCTCATATTAACATGGTGTGGGATGCCTGTGTTTGGCTAACTGGGATAATCGGCCATTATTCACTCTGAATTACATGTATGCTCATATTAACATGGTGTGGGCTGCCTGTGTTTGGCTAGCTGGGATAATCAGCCCTTATTCTCACTGAGTTACATGTATATTCATATTTTCAAGGTGTGAACTGCCTGTGTTTGACTAGCTGGGATAATCAACCTTTATTCCCACTGAGTTACATGTACGCTCATATATTCAAGGTGTGGGCTGCCTGTGTTTGGCTAGCTGGGATAATCAGCCCTTATTCACACTGAGTTACGTGTACGTTCATATTTACATGGTGTGGGCTGCCTGTTTTTGGCAAGCTGGGGTAATCAGCCCTTATTCACACTGAGTTACATGCATGCTCATATTTTGAAGGTGTGGGCTGCCTGTGTTTGGCTAGCTGGGATAATCAGCCCTTATTCACACTGAGTTGCATGTACGCTCATATTTACAAGGTATGGGCTGCCTCTGTCTGGCTAGCTATGTAGTCATCCCTTAATCACATTTAGTTACATGCAGGGCCCCGATTTTCCTGCCACACATCACAGCAAAGTTCTGCGGCAGGGTTCTCATTTGCCGCAGAACTTCTGCGGCACTCAACACCAATTTCTGCGGCAATTCATTGGCACATTTTTATCTTTAATTTTTTTCCCTTTTTCTTTTTTGCCATATCTGACACAATGCACGCTCATAACACAGTTATTTTATGGGCGTTTGTCACCAAATTTTCAACATTGCCAGTTTAAGACCTCTGGTCATGAAGAGTATCGCTGTGATTTCCTTTATCTGTCCCGCACATTGATTTCGCACACCGACCGCGCCATTGTGCTCTACATTTGCAAAAACACATTTCAGGTGAGATGAGAAAAACGACAGTAGTACTGTTCATAAGGAGGTGTCGTACAATGGCAATACTGAAAATCTGGAGTGAAAATATTAAAAATGCTCAGTTACGAGCATGCGTAGGAACTGTGCAATGCACTCTCGTAAAACAGTCATTTTATGGGTGTTTGTCACGAAATTTTCAACATAGCCAGTTTAAGACCTCTGCTCATGACGAGTATCATTGTGATTTTTCTTAATCTGTCCCAAACATCGATTTCGCACACTGACCGCGCCACTGTGTGCTACATGGGAGAAAACACATTTCTTGTGAGGTTCATCGAAGATAGTCGCGCTGGGCTCTGGAGGTAAGTATGGATTGAGGTGGGGGTGAGGTGTGGGGAGCAGGGTACACAGAGGGTTGGTGCGGGTTGGGGAGGGGGGCAAAAGAATCAAGGAGGGAAGATTTTTTTGTTTCAGGTTTTTTTTTTTAGACTCAACAACGGACTTTTGCCACACTGGGGTGGGCTCCCAGCATGGCACCAGGCAGCTTTGGGGAGGAGCGTGAAGCCGATGGGGCATTGGGCACCCCCATTGGCAACGGAAGCTTTTGCCATACTGGGGTGAGCTCCCAGCATGGCACCAGGCAGCTTGGGGTGGGGACAGTGAAGCCGGCGGAGTTGGGCACCCCATCAGCAACGGAAGCTTGCCATGCTGGAGGCGCTCAGCATGGCACCAGGAAGCTTGGGGGACATGAAGCTGACAGGGTATTGGGCATGCCCGCCAGCAACGGAAGCTTTTGCCATGCTGGGGTGGGCAGACTTTTGGGGAGTAGTGAAGCCAACGGGGGATTGGGCATCCCCGTTGGTAAAGGACGTTGTTCCGTGGGCGACCGCGGATTCTGCAGGTGACGGCAAATTCTGCGGATATCTCCATGGTGTTGCCACACCAGCGGAAATGCAGAAGACTCGGGCCCTGGTTATATGCATGTTAATACTTACAAGGTGTGAGCTGCCAGTGTTTCTTTCGCTGGGATAATCAGCCCTTATTTACACTGAGTTACATGTATGCTCATATTTACAAGGTGTGGGCTGCCTGTGTTCGGCTATCTGGGATAATCAGACCTTATTATCACTGAGTTACTTGTCTGCTCATATTTACAAAGTGTGGGTTGCCTGCGTTTGGCTAGCTATGTAGTCAGCCCTTCTTTACCCTTAGTTACATGTATGTCCATATTTACAAGGTGTGGGCTGCCTGTCTTTGGCTAGCTGGGATAATCAGCCCTTATTCCCAATGAGTTACATGAATGTTCATATTTACAAGGTGTGAGCTGCTTGTGTTTGGCTAGCTGGGATAATCAGCCCTTATTCACCCTGAGTTACATGTAAACTTATATTTACAAGGTGTGGGCTACCTGTGTTTGGCTAGCTGTGTAATCAGCCCTTATTCACCCTAAGTTACATGTATGCTCATATTTACAAGGTGTGGGCTGCCTATGTTTTGCTAGCGGGGATAATCAGCCCTTATACACCCTGAGTAACATCTATGCTCATATTTACAAGGTGTGGGCCTTCTGTGTTTGGTTAGTTGGGATAATCAGCCATTATTCACACTGAGTTACATGTATGCTCATATTTACAAGGTGTGGGCTGCCTGTGTTTGGAAAGCTGGGATAATCATCCTTATTCACTCTGAGTTACATGTATTCTCATATTTATAAGATGTAGTCTGCCTATGTTTGGCTAGCAGGGATAATCAGCCCTTATTCACACTGAGTTACATGTATGTTCATATTTTCAAGGTGTGAGCTGCCTGTGTTTGGCTAGCTGGGATAATCATCCTTGTTCACACTGAGTTATAAGCATATTCATGTTAACAAGGTGTTGGCTGCCTGTGTTGCGTTAGCTGGGATAATCAGTCTTATTCACACTGAGTTACAAATACGTTAATATTTACAGGGTGTGGGCTGCCTGTTTTGCCAAGCTGGGATAATCAGCCCTTATTCACACAGAGTTAGCGCATGCTGTAATTTAGAATGTATGGGCTGCCTGTGTTTGGCTAGCTGGGATAATCAGTCCTTATTCACACCGAGTTACATGTGCGCTCAATTTACAAGGTATGGGCTGCCTGTGTCTGGCTAGCTATGTAGTCAGCCTTATTCACTTTTAGTTATGCAGGGGCCGATTTTTCTTGAGACATCCGAACAAAGTTCTGCGGAAGGGTCCTCATTTGCTGCAGAACTCCTGCGGCACTCAACACCAATTTCTGCGGCAATTCTGCGGCACATTTTTACCCTTAATTTTTTTCCTTTTTTTTTTTGTCATATCTGACACAATGCACGCTCACAACACAGTCATTTTATGGGTGTTTGTCACCAAATTTTCAACATAACCACTTTAAGACCTCTGCTTATGAACAGTATCTCTGTGATTTTCTTAATCTGTCCCGAACATTGATTTTGCACACCGACCGTGGCATTCTGTGCTACATGTGCAAAAACACATTTCGGGTGAGATGACAAAAATGACAGTAGTACTGTTCATAAGGAGGTGTGGTAAAATGGCAATACTGAAAATCTGGAGTGAAAATATTAAAAATGCTTGTAGTAACAAGCATGCATAAGACTTCATAACGCATGCTAGTAAAACACTCATTTTATGGTGTTTGTCACCAAATTTTCAACATAGCCAATTTAAGACCTCTGCTCATGAGGAGTATCACTGTGATTTTCTGAATCTGTCCCGAACATTGATTTCACACACCGACGGTGCCATTGTGCACTACATCTGCAAAAACACATTTTGGGTGAGATGTGAAAAATGACAGTTGTACTGTTCATAAGGAGGTATGGTAAAATGGCAATACTGAAAATCTGGAGAGAAAATATTAAAAATGCTCGAAGTTATGGTGGGCATAAGAAATGCATAGCATGCGCTCATAAAACAGTAATTTTGGGTAATATTTTCACCAGATTTTCAATATAAATTTTGAGGCCTACCTCATGAACTGTGACACTATCATTTTGTTAATCAATCTGGAAAGGTGGTTCACGCGGTGACTGCGGAACCACCTTTCGAGACAAGTAATGAAATATCAGTGTCACACTTCAAAGGTGGGGCCCGAAAACCCATGTTGAAATATGGTGAAAAATTCAGAAATGGCTGAGATATGCACTAAAGTTGAAAAAAAATTTATGCCATTATACAGCTTACGACATTTCTTCAGTTCATGGTCAGCTTTGAAGAGTGCAGGCGTGTTCGGTCCACAAAGATCGTCGCTGGGCTCTGGAGGTAAGTATGGGTTGGGGTGGGGGTGAGGTGGGGTGTGGGAGATGGGTATGCGGGGTGAGTGAGGGTTGTGGGGGCAAAGAATCAATGAGGGAAGTTTTTTGTTTGGGCTTTTTAGACTCAGCGAGGGCTTTTTGCCACGCTGGGGTGAGGCTCCCAGCATGGTACCAGGCAGCTTAGGGGGGCGTAAGAGCGTGAGGATTGGGCACCGCATTGGCAAAGGGACGTTGTTCCACAGGCGCGCAATTCCAGCGGGTGACGGCAAATTCAGCGGATATTTCCACGGTTGCCGCACCTGAGGAATCGCGGAAAACTCGGGCACTGGTTATATGCATGTTCATACTTACAAGGTGTCAGCTGCCTGTGTTTGGCTAGCCTGGATAATCAGCCCTTATTTACACTGAGTAACGTATGCTTATATTTACAAGGTGTGAGCTGCCTGTAGTTGGCTAGCAGAAATAATCAGTCCTTATTCACACTTAGTTACATGTATGCTCATATTTACAAGGTGTGGGCTTCCTGTGTTTGGCTAGCAGGGTAATCAGCCCTTATTCACACTGAGTTACAAGTATGCTCATATTTATAAGGTTTGGGCTGCCTGTGTTTGGCTGGCTGGAATAATCAGCCCTTACTCACACAGAGTTACATGTATGTTCATATTTACAAATTGAGAACTGCCTGTGTTTGGCTAGCTTGGATAATCAGCCCTTATTCACACTGAGTTACATGTATGCTCATATTTACACGGTGAGTGTTGCCTGTGTGTGGCTAGATGAGATAATCAGTCCTTTTTCACACTGAGCTACATGTAAGCTCATATTTGCAAGGTGTGGGCTGCCTGTCTTTGGCTAGCTGGAATAATCCTCCCTTATTCAGACAAAGTTACATGTATGCTCATATTTACAAGGTGTGAGCTGCCTGTGTTTGGCTAGCTGGGATAATCAGCCCTTTTTCACAATGAGTTACATGTATGCTCATACTTACAAGGTGTGAGCTGCTTGTGTTTGGCAAGCCGAGATAATCAGCCCTTATTCACCCTGAGTTACATGCAAGCTTATATTTAAAGGTGTGGGCTGCCTGTGTTTGGCTAGCTGTGTAATCAGCCCTTATTCACACTGAGTTACATGTATGCTCATATTTACAAGGTGTGGGCTGCCTGTGTGTGGCTAGATGAGATAATCAGTCCTTTTTCACACTGAGCTACATGTAAGCTCATATTTGCATGGTGTGGGCTGCCTGTGTTTGGCTAGCAGGGATAATCAGCCCTTATTCACACTAAGTTACACATACGTTCATTTTTACAACATGTGGGCTGCCTGTTTTTGACAAGCTGGGATAATCAGGCCTTATTCACACTGAGTTACACATATGTTCATATTTTAAAGGTGTGAGCTGCCTGTGTTTGGCTAGCTGGGATAATCACCTTATTCACATGAGTTACATGTACGTTCATATTTACAAGGTGTGAGCTGCCTTTGTATGGCTAGCTGGAATAATCAGCCCTTATTCACACTGAGTTACATGTGCGCTCATGTTTGCAGGTGTAGGCTGCCTGTTTTTGGCAAGCTGGGATAATCAGCCCTTATTCACACTAAGTTACATGTACACTCATATTTACAAGGTGTGAGCTGCCTTTGTATGGCTAGCTGGAATAATCAGCCCTTATTCACACTGTGTTACCTGTATGCTCATATTTACAAGGTGTGAGCTGCCTTTGTATAGCTAGCTGGAATAATCAGCCCTTATTCACACTGAGTTACATGTACGCTCGTGTTTGCAAAGGTGTGGGCTGCCTGTTTTTGGCAAGCTGGGTTATTCAGCCCTTATTCACACTGAGTTACATGCATGCTCACATTTAGAAGGTGTGGGCTGCCTGTGATTGGCTAGTTGGGATAATCAGCACTTATTCACACGAGTTACATATGCGCTCATATTTATAAGGCATGTGCTGCCTGTGTCTGGCTAGCTATGTAGTCAGCCCTCATTCACATTTAGTTATATGCAGGGCCCCGATTTTCTGCATCATATCGGAGAAAGTTCTGCGGCATGGTTCTCATTTGCCGCATAACTTCTGTGGCACTCAACACCAATTTCTGCGGCAATTCTCAGCACATTTTTACCCTCAATTTTTTCCTTTTTCGGAAAAATTAGATAAGGCTCTCTTACAAACTAGGGCCTGGCTCAAATTCTTCCAGCTGAGGTTACTGCAACTAAAAGCGTCTCCCAGGACAGGGCGTAAATCACAGCTCATTGCTGGTTCAAAGGCGGGTGAGTGAGCTTCTCCAACACAAAGTTTAAATCCCAAGATGGTGTGGTGCTGCGGATGGGGGGGGTTTGATGGAAGAATCCTTTTCAGAAAAATTTTGTGACTTCCAACTGAGCCTAGGGTTTACCATCCACCAGCTCATGGTACACTGAAATAGCCGAAGATGGACCTTCAAGGAGGAATAGGATAGAGCCGAATCTGAAAGATGAAGGAGGTATTCCATGACTTGTGGGCAGAACAAGACAAAGGGTCCCAATCTTTGGGCGGCCCAAATGAAAAAACGTTTCACTTCACAGCATAGGTGGAATGGGTGGACTGCTTTCTAGCCTCAACCAGAATCTGGGCGACTGGGAGGAGACCTGAAACAGAAACCACTGTCTGCAGGAGCCACGCATGAGTTGCAGGGCCCTGAGCTCCGGATGGATGAGCCGGCCTTCATTCTGTGTCAAAAGTCGTGAGTCATAGGAGTGGAACCAGTGGTTCCTCCGCTAAATGTTGTAGAAGCTAGGAACCAAATCTGTCTCTGCCTGAGGGGGGCAAGGATCATCCGCCTTCTCTGCCTGAAAGAACCCTCTGGAGAATGGGAAATGGAGAAAGGTGTACAAAATTTCCTGTCCAAGAGAAAGACAATGCGTTGTGCCAGAAAGCACCATGCCTTGGAATGAGCGAGCAAAAACTGAAGTTTTGCATTGAATGGGGAGGTGAAAAGGTCATGTTCCAAAGCCCTCACCTAAGAAAGAGAGAACTCTGCCACTTCTGACTTAGTTCCCATTCGTGACTGAGGGTTCAAGACCTGCCGAGATTGTCCAGCAGGACGTTTTGAACGCCTGGAACATGCACGGCCACTTAAGGACAGATCGTGCTGGACTGCCCAGTTCCACACTCTCATCGCTTCCCTGCAGAGAGGGTATGAGCGAGTTCCTCCTTGCTTGTTGAGATATCAGACTACCGACATATTGTCAGTCTGGATGAGCAGTGATCCCTTGGGGAGAAGAATCTGGAACGCCTGAAGTGCGTACAAGACCGCTCTCATCTCCAGAATGTTGATGTGTAGCAATGCCTCCGAGCTGGACCAAAGTCCTTGTGCTTGGTGTTCCCACAAATGCGCCCCCCCAGCCCATATTCGATGCATCTGTAGTCAGAGATGCCGAGGGGACAGGACTCCTGAATGGGAGACCCAAAGAAAGTTGCAGGATCCCTCCACCAAGCCAGATCTTTCTGGACTGCCGGCGATACGGGGCCAAAGATCCCGTCATCCAGGAGTTGATCCCACTGCACCCGCAAAGACCACTGAGTAATTCTGGAGCCTCACCAGGAACAGTAGTGATGGAGGCCGCCATCAGGCCGAGGCGGACCTCCCTTGCTGGAATGGTCCTGGATGAAGCCACCACTGAGCCTGGCGGACGGGGTTTCCACCCTGTCCGAGGCAGAAACCCTGCCTGATGAACTGAGAGTCTCTGATTAGGAAAGAGATGACTTGGGAAACTGACAGTAATCCCCAACTTGGAGAACAGATCAAGAATGAAATGCAGGGCTTCGAAAGGAACCCTGGAGGGCTGAAATCAGCCAGTCGTCCGTAAGGGAAAACTGCTATGTCCTGGCAGACTTAGAAAGCCACCACCACCACCAGGCACTCTGTAAAGACCGAGTAAGCCAAGACAGACCAAAGGGAGGGCCAAACTGGAAATGCTCCCCTGGAAGCAAAACCACAGGAACCAGCAGTGGCTGGGGAAAATTGGAATGTGCGGGTAAGCATCCTGGATATCCAGAGCACAAAGCCACTGGTTCTCCGGCAGGAGAGGGAGAAGGCTTTGGAGGGTCAGCATTCTGAATTTCTTGTACTCAATGAACAGGTTGAGACTGCTCAGGTCGAGAATGGGTCTCATGCCGCCTGATTATTTTGGAACCAGGAAGAAGTGGGAGTAGAACTCCCTTCCCTTTGCGGGAGGGAATGCTCTCTACCAGTCTCCTTGAGCAAGAGAGGTTGATTTCTTCTCTGTGACGAAGAGCCTGGTCCGAGAGTAGGATGACCAGATTGGTAGAGGAATCTGGTGGAATCTCCAGAAACTCTATAGGGTGTCCAGTGGGCTCAGCTGCAGGACCCGTGCATCAGAGGTATGCCCTGCCACTCCTGCACATGGGTGAACCCCCCCCCACGGCTCGTCGCTGGGGGCTGAGGGAAGGGGTGGGCGAGGGAGTCAGGAGGTGGCAAGACAACCCCTTGAATGTCTCAGATTCTAGGAGGTGGGAGGAGTGGCGGAACTTGTGGACTTGCGCTTGCCCTGGCGGCGAGCCTGGGCCTGCTCCCACTGCCTCCAGGTCCTTTTCGGTACATGGACTGCACTGATCTCAGGGCCTGACCTTTACCCGGAGATCGGTGGTGATGTCTTTGGTTTGCTGCCAAAAGCACCAAGCCCAAGGGCATCCAGTCCTTGATGGACCGTGTTAGAGGCCAGATGCAAAGCCAGACTGTCGTCTCTAAGCAGCGTGCTCGCCAATGTGAGCTACTGAATCGACAGTGTTGTAGCTCACAATGCATGCTCCCGTACATTGCGCAGTTCCTTGGTGAGCTGCCTGAGATCTCAGGGTTCCATAGACTGGACTCGAGCCTGGCCAGGAGTAGCTTTTGGTGCTACCATGTGGGCACACAATTAAGGTGTCCATCTACCCCGACTCATTGTCTGGAGGAGAGATGCTCATGTGCTTAGCACCAAAGACCGTCATGAGCAGCGTGAAATCCACGATGAGTCCGTGCTTTGATGAGCGTTGAAAGAACGGAGCATCCTTGAAGCCCCAGTAAACCGTGTCTCGTCCCTTGGGACAGCTGGGATGGAATGAGGCATCTGCTAGGCGGTAGAGGTGAGGTCTGGTGAGGTTCCTAAACATCGGGAACAGGGATCGGGGACAGAAACTCCAGGTCCAGGTGTTCGCGAGTCTCTGCTGTATTGGATCCTGCTCCTCCGACTCTCCACTCAAAATATGATGCATGGACCTCAGGAGGTCCAAAAGGCAAGGGTCATCCGGTGGGATTTGGGAAACTTTGCTCTTAGGGGACCGTGATTCGTGATCCGGAGGGCTCCTCCGTGACTCATCGTCATCCTCCTCCTCTCATCATCCCCTGACGTCCGGATGGTCTCCAAGATCCGCAGCATAATATCCTTGTGGAATGGTCCCAGGACATGAACCGTGAAAGGAGACAAACTCTCAGGGACGGAGACCTAGGTAGGGAGCACAGTGGTGGGAGGTCTTCCTGGTCAGATACCAGCTCCAGCGCCACTTTCACCGACCACTGGATAAGATTCTCAGTCTGTTGAACCAGGACTTGTGGAAGGGGTGGAGATGGGGGGTTATCAGGGGGGAGGAGGATGAGTAGATACCCTGGTAACCTGAATAGGCCATGTGCAGGCACTGACTGTTCCCGGAAGCAGTGCCTGGCCGCTCCAACTCTGGAGGAGGACCAGCTGTTAGATGGTCCCCAGGATACCTTTAGGGGTAGTGGGACAGTCCGGGGTCATGAGAGAGGCCCAATGTCAGAAGATCTGCAGAGGGGAAACACACATAGGGCCCACCGCTGCTAAATTGGCAGCAGATCTGGGCGCTGTTACTGCTGGTCGGGCCGCTGCCGTCAGGACCGGCACCACCGATCCTGCGCTGGAACGGGTTCCGTGTCGGAGGGCCGTTGTCTGGCACTGAAGCCATAGATTGGGGCAGACGGCTGGGCCCAGGCTCAGAGACCATCGTTGGGGGGGGGTCCAGCACTGGAGAAACTGTTGCCAGATCCGGGGGAGGGATCGCGACAGGGACAGGCGTCGGGTCGGGAGTGATCCCACCAGAAGGGAAAAGGAGGGGCCTCCAGAATAGGGCCAGATGGCTGAGGAGGGGCCTCCTTCCCTGCGACCCCATCAGGAGAGTGGGAATGGACCTAGAGGTGTGGTCGACGTCTGGGTTTCCGCTATTGTCACCAAAGGTAGCGGCCTGAGCAGGGAAGCTAAGGGTGAAGAGGAAGGAGGAAGAGGGCAGTCTCCTGCGGCTCCTCGGACGTCGGGCTGAGTGCCGTTAGGCCCCGACGAGAGAGCCGCATCTGAGCGCCTTCCTGGGCCGGGCATCTGACCAGACGGAGCCGGGCAGGAGGGGGAGGTGCCCCCCCGATGACTTAGTGACTGGTGCTGTGCAGGTCCCCGAAGTCTGGGGTAGCCGACTTACCAGTGGCCTGGCAGTCCCCGGAGGAGCCGGGGGCCGACTTAACGACAGGTGCGGTGCAGCCATTGGAGAAGCCGGTGGCTGACTTACCATGCGAAGCCGACTTGGTCTTAGGTGGCGACTGGGAAGAAGCCTTGCTGGTTGAGGGTCAAGAGGCCTCAGTCTGGGACACCTCCGTGGAGTGCTCCCACTCCCTATGTTTCTCTTTCCTATAATCTTTTTTGGAAGGTGACTAAGAAGATCTGATCTGCTCCATCTGCTTTTCTAAAGACGCCAGCCGGGTCTTGAGAAGATGGGCCTCTGGAGCCTGCTGCCTCCTTTTGCGTGTGGCCTGGTTAAAAGGCTGGCAGTCCGGGTAAGAAGAAACTGGGTGGTCTGGGCCTAAGCAGATCACACACTTCAACTGGCTGTCTTTATATGGAATTTACGTGCCACAGGAGGAACACTTCTTCTTCGGTGAAGACATAGAAGAAAATTCACAAATATGAGGAAAAAAAAAAATGAGGTGACAACAGATGAGAAAAAAAGCACTTTCAACAACGATCACTTGGGAGGAATGCAATACGACTGACAAGGTGATGGCAGGAAAGAGCTGGAGGGTGAGCATGAGATGCGTCCACTATACATCGTCACGTTGGCGTCAGTCATGTGACGTCGGGTGGGCGTCCCCGTCAGGTATTGCTAGAAAAATGTTCGCTATGCGGCCAGACGCCAGGTGGCGCTAGTCCTATATATGATGACCTACTGAAGGACCCTCTCAAGTAAGATCTTGCAGAACCGCTAGGCTGAAGCCAGCCCTGCGCCTAGAAGCAATGACTAGACTGTAATGTTTAGTGAAGCTGTGGACGGAGGACAAAGTGACCATTGCTGACAGATGTCCGCGGTGGAACATTCAACCGCCCCCAAAAGGGCTTTTCATACTTCTGGTATATGTAATGAATACAATTTGCCAGCCACCTAGAAAGAGTCTGCTTAGACATAGCTTTGCCCTGGCACTGAGGGGCAAAGGCGACAAAAAGTTGGTTTGACTTGCGAACCTCCTGATTACTTGAAACATAATATCTCAGAATCCTGTGTACATCAAAGAGTTTGCAGGAGATACTCCCCCCTGTTGGGAGTGTTCAGGATAAAAAAGACGGTAACTCCACACACTGGTTTAAAGTAAGTTCTGACACTACCTTCAGCAAAAAGGAAGGGTTAGTCCGCAGAGCCACCAGGTCTCTCTGGAAAATCAAATAAGACTTTCTACAAACTAGAGTCTGGAGCGCTGAAACTCTTTGAGCTGAAATGACAGCAACTAAAAGAGCGCTTTCACACTATGAAACATACATCACAGCTTGCAGCCGGGTTCGGTGGGGGCAAATGAAGCTTTTCATCATAAAATTAAGATCCCGGGGAGCAGGATTCCAGACCAGAGGTTTTAGATGAACAATTCCCTTCAGAAAAGTTTAGAAAACCTCCATCTGAGCGAAGGATTTGCCCACTACCGGTAGGTGGTAGGCTGAAACCGCAGAGAGATGGACCTTCTGAGAGGAATGGCTGAGGCCCAAATCTGATAAGTGCAAGAGGTACTCTAAAACCTGGGATGCCAAGCAATAAAATGGGTCTAAGCCTTTAGCTGTAGCCCAAACAGTAAATCTCTTCCACTTCATAGCATATGTGGATCTGGTGGAGGATTTGCTGGCCTCCACTAGGACCTGAGTGACTCTGGAAGAGACACCAAAGCAAGAAGTCACTAAGTCCACAGGTACCAGGCATGAAGGTGTAGTGATTTGAGGCTCTGGTGTACCAGGCTGCCCTGCTCCTGGGACAGAAGGTAGTGGGAGAGAGGAAGAGGTACTGGGGGTTCCGGTGCTAACTGC
Organism: Neoceratodus forsteri; assembly: GCA_016271365.2. Lineage (NCBI taxonomy): Eukaryota > Metazoa > Chordata > Ceratodontiformes > Ceratodontidae > Neoceratodus > Neoceratodus forsteri. Next base: position 413,583,180 of record CM028138.1, read on the forward strand.
TGTAGAACAGGGAAACAAATCTGCGAGGCCACGGGGGCAATGAGAATCATGGGCCCCCCTCTGACTGGAGCTTCAGCAGAACCTTCTGTAAGATGGGAAAGGGAGGGAAAGCGTATAGAAATCTCCCTGTCCAGAGAGATGGTGCATCTCACCAAAAAGCACCATGCCTGGGAATGTGCGAGCAAAAGCTGGGTAGTTTTGCATTGGATGTGGAGGCGAAGGGGTCTATGTCTGGCCATCCCCACTGAAGAAAGAGATCTCCTACTACTGCCTGTTTTAGCTCCCACTCGTGAGCCCTGGCAACTGATCAGCTGGGAATGTCCGCCAGAATGTTGTGAACACCTGGCACGTGGACTGCTGTCAAAGGTGGGCCGTGCTGAACAGCCCAGTGCCACACCCACATCGCCTCCCTGCAAACGGGGCAAGACCGGATGCCGCCCTGTTTGTTGAAGTACCAGACAGTGGCCACATTGTCTGTCTGGACGAGTAGTGTTCCTGGAACCAAGAGGGACTGAAAGGCCTGAAAAGCATAGAGCACTGCTCTTGTCTCTAGGATACTGATGTAAAGGTTCTCCTCCATGGGCAACCAGGTGCCCTGTGTCTGATGGTCTCCCAGATGCTCCCCATCCCAGGTCCGAGGCATCGGATGGGAGGGTGGAAGGGACCCCACCAAAGGTGAGATAAGTCCTGCCACCAAAGGAGATCCCTTGGAGGTTGCTGGAGACTGAGACCTTCAGGTCCATGTTGTCCAGACGCTGATCCCATTGGACCTCGTAGACCACTGGGTTACCTTCATGTGCAGTCTGGCCAGAGGGACTCTGGAAATGCATGGCCACATCAGTCTCAGGACCAAATGTGCTGTGGTCCATCGGAGAAGTCACCAGCGCCGTATGAGATAAGGGTCTCTGCTCTGTTGGGAGGGGAGGAAGGCCTTGCTGTGGACTGTGTCCAGCATCGCCTCCAATGAACTGGGGCGCTGGGAGGGTAGTAGCTGGGACTTGGGGTAACTGACCAAGATGCCCAGACTGGAGAAAAGGTCAAAAGTGAAGGAAAGGGATTCCTTCAGACTGTCCGAGGAGGGGGCTAAAAATAGACAATCATCCAGGTATGGGAACACATAAATGCCCTTGCGGCGTAGAAACGCCGTTACCACCTCTAGGCACTTGGTGAAAACCTGAGGTGCGGAAGACAGGTCAAAAGGAAGGGCTCTGAATTGGAAATGTTCCTCCTGAAAGGAGATTCTCAGGAAGTGGCAGTGGACCGGAAGAATGGGGATATGGAGGTAAGTATCCTGCATATCCAGGGAACACAGCCAATTGTTTGGTTGGAGCAGGGGTAACAGTCCCTGAAAGGTAAACATGCTCAGTCTCCTATATTCTACGAAGAGGTTAAGCATGCTGAGATCGCCATCTTTTTGGGAACCAGAAAGAAGTGGGAGTAAAATCCCCTTCTCCTTCCTGTTCTAGTGGAACTCGCTCTATGGCTGACTTCTGCAGTACATAGATATATAGATACATAGACAGTGTCGGCAGATAATGGCCTATGGCCCACCTGATCTGCCATTTAAGTTTGTAAGTTCAGTTTATGTTTCCAGGTCTGTTTACCCGACCTCCAGAATTCCTTTATGTCTATCCCATGCATTCTTAAACCTGATTGTTTCAGCCCCACCACTTCCTCTGGCAGGGTGTTCCACTTGTCCACCACCGCTCTGTGAAGAAATTCTTCCTCACGCTTCTCTGAATCGTCCTCCTCCAACTTCATCCCATGCCCTCTAGTCCTGGAACATCTTTTTCGCTTAAAATAGTAGAGCTTGAATTTCTTGCTGGACTAGATATTCAATCAATCAATCAATCAATCAAAATCTTTATTTATTCAGGCGAACATCATTGAGCATAGCTCATTTACAAGATGGACCTGAGTGGTCATAACAAAAAGGTTACAGAGTGTATAAAAATGATATTGAAATAGCACAAATACAAACATTTATGAGTGAGATAGGTGTACAATTATTTACATACATACAAGGCAAAGGACAGTAAACCAAAACCTATTAAAGGTGAGAAACAAACAGTCTGGTGGGGATAAGGCTTGGATAATGGTACATGGGTGGGCATATATGTTTGAGGTTTGATGGGAAAGGACCAGAGCAATGATAGAAGAATAGGGAGGAGATTTAGAAGGGGGGTGAGGAGTGAGAGGGTGTGGGGGTGGGATGTGGGAGGACTAGGCCTTGTGGAAGCAATTGCATGAATCTGGGATTAGGCTGGTGTACAGCTTTTTGAAGGATGTAAGGGGGATCAGTGTTTCCATTTTCAGGGTCTTTTGGATAGAATTCCAGATAAGTGCCAGGGAATAACATACTGTTGGCCGGATGGGTAATGAGACCTTCCCAGAGGGTTGGAGGGAGGTCTCTCGAGGAACTCTATCGAGTGTTCTCTTGATATGAGCTTAAGAACCCATGCATCTGCAGTTATGGCCCTCCCCTCATTCAGGTGCAGGCCAAATCTTCCCCCTACCAGTTCCTCTGCGGGAAGAGGGGGGAGTTGGGAGTCAGGGCAGAGAAGAGGCGCTTGTCCTCCAGAGGCAGTTTGGGAAACTTGGCCTGGGGTTTGAGCACCCAGAACCAGAGGGCGATGCATGTTCTGGAATCTACCCTGGTTCTGTTCATTCCATTTCTGCTGGCAAACAAGGGCTGACGGGTTTCTGGCCTGAATGGTATAGGGAACGGACATCCTTCAAGGATATGCCACTCTCTCCAGCTCTGTAACAATATATTTGCGTCACTGCCAAACAAAAACTGGACCCCTAAAGGGAGAGTCCAGAAGGGAACTCAGCACATCTTCTGCCAACCCTGCCAGGCAAAGCCAAGCAAGGCATCTGAGACAGATGCCTGTAGCAGCACCACCGAGTCAACCAAGTCGTATTTGGCACGGAGGGCATGGTGGCAAGACGATTTATTCATCCTGCCCTTTTCCAGGAGGTTGTTCCTGAGCTCTTCATCAAGTATATTTTGGAAGTACTTTTCCAGATCAGACAAAGTTGATTTCTGAAAAGCCAGCATGTGATACTTCGTAATTTAAGGAGGCGAATGGCACAAGTAGATGAGGCATAGATCTTGTGGCCTTACTAGTCCATCTGCTTCAACTCTTATCTGAGGGGAGGCACTAAGGTGTTTGGTTGTACCAACCTATCGTGAGCTCTGTGATCACAATCGAGTAGGCCTTGGGTTGGGCAGTGAGGTGGGAAACCCGTTTCGGGTTGGGGATGGTAGGTCCTATCAGCCTTTTTGAGACGGCCGGGATGGACGACGGCTGCTGCCAGATTGTAGAAGTGAGATCTTTGTGCAGCCCCATCCAGGGTGGAATGGGGAGAGGGTCCTCATTGACCAAATCCAAATGTTCTGCTAGTCTTCCTGTGTTTGGGATCCAATTCCTGGGAAGCCCATCTGCAGGATTTTTGAACTGACCAGAGAAGCTCAGTGAAGGATGGGTCCTCTGGAGGGGATTCTTCCGGCTAAGGCTCAATGGGTGAATGAGACTCTGACGGATCCCTCACATCTGAGTCCTAATCAGACTCTGATGACTCCAGCCTACTGGGCAGAGAGGCCTCTAGTACCGGAACCGGGAACCTATGCACTGTGATGTCCGAAAGCAGAACACCCAAGCCTCTGTCCGAAGCTCTACTGCAAGGTGCTGGGCTACCAGGCAGCACCCTGTGAGGTGGGTCAACCCTGAACACCAGCTGAGGCTGACCCAATTCCTGAAGTGACTGAGATTTAGCGTCCTTCCACCAGGCCAGAATGGATTCCTGTTCCGACTGTGGAGGAGGAGGAGGTGGTGGTGGAGGATAACCTGGGTACCCTGCGGGGTAAGAAGTGTAGCTAGGAGGTGGGTACCAGTAAGGGTACTGGTATCCCTGATAGTGGAGAGCCTGACCTGGCGTCAGATAACCCCGCGTCAGAGGGGGGTAGCCCAGCAACGGACATCCTGGCGTCGGATACTGCGGTCTGTAGCTAGGACAGTACCTAGATGGGCCCGACAGTGGAACATAGGGCCCTACCAGAGGCGGCACCGAGGGATCGCTAGGTAACAGGTCCATAGGTGGAGTGGGGGAGATCCCGAAGGTCCAGAGGGAGACAGATCCATAACGCCTCAAAAGTGTCCGGTGAGGGATCTGGTGATGGGTGGAGATCAGTCAGCAGAACAGAGGCTGGCGAGAGGTGCAGATCTGGAAGAGCCTGCCAACAGGTCCGCAAAGGATATCCGGGAAGAGGGTCCTGGTGATCAGATCGGAAAAGGACAGTGAACCCCTGAGGGAGAGACCTGGTGATATGAGGTGGGGCCTGCGTGCTCACTCTGCCAGATGTCGGAATCCACAAGGGAGTCTGGGAGAGAAGTCACCATGTAGCGGAAGATGGCCCTGGGTGGGGTACTCACAGGGGTGGAGCTCCACCCAAGATGGTGTAGGCTGTCTGGTGGGTTTCCTCTGTGGGGAGTGGCTCTGCTCTGGCGCCTCTTCTCCTTTTCTTCTTTCCAGGGCGGCGACAACAATCTTTCCCTCAGCTCCTGGAGCTCATTTTCCATCGATGCCAGTTTTGAGTCAGTAAATGAGCATCGAGGGTCCTCTGTGACGGGTGCACGTGGTCTGGTTCAAGCCCGGCAGATGGAATACTCTGCGATGTTATGCTTAGGCCCCACGCAGAGGACACAACAGGAATGATCATCTCCATGTGGGCTCTGCGTGCCGCATTTGGAGCACTTTTTCTTGGGCTGACAAGACGACATACACCGCTGCGAGGAAGGAATAAACGATAGAATGGTTACCAAAACACAGAAAATGGCGGGTGTCTGAAGCTGCTCTACTGCAAGGTCCAATGGTTCAGGTCAACAGCGGGAAAGAACTGGAGGACAGGCGGGGGACCGCACCTTTTATAGTCACGCTGAAGTCCGTCATCTGACGCCAGGGGAGGTCCCTGCCGATGATTGCTAGCTATAAGTCTGCCGTGTGGTCCTGACGCCAGGGGAGCGCCGTCCTATGTGTGAAGACCTACTGCAGGAACCCTCTCAAAGTAAGATCAGTAGTTCTAGGAGTGGTATATGATGTTCATCCACACTGTGTGGCAGATGCTTTTCCCTTTTAATTCCTGCTGGAACGTCTTCAAGCTAGCTCCTCCCATCCACCCAGGTAGTAAAATTCTCAGCTCTGCCCCTAGATGCCAGATCTTAGCCCACTGGAAGCAAGGTTGTGCCCCTGAGCCTGGGGAGGTCGGATGGGTTCGTGTGGATGAACATCATATACCACTCCTACAACTACTGTTACAGGTGGGTAACCTGTTTCTCTAGGGATGTGGATATTATGTTCTATCCACACTGTCTGGCAGAGTCCTAGCAGTTCTCTGGGAGGAGAGAGGCAAGGCGCACACACCCTCCTTGGGAAAAAAGACTGGAAAACAGGCCCCAAAACCAGCATCCCGGCGTGACTAGAGATCAATGTGGTAATGGGAAATGAAGGTGTTTGCTGACTCAGGTAGCAGCCTGCAGATTTCCTGGATAAGGGACGCCTGAGCAGTGGCACTTGAGCGGTATGGCGGGTGGAATGAGCCCTTACCCCCACGGGAGGCTCCCTACCCACCAACCTATAGCAGGGATCAATGCAGGAAGTGATCCACATGCCAATCGTCTGCTTGGCTGCAGGCCTGCCAGGTGTGGCTTCAGCGTAAGTAACAAACAGCTGGCGAACCTCTTCCTGAACTTCAACCGTACGCTCTTTATAGTAGGCGAGTGTTTGTCTCAGGTCCAAAGTATGGAGCCTGTACTTGGCCTCCAAGGTGTAATTGGGGTAGTACACTGGCAGAGTCAACACCTGGTTAAGGTGAAACTCCGACACCACCTTCGGAAGGAATTTTGGGTGGGGGCGCAGGACAACCTTGTTCCTGTGGAAGACCAGGTAAGGAGACTCCACCAGAAGCACCTGGAGCTCCCAATCCTTCTGGCCGACGACAGCCACCAAGAAAGTGGTCGTTGATGACAGGTGGAGATGTCACACCTGTGCATTGGTTCAAATGGTATGCCCATGAGGTCTGTCAAAACTAGAAGTAGATACCACAGAGACGGTGGTTCACGCACCGGAGGGGATATGTGATCTAGGCCCTTGAAAAGTGCCAGACCACCTCCTGACTGGCCAGCGTCCGGCAAGCAGAGATGGCTGCCAGGTGCACCCTAAGGATCGTCAACTAAGTCCCTCTGAGAGGGACCAGTAGTCCAAATGCTAGCCACTGACAGGTCGGAAGGGTCCAGCCTTTGCCCTGACAACAAATGGAGAATCTCTTCCATTTGAAGGCATAGCATTTTCTGGTTGATTCTTTACGGGATGCCTACTGTGAGGACCTCGTTGGAGAGACCCAAAGCCTGGAACTCTAGCCGCTCAGGTACCAGGCTGTCAGGTGCAGGGACTGAAGGTCCGGATTGATGGAGAGTATGTCCAGGCATGTTGGAAGCCGCTTCGGGAGCCTGTTGCCGAGGCTGAGGAGATCGGGGTACCAAAACTGGCGGGGCCAGTACAGAGCCACCAGGATCACCTGTGCTTTGTCCCTCTTGACACCTTGAGAAGCACCTTGTGAATCAAGGGAAGGCATAAAAGAGGCCTGGGGTTCTCGGCCTCGAGAAGGCACCCCTGCAGCAAGCCCTGCTGAGGAGGGTGGACACAAAACAGATCTCAGCTTTGTGTTCTCCTGGAGGCGAACAGACTGTGTACTACCTTTGGATGGAGAGACCACTCGTGAGATGCCTCGCCACTCTGGCTGAGGGCATCTGCCAACTGATTCGAGGCTCCTGCTATATGGATGGCGGAGAGCTCTGCCTCAGGCTGTGCATGAGGTCCAGATGTGGAGAGCTTCCTTGCACAGAGGCAAGGAGTGCGTCCCGCCCTGTTTGTTAAGACAGTATATGGTCGTGGTATTGTCTGTCTGGACTTGGTCCGCTTGAACCCGAATGAACAGAGCTAGTGTGGTCAGGGCTAGCCGAACAGCTTGGAGCGCCAGCAGGCTGATGTGACATCGAGACTCCTGAGGAGACCAGAGTCCGTGGACTCTGTGGTCCCCCAGGTGGGCACCCCAGCCTGTCAGAGAGGCGTTGGTCATCAAGATGACCATCGGCTCAGGGTAGACAAACTGGATCCCTTGGAGGTATCACATTCTCTGGGTCACAGTGACCAGCTGGTCAAAGTGACCTTTGCGCTGGGACCCTGGCTGGCCAGCTCCCATTGGAAAGGCGCATATGCCGGCGGCCCATGGACCACGCTGGTGCAGGTCGCCATGTAACCCAGAAGAAAAATTACTCACCCCAGTGATGTTGTTTCTTCTAGTGGAGTCTTGCTATATTATGACATATGCAGTATAACCCCAGAGTTAGAACTGCTCCGGAGGTGAAAGAGTTAAACTTCCATAGAGCATGGAATCTTGGCTTGTGAGCAGGTTGAACACTCTGTCTGTTGAAGCTCAAGCAAGCTGTCAGATTCTACGAGCAAAAACTCACAAAGTTCTGTGTGGAAGCCATAAACCTACACTAGCCACTGGCTACTAACTACAAAAAAACCTTTTGTTCTTGATCCCAAAACAAAGACTCAAGTCGGGGCATTCAAGAAGGAAAATTTAAGCATAATACCTAAGCACCCTAGAAGGGTGAAATAAAGTGGGCATCAAAGAAGTGCCAACATTGCACTGCCCACCCACATCCCAAAACAGAGGTTCTGAGAGGGCAGGCTGGGGTCATAATATAACAAGACTCCATTAGAAGAAACAACATTACTAAGGTGAGTAATTTTTCTTCTAACAACATGAAGTCTTGCTATATTATGACATATGCAGACTACACAGCAGTACCTCCATGGAGGAGGGACAGAATCTACTTGGGAAATAGGCTCTGAAGCACAGTTGTAAAATCGAGCATCACTCTCAGCCTGGATATCCAAGGAGTAATGCTTAGTAAAAGTGTGAACTGCTTCCAGGTAGCTGCTTGACATATCTCTAGGATAGAATGTCCCTGGCAGCAAGCAGAGACTAAGCTGTACCTCTGGTAGAGTGAGCCCTCAGGCTTGAGGGAGGAACCTTACCCAGTTTTCGTAACTTGAATTGGATACAAGAGACAATCCAGCTGGCAATGGATCTTTAGTGGCAGGTTTCCTTACCAACCTCACCATAAGTGAGGAACAATTGAGGGATTCAACCCATGACCCTTGGTACGTGCTCATATAGTAACTAAGGGCTCTTTGACATCTAAACTGTGCAATCTCCTCTCACCAGAGGAGGAGTGGTCAGTGAAGTACACAGGAAGAGACATGGATTGATTAAGGTGAAAGTCTGAAACCACCTTAGGCAAAACTTCCTGTTAGTCCTGAGGACTACCTTATCTCTATGAAAGGAGATAAAATCAGGCTCCACTGACAAAGCTTGTAGCTCACTTATCGCCTGGCAGAGGTGATGGCTACCAGAAACACAGTTTTCCAAGTCAGTACTCAGCTCTGCTGAAGACAATGGCTCAAAAGGTTGCATAAGCTGAGCGATGCAAATATTAAGATCCCAAGCAGCGGCAGGATCCCTGAACGGGGTTGGTGTGAAGCAACCCTTTAAAAACTTGGAGAACACAGGGTGAGCTGATGAAGAAGAGGCTTACCTGCTGACAAGGAAGACAGACAGCTGCCAAGTGCACTTTTAGGGTAGCTGGTCTCAGCCCCAAGAATTCAAATGCACCAAATAATCCAGGATGTGGGCACACCAGCAGATTCTGGGGAAATATGTTTACCGCACACCATATGGAAAATCTCTTCCATTTTGAATTATAGGTAGCCTGGTGGAAGGCTTCCTAGAGGCCTTCAAGATATCCAATACACCCTGAGAAAGGTGTAGGTCAGCAAACTCTTAACTCTTCAAGAGCCAAGCCTTGAGATTGAGAGATTTGAGGTTCGGATACCAAACTCTCTCCTGGGCACAGGTTAACAGGTTGTGATTCCTGGGAAGACATAGGGGAGGGTGGACTGCTAAGGACATGAGGAGTGGGTACCAGGGCTGCCTGGCCCAATCTGGAGCAATCAGGATCATCTTGCAGGATTGAGATCCGATTCTGACTAGCACTTTGAAAAGAAGGGGAAGGGGAAGCACAGAGAAACTTCTCTTCCCAACTGAGAAGGAAGGCATCCAGAGGGACTGAGCCCAACACTGGGGGTCTGCAGCAAAAAAGGGGAAGTTGGTGATTGTCTGGGGCTGCAAACAGATCTATTTACGGAGTGCCCCATCTGGCAAATATTACCTCCAGTACTAGGATCCAGTGCCCATTCGTGATGGCCCTGGGAAATCCTGCTGAGGAGCATCCGCTAGGACATTGTCCTTGCCTGGGAGGTGAACTGCGAAGGGAGGCGTTCAGAGAGAATAAGCCAGAGACCACAACTTCATTGCTCGGTGCACAAGGTCGTAGACGAAAGTGCCCCCACTGCTTGTTGATGTACCACATTGTAGTGGTATTGTCTGTTCTGACCTGAACTACCTTGTTCTGGACAGATGTGGAAAAAACCTGGAGTGCTAGAAAAACTGCTCTGAGCTCCAGCAAATTGATGTGGAGCAGAGATTCCTGAGGGGACCATAGCCCTTGGGTGGAAAGGTCGCCCATGTGAGCTCCCCACCCCAAGAGGGATGCATCTATAGTAAGGGTCAAGGAATGAGACTGGGGAGTGAAGGGAACCCCCTGTCTCAGATTGTTCTGATCCTGCCACCACTGAAGGGCCTGGATCAGGGTTCGAATCACTGGAATCAATTTGGTTAGGGGATCCGTCCTTTGAGACCAAAAGGCTCTCAAATGGAACTGAACGTCCCTCATCTGAAATCTCGCTCCCTGCACCACTGCTGTAGAAGCAGCCATGTGCCCCAGGAGTTGTAGAAAATGCCTTGCTGGTCGAGAGACCTGCAGGGTGAAAGAGGAGGCCAGAGACACCAGGGTCCTTGCTCTTTCCAGAGGAAGGAAGGCTCTGGCTTCTTTTGTGTTCAGTCTGCGCCTATAAAGGTGAGAAGCTGGACAGGCTCCAAAACTGACTTTGGAATACTGAGAAGGAAACCTAGAGATGTAAGCAGCTGCTGGGTTACTTGTAAATGCAGTTTGACCTGTTCTGGAGACTGGTCTACAATGAGCCAGTCGTCAGATAAGGAAAAGATGGCAATCTTTGCCTTCTTAAATGAGCAACTGCTACTGCCAGGCATTTTGTGAACACCCTGGAGCCGAGGAGAGGGCCGAAGGGCATTGCTCTGAACTGGTAATGGCCTGAGGGCAGTTCAATCTGAGGTACTTCATGGGTGCTTCTGATGAGAACATGGAAGTAGGCATCCTTGAGGTCCAGGGAGGCTAGCCAGTCCCCTGGCCTTAGAGAGGTAAAATAATCCCCAGGGTCACCATTTTGAACTTTGGTTTTAAAGGTGCTTGTTTAGATATCTGAGATCCAGAATGGCCGCCATTCTCCTGTCTTTTTGGGGTAAGGAAGTACCTGAGTACAACCCTTGCCCTGGTGTAAGGTAGAACCCTTTCCACGGCTCTGAGAGCCAGCAGGGAAGAAACTTCTGCTTCCAGGGCAAGTGCCTCTGATGGGTTTGCAGGTGGAAAAGACCTGGCTCTCATCTTCAGAAATTTTGTGAAGCTGAAAACCAGTCCCTGGCTTACTACTTCCAGGACCCACTTGTCTGATGTTAAAGACTTCCAGTCCTGGACAAAGTAAGCCAGCCTGTCCCCTACCGGTAGTGGAGAATCGGCCCTGACTACCCCATCAGGAGCCTGTTTTGCAGGGGCTTTGGGTTTGGGGCTAGAAGCAGGATTACTGAGCCCCTGCCCCTTCCTCTAAAAAGAACCTCTGGGCATAAGCAGAAGAGGAGGCCTGGGCCTGGTAAAGCGGCCTATGAAAAGGCCTGCCTGCCATGCTGCCTTTGAGAGTGACTTGCCTTTCTTGGCCTGTGCACTCTATAGGTGGTCCTATACTCATCCATTTTCTTCATATAATTCTCTGTCTGCTCCCCAAACAGAGAATTTCCCACAACAGGAAAAATCCATAGCCTTAGACTGGGTATCCTGTGACAGAGCAGTACATCTGAGCCAGGCCATTCTGAAGAGACACAGATGTAGCCATAACTCTAGATGAAACATCATTAGGAGTCTACAGCAGCATGAAATTGCACCTTGGATGCCTCCAATACCATCATGACCACCTGCTCCAGCTCCACAGCAAGCTGTTCAGGGGCCTGTTTTGCTAGGGCAAGGACAGTATCCCACCTGGATTTCTGGTACCTAGCACGTAAGCATACAATTTGCCTGTCTGAGTCCCAAAGATGCTGCCATGTACTGCTTTTTTGCCATGGCATCCATCCTCCTGGAATCCTTTTCAGGAGGGTGAGAGGCTAGAGGAATATTAGCCTTGTCACAGGCTGCAGCCTGCACTACCGGGATAGGAACTCCGTATCACAGCCTGATAAAGCATACCTCTTGTCCATCCTTTTATCCACAGGGAGGACAGAATGAGGAGTTTTCAGAATTTTTACTGTTTCCTAGAAGACTTATGCAAGGGAATAGACAGTCTCCTAGACTCGTTAATATCCACCATTTCCACAAAATCAGGCTCTTCTTGATCATCAACAGCTTCCTCAACAGGGAGTTGCAGAGTGTCAGCAACTTTCTTGTGAAACAAAAAATTAGAAGGGGACTCAGATAGCCTGGGAGGGGGATACTCCTGAGGGTCTGTCTGGAGATGTCCGGTTCAATGGGCACATCCAGACTTTCAAAATCACACTCACTCTCCTCGTACCCCTCCTCGCCCTGGTTCATAAAAATCTTCAAAATCATAATCTTGAACCGGGGAGCAGAGCCGAACCGGCGCTTGCCCAATGGTGCCGGTTCGGACGGAACTGGGGAAAGAGACTGGACAATTTGAATAGCTTTGGCTATTTCCTCAGCGTTGGAGAAAGAACTTTTGGCCCCAAACTAGCTGACCTTCTAGCTCTCTTTAGTTGGAACGGCTCCTCAAGAGCTGGCTCTCCGTTGCCGAGGACGCATCGCCCTGGTCAGAGGGCACTCCCTCAGGTTGGTTGGAACCAAACCGGGCTGGCCATCCGGGTCAGCGGACTTTTTGGCTTCCCTTTCCCTGGGCCTACCAACTCTTTTTTCCCACGGTGGCAGCAGGAAAATTCTTACAAATCTGGCAGTCTGCATTGAGGTGGTCAAACCCCAGACAATACACACAAATGGTGTGTGGGTCAGCCTTGGCAAAGGCTTCCCCACAGAGGACACAGTGCTGAAACCAGTGGTTCGGTTTTCTTTTGGGTTTCTCAGACATAGTGCCAGCCTAACCAAACTTGTCCGTTAATGGCAATCCACCAAGCAAGACTCTCTTATTGGTTCCCAACCGTGTCACGAGTCTTGGAAAAAAACATAATGAAATCCGTTTTTTTTTTTTAGAACCGTGAAGAACCGGGAACCGCACTCTAAAAGGCTAGAAAGTCATTTTAAAACCCCTCTGATCGGTTCAGCTGAACCGAAAAAGAAGTTTACAAGTTCCACACAGAAAAAAAAATAATAAATAAGCCTATCTATTACTTACAATACCACAGACAGAGCTTGAACCGAGCGATTGCGGTTAAATTTCGGTAAAATAAACCCGAAATTACACTTTAAAACCGACAAACAAAGCGAGCAGCAGGAGGACTCTCGGGAGCGACTGTTCAGTGAGGCGGAGTAAAGAATCTGACAGTTTAAGTTTGAGCTTCAACAGACAGAGTGTTCAACCGAGCTCGTGCTCAAGATTCCATGCCCTGCATGGAAGTTAACTCGTTCACCTCCGGAGCAGTTCTAACCTGGGGTTATACTGCATATGTCATAATATAGCAAGACTTCATGTTGTTAGAAGGTGCAGGAAGTCCCGGGCAGGGCGCACCTGCCCAACCAGAAATGACTGGGAAAAGGAGAAGAGGACCTTAGCCTGTCCGCTGGGAGCCTGGCTCTGGCTCACGCAAAAGTCGAGAGCTCTGCCCGATGAAATGGATCACCTGCAAGGGCATGAGTTCCACTTGGGACTAGCTGACAAGGAGGCCAAGCTTGAAGCAAGTCTGGAGGGCCAGGTCTCTGACCACACCACCTCCCTGGCTGGAGGGACCTGCTATGAGCCAGCAGTCCAAGTAGGGTTGGACTCCCTCGGCGCCTCAGGTAAGCTGCCACCACTGCACCCGCATTTGGTGAAGATCCTGGGGGCCGAGGAGAGGCCAAAGGGCATGGCTTGGAACTCGTAAAGGATGCCCTCCATCAGAAAACGGAGGAACCTTCGATAGGACGGATCGGGATGTGAAAGAATGTGTCCTGAAGATCCAGGGAGCAAAACCACATACCTTGCTCCAGAGATGGTATGATCTGTGCCAGAGTTACCATCCAGAAGGTGCAAGACCCAAGACATTTGTTCAGGTTGTGCAGATCTAGAATGGGGCATCAGCCCCCCCGTCCACTTTAGCACCAGGAAATACCTGGAGACAAACCCTGGGTGTTCCGTAGGATCCGCAACTCTGACCACAAACTCCTTGTGGAGGAGCTGGGCTATGTCATCTCAAAGAGCCGACAGAATGACTGCGGAAACCAAGTCCTCCCATGGGGCGTGGGCTCGACTTGGAAGGTACTGCTCGAACTCCAGAGGCAGATCCTGGCCAACCACTTCCAGAACCCACTTCTCCATGGTGATAATGGAGCAGGTGGAAAGGAAGTGACAGATCCGGCCTCCCCACGGGAAGACCCAGGGGAGGTATGAGGGTGGCAACCCCCCATCCAGTCACTGAGCAGGCTTGGAGGAGGAGGAGTCAGGCAAGGGGCCAACAGGTCACTTCCCTCTGGGCTTTCTGACCGACGAGGCCACTTGACTTGGCCCGAGGTAGTCAGGATTGAGCCTCCTGGCCCTGGGCTGGTTTTGCCGCAGGAGTGGAGGACCAAAAAGGGCTTGCGCTTCTGGTTCTTGGGGCCCTTGTTCTTCTGGGCAGATGTCACAGAGTCAGGGTGGCACTGGACTTTTCAATGTATTGAAAGTGACTCTCCATACCAGGCCCGAACAGGTCGGTGCCCAAAATAGGGACATCCGCCTGCTTATGCTGGGTATCTGCCGTTAAGGTAGAGATCCGCAACCAAGCCCTATGGTGCATGACTACTGCGACCTCGACTGAGCGGCCACAAGAGTCACTGATATCCAGAGCTGTTTGGAGCTGCTGCTTCACCACTGCCCTCCACTGGTCTTGGACCTGCTTCACCGTAGTCTGGCGGTATACTGGGAGATGAGGAATCACCTCATCCAGGGAGCCCAACCGGACGTCAGAGAAGTGTGCCATCAGCACGGCCGAACCAGCATAGACTTTTTTAACTGAATGGTCCAGCTTCTTGGACTCTTTGCCCGGTGGATTATCAGTGTACCCTGCATTGCCAGAGCCACCGGGAAGATTGTCAGCCACCAACTTCGGCTTAGGATGCCTGTGTACACTTATGGGCCATCTGGGTCAAGACACCGGACAAGAGGCTGTATGCAGTCAAAGCTCCAGGGCCGGACCAACAATGGCCTCAACCACTGAGAAGGCCTCCGTGGGAGAATCCCTTTTGTCCAGAATCTCTGTGAGGGGACAGCAAGCCCATTTCTGGACAGGCTTGAGCTCCATCCCCATCCCTGTGGACTCAGAGATAAGCCGAAGAATGCCCATGAACGAGGAAGGACTTTCGTCTAGGGAAATGCCCCCCCCAATGACTCAAGAGTCGATGGGACGCGAGTGCAGGGAGGAATCCTCGGACTCAGGTGGCCACCAGCATCGTCCTCAACCCACCTAGGATGGTCAGGAGTGAGGGTGACCGGCAGCTGATGGGGAAGCCCCTTGGCTGGCCAAGCCACCCTGGTCAGAGCCCCGGTCTTGGCTGTTTTGGTGGTGGCTCCACCACGATGGGCAGAGGCGCCTGCTTCAGCCAAGCCGATGTGGTCTGCACCGGCTCCACTGGGGGAGGGATGGTGGCAACCAACTCGGATGGGGCAGCCGACGGCCATTCGGGCAACAGCAACTTAATGGCCGGGGTAGAAACAGATGTCAGTTTCAGTCCGGTCAAGACCAGCTGCTGCCACATCAAATCTTCGTAGCATCGACACAATTTGCACCAAAGCCTCTCCTCATCCAAGGAGGATGAAGAAGAGTAGCGGTGCCGGCACATTCCGTGATGCCGGGAGCAAAACTGCCAATGATGGCGAGACCTGCCCAACTCAGAACAGGAAGACCAAGACCTCAACTTCGACCATCGGCAGTGCCAACGAGGAGAGTCAGAGGGAGCTGAAGAACCCCGCGGCTCCTCATGGCCAGGGTCTGGGACCGGCGGGTTCGATCCACCAGAGGTCACCGGAAGGACCGGAGTCCTAAAATACAGGTTACTCGCCTGTAACAGGAGTTCTAGGAATGGTATATGTTGTTCATACACACTGCCTGGCAGGTATCCTTGCCGCTTTAAATCTTGCCGGAAGGTCTCAAGCTGGCTCCTCCCACCCACCTGGGTGGTAAAACCTCGGCTCCGCCCCATGACGCCAGATCTGGCCGCTGGAAGCTCTGTGGCCAGCCGAGCCGGAGTTGGTGGTCGTGGTGGATGAACAACATATACCATTCCTAGAACTCCTGTTACAGGTGAGTAACCTGTATTCTAGGGACATGGATATGTTGTTCATCCACACTGTCTGGCAGACTCCTAGCAGTTCTCCGGGAGGAGGGAGGCAAGGCGCACCCCTACTTAGGAATAGAGACTGGAGAACCGAGGCCCCAAAACCAGCATCCCGGCGTGACTCAAGGTCGATGTGGTAATGGGTGATGAAGGTGTGTGCTGACTTCCAGGTAGCAGCCCTGCAGATTTCCTGGATAGGGACGTCCCTAGAAGCAGCCACCGATGCAGCAGTATGGCGGGTAGAATGAGCTCTTATCCCTCTGGGAGGCTCCATGCCCGCCAACTTATAGCAGAGATCTATGCAGGAGGTGACCCACCTGCCTATCATCCGCTTGGCTGCAGGTCTGCCAGCTGCGGCTTCAGCGTAGGTGACAAACAGCTGGCGAACCTCTCCCTGAATTTCAGCTGTGTGCTCCTTATAGTAAGCGAGCGCCCTTCTAGGGTCCAAAGTATGGAGCCTACACGCCTCCGAGGTGTGATTGGGGTAGAACACCTGCAGAGTTAATACCTGATTAAGGTGAAACCCAACACCACCTTCAGAAGGAATTTCGGGTGGGGCGCGCAGAACAACCTTGTCCCTGTGGAAGGTAAGGAGACTCGATGCAGAGCGCCTGGAGCTCTCCCATCCTTCTGGCTGACGTGATAGCCACCAAGAAGGCGGTCTTTCCACGACAGGTGAGAGAGTTCACACCTGTGTATTGGTTCGAATGGCTTGCCCATGAGCTTTGCCAGTACCAGCAGTAGATCCCACGGAGGTGGAGGTTCTCGCACCGGAGGGAAAATGTGATCAAGGCCTTTGAAAAAGTGCCAGACCACCTTCTCCTGCGCACCCGACTGCTTCCCGGCCTGCGCCCAGTAAGCAGAGATGGCTGCCAGGTGCACCTTAAGGGTCATCGACTCTAAGCCCTTGCTGAGAAAGGGACCAAAGTTAGTCCAATATGCTCACCAAGGAACAGGAGGAAGGGTCCAGGCCCTTGCCCTGACACCAAATGGAAAATCTTTTCCATTTGAAGGCGTAGCATTTGCTGGTCGACTCCTTACGGGACGCCTCAACTACATTGAGGGCCTCGTCGGAAAGACCCAAGGCCTGGAACTCTAGCCGCTCAGGAACCAGGCCGTCAGGTGCAGGGATTGAAGGTCCGAATGGAATACCTTCCCCTGATTGACTGAGAGCAGGTCCGGGCGAGCTGGAAGCTGCCTCAGGAGCCTGGAGCTGAGGCTGAGGAGATCTGGGTACCAGTACTGGCGGGGCCAGTCTGGGGCTATCAGAATCACCTGCACCTAGTCCCTCCTTGCTTTGAGAAGCACCTTGTGCATCAAGGGGAACGGGAGAAAGGCGTAGAAAAGGCCCGGGGTCCACGGCCTTGAGAAGGCATCCCCCTGCAGCGATCCCTGCTGAGGGGGGGCGGGTATGGAACAGCTTCAGCTTCGCATTTTCCCTGGAGGCAAACAGGTCCACCTGAGGTGTGCCCCAATGGGAGAACAGATCTTGTACTACCTCCGGCAGGAGAGAGCACTCGTGGGACACAGCCCCTATCTGGCTTAGGGCATCGGCCAGGGTGTTGGAGGCTCCTGCCACATGAATGGCTAGGAGATCCGCCTCCAGGCTGTGCACAAGTGACCAGATGCGGAGAGCTTCCTTGCATAGAAGCATGGAGTGCGTCCCGCCCTGGCAGTTTAGATAGTACATGGTCATGGTGTTTTCCGTCTGGACCCGGACCACTTGACCCCGAAGAAATGAAGCAAGGGTGGTGAGAGCTAGGCGGACCGCTCGGAGCTCCAGCAGGTTGATGTGGCATCGGGACTCCCTCGGGGACCAGAGGCCGTGCGCTCGGTGTTCCCCCAGATGGGCACTCCAACCCATCAGAGAGGCATCGGTCGATAGAGAGACCGTCGGCTCGGGGCGGACAAACGGGATGCCCTCCTGCAGATGAACTGGAATGGCCCACCACTGGAGAGCGTTCCACATCCCCTGGGTCACCGTCACTAGCTGGTCCAATGGATCTCAGCGTTGGGACCACTGGCTGGCCATCCCCCACTGAAGGGGGCGCAAGTTCCAACGGACCACGCTGGTACAGGCCGCCATGAGACCCAGGAGGTGCAGGAAGTCCCGGGCAGGGCGCAATTGCCCAACCAGAAATGATTGGGCAAAGGAGGAAAGAACCTCACCCTGTCCGCTGGGAGCCGTGTCTTGGCTCAAGAGAGTCGAGCCTGCCCTCGGCGAAAGAATCAGCTGCTTCGGCCCGAGTCCGACTTGGCCTCGCTGATGAGGAGGCTGACCTGAGAGCAAACCTGGAGGGTCAGATCTCTGACCGCCCACCTCCTGTCTGGAGGGGCTGCTATCAGCCAATCGCCCAGGTAAGGGTAAACCCGACCCCTGGTGCCGTAGGGAATGCTGTCACCACTGCCATGCATTTGGTGAAGACCCTGGGAGCTGGAGATAAGCTGGCATGGCTGAACTCGAAAAGGGATCCCTCCGCCGAAAGCGAAGGAACCTTTGATGGGACAGACGGATAGGGACGTGAAAGAACGCGTCCTGTAGGTCGAGAGAGCAGAACCACACGCCGTGTTCCAAGGATGGTATTATCTGAGCCAGAGTGACCATCCTGAAGGTTCGAGACCTTAGGAACTTGTTTAGGTCGTGTAGGTCGAGAATGGGGCGCCAGCCCCTCGTCCGTTTCGGAACCAGGAAGTACCTGGACACGAACCCCGGGTTTGAGGGAGGGTCCGCCACCTCTCTTATCACCTCCTTCTCGAGGAGGAGAGCGATGCTCGGCTCGCGAGCTGACAGCGAGGCTCCGGACCCGAGGCCCCCCAGGTGCGACGGCTCTGAAGGGTGGGGCCTGCTCGAACTCCAGAGGCAGGCCCTTTCCTACCACTTCTAACACCCACCGGTCTGTGGTAATAGCAGACCAGGCGGAAAGGAAGAACCGGCGATTGCTCAGGGGGAACCTGGGTGTGAGGTGACGAGGGTTGGGGCTTACACCCTCAACCCGCCACTGTGCAGGCTTGGAAGAGGGACTGGCGAGGACCACCTGGGCCTTTACCTCCTGCTTCCTGGAGGAGGAAGCCGCGGGCTTGGGCTTGGGACGCCAAGAGCGAGCCTGCTGGCCCTGGTGTTGCTGGGCCGGATGTGCCGGGGCGCAGAGACGGATCGAAAGGCTTGGCTATGGTCCGCGCCCTTGTCCCTCTGAGCGGATGAGACCGAGTCCAAGGTGGCACTGGACTTTTCGATCCTCTGAGGTGGCCTTCCACCCAGGGCCGAAGAGGTCGGTCCCCAGGAAGGGGACATCTGCCAATCTGTGCTGGGTATCCCCTGTGAAGGTGGATATCCTCAGTCATGCCCGACGGCGCAAAGCCACTGCGGCCGCGACTGACCTGGCGCATGAGTCTCGAATGTCCAGAGCAGTCTGAAGTTGCTGCTTGGCCACTGCCCTGCCCTGGTCCCGCACCTGCCTAACCATGGTCTGCAGGTCAGCCGGGAGATGAGGGACTACCTCGTCCAGGGAGCCCAACAGGGCATGGGAGAAATGTGCCATAAGCATGGCCGAGCTTGCCTGATGAAGGCCAAGGGAGGACGCAGCGTAGACTTTTCGCCCGGCACAGTCCAATTTCTTGGACTCCTTGTCGGGAGGTTTGTCCACGTCCCTAGCGTTTCCGGCACGCCGGAAAACGCTGTCGGTAACTAATCCCTCAGCTGAGGGATGTTCCGAGAAACCGGACAGGGAACCGGTAGGGACCGCATACTTCCTGGCCATCCTGGCCAAAGGCGCAGGGCAGGAAGCAGGGCGCTGCCAGAGCTCCAAGGCTGGGCCCACAATGGCCTCAGCCACAGGAAAGGCCTCCGTAGGGGAATCCCCTCGGTCCAATATCTCCGTGAGGGGATACTTGGCCCGCTTGGATACGGGCTCGAGCTGCATCCCGGTGGACTCCGAGATGAGCCTGAGCAAACCCAGGAAGGACGAAGGGCTGTCGTCCAGCGACTGACTTCCAGAGGACTCCAAGTCCACTCGCTTGGAGAAAAGGGAGGAATCGTCGTCGGACTCGGAAGAGTCCGCAAAGAGCTGCCTCAGGCCTGAGCCACCCTCCACCTGCCGAGGGCGATCGGGAGTGAGGGTGACCGACAGCCTATGAGGCAGACCCTGAGCCGACCGAGAGTTCTTGGTCGGAGCCCCAAACAGCGGCTGTGGAGGCGGAGGTTCCACCAGAATCGGTGGGGCAGCTGGTTTTGGCCGAACAACCGGCCTGGGAACAGGCTCCTCGGGTAAAACGAGGGGTTGTTTTGGCCGCTCCGGTGACAGCCACTTAATGGCCGGGGGGCGACGGCGCCGGGCTTGTTCCCCGTCAGAAGGAGCTGTTGCCACATGAGGTCTCGATCGCGGCGTGAACTTACGTCGAAGCTTCCCTCATCCGAGGAGGAGGAGGAGGAAGAGGATGAGCGGGCGGTGCCGCCACCGAGTGCCGAGACCGCCTATGACGGGCGGATCGCTGGACTGCAAAGAAGTCCGAGACCGAGGACTGTGCGGGAGGGGAGTGGAACGCCCTCCCTTGGCCTCGGAGGGTTCACCCGAGGGCTCCGGAACTGGAGGCACTGGCAAGCCTGCGGGATCCTCAACTCTCACCGGGGGAACCAGGGAGAGGGGATTTTCAGCTTCGCCGGTCGACAACCCGTCCAATGGGTTGAGAAAGATCTCGACTGCGTCAACGGGAGTCTCGGTCAACTGACCTGACAGGGACACCGTGAGACCAGTGGCCGAAGCCGAACGATCGACCGAAGTCGATGGCCGACAACTTGGGGAGAGGGACCTTCCCGCCTCCCAAGAGCGCCGACGGAGGGACTCATCCTTGTCTTTCTTTTGGACCAAGAAGAAGGTCCAGCAGACGCTGGTCCCTCTCCTCTAGTGGAGAGGACAGAGAAAGCTCCTTAAAGAAAGCTGTGTAAGAGGAACCCAGGGAGAGCGGGATAAATGCAGCGGTCAAGGAAGATACGCCCGCCACCTCCTCTTGAAGGCGATCATCTGCTCTAGCTGATCCGCCAAGCCCTTGTAGCGAAACCGCCGACCGGGCCTCTTTTGACTTTACTGAAGAAAACGCTTCTCGGCGCCTAGTTGTGAACGGCAGCACTGTGTCTTCTCGAGGACGTGAGGGCTGAGAAGGAAGAGCACAGGTCGCAAGTCTGGGCGGGTCGTGTCAAGGCCCAAACAGTAGACACACGTGGAGTGCGGATCCGCCTCGAGACATCTTCTGCCCGCATGGCACCAAACTGAGTCGATGGTCCATCGCAGCTGGAGGGATAGAAGACCAAGTCTATAATACAAAGAACTTTAAATTCGAAAACCAAGAATTAAGAACCAGTCTTATAATGCAGAGCGTTAAGGAGGGAACCTGAGCTTCCAAGCGGTAAGGAAGATCTGGCGTCATGGGGCGGAGCCGAGAGTTTTACCACCCGGGTGGGTGGGAGGAGCCAGCTTGAAGACCTTCCGGCAAGATTTAAAGCGGCAAGGATACCTGCCAGACAGTGTGGATGAACAACATATCCATGTCCCCAGAAAAGAGAATTATCGGCCTCTTCGGATGACAACCAGTTGACTGGGTCGAGAAAAATCTCGGCCGCGTCGTCAACTGGCATCTCGGCCAACTGATCCGACGGGGTCACCTTGAAACCAGTGGCCACGGCCGCAGCTTCAACCAAAGTTAAAATCGAAGTCTCATGAGAGTGGTAATGTTCCCGATCCCAGTAACGTAGACGATGAGTTCTGTCCTTGTCTCTCTTCAGACTCCTTCTTGTGAGAGCGCAAGCCGTGCGATCCCAAAGGACCCCTGCCTTTAGTTGAGAGGGATTGGCACAGCTCCTTGAAGGAAGTCGAGTAAGTGGAGCCCAGCTGGAGTGGAACAAAGGCCGAAGCCGAAGAGGACTGAGCAGCAGCCTGGGCCACCTCCTCCTCGGAGGCCTGAAGCTGTTCAAGCTGTTTGGTGGACCCCGGAGCTGCAGAGACCACCCAATGGGCATCCTTGGGACTTTACTGGCGGGTAACGCTTCTCTGGCCGCCCCAGCTGAAGTCGGGCAGCACGGTTGTCCAACACATTCAGGTGGAAGGACTGACAGAAATCGCAGGCCTGTGGATCATGATCGTGGCCTAAGCAATACACGCACGTGGCATGAGGGTCAGTCCACATCCTCTGCCCATAGGAGCACTGGTGAAACCCAGAAGCAGTCTTGTCTTCCACTGCGGGAGCGATCAAAGAAAAAATTGAAGTCAGAACTCATATGAGCTTTAAAGTAAGTTTAGGAAGCAAATCTGAAGATTCGCGTGCCAGGGCCTACTACATTCGAAAGTGGTAAGGAGAGAACCAGAACTTTCCAAGCGGAAAGGAAGATCTGGCATCTAGGGGCGCAGCCAACGGTTTTGCCACCAGGATGGGTGGGAGGAGCCAGCTTGAAGACGTTCTAGCAGGAATTAAAGGGGAAAGGCATCTGCCAGATGGTGTGGATAGAACTTCATATCCACATCCCTAGAATAATTCACTAAAAATACCACCAACAGCTTAATCTGGTTCAAGGTCAGTTGGCATTCATCTGTATCCCCCTTCCCTGGGTCGTGCCTAAAAATAAGCAGGATTTGTCTAGTGCACTTACCCGGTCAACAAAAAACTAAATAAATAAATAATGAATATCCCTCAAAGGATAAATCTATGACCTTGTTTTGAATACTCTGAGAAAGGATGGTAGTCCTCAACAATGAAAACCTTCGTAAGGTCACTGCATGAGCCAAAACTCTAGCAGCTGTGTCATTAGTGTCCACTGCAGTGTGAAACTGATATTTTGTGACATTCAGGGGTTGATCGTGCTGTGGCAATCAGGTCCCAGTGCCAATTCACATCTGCTCTTTCTGCCAGTGCTAGAATTGTGTTCCAAAGTGCTTTCTGGTGCTGTGCTACATGTGCTGAGTAAGCTGCCAACCGGATAAGCAGAGAAGCTATAGCATACCCTTTCTGGCCACAGTAACCAATTTCCTAAAAGTCCTTTTCAGGGGATGTGCAGGTATGAGTGATTTTGGCTCTCTCACAAGCAGCAGCCTAGACTCCTCTGTAATGATCAGGATGGGCATACAGGTATTCCACTCCCTGCCTTTCCACCTAATATTTTCTTTCAATGTTCTTATTTATGGCTATAGCTGTGGTGGATACAGACATGATTTTTGTTATGGTCTTCTTAAGTAGTTTACGTACGGAAAGAAGCATTCTTCTTGGTGGAGCTACTCCAACATGTCCATAAGAATCAGCATCCTCTGCATCCTCCTCCTGTTTCTAGTTTGGGCCTTAAATGCATGAGGTTACCTTCTCCATCTGTACATCTATTCTTCTTCCTCCTCCAGCTCCTCCTCCACAGGCAGATAGGTTAGAGTCTGAGCCGGGAGTGTGGGGGGTGAGGGTGGATGGCAGGTATCTTACTGAAATATCCCATGGCCTAGCTCGCCTGGAAAAATTGCTACATTTTTGTTATGTTCTCTGATGGGGGCAGTTTATCTGTGCCATCTGTCTGCTCCTTTCTCCATTCAGGAAGAGTGGCAGTGACATCTTTGGAATATTTTTTTTTTGGCCAGACACCGTTTCCAGTGTCTGATCTGAGCTTCTTTTACTTATATATCTGCCATTACTAGATTCAGGGTTCCCTCAGACACCCTGATGTCTAAATCATCTTTACCAATCTGATAGCTGTGCAGCTCTATCTTTTTTTATCACATTTAACATTATTCGCTGCTAAACATGAGAAGATGAACTCTTCAGATGTGTGCTTTCCACCACGGCTAGGAACTCCCTCAGAGCCTTTTTTAATTATTTTTAGGTGACACAGAGGAAGACTGAATGGCGTGCCTCTTTTTACAATTTTTACCCCTTTTAATGAGGTTTTTCAGGAAAAAATATGACAGGACTTAAAATGTACAAAGTCGTGTTGTGGACCTACACTTTTAAACAAAGCTTGTGCATGATCTGCCCTTGCCAGGAGTTGGAAACAATTTTTACAGTTTTTCTTAATGGTCCACAAGGTCTCTGATAAACCAATCTGAGAGAACCTTGAAACAATAAACACGATTCCCAAAAATGATGCAGTACAAAAGCCCAATGGTAAAAACTGGCGCTTGTACTGAGGAAATTGTGCCAAAGGTCAAATCTCAGCTCCTGTATCATGAACTGATTAAAGTGAAGCTGTCGTTTGCAGGGGCTCCCGCCCCTGCAGACTTTACCCTTTGGTTAAGCTGTTTGGAAAAAAGCTCCTTTTTTCATGCGGCGCAATACGTTATTTAATTTCTAAAAGTTTGTTACCTGGAAGTGTAGCGGATGCAGGAGCAGCGCCATTAAGTATGTCTGTGCCCTTCCATGCATTTGTATAGAAGCGCGCGTGTGGGCGCACCATTACACTAATGGTACAGCGCCAGTGTCCGCTACACCTACTGGTAGCAGACTTTTAGAAATTAAAATAAATTACTTTGGCTGCATGAAAAAGAAGCTCAAAAAGCTTAACTGAGAGGTAAGTTTGCAGGGGCAGTTGCCCCTGCAAACAACAGCTTCCCTTTAAGGAGAAAGGGCATAGATAGAAAGTGAAAATGCTCCATTACCTGTAACTTGTATAGTGTAAAAAATACTAAACAACTGCTAAATAAGTAACAAGCCATTTAGTTAGCTAAAAAATATTCGGAAATAAAAAGGTAGCCAGCTAGGATATCCTCTAGTTCCTAGGAATCAGTCGGGAACTGGAGAGACCATAAATACCGAAAAAACCCAAGCTAATGAACAATAATCAAAACTAACTAAAATACTCTTTTTAAATAAATTACAAATAAACCAAACTGACTGGAGAAAAGTACAGTTACATAAGAACTTACCGTAACACTAGCTCTTCAAGATGATCTCTTGCAGTAGGCCACACCGGTGGGACTTAGCCGCCAGGCACTAGGACCACACGAAAAATTTCTAGTTACCAGTCTATAAGAGGGGGCTGCCCACCGCTGACGTTAGCCTATCCTATAATAGTGGGTGGCCCCCATAGCCTCCTCAGTTCTTCCGCCGGAGACCAAAAGCAGGAGCCCATTAGGGGAACTGAGGAGGTAGCCGAGATAACCTTAAAGCTAAAGGGAAAAGGAAAGCAGAAGAATCTCCATCATGGAAGAGGAGAGCTAGCCAGAAGGCCAAAAGACCAGGAGAAAAGTGCAAAGGGGCAGGAAGGAGGGAGAAGCAGGGCCTGCTGCAAGAGATCCTCTCAAAGATTTACTGTTACGGTAAGCTCTTACATAACTGTACTATCTTACTTGAGGTTATCTCTTGCAGCAGACCCACACTGGTAAGAAGAGTCCCCAAGCAGTTCTGGCAAAGACTGACAGGCGAGGCGGTTGGCGAAAGGACCTGAAGGAGGCTTGTAAAATGGCCAGGCCGAAATCTGTCCTGTGCCTAGAGGCGTTGACCAAACTGTAATGTTTGATAAAGGTATGGCCAGTGCTCCAGGTAGCAATTGCACAGGTCTCCACAGCTGAAACATCATGGAAGTGGCCATACCTCTGGTGAAGTGGCCAAGAATCACACCTGAAGTTCCTTACTAAACTTCCTGTAACAGAAAACAATACAATTAGCCAACCATTTGGATAAACATTGTTTGGACACTGGGACACCCTCTTTTCAGAGTGAAGGAAACAATTTGGAGGACTTCCTGTAGTCCTCTGTCTGGTGTGCACAGTATTGCAAAATTCTATGCACATCCAAAGTATGGAGCAATGCTTCCCCTGGACTGGCTTCCACGGGATAATAAACAGACAGGTGGATGGATCGATTCAAAGTGAATTCAGACACTACCTTAGGAAGAAACTTAGGACTGGTATGCAAAGACACCCTATCTTTGTGGAAAATCAAATACGGCTGCTCATACGTGAACGCCGGAAGCTTGGAAATCCTTTGTGCAGAAGAGCAACTAAAAGTAACGCTTTCCACGACAGATAGCATAGCTTACAACTCGCGGTAGGTTCAAATGGAGAAAGGATGAGCTTTTCTAACACAAAATTTAAGTCCCAAGCTGGGACCGCATTACAGATTGGAGACTTCAAGTGCAGGATGCCTCTCAAAAACATGCAAGACATGTCAAGTTGAGTCACAGTGCGGCCATCAACAGGTACATAGTAAGCAGAGATCCGGAGAGATGTACCTTGATGGGCCAGTACTAGGACCAGAGTCTGAGAAGATAAGCAAGTACTCCAAGATCTGATTCACTGGACAGGTGAAGGGGTCTAAGTGGTGTGAGGCAGCCCATATAGCAAAACGCTTCCACTTCATGGAATAGATGGCACTGGTGGATGGTTTCCTAGCTGCCGCCAAAACATCCACCACCCTAGGGATACCCCATACCTTACTATGGCTACTTCCTCAGTAGCCAAGCATGAAGGTGGCGAGACCTGAGGTCCGGATAGACCAGGGTGCCCTGTTCCTGGGAGAGCAGGCCTGGGCAAAAGGGCAGAGGCACTGGAGGTTCCACTGCCAGCTGTTGAAGCAAGGGGAACCACATCAGAGGACGCCAGAAGGGGGTGATCAGGACCACAGTTGCCCCTTCCATATGAAGCTTGATCAGAACCCTCTGAAGGAGCAGGAAGGGAGGGAAGGTGTGCAGGAACCTCCTTTTAAAAAAGAGGGATGACGCATCTCGCCAGAAGACTCCAGGCCCTAGAACGAGCAAGCAGAAAAGTGGCAGTTTTGCGTTATGTGGGAACGCAACAAGGTCCAACTCTGGACGATCCCACCAGTCGAACAGGTCTCCCATCTAGGAAGTCAGAAGCTCCCACTCGTGAGCTCGAGACTAAGACTGGCTTAGGTTGTCTGCCAAGACATTTTGCTTGCTAGAAACGTGCATGGCTGTGAGTTCCAGGTCGTGGCCTATGGCCCAATACCAGACACTCATCACTACTCAACACACAGGATAGGAATGAGCATCCCCCCAATTTGTTGATATAATGGACCACCCACACTAGAGTTGTCACTTTGGGTCAGCAGTGGGCCCAGGGAGAACTGGGGCTGTAAGGCCTGCAAGGCATACAGAACTGTTCGCATCTCCAGAACATATATATGGAGATCCACTTCTGCCTTCGACCACATCCCTTGAGTCTGGTGGGCTCCCAGGAGAACTCCACATCCTAAGCCAGAGGCATCTGTGGCGAGGATCTGCTGTGGAGGTGGAATGAAAAATGGCACCCCTCTCAGGAGTTTGCTGGGCTCTAGCCACCACAACACCCTTCTGACTAGGTCCGAGACCAGGACTGGCTGTTCCAGGATGTCCGGGTGCTGGTCTCACTGGACCTGCAGAGTTCACTGAAGAACCCTCATATTCAGCCTGGCTAAAGGCCATAACTATCACTGCGATCATGAGACCCAGAAGGCACTGAAAAGCCCGAGCTGGAATGTGCCTGCTGGAGTACAGCTGATGGGCTTGGGCCACCAGACACTTAGCTTTATCCTGAGGTGGAAGGCCATCCCTTGGGCCGTATCCAGCACTGCTCCAATGTACTGGAGTCTTTGGCAAGGGGTCAGAAATGACTTGGGCAGACCGATCGTGATACCCAAATCCTAAAACAGGCAGCAGGTAGGAGACGGGGTTTGGAGCAGACGCTCCCTGGATAGTGCTGCTAGCAGCCAGTCGTCCAGGTAGGGAAAAACGCAGAAAATATAGGTTACTCACCTGTAACAGGAGTTCTAGGAATGGTATATGTTGTTCATCCACACTGTCTGGCAGGTTCCTTGCCACTTTAAATCTTGCCGGAAAGTCTTCAAGCTGGCTCCTCCCACCCACCCGGGTGGTAAAACTCTCGGCTCCGCCCCATGACGCCAGATCTAGCCCGCTGGAAGCCAGGTTGTGTGTCGAAGCCGGGGAGATCAGGTGGGTTGTGGGGATGAACAACATATACCATTCCTAGAACTCCTGTTACAGGTGAGTAACCTGAATTTCAAGGGACATGGATATGTTGTTCATCCACCGACTCCTAGCAGTTCTCTGGGAGGAGGAAGGCAAGGCGCACATCCCTACTTAGGAAATAAAGACTGGAGAACCGAGGCCCCAAAACCAGCATCTGGCGTGACTCAAGGTCGATGTGGTAGTGGGTAATGAAGGTGTGTGCCGACTTCCCAGGTAGCAGCCCCGCAGATTTCCTGGATAGGGACGTCCCTGGAAGCAGCCACCGATGCAGCGGTATGGCAGGTAGAATGAGCTCTTATCCCTCTGGGAGGCTCCATGCCAGCCAACCTATAGCAGAGATCTATGCAGCAGGTGACCGACCTGCCTATCGTCCACTTGGCTGCAGGTCTGCCAGGTGCGGCTTCAGCATAGGTGACAAACAGCTGGCGAACCTCTCCCCAAACTTCAGCCGTCCGCTCCTTGTAATAAGCGAGCGCTCTTCTAGGGTCCAAAGTATGGAGCCTATATTCGGCCTCCGAGGTGC
Source organism: Neoceratodus forsteri (assembly GCA_016271365.2). NCBI lineage: Eukaryota > Metazoa > Chordata > Ceratodontiformes > Ceratodontidae > Neoceratodus > Neoceratodus forsteri. Next base: position 413,611,384 of record CM028138.1, read on the forward strand.
GACTGGGGTAGAACACTGGCAGAGTCAACACCTGGTTAAGGTGAAACTCCGACACCGCCTTCAGAAGGAATTTCGGGTGGGGGCGAAGGACAACCTTGTCCCTGTGGAAGACCAGATAAGAAGACTCGATGGAAAGCGCGTGAAGCTCTCCCATCCGTCTGGCTGACGTGATAGCCACAAAGAAGGCGGTATTCCATGACAGGTGAGAGATGTCACACCTGTGCATCGGTTCAAATGGCTTGCCCATGAGCTTAGCCAATACCAGCAGTAGATCCCATGGAGGTGGAGGTTCTCGCACCGGAGGGGATATGTGATCAAGGCCTTTGACAAAGCACCCGACCACCTTCTCCCTGCGCCACCGACTGCTTGTCGGCCCGCACCCAGTAAGCAGAGATGGCTGCCAGGTGCACCTTAAGGATCGTCGACTGAAGCCCTTGCTGAGAAAGGGACCACAAGTAGTCCAGAATGCTTGCCAAGGAGCAGGAGGAAGGGTCCAGGCCCTTGCCCTGACACCAAATGGAGACTCTCATTTAAAGGCGTAGCATTTTCTGGTTGACTCCTTACGGGACGTCCCAACAACGCTGAGGACCTCGCTGGAAAGACCCAAGGCCTGGAACTCTAGCCGCTCAGGAACCAGGCCGTGAGGTGCAGGAACTGAAGGTCCGGATGGAATACCTTCCCCTGATTGACTGAGATCAGGTCCGGGCGGACTGGAAGCCGCCTCGGGAGCCTGGAGCTGAGGCTGAGGACATCCGGATACCAGAACTGGCGGGGCCAGTCTGGGGCTACCAGAATCATCTGCGCCTTGTCCCTCCTCGCCTTGAGAAGCACCTTGTGGATCAAGGGAAATGGGGGAAAGGCATAGAAGAGGCCCGGGGTCCACGGCCTCGAGAAGGCATCCCCCTGCAGCGAGCCTTGCTCAGGGGGGCGGGCATGAAACAGTCTCAGCTTCCCATTCTCTCAGGAGGCAAACAGGTCCACCTGAGGCATGCCCCAGTGGGAGAACAGATCTTGTACTACCTCCTGCAGGAGAGACCACTCGTGGGACACAGACCCTATCCGGCTTAGGGCACTGGCCAGAATATTAGAGGCTCCTGCCACATGGATGGCAAGGAGATCCGCCTCCAGGCTGCGCACGTGGGACCAAATGCGGAGAGCTTCCCTGCACAGAGGCATGGAGCGCGTCCGGCCCTGGCAGTTTAGGTAGTACATAGTCGTGGTATTGTCCGTCTGGACCTGGACCACTTGACCACGTACAAACGGAGTGAAGGCGGTGAGGGCTAGATGAACCGCTCGTAGCTCCAGCAGGTTGATGTGGCATCGGGACTCCCGAGGAGACCAGAGGCCATGCGCTCTGTGCTCCCCCAGATGGGCACCCCAACCCAGAGAGGCATCGGTCGATAGAGAGACCGTCGGCTCGGGGAGGACCAACGGGATGCCCTCCTACAGATGAGCTGGAAAGGTCCACCACTGGAGGGCGTTCCACATCCCTTGGGTCACTGTCACTAGCTGATCCAAGGGATCAAAGTGCTGTGACCATTGGCTGGCCAGTCCCCATTGTAGTGGATGCATGAACCACCGGGCCTAATGGACCACGCTGGTGCAGGCCGCCATGAGGCCCAGGAAGTCCCGGGCAGGAGCGATTGCCAACCTGAAATGATTGGGCAAAGGAGGAAAGAACCCTCCTGCCTGCCGGGAGCCATGCTCTGGCTCGAGAGTGGAGCACTGCCCGATGAATTGTATCACCTGCTTTGTACGAGTTCCGACTTGGCCTTGTTGATAAGAAGGCCAACCTGAGAGCAAACCTGGAGGGCCAGATCCCTGAACCACTCCACCTCCATTCTGGAGGGCGCCGTAATCAGCCAGTCATCCAGGTAGGGCTACACCTGTACCCTTCAGCGCCGGAGGAATGCTGTCACCACTGCCATGCATTTGGTGAAGACCCTGGGAGCTAGAGAAAGGCCGAAGGGCATGGCCCGGAACTCGTAGAGGGATCCCTCTGCCCTGAAGCGGAGCAATCTCTGGTGGGACGGACGGATTGGGACGTGAAAGAATGCGTCCTGAAGGTCCAGAGAACACAACCACACGCCTCGTTCCAAGGATGGAATGATCTGAGCCAGAGTGATCATCCTGAAGGTTTGAGACCTTAGGAACCTGTTCAGGTCGTGCAGATCTAGAATGGGGCACCAGCACCCCGTCTGTTTCGGGACCAGGAAGTACCTGGACACAAACCCCGGGTCTGGTGGAGGGTCCGCCACCTTCCTGATCACCTCCTTTTTGAGGAGCAGTGCAATATCGGCTCGACAACCCGACAGGAAGGCTGCAGACCCCACTTAGCCCAGCGGGACTTGGCTCGAAAGGGTGAGGCCTGCTCGAACTCCAGAGGCAGGCCTTTCTACCACCTCCAACACCCAGCAGTCCGTGGTGATAGCGGACCAGGTGGAAAGGAGTGGCGGTGCCGTCCCCACGGGAGAACCAGGGGAGTGACGAGGCTGGGCGATACCCCTCAACCCGTCACTGGGCAGGCTTGAAGGAGGGGCCAGCTGAGGGACCTCCTGGGCCTTTTCCTCCCTACTTCCTGTTAGAGGAAGCCGCAGGCTTGACTTTGGGGTGCAAAGCGTGAGCCTGCTGGCCCTGATGCTGGTGTTGCTGGGCCGGACGTGCCGCAGGCACAGAAGGGCGAAAGGACTTATGTTGCTGACGACGGCCCTTGTCCTTTTGGGCGGAGGTGACAGAGTCCAGGGTAGCGTTGGACTTTTCGATCTGCTGGAGGTGGCCTTCCACTCCAGGGCCGAACAGGTCAGTCCCCAAGAAGTTGACGTCCGCCAATTTGTGCTGGGTATCCGCCATGAAGGTAGATATCCTCAGCCACGCTCTGCGGCACATGGCCACCGCGGCCGCTACTGATCAGGCACAGGAGTCTCCAATGTCTAGAGCCGTTTGGAGTTGCTGTTTCGCCACTGCCCTCCCGATCCGCACCTGCTTGACCGTAGTCTGCAGGTTGGCGGGAGATGAGGATCACCTCGTCCAGGGAGCCCATGAGGGCGTGGGAGAAGTGTGCCATTAGTATGGGCTGAGCTGGCCTGGCGGAGGGCCCAGGAAGGACGCAGTGTACACCTTGCGCCCGGTATAGTCCAGCTTTTTGGACTCCTTGTCGGGGGTTATCCACATCCTAGCATTCCCGGAACACCGGAAAATGCTATCGGTGACCAACCCCTCAAGAGGGTGCTCCAAAAACCAGACAAAGCCGGCAGGGACCGCATACTTCCTGGCCATCCTGGCCGAAGGCGCAGGACAGGAAGCCGGCCGCTGCCAAAGCTCCAAGGCTGGGCCAACAATGGCTTCAGCCACCGGAAAGGCCTCAGTGGGAGAATCCCCTCAGTCCAGTATCTTCGTGAGGGGATACTTGGCCCGCTTGGATACGGGCTCGAGCTGCATCCCGGTGGACTCAGAGATGAGCCGAAGCAGACCCATGAGCAGCGGTGGGCTCGTCCATCAACTGCCCTCAGAGGACTCCAGGTCAAGGGGCATGGAAAACAGGAGGTTGTGTCGTCGTCAGACTCGAGGAGTCTCGAAGAGCTGCCTGGGGTCTAAGCCACCTCCACTTGCTGAGGGCGGTCAGGAGTGAGGGTGACCGACAACCGGTGGGGCAGACCCTGACCCGACCAAGAGTCCTTGGTCGGCGCCCCCGATTTCAGTTGTGGAGGCGGAAGTTCCACCACAATCGGTGGGCCAGCTGGTTTCGGCCGAACAACTGGCCCAGGCTTGGGCACCTCAACCACAACGAGGGGTTGTTTCGGCCTTTCGGGTGACAGCCACTTAATGGCCAGGGAAGGCGACAGCGTCGGCTTGTTCACGGATAAAAGGAGCTGCTGCCACATTAAGTCCTCGTAGCATCGACGCAATTTGCGCCAAAGCCTCTCCTCTCCTCTTCCGAGGAGGAAGACGAGGAGCGGCGCCGCCGCTTACCTCAGTGCCGAGACCGTCAATGTCAGCAGGATCAGCTGGACCGAGACGAGGTCAGAGACCGAGACCCTCTGTGTTTCTGAGGGTGGGTCTGGGAGGGCAGGGGACACCGCTCTTCCCTCGGCTCTGGAGCCTTGCGCGAGCAACTCCTCAGTTTCCACTAGGGAGAACCAGTGAAGAACGGTTGTCGGCTTCACCAGTCGACAGCCCGTCCGACGGGTCGAGAAAAATCTTGACCGCATCGACAGGTGTCTCGGCCGGCTGATCTGACAGGGACACCGTGAAGCCAGTGGCTTTAGCCGCAACCTCGACCGAGTAAGTAGTGGGACTGTCCAGGAAGGGACCTCTCCGCTCCCATGAACGTCGACGGTGGGACTTACCCTTCAAGTCCTTTTCACACCGAGAAGAGTGTCCCGATGGCCCCTCTCCCTTCGTGGAAAGGGACTGACAAAGCTCCTTGAAAGAAGCTATGTAGGAGGATGCCAGAGAGAGCGGGATAAATGCCGCGACCGAGGAAGGTGAGGATGCGGCCTGGGCCACCTCCTCCTCCTCGAGGGCGATCTGCTCGAGTTGCTCAGCTGAGCCAGCCACTGCGGACACCGCCCAACGGGCCTCCTTGGACTTCACCGGCGGGTAGCGCTTCTCAGGGTGCTCAAGCTGGACCAGACAGCTGACCCTCAGGGCGTTGGCCAAAAGCGATCTACAACTACTGCAGGCCTATGGGTCATGATGAAGGCGAAGCAGTAGACGCACGTCGAGTGTGGGTCCGTCCTGGACATCTTCTGCCCGCATGGGCACCGCCGAAATCCGGGAGTTGATTTGTCCATCGCAGCTGCGAGGGAAGAATTTGACCGAAGTCTTGAGAATTTTAAAACTATTTTCGGGCGAACCGAAGAATCAGGATCCAGTCTATACGCAGAGTGTTAAGGAGGGAACCTGAGCTTCCAAGCAGTAAGGAAGATCTGGCGTCATGGGGCGGAGCCGAGAGTTTTACCACCCAGGTGGGTGGGAGGAGCCAGCTTGAAGACTTTCCGGCAACATTTAAAGCGGCAAGGAACCTGCCAGACAGTGTGGATGAACAACATATTCATGTCCCTAGAATGGAAATACGTACCTACTGTAATTCTTGATCTTCTTGGGCGAAGTCTGAACCACTCATTCACATTAATGGACATTAGCTGGGCGCTAGACCCAGGACTCAAGCGGGGAGCACACATTTTAGGAGGGCGGCGCCTGAGATGGAGCCGCGAGGAAGCAGAACCGCGAGCTCGCTGCAGTATTATCTATCATCTCAAGGCCGATCCTCCAACTGCCTCAATACCTTTTTTCCAAAGAGGTGCAGCCGAATTCAACCTAGAAAGGAGTAACCTAAAATCAGACATAAGATAGTCCGAATGACCCGTGTAAGAAGGGTCAACAATAAAGTCTTCACAGCTCAGCCTCTGAGGTGAAGACCACAAACAAGATGAGCTTGGGGATGGTGGGTGGGTGTGTGAATGAGTGGTAGAGACTTAGTCCAAGAAGATCAAGAATTACAGTAGGTACATAACTTCCATATCTTCCTGGACATAAAGTCTCCACCACTCATTCACACTAACAGGAGAGTACCGAAGCTAAATAATCCGAGGACGGGCAGCAGAAGATAAAGAGCTCACGTGCTAGAAGTCCGATAAAGTGGTGCTGCCAAGCGACCGATGTTGTTTGGCATGGACATCAAAGTGAGTGCTATGAATGTATGCACAGAGCTCAGGTAACGCACTGCAAATATCTGCAATGGACACGTTACGGATTCCCACCCGAGATGCTGCAACTGCTCTGGTAGAGTGAGCGTACACTTTGCCTTCCAGCCTGACCTGTATCATAGAACAGCAGTGGCGAAGGCATGCCACCAGCCATGCTGAAATGCATCTGATAGCAACAGGTTGACCCAGTCGGGTCTCGCAGAAGGAAACAGCTGCTGAGCCTTGCAAATTTCTTCGTTCTTTCTAGATAAGAACTGCAACGCTCTCTTAACATCCAGCGAATGAAGGGTACGCTCCTCTTCTTTCTGAAAGTTCACAAAGTAGGTAGGAAGGACTAAAGGTTAGTTTAGAAGGAATTCTGAGACAACCTTAGGGAGAAACTTATGACGAGTCCTAAGAACTACTCTGTCCTTCTGAAATACAGAGTACAAGGAGTCTGTGACCAGTGCGTGTATTTCAGAAACTCTAAGGGCCGAAGTAATGGCCACCAGGAAGGTCATTTTCCAAGTGAAGAACTTCAACTTGCAAGTAGCTAGCGGCTCGAAAGGTTTCCGAGTCAGCACGTCTAGCACATGGTTAATGTCCCAGACTGCAACTGGATGTCTAATAGGAGGTCTAGTATGCAGAATACCCCTAAGAAACCTCTTAACTATGGGCAACTGAGCCAGTGACATGGAAAGTACCGGCTCATGATATGCCGAAATGGCACAAACATGAACTTTGACCGTAGAGTACTACAGACCTGTGTTTGAGAGGTCTAAGAGATATTCCAAGACTTAATTCGGTGGGCAGGTAAAAGGATTCAAGAGGATTTTGCACACATAGATGAAAGCAGCTTCCATTTAGCTGTATAGGTTTTCTAGTGGCGACTTCGCGCAGTCAAAAGAATACCTGAAACTAGAAACACTGAACTTATTCACCTCTGTCTCTTCAGGAGCCAAGCATGAAGCGAGGCAACCTCAGGTTGGGATGGATCACAGGACCCTGGGTCAAAGGTTGGTCTGAGAGGAAGTGCTCTGGCGGGTTCCGATAGTCTGTTGAGTGGCGGGAACCATATCTGCCGAGGCCAGAAGGGGCAATGAGAATCGTTCTGGCCCCTGGGACTCCAATTTGAGCAGTACCCTCTGAATTAGGGAAGAGGAGGAAAAGCGTGCAGAAAGTATTTTGTCCACCACAGCCTGAACATCCTGACAAAAATGCCAGGTCCTGGATTTCTGGAGCAGAAGAGAGGCAGTTTGTGTTGACTAGGGACGCTAAAAGGTCCAGGTCTGGAGTTCCCCAATCTTTGAAGAGTGACTAAGCACGGTTAAGTTGAGAGACCACTCATGAGGATCCGCCTCCGTTCTGCTGAGACGGTCTCCCACCTCGCTTTGTACTCCTGGCAAGTAAAAGCGCCTGAATCAGAGCATTGTGCTCCAGGAACCATTCCCACACTCTCATTACTTCCCTGCATAATGGGTAAGTGTGCACCGCCCGTTGTTGATGCAGTACATCACTGCATTGTTGTCTATTTGAAGGAGAATGTTCTTGTGACAGAGTATGTCTTCCAAAGCTCGGACTGCACAGAGGAGAGCTCTCATTTCCAGGATGTTTATGTGAAGTTGAGACTCGTCCTCAATCCACGTACCCTGGGTGTGGAGATCCCGGCAGTGAGCTCCCCAACACATCAGAGATGCGTCCGTGGTAATGGAGACCTGATGATCCAGAGGGCTAAAGGGATATCCTTCCAGAAGGTTGCCTCCTGAGACCACCAGGTGAGCGACCTTTTCAGAGGTTCTGTCACCTTGATGAGAAAGGATGGAGGGTGAGTGGTTGGGGACCACTGAGCACTGATCAACCACTGAGAGGTTTTCATGTGAAGACGAGCCAAAGGGTACAGTGAACACCTAGGATGCCATGAGGCCCAGCATCAGCTGCATCAAGATAGCTCGAACTGAGCTGTGTTCTCTGATGTATCGGGCCATCTGTAAGATATCGCTCCTTCTGTCCTCTGGAAGAAAACCCCCGCACAGGGGTGCCTAGAAGAGTTCCTATAAAGAGGAGCTTCTGGGAGGCTGCAACTGCAACTTGTTGAGATTCAGCAGGACTCCCATGGACGTGAGGAAGTCTGAGGTCGTGGCCAAGACCTCCAGAGTCTCTTGCCTGGAGGGACTTGATAGGAGCCAATCGTCCAGATATGGGAACACTTGTATTCCGGATTTTCCTGAGGTGCTCCGTGAGAATTGCACAGCACTTTGTAAAACTCAAGGCACCGAGGATAGCCCAAAGGGCAGGACTCTGAACTGATTGTGTTGACCCAATGCCAGAACCTTAGGTATTTGTGGTGCTTTGGGTGTATGAGAAAGTGTTGGTAGGCATCCTGCAGGTCCACGGAGGCTGAGTCGATGTCGATAAATCAATGGTAGCATGGTACCAAGTGATATCATCTTGAACTTCTCTTAGTGTAGGAACTTGTTTAATTTTCTGAGATCCAGAGATGGGCGCATGCGCCCGGTTTTCTTTGGGACCTGAAAGTAATGGGGTAAAAACCTGTGTTTCGTTGATCCAGCAGAACTACTTATTGCCCTGTTGTTCAGCAGGCCTTGTACCTTGAAGCAAGAAGGTCTGATTGCCACCGACAGCCCGGCTGTCGCTTTGGGAGGACGATCCGGAGGGTTTCTGAAAGATTGAGAGAGTACCCCTCATGGATTATCCTGAGGACCCATTTGTCTGATGTTATAGATTTCCACTGGTTGTAGAACAGAGTCTGACATCCTCCCACTGCTGAGGAGGAGCCCTCTCGGACAGCTAAGATGAGACCTGGGCCGGAAACTCAGAAGGTGGCACTGGGCACTGCGCCTTATGCCTTCTGCTGCGCTTTCTTTTGTGGCTGAGGGTTCTGGTTTCTGTTAAAACCTCCTCTGCCTTTGCCCCAAAGGACTGACGGTTGTGAAACTGCGCTTGTTCCCACCCCTTGGATAGGGGCGGTAGGCTGGCTGTCTTAATGGCAGACCCAGTCTCTCCGTGTGGCCTCCCTGTGCTTGCTCCACCTGAGGTCCGAACAGATACATATCATCGAAAGGTAAGGCCATAACTTGCAACTGGGCATCATTCGTGAAGCTCGAAGTACGCAGCCAAGATTGGCGACGGGTGCAGATGCCAGCCGCCGCCACTCCAGGAAGCGGTATCGGCGTCCATTGCAGCTTTTAACCTCTGGTTATTGACCAGATACCCCAGTTATGGTTTGAAGTAGTTTGAGTTAACCTCTGATTCGGCAGAGCTTACCATCGCTTGAGCAACGCCAAAAGACATACTCATACTGAGAAAAATAGCCCTGGTAGCTGGCAATGCGATGCCCATGGTTGAGGCAGCAAAAGACTCTCTTACCTAAAGTGTCTATCTTGAGAGATTCTTTGTTTATAGGACTGGCTATAGATTCCTGAAGAAGGAAAGCCTTATCATTCTCTGCCAGGACCACTATGGCATCAGCAAAGGCTTGTGAGGCCAAAATGGGACCATCCTTGGGAGGGCATATTTCCCATCTATGGACTTGGCCACAGAAGGAATAAGATTCTTCCACACCATCTGTGAAAGGGTCTCAAAGAGGGCTGTACCGAGAGGTTAAATCCACAGGGATTTCCGGGACATGAAGATAGTGGAGACGCAGAAGCTTCCCAGGATCGATTTCTGTGGTCTGGAGAGAAAGAGCAGAATTGAAATTCCTGAGCAGAGACTTAAAGGAAAGGTCCTCAGCAACAGACTCTGCAGGAGGATTGATCCCTGCTCCCAGGGCAGTATCAACATCAACATCATCACCCAGGCGAAGATCTGGATCGGGCTCAAAATAATTTCCTGACAGTCACGGGGGGACTGTATAGACCGGAACAAGTGAAACTCGGGAGGGAGGAAGAAGAGAAGAAGAAAGAATCAGAGCCAAAAACCCCTGAAAACTAGATGGTGCCACACAATCCCTGGTGCCGTTGAGGAAAGGCGCAGAGAACAAGGAAGGAGCCGTCATAGGAAACAGCGTACTTTAGCACCGACAAAAACGGCGTGGTGCTAGCCCAGACATGAGAACGGCACTGACAGGGACCGCAGAGTGCTGAGATGGCGCCAATAGTTCACGGCGCCAGACAGAGCCCGCGGCACCGCAGACGCAGCCGACCAAGCGCCCAGCATCACAAGGCCCCAGTGCCAGGAAGTCAGCACCACGGATGACAGCAAGGTTACAGGATGAGAACTGCGACTGCAAGTAAAAGAAGGAAAAATGGCAGGAGACAGAGGCATCCGTATACACTCCCGAGCTGCAGCCATGTAAAGGGGACAAACACCCAAGCATAGAGCTGACAGCACCAAAGAAGGCATCGCATGACTAGGAAGGCCCAACCGCTCCATGCACCCTTCCGAAACCGAATGGCTCGAAGGCCCCGGTGTCGGACTGGCAAGCTCAAGCAATCAGACCAACCTCCAAGCCCAATGCTCCATAAGAGCAGCCCAACGGTGAAACTGCGCATCGGAAACTCCTCCAATAGGCGGAGAGGATCTCCGGTGTTGAGATAATCGGCCACCAGATAAAGGAACCAGCGACTCCGACAAGAGGTGGAGACCGGTGTCTGGTCTTAATAACCGACCAACTACGTGCAGATGTACCAGAGGGGGACCTCGAGTGATGCAGTTTCTTCTTTGACCTGTGTGTCAAAGAAGAACTCTAGGGCCAAATGGTGCCAAGCACGGGACGCTTTCTGTTTGTGCTTTGGGGAGACCGTCCATCTCCTGAGCACTGAACCTACGTTGTCAAACCCTCCTTGGGGAGGGAGGTGGACCAGATCCGCCTGTCTCACTGAACAGCTTTCATATGAAGTCTCCCTACCATCACCTGACGACTCATGGTTGACTCCGTCAATGGAGGGTTGAAGACTTCCCTTGTAAAAGTAGTTAATAAATACTGATCGAAGATAATATATAAAACTAGAAATGGACTCCCTGGAATTGAAATTGGAGGAAGGGCCTGTAAGAAGTGCAAACCCTGATATGCAGATAAATGTCCTGTATGTCCAAGGAACAGATCCAGTCCCCTTGGTGTAACAGGGGCAGTAGACCCTGAAGGGTGACCATTCTGAACCTTTTGTATTGGATAAACAGGTTCAGTTCACCGAGGTCCAAGATGGGCCGGAGGTCTACTCTCCGTTTGGCAACCAGGAAGAAGTGGGAGTAAAACCCCTTCCCTTGCTGGGACTGTGGAATGGGTTCTATGGCTTCCTCTCGAAATAAGGCATGTATTTTGTCCCAGAATAGAGGGATTTGACCTGGAGGGTATGAAGACTGAACTAGTGAGCTTTTCAGAGGCCACTCCAAAAGTTCCAGGGAGCATCCGTGCACTATGAGCTGCAGCACCCAACTGTCTGAAGTGATCTCCCGCCACCTGGACAGCTGGAAGGAGAAGCGACCCCCTACGACCACCTTCTGCTTTTCTGGAGAGAGGGGGTCCGGGAAAGCTCTTGCTGGGGAGGGATTAGCGAGGTGGCCATGTGACAACGCTGAATAAGGCCCTGGCCCATTTGTTATGAAGAAAGAGTTTAAACACAAGGGTCTATTCTCTCCTTTTCTATCTCTTGTCTGTCTGGTTGTGCAACAAATTTTCTTTAGACCTAGGAACTGATCACTCCAATGGTTTTGCAGTTCTTTGCCTCTCGCTATCTCTCTGCCTTCCTTTGCTATTTCTGTCTTTTCTTCCCCTTGCATATCTGCAGTTATAAAAATATATGTGAATTTCTGTGTAAAACTGTATGTGATAATGGGATCCCTTTGTTTAAAACTGTATACAGTTACACTGTAAAAATGATTTCAAACTATTTGGAACTCAAGGGGTTAACCGAGATGCAGTTTTAAGCCTTATGCAGAGCTGTAAACAACAGGTCAGTTCTGGAGTCACTATGTTCTTTTGTTGCACCTGCAGCTGCATTGAAACAGACATGAACATTCTATAAAGTGACAAGAACATTCTGTGAGAAGCAGGATCTCAACGAGGCAAAGACTTGTTATTTTCGTCACTGACTGACCTCATCCCTATGCTACCATATCCCTGTCCCTTTAATCTCCCTCCCTATCCCCACAAGTTCTTCCACTTCCACTATCATGCATTTCTTTTCCTCCCTACCCCCCCTCTTCTATTGCCCGCGCTCTCTCCCTACACTTACCCCTCAATCTCTCCCCCTACACTTACCCCTCTCTCTCCCTCCTCCTTACTATTCTGTGCTGCCCTGTCTCAGGACCATCCCTCATTCTCTACCCCCATTATCACCCTCTTCCAAGCCTCGCCTTCATTTTTTCCTTGCTTTTATCTCATCCTATCTCCTACCCCATCTCTCTGATATCTCCTTAACACTTCTCTCTTTCTCTTTCCCTCCTCTGAAACTAATGATTTGACTTCTCACCTCACTTACAGCTATATCAGATCAAGGCTCCTCCAGGCTGCTCTTTATTTTTGGCACCTGAGACTTCTCGTATTTAATTTGTCTTCCTGCATTTTTGTACCTGTGTTATTCCCACTAAGTATATAGTGTTCTTGTTGTAATTTATTGACTGTTTTGCTTTGTCCTGTAATGAATACTGGTCTGAAGTGCATGTCCTGTGATCATGACGAGGAACCTTTGTAAAAAGAGTTCTAACTTAAGGTTGTATCTGAATATTGCAAATAAATAAAAGAGCAGCAATGTTTTGCTGGGGAGATCTGGAGAGTGAAAGACGAACTTGGAATTAAAGGGGCACTGTCAGCTTTGCCTTTGTTTTTTGTAAAGCCAGCAGTATGCTTCTTGCCCACATACCACTCAGGGAGATGCTCAGAATGCCCATATGGATATAAAATTAATGGCTTTTACCTGGTGACTTAATTTTTGCTAATAGGTTTTCACTCAGCCTGCTCAGAATTCCATGACATACTGGAAGACTTCTTAGGTACAGGATCAGACGGTCTCGCCAAGTATATCCGATGCTCGATTTTTTCATATGCACCAGTGCAGTCATGTCGCACCTGTTCTATGCGTATTTCTAAACTATTCCATCTCTCTGTCACGGCAAACCGAGCACTGGAAATATAGTATTTGTATTTTTAAGCTGCGGCTGAAATACATGCGCACCAATGGCACACTCTTGCACATGCACGGTATCTTTTGGTCCTGGATCTGGTGCGCATGAGCGAGATTTAGGCCACAGCTTAAAAATGCAAATACTATATTTCCATTGCTCGGTTTGTGGTGCCAGATAGATGGAATAGTTTAGAAATATGCAAGGAACAGGCGCAACATGACTGTACTTGGTGCATATGAAAAAATCATACATCGGGACCGCCCTTGTGGCAGACGACGGTCTGACCAGAAGTGTCTGCATAAAATGGATTATGAGCAGGGTTAGGGAAAACCTATTTAAGCAAAAAATTAAACAAACCGTAAAAAGCCTTTATTTTATATCCATAGGGTATTTTGACATCTCCTCTGAGTGGTGTGGCCAAGAGGCACATTACTCGCTTACTAAAAACCAAGGGCAAAGCTGACAGTGACCCTTTAAGAGATTCACTAGAAAAAGGGCTTAGTTTTCTCTGTTTGTACTGCCCTTGTAAAGTTATACTGAATAATTTTATTGTGGTTACTGAGAAAAATAAAACACTATTTGCGAATTTTGAAACTGCTCCTGCGTTTTCTATGCTTTCTGTCCAGTGCATTAACAACAGGCCGCCGTCACTGGGTCTGTTTATGGGTAGCCTGATGAAAGGGTGTCCTCTGCCCAGACTTGGTCTGCATATGATACATGGAATGGACCAATCTCGGGTGCTTCCAGACACATGTAGGTGGGGAGGGTCATCTTCCCGTCCCTTAAGTAATCTGTACCCTCTAAAGGAAGCATTCATGATGGACAACTGGACATCTTGGGCAAACTTTCCTAGATAGCACCGATGCGGTGCATGCAAATGCTGGTTGCCGCTGCCCTGGCCGACACATCTACAGCATCACAGGCCACCCAGAGTAAGTGAGTACCCATGTCAGAGGCTGACTTGAGCGAACCCAAAGACTGCTGTTTGGCTGGGTCATCAGGTAAAGACTGGATGGCATCCCTGGCCTGATCCCACAGGACATTTTGGTACTGAAGCACGTGAGCCAAGTAATTCAGGGCGCGGACTGCCACTGTAGAAGAGGCGAACGTCCGCTTGCCCAGGAGGTCCGATGTGACTCCTCAATGGGTGGCAAAGAGCTCAGATGCTTCAGTCATTTAGTGTAGTCGTGAGTGGTGTTTTTCACCACAGAGTACACCTGCGCTTGTTTCCCAAGAAAAGGTTTCCCAGCACGGACATGGTACAGCTTATCAGATATTTTGGACATGGCTGGGATCAGACTGGGCAGACGCCAGTTGACCATGATGGCATCCTCATAAGTGTCTATGACAGGTGGGACAACAAACGGAGGAGTTTCTGGCTGTCGAAGGTAGGTGGCAAGCCGGCATAGCTCCGGATCCTGCTCCTCTGTCTCTAACCTCCTGGATGTATCTCATAATGGCTGTAAAGGAGGGGTCTTCAGGTGGAAACTTGGGGATGCACTTAGGGGGTGCCCTCGCCTTCAGAGGAGCATGTAGAGGTGGTAGGCAAGCTGCTGACATCGCCGACATCATCCCGATTGTCGCCAGGAAGACAGAGGTCAGGGTGGTACTCATTCCCCTTCTTCTATGGGATGCCTGAGGGCATGAGCCAGTCTAGGTGGTAGTGTGGGGCGCGGGAGCACTGGAGTGGATGGCCCCGGAGAAGGCCCTTGGGGGCAATGGGTGTGGGGCCCTGAGGCTGGGGAACTCATAAAACCCCAAAGCGACGTGAGCAGGCCTTGCAAATCAACAGTGATTGGCATCGGCCCAGCGAGTTCTGGGTGATGAAAGGCCGGCGTTGGTCCTGCAGACGCTGGCTGGGGTAAAGCGGAGTAGGCACAGGATGTGGGTAGACCAGTGTTGGGCCAAGAGGCGCTGGCTGAGAGCAGACCAGCACAGGGGTGACAGATGTCAGCTGCGGACTGGCGGGCGAGGCCAAACATGCATCAGAAGAGGCAAAGCTGAGAGGGTCCCATAGACGCCGGTAGCGGGAGAATAGGCGCCGGCGTGGGAGGAGCCCGGATAGGTGAAAGCGGAGGAGGGCTTGGGCCTGGAGAGGCGCCAGTATTCTGACCCAAGACCGGAGGGCAAGCGGCAGATCCTACTGAAGATGCTGTCGCAGGAATCACGGGTAGGAGTTGGATGCAAACCTGGCATCCACCGAATCCGTACTAGCTGAAGAAATGCCAGCATGCTGTGTGCCTTAAGATAGCAAGGGCATAAACAGCAGGGGATGGGAGTGAGCTCTGACCCGAAATGGTAACAGTGACAGAAGCCGGCGCTGTCGGTGGCCCTGTGGGAGTGAGGGCATGTGCAGCAGATGAGCTCATAGAAGGAAGGCCACTGCGGTCGACAGGCGAAGAGGCCTTAACTGGGAGAAGGAGGAGGAGGAGGATGAGGCCTATCCTGGTCCTTGTCCCAAAGTGTAGTTCCCACTAGCCTTGTCCTCGTGTACTGTCAATCTTAACTCATAGTGGATTTGAATGCTTTTAGTTTTTGGCTAAGATCTTCGATGACTAAGAGCCTGAGGATTGGGCCCGGCAGTCTGAGGAGCAACAGGCCAGCAGCTCCTGTTCCATGAAGACGACCATCTGCTGTGGGAGAAAGTTCTCTAAGGTCCACTGCCAGCGGCGCCAGGTGGCCTGGTTGACTCCCTGGCAGGCTTGGACACTGAGTTGGGCCTAGGCAGCCGTCACAACCAGAATGGCCATCCTTCTCGATGAGCTGTTTTCCGCAGGCACACACAGTCTTGGGAGTGATCTGAGGTCAATGACAGTTTAGAAGACATCAAAATAGAAAATAATGAAAAGGAACTACAATGAGAAAAATAATGAAAAGGGACTACAATGAGAAAATAAAAACACTGAAGCTGCGTGAAAATGGAGGTTGACTGAAGCTGCGGCAGTTTCAGAGGTCCAACATGCATTGGTCGATGACAGGAAAGGAATTTAGGAGGCTATAGGGGCCACCCACTATTATAGGATAGGCTGATGTCAAAGGTGGGCAGGTCCCCTCTGATAGACTGCTAGCTAGAAAGTTTTCCATGTGGTCCTAGGGCCTGGCAGCTAAGTCCTACTGGTATGGCCCACTACAAGAGATACCCCTGAAGTAAGATCTGCTGCTATCGGAGTTCACTACTGGCAGACTGTCCTCTTTAAGCTGAGAAACAGTTCTGAGCAACAGCCAGGGTGGAGAGTGGGTGCAGAGTTTAAACCTACATTCCAAATTCTAAAAATTGCATAGGTTCTAATCTTTGGGGCATCATTCTCAGCATAGATGACTGCATAAAGTGTAAACATTTCAGTGAGCGATTCTTGCAGTTAGAATCATAGCTATAACAATAAAACAGATATAAACATTTTGAATGTAATGAACATAAAATACATAATACATGAACTCATAACCTATGCAAAAATAATTCAGACAGCCTATGTTGTTGAAATTCCATCTGATCACCTAAAAAAGATACAGTGTACTGTCAATTCTTAATTCATAGTGGATTTGAAAGCTTTTTAGTTTTGGGCTAAGATCTTAATGTTTTTATTAGTTCTGTTCCAAAGACTTGCAGTAATACACAAGGAAAGTTATTTCCCCAAATCTGTTACTGGGTGTTAGTTCTGTGTACATTCACAATTTATTTCTTAAACTATATTTATGTTCAATTTTGTCAAGTTTTTCTATCAGACATACCGATTTATTTTGCTTGAAAGTCTTGCTTACTTGGTTGGCCCAAATCAATTTTCTTTTGTTCTCCAGTGAGGGCCACTCCAATGCTTCCAACATCTGTCAGTGGAGAGTTCTGTAGTCACACAGAACTACAGACCTGGGAGCTGTTCCGTTGGTGCAGTGATGCCAGTGACCCAGGTTCTGGAACGACCCCAGGTTGTCGGAGGCCAAACGGGGGCGGGGGGACTGAGCGTCCCAGAGTCCCCTGCCCCAGGGAGGGAGGCTCCCGAATGCTGCTGCCATGTACTGCCCCCATGGATGCAGGAAGGAGATTGTAAGGCCCGTCCAGACTTGGTGGGAGGAACCGCGCTGGCTGCAGGTGACGTCATGTTACTTGCATGTGCACACTTGCAATCCAAGTACGTGCGGCTCCTGTGGGCGGGGCAGAAAATCAGAAAAAAGAGCCCGGGGCCCGATGATGACTGCCCTTTGGTGCGCCACATGATCTCCCTACCTGGGCCTCCAAGACTGCCACTCCAATAAAACTGGAAATTTTCGAGGGTGTAGCCTTCCACCTCATCCCCACTGGGATATGTGTGTGTGTTAACCACAGTCCTATGAGGGGACGGCAACTTGAGAAGGCCAAGTAAGAGGGACAGAAGGTTCGCCTTGGGAGGACATAAACAGAAATAAAACAAAAAACCAAAAAAATAAGAGGATGAACCTGGAAAGCTGGTTTTAAGCGACTTCAACTTTTTTCAAAGTAGTGCTGGTAATGTCAGTTATGGGTATTACCCCAAGTCAAGTATCTGGTATGGAAAAAGAACCCACAACCTTTCAGAGGCGAGCATGGTACCTACTGAACTCCCGTCATCATTCTTACATACACTGCTTACATCACAAGACCTGAACAGTACATCACAATCTGGCAGAACCACTAGTCACAGCCCCTTAAAAAAAAAAAAAAAAAAAAAAAAAGTGCATCTCACCCTCAGAAATAATATTCCCTGCCGATCAGATAGTGGTGGAGCAGTGTGGGGATGTACATACACAGTACTTGCCCGAACTGCACTAGTTAATTTTATTTTACTGAGAATTTTTGAATGGGACTTTAAAGAGCACCTTTCCCCATATTGTGAAATATGAAAACAACAGAAAGGAGCTTCCTTACCTCATCGAGAACTCCTACAGGCTAGTCTTTTTTCTACAGCTGCAAAAAGGAAGAGGATGTAATTACCCCCAGGCTGGCCGCACAATCCTCTCCACTTCTGAAATCTTGATCCTCCATGCTCCGGCGTGCGGTGACGCTCTTTACAGGTCAAGCACGGGGCTGTGCTCCATTCACTTGAATGGGGCGTCTCACTATAATTCTTGATCTTCCCAAGTATCTTCACCATTCATCATACTTGGGTTTAGAACGAAGGGCTGACTTCTGCTTGGGAGCTTCTCCCTTTAAAACATTTTTGGAGCTGGGAGAGCCGATGTCAGAGATGGTGCCTCCCACGAGGCTGACCTACCATGTGGTACTCGTGGACTGGCCAGTAACAAACGCTGGCTCCTCCCGGCTCCTCAGCTCTGCCCACCAAGAGAGAAAGATAGAAACAGGGTGAGGAGGGAGGCAGAGCAAGAGAACCCAAGGGATAGGGAGGAAGGGGAAAAATAAAGACAAAAGACAGACTTAACAGAAAGACATAGTTAAGCAGAGGGACTAGGAAGGGCAGGGATGGCCAGCACGCTGGGCAGCCCTAGGAAAAGAAAGAAAAAATAGAGACAATAAGAGAAAGAGAGAGAAAGGGAGGAAGAGGGATAGGGAGGGAAGAGAGAGATTGTAGTTGTCCTCATCCCACTGTCCCCTTTGGACACTGAGGCAGGGGCCCTAAGAGAGGCGTGAGACAATGGTGACCAACTTTTTTTATCAGGTCTCAGGTTTGGGAAGAAACACTTGATGGCTGAAAAGAGAGGCCAGGGATGAGCCGGGCAAGTGAGTAGAAGAGACTGCTGGAACAGTGTCCATGTCTTTTTTTTTGTTTACTGGGCTCTAAGTCAAAATTTGGACATAGGAAGGAAGAATTTGGGGGGTAAGTGATCACAGCCTAGTGATCTGCTTAAGGAAAGGTGCAACACAGGACCACCTTTCTTGGGTACACTCTCTTTCTCCTCTGTTTTTTTTTTTTTTTTACTCCCCAAAGGACAGGTAAAGGTTCCGAGAATAGAAAGGAGAACCACAGGAGGACCTCTGTAATCCCTGTCCACATGAGAGCCCTGTTGAAACAAATTCCTCCAGAACATGAGGCTGACCTCGGAGGAGGGAGGGAGGGAGGAGGAGGAGGAGGAGGAAAACCTAAGACCTTTTTTTTCCTTTTTGGTTCTCCTGAAGTCCCTTCTGCTATCACCTGACTGAGGAGCCGAACAAGAAGAGCCAGAAAGGCTGGCCCGGCCTGAAAGAAAGCAGGATTTGCCCAGAAGAAAAATACCCCCAACAATTCCCACCCATGAAAGCATCAAGGAGCAATGGGGACAGACAAATGGGAGGAGGGGCGCTGCCACAACTGGCCAGGGAAGATAGAGAGTGGGTTGTGATGAATGGTTAAGATACTTGGGAAGATCAAGAATTACGAGAGTACGTGATTTCCATAACTTCCCAAGTCAATCTTCACCATTCATAACGCCGGGGTCAGAGTGTCGAGCTGGCAAAGCCT
This sequence comes from Neoceratodus forsteri, assembly GCA_016271365.2. Taxonomy (NCBI): domain Eukaryota; kingdom Metazoa; phylum Chordata; order Ceratodontiformes; family Ceratodontidae; genus Neoceratodus; species Neoceratodus forsteri. The sequence goes on from CM028138.1 coordinate 413,630,561, forward strand.
GTGGGAGAAAGAACCCTCATCCTCCTGTGGGAAACAAAATTAGGACGTGAGGGCCCCTTACAGGTCTGCGAATGGTCAAGGGCAGGTGGAGATTCCCGAGCTCTAGGAGACAAATGGCGTCTCTGCAACTCAAGCCTTACCCTCCGGGAGAAAAAGTGGGCCCCCCTGAAAGGTGTGGACAGCATCCTACACCGGGACAAGGGTGACAACTTCAACAGGCAAAGCCACTCCATCCACCTTATGCAGCCTGGTAGTCACCTCATTTGCATCATACACTGCTTTGGAGAGGGTCTTGCAAGCCCCAGGCCCCAAGCAGAAAGGCTAATGGCCTACGGGTTTCCTTACAATCAGGCATCGCTAGGAACTGGCCTAGCAGTGATCAGAGGTGCCTGATGAGCCATGATACACAAAAGGAGGCACGCCGCGAAAACACCCTTCTTCCCCAGTGGTCAAACTCAGCCGAGTCAGCCTTGGTGGAAGATTCGAGGAGCTGGGCTCAGAGGGAGCCAGTGCCAGGGGTTTGGGGTCCTAAAGATAACCGTTGGTACCCCTCAGTACCTGGGAAACAGAGCCGTCGACCCCTGAACTTGTCCCAGGTCTGGGACCCCTTGGGCCAAGGAGACTGGGAAGAAGGGGAAGAGGAGACAGAAGATGAAAAGTGGGAGCAGCCTGGCAAACCAGGGAAGTTCCTCCGCAAAGGCTGTGAGATCACGCAGGAGACCCCTGGCGAAGGGGCTGCCTACCCCACCCACCTCAGGGTGCCCAAGAGCGGCAAAGTGAACAGGGTGGTGCCTTGTGGAGCTGTACAGAGCCCGAAGAGAGGCCCCTGTCTCTACCAAGTACAGAACTCCCTCTAAGAGGAGGGGAAGACAAGGCAGCAGCAGTGCTACAGCTCCTCCCCGAGCCCCTAGAGGCTCCATGGGAGGACCGTGGCACCAACCGAGCCCTGCCAAACCCCGTCCCAGAACAGAGACCTGCCCCTTGGAAGAGGCCTAATGGATGAATTCAGGCTAGCAGGAGGAGGACAAAAATCGCTGAGGAGATGACTGAGAGTACCCCCCCCCCCACTCAACTCTGTCTCCAGCAGCTGAAGCCACAACCATTTGCAAAGGAAGAGAGGAGGCACACTCGTCATTGGAGCAGGCGCTGGACCCCAAATCAGCAGTGGCCTCAACATCCTCAGAGGTGCTGCAGTAGGCACCAACAGAGTCCCCGGCACCAGAGGGCTCGGGGAGGCGGGGACACAGGTGGCATCAACGGCAGAGCCCACGGGCTCCAAAGTCACCGAGGCTCGGAAATCTCCAGGGACTCCTCAGAGTCGGGCAGCCAGTCGGAATCATCCCGATCTTAGCCCTCCGAGGCAGAGAACAAGATCAGGGTTATCTCCAGACTAGCCACTCCCTGGATCCTAGGCCATCGGGCACCGACAGCGGTGTCGGAAGGGAGCCCGGGTGCATGGCCGGCATCACCCCGCTCACCGGCGCTGAAGTCGGTACCAGGCCATGGCACCGAGGAGACCACTGGAGCTGGCCCAATGCATAGCTGTGGCACCACACCCAGGGTCGTCTGAATCTCCGAGGAGACACCGGACTGCGAGGGGTGCTCAGCCGCCCCCCGAGGATGACTGCCATACCAACCCCTTGCTGAGATCCCTTGTCTCAGCAAGATTTGAAACAGAGGGTGCCATCTCTCCACTGGCCCGTATAGAACCAGGGCGGGGCTCAGGAGAAGCCTAGAGAACCTGTTTGGTGTCACCAAATGATGCCGACCAATGAAGGTTGGTGGGTCTCTCCCAACCTCACCACGTGGATAATCAGGGTGAGTAATCCATGAGAAACAGGCATTGCACTTCGGGCCCATAGTGTGGCTGGGACTCAAACAAGAAATACAAACAGTGGTTGTGGGGTCAGACAGTCATGGAGTTGCCATGGGGCACAGACGCTTGAGGCAACTCCAACTTTCTTCAAAGATTTCTTGGCCCATTGACCCAACATCGCCGCTGGACGGAAGAACAAAGGGATAACTCTGCAACCGCAAAAAAACTGTTAAAAGGCAAAAGGAAATCAGTTCTGAAAACGGTACTGGACTTCAGCATCGAACCTGGTCATCGAGATGAACGGTGTTGAGCAGGCCAAGACAGAATAGAGCTGGACGAGATTCTGTGAAACTTCCCTCACTGAGATCCTTCATCGGCGGTGGGAAAAACAGAATTGACGAGCCTGCATCAGTTACCGGCCAGTCTGTGAGCATCACAGAGTACTACGGCTTCGTGGGCGGCGCCGTCTCCGATGTCAGCTCCCCCAGCTCCAAAAACGTTTTAAAGAGACAAGCTCCCGAGCAGAGTCCAGCCCTCTGGTCTAGACCAAGCGTCATGAATGGTGAAGATTAACTTGGGAAAGATCCCAATTTACAATCGGGGAAATTACATTTGAAAAAGACGCTCTCTTCAAGTGAATGTAGTACACTCCCATGCTCAGCTATAAAAACATCACAGTAGGTTGGAGTGCGGGGGTGGATCAGAGATCCAGGAAAAGGAAAGGGATCGTGTGGCCAGCCCTACAGCGGCAAATTACGATACATTCCTCTTCTGCAGCCTGGGGGACTAGCTTGGAGGAGCCTGATGAGGTAAAGGAGCTTCCTGTTTTTTTTTTTAGGAAAACATTATAGATGCTCATCAGTTGCAAGCAGTCCAATGCTGGTCTTTTTCCATGAGCTGCTACACTGATGAAAATGGTGCAACTTCTTAATGTGTTGACATTTCACTGAGGTAGCAATGTACACAAGCAACGGTATCTGAATCAGGAGTCAATAACTGGCTGCAACTGAGGATATCACTGTTTGGAACAGCTATAACGATGCAGAGATGTCTGCTGTGCGATCATGAGGTCTTGAAGTTACTCGCCAAGGTACTCCACAACCAATCAGTGGAGGAGAGCCAAAGATAGTCAAGGTGGGTGGAAGGTCCGGAGACCCCAAGCCATAAAGTCATTTTTGAGCACCTGCTCCACAATGCACTTGGCCCTGCTGGGGTCGAAACTGGCACCACTAGACAAATGCTGGTACGCTTTTGATTGCGATACTAAAATTTACCTTTATAGCAGCAGTGCAATGAAAATGTTTTTCCATAAAGCTAGTTTTAGCTACAATTAATAATATACCATTAGTTTTCTTTATTTCCCCGAGCCTAACCCTTACCAGGTCTACAATGGTATTTTTAAACCAAATGTGCTCTGCCATCTTTTTTCTTGAGAAAACTAAATTAAAGCATTTATAAAATACTCATATTTTGGTGGTACTAGACATTTTTACCATAGACTAACACTGGAAGATGCCTCGAATCTTTAAAAGTTAAAAAAGATGTGATCAAATGTTTTGCTCAATTTTGCTACACTGTTGCTTTAACTAGCCCTGCTAGCTTGTACTGAAAGAGGTAACATTTCAATAAGTACATCAGTTGGGTGGGGTAGTGGAAATATTTCTAGGACCTGTGGATTTTGCCAGCCAATTGCCTTGCTGGCTAGTGGCTGAAAAATGGAAATTACGTACCTACCGTAATTCTTGATTTTCTTGAACGAAGTCTCCACCACTCATTCACACTAATGGGAGTACGCCGGAGGTGCTAGGACCCAGCGGGAGCCAAACCTTTTCAGGAGGGCCGGCTCTGAGATGGAGTCACAAGGAAGCGGCACTGCGAGCCTGGCTCATGCGATACAGACTACCTCGGCATCGACCCTCCAACCGCCTCAGTATCTTGTTTTCCAAAGAGGTGCAGCATAATTAACAGAGAGGACTAACCTAAAAATCGGACATAAGATAGTCTGAATGACCCATGTAAGCAGGGTCAAAAACAAAGTCTTTACAGTCCAACCATTGAGGGAGTGGAGACCAGAAACAGAGAAGTGAGCTCGGGGGATGGTGGGTGAATGAGTGGTGAGATTTATCCAAGAAGATTAAGCATTACGGTAGGTATGTCATTTCCATATCTTCCTGGACATAAAGTCTCCACCACTCATTCACACCAATGGGAGAGTACTGAGCTAAATAATCCCCTGAGACGGGCGGCAGGAGAGAGAGAGAAGCTCAGTTTTTAGGACAGAAGTCAGTTAAGAATTGTCCTGCCAAGTGACTTATGTCATCTGGCATGGACATCCAAGGCGTAGTGCTTAACAAAAGCATGCAAAGAGCTCCAGGTAGCCGCATTGCAAATATCTGCAATGGGGACATTACGAATTTACGCCAGAGATGCCGCAACTCCTCTCGTACAGTGAACGTACCCTTTGCCTTCCAGCTTGACCTGTGTCATGGAATAGCAATGGCGAAGGCATGCCACCAGCCACGCTGAAATGCACCTCATAGCAACAGGTTGACCCAGCTGGGTCATGCTGAAGGAAACAAACAGTTGTTGAGCTTTGCGAATTTCTTTCATTCTATCCAGATAGAACCACAAGGCTCTTTTTACGTCTAGGGAATGAATGGTACACTCTCCCTCATTCTGGAAGTTGGCAAAGTAGGTAGGAAGGACTAAAGGTCGATTCAGATGGAATTCTGAGACAACCTTAGGAAGGAACTTAGGATAAGTCCGAAGAAATACTTTGTCCTCGTGAAATACAGGATACAGGGGGTCTGTGACCAAGGCGTGCATTTCTGATACCCTACGAGCAGAAATAATGGTCACCAGGAAGGCCGTCTTCCAAGTGAGGAATTTCAACTCGCAAGTAGCTGAAGGTTTATGAGTGAGCATGTCTAGCATAAGATTAATGTCCCAGGCTGCAACTGGGCATCTAATAGGAGGTCTGGTATGCAGAATACCCTTAAGAAATCTCTTAACTACAGGTAGCTGAGCCAGCGACATAGAGAGTACTGGCTCATGATATGCCGAAAAAGCACAAAGATGAACTCTGACTGTGGAGTATTGCAGACCTGTGTTTGAGAGGTCTAAGAGATGCTCCAAGACTTTATTTGGTGGGCAGGAAAAAGGATTCCAAGAGGATTTTGTACATCAGATAGAGAAACGCTTCCATTTACCTGCGTAAGTTTTTCTGGTGGCTGGCTTGCAGCAGTCAAAAGAATATCGGAAACCCTATGAGAAACACTGAACCTATTCACCTCCATCTCCTCAGGAGCCAAGTGTCGAGGTGAAAAGACCTCAGGTTGGGATGGACTACAGAGCCCTGGATCAGAAGGTTCAACTGAAGGGGAAGCAGTTCCGGAGAGGTTTCTGATAGTCTACTGATTAAGGGAAACCATATCTGATGAGGCCAGAAAGGGGCGATGGAAATCCTTCTGCCACCCTATGCCTCCAGTTTGAAGAGTCCCCTCTGAATCAGGGGAAGAGGAGGAAATGCGTACAGAAAGCGTTTTGTCCACTGCAGCCTGAATGCATCCTGACAAAAAATGCCAGGTCCTGGATTTCTGGAGAGGCAGTTTTGCATTGAGTGGGGATGCAAAAAGGTCCAGGTCTGGAGTTCCCCACTCTTCAAAGAGTGACTGAATGACGGTTACGTTGAGACACCACTCGTGAGGATCTGTCTCCGTTCTGCTGTGACGGTCTGCCACCTTGTTTTGTACTGTTTGTTGATGTAATACATGACTGCCTTGTTGTCCGTTTGAAGGAGAATGTTCTTGTGACAGAGTATGTCCTTCAAAGCTCGGACTGCATAGAGGATGTCTCTCATTTCCAGGACGTTTATGTGATGTTGAAACTCGTCCTGAGTCCAGGTACCCTGGGTGTGGGGATCTCAGCAGTGAGCCCCCCATCTCGTCAGGGACATGTCCGTGGTAACAGAGATCTGATGATCCAGAGGGGGCAAAGGGATATCCTTCCAGAAAGTTGTCCTCCTGAGACCACCAGGTAACTGACCTCTTCAGAGGTTCGTCACCTTGGTGAGAAAGGACTGAGGGCGAGTGGTTGGGGACCACTGAGTACTGAGAATCCACAGAGAGGTTCTCATGTGGAGATGAGCCAACGGTACATTGAACACCGAGGATGCCATGAGACCCAGCATCCACTGCATCAAGAGAGCTCACACTGAGCTGTGTTCTCTGATGAAGTGGGCCATCTGTAGGCTATCACGCCTTCTGTCCTCCAGAAGAAAAGCTTTCGCACAGGAAGTGTCCGGAAGGGTTCTTATGAAAAGGAGATGATGGGAGGGCTGCAATTGTGACTTTTTGAGGTTCAGCAGGACTCCCATGGACGTGAGGAAGTCTGAGGCCGTGGCCATGGCCTCCACTCTCTTGCCTGGAGGGGCTAGCTAGAAGCCAGTCATCCAGCTATGGGAATACTTGGAATCCAATTTTCCTTAGAGGCACTGCGAGAACTGCACAGCACTTTGTAAAAACTCGAGGCGCCGAGGATAGCCCAAAGGGCAGGACTCTGAATTGATAGTGCTGACCCAACGCCACGAACCTTAGGTATCTGTGATGATCTAGGTGTATGAGAATGTGCTACCAGGCATCCTGCAGGTCCAAGGAGGCTAGCCAATCGTGTCAATGAATCAAAGGTAGCAGGGTACTGAGTGATATCATCTTGAACTTTTCCTTGAGAAAGAATTTGTTTAACTTTTTGAGATCCAGAATATGGCACATGCCACCAGTTTCTTTGGAACCAGAAAGTAATGGGAGTAGAAACCTGTGTTTCATTGATCCAGCAGAACCATTTCTACTGCCCTGTTGTTCAGAAGGCCTTGTACCCCGGAAGCAAGAAGGTCTGACTGTGCAACAGAAGATCTGGGCTGTCGCTAGGAGGATGATCCGGAGGGTTTCAGACAGATTGAGAGAGTACCCTCTCAGATTATCCTGAGGACCCATTTGTCTGATGTTATAGATTTCTGATGGTCGAGAACTGAGTCAGATGTCCTCCCACTGTCGAGGAAGAGTCCCCTCGGGCAGCTGAGATGGGACCTGGGCGGAAACTCAGAAGATGGCACTGGGTGCTTTTGGGCCTTGTGCTTTTTGCTGTGTTTTCTGTTGCTGCTGAGGAGTTTGGTTTCTGTTAAAGCCACCTCTGCCTTTGCCACAAAGGACTGATGGTTGTGAAATGGATGCTTGTTCCCACCTCCTCGAGAGGGAGCGGGCAGAGGTCTAGCTGTCTTACTGGCAGACCTAGTCTTCTGTGTGGTCTCTAGTGCTTGTTCCACCTGAGGCCCAAACAGATACATACTGTTGAAAGGTAAGGCCATGACTTTTTTGTTCAGCATCATACGTAAAGCCCGAAGTACGCAGCCAGGAATGGCGATGGGTGCAAATGCCAGCCGCCACCTTGGAAGAAGTATCGAAAGCGCACACTGCAGCTTTAATTTGTTGATTACTGAACTCGATACTTCTAGTTATGGTCTTTAACAGCTCTAATGTAACCTCCGACTCAGGCAGAGCTTCTACCATTGCTTTGAGTGAATGTCAAAGAACATACTCATATTAAGAAAAACAACCCTGGTAGCTGGCAATATGCATGCCTAGGGTTGAGGCAGCAAAGACTTGCTTACCCAAGGTGTCGATCTTGCGAGATTCTCTGTTTATAGGACGGGCTGTAGATTCCTGAGGGAGGACAGCCTTATCATTCTCAGCCAGGACCATTATGGCATCAGCAAAGGCTTGTGAGGCCAAGAAGGGGCGATCCTTGGGAGAGGCATATTTCCTATCTATGCACTTGGCCACAGAAGGAATAAGAGCCCGGATTCTTCCACACCATCTGGGAAAGAGTCTCGAAAGATGGCTGTACTGGAGGGGTTAGATCCATAGGGATTTCCAGAACATGTAGATATTGGAGATGCAGAAGCTTCCCAGAATCGATTTCCATGGTCTGGAGAGAAAAAGAAGAATTTAAATTCTTAAGCAGAGACTTAAAGGAAAGGTCTTCAACAACAGGCTCTGCAGGAGGATTGATCCCTGCCCCCAGGACAGAATTGGCATAAACATCATCACCCAGCCAAAGATCCGGAATGGGCTCAGATTCATCTCCTGACAATCCGGGGGGGGGGACTGTATAGACAGGAAAGGAATGAAAACCAGGAGGAAGAAGAGGAAGAGAAAGAATCTGGAATTCAAAACCTCTGGAAACTAGGTGGCGGCGTACACATCCATGGCGCCGTTCAGAAGAATGGTGCCGAGTACAGAGATGGCGCTGACACAAAAAATGGCACCACACATGACGCCGACAGGGAGCACGGCACCGCACTCGGCACCAACAAGTAGTGTGGCACCGCACATAGTGCCTACACCACCCGCGGCACCAAAAAGGACCTCGGCGCCGGAGAAGCTAGCACTGCAGGTGATGGCACCCTCGCAGAAGTCAGAGTACTGCAATTTGAAGATAAAGGATGAAAAATGGCAGGAGACAAAGGCATTGGTGTGGATTCTGTACACTTGATCATGTGAAGGAATAGACATCTGGCCAGGTCAATGGCACAAAAGAAGGCGCCGTGCGACTAGGAAGTCCTAACCGCCCCACCTTCTGATCTGAAACAGACAAGCTGAAGGCCCCGGCGATGGACTGGCTGGTTCGGGCAGCCGGGACAACCTCCGAGCCCACTGCTCCATAAGAGCGGCCCAGTGGTGAAACTGCTCATCAGACGCCCCTCCAACAGGCGGAGAGCAGCTCCTGTGTCGAAGAGGACGGCTACCAGAGACAGAAACCGGCGACTCTGAAAGAAGCGGAGACCGGTTCTTTACCCTAACAACCGACCATCTACTACAGAGCGTACCAGAGGCGACCCTGAGTGATGCAGTTTCTTCTTCGACCGGTGGAGCGAAAGAACTACGGTCGAGCAGTGCTGCCGAATAGGACCTTTTTTTTTTTTTAGTTAATTCTTTTTACCTTGGCTTCCTGTCTGTCTCCTCGTCCAGGCATCGTTTCTCCGGCCGGTCCTCTCCCAGCCCAATGGAGCCCCCTGTCAATTACCCCGCAGCGGGATGGCGAGAGTCCCCTCACTCTCCCACCGAGACAGGATCCAGCAATGCAATGATGTCCCCTAGCCAGGTGTCCTTAGCCACCACGACTGTTATGCCATGTTTTCCTTTTTCTGTGGCACTGCGACTGGGGCGGCAATGATGCCGGGGCCTGCACGCGTCCGGTGACGCACTCCTCCTGCACTGCCCCAGCTCACCCTCCAAGTCAATGCCAGTGCACCTTCCCCCAGCCTCCGCTTAGAAACCACAAGTGCGTCAGCAACTGAAAACCCCTCCCGGAGAGAGAGCAGTCTCACGGACGCTCAATCACTCTCCGCCCTGCCGATTCCAACGACCTCAGTCCGCTCTAGAACCCGGGTCGCCGCATGGAGCAAGCTGTGGCATCCAGCGCCCAACCCTCAGCACCTCTGGGCCGCCAAGGACCGTTTGAGTGCTTTGGGAGGACCGCCCATCCTCCAACACTGGACCATCCTTGTCAACCCCCGGAGAGAGCGGCAGACCAGACCCGCCCAGCTGACTGAACAGCTTTCATACTAAGTCTCCCTACTATCACCTACCCACTCGTGGTCGACTCCGTTAATGGAGGACTGAAGACTTTTTCTTGTACAAGAAATTAATTAAAATGTAATCTGTACTTTTCGTGATAAAATACAAAATGATACAACTGAAAACGAAGCTGCTAGTTTGAAGTCTGACTCCCGGCGGGCGAACAACATCGTCACTGAAACGCACTCAACGGCGGGAAAAAAAGAAACCGAGGCGGTTGGCAGGTCGACACCGATAGTCTATACCGATAAGCCTAGCTCGCTGTACCGCCTTCCTCGCAGCTCCATCTCGACACTGGCCCTCCTGAAAAGGTTTGCTCCCTCTGGGTCCTAGTGCTCCGTGTACTCCCATTAGTGTGAATGAGTGGTGGAGACTTTATGTCCAAGAAGATATAGGAGTTACTCACCTGTAACCATAGTTCTACTACTAGTATTCAGTTCAAATCCAGTTGCGAATATCCACTCGGCCTGCTCAGTTACCAGAGTGTCTTCAGGCTTGGCTCCTCCCCCACCTGTGGTGTTACCCTCCAACTCTGCCTCGACTGATGTCAGATTTGCATGCTGGAAGCATAAAATCAAGACACAAGTCTTGCCATGGGAGAGTCCGGTGGGTTGTGTGGACATGAACTGAATACTAGTAGTAGAAAGTACAGTTATGCAAGAACTTACCATTACAGTAGATCTTCGAGAGGAGCTCTTGCTGTAGATAACACTGTTTGGACTAAGCCGCCAGGCACCAGGAACACACATAAAACTTCTAGCTAGCAGTTCAGCACGGGACGCCCCCTGATGTCAGCACACAGACATCTGCCAATGGTATAAGTGGGCAGAACCCACACCCACGCCAGTTCTCCCGCCAGAGACCTGTGAGAAGGTCTGACAACAGAGAGAGGACTCCTGGGACCAAAGAAATGCCAAAATGGAGACAGACAGCAGGGGATGGAGGGAGGGAGGGAGGGAAAACCTTGCCTGCAAGAGCTCTTCTCTAAGATCTACTGTTGGTAGTGCGTTTTACATAACTGTACTATCCTACTGGAGAAGGTCTTACAGTAAGCAACACCATTAGGACTCAGTTCCAAGCAGTACTGAAATGAAGGAGAAAAACCCTCGGAAGGAGGGATAAAGAAGTGTAGTAGGCAGAGAAAGGACAGAAGACCTAAGAGAGCTCCTGGTCTGATCCGGAGGCAGCCTCAAGTGGAAAAGGTAGTGCCTGACTGCCCTGCCTAAAGCAAGGGAGGGCAACACCCAGGAGGCTGTAGAGGGGAAGGTCTCGAAAGACCTGACCTTGAACCTTGCCAAAGATGAGGCTAAACTTCCCAAGGGAGTCCCGAAGCAACCCTGAGGAGGGGGCTGATGAGGGAAAGAGGGCTGAACGAGAGACAGGGTATAGAACAAGGGAACTGTATCATCCTTTTTCAGGGAGTGAGGGAGAAGAGACTAGCAGACTGCCTATAGCCTAGCCCTGTGGGCCTACAAGTCCAAGAGTAGGCCCGTCTCGAAAGAAGTACGTAAAGGCACATCCCCCTGTGGAAAATATGCTGAAGAGTGTGTCCATATAGGCTTAATCTGAATATGGGACAGGACAGACCCTAGCATGGAAGAGGCTAACGGAAGAATACAAAGTCAGCAAGACTTGTGAAAGAAAGCAGGGCTCTGAGAACATTGGAGTCTAAAGGCTTTGGGAGCCTCAAACTGAAGAGACCACAACCGTGGCAGGAAGACCCTTGCAAAGGGTGTCCCTGGAGAGTAGGGAGAGACCTGTCACAGGTCCCAGTCTCTCCCAAAACCAGACAGTGAAGGGCGGAACCCAGAGGAGTAAAACGCCTGGTTTTGAGAGGAGACAAGAGGTGCTCAAAACTTGTGAGTAGGAGGTGAGAAAGGGAACCAGCCCTTTGGAAGTGTCCCAGAATGATCAAATGTCCCCCAAGAAGGTACGGGGTGTTCCGTTAACAGTAGCTGGCCTCTGCCGAATCTCAGTCCAGTATGGAGAGGGTCCTGAGCAGAGAAAGCTACATGAGGAGGCAGCCAAAAAAAAAAAAAACATGGGGAGGGCTCAGGTCAAGGTTCCCTGTAGATGGTAGCCAGAGGGGTAGGGAACTGGTGATGGTGCAACACCCTGATGCTCCCCATGGCGTCATCCTGTTTCCACTGAGTGCGAAAGGAGATCCCCAAAGCAGGCACGGAGAAATCTCCTCCTTCTTACCCCTTTCTTAAGCCAAGACTCACTACTGGAAACGTGGCAGAGGTCAGAAGGAGGCGCTGAAAGGAAGAGTGGGCACCTGGAAACAGTCATTCTCCCTGACCAAACGCTGAAGCCAACCAGATGCATGGTGAAACTAGTCAATAAGACCTAGCCTGTGTACGAACAAGAAAGCCAGCTTGGCTACTAGGGACTCCAGGTGCCTAAAAGACTGGCTGACCAAGGCAGTGGCCTATAGGCTCCCCACACCAACTGCCCGGTCTGCAGGGAAAGGAGACATCAGTGAGGGACTCTTCCATTGTGAAAGAGCTCCGAAACATATGGCTACCTAACGCCAGATAGTGGTAACGTCAGAAGAAGATGGGCTGGAGAGCCAGGCGTGAAGAGAAATGAATGTCACAGGTAACGAGAGTACACAATGGCCAAGGGAAGCTCCTTCTGGGACTGTTGTCTCCAGAGAAAGGGCCCTCTAAGCCAGAGCAAGAACTGGACCAGAAGGCTGAGGCCAGTGAAACCCCAGATCCTCTGGACACCTAGAGTCCATGTGCGGAGAGGATACTGAAGAGCCCTGGTAGGGCAGCTGCAGGGGCAACGACCATGAGAGAAACTAGGTTGCAGTCCAGCGACAGGGAGGAAGCCTGCAGCTTGTTTCTTGATGGAACTGAGCCCGGACAAGGAGGCAGCTCAGGTCTGGGCAGCAAAAGAGCCCTGACATGCCCCCATAGCAGTCCATAGGCCAGGGAAGTGTGCTCTGGTGATGCTGGATCGCAAGGCTGTCATCGACCTCAGAAGAGGGCTGGCGAGTGAAATGGACCCAAGAGAACGCCCAGCTAAGGCAGCCCGGAAGCCTGAGAAGTGGGCGTCAGTGATACCGGGAGACTGGACTGTTGCCGGACCTCGAACAAGAGCCAGCAAGGGAGACAGGCCCAGGAAAAGTGCCCGTGAGGGATATTAGCACTAATAACTGTCCGGGCCATCTTTTGAGGGTCCAGAGGGCTTGAGGAAAAGTGGCCGGATGACGAAGGAAGGATCTGTAGATATGGGCAACCATCCCGCTTAAGGAGAAAATATCCAGACCTCTGAAAGACAGCTAAGCGGAAGTCCCTCCCCAGAGAAAGATCGTGCTTAGGGTCTGAGCACTGCAGCAGGTGGCATAGGTCCCAGGTCACCTGGAGGCCCCTGGTGTCTGTAGATGACATAAAAAAAGACTCTTCGCCAAAAGGGAAACAGCATGAGCTGTAGGTCCCCAAAAGGAACGTCCAATATGGTTCTGTCATATTCAACTGAAGGAACAGAAACTAACATCTACAGTAAATGGGCAAAACGGCCCTCACTCTCAAGATCCTCCGGTTGTCCACTGAAGGAGCAGAACTGTGTCAAAATTCAAGAGGAGGAGGTAGGCATGGAAGGTGCAGACACCTTGGCCCTGTGGGCGTCTTAGACTGTGGTGGCCGGCACGGAAGAGGCCTGGCATTTGCTCTGAGGTCTAGAAGACAGTTGGTGATGAGATCACCGCTTAGAGCGACTAAGGGCAGGGCAGTGTACCCTGCTTTCCTGGCTATGAGACCCAGTATGGATAGCTCTGCCTGATTCTTGAAGAGTGTAAGAACAGGTTACTCACCTGTAACAGGAGTTCTAGGAATGGTATATGTTGTTCATCCACACTTATTGGCAGGTTCCTTGCCGCTTTAAATCTTGCCGGAAGGTCTTCAAGCTGGCTCCTCCCACCCACCCGGGTGGTAAAACTCGGCTCCGCCCCATGGCGCCAGATCTAGCCATGGAAGCCAGGTTGCGTCAAGCCGGGAGGTGTCGTAGGATGAACAATATATACCATTCCTAGAACTCCTGTTACAGGTGAGTAACCTGTACTTCTAGGGACATGGATATGTTGTTCATCCACATATTGGCAGACTCCTAGCAGTTCTCCGGAGGAGGGCAAGCGCACACCTTACTTAGGTAGAAGACTGGAGAACCGAGGCTGACCAGCACCCGGCGGCGTCCCAAGGTCGATGTGGAGCGGGAACGGTAAAGCCTGCTTCCGGTGGAAGCCCCGCGGATATCCGGACCGAGTATTCCTCGGAAGCAGCCACCGCTGCAGTGGAAGGACGGTAAAAATTAGCACTTATCCTCTGGGAGGCTCCATGCCGCCCCCTATAGTGTGAGACCTATGCAGGGGTGACCCACCCACTGTCAGTCCACTTGGCTGCAGGTCTGCCAGATGCGGCTTCAGCGTAGATGACAAACAGCTGGCGAACCGCTCCCGAACTTCAGCTTTACGCTCCCTAGGTAGGTGAGCGTTAAACAGGTTCCTATGGAACCTATATACGGCCTCCGAGGTGTGAATGGGGATGAACCCCGGCAGAGGCAATACCTCGAAGGGAAGACTCCGCCACCGCCGGAAGGACTTCGGTGGGGGCGAGGACAACCTAGTCCCTGGGAAAGACCAGATAGGAGATTTAAAGGACGCCTGAACTCTCCCACCTTCTGGATGCAGAGTAGCCCCAAGAAGGTGTTCTTCCACAACAGGTGGGGAAGCTTCGCACCTGTGAAAGGAATCGGATGGCTTGCTTGTGAGCTAAGCCCATACCAGCAAGGATACCACAGAATGGGGATACTCTCCCCAAAGGGGAGGCGTGATCGAGGCCTAGAAGTGCCAGACCACCTATTCTGTGCCATCGACTGCCTTCCGCCCGCGCCCGGAAGACAGGGGTGACCACAGAAGCACCTAGAGGGTCACCGCCCAAGCCCTAATTCAAAGAACAGACGAGATGGTCCAAACATCATTTCAGGGATGGGAGAGGGCCAGGCCCTATCCCATCATCAAATGGAGAACTTTTCCAAAGAGGATGAGCATTTTTTTGGCTGACTCCTAGCAGGACGCCTCGAAAAGTCGAGGACCCTGCCGAAGGACCCCAGACCTGGCCCCTACCGCACAGGGACCGGGCCTACAGGTGTAGGGATTGAAGGTCTAGAAGGAAAACCTTCCCCTGAAAAGGAAATCAGGACCGGGCGGACTAGAAGCCGCCACGAGAGCCTGCGGCCGAGACTGAGGAGAGCTGGATACCAGAGCTGGCAATCCAGTCTGGGGCTACCAGCATCACCTGCGCCCAGTCCCTCCTTGCCTTGCCCTGGGTCAAGGGAAATGGAGAGGCGAGGCACGGAGGGCCAGGGTCCGTGGCTGGCATCCTCACAGCAGACCTTGCTGAGGGGCGGGCATAAAGCAGTCTTGGCCTCGTGATTCCCTGGAGGGAGAAGGAGAAGATCCTGTGCTGCCTTCGGCAGGAAAAACCACTCCGAGGCGCAGCCTATGTCCGACTTAGGGCAGTAGCCGGAGAATTGGAGGCTCCTGCCATCAGAAGGCTGGGAACCCGCCCCCGACTGCGCGAAAAACCCAATGCGAAGAACCTCCTTACGCCGAGGCAAGGGGTTCGACCGAACCTGGTGGGGCAGGTAGTACATGGTTGTGGTGCTGTCCGGATGGACTAAGACCACTAGACCCCGCACAAACGGAGCGAGCGGTGCAAGCTAAGCGGACCGCCTGGAGCTCCAGCGGGCAGAGGCAAAGCACTCTGTATTCCCCTAGATGGACACCCCCATCCATCGGAGAAGCATCGGTCGGAGAAGACCGTCGACCCAGGGGGTACGAACAGGATGTTCTCCTGCAGGAGCTGGAACGTCCGGAGGGGAGCGCTCCACTAACTCCTGGGCTGTGCAGCCACGAACTGGTCCGAGGAACGCAGCATCAGACCACTGGCAGGCTGCCCCACTTAGGGAACTCAGCGCCAAGAGTCCGGGAGGTGCAGGAGGTCCCGGAGGGACACTACCCAGCCAACCTGACTGGGTAGGGAGGAAGAACCTCAGCCCTGTCCGCCCGGAGCCGAGCTCAGACTCAAGAGTCGAGCCTAGTCCCGGAGAAACCTCACCCGCTAAGGCACGAGTTCCAACGTGGTTCCGGTAAGGGAGACCAGTGTAAGCCTGGAAGGTATTAATCAGGCCGCCATCCGGGTGGGGTTAAGCCCGGACCCTTCGAAGCTACAGAAACTGCGGAGCAGAGAACGAAGGGCCTGGCCAGGAACTCGTAAGGAGACCTCTCGCCTGGGAAAAGGAGGGGTCTCTCAAGAACGGACGGAACGAGGAAGAAGTACGTCCTGGTGGCCCAGGAGGAAGCCACACGCCTCGATCTGAGGATGGGAGATCGGCAGAAGGACCATCCGACGTGTCGAAGGATGGGCGCAAGCCCCCCATCCGTTTGAAGCCAGGAATACCTGGACTCGAACCCCGGGTCAGAAGGAGGCCCACCACCTTCCTGACCACCTCTAATTAGGGGACCAGGCAAGTCGGCTCAGCAGTTCGACGAGGAGTCTGTGGACCCAAGATCCCTGTGGGGTAACAGCTCAAAGGAGAAACCTGTTCGCAACCCGCGACAGGGCTTTCCTTAGCACCACCCAAGAGGAAGAGATGCGGAGTCATCCCCCCACGGGGAATACCCGGGCAGGGGCGACGGGGCTGGGGACAGCTCCCCTTTAGCCCATCACTGAGCAGGCTTGGTGGAGGAAGAGGCAGAGGGGGCTCTCGGACCCCTACTTCCCTGCTTCCTTTGGAGGAAGACACTGGTCTGGCAACAGGCATGGCGCATGCCTGCTGGCCCTCAAGCTGGGCGGTGGAGCCCAGGGAGTGGGGGCCAAGGGGCTTGCTCAGAGCTGAGGGCTGCCCTTGTCCCTCGGGCGGGACTGACAGAGTCCGGAGGCATCGGACTTCGGCCCCTGGATATGTCCCTCCACCCAGGGCCGAAGAGGTCAGTCCCCAAGAAGGGATGTCCTCCAACCTCATGCTGGGTTTCCAAGGAAAGGAGGATAACCCTCAGGTATGCCTCGGCGCGCATGGCCACTGCAGCCGCCACCGATCTGGCACAGGAGTCGCCCAGATCCAGAGCCGACTGAAGCTGCTGTTTCGCCATCGCCTTACCCTGGTCCCAAACCCGCTGGACCGTGGGTCCGCAGGTCGGGTGGAAGACGAGGAAGACCTCGCCCAGGAGCCCAAAAGGCGTGGAACAGTGTGCCATCAGTGCCGCCGAGCTGGCCTGACGGAGGCTTAGGAGGACGCATAAACCTTTGCCGCCCGACGTAGTCCATCCTTCTGGACTCTTGTCAGGGGCTATCCACGCCCCTAGTGTTTCAAACGCTGGAAAACATTGTCAGTGACTACCCCTTCAGCCGAGGGGTGCTCCAAGAAACCGGGCAGAGAACCAACAGGGACAAGGTATTTCTGGCCACCTGGCCAGGCGCAGGGCAGGAAGCAGCCGCCGCCAGAGCTCCAAGGCTGGGCCCACGATAGCCTCAGCCACCGGAAGGCCTCCGAGGGAGAGCCCTTTCGTCCAGAATTCCATAGTGTAAGGTGCCCGCTTGAAATGGGCCTCAGCTGCATTCCGTGAATTCGAGATGAGCGAGCAGACCAAAGAGGACGATGGGCTGTCGTCCACAGAATGTTCCGGGGAAGACCATGGATCCTCCCTGCAAGGAAACATAACGGAGCCGACGTCAGGCTCCGAGTCTGCAAAAAGCTTCCGCAGGCCTGAGTCACTCTTCATCTGCCGAGGGCGGGCGGGAGTGAGGGGACCGAGTGACCTGCGAAACAGGTCATGGTCTGGCCCGGGTTCCGCCGATGGCGGAGGGGCAGCGAGGATCGGGCGAGCAAACGGCCCTGAAGAGGGCTCCTCGATTGCCTCGAGCGGCTGCGTCGGCCGACCGGGCGGCGGCTGCTTACTGGCCGGAGAATGAATCGCTGACTGACTTCGAACAACAGCATCTGCCGCCACATAAGTTCGTAACGCCGACGCCAATGCCATCGGGCCACCCTCATCCGAGGAGGGGGACGAGGAAGAACGGCAAAGCCACTTGACTCGGTGCCCCGACCGAGAACGCCGAGGTCGGCGTGAGCGGCTAGACCGAGAGGAGGACCGAGACCCGAATCCTCGGGGAAACCGAGGGCGGGCTGGAGAGGGAGCGAGCGCCGCCCGCCCCTCCTTCGCTCGGAGAATTTGGCCGAGGACTGTCGCACCCAAAGGTACAGGCAGAACTCAGCCTCCACCGGGAAACCGCGAAGGAAATGTGGCACTAGGGCAGGAGATGGACCAGATGAGCGGCCGAGGGCCCGCCACGCCGACGGGATCCTGGCCGCTGACTTGACGGGACACTGTGAGGCTAGAGGCCGAAGTCGCGACTGTCTGACCGGGCCGAGCGCCGCCACGGGTGGGGGACTTTTCGCGACGCCGGGGCGACGAGGACCCTACCGCGCCCCTTGAATTGGGCTGAGGGGAAGGTCCTAAGGGTCCCTCCTCCTTTCAAGGAGAGAGAGACTGACGAAGCCCTTGAACGGCTGAATGAGTAGAACCTAAGGACAGCGGAAAATGCCACAACCAAGGAAGAGGAGGTGGAGCCGCCCGCCAGCAGGAATCGAGCTGCTCGAAACAGCAGGGGACGCCCGACGATCCGAGGGGTTTCCGGAGTGGAAAAATTGTCGGATGTCCGAGCCCGGAACGGGCCTCGCGGTCCTCCAGAGAGCTGGCCGAAAGAGCACAACAAAACTCGCAAAGCTGAGGATCATGATCCAGGTCAATGCAGTAAATGCACGTGGAGTGTGGGTCTCTCCTGGAGGAAAAAATTGGGCGCCTCCTGGGCCGGGAAGGGATTGAGCCATCGCCGCAGCGAAGAAGAAGAAGATATCAAAAATTCTTCTAAAAGATTTCGAAGACCGAAAATTTCCAGGAACCAGTCGAACGCGAGGGAAGAATTTGACCGAAGTCTTGAGAATTTTAAAACTATTTTCGGGCGAACCGAAGAATCAGGATCCAGTCTATACGCAGAGTGTTAAGGAGGGAACCTGAGCTTCCAAGCGGTAAGGAAGATCTGGCGTCATGGGGCAGAGCCGAGAGTTTTACCACTCGGGTGGGTGGGAGGAGCCAGCTTGAAGACCTTCCAGCAAGATTTAAAGCGGCAAGGAACCTGCCAGTAAGTGTGGATGAACAACATATCCATGTCCCTAGAACAATAGTTCTAGGAGTGGTATATGATGCTCTGCCTGATTCCTGAAGAGTGTAAAAACAGGTTACTCACCTGTAAAGTACAGTTACGTAAGAACTTACCGTAACAGTAGATCTTTGAGAACAGCTCTTGCAGCAGGTTACACCATTGGGACTGAAGCCGGCAGGCGCCAGGTCCCCACAGAAAACTTCTAGCTAGCAGTCTATAGCGGGGGAGTGCCCCCGACGTCAGCCCCGCCCCCGACATCAGGCATCGTATAAAAGGGGGCGGTCCCCCAGAAATACAGGTTACTCACCTGTGACAGGAATTCTAGGAATGGTATATGTTGTTGATCCACACTTATTGGCAGGTATCCTTGCCACTTTAAATCTTGCTGGAAGGTCTTCAAGCCAGCGCCTTCCACCCACCCGGGTGGTAAAATCTCGGCTCAGCCCCATGGACGCCAGATCTAGCCCGGCTGGAAGCTAGGTTGTGCGCCGGGCCGGGAGGTTGGTCGTAGGATGAACAATATATACCATTCCTAGAACCCTGTTACAGATGAGTAACCTGTATTTCTAGAGACATGGATATGTTGTTCATCCACACTTATTGGCAGACTCCTAGCAGTTAATCAGTGTCAGTGGCTCAGTAGGTAGCACACTCACCTCTGAGGCTGGGAGATCAGAGGGCTGTGGGTTCAGTTCCCACATCTGGCACTTGGGTTAATATCCCAGTACTGACACTGTAGTGCAGCATGAGAGGGGTGCTGCACTTCTGAGGTGCCGTCTTTCGGATGAGACGTTAAACCGAGGTCCCATCTGCCTGGATTGGTGGTAGTTCAGGTGGATGTTAAAGATCCCATGGCACTTATCGAAAAGAGTAGGGGAATTTCCCCGGTGTCCTGGCCAAATTTCCCTCATTCACTAAAAAAATACCACCAACAGCTTAATCTGGTTTAAGGTCAGCTGGCATTCATCTGTATCCTCCTCCCCCCGGGTCATGCCTGAAAATAGGCAGGAGTTGTCTAGTGCACTTACCCTGTCAACAAAAACAAAATAAAAATAAATAAGTTCTCCGGGAGGAGGGAGGCAAGGCGTACACCCCCTACTTAGATATAAAGACTGGAGAACCGAGGCCCCGACCAACATCCCGGCGTGACCCAAAGTCGATGTGGAAGGGGAAACGGAATAGCCTGCTTCCAGGTAGGAGCCCTGTGGATATCCTAGACAGGAATATCCTCGGAAGCAGCCACCGATGCAGCGGAAGGGCAGGTAAAATGAGCACTTATCCCTCTGGGAGGCTCCATGCCCGCCCACCTACAGCGGAGACCTATGCAGGAGGTGACCCGCCTGCTCGTTGTCCGCTAGGCTGCAGGTCTGCCAGGTGCGGCTTCAGCGTAGATGACAAACAGCTGGCGAACCTCTCCTGAACTTCAGCCCTACGCTGCCTGGGTAGGTGAGCGTAAAATAGGGTCCCATGGACCCTATAAACGGCCTCTGAGGCGTGAGTGGGGGTGAACTCCGGCAGAGACAAAGACTCCGCCACCGCCACGGAGGAACTCGGTGTGCTGGACTACCTTGTCCCTGTGGAAGACCCAATAGGGAGATTCAAAGGAGTGCCTGGAACTCTCCCCTCCTTCTGGATGGCAGGGTAGCCCCAAGATGGTGTTCTTCCACAACAGGTGGGGACTCGCACCTGTGCAAAGGTTCGAACGGCTTGCCCATGAGCTAAGCCCATACCAGCGCAGATCCCACAGAATGGGGATACGCTCCCCATAGGGGAGATGTGATCGAGGCCTAAAAAAGTGCCAGACCACCTTTTCTGCGCCACCAGCTGCCTTCCGGCCTGCGCCTGGAAGACAGGGGTGACCAACAGAAGCACCTAGAGGGTCGTCGGCCGAAGCCCTAGTTCAAAAGGAATGGACCGCAGATGGTCCGGAATGCTCACTGAGGGACGAGAGAGGGGCCCAAGCCTTATCCCAACACCAAATGGAGAATCCTTCCATTTGAAGGCGAGCATGTTTGGCTGACTTCTGGCAGGACGCCTCGAAAACGTCGAGGACCTTGCCGAAGGACCCAAGGCCAGGTCCCTAGCCGCACAGGGACCAGGCCTTCAGGTGCAGGGATTGAAGGTCTAGATGAACACCTTCCCCTGAAGACAATGATCAGGACCGGGTGGGCTGGAAGCCGCCTCGGGAGCCTGGGGCTGAGACTGAGGAGAGCTGGATACCAGAGCTGGCAATCCAGTCTGGGGCTACCAGCATCGCCTGCGCCTAGTGCCTCCTTACCTTGCCCGTGGGTCAAGGGAAATGGGGGAGAGGCGTAGAAAGGGCTCAGGGTCCACAGCCTCGACGGCATCCCCTACAGCAAACCTTGCTGAGGGGGCGGGCATGAAACAATCTCAGCCTCGTATTCTCCCTGCAGGGAAGGAGGGAGAAGATACTGTGCTACCTCCGGCAGGGGAGACCACTCGAGAGGCGCAGCCTATGTCCGGCTTAGGGCATCAGCCAGGGAGCTGGAGGCTCCTGCCATCGAATGGCCAGGAAAACCGCCTCCCGGCTGCGTGAAAAACCAATACAGAAAACCCCTTTACGCAGAGACAAGTGGCTTGACCAAACCTGGCGGGGTAGGTAGCACATGGTCGTGGTGTTGTCCACTTGGACTAAACCATTGGACCTCGCACAAACGGAGCAAGTGGTGCAAGCAAGCGGACCACTTAGAGCTCCAGCGGGTAGGAAAGACCTCGGGACTCCCGAGAGGACCAGAGGCGGAGCACTCTGTATTCCCCTAGATGGGCACCCCCACCCATCCGAGAAGCATCGGTCGGAGCAGACCGTCGACTCAGGGCGGACGAATGGGAAGTTCTCCTGCAAGAGCTGGAACGGTCCGAGGGAGAGCGTTCCCCTAACTCCTGGGCTGCAGTCACGAACTGGTCCGAAGGAACGCAACACTGTGACCGCTGGCTGGCCACTTCCCACTAGGGAACACGTGAACCAGCGGGTCCAACAGACCGCGCTGGAACCGGGTGCCACAAGCTCAGGAGGTGCAGGAGGTCCCGGCAGGGCGCAATTGCCCAGTCAGACCTGACTAGGTAAGGGAGGAAGAACCTCAGCCCTGTCCGCCAGGAGCCGAGCTCGGACTCGAGAGTCGAGCCTCGTCCCCGGAAGGATCACCTGCTAAGACACGGAGTTCCAACGCGGGTCTGGCGAAAGGAGACCAGTCTGAGGGCCAGAAACCTGGATCGTCCCCTTCGCCTGGAAGAGATGTAGTCCGCCGCCACCTGGTGGGGTTATGCCGGACCTCGATGCCGCAGAAAGCTGCTGAGCAGAGACCGAAGGGCCTGGCTTGGAACTCGTAAGGAGATCCCCGCTTAGGAAAGGGAGGAGTCTTCCCAGAAACGGACGGAACGAAGAGTAAGTATGTCCTGGAGGTCCAGGAAAGAGGCCACATGCCTCGATCTGAGGATGGGATATCTGAGGCAGAGAGACCATCCAGGCGCGGGAAGGATGGGGCGCAAGCCCCCTGTCCGTTTGGGACCAGGGAATACCTGGACACGAACCCAGGGTCTGAAGGGGATCCGCAACGTTCTTGAACACCTCTAACCAGAGGGCCAGGCAAGTTGGCCCAGCGGGCAGACAACGAGGCTGTGGACCCCAAGACCCCCGTGGGGCAACGGCTCAAAAGGGTGGTACCTGCTCGCAATCCCAAGGCAGGGCCTTCCCCTAGCACCTCTGACACCCAGAGGTCCGGGAAGGTGGACCAGGTGGAGGAGGAGCGGAGCCGTCTCCCCAAGGGGGAACCCAGGTAGGGACGACGGGGTTGGGGACGGCGCCCCTTAGCCCGTCACTGAGCAGAGTTGGAGGAGGAATTGGCTGAGGGAGCTCCGGCCTTACCTCCCTGCTTTCTTTAGAGGAAGGCGCTGGCTTGGAGTCAGGCTGTCCAGCGCCGCCTGCTGGCCTCATATGCTACCGGCTGCCGCAGGGACCGGGGCAAAGGGGCTTTACGCAAAGGCCGCCGGCTGTCTTGTCCCTCCGGGCGGGAGTGAAGGAGTCTGGAGTGGCATCAGACTTCACGGGTCCCCTGGAGGTGTCACCCACCCAGGGCCGAAAAGGTCAGTCCCCAAGAAGGGGATGTCCACCAACTTGTGCTGGGTTTCCAGTG
Organism: Neoceratodus forsteri; assembly: GCA_016271365.2. Taxonomy (NCBI): domain Eukaryota; kingdom Metazoa; phylum Chordata; order Ceratodontiformes; family Ceratodontidae; genus Neoceratodus; species Neoceratodus forsteri. Next base: position 413,653,389 of record CM028138.1, read on the forward strand.
AGAAAGAGGATAACCTCAGCCACGCCCTGCGGCATATGGCCACTGCAGCTGCCACCGATCTGGCACAGGAATCACCTAAGTCCAGAGCAGTCTGGAGATGCTACTTTGCCACCGCCCTACCCTGGTCCCACATCCGCCGGACTGTGGTCCGCAGGTCGGCCGGGAGATGAGGGAGCACTTCGTCCAGGGAGCCCAAAAGGGCATGGAAGAAATGTGCCATCAGTGCAGCCGAGCTGGCCTGACGGAGGCCTAGGGAGGACGCGGCGTAAATCTTGCGCTGACGTAGTCCATCCTTTTGGACTCCTTGTCGGGGGCCTATCCACATCCCGAGCGTTCCCAGAACACTGGAAAACATTGTCGGTAACTATCCCCTCAGCCGAGGGGTGCTCCAAGAAACCGGGCAAAGAATCGACAGGGACAGAGTACTTCCTGGCCATCCTAGCCGAGGGCGCAGGGCAGGAAGTAGGGCACCGCCAGAGCTCCAAGGCCGGGCCCATGATGGCCTCGGCCACCAGGAAGGCCTCCGAGGGTGAACCCCTTCGGTCTAGAATCTCCGTAAGGGGATAATGGGCCCGTTTGGACACGGGCTCGAGCTGCATCCCGGTGAATTCCGAGATGAGCTGAAGCAGACCCATGAAGGACGATGGGCTGTTGTCCACATAATGTTCCGGAGAGGACCCCGGGTCTTCCCAACTGGGGAACATAGAGAAGTCGACTTCGGACTCCGAGGGGTCCACAAAAAGCTGCCTCAGGCCTGAGTCGCTCTTCGTCAGCCGAGGGCGGGCGGGAGTGAGAGGGACAAACAACCTGCGGGACAGGTCATGACCTGACCGAGGTTCTACCGAGGGCGGTGGGGCAGCAGGGATCGGAACGAACAACCGGCCCGGGAGAGGGCACTTTGACTGTAGAGAGTGGTTGAGTCGGCCGATCAGGCGGCAGCTGCTTGCCGGACGGGGAATGAATCGGAGTCGATTGATTCCCGGATAACAACAACAACTGCTGCCACATGAATTCCTCGTAGCGTCGACGCCACCTGCATCGAAGCCACTCCTCATCAGAGGAGGGTGACGAGGAATAGCGGTAATGCCACTTAACTCGGTGCCCCGACTGAGAACGCCGAAGTCGGCGTGAGCGGCTTGACCGAGAGGAGGACCTGGGGCATGCCCGCTCCTGCCTCGGCTCGGACGAAGGGGCCGAAGCCTGACGACCCGAAGGTACAGGCAGAACCTCAGCCTCCGCCGGGGGAACCGGCGAAGGGATGGTGGCTCCAACAGCAGACAGCCCGGATGACGGGTCGAGAGACTCGACAACGTCGATGGGAGTCCTGGCTGGCTGACCTGACGGGGACACTGTGAAGCCAGTGGCGTGAGCCGCACCCTCGACCGGAGTCGAACGTCGGCCAGCAGCAGAACTCTCCCGCTCCCTCCAGCGCCGACGAAGGGACTTAGCCTGCGACTCCTTGGACTTGGGCCGAGAGGCAGGTCCCGAAGGTCCCTCTCCCCTCGAGGAAAGGGACTGGCAAAGCTCCTTGAACGGAGCTGCATGAGGAGAACTCAAGGAGAGCAGGATGAGTGCCGCGACCGAGGAAGAGGGAGGGGCAGCCGCCCCCTCCCCGGAGGAAGAAAGATCGAGCTGCTCAACCGAGTACAGCCGACGACACCGCCTGATTTGAGTCTCCAAGGAATTTCCGGATCGTGGAAAATTTCAGGTCGCCTGAGCCCCGAACGCGCCGCACGATCCTCCAGAGAGCTGGTGGAAAGGGCACAGCAAAATTCGCAAAGTTGCGGATCATGATCCCAGTCAAGGCACTAGACGCACGTGGAGTGTGGGTCTTTCCTGGAGGAATTAACCGGGCGCCTCCGTGAGCCGGAAAACGAATGAGTCATCGCCGCAGCGAGAGAAGAAGATCGAAGTCTTTAGAAAAACTTCCAATTAAATTTGAAGACCGAAATTTTAGGAACCAGTCAAAACGCAGAGCGCTAAGGAGGGAACCTGAGCTTCCAAGTGGTAAGGAAGATCTGGCGTCATGGGGCGGAGCCGAGAGTTTTACCACCCAGGTGGGTGGGAGGAACCAGCTTGAAGACCTTCTGGCAAGATTTAAAGCGGCGAGGATACCTGCCAATAAGTGTGGATGAACAACATATCCATGTCCCTAGAATCCCCAGTTCTCCCGCCGGAGACTCCCGGCCATTCGATGACATCAGAAGTGGAGACTGAGGATCTGCCATCAAAAGGTATTCCGAATGGTGTTAGAAACACCTAATCCTAAAACAGAGATATCGGAACAACTCTACCTCCAGAGGGGATGGTGGGAGGAAAACTATCTGCTGCAAGAGCTGTTCTCGAAGATCTACTGTTACGTAAGTTCTACGAACTGTACTATCTTACCAAAAACACATCTTTGCAGCAGGTTACACCATTAGGACCGATCTCAGCCAATAGGGAAATCAGCAGGTGGGAGGAGGCTAGGTAAAGATCACTGAAGTTGAACGTGCTTTGGATAGTAGTCCTGAAGGACGCATAGACCAAAACCAGCTCTTCGGGCCAGGAAGCGCACATCCAGGCTAGTAATGCCTGGATAACGGTGTGCACGGTGCTCAAGTAGTTGCTGCGCAGATGGCTGAAGTGGATACGCTCTTCATGGCCGCAGCGAGGTAGCCATCCCCTTGTGGAATGACCCGACTGCACCCGCAAAGGTTTGTTCCATTTCTGGTAACAGAACGGATACAATGGATGAGCCACCGACAGCAATTGTTTAGAAACCCCTGGAGCCCCATCATCCTGTGGGCTAAGGAGACGAAAAGCTGGATCAGATTTACAGTGGTGCCTGGTTCTGGTCAAGTAGTATCTTTAGACACCTATGCACATCTAAAGTGTGCAACAGGGCTTCTCCTCTATTAGAGTATTTAGAAACGCACTGGTAAGTCAATGTCCTGATTGAGGGCTAGAGCTGAGACCACCTTTAGGTGGTAGAAAACTTTGGATTTGTCCTTTAGGGACACCCCTGTCCTGGTGAAAAAACAAATAAGGTTCTTTGCACATCAGTGCATGAAGTTCAGAAATCCTTCTGGCCAAGTAACGGCACTAAAAATAACGCCTTCCAAGTTAGAGACGTGTAGCTCCAACCGCGGGCTGGTTCTGAGGGGTGGCAGTGAACTGCTCCAGGACGAAAGGTAAATCCCATGGAGGAATGGGATCCTTAATCGCAGGTCTAAAGTGGAGAACACCTCTCAGGAAGGTTCATGCTGTGTCCAACTGAGTTATGGGACACTGGCCTATAGGTGTATGGTAGGCTGAGATGGCACAAAGGTGTACTTTTATAGAGGAGTAGGCCAAGCCTGCTTGGAAGAGAGACAGGAGGTAGTCCAGGACCAACCTTTCTGGACAATCCATAGGGGAGAAACCTCGTGCTTGGGCCCAGAGGCAAAATCTGCACCATTTCATGGCGTATGTGGCCGATTTTCTAGCAGCCACTAAAACATGTGCTACATCTTGCGAGACCTCGTACCGCATGATGGCTATGTCTCTAGGAGCCAGGCGTGCAGGTTCAGAAAGCGAAGGTCCGGATGGACCAAAGAACCTGCTTCCTGGGACAATAAGTGAAAGCTGATAGGCAGGGGAAACCAAAGGTTCCTGGACAGCTGGCAGAGAGAACTAAATCTGACTGGCCAAAAAGGCGCAATAAATATCAGCATCGCCTGCTCTCTGCGAAGTTTCAATAGGACCCTCTGGATCAACAGGAAGGGAGGAAATGCATAGAGGAATCTGCTCGTCCAGGAGAAGGACAATGTGTCTCACCAGAAAATACCAGGCCCTGGATCTAGCGAGCAAAACTGGGCAGTTTTGCGTTGGATGGGGATGCGAAAAGGTCTAACTCTGGTGTGCCCCATCTGTGAAACAGATCTCTACTACATCCTGGAGTAGTTCCCATTCATGGACTCTCTCACCTGAGAGCGGCTCAGGCTGTCTGCATGTGACGCTGTCCATTCCTGGGACATGAACAGCAATGAGGTTTTGCCGTGTTGTAGAACCCAATCCCACACCTCATGGCCTCCTGCAAAGCGGTAGGAATGGGTGGCCTGCTTGCTGAGGTAATACATCACCGAGTATTGTCTGTTTGTAGCAGCAGAGTACCCGGATCTCCGATTGAAGCCTGCAGGACATAAAGAACTGCTCTCATTTCCAAAATATTTATGTGGAGACGAGTTTCCTGGGGCGTCCACGAGCCCCGAGACCTGACCCCCTCGAGGTGTGCTCCCCAACCGAACCCTGAGGCGTCTGTGGAGAGCATCACAATCTGAGACGGTGCAATGAAGGGGACGCCTGCCGACAGGTTCTTTGAATCTAGCCACCACTGCCAATCCCGGATGACAGCATTCGTGATCCGAATTGGGAGCTGCAAATGGTCTTGCTTTTGATCCCATTGTACCCGTAACATCCACTGGGTCAGCCACATGTGTAGACGGGCTAGCGGGACTGTTGCAATGGCCGCAGCCATGTGTCTGAGCGGGCAAAGACCAGGTCTGGCTGGGACAGTCTTTTCCAAGATGTCCCTGATGAGGGATCTGATGTGTTCCGCTCGGTCCTGGGGCAGAAAAGCTCTCCCCTGGACAGTGTCCAGAATTGCGCCTATGAACTGCAGATTCTGTGACGGAACCAGGCGTGACTTCTCCTGATTGATAATGATGCCCAATGTCCCGAACAGGGATGGAGTACAGTGAACTGCGGACATCAGGGCCTCCCGAGAGGGTGCCATGAGGAGCCAGTCGTCCAGGTAGGAGAACACGTAGTGGCCTTGTCTCCACAGAGCCGCTGCGATGACTGCCATGCACTTCATAAACACCCGAGGTGCTGATGACAGTCCGAAAGGGAGGACTCGGAACTGATAATGGTGACCTAGAAATTAGAAGCACAAGAACTTCCTGTGCGCTCGAGCAATGGGTATGTGCAGGTAGGCATCCTGCATGTCCAAGGACACTAGGAAGGCACACTGCTTGAGCACGGGTATCAGACCGGGAAGGGTCACCATGCGGAAGCGTTTGTAGAGGACCAAAGCGCTGAGATCGCTGAGGTCCAGTATCAGACGAAGCTTCCCTGTCTTTTTGGGAACCAGAAAGAAGTGGGAATAGTAGCCTGCACCTCTCTGGTTCCTCGGTATGTGCTCTATAGCTACATTTTCTAGAACCATGAGCCTCCTGCTGTATGAGCAGTGCGTGTTGACCCAAATAACAGGAAAGCAGGGGAGGTCTTGACGGTGGATGGTCAAGGAATTCTATAAAGTGACCTCTCTTGACCATTTGAAGTACCCAACGGTCGGCGGTAATCGACTGCTACCCTGAAAAGAGTTGTGATGCAACCCCCGACCTTTTCTTCTCGTTGATCCAGAGGAGGGGTGAGGGCCGGAAGCAGTCATGCTGTGGTAGCACTAGTTCCCGCAGGCTTGGGGCCGGTTTGGTATACTGCTGACCCTCGCCTGGGGAAGATTTAGGTTGGCCTTGTGAAGGTAGCCCTTTGTTGCTGGCCGAATGCGCTGCTGTTGTTGCTGCCAGTCATGAAACGGTTCTGGTTCCTATGAATGAACCAGATTTGATCTACATGGCCTGTACAGATCTTACTGCCTTCCCAGCGTCCTGAAGCTTGGTGATGACCTTTTCAGAGGGTTCACCGAACAGGACTTCTCCACTGTAAGGGAGGTCGAGAATACTCTTCTGTACTTCCGGGGTAAAGCCGAAGACACGGAGTCAGGAGTGTCTCCGGAGACAGACGCCTGAAGCAGCGCCCCTGTCGGACGAGTCCGCAGAATCATAAGTGGCTCGTAACACTTGGGTCCCCACATCTGACTCTGTGCGGAGGAGGTTCAAGAGCTCCACCTTCTGCTCACACCCGGTAGTTTTTCACCTAGGTCCTGACCCTGTTCCCACAGGGCATTCGGAAACTGAACCATATGAGACAGATAGTTCAGGGACCTGATGGAGCATGTAGCAGCCACATACATGTGCCTCCCCAGGGCATCCAACTGCTAGGATTCCTGGTCTGGTGGCTGTGTGCTCAGATGCTGTGGTCTTTGGGACCTGTCATGAGAGGTCGTAATGACCAGGGAATCAGCCAGAGGTTGTTGCACCAAGTACTGGTCCTCCGTCGGGGCCCTGTACAGGCGGTCAACTTTCTTCAGCACCGCAGGGGTGGAGTGCAGACGCTTCCACGCAGCCTTGGTGATGTCTGCAAAGGTGTCCACCAAGGATGGCACTACCTTAGGGTTCTTCTGCCGAAGGTAACGGGCTAGGCGCTGTCTCTCGGGGTCGAGATCTTCCGAATCCCATCCCATGTTCTCCTGGATGTGCCTCATGATCTCGGAAAAGGAGGGATCATCCGGAGGTGAGCTGGGCAGGTCTTGTGGGTCAGGTGATGGGATGCTGATTGAAGAAGAAGACCTGGAGGTATCAGAAGTGTCAGGTCTAGAATCCTCCCCTAGCGGAGTGGACCGTCGATGTCTGGGTCGCTTGGGACTGGGAAATCTTGAGGGGGGGTCTTCTCCGTTCTTTAGATCTTCCCCTAGGAAGTGGAGTGTGCTCCTTGGGGTTGATGGTCTTCCTGCTGGCCCCTGTGGTGGAGGAGGGGGAATAGGAGGTGAAGGTTCCTCCTTAGCGCTCTGCGTTTTATTTAGTTCACAATTTGGTCTTCCAAATTTTAATTGGAGTTTTTCTAAAGACTTGATCTTCTTCTCTGCGCTCAATGGCGATGACTCATTCGCTTTTCGGCTCCGCGAGGCGCCCGGTTAATTCCTCCAGGAAAGACCCACACTCCACGTGCGTCTAGTGCCTTGACTGGGATCATGATCCGCAACTTTGCGAATTTTGCTGTGCCCTTTCCACCAGCTCTCTGGAGGATCGTGCGGCGCGTTCAGGGCTCAGGCGACCTGAAATTTTTCACGATCCGGAAAATTCCTTGGAGACTCGTCGGGCAGTGTCCGCGTCGGCTGTCTCGGTTGAGCAGCTCGATCTTTCTTCCTCCGGGAGGGCGGCTGCCCTCCCTCTCTCTCGGTCGCGGCACTCATCCTGCTCTCTTGGGTTCTCCTCATGCAGCTTCGCTCAGGGCTTTGCCAGTCCCTCTCCCGAGGAGAGGGACCTGGGACCTGCCTCTCGGCCCAAGTCCAAGGAGTCGCAGGCTAAGTCCCTTCACGGCGCTGGAGGAAGCGGGAGAGTTCTGCTGCTGGCCGACGCTCGACTGGGTCGGAGGGTGCGCTCACGCCACTGGCTTCACAGTGTCCCGCCAGGTCAGCCAGCCAGGACTCCCTCCGGCGTTGTCGGGTCTCTCGACCGCATCATCCGGTTTATCTGCTGTTGGAGCCACCATCCCTTCGCCGGTTCCCTCAGCGGAGGCTGGAGGTTCTGCCTGTACCTTGGGTCGTCAGGCTTGACCCCTTCGTCCGAGCCGAGGCAGGAGCGAGCATGCCCAGGTCCTCCTCTCGGTCGAGCCGCTCACGCCCGACCCCGGCGTTCTCAGTCGGGCACCCGAGTTAAGTGGCATTACCGCTATTCCTCGTCCCTCCTCTGATGAGGAGTGGATGCCCGATAGGGCGTGGATTCGGCGAGGAATTCATGTAGGCAGTTGTTGTTGTTATCCGGGAATCAATCGGCTCCGATTCATTCCCTCGTCCGCAAGCAGCTGCCGCCTGATCGGCCGCTCAACCACTCTCTACAGTCAAAGTGCCCTCTCCCGGCCGGTTGTCTGCTCCGATCCCTGCTGCCCCACCGCCTCGTAGAACTCCTCGTCAGGTCATGACCTGTCCCGCAGGTTGTTTGTCCCTTTCACTCCCGCCCGCCCTCGGCGGACGAAGAGCGACTCAGGCCTGAGGCAGCTTTTTGTGGACCCCTCGGAGTCCGAAGTCGACTTCTCTATGTTCCCCAGTTGGGAAGACCCGGGGTCCTCTCCGGAACATTATGTGGACAACAGCCCATCGTCCTTCATGGGTCTGCTTCAGCTCATCTCGGAATTCACCGGGATGCAGCTCGAGCCCTGTCCAAACGGGCCCATTATCCTCACGGAGATTCTAGACCCAAGGGGTTCACCTCGAGGCTCTCCTGGTGGCCGAGGCCATCATGGGCCCGGCCTTGAGCTCTGGCGGTGCCCTACTTCCTGCCCTGCGCCTCGGCTAGGATGGCCAGGAAGTACTCTGTCCCTGTCGATTCTTTGCCCGGTTTCTGGAGCACCCTCGGCTGAGGGATAGTTACCGACAATGTTTTCCAGTGTTCTGGAACGCCTGGATGGATAGGCCCTACAAGGAGTCCAAAAGGATGGACTACGTCAGGCGAAGATTTACGCCGGTCCCTCCCTAGGCCTCCGCCAGGCCAGCTCGGCTGCACTGATGGCACATTTCTTCCATGCCTCTTTGGGCTCCCTGGACGAGGTGCTCCCTCATCTCCCGGCCGACCTGCGGACCACAGTCCGGCGGATGTGGGACCAGGGTAGGGCGGTGGCAAAGCAGCATCTCCAGACTGCTCTGGACTTAGGTGATTCCTGTGCCAGATCGGTGGCAGCTGCAGTGGCCATATGCCGCAGGGCGTGGCTGAGGTTATCCTCTTTCTCACTGGAAACCCAGCACAAGTTGGTGGACATCCCCTTCTTGGGGACTGACCTTTTCGGCCCTGGAGTGGAGTGACACCTCCAGGGGACCGTGAAGTCTGATGCCACTCCAGACTCTCTCACTCCCGCCCGGAGGGACAAGGGCAGCCGGCGGCCTTTGCGTAAGCCCCTTTGCCCCGGTCCCTGCGGCTGACCGCGTAGCATATGAGGCCAGCAGGCGGCGCTGGACAGCCTGACTCCAAGCCAGCGCCTTCCTCTAAAAAGCAGGAGGTGAGGGCCCGGGAGCTCCTCAGCCAATTCCTCCTCCAACTCTGCTCAGTGACGGGCTGGGCGCCTGGCCCCCAACCCCGTCGTCTCCTACCTGGTTCCCCTGGGGAGACGGCTCCGCTCCTCCTCCACCTGGTCCACCTTCCCGGACCTCTGGGTGTCAGAGGTGCTAGGGGAAGGCCCTGCCTTGGGATTGCGAGCAGGTACCACCCTTTTGAGCCGTTGCCCCACGGGGGTCTTGGGGTCCACAGCCTCGTTGTCTGCCCGCTGGGCCAACTTGCCTGGCCCTCTGGTTAGAGGTGTTCAAGAACGTTGCGGATCCCCTTCAGACCCTGGGTTCGTGTCCAGGTATTCCCTGGTCCCAAACGGACAGGGGGCTTGCGCCCCATCCTTCCGCACGCCTGGATGGTCTCTCTGCCTCAGATATCCCATCCTCAGATCGAGGCATGTGGCCTCTTTCCTGGACCTCCAGGACATACTTACTCTTCGTTCCGTCCGTTTCTGGGAAGACTCCTCCCTTTCCTAAGCGGGGATCTCCTTACGAGTTCCAAGCCAGGCCCTTCGGTCTCTGCTCAGCAGCTTTCTGCGGCATCGAGGGGTCCGGGCATAACCCCACCCGGGTGGCGGCCGGACTACATCTCTTCCAGGCGAAAGGGGACGATCCAGAGTTTCTGGCCCTCAGACTGGTCTCCTTTATCGGAGCCACGTTGGAACTCGTGTCTTAGCAGGTGATCCTTCTCGGGACGAGGCTCGACTCTCGAGTCCGAGCTCGGCTCCTGGCGGACAGGGCTGAGGTTCTTCCTCCCTTACCTAGTCAGGTCTGACTGGGCAATTGCGCCCTGCCGGGACCTCCTGCACCTCCTGAGCTTGTGGCACCCGGTTCCAGCGCGGTCTGTTGGACCCGCTGGTTCACGTGTTCCCTAGTGGGAAGTGGCCAGCCAGCGGTCACAGTGCTGCCTTCCGGACCAGTTCGTGACTGCAGCCCAGGAGTTAGGGGAGCGCTCTCCTCGGACCGCGTTCAGCTCTTGCAGGAGAACTTCCCATTCGTCCGCCCTGAGTGATGGCGGTCTGCTCCGACCCGATGCTTCTCGGATGGGTGGGGTGCCCATCTAGGGAATACAGAGTGCTCCGCCTCTGGTCCTCTCGGGAGTCCCGAGTCTTTCCTACCCGCTGGAGCTCTAAGTGGTCCGCTTGCTTGCACCACTCTGTCTCTTGTGCGAGGTCCAATGGTTTAGTCCAGTGGACAACACCCGCGACCATGTGCTACCTACCCCGCCAGGTTTGGTCAAGCCACTTGTCTCTGCGTAAAGGGTTTTCTGTATTGGTTTCACGCGGCGGGGAGGCGGTTTTCCTGGCCATTCGATGGCAGGGAGCCTCCAGCTCCCTGGCTGATGCCCTAAGCGGACATAGGCTGCGCCTCACGAGTGGTCTCCCCTGCTGGAGGTAGCACAGTATCTTCTCCCTCCTTCCCTCCAGGGAGAATACGAGGCTGAGATTGTTTCATGCCCGCCCCCTCAGCAAGGTTTGCTGTAGGGATGCCGTCTGGCTGTGGACCCTGAGCCCTTTCTACGCCTCTCCCCATTTCCCTTGACCCACGGGCAAGGTAAGGAGGCACTAGGCGCAGGCGTGCTGGTAGCCCCAGACTGGATTGCCAGCTCTGGTATCCAGCTCTCCTCAGTCTCAGCCCCAGGCTCCCGAGGCGGCTTCCAGCCCACCCGGTCCTGATCATTGTCTTCAGGGGAAGGTGTTCATCTAGACCTTCAATCCCTGCACCTGAAGGCCTGGTCCCTGTGCGGCTAGGGACCTGGCCTTGGGTCCTTCGGCAAGGTCCTCGACGTTTTTGAGGCGTCCTGCCAGAAGTCAGCCAAACATGCTCGCCTTCAAATGGAAGGATTCTCCATTTGGTGTTGGGATAAGGCTTGGGCCCCTCTCTCGTCCCTCAGTGAGCATTCCGGACCATCTGCGGTCCATTCCTTTTGAACTAGGGCTTCGGCCGACGAACCTCTAGGTGCTTCTGTTGGTCACCCCTGTCTTCCAGGCGCAGGCCGGAAGGCAGCTGGTGGCGCAGAAAAGGTGGTCTGGCACTTTTAGGCCTCGATCACATCTCCCTATGGGGAGCGTATCCCCATTCTGTGGGATCTGCGCTGGTATGGGCTTAGCTCATGGGCAAGCCGTTCGAACCTTTGCACAGGTGCGAGTCCCCACCTGTTGTGGAAGAACACCATCTTGGGGCTACCCTGCCATCCAGAAGGAGGGGAGAGTTCCAGGCACTCCTTTGAATCTCCCTATTGGGTCTTCCACAGGGACAAGGTAGTCCCGAGCCACACTCGAAGTTCCTTCCGTAGGCGGTGGCGGAGTCTTTGTCTCTGCCGGAGTTCACCCCCACTCACGCCTCAGAGGCCGTTTATAGGGTCCATGGGACCCTATTTTACGCTCACCTACCCAGGCAGCGTAGGGCTGAAGTTCAGGAGAGGTTCGCCAGCTGTTTGTCATCTACGCTGAAGCCGCACCTGGCAGACCTGCAGCCTAGCGGACAACGAGCAGGCGGGTCACCTCCTGCATAGGTCTCCGCTGTAGGTGGGCGGGCATGGAGCCTCCCAGAGGGATAAGTGCTCATTTTACCTGCCCTTCCGCTGCATCGGTGGCTGCTTCCAAGGATATTCCTGTCTAGGATATCCACAGGGCTCCTACCTGGAAGCAGGCTATTCCGTTTCCCCTTCCACATCGACTTTGGGTCACGCCGGGATGTTGGTCGGGGCCTCGGTTCTCCAGTCTTTATATCTAAGTAGGGGGTGTACGCCTTGCCTCCCTCCTCCCGGAGAACTTATTTATTTTTATTTTGTTTTTGTTGACAGGGTAAGTGCACTAGACAACTCCTGCCTATTTTCAGGCATGACCCGGGGAGGAGGATACAGATGAATGCCAGCTGACCTTAAACCAGATTAAGCTGTTGGTGGTATTTTTAGTGAATGAGGAAATTTGGCCAGGACACGGGAAATTCCCTACTCTTTCGATAAGTGCCATGATCTTTAACATCCACCTGAACTACCACCAATCCAGGCAGATGGGACCTCGGTTTAACGTCTCATCCGAAAGACGGCACCTCAGAAGTGCAGCACCCTCTCATGCTGCACTACAGTGTCAGTACTGGATATTAACCTAGTGCCAGATGTGGGAACTGAACCCACAGCCCTCTGATCTCCCAGCCTCAGAGGTGAGTGTGCTACCTACTGAGCCACTGACACTGATTAACTGCTAGGAGTCTGCCAATAAGTGTGGATGAACAACATATCCATGTCTCTAGAAATACAGGTTACTCATCTGTAACAGGAGTTCTAGGAATGGTATATGTTGTTCATCCACACGACCCACCCGGCCTCCCGGCTGCAGACAACCTAGCTTCCAGCCGGGCTAGATCTAGGCCATGGGGCTGAGCCGAGTTTTACCACCCGGTGGGTGGAAGGCTTGGCTTGAAGACCTTCCAGCAAGATTTAAAGTGGCAAGGATACCTGCCAATAAGTGTGTGGATCAACAACATATACCATTCCTAGAATTCCTGTCACAGGTGAGTAACCTGTATTTCTGGGGACCGCCCCTTTTATCGATGCCTGATGTGGTGGGGCTGACGTCTGGGGGCACTCCCGCTATAGACTGCTAGCTGAAGTTTTCTGTGGGGACTCGCGCCTGCCGCTTCAGTCCCAATGTGTAACCTGCTGCAAGAGCTGTTCTCAAAGATCTACTGTTACGTGTAAGTTCTTACGTAACTGTACTTTACAGGTGAGTAACCTGTTTTTACACTCTTCAGGAATCAGGCAGAGCATCATATACCACTCCTAGAACTATTGTTCTAGGGACATGGATATGTTGTTCATCCACACTTACTGGCAGGTTCCTTGCCGCTTTAAATCTTGCTGGAAGGTCTTCAAGCTGGCTCCTCCCACCCACCCGAGTGGTAAAACTCTCGGCTCTGCCCCATGACGCCAGATCTTCCTTACCGCTTGGAAGCTCAGGTTCCCTCCTTAACACTCCGCGATAGACTGGATCCGATTCTTCGTTCGCCCGAAATAGTTTTAAATTTCAAGACTTCGGTCAAATTCTTCCCTCGCGTTCGACTGGTTCCTGGAAATTTTCGGTCTTCGAAATCTTTTAGAAGAATTTTTGATATCTTCTTCTTCTTCGCTGCGGCGATGGCTCAATCCCTTCCCGGCCCAGGGAGGCGCCCAATTTTTTCCTCCAGGAGAGACCCACACTCCACGTGCATTTACTGCATTGACCTGGATCATGATCCTCAGCTTTGCGAGTTTTGTTGTGCTCTTTCGGCCAGCTCTCTGGAGGACCGCGAGGCCCGTTCGGGGCTCGGACATCCGGTAGTTTTTCCCACTCCGGAAAACCCCTCGGATCGTCGGGCGTCCGCTTCGGCTGTTTCCGAGCAGCTCGATTCCGCCGGGCGGGGGGCGGCTCCACCTCCCTCTTCCTTGGTTGTGGCATTTTTCCCGCTGTCCTTAGGTTCTACTCATTCAGCTTCGTTCAAGGAGCTTCGTCAGTCTCTCTCTCCTTGAAGGGAGAGGGACCCTTGGGACCTTCCCCTCAGCCCAATTCCAAGGGGCGCGGTAGGGTCCTTCGTCGGCCCAGTGTGAGAAAAGTCCCCCACCCGTAGGCGTGCGCTCGGCTTCGGTCGAGCATGCTGCCGCCTCTGGCCTCACAGTGTCCCTGGCCAGGTCAGCGGCCAGGATCCCCGTCGACGTGGCCGAGCCCCTCGGCACGTCATCTGGTCCATCTCCTGCTAGTGCCACATTTCCTTCGCCGGTTTCCCCGGTGGAGGCTGAGGTTCTGCCTGTACCTTTGGGTCGACAGTCCTCGGCCAAATTCTCCGAGCCGAAGGAGGAGCGGGCGCGCTCCGCTCCCTCTCCAGCCCGCCCTCGGTTTCCCCGAGGATTCGGGTCTCGGTCCTCCTCTCGGTCTAGCCGCTCACGCCGACCTCGGCGTTCTCGGTCGGGGCACCGAGTCAAGTGGCTTTGCCGTTCTTCCTCGTCCCCCTCCTCGGATGAGGAGTGGCTCCGATGGCATTGGCGTCGACGTTACGAGGAACTTATGTGGCGGCAGATGCTGTTGTTCGGAAGTCAGTCAACCCCGATTCATTCTCCGGCTAGTAAGCAGCCGCCGCCCGGTCGGCCGACGCAGCCGCTCGAGGTAATCGAGGAGCCCTCTTCAGGGCCGTTTGCTCGCCCGATCCTCGCTGCCCCTCCGCCATCGGCGGAACCCGGGCCAGACCATGACCTGTTTCGCAGGTCACTCGGTCCCCTCACTCCCGCCCGCCCTCGGCAGATGAAGAGTGACTCAGGCCTGCGGAAGCTTTTTGCAGACTCGGAGCCTGACGTCGGCTCCGTTATGTTTCCTTGCAGGGAGGATCCATGGTCTTCCCCGGAACATTCTGTGGACGACAGCCCATCGTCCTCTTTGGGTCTGCTCCCGCTCATCTCGAATTCACGGAATGCAGCTCGAGCCCATTTCCAAACGGGCACCTTCCCTTATGGAGATTCTGGACGGAAGGGCTCTCCTCCGAGGCCTTCCCGTGGCTGAGGCTATGTGGGCCCAGCCTTGGAGCTCTGATGGGCGGCTCACTTCCTGCCCTGCGCCCGGCCAGGGGTGGCCAGGGAAGTACCTTGTCCCTGTTGGTTCTCTGCCCGGTTTCTTGGAGCACCCCTCGGCTGAAGGGGTAGTCACTGACAATGTTTTCCAGCGTTTGGAAACACTAGGGACGTGGATAGGCCCCTGACAAAGAGTCCAGAAGGATGGACTACGTCGGGCGGCAAAGGTTTATGCTGCCCTCCCTAGGCCTCCGCTCAGGCCAGCTCGGCGGCACTGATGGCACACTGTTCCCAAGCCCTTTTGGGCTCCCTGGACGAGGTCCTTCCTCGTCTTCCAGCCGACCTGCGGACCACGGTCCGGCGGGTTTGGGACCAGGGTAAGACGATGGCGAAACAGCAGCTTCAGTCGGCTCTGGATCTGGGCGACTCCTGTGCCAGATCGGTGGCGGCTGCAGTGGCCATGCGCCGCAGGGCATACCTGAGGTTATCCTCCTTTTCCTTGGAAACCCAGCATGAGTTGGCGGACATCCCCTTCTTGGGGACTGACCTCTTCGGCCCTGGGTAGGAGGGACATATCCAGGGGCCCGAAGTCCGATGCCACTCCGGACTCTGTCAGTCCCGCCCGGAGGGACAAGGGCAGCCCTCAGCCTTTGCATAAGCCCCTTGGCCCCCCTACCCCTGCGGCTCGACCGGCCCAGCTTGAGGGCCAGCAGGCATGCGCTGGGCGGCCTGTTGCCAGACCAGTGTCTTCCTCCAAAAGGAAGCAGGGAAGTAGGGGTCCGAGAGCCCCCTCTGCCTCTTCCTCCACCAAGCCTGCTCAGTGATGGGCTAAAGGGGAGCTGTCCCCAGCCCCGTCGCCCCTGCCCGGGTATTCCCCGTGGGGGGATGACTCGAGATCTCTTCCTCTTGGGTGGTATATGAAAGCTCTGTCGCGGGTTGCAACAGGTTTCTCCTTTGAGCTGTTACCCCACAGGGATCTTGGGTCCACAGACTCCTCGTCGAACTGCTGAGCCGACTTGCCTGGTCCCCTCATTAGAGGTGGTCAGGAAGGTGGTGGGCCTCCTTCTGACCCGGGGTTCAAGTCCAGGTATTCCTGGCTTCAAACGGATGGGGGGCTTGCGCCCATCCTTCGACACGTCGGATGGTCCTTCTGCCGATCTCCCATCCTCAGATCGAGGCGTGTGGCTTCCTCCTGGGCCACCAGGACGCATTTCTTCCCTGCTCCGTCTGCTCTGAGAGACCCTCCTTTCCCAGGCGAGAGGTCTCCTAGAGTTCCTGGCCAGGCCCTTCGCCTTCGTCGCAGTTTCTGTAGTTCAAGGGTCCGGCTTACCCCACCCGGATGGCGCCTGATTAATACCTTCCAGGTTACACTGGTCTCCTTACCGAACCACGTGGAACTCGTGGCCTTAAGCGGGTGAGGTTTCTCCGGACTAGGCTCGACTCTTGAGTCTGAGCTCGGCTCCAGGGCGGACAGGGCTGAGGTTCTTCCTCCCTCACCCAGTCAGGTTGGCTGGGCACTGTGCCTCCGGGACCTCCTGCACCTCCCGGACTCTTGCGCGCTGAGTTCCCCTAGTGGGACGGGCTGCCAGTGGTCATGGTGCTGCTGCCTCGGACCAGTTCGTGGCTACAGCCCAGGAGTTAGTGGAACGCCCTCCGGACTGCCCAGCTCCTGCAGGAGAACATCCTGTTCTGCACTTCTGGGCCGACGGGTCTTCTCGACCGATGCTCTCCGATGGATGGGGTGTCCATCTAGGGAATACAGAGTGTTTTGCTCCTGCCCGCTGAGCTCCAGGCGGTCCGCTTAGCTTGCACCGCCGCCTCCGCTTGTGCGGGGTCTAGTGGTCTTAGTCCATCCGGACAGCACCACAACCATGTACTACCTGCCCCACCAGGTTCGGTCGAACCCTTGCCTCGCGTAGGAGGTTCTTTCATTGGGTTTTCGCAGTCGGAGGCGGGTTCCCAGCCTCTGATGGCAGGAGCTCCACCCTCCGCCACTGCCCTAAGTCGACATAGGCTGCGCCTCATGAGTGGTTTTTCCTGCTCAAGGTAGCACAGGATCTTCTCCCTCCCTCCAGGGAGAATACGAGGCCAAGACTGCTTTATGCCCGCCCCTCAGCAAGGTCTGCTGTAGGATGCCAGGCCACGGACCCTGGCCCTCCGTGCCTCGCCTCCATTTCCCTTGACCCAGGGCAAGGCAAGGAGGGACTGGCGCAGGTGATGCTGGTAGCCCCAGACTGGATTGCCAGCTCTGGTATCCAGCTCTCCTCAGTCTCGGCCGCAGGCTCTCGTGGCGGCTTCTAGTCCGCCGGTCCTGATTTCCTTTTCAGGGAAGGTTTTCCTTCTAGACCTTCAATCCCTACACCTGTAGGCCCGGTCCCTGTGCGGTAGGGGCCAGGTCTGGGGTCCTTCGGCAGGGTCCTCGACTTTTCGAGGCGTCCTGCTAGGAGTCAGCCAAAAAAATGCTCATCCTCTTTGGAAAAGTTCTCCATTTGATGATGGGATAGGGCCTGGCCCTCTCCCATCCCTGGGCGAGTGTTTCGGACCATCTGCGTCTGTTCTTTGAATTAGGGCTTGGGCCGATGACCCTCTAGGTGCTTCTGTGGTCACCCCTGTCTTCCGGGCGCGGGCCGGAAGGCAGTCGGTGGCACAGAATAGGTGGTCTGGCACTTCTAGGCCTCGATCACGCCTCCCCTTTGGGGGAGAGTATCCCCATTCTGTGGTATCCTTGCTGGTATGGGCTTAGCTCACAAGCAAGCCATCCGAACCTTTGAACAGGTGCGAAGTTTCCCCACCTGTTGTGGAAGAACACCTTCTTGGGGCTACTCTGCCATCCAGAAGGTGGGGAGAGTCTCAGGCGCCCTTTAAATCTCCCTATCTGGTCTTTCACAGGGACTAGGTTGTCCTGCGCCCCACCCGAAGTCCTTCCGAAGGCGGTGGCGGAGTCTTCCCTTCTGGGGTATTGCCTCTGCCGGGGTTAATCCCCATTCACACCTCGGAGGCCGTATATAGGTTCCATAGGAACCTGTTTAACGCTCACCTACCTAGGCAGCGTAAAGCTGAAGTTCGGGAGCGGTTCGCCAGCTGTTTGTCATCTACGCTGAAGCCGCATCTGGCAGACCTGCAGCCAAGTGGACGACGAGCGGGTGGGTCACCCCTGCATAGGTCTCCACTATAGGCGGGCGGCATGGAGCCTCCCAGAGGATAAGTGCTAATTTTACCCGCCCTTCCACTGCAGCGGTGGCTGCTTCCGAGGAATACTCCGTCCGGATATCCGCGGGGCTTCCACCCGAAGCAGGCTTTACCGTTCCCTTCCACATCGACCTTGGGACGCCGCCGGGTGCTGGTCAGCCTCGGTTCTCCAGTCTTTCTACCTAAGTAAGGTGTGCGCTTGCCCTCCTCCGGAGAACTGCTAGGAGTCTGCCAATTAGTGTGGATGAAACATATCCATGTCCCTAGAAATACAGGTTACTCACCTGTAACAGGAGTTCTAGGAATGGTATATATTGTTCATCCTACACGCCTCCCAGCTCGACGCAACCTGGCTTCCAGTGGCTAGATCTGGCGCCATGGGGCGGAGAGCCGAGTTTTACCACACCCGGTGGTGGGAGGAGCCAGCTTGAAGACCTTCCGCAAGATTTAAAGCGCAAGGAACCTGCCAATAAGTGTGGATGAACAACATATACCATTCCTAGAACTCCTGTTACAGGTGAGTAACCTGTTCTTACACTCTTCAAGAATCAGGCAGAGCTATCCATACTGGGTCTCATAGCCAGGAAAGCAGGGCACACTGCCCTGCCCTTAGTCGACTCTAAGCGGTGATCTCATCACCAACTGTCTTCAGACCTCAGAGCAAATGCGTAGCTCTTCCTGCCGCCACCACAGTCTAAGACGCCCACAGGGCCAAGGTGTCTGCACCTTCCATGCCTACCTCCTCCTCTTGAATTTTGACACAGTTCTGCTCCTTCAGTGGACAACCGGAGGATTCTTGAGAGTGGGGCGTTTGCCCATTTACTGTAGATGTTAGTTTCTGTTCCTTCAGTTGAATATGACAGAACCATATTGGACGTTCCTTTTGGGGACCTACAGCTCATGCTGTTTCCCTTTGGCGAAGAGTCTTTTTTTATGTCATCTACAGACACCAGGGGCCTCCAGGTGACCTGGGACCTATGCCACCTGCTGCAGTGCTCAGACCCTAAGCACGATCTTTCTCTGGGGAGGGACTTCCGCTTAGCTGTCTTTCAGAGGTCTGGATATGTTCTCCCTTAGCGGGATGGTTGCCCATATCTACAGATCCTTCCTTCGTCATCCCGGCCACTTTTCCTCAAGCCCCCTCTGGACCCTCCAAAAGATGGCCCGGACAGTTAATGGGGCGCCAATATCCCTACGGGCACTTTTCCTGGGCCTGTCTCCCTTGCTGGCTCTTGTTCGAGGTCCGGCAACAGTCCAGTCTCCCGGTATCACTGACGCCCACTTCTCAGGCTTCCGGGCTGCCTTAGCTGGGCGTTCTCTTGGGTCCATTTCACTCGCCAGCCCTCTTCTGAGGTCGATGACAGCCTTGCGATCCAGCATCACCAGAGCACACTTCCCTGGCCTATGGACTGCTATGGGGGCATGTCAGGGCTCTTTTGCTGCCCAGACCTGAGCTGCCTCCTTGTCCGGGCTCAGTTCCATCAAGAAACAAGCTGCAGGCTTCCTCCCTGTCGCTGGACTGCAACCTAGTTTCTCTCATGGTCGCTGCTCCTGCAGCTGCCCTACCAGGGCTCTTCAGTATCCTCTCCGCACATGGACTCTAGGTGTCCAGAGGATCTGGGGTTTCACTGGCCTCAGCCTTCTGGTCCAGTTCTTGCTCTGGCTTAGAGGGCCCTTTCTCTGGAGACAACAGTCCCAGAAGGAGCTTCCCTTGGCCATTGTGTACTCTCAGGTACCTGCGACATTCATTTCTTCACGCCTGGCTCTCCAGCCCATCTTCTCTTGACGCTCACTAATTATCTGGCTGCTAGGGTAGCCATATGTTTCGAGCTCTTTCACAATGGAAGAGTCCCTCACTGATGTCTCCTTTCCCTGCAGACCGGGCAGTTGGTGTGGGGAGCCTATAGGCCACTGCCTTGGTCAGCCAGTCCTTTAGGCACCTGGAGTCCCTAGTAGCCAAGCTGGCTTTCTTGTTCGTACACAGGCTAGGTCTTATTGACTAGTTTCACCATGCATCTGGTTGGCTTCAGCGTTTAGTCCAGGGAGAATGACTGTTTCCAGGTGCCCCACTCTTCCTTTCAGCGCACTCCCTTCTGACCTCTGCCACTTCGGTCCAGTATTGAGTCTTGGCTTAAGAAAAGGGGTAAGAAGGAGGAGATTTCTCCGTGCCTGCTTTAGGGGATCTCCCCTTTCTCGCACTCAGTGGAAACAGGATGACGCCATGGGGAGCATCAGGGTGTTGCACCATCACCAGTTCCCCTACCCCTCTGGCTACCATCTACAGGGAGCCTTTGACCTGAGCCCTCCCCCATGTTTTTTTTTTTTTTTGGCTGCCTCCTCATGTAGCTTTCTCTCGCTCAGGACCCTCTCCATACTGGACTGAGATTCCGGCAGAGGCCAGCTACTGTTAACCGGAACACCCCCCCCCCCCCCGTACCTTCTTGGGGGACATTTGATCATTCTGGGACACTTCCAAAGGGCTGGTTCCCTTTCTCACCTCCTACTCACAAGTTTTGAGCACCTCTTGTCTCCTCTCAAAACCAGGCGTTTTACTCCTCTGGGTTCCGCCCTTCACTGTCTGGTTTTGGGAGAGACTGGGACCTGTGACAGGTCTCTCCCTACTCTCCAGGGGACACCCTTTGCAAGGGTCTTCCTGCCACCGGTTGTGGTCTCTTCAGTTTGGAGGGCTCCCAAAGCCTTTAGACTCCAATGTTCTCAGAGCCCTGCTTTCTTTCACAAGGTCTTGCTGACTTTGTATTCTTCCGTTAGCCTCTTCCATGCTAGGGTCTGTCCTGTCCCATATTCAGATTAAGCCTATATGGACACACTCTTCAGCATATTTTCCACAGGGGGATGTGCCTTTACGTACTTCTTTCGAGACGGGCCTACTCTTGGACTTGTAGGCCCACAGGGCTAGGCTATAGGCAGTCTGCTAGTCTCTTCTCCCTCACTCCCTGAAAAAGGATGATACAGTTCCCTTGTTCTATACCCTGTCTCTCGTTCAGCCCTCTTTCCCTCATCAGCCCCCTCCTCAGGGTTGCTTCGGGACTCCCTTGGGAAGTTTAGCCTCATCTTTGGCAAGGTTCAAGGTCAGGTCTTTCGAGACCTTCCCCTCTACAGCCTCCTGGGTGTTGCCCTCCCTTGCTTTAGGCAGGGCAGTCAGGCACTACCTTTTCCACTTGAGGCTGCCTCCGGATCAGACCAGGAGCTCTCTTAGGTCTTCTGTCCTTTCTCTGCCTACTACACTTCTTTATCCTCCTTCCGAGGGTTTTCTCCTTCATTTCAGTACTGCTTGGAACTGAGTCCTAATGGTGTTGCTTACTGTAAGAGCCTTCTCGAAGTAGGATAGTACAGTTATGTAAAAACGTACCATAACAGTAGATCTTAGAGAAGAGCTCTTGCAGTAGGCAAGGTTTTCCTCCCTCCCTCCCTCCATCCCCTGCTGTCTGTCTCCATTTTGGCATTTCTTTGGTCCCAGGAGTCCTCTCTCTGTTGTCAGACCTTCTCACAGGTCTCTGGCGGGAGAACTGACGTGGGTGTGGGGTTCTGCCCCTTTTATACCATTGGCAGATGTCTGTGTGCTGACATCAGGGGGCGGTCCCCCGTTGTAGACTGCTAGCTAGAAGTTTTATGTGTGTTCCTGGTGCCTGGCGGCTTAGTCCAAACAGTGTTATCTACAGCAAGAGCTCCTCTCGAAGATCTACTGTAATGGTAAGTTCTTGCATAACTGTACTTTCTACTACTAGTATTCAGTTCATGTCCACACAACCTACCGGACCTCCCATGGCAAGACTTGTGTCTTGATTTATGCTTCCAGCATGCAAATCTGACATCAGTCGAGGCAGAGTTGGAGGGTAACACCACAGGTGGGGGAGGAGCCAAGCCTGAAGACACTCTGGTAACTGAGCAGGCCGAGTGGATATTGCGCAACTGGATTTGAACTGAATACTAGTAGTAGAACTATGGTTACAGGTGAGTAACCCCTATATCTTCTTGGACATAAAGTCTCCACCACTCATTCACACTAATGGGAGTACACCGGAGGCACTAGGACCCAGAGGGAGCCAAACCTTTTCAGGAGGGCCAGTGTCGAGATGGAGCTGCGAGGAAGCGGTACAGCGAGCTAGGCTTATGCGGTATAGACTATCTCGGTGTCGACCTGCCAACCGCCTCGGTTTCTTTTTTTCCCGCCGTTGAGTGCGTTTCAGTGACGATGTTGTTCGCCCGCCGGGAGTCAGACTTCAAACTAGCAGCTTCGTTTTCAGTTGTATCATTTTGTATTTTATCACGAAAAGTACAGATTACATTTTAATTAATTTCTTGTACAAGAAAAAGTCTTCAGTCCTCCATTAAGGAGTCGACCACGAGTGGGTAGGTGATAGTAGGGAGACTTCTGTATGAAAGCTGTTCAGTCAGCTGGGCGGTCTGGTCTGCCGCCTCCGGGGGTTGACAAGGATGGTCCAGTGTTGGGGGGGATGGGCGTCCTCCCAAAGCACACAACGGTCCTTGGCGGCCCAGAGGTGCTGAGGGTTGAGGCGCTGGATGCCACAGCAGCTTGCTCCATGCGGCTGACCCGGGTTCTAGAGCGGACTGAGGTCGTTGAATCGGCAGGGGCGGAGAGGTGATTGAGCGTCCGTGAGACTGCTCTCTCTCCGGGAGGGTTTCAGTTGCTGACGCCTTGTGGTTTCTAAGCGGAGGCTGGGGGAAGGTGCACTGGCATTGACTTGGAGGGTGAGCTGGGGCAGTGCAGGAGGAGTGCGTACTGACGCGGCAGCCCCCCGCATCATTGCACGCCCAGTCGCAGTGCCACAGAAAAAGGAAAACATGGCATAACAGTCGTGGTGGCTAAGGACACCTGGCTAGGGGACATCATTGCATTGCTGGATCCTGTCTCGGTGGGAGAGTGAGGGGGACTCTCCGCCATCCCGCTGCGGGGGTAATTGACAGGGGGGGGCTCCATTGGGCTGGGAGAGGACCGGCCGGAGAAACAGGATGCCTGGACGTATGAGACAGACAGGGAAGCCAAGGTAAAAAGAATTAACTAAAAAAAAAAAAAAAAGGTCCTATTCGGCAGCACTGCTCGACCGTAGTTCTTTCGCTCCACCGGTCGAAGAAGAAACTGCATCACTCAGGGTCGCCTCTGGTACGCTCATGAGTAGATGGTCGGTTGTTAGGGTAAAGAACCGTCTCCGCTTTTTCAGAGTCGCCGTTTTTGTCTCTGGTAGCCGTCCTCTCGACACAGGAGCTGCTCTCCGCCTGTTGGAGGGGCGCCTGATGAGCAGTTTCACCACTGGGCCGCTCTTATGGAGCAGTGGGCTCGAGGTTGTCCCGCCGTTCGAACCAGCCAGTCCATCGCCGGGGCCTTCAGCTTGTCTATTTCAGATCAGAAGGTGGGGGCGGTTAGGACTTTACAAGGCCATGCAGCTGTTCTTCTTTGTGCCATTGACTCCGCGCTGTGATGTCTATTCCCTCACATGACTCGTGTACAGAATCCACACCAATGCCTTTGTCTCCTGCCATTTTCATCCTTTATCTTCAAATTGCAGTACTCTGACTTCTGCGAGGTGCCATCACCTGCAGTGCTAGCTCCGGCGCCGAGGTCCTTTTTGGTGCAGCGGGTGGTGTAGGCACTATGTGCGGTGCCACACTACTTGTTAGTGCCGAGTGCGTGCCGTTCTGTCGGGCCATGTGGTGCCATTTTTGTGTCAGCGCCATCTCTGTACTCGCACCATTCTTCTGAACGGCCATGGATGTGTACGCCACCACCTAGTTTCCAGAGGTTTTGAATTCCAGATTCTTTCTCTTCCTTCTTCCTCCTGGTTTTCATTCCTTTCCTGTCTCATACAGTCCTCCCGGATTGTCAGGAGATGAATCTGAGCCCATTCCGGATCTTTGGCTGGGTGATGATGTTTATGCCAATTCTGTCCTGGGGCAGGATCAATCCTCCTGCAGAGCCTGTTGTTGAAGACTTTCCTTTAAGTCTCTGCTTAAGAATTTAAATTCTTCTTTTTCTCTCCAGACCATGGAAATCGATTCTGGGAAGCTTCTGCATCTCCAATATCTACATGTTCTGAAATCCCTATGGATCTAACCCCTCCAGTACAGCCATCTTTCGAGACTCTTTCCCAGATGGTGTGAAGAATCCGCTCTTATTCCTTCTGTGGCCAAGTGCATAGATAGGAAATATGCCTCTCCAAGGATCGCCCCTTCTTGGCCTCACAAGCCTTTGCTGATGCCATAATGGTCCTGGTTGAGAATGATAAGGCTGTCCTCCCTCAGGAATCTACAGCCCGTCCTATAAACAGAGAATCTATAAGATCGACACCTTGGGTAAGCAAGTCTTTGCTGCCTCAACCCTAGGCATGCATATTGCCAGCTACCAGGGTTGTTTTTCTTAATATGAGTATGTTCTTTGACATTCACTCAAAGCAATGGTAGAAGCTGCCTGAGTCGGAGGTTACATTAGAGCTGTTAAAGACCATAACTAGAAGTATCGAGTTCAGTAATCAACAAATTAAAGCTGCAGTGCGCTTCGATACTTCTTCCAAGGTGGCGGCTGGCATTTGCACCCATCGCCATTCCTGGCTGCGTGCATCGGCTTTACGTATGATGCTGAACAAAAGTCATGGCCTTACCTTTCAACAGTATGTATCTGTTTGGGCCTCAGGTGGAACAAGCACTAGAGACACACAGAAGACTAGGTCTGCCAGTAAGACAGCTAGACCTCTGCCCGCTCCCTCTCGAGGAGGTGGGAACAAGCATCCATTTCACAACCATCAGTCCTTTGTGGCAAAGGCAGAGGTGGCTTTAACAGAAACCAAACTCCTCAGCAGCAACAGAAAACACAGCAAAAAGCACAAGGCCCAAAAGCACCCAGTGCCATCTTCTGAGTTTCCGGCCCAGGTCCCATCTCAGCTGCCCGCGGGGGACTCTTCCTCGACAGTGGGAGGACATCTGACTCAGTTCTACGACCATCAGAAATCTATAACATCAGACAAATGGGTCCTCAGGATAATCTGAGAGGGGTACTCTCTCAATCTGTCTGAAACCCCTCCGGATCATCCTCCTAAGCGACAGCCCAGATCTTCTGTTGCACAGTCAGACCTTCTTGCTTCCGGGGTACAAGGCCTTCTGAACAACAGGGCAGTAGAAATGGTTCTGCTGGATCAATGAAACACAGGTTTCTACTCCCATTACTTTCTGGTTCCAAAGAAACTGGTGATGTGCCATATTCTGGATCTCAAAAGTTAAACAAATTCTTTCTCAAGGAAAAGTTCAAGATGATATCACTCAGTACCCTGCTACCTTTGATTCATTGACACGATTGGCTAGCCTCCTTGGACCTGCAGGATGCCTGGTAGCACATTCTCATACACCTAGATCATCACAGATACCTAAGGTTAGTGGCGTTGGGTCAGCACTATCAATTCAGAGTCCTGCCCTTTGGGCTATCCTCGGCGCCTCGAGTTTTTACAAAGTGCTGTGCAGTTCTCAGAGTGCTCTAAGGAAAATTGACTCCAAGTATTCCCATAGCTGGATGACTGGCTTCTAGCTAGCCCCTCCAGGCAAGAGAGTGGAGGCCATGGCCACGGCCTCAGACTTCCTCACGTCCATGGGAGTCCTGCTGAACCTCAAAAAGTCACAATTGCAGCCCTCCCATCATCTCCTTTTCATAAGAACCCTTCCGGACACTTCCTGTGCGAGCTTTTCTTCTGGAGGACAGGCGTGATAGCTCATAGATGGCCCACTTCATCAGAGAACACAGCTCAGTGTGAGCTCTCTTGATGCAGTGGATGCTGGTCTCATGGCATCCTCGGTGTTCAATGTACCGTTGGCTCATCTCCACATGAGAACCTTCTGTGGATTCTCAGTACTCAGTGGTCCCCAACCACTCGCCTCAGTCCTTTCTCACCAAGGTGACGAACCTCTGAAGAGGTCAGTTACCTGGTGGTCTCAGGAGGACAACTTTCTGGAAGGATATCCCTTTGCCCCCTCTGGATCATCAGATCTCTGTTACCACGGACATGTCCCTGACGAGATGGGGGGCTCACTGCTGAGATCCCCACACCCAGGGTACCTGGACTCAGGACGAGTTTCAACATCACATAAACGTCCTGGAAATGAGAGACATCCTCTATGCAGTCCGAGCTTTGAAGGACATACTCTGTCACAAGAACATTCTCCTTCAAACGGACAACAAGGCAGTCATGTATTACATCAACAAACAGTACAAAACAAGGTGGCAGACCGTCACAGCAGAACGGAGACAGATCCTCACGAGTGGTGTCTCAACGTAATCGTATTCAGTCACTCTTGAAGAGTGGGAACTCCAGACCTGGACCTTTTGCATCCCCACTCAATGCAAAACTGCCTCTCCAGAAATCCAGGACCTGGCATTTTTTGTCAGGATGCATTCAGGCTGCAGTGGACAAAACGCTTTCTGTACGCATTTCCTCCTCTTCCCCTGATTCAGAGGGGACTCTTCAAACTGGAGGCATAGGGTGGCAGAAGGATTTCCATCGCCCCTCGCCCCTTTCTGGCCTCATCAGATATGGTTTCCCTTAATCAGTAGACTATCAGAAACCCTCCGAACTGCTTCCCTTCAGTTGAACCTTCTGATCCAGGGCTCTGTAGTCCATCCCAACCTGAGGTCTTTTCACCTCGACACTTGGCTCCTGAGGAGATGGAGGTGAATAGGTTCAGTGTTTCTCATAGGGTTTCCGATATTCTTTGACTGCTGCAAGCCAGCCACCAGAAAAACTTACGAGGTAAATGGAAGCGCTTTCATCTGATGTACAAAATCCTTCTTGGAATCCTTTTTCCTGCCCACCAAATAAAGTCTTGAGCATCTCTAGACCTCTCAAACACAGGTCTGTAATACTCCACAGTCAGAGTTCATCTTTGTGCTTTTTCGGCATATCATGAGCCAGTACTCTCTATGTCGCTGGCTCAGCTACCTGTAGTTAAGAGATTTCTTAAGGGTATTCTGCATACCAGACCTCCTATTAGATGCCCAGTTGCAGCCTGGGACATTAATCTTATGCTAGACATGCTCACTCATAAACCTTCAGCTACTTGCGAGTTGAAATTCCTCACTTGGAAGACGGCCTTCCTGGTGACCATTATTTCTGCTCGTAGGGTATCAGAAATGCACGCCTTGGTCACAGACCCCCTGTATCCTGTATTTCACGAGGACAAAGTATTTCTTCGGACTTATCCTAAGTTCCTTCCTAAGGTTGTCTCAGAATTCCATCTGAATCGACCTTTAGTCCTTCCTACCTACTTTGCCAACTTCCAGAATGAGGGAGAGTGTACCATTCATTCCCTAGACGTAAAAAGAGCCTTGTGGTTCTATCTGGATAGAATGAAAGAAATTCGCAAAGCTCAACAACTGTTTGTTTCCTTCAGCATGACCCAGCTGGGTCAACCTGTTGCTATGAGGTGCATTTCAGCGTGGCTGGTGGCATGCCTTCGCCATTGCTATTCCATGACACAGGTCAAGCTGGAAGGCAAAGGGTACGCTCACTGTACGAGAGGAGTTGCGGCATCTCTGGCGAATTGTGAATGTCCCATTGCAGATATTTGCAATGCGGCTACCTGGAGCTCTTTTGCATGCTTTTGTTAAGCACTACGCTTGATGTCCATGCCAGATGACATAAGTCACTTGGCAGGACAATTCTTAACTGACTTCTGTCCTAAAAACTGAGCTTCTCTCTCTCTCCTGCCGCCCGTCTCAGGGGATTATTTAGCTCAGTACTCTCCCATTGGTGTGAATGAGTGGTGGAGACTTTATGTCCAGGAAGATATGGAAATGACATACCTACCGTAATGCTTAATCTTCTTGGATGAAATCTCCACCACTCATTCACACGCCCACCCACCATCCCCCGAGCTCACTTCTCTGTTTCTGGTCTCCACTCCCTCAATGGTTGGACTGTAAAGACTTTGTTTTTGACCCTGCTTACATGGGTCATTCAGACTATCTTATGTCCGATTTTTAGGTTAGTCCTCTCTGTTAATTATGCTGCACCTCTTTGGAAAACAAGATACTGAGGCGGTTGGAGGGTCGATGCCGAGGTAGTCTGTATCGCATGAGCCAGGCTCGCAGTGCCGCTTCCTTGTGACTCCATCTCAGAGCCGGCCCTCCTGAAAAGGTTTGGCTCCCGCTGGGTCCTAGCACCTCCGCTACTCCATTAGTGTGAATGAGTGGTGGAGACTTCGTCTCAAGAAAATCAAGAATTACGGTAGGTAATGCATCATTTTTTCAGCTACCAGCCAGCAAGGCAATTGGCTGGCAAACCACAGGTCCTAGAAATATTTCCACTACCCCACCCAACTGATGTACTTATTGAAATGTTACCTCTTTCAGTACAAGCTAGCAGGGCTAGTTAAAGCAACAGTGTAGCAAAATTGAGCAAAACATTTGATCACATCTTTTTTAACTTTTAAAGATTCGAGGCATCTTCCAGTGTTAGTCTATGGTAAAAATGTCTAGTACCACCAAAATATGAGTATTTTATAAATGCTTTAATTTAGTTTTTCTCAAGAAAAAAAGATGGCAGAGCACATTTGGTTTAAAAATACCATTGTAGACCTGGTAAGGGTTAGGCTCGGGGGAAATAAAGAAAACTAATGGTATATTATTAATTGTAGCTAAAACTAGCTTTATGGAAAAACATTTTTCATTGCACTGCTGCTATAAAGGTAAATTTTAGTATCGCAATCAAAACGTACCAGCATTTGTCTAGTGGTGCCAGTTTCGACCCCAGCAGGGCCAAGTGCATTGTGGAGCAGGTGCTCAAAAATGACTTTATGGCTTGGGGTCTCCGGACCTTCCACCCACCTTGACTATCTTTGGCTCTCCTCCACTGATTGGTTGTGGAGTACCTTGGCGAGTAACTTCAAGACCTCATGATCGCATTACAGCAGACATCTCTGCATCGATATAGCTTGTTCCAAACAGTGATATCCTCAGTTGCAGCCAGTTATTGACTCCTGATTCAGATACCGCTGCTTTGTGTACATTGCTACCTCAGTGAAATGTCAACACATTAAGAAGTTGCACCATTTTCATCAGTGTAGCAGCTCATGGAAAAAGACCAGCATTGGACTGCTTGCAACTGATGAGCATCTATAATGTTTTCCTAAAAAAAAAAAAACAGGAAGCTCCTTTACCTCATCAGAGCTCCTCCAAGCTAGTCCCCCCCCCGCAGCTGCAAAAGGAAGGGAATGTATCGTAATTTGCCGCTGTAGGGCTGGCCACACGATCCCTTTCCTTTTCCTGGATCTCTGATCCACCTCCGCACTCCAACCTACTGTGATGTTTTTATAGCTGAGCATGGGAGTGTACTACATTCACTTGAAGAGAGCGTCTTTTTCAAATGTAATTTCCCCGATTGTAAATTGGGATCTTTCCCAAGTTAATCTTCACCATTCATGACGCTTGGTCTAGACCAGAGGCTGGACTCTGCTGGGAGCTTGTCTTTAAAAGCGTTTTTGGAGCTGGGGGAGCTGACATCGGAGACGGCGCCGCCCACGAAGCTGTAGTACTCTGTGATGCTCACAGACTGGCCGGTAACTGATGCAGGCTCGTCAATTCTGTTTTTCCCACCGCCGATGAAGGATCTCAGTGAGGGAAGTTTCACAGAATCTGCGTCAGCTCTATTCTGTCTTGGCCTGCTCAACACCGTTCATCCTCGATGACCAGGTTCGATGCTGAAGTCCAGTACCGTTTTCAGCACAGATTTCCTTTTTCTTATTTTTAACAGTTTTTTTGCGGTGCAGAGTTATCCCCTTTTGTTCTTTCCGTCAGCGGCGATGTTGGGTCAATGGGCCAAGAAATCTTTGAAGAAAGTTGGAGTTGCCTCCAAGCGTCTGTGCCCCATGGCAACTCCATGACTGTCTGACCCCCACAACCACTGTTTGTATTTCTTGTTTGAGTCCCAGCCACACTATGGACGAGTGCAATGCCTGTTTCTCTATGGATTACCACACCCTGATTATCCACGTGGTGAGGTTGGGGAGAGACCCACCAACCTTCATTGGTCGGCATCACATTGGTGACACCAAAACAGGTTCTCTAGGCTTCTCCCCTGAGCCCCGCCCTGGTTCTATACGGGCCAGTGGAGAGATGGCACCCTCTGTTTCAAATCTTGCTGAGACAAGGGATCTCAGCAAGGGGTTGGTATGGCAGTCATCCTCGGGGGGCGGCTGAGCACCCCTCGCAGTCCGGTGTCTCCTCGGAGATTCAGACGACCCTGGGTGTGGTGCCACAGCCTATGCATTGGGCCAGCTCCAGTGGTCTCCCTCGGTGCCATGACCTGGTACCGACTTCAGCGCCGGTGAGCGGGGTGATGCCGGCCATGCACCCGGGCTCCCTTCCGACACCGCTGTCGGTGCCCGATGGCCTAGGATCCAGGGAGTGGCTAGTCTGGAGATAACCCTGATCTTGTTCTCTGCCTCGGAGGGCTAAGATCGGGATGATTCCGACTGGCTGCCCGACTCTGAGGAGTCCCTGGAGATTTCCCGAGGCCTTCGGTGACTTTGGAGCCCGTGGGCTCTGCCGTTGATGCCACCTGTGTCCCCGCCTCCCCGAGCCCTCTGGTGCCGGGGACTCTGTTAGTGCCTACTGCAGCACCTCTGAGGATGTTGAGGCCACTGCTGATTTGGGGTCCAGCGCCTGCTCCAATGACGAGTGTGCCTCCTCTCTTCCTTTGCAAATGGTTGTGGCTTCAGCTGCTGGAGACAGAGTTGAGTGGGGGGTACTCTCAGTCATCTCCTCAGCGATTTTTGTCCTCCTCCTGCTAGCCTGAATTCATCCATTAGGCCTCTTCCAAGGGCAGGTCTCTGTTCTGGGAGCCGGGGTTTGGCAGGGAGCTCGGTTGGTGCCACGGTCCTCCATGGAGCCTCTAGGGGCTGGGAGGAGCTGTAGCACTGCTGCTGCCTTGTCTTCCCCTCCTCTTGGAGGGAGTTCTGTACTTGGTAGAG
Organism: Neoceratodus forsteri; assembly: GCA_016271365.2. Lineage (NCBI taxonomy): Eukaryota > Metazoa > Chordata > Ceratodontiformes > Ceratodontidae > Neoceratodus > Neoceratodus forsteri. The sequence continues at coordinate 413,684,003 of CM028138.1, forward strand.
ACAGGGCCTCTTGGCTCTGTACAGCTCCACAAGGCACCACCCTGTTCACTTTGTCGCCTGGGCACCCTGAGGTGGGTGGGTAGGCAGCCCCTTCGCCAGGGGTCTCCTGCGTGATCTCACAGCCTTTGGGGAGGAACTTCCCTGGTTTGCCAGGCTGCTCCCACTTTTCATCTTCTGTCTCCTCTTCCCCTTCTTCCCAGTCTCCTTGGCCCAAGGGGGTCCCAGACCTGGGACAAGTTCAGGGGGTCGGCGGCTCTGTTTCCCAGGTACTTGAGGGCACTTAACGAGGTTATCTTTAGACCCCAAACCCTGGCACTGGCTCCCTCTGAGCCCAGCTCCTCCGAATCTTCCACCAAGGCTGACTCGGCTGAGTTTGACCACTGGGGAAGAAGGGTGTTTTCGGCGGCGTGCCTCCTTTTGTGTATCATGGCTCATCAGGCACCTCTGATCACTGCTAGGCCAGTTCCTAGCTGCGATGCCTGATTGTAAGGAAACCCGGTAGGCCATTAGCCTTTCTGCTTGGGGCCTGGGGCTTGCAAGACCCCTCTCCAAAGCAGTGTATGATGCAAATGAGGTGACTACCAGGCTGCATAAGGTGGATGGAGTGGCTTTGCCTGTTGAAGTTGTCACCCTTGTCCCGGTGTAGGATGCTGTCCACACCTTTCAGGGGGGCCCACTTTTTCTCCCGGAGGGTAAGGCTTGAGTTGCAGAGACGCCATTTGTCTCCTAGAGCTCGGGAATCTCCACCTGCCCTTGACCATTCGCAGACCTGTAAGGGGCCCTCACGTCCTAATTTTGTTTCCCCCACAGGAGGATGAGGGATTCTTTCTCCCACAGGCTTTGCCAGCTCGACACTCTGACCCCGGCGTTATGAATGGTGAAGATTGACTTGGGGAAGTTATGGAAATCACGTACTCTCCGTAATTCTTGATCTTCCCAAGTATCTTAACTATTCATCACAACCCACTCTCTATCTTCCCTGGCCAGTTGCTGGGCAGCGCCCCCTCCCATTTGTCTGTCCCCATTGCTCCTTGATGCTTTCATGGGTGGGAATTGTTGGGGGTATTTTTCTTCTGGGCAAATCCTGCTTTCTTTCAGGCCGGGCCGCCTTTTCTGGCTCTTCTTCGGTTCGGCTCCTCAGTCAGGTGATAGCAGAAGGGACTTCAGGAGAACCAAAAAGGAAAAAAAAGGTCTTAGGTTTTCCTCCTCCTCCTCCTCCTCCTCCCTCCCTCCCTCCTCCGAGGTCAGCCTCATGTTCTGGAGGAATTTGTTTCAACAGGGCTCTCATGTGGACAGGGATTACAGAGGTCCTCCTGTGGTTCTCCCTTTCTATTCTCGAACCCCTTTACCTGTCCTTTGGGGAATAAAAAAAAAAAAAAAACAGAGGAGAAAGAGAGTGTACCCAAGAAAGGTGGTCCTGTGTTGCACCTTTCCTTAAGCAGATCACCTAGGCTGTGATCACTTCCCCCCCAAATTCTTCCTTCCTATGTCCAAATTTTGACTTAGAGCCCAGTAAACAAAAAAAAAGACATGGACACTGTTCCAGCAGTCTCTTCTACTCACTTGCCCGGCTCATCCCTGGCCTCTCTTTTCAGCCATCAAGTGTTTCTTCCCAAACCTGAGACCTGATAAAAAAAAGTTGGTCACCATTGTCTCACGCCCTCTCTTAGGGCCCCTGCCTCAGTGTCCAAAAGGGGGACAGTGGGATGAGGACTAACACACACAATCTCTCTCCCTCTCCCTCCCCTATCCCTCTCCCTCCCTTTCTCTCGCTCTTTCTCTTATTGTCTCTTATTTTTCTTTTCTTTTTCCTAGGGCTGCCCAGCGTGCTGGCCATCCCTGCCCTTCCTAGTCCCTCTGCTTAACTATGTCTTTCTGTTAAGTCTGTCTTTTGTCTTTATTTTCCCTCCCTCCCTATCCCTTGGGTTCTCTTGCTCTGCCTCCCTCCTCACCCTGTTTCTATCTTTCTCTCTTGGTGGGCAGAGCTGAGGAGCCGGGAGGAGCCAGCGTTTGTTACTGGCCAGTCCACGAGTACCACATGGTAGGTCAGCCTCGTGGGAGGCACCATCTCTGACATCGGCTCTCCCAGCTCCAAAAATGTTTTAAAGGGAGAAGCTCCCAAGCAGAAGTCAGCCCTTCGTTCTAAACCCAAGTATGATGAATGGTGAAGATACTTGGGAAGATCAAGAATTATAGTGAGACGCCCCATTCAAGTGAATGGAGCACAGCCCCGTGCTTGACCTGTAAAGACGTCACCGTACGTCGGAGCATGGGAGTGGATCAAAGATTTCAGGAAGTGGAGAGGGATTGTGCGGCCAGCCTTTCCGGGGTAAATTACGATCCCTTCCCTTCCTTTTGCAGCTGTAGAAAAAAAAAGACTAGCCTGTAGGAGCTCTCGATGAGGTAAGGAAGCTCCCTTTCTGTTGTTTTCTATATTTCACAATATGGGGAAAGGTGCTCTTTAAAGTCCCATTTCAAAAATTCTCAGTAAAATAAAATTAACTAGTGCAGTTCGGGCAAGTACTGTGTATGTACATCCCCACACTGCTCCACCACTATCTGATCGGCAGGGAATATTATTTCTGAGGGTGAGATGCACTTTTTTTTTTTTTTTTTTTTTTTTTAGGGGCCAGGACTAGCAGTTCTGCCAGATTGTGATGTGTACTGTTCAGGTCTTGTGATGTAAGCAGTGTATGTAAGAATGATGACGGGAGTTCAGTAGGTACCATGCTCGCCTCTGAAAGGTTGTGGGTTCTTTTTCCATACCAGATACTTGGGGGTAATACCCATAACTGACATTACCAGCACTACTTTGAAAAAAGTTGAAGTCGCTTAAAACCAGCTTTCCAGGTTCATCCTCTTATTTTTTTGTTTTTTTGTTTTATTTCTGTTTATGTCCTCCCAAGGCGAACCTTCTGTCCCTCTTACTTGGCCTTCTCAAGTTGCCGCCCCTCATAGGACTGTGGTTAACACACACATATCCCAGTGGGATGAGGTGAAGGCTACACCCTAAAATTTCCAGTTTTATTGGAGTGGCAGTCTTGGAGGCCCAGGTAGGGAGATCATGTGGCGCACCAAAGGGCAGTCATCATCGGGCCCCGGCTCTTTTTTTCTGATTTTCTGCCCCGCCCACAGGAGCCGTGACCGCATTGGATTGCAGTGCACATGGAAGTAACATGACGTCACCTGCAGCCAGCTGCCTCCCACCAAGTCTGACTGGCCTGATAATCTCCTTCCTGCATCCATGGGGGCAGTACATGGTAGCAGCATTCGGGAGCCTCCTCCCTGGGGCAGGGGACTCTGGGACGCTCAGTCCCCCGCCTGCTTGGCCTCCGACAACCTGGGGTCGTCTCCAGAACCTGGGTCACTGGCATCACTGCACCAACGGAACAGCTCCCAGGTCTGTAGTTCTGTGTGACTACAGAACTCTCCACTGACAGATGTTGGAAGCATTGGAGTGGCCCTCACTGGAGAACAAAAGAAAATTGATTTGGGCCAACCAAGTAAGCAAGACTTTCAAGCAAAATAAATCGGTATGTCTGATAGAAAAACTTGACAAAATTGAACATAAATATAGTTTAAGAAATAAATTGTGAATGTACACAGAACTAACACCCAGTAACAGATTTGGGGAAATAACTTTCCTTGTGTATTACTGCAAGTCTTTGGAACAGAACTAATAAAAACATTAAGATCTTAGCCCAAAACTAAAAAGCTTTCAAATCCACTATGAATTAAGAATTGACAGTACACTGTATCTTTTTTAGGTGATCAGATGGAATTTCAACAACATAGGCTGTCTGAATTATTTTTGCATAGGTTATGAGTTCATGTATTATGTATTTTATGTTCATTACATTCAAAATGTTTATATCTGTTTTATTGTTATAGCTATGATTCTAACTGCAAGAATCGCTCACTGAAATGTTTACACTTTATGCAGTCATCTATGCTGAGAATGATGCCCCAAAGATTAGAACCTATGCAATTTTTAGAATTTGGAATGTAGGTTTAAACTCTGCACCCACTCTCCACCCTGGCTGTTGCTCAGAACTGTTTCTCAGCTTGAAGAGGACAGTCTGCCAGTAGTGAACTCCGATAGCAGCAGATCTTACTTCAGGGGTATCTCTTGTAGTGGGCCATACCAGTAGGACTTAGCTGCCAGGCCCTAGGACCACATGGAAAACTTTCTAGCTAGCAGTCTATCAGAGGGGACCTGCCCACCTTTGACATCAGCCTATCCTATAATAGTGGGTGGCCCCCATAGCCTCCTAAATTCCTTTCCTGTCATCGACCAATGCATGTTGGACCTCTGGAAACTGCCGCAGCTTCAGTCAACCTCCATTTTCACGTGCTTTCAGTGTTTTTATTTTTCTCATTGTAGTCCCTTTTCATTATTTTTCTCATTGTAGTTCCTTTTCATTATTTTTCTATTTTGATGTCTTCTAAACTGTCATTGACCTCAGATCACTCCCAAGACTGTGTGTGCCTGCGGAAAACAGCTCATCGAGAAGGATGGCCATTCTGGTTGTGACGGCTGCCTAGGCCCAACTCAGTGTCCAAGCCTGCCAGGGAGTCAACCAGGCCACCTGGCGCCGCTGGCAGTGGACCTTAGAGAACTTTCTCCCACAGCAGATGGTCGTCTTCATGGAACAGGAGCTGCTGGCCTGTTGCTCCTCAGACTGCCGGGCCCAATCCTCAGGCTCTTAGTCATCGAAGATCTTAGCCAAAAACTAAAAAGCATTCAAATCCACTATGAGTTAAGAATTGACAGTACACCGGGGACAAGGCTAGTGGGAAACGCACACTTTGGGACAAGGACCAGGATAGGCCTCGATCCTCCTCCTCCTCCTTCTCCCAGTTGCGGTCCCCCCTTCGTCTGTCGACCGCAAAGGGGCCTTCCTTCTATGAGCTCATCTGCTGCACATGCCCTCACTCCCACAGGGCCACCGACAGCGCCGGCTTCTGTCACTGTTACCATTTCGGGTCAGAGCTCACTCCCATCCCCTGCTGTTTATGCCCTTGCTATCTTAAGGCACACAGCATGCTGGCATTTCTTCAGCTAGTACGATTCGGTGGATGCCAGGTTTGCATCCAACTCCTACCGTGATTCCTGCGACAGCATCTTCAGTAGGATCTGCCGTTGCCCTCCGGTCTTGGGTCAGAATACTGGCGCCTCTCCAGGCCCAAGCCCTCCTCCGCTTTCACCTATCCGGGCTCCTCCCACGCCGGCGCCTATTCTCCCGCTACCGGCGTCTATGGGACCCTCTCCAGCTTTGCCTCTTCTGATGCATGTTTGGCCTTCGCCCGCCAGTCCGCAGCTGACATCTGTCACCCCTGTGCTGGTCTGCTCTCAGCCAGCGCCTCTTGGCCCAACACTGGTCTACCCACATCCTGTGCCTACTCCGCTTTACCCCAGCCAGCGTCTGCAGGACCAACGCCGGCCTTTCATCACCCAGAACTCGCTGGGCCGATGCCAATCACTGTTGATTTGCAAGGCCTGCTCACGCCGCTTTGGGGTTTTATGAGTTCCCAGCCCAGGGCCCCACACCCATTGCCCCAGGGGCCTTCTCCGGGCCATCCACCCAGTGCTCCCGCGCCCCACACTACCACCTAGACTGGCTCATGCCCTCAGGCATCCCATAGAAGAAGGGAATGAGTACCACCCTGACCTCTTGTCTTCCTGGCACAATCGGATGATGACGGGCGGCGTCAGCAGCTTGCCTACCACCTCTACATGCTCCCTTCTGAAGGCGAGGCACCCCTAAGTGCATCCCTAAGTTTCCACCTGAAGACCCCTCCTTTACAGCCATTATGAGATACATCCAGGAGGTTAGAGACAGAGGAGCAGGATCCGGAGCTATGCCGGCTTGCCACCTACCTTCGACAGCCAGAAACTCCTCCGTTTGTTGTCCCACCTGTCATAGACACTTATGAGGATGCCATCATGGTCAACTGGCGTCTGCCCAGTCTGATCCCAGCCATGTCCAAAATATCTGATAAGCTGTACCATGTCCGTGCTGGGAAACCTTTTCTTGGGAAACAAGCGCAGGTGTACTCTGTGGTGAAAAACACCACTCACGACTACACTAAATGACTGAAGCATCTGAGCTCTTTGCCACCCATTGAGGAGTCACATCGGACCTCCTGGGCAAGCGGGCGTTCGACGTTTCTACAGTGGCAGTCCGCGCCCTGAATTACTTGGCTCACGTGTTTCAGTACCAAAATGTCCTGTGGGATCAGGCCAGGGATGCCATCCAGTCTTTACCTGATGACCCAGCCAAACAGCAGTCTTTGGGTTCGCTCAAGTCAGCCTCTGACATGGGTACTCACTTACTCTGGGTGGCCTGTGATGCTGTAGATGTGTCGGCCAGGGCAGCGGCAACCAGCATTTGCATGCACCGGCACGGGTGCGTCCAGGTTTGCCCAAGATGTCCAGTTGTCCATCATGAATGCTTCCTTTAGAGGGTACAGATTGTTTGGAGGGGACGTGGAAGATGACCTCTCCCACCTACATGTGTCTGGAAGCACCCGGAGATTGGTCCATTCCATGTATCATATGCAGACCAAGTCTGGGCAGAGGACACCCTTTCATCAGGCTACCCATAAACAGACCCAGGTGACGGCGGCCTGTTGTTAATGCACTGGACAGAAAGCATAGAAAACGCAGGAGCAGTTTCAAAATTCGCAAATAGTGTTTTATTTTTCTCAGTAACCACACAATAAAAATTATTCAGTATAACTTTACAAGGGCAGTACAAACAGAGAAAACTAAGCCCTTTTTCTGAGTGAATCTCTTAAAGGGTCACTGTCAGCTTTGCCCCTTCGTTTTTTGGTATAAGCGAGTAATGTGCCTCTTGGCCACACACCACTCAGGGAGATGTCAAATGCCCTATGGATATAAAATAAAGGCTTTTTACGGTTTGTTTAATTTTTGCTTAAATAGGTTTTCACTCGCCTGCTCATAATCCCACATACCGAACACTTCTAGGTCAGACCGCTCGCCAGCCAAGGGCGGTCCCGCGCGTATGATTTTTTCATATGCACCAGCACAGTCATGTTGGCGCCTGTTCCTTGCATATTTCTAAACTATTCCATCTATCTGGCACCACAAACCGAGCAATGGAAATATAGTATTTGCATTTTTAAGCTGTGGCTTCAAACTTCGCATGCGCACCAGATCCAGGACCAAAAGATACCGTGCATGTGCAAGAGTGTGCCATTGGTACGCATGTATTTCAGCCGCAGCTTAAAAATACAAATACTATATTTCCAGTGCTCGGTTTGCCGTGACAGAGAGATGGAATAGTTTAGAAATACGCAAGGAACAGGTGCGACATGACTGCACTTGGTGCATATGAAAAAAATCGTACATCGGGATCGCACTTGTGGCAGACGTGCGATCCTGACCTAGAAGTGCTTCCAGTATGTGCGGAATTGCGGGCAGGCTGAGTGAAAACCTATTTAGGCAAAAATTAAGTCACCAGGTAAAAAGGCATTAATTTTATATCCATATGGGCATTCTGAGCATCTCCCTGAGTGGTATGTGGGCAAGAAGCATACTGCTGGCTTTTAACAAAAAACAAAGGGGCAAAGCTGACAGTGCCCCTTTAATTCCAAGTTCGTCTTTCACTCTCCGTATCTCCCCAGCAAAAACATTGCTGCTCTTTTTATTTATTTGCAATATTCAGATACAACCTTTAAGTTAGAACTCTTTTACAAAGGTTCCTCGTCATGATCACAGGACATGCACTTCAGACCAGTATTCATTACAGGACAAAGCAAAACAGTCAATAAATTACAACAAGAACACTATATACTTAGTGGGAATAACACAGGTACAAAAATGCAGGAAGACAAATTAAATACGAGAAGTCTCAGGTGCAAAATAATAAAGAGCAGCCTTGGAGGAGCCTTGTCTGATATAGCTGTAAGTGAGGTGAGAAGTCAAATCATTAGTTTCCAGAGGAGGGAAAGAGAAGAGAGAAGTGTTAAGGAGATATCAGAGAGAATGGGGTAGGAGATAGGATGAGATAAAAGCAAGGAAAAAATGAAGGCGAGGGCTTGGAAGAGGGTGATAATGGGGGTAGAGAATGAGGGATGGTCCTGAGACAGGGCAGCACAGAATAGTAAGGAGGAGGGGAGAGAGAGGGGGTAAGTGTAGGGGGAGAGATTGAGGGGTAAGTGTAGGAGAGGAGCGCAATAGAAGAGGGGTGGGGTAGGGAGGGAAAAGAAGTATGATAGTGGAAGTGGAAGAACTTGTGGGGATAGGGAGGGAGATTAAAGGGACAGGGATATGGTAGCATAGGGGATGAGGTCAGTCAGTGACGAAAATAACAAGTCTTTGCCTCGTTGAGATCCTGCTTCTCACAGAATGTTCTTGTCACTTTATAGAATGTTCATGTCTGTTTCAATGCAGCTGCAGGTGCAACAAAAAGAACATAGTGACCCAGAACTGACCTGTTGTTTACAGCTCTGCATAAGGCTTAAAAACTGCATCTCGGGTTAACCCCTTGAGTTCCAAATAGTTTTGAAATCATTTTTACAGTGTAACTGTATACAGTTTTAAACAAAGGGATCCCATTATCACATACAGTTTTACACAGAAATTCACATATATTTTTTATAACTGCAGATATGCAAGGGGGAAGAAAAGACAGAAATAGCAAAGGAAGGCAGAGAGATAGCGAGAGGCAAAGAACTGCAAAACCATTGGAGTGATCAGTTCCTAGGTCTCGCAAGAAAATTTGGTTGCACAACCAGACAGACAAGAGATAGAAAAGGAGAGAATAGACCCTTGTGTTTAAACTCTTTCTTCATAACAAATGGGCCAGGGCCTTATTCAGCGTTGTCACATGGCCACTCCGCTAATCCCCTTCCCCAGCAAGAGCTTTCCCGGACCCCCTCTCTCCAGAAAAGCAGAAGGTGGTCGTAGGGGGTCGCTTCTCCTTCCAGCTGTCCAGGTGGCGGGAGATCACTTCAGACAGTTGGGTGCTGCAGCTCATAGTGCACGGATGCTCCCTGGAACTTTTGGAGTGGCCTCTGAAAAGCTCACTAGTTCAGTCTTCATACCCTCCAGGTCAAATCCCTCTATTCTGGGACAAAATACATGCCTTATTTCGGGAGAGGAAGCCATAGAACCCATTCCACAGTCCCAGCAAGGGAAGGGTTTACTCCCACTTCTTCCTGGTTGCCAAGCGAGAGTAGACCTCCGCCCATCTTGGACCTCGTGAACTGAACCTGTTTATCCATACAAAAGGTTCAGAATGGTCACCTTCAGGGTCTACTGCCCCTGTTACACCAAGGGACTGATCTGTTCCTTGACATACAGGACATTTATCTGCATATCAGGGTTTGCACTTCTTACAGGCCCTTCCTCCAATTTCAATTCCAGGGAGTCCATTTCTAGTTTTATATATTATCTTCGATCAGTATTTATTAACTACTTTTACAAGGGAAGTCTTCAACCCTCCATTGACGGAGTCAACCATGAGTGCGTCAGGTGATGGTAGGGAGACTTCATATGAAAGCTGTTCAGTGAGACAGGCCGGATCTGGTCCACCTCCCTCCCCGAAGGGAGGGTTTGACAACGTAAGGTTCAGTGCTCAGGGAGATGGACGGTCTCCCCAAAAGCACAAACAGAAATCGTCCCATTAACGGCACCATTTGGCCTAGAGTTCTTCTTTGACACACAGGTCAAAGAAGAAACTGCATCACTCGAGGTCCCCCTCTGGTACATCTGCACGTAGTTGGTCGGTTATTAAGACCAGACACCGGTCTCCACCTCTTGTCGGAGTCGCTGGTTCCTTTATCTGGTGGCCGATTATCTCAACACCGGAGATCCTCTCCGCCTATTGGAGGAGTTTCCGATGCGCAGTTTCACCGTTGGGCTGCTCTTATGGAGCATTGGGCTTGGAGGTTGGTCTGATTGCTTGAGCTTGCCAGTCCCGACACCGGGCCTTCGAGCCATTCGGTTTCCGGAAGGGTGCATGGGCTGTGTTGGGCCTTCCTAGTCATGCGCGATGCCTTCTTTGGTGCTGTCAGCTCTATGCTTGGGTGTTTGTCCCCTTTACATGGCTGCAGCTCGGGAGTGTATACGGATGCCTCTGTCTCCTGCCATTTTTCCTTCTTTTACTTGCAGTCGCAGTTCTCATCCTGTAACCTTGCTGTCATCCGTGGTGCTGACTTCCTGGCACTGGGGCCCCTTGTGATGCTGGGCGCTTGGTCGGCTGCGTCTGCGGTGCCGCGGGCTCTGTCTGCGGCGCCGTGGACTTTGTTGGCGCCATCTGCAGCACCGCGGTCCCTGTCAGTGCCGTTCTCATGTCTGGGCTGGCGACGACGCCGTGCTCTTTGTCGGTGCTGTGTGCGACGCTGTTTCCTATGACGGCTCCTTCCTTGTTCTCTGCGCCGTTTTCCTCAACGGCACCAGGGATTGGTGTGGCACCATCTAGTTTTCAGGGGTTTTTGGCTCTGATTCTTTCTTCTTCTCTTCTTCCTCCCTTCCGAGTTTCACTTGTTCCGGTCTATACAGTCCCCCCGGGACTGTCAGGAAATTATTTTGAGCCCGATCCAGATCTTCGCCTGGGTGATGATGTTGATGTTGATACTGCCCTGGGAGCAGGGATCAATCCTCCTGCAGAGTCTGTTGCTGAGGACCTTTCCTTTAAGTCTCTGCTCAGGAATTTCAATTCTGCTCTTTCTCTCCAGACCACAGAAATCGATCCTGGGAAGCTTCTGCGTCTCCACTATCTTCATGTCCCGGAAATCCCTGTGGATTTAACCTCTCCGGTACAGCCCTCTTTCGAGACCCTTTCACAGATGGTGTGGAAGAATCTTATTCCTTCTGTGGCCAAGTCCATAGATGGGAAATATGCCCCTCCCAAGGATCGTCCCATTTTGGCCTCACAAGCCTTTGCTGATGCCATAGTGGTCCTGGCAGAGAATGATAAGGCTTTCCTTCTTCAGGAATCTATAGCCAGTCCTATAAACAAAGAATCTCTCAAGATAGACACTTTAGGTAAGAGAGTCTTTGCTGCCTCAACCATGGGCATACGCATTGCCAGCTACCAGGGCTATTTTTCTCAGTATGAGTATGTCTTTTGACGTTCGCTCAAAGCGATGGTAGAAGCTCTGCCCGAATCAGAGGTTAACTCAGAGCTACTTCAAACCATAACTAGGGGTATCTAGTCCAATAACCAAGAGGTTAAAGCTGCAATGGACGCCTTCGATACCGCTTCCTGGGTGGCGGCGGCTGGCATCTGCACCCGTCGCCAATCTTGGCTGCGTACTTCGAGCTTCACGAATGATGCCCAGTTGCAAGTTATGGCCTTACCTTTCGATGATATGTATCTGTTCGGACCTCAGGTGGAGCAAGCACAGGAGGCCACACGGAAGACTAGGTCTGCCATTAAGACAGCCAGCCCTACACCCGCCCTATCCCAAGGGGGTGGGAACAAGCGCCAGTTTCACAACCGTCAGTCCTTTCGGGGCAAAGGCAGAGGAGGTTTTAACAGAAACCAGAACCCTCAGCCACAAAAGAAAGCGCAGCAGAAGGCATAAGGCGCAAAGTGCCCAGTGCCACCTTCTGAGTTTCCGGCCCAGGTCTCATCTTAGCTGTCCGAGAGGGGCTCCTCCTCAGCAGTGGGAGGATGTCAGACTCTGTTCTACAACCAGTGGAAATCTATAACATCAGACAAATGGGTCCTCAGGATAATCCATGAGGGGTACTCTCTCAATCTTTCAGAAACCCCTCCGGATCGTCCTCCCAAACGACAGCCCGGGCTGTCGGCGGTACAGTCAGACCTTCTTGCTTCCAAGGTACAAGGCCTGCTGAACAACAGGGCAATAGAAGTAGTTCTGCTGGATCAACGAAACACAGGTTTTTACTCCCATTACTTTCAGGTCCCAAAGAAAACCGGCGGCATGCGCCCATCTCTGGATCTCAGAAAATTAAACAAGTTCCTACACTAAGAGAAGTTCAAGATGATATCACTTGGTACCATGCTACCATTGATTTATCGACACGATTGGCTAGCCTCCGTGGACCTGCAGGATGCCTACCAACACTTTCTCATACACCCAAAGCACCACAAATACCTAAGGTTCCTGGCATTGGGTCAACACAATCAGTTCAGAGTCCTGCCCTTTGGGCTATCCTCGGTGCCTTGAGTTTTTACAAAGTGCTGTGCAATTCTCACGGAGCACCTCAGGAAAATCGGAATACAAGTGTTCCCATATCTGGACGATTGGCTCCTATCAAGTCCCTCCAGGCAAGAGACTCTGGAGGTCTTGGCCACGGCCTCAGACTTCCTCACGTCCATGGGAGTCCTGCTGAATCTCAACAAGTTGCAGTTGCAGCCCTCCCAGAAGCTCCTCTTTATAGGAACTCTTCTAGGCACCTCCTGTGCGGGGGGTTTTCTTCCAGAGGACAGAAGGAGCGATATCTTACAGATGGCCCGATACATCAGAGAACACAGCTCAGTTCGAGCTATCTTGATGCAGCTGATGCTGGGCCTCATGGCATCCTAGGTGTTCACTGTACCCTTGGCTCGTCTTCACATGAAAACCTCTCAGTGGTTGATCAGTGCTCAGTGGTCCCCAACCACTCACCCTCCATCCTTTCTCATCAAGGTGACAGAACCTCTCGAAAGGTCGCTCACCTGGTGGTCTCACGAGGCAACCTTCTGGAAGGATATCCCTTTAGCCCTCTGGATCATCAGGTCTCCATTACCACGGACGCATCTCTGATGTGTTGGGAGCTCACTGCCGGATCTCCACACCCAGGGTATGGATTGAGGACGAGTCTCAACTTCACATAAACATCCTGGAAATGAGAGCTCTCCTCTGTGCAGTCCGAGCTTTGGAAGACATACTCTGTCACAAGAACATTCTCCTTCAAATAGACAACAATGCAGTGATGTACTGCATCAACAAACCGGGCGGTGCACACTCTTACCCATTATGCAGGGAAGTAATGAGAGTGTGGGAATGGTTCCTGGAGCACAATGCTCTGATTCAGGCGTTTTACTTGCCAGGAGTACAAAACGAGGTGGGAGACCGTCTCAGCAGAACGGAGGCGGATCCTCATGAGTGGTCTCTCAACTTAACCGTCGTTTAGTCACTCTTCAAAGATTGGGGAACTCCAGACCTGGACCTTTTTGCGTCCCTAGTCAACACAAAACTGCCTCTCTTCTGCTCCAGAAATCCAGGACCTGGCATTTTTTGTCAGGATGCGTTCAGGCTGTGGTGGACAAAATACTTTCTGTACGCTTTTCCTCCTCTTCCCCTAATTCAGAGGGTACTGCTCAAATTGGAGTCCCAGGGGGCCAGAACGATTCTCATTGCCCTCTTCTGGCCTCGGCAGATATGGTTCCCGCTACTCAACAGACTATCGGAAACCCGCCCCGAAAGCACTTCCCCTTCAGACGAACCTTTTGACCCAGGGTCCTGTGATCCATCCCAACCTGAGGTTGCCTCGCCTTCATGCTTGGCTCCTGAAGAGACAGAGGTGAATAAGTTCAGTGTTTCTCGTAGTTTCAGGTATTCTTTTGACTGCGCGTAAGCCGGCCACTAGAAAAACCTATACAGCTAAATGGAAGCGTTTCTCTATCTTGTGTGCAAAATCCTCTTGGAATCCTTTTACCTGCCCACCGAATTAAGTCTTGGAATATCTCTTAGACCTCTCAAACACAGGTCTGTAGTACTCTACGGTCAAAGTTCATGTTTGTGCCATTTCGGCATATCATGAGCCGGTACTTTCCATGTCACTGGCTCAGTTGCCCATAGTTAAGAGGTTTCTTAGGGGTATTCTGCATACTAGACCTCCTATTAGACATCCAGTTGCAGTCTGGGACATTAACCATGTGCTAGACGTGCTGACTCGGAAACCTTTCGAGCCGCTAGCTACTTGCAAGTTGAAGTTCTTCACTTGGAAAATGACCTTCCTGGTGGCCATTACTTCTGCCCTTAGAGTTTCTGAAATACACGCACTGGTCACAGACTCCTTGTACTCTGTATTTCAGAAGGACAGAGTAGTTCTTAGGACTCATAAGTTTCTCCCTAAGGTTGTCTCAGAATTCCTTCTAAACTAACCTTTAGTCCTTCCTACCTACTTTGTGAACTTTCAGAAAGAAGAGGAGCGCACCTTCATTCGGCTGGATGTTAAGAGCGTTGCAGTTCTTATCTAGAAAGAGCGAAGAAATTTGCAAGGCTCAGCAGCTGTTTCCTTCTGCGAGACCCGACTGGGTCAACCTGTTGCTATCAGATGCATTTCAGCATGGCTGGTGGCATGCCTTCGCCACTGCTGTTCTATGATACAGGTCAGGCTGGAAGGCAAAGTGTACGCTCACTCTACCAGAGCAGTTGCAGCATCTCGGGTGGGAATCCGTAACGTGTCCATTGCAGATATTTGCAGTGCGGCTACCTGGAGCTCTGTGCATACATTCGTTAAGCACTACGCCTTGGATGTCCATGCCAAACAACATCGGTCGTTTGGCAGCACCACTCTTATCGGACTTCTAGCACGTGAGCTCTTTATCTTCTGCTGCCCGTCTCGGGGGGGATTATTTAGCTCGGTACTCTCCTGTTAGTGTGAATGAGTGGTGGAGACTTTATGTCCAGGAAGATATGGAAGTTATGTACCTACTGTAATTCTTGATCTTCTTGGACGAAGTCTCTACCACTCATTCACACACCCACCCACCATCCCCAAGCTCACTTCTCTGTTTGTGGTCTTCACTTCCTCAGAGGCTGAGCTGTGAAGACTTTATTGTTGACCCTTCTTACACGGGTCATTCGGACTATCTTATGTCTGATTTTTAGGTTACTCCTTTCTAGGTTAGTTACGCTGCACCTCTTTGGAAAAAAGGTATTGAGGCAGTTGGAGGATCGACGCTGAGATAGTCGTTAATGCACGCGCGGGGCTCGCGGTTCTGCTTCCTCGCGGCTCCATCTCAGGCGCCGGCCCTCCTAAAAATGTGTGCTCCCGCTGAGTCCTGGGTCCTAGCGCCTCCAGCGAATGTCCATTAATGTGAATGAGTGGTTCAGACTTCGTCCAAGAAGATCAAGAATTACAGTAGGTACGTAATTTCCATTCTAGGGACATGAATATGTTGTTCATCCACACTGTCTGGCAGGTTCCTTGCCGCTTTAAATGTTGCCGGAAAGTCTTCAAGCTGGCTCCTCCCACCCACCTGGGTGGTAAAACTCTCGGCTCCGCCCCATGACGCCAGATCTTCCTTACTGCTTGGAAGCTCAGGTTCCCTCCTTAACACTCTGCGTATAGACTGGATCCTGATTCTTGGTTCGCCGAAAATAGTTTTAAAATTCTCAAGACTTCGGTCAAATTCTTCCCTCGCAGCTGCGATGGACAAATCAACTCCCGGATTTCGGCGGTGCCCATGCGGGCAGAAGATGTCCAGGACGGACCCACACTCGACGTGCGTCTACTGCTTCGGCCTTCATCATGACCCATAGGCCTGCGAGTTATGTAGATCGCTTTGTGGCCAACGCCCTGAGGGCAGCTGTCTGGTTACAGCTTGAGCACCCTGAGAAGCGCTACCCGCCGGTGAAGTCCAAGGAGGCCCGTTGGGCGGTGTCCGCAGTGGCTGGCTCAGCTGAGCAACTCGAGCAGATCGCCCTCGAGGAGGAGGAGGTGGCCCAGGCCGCATCCTCACCTTCCTCGGTCGCGGCATTTATCCCGCTCTCTCTGGCATCCTCCTACATAGCTTCTTTCAAGGAGCTTTGTCAGTCCCTTTCCACGAAGGGAGAGGGGCCATCGGGACACTCTTCTCGGTTGAAAAAGGACTTGAAGGGTAAGTCCCACCGTCGACGTTCATGGGAGCGGGAGAGGTCCCCTTCCCTGGACAGTCGACACTCTACTTCGGTCGAGGTTGCGGCTAAAGCCACTGGCTTCACGGTGTCCCTGTCAGATCAGCCGGCCGAGACACCTGTCGATGCGGTCAAGATTTTTCTCGACCCGTCGGACGGGCTGTCGACTGGTGAAGCCGACAACCGTTCTTCACTGGTTCTCCTAGTGGAAACTGAGGAGTTGCCTGCGCCAAGGCTCCAGAGCCGAGGGAAGAGCGGGTGTCCCCTGCTCCCTCCCAGACCCACCCTCAGAAACACAGAGGGTCTCGGTCTCTGACCTCGTCTCGGTCCAGCCGATCCTGCTGACATTGACGGTCTCGGCACTGAGGTAAGCGGCGGCGCCGCTCGTCCTCGTCTTCCTCCTCGGAAGAGGAGAGGAGAGGCTTTGGCGCAAATTGCGTCGATGCTACGAGGACTTAATGTGGCAGCAGCTCCTTTTATCCGTGAACAAGCCGACGCTGTCGCCTTCCCTGGCCATTAAGTGGCTGTCACCCGAAAGGCCGAAACAACCCCTCGTTGTGGTTGAGGTGCCCAAGCCTGGGCCAGTTGTTCGGCCGAAACCAGCTGGCCCACCGATTGTGGTGGAACTTCCGCCTCCACAACTGAAATCGGGGGCGCCGACCAAGGACTCTTGGTCGGGTCAGGGTCTGCCCCACCGGTTGTCGGTCACCCTCACTCCTGACCGTCCTCAGCAAGTGGAGGGTGGCTTAGACCCCAGGCAGCTCTTCGCAGACTCCTCGGAGTCTGACGACGACGACAACTCCTCCCTGTTTTCCATGCCCCTTGACCTGGAGTCCTCTGAGGGGCAGTTGATGGACGAGAGCCCATCGTCGTTCATGGGTCTGCTTCAGCTCATCTCTGAGTCCACCTGGATGCAACCTGAGCCCGTATCCAAGCGGGCCAAGTATCCCCTCACGAAGATACTGGACTGAGGGGATTCTCCCACTGAGGCCTTTCCGGTGGCTGAAGCCATTGTTGGCCCAGCCTTGGAGCTTTGGCAGTGGCCGGCTTCCTGTCCTGCACCTTCGGCCAGGATGGCCAGGAAGTATGCGGTCCCTGCCGGCTCTTTGTCTGGTTTTTCGGAGCACCCCTCTGTGGAGGGGTTGGTCACCGATAGCATTTTCCGGTGTTCCGGGAATGCTAGGGATGTGGATAAGCCCCCCCGACAAGGAGTCCAAAAAGCTGGACTATACCGGGCGAAAGGTGTACACTGCGTCCTTCCTAGGCCTCCGCCAGGCCAGCTCAGCCGTACTAATGGCACACTTCTCCCACGCCCTCATGGGCTCCCTGGACGAGGTGATCCCTCATCTCCCGGCCAACCTGCAGACTACGGTCAAGCAGGTGCGGGATCAGGAAGGGCAGTGGCGAACAGCAACTCCAAACGGCTCTAGACATTGGAGACTCTGTGCCTGATCAGTAGCGGCGCGGTGGCCATGTGCCGAGGCGTGGCTGAGGATATCTACCTTCTTGGCGGATACCCAGCACAAATTGGCGGACGTCAACTTCTTGAGGACTGACCTGTTCGGCCCTGGGTGGAAGGCCACCTCCAGAGATCGAAAAGTCCAACGCTACCCTGGACTCTGTCACTCCGCCCAAAGGACAAGGGCCGTCGTCAGCAACATAAGTCCTTTCGCCCTTCTGTGCCTGCGGCACGTCCGGCCCAGCAACACCAGCATCAGGGCCAGCAGGCTCACGCTTTGCACCCCAAAGTCAAGCCTGCGGCTTCCTCTAACAGGAAGTAGGGAGGAAAAGGCCCAGGAGGTCCCTCAGCTGGCCCCTCCTTCAAGCCTGCCCAGTGACGGGTTGAGGGGTATCGCCCCCCAGCCTCGTCACTCCCCCCTGGGTTCTCCCCGTGGGGGGACGGCACCGCCACTCCCTTTCCACCTGGTCCGCTATCACCACGGACTGCTGGGTGTTGGAGGTGGTAGGAAAGGGCCTGCCTCTGGAGTTCGAGCAGGCCTCACTCCTTTCGAGCCAAGTCCCGCTGGGCTAAGTGGGGTCTGCAGCCTTCCTGTCGGGTTGTCGAGCCGATATTGCACTGCTCCTCAAAAAGGAGGTGATCAGGAAGGTGGCGGACCCTCCACCAGACCCGGGGTTTGTGTCCAGGTACTTCCTGGTCCCGAAACAGACGGGGTGCTGGTGCCCCATTCTAGATCTGCACGACCTGAACAGGTTCCTAAGGTCTCAAACCTTCAGGATGATCACTCTGGCTCAGATCATTCCATCCTTGGAACGAGGCGTGTGGTTGTGTTCTCTGGACCTTCAGGACGATTCTTTCACGTCCCAATCCGTCCGTCCCACCAGAGATTGCTCCGCTTCAGGGCAGAGGGATCCCTCTCTAGTTCCGGGCCATGCCCTTCGGCCTTTCTCTGGCTCCAGGGTCTTCACCAAATGCATGGCAGTGGTGACAGCATTCCCCTCTTGGTGAAGGGTACAGGTGTGCCCTACCTGGATGACTGGCTGATTACGGCGCCCTCCAGAATGGAGGTGGAGTGGTTCAGGGATCTGGCCCTCCAGGTTTGCTCTCAGGTTGGCCTTCTTATCAACAAGGCCAAGTCGGAACTCGTGCCAAAGCAGGTGATACAATTCATCGGGGCAGTGCTCCACTCTCTACGAGCCAGAGCATGGCTCCCGGCAGGCAGGGCCGAGGTTCTTTCCTCCTTTGCCCAATCATTTCAGGTTGGGCAATCGCTTCCTGCCCGGGACTTCCTGGGCCTCATGGCGGCCTGCACCAGCGTGGTCCATTAGGCCCGGTGGTTCATGCATCCACTACAATGGGGACTGGCCAGCCAATGGTCACAGCACTTTGATCCCTTGGATCAGCTAGTGACAGTGACCCAAGGGATGTGGAACGCCCTCCAGTGGTGGACCTTTCCAGCTCATCTGTAGGAGGGCATCCCGTTGGTCCTCCCCGAGCCGACGGTCTCTCTATCGACCGATGCCTCTCTGGGTTGGGGTGCCCATCTGGGGGAGCACAGAGCGCATGGCCTCTGGTCTCCTCGGGAGTCCCGATGCCACATCAACCTGCTGGAGCTACGAGCGGTTCATCTAGCCCTCACCGCCTTCACTCCGTTTGTACGTGGTCAAGTGGTCCAGGTCCAGACGGACAATACCACGACTATGTACTACCTAAACTGCCAGGGCGGGACGCGCTCCATGCCTCTGTGCAGGGAAGCTCTCCGCATTTGGTCCCACGTGCGCAGCCTGGAGGCGGATCTCCTTGCCATCCATGTGGCAGGAGCCTCTAATATTCTGGCCAGTGCCCTAAGCCGGATAGGGTCTGTGTCCCACGAGTGGTCTCTCCTGCAGGAGGTAGTACAAGATCTGTTCTCCCACTGGGGCATGCCTCAGGTGGACCTGTTTGCCTCCTGAGAGAATGGGAAGCTGAGACTGTTTCATGCCCGCCCCCCTGAGCAAGGCTCGCTGCAGGGGGATGCCTTCTCGAGGCCGTGGACCCCGGGCCTCTTCTATGCCTTTCCCCCATTTCCCTTGATCCACAAGGTGCTTCTCAAGGCGAGGAGGGACAAGGCGCAGATGATTCTGGTAGCCCCAGACTGGCCCCGCCAGTTCTGGTATCCAGATGTCCTCAGCCTCAGCTCCAGGCTCCCGAGGCGGCTTCCAGTCCGCCCGGACCTGATCTCAGTCAATCAGGGGAAGGTATTCCATCCGGACCTTCAGTTCCTGCACCTCACGGCCTGGTTCCTGAGCGGCTAGAGTTCCAGGCCTTGGGTCTTTCCAGCGAGGTCCTCAGCGTTGTTGGGACGTCCCGTAAGGAGTCAACCAGAAAATGCTACGCCTTTAAATGAGAGTCTCCATTTGGTGTCAGGGCAAGGCCTGGACCCTTCCTCCTGCTCCTTGGCAAGCATTCTGGACTACTTGGTCCCTTTCTCAGCAAGGGCTTCAGTCGACGATCCTTAAGGTACCTGCAGCCATCTCTGCTTACTTGCGGGGCTGACAAGCAGTCGGTGGCGTAGAGAAGGTGGTCGGGTGCTTTGTCAAAGGCCTTGATCACATATCCTCCGGGAGAACCTCCACCTCCATGGGATCTACTGCTGGTATTGGCTAAGCTCATGGGCAAGCCATTTGAACCGATGCACAGGTGTGACATCTCTACCTGTCATGGAATACCGCCTTCTTTGTGGCTTATCGTCAGCCAGACGGATGGAGAGCTTCTACCGCTTCCATCGAGTCTTCTTTATCTGGTCTTCCACAGGACACAGTTGTCCTTCGCCTCACCCCGAAATTCCTTCTGAAGGCGGTGTCGAGTTTCACCTTAACCAGGTGTTGACTCTGCCAGTGTTCTACCCCAGTCGCACCTCGGAGGCCGAATATAGGCTCCATACTTTGGACCCTAGAAGAGCGCTCGCTTATTACAAGGAGCGGACGGCTGAAGTTTGGGGAGAGGTTCGCCAGCTGTTTGTCACCTATGCTGAAGCCGCACCTGGCAGACCTGCAGCCAAGTGGACGATAGGCAGGTCGGTCACCTGCTGCATAGATCTCTGCTATAGGTTGGCTGGCATGGAGCCTCCCAGAGGATAAGAGCTCATTCTACCTGCCATACCGCTGCATCGGTGGCTGCTTCCAGGGACGCCCCTATCCAGGAAATCTGCGGGCTGCTACCTGGAAGTCGGCACACACCTTCATTACCCACTACCACATCGACCTTGAGTCACGCCAGATGCTGGTTTTGGGGCCTCGGTTCTCAGTCTTTATTTCCTAAGTAGGGATGTGCCTTGCCTTCCTCCTCCCAGAGAACTGCTAGGAGTCGGTGGATGAACAACATATCCATGTCCCTTGAAATTCAGGTTACTCACCTGTAACAGGGAGTTCTAGGAATGGTATATGTTGTTCAATCCCATAACCCACCTGATCTCCCGGCTTGACACACAGCCTGGCTTCCAGCGGGCTAGATCTAGCGTCATGGGGCGGAGCCGAGAGTTTTACCACCCGGGTGGGTGGGAGGAGCCAGCTTGAAGACTTTCCGGCAAGATTTAAAGTGGCAAGGAACCTGCCAGACAGTGTGGATGAACAACATATACCATTCCTAGAACTCCTGTTACAGGTGAGTAACCTATATTTTCTGCGTTTTCCCCTACCTGGACGACTGGCTGCTAGCAGCACTATCCAGGGAGCGTCTGCTCCAAACCCCGTCTCCTACCTGCTGCCTGTTTTAGGATTTGGGTATCACGATCGGTCTGCCCAAGTCATTTCTGACCCCTTGCCAAAGACTCCAGTACATTGGAGCAGTGCTGGATACGGCCCAAGGGATGGCCTTCCTACCTCAGGATAAAGCTAAGTGTCTGGTGGCCCAAGCCCATCAGCTGTACTCCAGCAGGCACATTCCAGCTCGGGCTTTTCTGCGTCTTCTGGGTCTCATGATCGCAGTGATAGTTATGGCTCCTTTAGCCAGGCTGAATATGAGGGTTCTTCAGTGAACTCTGCAGGTCCAGTGAGACCAGCACCCGGACATCCTGGAACAGCCAGTCCTGGTCTCGGACCTAGTCAGAAGGGTGTTGTGGTGGCTAGAGCCCAGCAAACTCCTGAGAGGGGTGCCATTTTTCATTCCACCTCCACAGCAGATCCTCGCCACAGATGCCTCTGGCTTAGGATGTGGAGTTCTCCTGGGAGCCCACCAGACTCAAGGGATGTGGTCAAGGCAGAAGTGGATCTCCATATATGTTTCTGGAGATGCGAACAGTTCTGTATGCCTTGCAGGCCTTACAGCCCCAGTTCTCCCTGGGCCCACTGCTGACCCAAAGTGACAACTCTAGTGGGTGGTCCATTATATCAACAAATTGGGGGATGCTTATTCCTATCCTGTGTGTTGAGTAGTGATGAGTGTCTGGTATTGGGGCCATAGGCCACGACCTGGAACTCACAGCCATGCACGTTTCTAGCAAGCAAAATGTCTTGGCAGACAACCTAAGCCAGTCTTAGTCTCGAGCTCACGAGTGGGAGCTTCTGACTTCCTAGATGGGAGACCTGTTCGACTGGTGGGATCGTCAGAGTTGGACCTTGTTGCTCCCACATAACGAAAACTGCCACTTTCTGCTTGCCTGCCTAGGGCCTGGAGTCTTCTGGCGAGATGCGTCATCCCTCTTTTTTAAAAGGAGGTTCCTGCACACCTTCCCTCCCTTCCTGCTCCTTCAGAGGGTTCTGATCAAGCTTCATATGGAAGGGGCAACTGTGGTCCTGATCACCCCCTTCTGGCGTCCTCTGATGTGGTTCCCCTTGCTTCAACAGCTGGCAGTGGAACCTCCAGTGCCTCTGCCCTTTTGCCCAGGCCTGCTCTCCCAGGAACAGGGCACCCTGGTCTATCCGGACCTCAGGTCTCGCCACCTTCATGCTTGGCTACTGAGGAAGTAGCCATAGTAAGGTATGGGGTATCCCTAGGGTGGTGGATGTTTTGACGGCAGCTAGGAAACCATCCACCAGTGCCATCTATTCCATGAAGTGGAAGCGTTTTGCTATATGGGCTGCCTCACACCACTTAGACCCCTTCACCTGTCCAGTGAATCAGATCTTGGAGTACTTGCTTATCTTCTCAGACTCTGGTCTAAAGTACTCGTCCATCAAGGTACATCTCTCCGGGATCTCTGCTTACTATGTACCTGTTGATGGCCGCACTGTGACTCAACTTGACATGTCTTGCATGTTTTTGAGAGGCATCCTGCACTTGAAGTCTCCAATCTGTAATGCGGTCCCAGCTTGGGACTTAAATTTTGTGTTAGAAAAGCTCATCCTTTCTCCATTTGAACCTACCGCGAGTTGTAAGCTATGCTATCTGTCGTGGAAAGCGTTACTTTTAGTTGCTCTTCTGCACAAAGGATTTCCAAGCTTCCGGCGTTCACGTATGAGCAGCCGTATTTGATTTTCCACAAAGATAGGGTGTCTTTGCATACCAGTCCTAAGTTTCTTCCTAAGGTAGTGTCTGAATTCACTTTGAATCGATCCATCCACCTGTCTGTTTATTATCCCGTGGAAGCCAGTCCAGGGGAAGCATTGCTCCATACTTTGGATGTGCATAGAATTTTGCAATACTGTGCACACCAGACAGAGGACTACAGGAAGTCCTCCAAATTGTTTCCTTCGCCCCTGGAAAAGAGGGTGTCCCAGTGTCCAAACAATGTTTATCCAAATGGTTGGCTAATTGTATTGTTTTCTGTTACAGGAAGTTTAGTAAGGAACTTCAGGTGTGATTCTTGGCCACTTCACCAGAGGTATGGCCACTTCCATGATGTTTCAGCTGTGGAGACCTGTGCAATTGCTACCTGGAGCACTGGCCATACCTTTATCAAACATTACAGTTTGGTCAACGCCTCTAGGCACAGGACAGATTTCGGCCTGGCCATTTTACAAGGCCTTCTCTCATAGGTCCTTTCGGCCAACCGCCCGTCTGTCAGTCTTTGCCAGAACTGCTTGGGACTCTTCTACCAGTGTGGCCTGCTGCAAGAGATAACCCTCGAAGTAAGATAGTACAGTTATGTAAGAGCTTACCGTAACAGTAAATCTTTGAGAGGATCTCTTGCAGCAGGCCCTGCTTCTCCCTCCTTCCTGCCCCTTTGCACTTTTCTCCTGGTCTTTTGGCCTTCTGGCTAGCTCTCCTCTTCCATGATGGAGATTCTTCTGCTTTCCTTTTCCCTTTAGCTTTAAGGTTATCTGGCCCTCCTCAGTTCCCTAATGGGCTCCTGCTTTTGGTCTCCGGTAGGAAGAACTGAGGAGGCTATAGGGGCCACCCACTATTATAGGATAGGCTAACGTCAGCGGTGGGCAGCCCCCTCTTATAGACTGGTAACTAGAAATTTTTCGTGTGGTCCTAGTGCCTGGCGGCTAAGTCCCACCGGTGTGGCCTACTGCAAGAGATCATCTTGAAGAGCTAGTGTTACGGTAAGTTCTTATGTAACTGTACTTTTCTCCAGTCAGTTTGGTTTATTTGTAATTTATTTAAAAAGAGTATTTTAGTTAGTTTTTTGATTATTGTTCATTAGCTTGGGTTTTTTCGGTATTTATGGTCTCTCCAGTTCCCGACTGATTCCTAGGAACTAGAGGATATCCTAGCTGGCTACCTTTTTATTTCCGAATATTTTTTAGCTAACTAAATGGCTTGTTACTTATTTAGCAGTTGTTTAGTATTTTTTACACTATACAAGTTACAGGTAATGGAGCATTTTCACTTTCTATCTATGCCCTTTCTCATAAAGGGAAGCTGTTGTTTGCAGGGGCAACTGCCTGCAAACTTCCTCAGTTAAGCTTTTTGAAAAGCTCCTTTTTCATGCAGGCGCAAAGTAATTTATTTTAATTTCAAAGTCTGCTACCAGTAGGTTGTAGCCGGACACTGGCGTATGATACCATTAAGTGTAATGTGTGCGCGCCACCGTGCGCTTCTATACAAATGCATGGAAGCGGCGCCGCATTACACTTAATGGCGCTGCTCCTGCATCCGCTACACTTCCAGGTAACAAACTTTTAGAAATTAAAATACGTTACTTTGCGCCGCATGAAAGTGGAGCTTTTTCAAAACAGGCTTAACTAAATAGAAGTCTGCAGGGGCGAGCCCTGCAAACGCACAGCCCACTTTAATCAGTTCATGATTATACAGGAGCTGAGATTTGACCTTGGCACAATTTCCTCAGTACAAGCGCCAGTTTTACCATTGGGCTTTTGTACTGCATCATTTTTGGGAATCGTGTTTATTGTTTCAAGGTTCTCTCAGATTGGTTTATCAGAGACCTTGTGGACCATTAAGAAAAACTGTAAAAATTGTTTCCAACTCCTGGCAAGGGCAGACTGCGACAAGCTTTGTTTAAAAGTGTAGGTCCACAACACGACTTTGTACATTTTAAGTCCTGTCATATTTTTTCCTGAAAAACCTCATTAAAAGGGGTAAAAATTGTAAAAAGAGGCACGCCATTCAGTCTTCCTCTGTGTCACCTAAAAATAATTAAAAAGGCTCTGAGGGAGTTCCTAGTTGGTGGAAAGCACACATCTGAAGAGTCATTCTTGTTTAGCAGAATAATGTTAAATGTGATAAAAAGATAGAGCTGCACAGCTATCAGATTGGTAAAGATGATTTAGACATCAGGGTGTCTGAGGGAACCCTGAATCTAGTAATGGCAGATATATAAGTAAAGAAGCTCAGATCAGACACTGGAAACGTGTCTGGCCAAAAAAATATTCCAAAGATGTCACTGCCACTCTTCCTGAATGGAGAAAGGAAAGACAGATGGCACAGATAAACTGCCCCATCAGAGAACATAACAAAATGTAGCAATTTTTCCAGGCGAGCTAGGCCATGGGATATTTCAGTAAGATACCTGCCATCCACCCTCACCCCCCACACTCCCGGCTCAGACTCTAACCTATCTGCCTGTGGAGGAGGAGCTGGAGGAGGAAGAAGAATATGATGTACAGATGGAGGAAGGTAACCTCATGCATTTAAGGCCCAAACTAGAAACAGGAGGAGGATGCAGAGGATGCTGATTCTTATGGACATGTTGGGAGTAGCTCCACCAAGAAGAATGCTTCTTTCCGTACGTAAACTACTTAAGAAGACCATAACAAAAATCATGTCTGTATCCACCACAGCTATAGCCATAAATAAGAACATTGAAAGAAAATATTAGGTGGAAAGGCAGGGAGTGGAATACCTGTATGCCCATCCTGATCATTACAGAGGAGTCTAGGCTGCTGCTTGTGAGAGAGCAAAATCACTCATACCTGCACATCCCTGAAAAGGACTTTTAGGAAATTGGTTACTGTGGCCAGAAAGGGTATGCTATAGCTTCTCTGCTTATCCGGTTGGCAGCTTACTCAGCAATGTAGCACAGCACCAGAAAGCACTTTGGAACACAATTCTAGCACTGGCAGAAAGAGCAGATGTGAATTGGCACTGGGACCTGATTGCCACAGCACGATCAACCCCTGAATGTCACAAAATATCAGTTTCACACTGCAGTGGACACTAATGACACAGCTGCTAGAGTTTTGGCTCATGCAGTGACCTATAAGGTTTTCATTGTTGAGGACTACCATCCTTTCTCAGAGTATTCAAAACAAGGTCATAGATTTATCCTTTGAGGGATATTCATTATTTATTTATTTAGTTTTTTGTTGACCGGGTAAGTGCACTAGACAAATCCTGCTTATTTTTAGGCACGACCCAGGGAAGGGGGATACAGATGAATGCCAACTGACCTTGAACCAGATTAAGCTGTTGGTGGTATTTTTAGTGAATTATTCTAGGGATGTGGATATGAAGTTCTATCCACACCATCTGGCAGATGCCTTTCCCCTTTAATTCCTGCTAGAACGTCTTCAAGCTGGCTCCTCCCACCCATCCTGGTGGCAAAACCGTTGGCTGCGCCCCTAGATGCCAGATCTTCCTTTCCGCTTGGAAAGTTCTGGTTCTCTCCTTACCACTTTCGCATGTAGTAGGCCCTGGCACGCAATCTTCAGATTTGCTTCCTAAACTTACTTTAAAGCTCATATGAGTTCTGACTTCAATTTTTCTTTGATCGCCTCCCGCAGTGGAAGACAAGACTGCTTTGGCTCACCAGTGCTCCTATGGGCAGAGGATGTGGACTGACCCTCATGCCGCGTCGTGTATTGCTTAGGCCACGATCATGATCCACAGGCCTCGATTTCTGTCAGTCCTTCCACCTGAATGTGTTGGACAACGTGCTGCCCGACTTCAGCTGGGGCGGCCAGAGAGCGCTACCCGCCAGTAAAGTCCCAAGGATGCCCATTGGGTGGTCTCTGCAGCCTGGGGTCCACCAAACAGCTTGAACAGCTTCAGGCCTCCGAGGAGGAGGTGGCCCAGGCTGCTGCTCAGTCCTCTTCGCTTCGCCTTGTTCCACTCCAGCTGGGCTCCACTTACTGACTTCCTTCAAGGAGCTGTACCAATCCTCTCAACTAAAGGCAGGGTCCTTTGGGATCTCGCCTGCGCTCTCACAGAAGGAGTCTGAAGAGACAAGGACAGAACTCATCGCCTACGTACTGGATCGGGAACATTACCACTCTCATGAGACTTCGATTTTAACTTTGGTTGAAGCTGCGGCCGTGGCCACTGGTTTCAAGGTGACCCCGTCGGATCAGTTGGCCGAGATGCCAGTTGACGACGCGGCCGAGATTTTTCTCGACCCAGTCAACTGGTTGTCATCCGAAGAGGCCGATAATTCTCTTTTCTGGGGACATGGATATGTTGTTCATCCACACTGTCTGGCAGGTATCCTTGCCGCTTTAAATCTTGCCGGAAGGTCTTCAAGCTGGCTCCTCCACCCACCGGGTGGTAAAACTCGGCTCCGCCCCATGGCGCCAGATCTTCCTTACGGCTTGGAAGCTCAGGTTCCTCCTTAACGCTCTGCATTATAAGACTGGTTCTTAATTCTTGGTTTTCGAATTTAAAAGTTCTTTGTATTATAGACTTGGTCTTCTATCCCACCAGCTGCGATGGACCATCGACTCAGTTTGGTGCCATGCGGGCAGAAGATGTCTCGAGGCGGATCCGCACTCCACGTGTGTCTACTGTTTGAGGCCTTGAACACGACCCGCCCAGACTTGCGACCTGTGCTCTTCCTTCTCAGCCCTCACGTCCTCGAGAAGACCCAGTGCTGCCGTTTACAACTGGCGCCGAGCAGCGTTTTCTTCCAGTAAAGTCAAAAGGGCCGGTCGGCGGTTTCATGGCGGCGAGCTTGGCGGATCAGCTA
Organism: Neoceratodus forsteri; assembly: GCA_016271365.2. Lineage (NCBI taxonomy): Eukaryota > Metazoa > Chordata > Ceratodontiformes > Ceratodontidae > Neoceratodus > Neoceratodus forsteri. The sequence goes on from CM028138.1 coordinate 413,711,575, forward strand.
GAGCAGATGATCGCCCTCCAAGAGGAGGTGGCGGGCCGCATCTTCCTTGACCGCGGCATTTATCCCGCTCTCCCTGGGTTCCTCTTACACAGCTTTCTTTAAGGAGCTTTGTCTGTCCCTCTCCACTAGAGGAGAGGGACCAACGTCTGCTGGACCTTCTTCTCGGTCCAAAAAGAAAGACAAGGGTAAGTCCCTCCGTCGACGCTCTTGGGAGCGGGAAAGGTCCCTCTCCCCAAGTTGTCGGCCATCGACTTCGGTCGATCGTTCTGCTTCGGCCACTGGTCTCACGGTGTCCCTGTCAGGTCAGTTGACCGAGACTCCCGTTGACGCAGTCGAGATCTTTCTCAACCCATTGGACGGGTTGTCGACCGGCGAAGCTGAAAATCCCCTCTCCCTGGTTCCCCCGGTGAGAGTTGAGGATCCCGCAGGCTTGCCAGTGCCTCCAGTTCCGGAGCCCTCGGGTGAACCCTCCGAGCCAAGGGAGGAGCCGGTTCCACCCGTCCCCTCCCCGCACAGTCCTCGGTCTCGGACTTCTTTGCAGTCCAGCCGATCCCGCCGTCATAGGCGGTCTCGGCACTGCGGTAAGCGCACCGCCGTCATCCTCTTCCTCCTCCTCCTCCTCGGATGAGGGGAGGCTTCACGTAGTTACGCCGACGATACGAGGACCTCTATGTGGCAACAGTTTCCTTCTGACGGGAACAAGCCGACGCCGCCGCCTTTCCCCGCCATTAATGGCTGTCACCGAGCGCCAAACAACCCCTCGCTTTTACCCGAGGAGCCTGTTCCCAGGCCGGTTGTTCGGCCAAAACCAGCTGCCCCACCGATTCTGGTGGAACCTCCGCCTCCACAGCCGCTGTTTGGGGCTCCGACCAAGAACTCTCGGTCGGCTCAGGGTCTGCCCCATAGGCTGTCGGTCACCCTCACTCCCGATCCGCCTCGGCAGGTGGAGGGTGGCTCAGGCCTGAGGTAGTTTTGCGGACTCTTCCGAGTCCGACGACGATTCCTCCCTTTTCTCCAAGCGAGTGGACTTGGAGTCCTCTGGAAGTCAGTCGCTGGACGACAGCCCTTCGTCCTTCCTGGGTTTGCTCAGGCTCATCTCGGAGTCCACCGGGATGCAGCTCGAGCCCGTATCCAAGCGGGCCAAGTATCCCCTCACAGAGATATTGGACCGAGGGGATTCCCCTACGGAGGCCTTTCCTGTGGCTGAGGCCATTGTGGGCCCAGCCTTGGAGCTCTGGCGGCGCCCTGCTTCCTGCCCTGCGCCTTTGGCCAGGATGGCCAGGAAGTATGCGGTCCCTACCGGTTCCCTGTCCGGTTTCTCGGAACATCCCTCAGCTGAGGGATTAGTTACCGACAGCGTTTTCCGGCGTGCCGGAAACGCTAGGGACGTGGACAAACCTCCCGACAAGGAGTCCAAGAAATTGGACTGTGCCGGGCAAAGTCTACACTGCGTCCTCCCTTGGCCTTCATCAGGCAAGCTCGGCCATGCTTATGGCACATTTCTCCCATGCCCTGTTGGGCTCCCTGGACGAGGTAGTCCCTCATCTCCCGGCTGACCTGCAGACCATGGTTAGGCAGGTGCGGGACCAGGGCAGGGCAGTGGCCAAGCAGCAACTTCAGACTGCTCTGGACATTCGAGACTCATGCGCCAGGTCAGTCGCGGCCGCAGTGGCTTTGCGCAGTCGGGCATGACTGAGGATATCCACCTTCACAGGGGATACCCAGCACAGATTGGCAGATGTCCCCTTCCTGGGGACCGACCTCTTCGGCCCTGGAGTGGAAGGCCACCTCCAGAGGATCGAAAAGTCCAGTGCCACCTTGGACTCGTCTCATCCGCTCAGAGGGACAAGGGCCGCAGACCCGCAACCCTTAGTTCTCGTCTGCCTGCGCCCCGGCACATCCGGCCCAGCAACACCAGGGCCAGCAGGCTCGCTCTTGGCGTCCCAAGCCCAAGCCCGCGGCTTCCTCCTCCAGGAAGCAGGGAGGTAAAGGCCCAGGTGGTCACTCGGCCAGTCCCTCTTCCAAGCCTGCACAGTGACGGGTTGAGGGGTGTCGCCCCCAACCTCGTCACCTCACCCCACCCCAGGTTCCCCCCCTGGGGGGATGGCTTCGGTTCTTCCTTTCCGCCTGGTCTGCTATTACCACAGACCGGTGGGTGTTGGAAGTGGTAGGAAAGGGCCTGCCTCTGGAGTTCGAGCAGGCCCCACCCTTCAGAGCCGTCGCACCTTGGGGGCCTCGGGTCCAGCTCGCTGTCAGCTCGCCGAGCCGACATCGCTCTCCTCGAGAAGGAGGTGATAAGAGAGGTGGCGGACCCTCCCTCAAACCCGGGTTCGTGTCCAGGTACTTCCTGGTTCCGAAACGGACGAGGGGCTGGCGCCCCATTCTCGACCTACACGACCTAAACAAGTTCCTAAGGTCTCGAACCTTCAGGATGGTCACTCTGGCTCAGATAATACCATCCTTGGAACACGGCGTGTGGTTCTGCTCTCTCGACCCACAGGTGACGCCGCTCTTTCACGTCCCTATCCGTCTGTCCCATCAAAGGTTCCTTCTGCCGAGCGGAGGGATCCCTTTTCGAGTTCCAAGCCATGCCCTTCGGCTTATCTCCAGCTCCCAGGGTCTTCACCAAATGCATGGCAGTGGTGACAGCATTCCTGCGGCACCGAGGGGTCCGGGTTTACCCTTACCTGGACGATTGGCTGATAGCAGCCCCCTCCAGACAGGAGGTGGAGCGGTCCAGAGATCTGACCCTCCAGGTTTGCTCTCAGGTCAGCCTCCTCATCAACGAGGCCAAGTCGGAACTCGAGCCGAAGCAGCTGATTCTTTCGCTCGGGGCAGGCTCGACTCTCTTGAGCCAAGGCACGGCTCCCAGCGGACAGGGTCGAGGTTCTTTCCTCCTTTGCCCAATCATTTCTGGTTGGGCACGCGCCTGCCCGGACTTCCTGCACCTCCTGGGTCTCATGGCGGCCTGTACCAGCGTGGTCCGTTGGAACTTGCGCCCCCTTCAGTGGGGGATGGCCAGCCAGTGGTCCCAACGCTGAGATCCATTGGACCAGCTAGTGACGGTGACCCAGGGGATGTGGAACGCTCTCCAGTGGTGGGCCATTCCAGTTCATCTGCAGGAGGGCATCCCGTTTGTCCGCCCCGAGCCAACGGTCTCTCTATCGACCGATGCCTCTCTGATGGGTTGGAGTGCCCATCTGGGGGAACACCGAGCGCACGGCCTCTGGTCCCCGAGGGAGTCCCGATGCCACATCAACCTGCTGGAGCTCCGAGCGGTCCGCCTAGCTCTCACCACCCTTGCTTCATTTCTTCGGGGTCAAGTGGTCCGGGTCCAGACGGAAAACACCATGACCATGTACTATCTAAACTGCCAGGGCGGGACGCACTCCATGCTTCTATGCAAGGAAGCTCTCCGCATCTGGTCACTTGTGCACAGCCTGGAGGCGGATCTCCTAGCCATTCATGTGGCAGGAGCCTCCAACACCCTGGCCGATGCCCTAAGCCGGATAGGGGCTGTGTCCCACGGTGCTCTCCTGCGGAGGTAGTACAAGATCTGTTCTCCCATTGGGGCACACCTCAGGTGGACCTGTTTGCCTCCAGGAAAATGCGAGCTGAAGCTGTTCCATACCGCCCCCCTCAGCAGGGATCGCTGCAGGGGGATGCCTTCTCAAGGCCGTGGACCCCGGGCCTTTTCTACGCCTTTCTCCCGTTCCCCTTGATGCACAAGGTGCTTCTCAAAGCAAGGAGGGACTAGGTGCAGGTGATTCTGATAGCCCCAGACTGGCCCCGCCAGTACTGGTACCCAGATCTCCTCAGCCTCAGCTCCAGGCTCCTGAGGCAGCTTCCAGCTCGCCCGGACCTGCTCTCAGTCAATCAGGGGAAGGTATTCCATTCGGACCTTCAATCCCTGCACCTGACGGCCTGGTTCCTGAGCGGCTAGAGTTCCAGGCCTTGGGTCTTTCCGACGAGGCCCTCAATGTAGTTGAGGCGTCCCGTAAGGAGTCGACCAGCAAATGCTACGCCTTCAAATGGAAAAGATTTTCCATTTGGTGTCAGGGCAAGGGCCTGGACCCTTCCTCCTGTTCCTTGGTGAGCATATTGGACTAACTTTGGTCCCTTTCTCAGTAAGGGCTTAGGTCGACGACCCTTAAGGTGCACCTGGCAGCCATCTCTGCTTACTGGGCGCAGGCCGGGAAGCAGTCGGTGGCGCAGGAGAAGGTGGTCTGGCACTTTTTCAAAGGCCTTGATCACATTTTCCCTCCGGTGCGAGAACCTCCACCCCGTGGAATCTACTGCTGGTACTGGCAAAGCTCATGGGCAAGCCATTCGAACCAATACACAGGTGTGAACTCTCTCACCTGTCGTGGAAGACCGCCTTCTTGGTGGCTATCACGTCAGCCAGAAGGATGGGAGAGCTCCAGGCGCTCTGCATCGAGTCTCCTTACCTTCCACAGGGACAAGGTTGTTCTGCGCGCCCCACCCGAAATTCCTTCTGAAGGTGGTGTTGGAGTTTCACCTTAATCAGGTTTTAACTCTGCCGGTGTTCTACCCCAATCACACCTCGGAGGCGTGTAGGCTCCATACTTTGACCTTGAAGGCGCCGCTACTCATAAGGAGCACACAGCTGAAATTCAGGAGAGGTTCGCCAGCTGTTTGTCACCTACGCTGAAGTCAGCTGGCAGACCTGCAGCCAAGCGGATGATAGGCAGGTGGGTCACCTCCTGCATAGATCTCTGCTATAAGTTGGCGGGCATGGAGCCTCCCAGAGGGATAAGAGCTCATTCTACCCGCCATACTGCTGCATCGGTGGCTGCTTCTAGGACGCCCTATCCAGGAAATCTGCAGGGCTGCTACCTGAAGTCAGCACACACCTTCATCACCCATTACACATCGACCTTGAGTCACGCCGGGATGCTGGTTTTGGGGCCTCGGTTCTCAGTCTCTATTCCTAAGTAGGGGTGTGCTTCGCCTCCCTCCTCCCGGAGAACTGCTAGGAGTCTGCCAGACAGTGTGGATGAACAACATATCCATGTCCCTAGAATACAGGTTACTCACCTGTAACAGGAGTTCTAGGAATGGTATATGTTGTTCATCCACACGACCCACCCGACCTTCCCGGCTTCGACGCACAACCTGAGCTTCCAGCGGGCCAGATCTGGCGTCATGGGGCGGAGCCGAGAGTTTTACCACCCAGGTGGGTGGGAGGAGCCAGCTTGAAGACCTTCCGGCAAGATTTAAAGCGGCAAGGATACCTGCCAGGCAGTGTGTATGAACAACATATACCATTCCTAGAACTCCTGTTACAGGCGAGTAACCTGTATTTTAGGACTCCGGTCCTTCCGGTGACCTCTGGTGGATCGAACCCGCCGGTCCCAGACCCTGGCCATGAGGAGCCGCTGGGTTCTTCAGCTCCTCTGACTCTCTCCTCGTTGGCACCGCCGATGGTCGGGTTGAGGTCTTGGTCTTCCTGTTCTGAGTTGGGCAGGTCTCCCATCATTGGCAGTTTTGCTCCGCATCACGAATGTGCCGCACCGCTTTTTCTTCATCCTCCTTGGATGAGGAGAGCTTTAGTGCAAATTGTGTCGATGCTACTGAAGATTTGATGTGGCAGCAGCTGGTCTTGACGGACTGAAACTGACATCTGTTTCTACCCGCCATTAGTTGTTGTTGTCTGGAATGGCTGCCGGCTGCCCCATCCGAGTTGGTTGCCACCATCCCTCCCCCAGTGGAGCGGTGCAGACCACATCGGCTTGGCTGGAAGCAGGCGCCCTGCCCATCGTGGTGGAGCCACCACCAAAACAGCTAGACGGGCTCTGACCAGGGTGGCTTGGCCAGCCAAGGGGCTTCCCATCAGCTGCCGGGTCACCCTCACTCCTGACCATCCTAGGTGGGTTGAGGACGATGCTGGTGGCCACCTGAGGTCCGAGGATTCCTCCTGCACTCGCGTCCCCATCGACTCTTGAGTCATTGGGGGCATTTCCCTAGACGAAAGTCCTCCTCGTTCATGGGCATTCTTCGGCTTATCTCTGAGTCCACAGGGATGGGGATGGAGCTCAAGCCTGTCCAGAAATGGGCTTGCTGTCCCCTCACAGAGATTCTGGACAAAAGGGATTCTCCCACGGAGGCCTTCTCAGTGGTTGAGGCCATTGTTGGTCCGGCCCTGGAGCTTTGACTGCATACAGCCTCTTGTCCGGTGTCTTCGACCCAGATGGCCCGCAAGTATGCAGCATCCCTCGGCCGAGGGATTGGTGGCTGACTTCGTCTTCCGGCGCTCTGGCAATGCAGGGTACACTGATAATCCACCGGGCAAAGAGTCCAAGAAGCTGGACCATTCAGTTAAAAAAGTCTATGCTGGTTCGGCCGTGCTGATGGCACACTTCTCTGACGTCCGGTTGGGCTCCCTGGATGAGGTGATTCCTCATCTCCCAGTATACCGCCAGACTACGGTGAAGCAGGTCCAAGACCAGTGGAGGGCAGTGGTGAAGCAGCAGCTCCAAACAGCTCTGGATATCAGTGACTCTTGTGGCCGCTCAGTCGAGGTCGCAGTAGTCATGCACCATAGGGCTTGGTTGCGGATCTCTACCTTAACGGCAGATACCCAGCATAAGCAGGCGGATGTCCCTATTTTGGGCACCGACCTGTTCGGGCCTGGTATGGAGAGTCACTTTCAATACATTGAAAAGTCCAGTGCCACCCTGACTCTGTGACATCTGCCCAGAAGAACAAGGGCCCCAAGAACCAGAAGCGCAAGCCCTTTTTGGTCCTCCACTCCTGCGGCAAAACCAGCCCAGGGCCAGGAGGCTCAATCCTGACTACCTCGGGCCAAGTCAAGTGGCCTCGTCGGTCAGAAAGCCCAGAGGGAAGTGACCTGTTGGCCCCTTGCCTGACTCCTCCTCCTCCAAGCCTGCTCAGTGACTGGATGGGGGTTGCCACCCTCATACCTCCCCTGGGTCTTCCTGGGGAGGCGGATCTATCACTCTTTCCACCTGCTCCATTATCACCATGGAGAAGTGGGTTCTGGAAGTGGCTGGCCAGGATCTGCCTCTGGAGTTCGAGCAGTACCTTCCAAGTCAGCCCACGCCCATGGGAGGACTTGGTTTCCTGCAGTCATTCTGTCGGCTCTTTGAGATGACATAGCCCAGCTCCTCCACAAGGAGTTTGTGGTCAGAGTTATGGATCCACGGAACACCCAGGGTTTGTCTCCAGGTATTTCCTGGTGCTAAAGTGGACGGGGGGCTGATGCCCCATTCTAGATCTGCACAACCTGAACAAATGTCTTGGGTCTTGCACCTTCTGGATGGTAACTCTGGCACAGATCATACCATCTCTGGAGCAAGGTATGTGGTTTTGCTCCCTGGATCTTCAGGACACATTCTTTCACATCCCGATCCGTCCTATCGAAGGTTCCTCCGTTTTCTGATGGAGGGCATCCTTTACGAGTTCCAAGCCATGCCCTTTGGCCTCTCCTCGGCCCCCAGGATCTTCACCAAATGCGTTGCAGTGGTGGCAGCTTACCTGAGGCGCCGAGGAGTCCAGGTGTACCCCTACTTGGACTGCTGGCTCATAGCAGGTCCCTCCAGCCAGGAGGTGGTGTGGTCCAGAGACCTGGCCCTCCAGACTTGCTTCAAGCTTGGCCTCCTTGTCAACTAGTCCCAAGTCGGAACTCATGCCCTTGCAGGTGATCCATTTCATCGGGGCAGAGCTCGACTCTTGCCGAGCCAGAGCCAGGCTCCCAGCGGACAGGGCGAAGGTCCTCTTCTCCTTTTCCCAGTCATTTCTGGTTGGGCAGGTGCGCCCTGCCCGGGACTTCCTGCACCTTCTAACAACATGAAGTCTTGCTATATTATGACATATGCAGTATAACCCCAGGTTAGAACTGCTCCGGAGGTGAACGAGTTAACTTCCATGCAGGGCATGGAATCTTGAGACTTCGACTCGGTTGAACACTCTGTCTGTTTGAAGCTCAAACTTAAACTGTCAGGATTCTTGTACTCTACCACTGAACAGTCGCCTCCGAGAGTCCTCCTGCTGCTCGTTTGTTTGTCGGTTTTAAAGTGTAATTCTCGGTTTATTTTACCAAATTTAACCGCAATCGCGGGTTCAAGCTCTGTCTGTGGTATTGTAAGTAATAGATAGGCTTATTTATTATTTTTTTTCTGTGTGGAACTTGTAAACTTTTTTCGGTTCAGCTGAACCGATCAGAGGGGTTTTAAAATGACTTTCTAGCCTTTTAGAGTGCGGTTCCCGGTTCTTCACGGTTCTAAAAAAAAAAAACGGTTTCATTATGTTTTTTTCCAAGACTCGTGACACGGTTGGGAACCAATAAGAGAGTCTTGCTTGGTGGATTGCCATTAACGGACAAGTTTTGGTTAGGCTGGCACTATGTCTGAGAAACCCAAAAGAAAAACCGGAACCACTGGGTTTCAGCACTGTGTCCTCTGTGGGGAAGCCTTTGCCAAGGCTGACCCACACACCATTTGTGTGTATTGTCTGGGGTTTGACCACCTCAATGCAGACTGCCAGATTTGTAAGAATTTTCCTGCTGCCACCGTGGAAAAAAGAGTTGGTAGGCCCAGGGAAAGGGAAGCCAAAAAGTCCGCTGACCCGGATGGCCAGCCCGGTTTGGTTCCAACCAACCTGAGGGAGTGCCCTCTGACCAGGGCGACGCGTCCGGCAACGGAGAGCCAGCTCTTGAGGAGCCGTTCCAACTAAAGAGCTAGAAGGTCAGCTAGTTTGGGGCAAAAGTTCTTTCTCCAACGCTGAGGAAATAGCCAAAGCTATTCAAATTGTCAGTCTCTTTCCCCAGTTCCGTCCGAACCGCACCATTGGGCAAGCGCCGGTTCGGGTCGGTTCCCGGTTCAAGATTATGATTTTGAAGATTTTTATGAACCAGGGCGAGGAGGGGTACGAGGAGAGTGAGTGTGATTTTGAAAGTCTGGATGTGCCCATTGAACCGGACATCTCTCCAGACAGACCCTCAGGAGTATCCCCCTCCCAGGCTATCTGAGTCCCCTTCTAATTTTTTGTTTCACAAGAAAGTTGCTGACACTCTGCAACTCCCTGTTGAGGAAGCTGTTGATGATCAAGAAGAGCCTGATTTTGTGGAAATGGTGGATATTAACGAGTCTAGGAGACTGTCTATTCCCTTGCATAAGTCTTCTAGGAAACAGTAAAAATTCTGAAACTCCTCATTCTGTCCTCCTGTGGATAAAAGGATGGACAAGAGGTATGCTTTATCAGGCTGTGATCACGGAGTTCCTATCCTGTAGTGCAGGCTGCAGCCTGTGACAAGGCTAATATTCCTCAGCCTCTCACCCTCCTGAAAAGGATTCCAGGAGGATGGATGCCATGGCAAAAAAGCAGTACATGCAGCATCTTTGGGACTCAGACAGGCAAATTATATGGCTTACGTTAGCTAGGTACCAGAAATCCAGGTGGGATACTGTCCTTGCCTCTAGCAAACAGGCCCCTGAACAGCTTGCTGTGGAGCTGGAGCAGGTGGTCATGATGGTATTGGAGGCATCCAGGTGCAATTTCATGCTGCTGTAGACTCCAATGATGTTTCATCTAGAGTTATGGCTACATCTGTGTCTCTTCGAGAATGGCCTGGCTCAGATGTACTGCTCTGTCACAGGATACCCAGTCTAAGGCTATGGATTTTCCTTGTTGGAAATTCTCTGTTTGGGAGCAGACAGAGAATTATATGAAGAAAATGGATGAGTATAGGACCACCTATAGGAGTGCACAGGCAAAGAAAGGCAAGTCACCTCAAAGGCAGCATGGCAGGCAGGCCTTTTCATGGCCGCTTTACCAGGCCCAGGCCTCCTCTTCTGCTTATGCCCAGAGGTGTTCTTTAGAGGAAGGGGCAGGGGCTCAGTAATCCTGCTTCTGCCCCAAACCCAAAGCTCCTGCAAAACAGGCTCCTGATGGGGTAGCCAGGGCCGATTCTCCACTACCGGTAGGGGACAGGCTGGCTTACTTTGTCCAGACTGGAAGTCTTTAACATCAGACAAGTGGGTCCTGGAAGTAGTAAGCCAGGACTGGTTTTCAGCTTCACAAAATTTCTGAAGATGAGAGCCAGGTCTTTTCCACCTGCAAACCCATCAGAGGCACTTGCCCTGGAAGCAGAAGTTTCTTCCTGCTGGCTCTCAGAGCCGTGGAAAGGGTTCTACCTTACACCAGGGCAAAGGGTTGTACTCAGGTACTTCCTTACCCCAAAAAGACAGGAGAATGGCGGCCATTCTGGATCTCAGATATCTAAACAAGCACCTTTAAAACCAAAGTTCAAAATGGTGACCCTGGGATTATTTTACCTCTCTAAGGCCAGGGGACTGGCTAGCCTCCTGGACCTCAAGGATGCCTACTTCCATGTTCTCATCAGAAGCACCCATCGAAGTACCTCAGATTGAACTGCCCTCAGGCCATTACCAGTTCAGAGCAATGCCCTTGGCCTCTCCCTCGGCTCCAAGGGTGTTCACCAAATGCCTGGCAGTAGCAGTTGCTCATTTAAGAAGGCAAAAGATTGCCATCTTTCCTTATCTGGACGACTGGCTCATTGTAGACCAGTCTCCAGAACAGGTCAAACTGCATTTACAAGTAACCCAGCAGCTGCTTACATCTCTAGGTTTCCTTCTCAGTATTCCAAAGTCAGTTTTGGAGCCTGTCCAGCTTCTCACCTTTATAGGCGCAGACTGAACACAAAAGAAGCCAGAGCCTTCCTTCCTCTGGAAAGAGCAAGGACCCTGGTGTCTCTGGCCTCCTCTTTCACCCTGCAGGTCTCTCGACCAGCAAGGCATTTTCTACAACTCCTGGGGCACATGGCTGCTTCTACAGCAGTGGTGCAGGGAGCGAGATTTCAGATGAGGGACGTCAGTTCCATTTGAGAGCCTTTGGTCTCAAAGGACGGATCCCAACCAAATTGATTCCAGTGATTCAACCCTGATCCAGGCCCTTCAGTGGTGGCAGGATCAGAACAATCTGAGACAGGGGGTTCCCTTCACTCCCCAGTCTCATTCCTTGACCCTTACTACAGATGCATCCCTCTTGGGGTGGGGAGCTCACATGGGCGACCTTTCCACCCAAGGGCTATGGTCCCCTCAGGAATCTCTGCTCCACATCAATTTGCTGGAGCTCAGAGCAGTTTTTCTAGCACTCCAGGTTTTTTCCACATCTGTCCAGAACAAGGTAGTTCAGGTCAGAACAGACAATACCACTACAATGTGGTACATCAACAAGCAAGGGGGCACTTTGTCCACGGCCTTGTGCACCAAGCCAATGAAGTTTGGTCTCTGGCTTATTCTCTCTGAACGCTCCCTTACGGCAGTTCACCTCCCAGGCAAGGACAATGTCCTAGCGGATGCTCTCAGCAGGATTTCCCAGGGCCATCACGAATGGGCACTGGATCCTAGTACTGGAGGTAATATTTGCCAGATGGGGCACCATTAATAGATCTGTTTGCAGCCCCAGACAATCACCAACTTCCTTTTGCTGCAGACCCCAGTGTTGGGCTCAGTCCCTCTGGATGCCTTCCTTCTCAGTTGGGAAGAGAAGTTTCTCTGTGCTTTCCCCCCTTTCCCCTTCTTTTTAAAGTGCTAGTCAGAATCGGATCTCAATCCTGCAAGATGATCCTGATTGCTCCAGATTGGGCCAGGCCCCTGGTACCCACTCCTCATGTCCTTGCAGTCCACCCTCCCCTATGTCTTCCCAGGAATCACAACCTGTTAACCTGTGCCCAGGAGAGAGTTTGGTATCCGAACCTCAAATCTCTCAATCTCAAGGCTTGGCTCTTGAAGAGTTAAGAGTTTGCTGACCTACACCTTTCTCAGGGTGTATTGGATATCTTGAAGGCCTCTAGGAAGCCTTCCACCAGGGCTACCTATAATTCAAAATGGAAGAGATTTTCCATATGGTGTGCCGGTAAACATATTTCCCCAGAATCTGCTGGTGTGCCCACGATCCTGGATTATTTGGTGCATTTGAATTCCTTGGGGCTGAGACCAGCTACCCTAAAAGTGCACTTGGCAGCTGTCTGTCTTCTTGTCAGCAGGTAAGCCCTCTTCTTTATCAGCTCACCCTGTGTTCTCCAAGTTTTTTAAAGGGTTGCTTCACACCAACCCCCCAGTCAGGGATCCTGCCGCTGCTTGGGATCTTAATATTTGCATCGCTCAGCTTATGCAACCTCTTTGAGCCTACTGTCTCAGCAGAGCTAGTACTGACTTGGAAAACTGTGTTTGGTAGCCATCACCTCTGCCAGGCGACAAGTGAGCTAGCAAGCTTTGTCAGTGGAGCCTGATTTTATCTCCTTTCATAGAGATAAGGTAGTCCTCAGGACTAACAGGAAGTTTTTGCCTAAGGTGGTTTCAGACTTTCACCTTAATCAATCCATGTCTCTTCCTGTGTACTTCACTGACCACTCCTCCTCTGGTGAGAGGAGATTGCACGGTTTAGATGTCAAAGAGCCCTTAGTTACTATATAGAGCATTACCAAGGGTCATGGGTTGAATCCCTCAATTGTTCCTCACTTATGGTGAGGTTGGTAAAGGAAACCTGCCACTAAAAGATCCATTGCCAGCTGGATTGTCTCTTGTATCCAATTCAAGCTACGAAAACTGGGTAAGGTTCCTCCCTCAAGCCTGAGGGCTCACTCTACTAGAGAGTACAGCTGTTGCTCTGGCTGCTGCAGGGACATTCTATCCTAGAGATATGTCAAGCAGCTACCTGGAAAACAGTTCACACTTTTACTAAGCATTACTCCTTGATATCCAGGCTAGGAGTGATGCTCGATTTGACAAGCTGTGCTTCAGAGCCTATTTCCCAAGTAGATTCTGTCCCTCCTCCATGGAGGTACTGCTGTGTAGTCTGCATATGTCATAATATAGCAAGACTTCATGTTGTTAGAAGAAAAATTACTCACCTTAGTAATGTTGTTTCTTCTAATGGAGTCTTGTTATATTATGACCCCAGCCTGCCCTCTCAGAACCTCTGTTTTTGGGATGTGGGTGGCAGGTGCAATGTTGGCACTTCTTTGATGCCCACTTTATTTCACCCTTCTAGGGTGCTTAGGTGTTATGCTTAAATTTTCCTTCTTGAATGCCCCGACTTGAGTCTTTGTTTTGGGATCAAGAACAAAAAGGTGTTTTTGTAGTTAGTAGCCAGTGGCTAGTGTAGGTTTATGGCTTCCACACAGAACCTTTGTGAGTTTTTGCCCGTAAAGATCTGACAGTTTAAGTTTGAGCTTCAACAGACAGAGTGTTCAACCGGGCTCGTGCTCAAGATTCCATGCTCTGCATGGAAGTTTAACTCTTTCACCTCCGGAGCAGTTCTAACCTGGGGTTATACTGCATATGTCATAATATAGCAAGACTCCACTAGAAGAAACAACATCACTGAGGTGAGTAATTTTTTCTTCTGGGTTACATGGCGGCCTGCACCAGCGTGGTCCGATGGGCCCGCCGGCATATGCGCTCTTTCCAATGGGAGCTGGCCAGCCAGGGGTCCCAGCGCAAAGGTCACTTTGACCAGCTGGTCACTGTGACCCAGAGAATGTGATACCTCCAAGGGATCCAGTTTGTCTACCCTGAGCCGATGGTCATCTTGATGACCAACGCCTCTCTGACAGGCTGGGGTGCCCACCTGGGGGACCACAGAGTCCACGGACTCTGGTCTCCTCAGGAGTCTCGATGTCACATCAGCCTGCTGGCGCTCCAAGCTGTTCGGCTAGCCCTGACCACACTAGCTCTGTTCATTCGGGTTCAAGCGGACCAAGTCCAGACAGACAATACCACGACCATATACTGTCTTAACAAACAGGGCGGGACGCACTCCTTGCCTCTGTGCAAGGAAGCTCTCCACATCTGGACCCTCATGCACAGCCTGGAGGCAGAGCTCCTCGCCATCCATATAGCAGGAGCCTCGAATCAGTTGGCAGATGCCCTCAGCCGAGTGGGCGAGGCATCTCACGAGTGGTCTCTCCATCCAAAGGTAGTACACAGTCTGTTCGCCTCCAGGGAGAACACAAAGCTGAGTCTGTTTTGTGTCCACCCCTCCTCAGCAGGGCTTGCTGCAGGGGGTGCCTTCTCGAGGCCGAGAACCCCAGGCCTCTTTTATGCCTTCCCTTGATTCACAAGGTGCTTCTCAAGGTGTCAAGAGGGACAAAGCACAGGTGATCCTGGTGGCTCTGTACTGGCCCCGCCAGTTTTGGTACCCCGATCTCCTCAGCCTCGGCAACAGGCTCCAGGCGCTTCCAACATGCCTGGACATACTTTCCATCAATCCGGACCTTCAGTCCCTGCACCTGACAGCCTGGTACCTGAGCGGCTAGAGTTCCAGGCTTTGGGTCTCTCCAACGAGGTCCTCACAGTAGGCATCCCGTAAAGAATCAACCAGAAAATGCTATGCCTTCAAATGGAAGAGATTCTCCATTTGTTGTCAGGGCAAAGGGCTGGACCCTTCGACCTGTCCAGTGGCTAGCATTTTGGACTACCTTTGGTCCCTCTCCGAAGGGGGACTTTAGTTGACGATCCTTAGGGTGCACCTGGCAGCCATCTCTGCTTGCCGGACGCTGGCCAGTCAGGAGGTGGTCTGGCACTTTTTCAAGGGCCTAGATCACATATCCCCTCCGGTGCGTGAACCACCGTCTCTGTGGTATCTACTTCTAGTTTTGACAGACCTCATGGGCAAGCCATTTGAACCAATGCACAGGTGTGACATCTCCCACCTGTCATCAACGACCACTTTCTTGGTGGCTGTCACGTCGGCCAGAAGGATTGGGGAGCTCCAGGTGCTTCTGGTGGAGTCTCCTTACCTGGTCTTCCACAGGAACAAGGTTGTCCTGCGCCCCCACCCAAAATTCCTTCCGAAGGTGGTGTCGGAGTTTCACCTTAACCAGGTGTTGACTCTGCCAGTGTACTACCCCAATTACACCTTGGAGGCCAAGTACAGGCTCCATACTTTGGACCTGAGACAAACACTCGCCTACTATAAAGAGCGTACGGTTGAAGTTCAGGAAGAGGTTCGCCAGCTGTTTGTTACTTACGCTGAAGCCACACCTGGCAGGCCTGCAGCCAAGCAGACGATTGGCATGTGGATCACTTCCTGCATTGATCCCTGCTATAGGTTGGTGGGTAGGGAGCCTCCCGTGGGGGTAAGGGCTCATTCCACCCGCCCATACCGCCAAGGCCAGTGATCTAGTCGATGCCTTAATCCAGGAAATCTGCAGGCTGCTACCTGCAGTCAGCAAACACCTTCATTTCCCATTACCACATTGATCTCTAGTCACGCCGGGATGCTGGTTTTGGGGCCTGTTTTCCAGTCTTTTTTCCCAAGGAGGGTGTGTGCGCCTTGCCTCTCTCCTCCCAGAGAACTGCTAGGACTCTGCACAGACAGTGTGGATAGAACATAATATCCACATCCCTAGAGAAACAGGTTACCCACCTGTAACAGTAGTTGTAGGAGTGGTATATGATGTTCATCCACACGAACCCATCCGACCTCCCCAGGCTCAGGGGCACAACCTTGCTTCCAGTGGGCTAAGATCTGGCATCTAGGGCAGAGCTGAGAATTTTACTACCTGGGTGGATGGGAGGAGCTAGCTTGAAGACGTTCCAGCAGGAATTAAAAGGGAAAAGCATCTGCCACACAGTGTGGATGAACATCATATACCACTCCTAGAACTACTGATCTTACTTTGAGAGGGTTCCTGCAGTAGGTCTTCACACATGGGGGGCGCTCCCTGGCGTCAGGACCACGGCAGACTTATAGCTAGCAATCATGGCAGGGACCTCCTGGCGTCCAGATGACGGACTTCAGCGTGACTATAAGGTGCGGTCCCCCGCCTGTCCTCCAGTTCTTTCCCCGCTGTTGACCTGAACCATTGGACCTTGCAGTGAGCAGCTTCAGACACCCGCCATTTTCTGTGTTTTGGTAACCATTCTATCGTTTATTCCTTCCTCGCAGCGGTGTATGTCGTCTTGTCAGCCCAAGAAAAAGTGCTCCAAATGCGGCACGCAGAGCCCACATGGAGATGATCATTCCTGTTGTGTCCTCTGCGTGGGGCCTAAGCATAACACCGCAGAGTATTCCATCTGCCGGGGCTTGAACCAGACCACGTGCACCCGTCACTAGAGGACCCTCGATGCTCATTTACTGACTCAAAAACTGGCATCGATGGAAAATGAGCTCCAGGAGCTGAGGGAAAGATTGTTGTCGCCGGCCCTGGAAAAGAAGAAAAAGGAGAAGAGGCGCCAGGAGCAGAGCCACTCCCCACAGAGGAAAACCCACCAGACAGCCTACACCATCTTGGGTGGAGCCTCCACCCCTGTGAGTACCCCACCTCCAGGGCCATCTTCCGCTACATGGTGACTTCTCTCCCAGACTCCCTTGTGGATTCCGACATCTGGCAGAGTGAGCACGCAGGCCCCACCTCATATCACCAGGTCTCTCCCTCCAGGGGTTCACTGTCCTTTTCCGATCTGATCACCAGGACCCTCTTCCGCCGGATATCCCTTTGCCGGACCTGTTGACGGGCTCTTCCAGATCTGCACCTCTCGCCAGCCTCTGTTCTGCTGACTGATCTCCACCCATCACCAGATCCCTCACCGGACACTTTTGAGCGTTATGGATCTGTCTCCCTCTGGACCTTCGGGGATCTCCCCCCCCCACTCCACCTATGGACCTGTTACCTAGCGATCCCTCGGTGCCGCCTCTGGTAGGGCCCTATGTTCCACTGTCGGGCCCATCTAGGTACTGTCCTAGCTACAGACCGCAGTATCCGACGCCAGGATGTCCGTTGCTGGGCTACCCCCCTCTGACGCGGGGTTATCTGACGCCAGGTCAGGCTCTCCACTATCAGGGATACCAGTACCCCTACCTGGTACCCACCTCCTAGCTACACTTCTTACCCCGAGGGTACCCAGGTTATCCTCCACCACCACCTCCTCCTCCTCCACAGTCGGAACAGGAATCCATTCTGGCCTGGTGGAAGGACGCTAAATCTCAGTTACTTCAGGAATTGGGTCAGCCTCAGCTGGTGTTCAGGGTTGCCCCACCTCACAGGGTGCTGCCTGGTAGCCCAGCACCTTGCAGTAGAGCTTCGGACAGAGGCTTGGGTGTTCTGCTTTCGGACATCACAGTGCATAGGTTCCCGGTTCCGGTACTAGAGGCCTCTCTGCCCAGTAGGCTGGAGTCATCAGAGTCTGATTAGGACTCAGATGTGAAGGATCCGTCAGAGTCTCATTCACCCATTGAGCCTTAGCCGAAAGAATCCCCTCCAGAGGACCCATCCTTCACTGAGCTTCTCTGGTCAGTTCAAAAATCCTGCAGATGGGCTTCCCAGGAATTGGATCCCAAACACAGGAAGACTAGCAGAACATTTGGATTTGGTCAATGAGGACCCTCTCCCATTCCACCCTGGATGGGGCTGCACAAAGATCTCACTTCTACAATCTGGCAGCAGCCTCGTCCATCCCGGCCGCCTCAAAAAGGCTGATAGGACCTACCATCCCCAACCCCGAAACGGGTTTCCCACCACTGCCCAACCCAAGGCCTACTCGATTGTGATCACAGCAGCTCACGATAGGTTGGTACAACCAAAACACCTTAGTGCCTCCCCTCCAGATAAGGAGTTGAAGCAGATGGACTAGTAAGGCCACAAGATCTATGCCTCATCTACTTGTGCCATTCGCTCCTTAAATTACGTAGCACACATGCTGGCTTTTCAGAAATCAACTTTGTCTGATCTGGAAAAGTACTTCCAAAATATACTTGATGAAGAGCTCAGGAACAACCTCCTGGAAAAGGGCAGGATGAATAACTCGCTTGCCACCATGCCCTCCGTGCCAAATACGACTTGGTTGACTCGGTGTGAGGCTTACAGGCATCTGTCTCAGATGCCTTGCTTGGCTTTGCCTGGCAGGGTTGGCAGAAGATGTGCTGAGTTCCCTTCTGGACTCTCCCTTTAGGGGTCCAGTTTTTTGTTTGGCAGTGACGCCAAATATATTGTTACAGAGCTGGGAGAGAGTGGCATATCCTTGAAGGATGTCCGTTCCCTATACCATTCAGGCCAGAAACCCCGTCAGCCCTTTCGTTGCCAGCAGAAATGGAATGAACAGAACCAGGGTAGATTCCAGAACATGCATCGCCCTCTGGTTCTGGTGCTCAAACCCCCAGGCCAAGTTTCCCAAAACTGCCTCTGGAGGACAAGCGCCCCTTTTCTCTGCGTCCTGACTCCCAACTCCCCCCTCTTCCCGCAGAGGAACTGGTAGGGGGAAGATTTGGCCTGCACCTGAATGAGGGAGGCCATAACTGCAGATGCATGGGTTCTTAAGCTCATATCAAGAGAACACTCGATAGAGTTCCTCGAGAGACCTCCCTCCAACCCTCTGGGAAGGTCTCATTACCCATCCGCCAACAGTATATTCTCTGGCACTTATCTGAATTCTATCCAAAAGACCCTGAAAATGGAAACACTGATCCCCTTACATCCTCTCTCAAAAAGCTGCACCAGCCTAATCCCAGATTCATGCAATTGCTTCCCACAAGGCCTAGTCCTCCCACATCCCACCCCCCCCACACCCTCTCACTCCTCACCCCCCTTCTAAATCTCCTCCCTATTCTTCTATCATTGCTCTGGTCCTTTCCCATCAAACCTCAAACATATATGCCCACCCATGTACCATTATCCAAGCCTTATCCCCACCAGACTGTTTGTTTCTCACCTTTAATAGGTTTTGGTTTACTGTCCTTTGCCTTGTATGTATGTAAATAATTGTACACCTATCTCACTCATAAATGTTTGTATTTGTGCTATTTCAATATCACGGTTTTGTATACACTCTGTAACCTTTTTTGTTATGACCACTCAGGTCCATCTTGTAAATGAGCTATGCTCAATGATGTTCGCCTGAATAAATAAAGATTTTGATTGATTGATTGATTGATTGAATATCTAGTCCAGCAAGAAATTCAAGCTCTACTATTTTTAAGCGAAAAAGATGTTCCAGGACTAGAGGGCATGGGATGAAGTTGGAGGGAGGACGATTCAGAGGAAACGTGAGGAAGAATTTCTTCACAGAACGGGTGGTGGACAAGTGGAACACCCTGCCAGAGGAAGTGGTGGGGGCTGAAACAATCAGGGGATTTAAGAATGCATGGGATAGACATAAAGGAATTCTGGAGGTCGGGGTAAGGGGCAACAGACTTCCTGGAAAACATAAACTGAACTTACAAACTTAAATGGGCAGACTGGGTGGGCCATAGGCCATTATCTGCCGACACTGTCTATGTATCTATATATCTATGTACTGCAGAAGTCAGCCATAGAGCGAGTTCCACTAGAACAGGAAGGAGAAGGGGATTTTACTCCCACTTCTTTCTGGTTCCCAAAAAGATGGCGATCTCAGCATGCTTAACCTCTTCGAGAATATAGGAGACTGAGCATGTTTACCTTTCAGGGACTGTCCCCTGCTCCAACCAAACAATTGGTTGTGTTCCCTGGATATGCAGGATACTTACCTCCATATCCCCATTCTTCCGGTCCACTGCCACTTCCTGAGAATCTCCTTTCAGGAGGAACATATTTCCAATTCAGAGCCTTCCTTTTGACCTGTCTCGCACCTCAGGTTTCACCAAGTGCCTAGAGGTGGTAACGGCGTTTCTACGCCGCAAGGGCATTTATGTGTTCCCATACCTGGATGATTGTCTATTTTTAGCCCCCTCCTCGGACAGTCTGAAGGAATCCCTTTCCTTCACTTTGGACCTTTTCTCCAGTCTGGGCATCTTGGTCAGTTACCCCAAGTCCCAGCTACTACCCTCCCAGCGCCTCCAGTTCATTGGAGCGATGCTGGACACGGTCCACAGCAAGGCCTTCCTCCCTCCCAACAGAGCAGAGACCCTTATCTCATAAGCGGCGCTGGTGACTTCCTTCCGATGGACCACAGCACATTTGGTCCTGAGACTGATGAGGCCATTTCCAGAGTCCCTCTGGCCAGACTGCACATGAAGGTAACCCAGTGGTCTTTACGAGTCCAATGGGATCAGCGTCTGGACAACATGGACCTGAAGGTCTCAGTCTCCAGCAACCTCCAAAGGGATCTCCTTTGGTGGCAGGACTTATCTCACCTTTCGGTGGAGGTCCCCTTCCACCCTCCCACATCCGATGCCTCGAACCTGGGATGGGGAGCGCATCTGGGAGACCATCAGACACAGGGCACCTGGTTGCCCATGGAGGAGAACCTTTACATCAGTATCCTAGAGACAAGAGCAGTGCTCTATGCTTTTCAGGCCTTTCAGTCCCTCTTGGTTCCAGGAACACTACTCGTCCAGACAGACAATGTGGCCACTGTCTGGTACTTCAACAAACAGGGCGGCATCCGGTCTTGCCCCGTTTGCAGGGAGGCGATGTGGGTGTGGCACTGGGCTGTTCAGCACGGCCCACCTTTGACAGCAGTCCACGTGCCAGGTGTTCACAACATTCTGGCGGACATTCCCAGCTGATCAGTTGCCAGGGCTCACGAGTGGGAGCTAAAACAGGCAGTAGTAGGAGATCTCTTTCTTCAGTGAGGATGGCCAGACATAGACCCCTTCGCCTCCACATCCAATGCAAAACTACCCAGCTTTTGCTCGCATTCCCAGGCATGGTGCTTTTGGTGAGATGCACCATCTCTCTGGACAGGGGAGATTTCTATCGCTTTCCCTCCTTTCCATCTTACAGAAGGTTCTGCTGAAGCTCCAGTCAGAGGGGGGCCCATGATTCTCATTGCCCCCGTGGCCTCGCAGATTTGTTTCCTGTTCTACAGCAGTTAGCACCGGAACCCCCAGTACCTCTTCCTCTCTCCCACTACCTTCTGTCCCAGGAGCAGGGCAGCCTGGTACACCAGAGCCCCAAATCACTACACCTTCATGCCTGGTACCTGTGGACTTAGTGACTTCTTGCTTTGGTGTCTCTTCCAGAGTCACTCAGGTCCTAGTGGAGGCCAGCAAATCCTCCACCAGATCCACATATGCTATGAAGTGGAAGAGATTTACTGTTTGGGCTACAGCTAAAGGCTTAGACCCATTTTATTGCTTGGCATCCCAGGTTTTAGAGTACCTCTTGCACTTATCAGATTTGGGCCTCAGCCATTCCTCTCAGAAGGTCCATCTCTCTGCGGTTTCAGCCTACCACCTACCGGTAGTGGGCAAATCCTTCGCTCAGATGGAGGTTTTCTAAACTTTTCTGAAGGAATTGTTCATCTAAAACCTCTGGTCTGGAATCCTGCTCCCCGGGATCTTAATTTTATGATGAAAAGCTTCATTTGCCCCCACCGAACCCGGCTGCAAGCTGTGATGTGTGTTTCATAGTGTGGAAGCGCTCTTTTAGTTGCTGTCATTTCAGCTCAAAGAGTTTCAGCGCTCCAGACTCTAGTTTGTAGAAAGTCTTATTTGATTTTCCAGAGAGACCTGGTGGCTCTGCGGACTAACCCTTCCTTTTTGCTGAAGGTAGTGTCAGAACTTACTTTAAACCAGTGTGTGGAGTTACCGTCTTTTTTATCCTGAACACTCCCAACAGGGGGGAGTATCTCCTGCAAACTCTTTGATGTACACAGGATTCTGAGATATTATGTTTCAAGTAATCAGGAGGTTCGCAAGTCAAACCAACTTTTTGTCGCCTTTGCCCCTCAGTGCCAGGGCAAAGCTATGTCTAAGCAGACTCTTTCTAGGTGGCTGGCAAATTGTATTCATTACATATACCAGAAGTATGAAAAGCCCCTTTTGGGGACGGTTGAATGTGTCCACCGCGGACATCTGTGCAGCGGTCACTTTGTCCTCCGTCCACAGCTTCACTAAACATTACAGTCTAGTCATTGCTTCTAGGCGCAGGGCTGGCTTCAGCCTAGCGGTTCTGCAAGATCTTACTTCGAGAGGGTTCCTTCAGTAGGTCATCATATATAGGACTAGCGCCACCTGGCGTCTGGCCGCATGGCAGACATTTTTCTAGCAATACCTGACGGGGGACCGCCCACCCGACGTCACATGACTGACGTCAACGTGACGATGTATAGTGGACGATCCTCATGCCCACCCTCCAGCTCTTTCCTGCCATCACCTTGTCAGTCGTATTGCATTCCTCCCAAGTGATCGTTGTTGAAAGTGCTTTTTTTCTCATCTGTTGTCACCTCATTTTTTTTTTTCCTCATATTTGTGAATTTTCTTCTATGTCTTCACCGAAGAAGAAGTGTTCCTCCTGTGGCACGTAAATTCCATATAAAGACAGCCAGTTGAAGTGTGTGATCTGCTTAGCCTGACCACCCAGTTTCTTTCTTACCCGGACTGCCAGCCTTTTAACCAGGCCACACGCAAAAGGAGGCAGCAGGCTCCAGAGGCTCATCTTCTCAAGACCCGCTGGCGCCTTTTAGAAAAGCAGATGGGAGCAGATCAGATCTTCTTAGTCACCTTCCAAAAAAGATTATAGGAAAGAGAACATAGGGAGTGGGAGCACTCCACGGAGGTGTCCCAGACTGAGGCCTCTTGACCCTCAACCAGCAAGGCTTCTTCCCAGTCGCCACCTAAGACCAAGTCGGCTTCGCATGGTAAGTCAGCCACCGGCTTCTCCAATGGCTGCACCGCACCTGTCGTTAAGTCGGCCCCCGGCTCCTCCGGGGACTGCCAGGCCACTGGTAAGTCGGCTACCCCAGACTTCGGGGACCTGCACAGCACCAGTCACTAAGTCATCGGGGGGGCACCTCCCCCTCCTGCCCGGCTCCGTCTGGTCAGATGCCCGGCCCAGGAAGGCGCTCAGATGCGGCTCTCTCGTCGGGGCCTAACGGCACTCAGCCCGACGTCCGGAGGAGCCCGCAGGAGACTGCCCCTCTTCCTCCTTCCTCTTCACCCTTAGCTTCCCCTGCTCAGGCCGCTACCTTTGGTGACAATAGTGCGGAAACCCTAGACGTCGACCACACCTCTAGGTCCATTCCCCACTCTCCTGATGGGGTCGCAGGGAAGGAGGCCCCTCCTCAGCCATCTGGCCCTATTCTGGAGGCCCCTCCTTTTCCCTTCTGGTGGGATCACTCCCGACCCGACGCCTGTCCCTGTCGCGATCCCTCCCCCGGATCTGGCAACAGTTTCTCCAGTGCTGGACCCCCCCCCCCCCGCCAACGATGGTCTCTGAGCCTGGGCCCAGCCGTCTGCCCCAATCTATGGCTTCAGTGCCAGACGCGGCCCCTCCGACACCGGAACCCGTTCCAGCGCAGGATCGGGTGGTGCCGGTCTTGACGGCAGCGGCCCCGACCAACCGTTTCCCCGGCGCCAGATCTGCTGCCAATTTATACAACGGTGGGCCCTATGTGTGTTCCCCCTCTGTCAGATCTTCTGACATTGGGCCTCTACTCATGACCCCGGACTGTCCCACATTACCCCTCGGGGTATCCTGGGGACCATCTAACGGCTGGTCCTCCTCCAGATTGGAGCGGCATCGGGCACTGCTTCCCGGGACACAGTCAGTACCCGGGATATGGCTATTCAGGTTACCAGGGTACTACTATCCTCCTCCCCCTGGTAACCCCCCATCTCCACCCCTTCCACAAGTCCTGGTTCAACCAGACTTCGAGAATCTTATCCAGTGTTGGTGGCAAGGGGCGCGCTCGGAGCTGGTATCTGACCTAGAGAGCAGCCTCCCACCACTGTGCTCTCCTAGGTCTCCGTCCCTGAGGAGTTTGTCTCCTTTCACGGTTCATGTCCTGAGGACCATTCACAAGGATATTATGCTGCCGGATCTTGGAGACCATCCGGACGTGGGGATGATGAGAGGAGGAGGATGACGACGAGTCACCGGAGGAGCCCTCGGATCACGAATCTACGGTCCCTAAGAGCAAAGTTTCCCCCAAATCCCCACCGGATGACCCTGCCTTTTTGGACCTCCTGAGGTCCATGCATAATTATTTTGAGTGAGAGTCGGAGGAGCGGGATCCAATACAGCAGAGACTCGCCGAACACCTGGACCTGGAGTTTCTGTCCCCGATCCCTGTTCCCCGATGTTTAGGACCTCACCAGGACCTCACCTCTACCGTCTAGCAGATGCCTCATTCCATCCCAGCTGTCCCCAAGAGGATAGACACGGTTTACTGGGCGCCCAAGGATGCTCCGTTCTTCAACGTTCATCCGAAGACGGACTCCATCGTGATTTCAGCTGCTCATGACGGCTCTTTGGTGCCTAAGCACATGAGCATCTCTCCTCCAGACAATGAGTCGAGGTAGATGGACCCTTAATTATGTGGCCCACATGGTGTCGCACCAAAAAGCTACCTTGGCCAGGCTCGAGTCCAGTCTATGGAACCTTCAGATCTCAAGGAGCAGCTCACCAAGGAACTCTGCCTGTCCCACTTTTCTTGCAGGCATGCATTGTGAGCTACTTACAACTCTGTCGATTCAGTAGCTCGTGCCTTGGCGACTGCCGTTGCTTTGAGATGACAGTCCTGGCTTTGCATCTCTGGCCTCGCCAACGAGGTCCACTCTGCGATTCAGGATGCCCTCTTTTGGGGCTTGGTGCTTTTTGGCAGCAAAACCAAAGACATCACCACCGATCTCCGGGGTAAAGGTCAGGCCCTGAGATCAGTGCAGTCCATGTACCGGAAAAGGACCTGGAGGCAGTGGGAGCAGGCCCAGGCTCGTCGCCAGGGCAAGCGCAAGTCCACAAGTTCCGCCACTCCTCCCACCTCCTAGAATCTGAGACATTCAAGGGGTTGTCTTGCCACCTCCTGACTCCCTCGCCCCACCCCTTCCTCAGCCTCTCTGCGACGAGCCGGTGGGGGGGGGTTCACCCGTCATGTGCAGGAGTGGCAGGGCATTACCTCTGATGCACGGGTCCTGCAGCTGGTGCCCACTGGACACACCATAGAGTTTCTGGAGATTCCACCAGATTCTCTACCAATCTGGTCATCCTACTCTCGGGACCAGGCTCTTCTCGACAGAGAAGAAATCAACTCTCTCTTGCTCAAGGAGACTATAGAGAGCATTCCCCTCCGGCAAAGGGGAAGGGAGTTCTACTCCCACTTCTTCCTGGTTCCAAAATAATCAGGCGGCATGAGACCCATTCTCGACCTGAGCAGTCTCAACCTGTTCATTGAGTACAAGAAATTCAGAATGCTGACCCTCCAAAGCCTTCTCCCTCTCCTGCCGGAGAACCAGTGGCTTTGTGCTCTGGATATCCAGGATGCTTACCCGCACATTCCAATTTTCCCCAGCCACTGCTGGTTCCTGTGGTTTTGCTTCCAGGGGGAGCATTTCCAGTTTTGGGCCCTCCCCTTTGGTCTGTCTTCGGCACCTCGGGTCTTTACCAAGTGCCTGGTGGTGGTGGTGGCTTTTCTGCGTCGCCAGGACATAGCAGTTTTCCCTTACCGGGACGACTGGCTGATTTCAGCCCCCTCCAGGGATTCCTTTTCGGAAGCCCTGCATTTCATTCTGGATCTGTTCTCCAAGTTGGGGATTACTGTCAGTTTCCCCAAGTCATCTCTTTCCCCGAATCAGAGACTTCAGTTCATCAGGGCAGGCTTTTCTGCCTCCGGACAGGGTGGAAACCCTTGTCCGTCAGGCTTCAGTGGTGGCTTCATCCAGGACCATTCCAGCAAGGGAGGTCCTTCGCCTTCTCGGCCTGATGGCGGCCTCCATCACTACTGTTCCCCTGGTGAGGCTCCAGAATTACTCAGTGGTCTTTGAGGGTGCAGTGGGATCAACTCCTGGATGACGTGGATCTTTTGGCCCCGGTATCGTCGGCAGTCCAGAAAGATCTGGTTTGGTGGAGGGATCCCTGCAAACTTTCTTTGGGTCTCCCATTCAGGAGTCCTGTCCCCTCGGCATCTCTGACTACAGATGCATCGAATATGGGCTGGGGGGGCGCATTTGTGGGAACACCAAGCACAAGGACTTTGGTCCAGCTCGGAGGCATTGCTACACATCAACATTCTGGAGATGAGAGCTGTCTTGTACGCACTTCAGGCGTTCCAGATTCTTCTCCCCAAGGGATCACTGCTCATCCAGACTGACAATATGTCGGTAGTCTGATATCTCAACAAGCAAGGAGGAACTCGCTCATACCCTCTCTGCAGGGAAGCGATGAGAGTGTGGAACTGGGCAGTCCAGCACGATCTGTCCTTAAGTGGCCGTGCATGTTCCAGGCGTTCAAAACGTCCTGGTGACAATCTCGGCAGGTCTTGAACCCTCAGTCACGAATGGGAACTAAGTCAGAAGTGGCAGAGTTCTCTCTTTCTTAGGTGAGGGCTTTGGAACATGACCTTTTCACCTCCCCATTCAATGCAAAACTTCAGTTTTTGCTCGCTCATTCCAAGGCATGGTGCTTTCTGGCACAACGCATTGTCTTTCTCTTGGACAGGGAAATTTTTGTACACCTTTTCTCCATTTCCCATTCTCCAGAGGGTTCTTTCAGGCAGAGAAGGCGCGGATGATCCTTGTCGCCCCCCTCAGGCAGAGACAGATTTGGTTCCTGCTTCTACAACATTTAGCGGAGGAACCACTGGTTCCACGTCCTATGACTCACGACTTTTTGACACAGAATGAAGGCCGGCTCATCCATCCGGAGCTCAGGGCCCTGCACCTTCATGCGTGGCTCCTGCAGACAGTGGTTTCTTGCTTCAGGGTCTCCTCTCCAGTCGCCCAGATTCTGGTTGAGGCTAGAAAGCAGTCTACCCATTCCACCTATGCTGTGAAGTGGAAACGTTTTTTTCATTTGGGCGGCTCCCAAAGATTGGGACCCTTTGTCTTGTTCTGCCCCACAAGTCATGGAATACCTCCTTCATCTTTCAGATTCGGGCCTATCCTATTCCTCCTTGAAGGTCCATCTTTCGGCTATTTCAGTGTACCATGAGCTGGTGGATGGTAAACCCATGGCTCAGTTGGAAGTCACAAAAATTTTTCTGAAAAGGATTCTTCCATCCAAACCCCCCCCCCCCCATCCGCAGCACCACACCATCTTGGGATTTAAACTTTGTGTTGGAGAAGCTCACTCACCCGCCTTTTGAACCAGCAATGAGCTGTGATTTACGTTTCCTGTCCTGGGAGACGTTTTTAGTTGCAGTAACCTCAGCTGGAAGAATTTGAGCTTCAGGCCCTAGTTTGTAAGGAGCCTTATCTAATTTTCCGTTGGGACTGGGTGGTCCTTAGGACAAATACTAAGTTTTTACCTGAGGTGGTTTCGCAGGTCACACTGAACCAGTCAGTGGAGCTACCGGTTTATTTTCCGTCCCCTGCAAATAGAAGTGAGGCACTCCTGCACACCATGAACATGCTTCGTGCTCTCCAATGTTATACTCATCGTACAAAAGAGTTCTGTAAGGATGATCAACTGTTTGTCTCCTTTGCCTCCAGATCTTTGGGCAAAGCTGTTTCTAAGCAGTGCCTGTCCAGTTGGTTAGGCAGTTGTATTCACTTTTGCTACCAGGAGTACGACAAGTGTCTGATGGGGCCTGTGAGAGGTCATTCTACTAGCTGCATGGCTGCTTCCGCAGCTTTTTTGCGTAATGTGTCAGCAGCTGATATCTGTGCAGTGGCAGTGTGTAGTTCTGTCCATACCTTTACCAAACACTACAGTCTGGACATTGCTTCTAGGCGGAGAACATGTTTTGGCTTAGCTGTTCTGCAGGGCCTTCTGTCCTAGGCTGGTTCCAGCCTGTGTTTTCCTTAGTTGTTGGAGTTTTTCTTCCTCCCTTGTTTCTCTTGGTCTGTCTGCGGCGGGACTGCTTGGGATTCAGTCCTATATGTGATGACCTACTGAAGGAACCATCTCGAAGTAAGATAGTACAGTTATGTAGGAACTTGCTGTAGATCTTACTTCAAGAGGGCTCTTGCAGTAGGTAATTACAGATGGGGCTGAAGCCAGCAGGCGTCAGGACCCCATGGAAACATTTCTAGCTAGCGGTCTCTTCCCCCACGCCTGCCTTACAGTTCTTTCCCGATGTTAGCTCATGTAGCACCTCGTGGTTAAGTTCACTGCTTCGCAGTGAATCGTCGGTAGTTTTACCGCCTATTTCAAACTTTTTCTTCAGAATTTCATCAGCCATTACCTCAGCTGCCGTGTATGTCGTCCCTGACTCCCTCCGAGCACAAAAACAAGTGCTATTCCTGTGGCTCCCAGCTTCTGCACAAGGATGGACACTCCCAGTGCCTTTTTTGCCTAGGCCCCGACCACCCCATGGAGAAGTGCCAGCTCTGCCAACAGTTCAACGTGGCCACCCAAAAGCGGAGGCAGCAGTCCCTGGAGGCCCACGTTCTTAAACTCAAGACGATCTCCATGGAAAAGGAGTTTAAAAAACTCAGGCGGGCCTCAGCGTCTCAGGAGGACCACTGCAAGAAGAAGCACCGGGACCGGGACTTCTCTTCTACGGTCGCCACGACCTCGGCTGTGGTCACAGTGCTGCAGGTAACGTCTCCCCCGAGAGACAGTTCCGCGATGGCCGTCTTGGAGGCTTCCAGGGCGGCGTTGAGCCTCCCATCTGGCTCGTGCTCAGGTGCCTCTGGAGCCTCCGGATCAAAGGAGGCAGCCATTTCCAGTAAGGACGCTGCTGTACGGCCTTCTGGTCGGCGGCCCGGTAAGCGGACATGTCCTCTGACTCCCGCCTGGGAGGCCTATAAGACGCCACCCCTTCGGGGCACGCGGGTTTCCAAAGCACTGTACAAGGCTGCCCTCCATCGTGGCCTCATCGAGCGCAGGGTCAGATAAGTTGGACGCCTGCCTCTGACGCCCGCCCAGATCCTGCTGGTAAGCTGACATCAGCCCTCCAACGTCCAGTCGCCATTAGAGCTGACGCTGGACCCTTAGGGCCTTCTGTTGTCCCGAGCTCATCACAATGCTCGTTGCATTCCGAGGCCCCAGCGTCTCTCTTGCTGGACCCCAGGGATGGTAACCCTTCTACCCCAGGTGACACTTAGGATGTTGGCACGCTACCGTCGGGTCTCCCTCCTGCGGGGATGGATGACCCGACGTTTGATCCTCGGACGCCGGTGCCAACGCTGGCTTACCAGACGTCCGGCAATATCCCGTTGCCAGATGCTGCCCCTATGCTGGGCCTCCTGTTCCGGACCCGCCCACTGGGCCGTTTCCAGGACCCTCTGCTCCTTCAGAGCCCTGGTACCTGGGTATCTGACGCCGTCCTACCCAGGCCTGTAGTACCGGTGCCCCAGTACCCGATGCCGGGCTTCCCGCCATTGGGTTACTGATACGTGCTGTACGGATACCCCAGTATCCGTACCCTCCTCCTCCTCCACCGCCCCCTCAGCCGCTGGTGGATATGAAGGAGACTTTAGCTTCCTGATTCGCTGAGGCCGAGGCTCAGCTCACCAGGAAGGTAGAGAACCATCTTCCGACACCAGACCGGTTCCAGACCCCTAATGGGAGGCTAGAGACCCCGATACCAGGCCGAGTCCTCCGTTTCCAGGGCAGGGCAGGATTCGCTTCCCAAGGGGTCCGTTCCTCCCCTGCGCCAGGAGGAGAGTCGTCCTCTTCTTCATCCTCCTCAGACATCTCTGATGACTCCGACGGTCATTCCGATCTGGACGATGAGCCACGCACTCCAGACAAGCACAGGCCAAGGACTCCTTCGAAGTCCCCTCTGGAGGATCCTTCTTTCATGGAGTTTCTGCGTGAAATCCAGGCTGTTAATCAGTGGCAATCCTTGGAGCCAGATCCACAGCGTAAGAAACTCGCTGCTGGATCTGCCCAAGACCGCTCCCTACTCTAGTTCCACCCTGGATTGAGCCTAATGCCGACCTTGTGTCCACCATTTGAAGCAACCTCATCTACATTAGCCCCTCACCCCGGCTCTTCCTATAGGAAGCCTTGACAGGCTATATCAGACTCCGGAGGGTGTTGACTCTTTTAATTACACCCCACAGCTGATCCAGTTGTGATCAGCGCCGCTCACGGCCGGACGGCTAACCCCAAGCACTTCAGCTCGTCACCACCCGACAAGGAATCCCGCCTTCTGGACCTGTACGGGAAGAAGGTTTATGCTTTTTCCACTCTGGGAATCAGGGCTCTGAATTACATTGCTTACATGGGGGATTACCAGAAGGTGATCCTTAGCGAGGTGGAAACTAAGTTGGACTCCCTTCGTGAGTCAGACGAAACAGGAAGTGGCTGACCTAGTCCGGTCTGCACGTTTGGCCATTCGGCACATGCTTCGTGCCACATACGACGCAGTGGACAATGCTGGTCAAACTCGGATTGGCCAGGGTTGCGTGCGGCATGCCTGGCCTCGGATTTCAGATTTGGTCCCAGAGGTGCAGTCTGCTATCCAGGATGCTCCCTTCAAGGGTTCAGTGCTGTTCGGTGGCGAAGTCAAGGACATCATCACCAATCTGCGACAGGAGGGTACTGCACTTAAGTCTGACTCCTTGTACAGGCCCCCTCAAGCTCAGCGTTGCTCACACCTCCTGACTCCCCTCCTGTTCCACAGCCTGTGGGCCTCCCAGAGGAACTGGTAAGAGGGAGATTCTCCTTCTATCTACCAGGTTGGGAGAGGATCGCTTGAGACACTTGGGTGCTCCAGCTGATTGCAGAAGGACACTCAATAGAGTTTTTTTCAGAAACCACCTCGAACCCCCCAAACCAGGTTGTCTTACTCCCCAGAACACCTTCTTCTGGTCTGGGAAGAAATATCCTCTCTTCTTCTGAAGGAGGCGATAGAGCCTATCCCACCCCATCTTCGGGGGACAGGTTACTACTCCCATTTCTTCCTGGTCCCAAAGAAGTCAGGAGACGTGAGTCCGATTCTCAACCTCAGTTCCCTGAACTTGTTCGTGGAGTACAAAAGGTTCAGAATGCTCTCTCTGCAGAGTCTTCTGCCCCTCCTTCGGCTGGGACAGTGGCTGTGCGCTCTGGACATCCAGGATGCTTACCTGCATATCCCTATTCACCCTTCCCACCGCAAATACCTGTTTTTCGTTCCATGGGGACCACTACCAGTTCAAGGCCCTCCCATTTGGTCTTTCCTTGGTGCCCCGAGTGTTCACCAAATGCCTTTCGGTGGTAGCGGCCTACCTACGTACCCAGGGGGTTCAGGTTTTCCCATACCTGGACGACTGGCTCCTGGCAGCCTCGTCCAGGGAGGAGCTCCTGTGCTTCCTTTCCCTTACCCTGCAGGTTTTCACCAGCTTGGGTATTACCATCAACCAGGCCAAGTCCCATCTGATCCCGTCCCAGAGGCTCCAGTTTATTGGGGCGATCCTGGACACGGCCTCCGGCATAACATTCCTGCCACTGGACAGGGCTTCCTCACTCCAGGCTTAGGTTAGCCTGTTGTTCAGCCGCAGGCGGGTCAGCACCAGGTCAGTCCTTCGCCTCCTCAGGCTCATGGTGGCTGCTATTCTGACAGTCCCTCGTGCTCGGCTCCACATGAGAATCTCTCAGTGGACCCTTCAG
This sequence comes from Neoceratodus forsteri, assembly GCA_016271365.2. Classification (NCBI taxonomy): domain Eukaryota; kingdom Metazoa; phylum Chordata; order Ceratodontiformes; family Ceratodontidae; genus Neoceratodus; species Neoceratodus forsteri. The sequence goes on from CM028138.1 coordinate 413,742,980, forward strand.
TCTCAGTGGGATCAGTTGGTGGATGACCTAGATCAACAGGTTCTGGTCTGCAGCCCTATGGTTCGGGACTTGCAGTGGTGGATGGTTCAGAGACCATTGCCCGGGAGGTCCTTCTCCCCCAGACGATGACAACAGACACCTCGGGCAAGGATTGGGGAGCCCATCTGGGGTCTCACAGGACCCAGGGCTCCTGGTCCAGGCTCGAACAAGCACTTCACATCAATGCGCTCGAGCTTCGGGCTGTGCTGTATGCTCTTCAGGCTCTGCATCTGCTCCCCGGGCATCTGGCTGTCTAGACGGACAACATGTGTAGTCTGGTACATCAACAAACAGGGAGGAACTCCTTCCTACCCTCTCTGCAGGGAGACAATGCAAGTTTGGGATTGGGCAGTGCAGCACAACCTTCACCTCACGGCAGTTCACGTCCCGAGGGTCGAGAACACATTGGCAGATCACCTCAGTCGGTCGTCTGCTCACGCTCATGAGTGGGAACTGGATCAGGGGGTGGCAGACGATAACTTCCTATGCTGGGGAACACCACAGGTAGACCTGTTTGCGTCTCCTCACAACACAAAACTTCCCGCCTTCTGCTTGCTCGCTCTAGGGCGTGGCATTTTTTTGAGAGATGCTCTGTCTCTAGACTGGAGGGGCAGATTCGTCTATGCCTTCCCCCCGATTCCCTTCATTCCGAGGGTCTTACAGAAACTCGGCTCAGATGGAGCTCGCATGATCCTAATCGCTCCTTTCTGGCCCATGCAAGTTTGGTTCTCTGTTCTGCAACAGTATTCAGAGGAACTTCCTCTTCCTCTGTCGCAGCTTTTGCTGACCCAGGATGAGGGGACCCTGGTCTATCCAGGCCTCAAGTCCCCTCAGTTGCACGCGTGGCTCCCGCAGACGTAGCTCAAGCCAGAGTCAGGGTTTCCACGCTGATGGCTGAGATTCTGGTGGAGGCCAGAAAACTGTCCACTAGATTTACCTGTGCTGTGAAATGGAAACTGTTCTCTATTTGGGCCGCTTCCAAAGGTTTTGAGCCTTTCTCTTGCTCTGTTGGGTGGCTTCTGGATTACTTGCGCCATCTCTTTGATCTGGGTCTCAAGTCAGTCATTCCTCTCCGAAGGTTCACATGGCGGCCATCTCCGCTTACCATGTTCCTTTTGTGGACAGAACCTTTGCGCAGTTGGAAGTCTCTAAGACTTTTCTGAGAGGGGTTCTCCACTTGAGGCCCCCTATTCGTGTTCCTGCCCCTCCTTGGGATTTAAATTTTATCCTTGAGTAGCTTACTCTGCTTCCTTTTGAGCCGGCAGCCTCAGCAGACCTAAAGTTCCTTTCAGGGAAGACTCTCTTCCTAGTGACCATTACTTCTGCTTGAAGGATTTCCAAGCTCCAGGCCCTCATGTGCAAAATCCCGTATTCGATTTTCCACAAGGAACGTGTGACTCTGCGTACCAACCCTAAGTTTCTCCCTAAGGTGGTAGCGGAATCTACACTGAAGCAATCCATTGAGCTGCCTGCTTTCTTTATGCAGCACTCCAATCAAGGGGATTACCTCTTGCATACTTTGGATGTTCACCGAATTCTGAGATACTACACCACCAAGACGAAGGATCTCAGAAAGACTGATCAACTGTGTGTCTCTTTTGCACGTAAAAGAGAAGGCGGTGCTGTTTGGCTCATTGTATCATTTTCTGTTACGACAAGTACAAGAAGACCCTGCCGGGTCAAATCAGAGGCCATTCCACGAGAGGGGTTGCTGCCTCTGCTGCTTGTTTCAAGAATGTGTCAGCAGCAGACATCTGTGCAGCCGCAACTTGGACTTCTGTCCATACCTTTATGAAACATTACAGTCTGGACATTGCCTCTCACCGTAGAGCTGGCTCCGGGTAGGCTGTTCTGCAAGGTCTTCTTTCCTGAGACCTTCACAGCCAGAGGGTCTACATTTGGGTAGTTTCCTCCTCCCGTTTGCTTCTTCTTGTTCCAGACTGCTTGGGACTCGGTCCTGTCTGTAATTACTTACCGCAAGAACCCTCTCGAAGTAAGATAGTCCAGTTATGTAAGAACTTACCGTAACAGTAGATCTTCGAGAGAGGCTCTTGCGGTAGGTAATACCTTCCCACCCTCCATCCCCCTAAGCTTTTTCAGCTCCTTTTCCAGGGAAGGAAACATCCGCTTCTCTCTCGTCTTGCCCTTTTGGTCTTTGGCGGGAAAGAACTGGAAGACGGGTGTGGGGGACCACCCCGTTATACTGATATCGGTCACTTGACGTGGGGGCAGTCCCCCGCCAGAGACTGCTAGCTAGAAATTTTTCCATGGGGGGCCTGACGCTTGCCGGCTTCAGTCCTATCTGTAATTACCTACTGCAAGAGCCTCTCTTGAAGATCTACTGTTACGGTAAGTTCTTACGTAACTGTACTATCTTCCAGAGAGGTTCCTTCAGTGGGTCATATTTTTCCCTCCCTCCTTCCCCCTTTTATATTTAGGGACTCCAGACTCTGTTTCCTCTTGCTGTCAGGCCTATTCCAGGTTCTGGCAGGAGAACTGAAGGGCAGGTGTGGGGACCGTCCACTATATAGCATCATACTGACGTTGGTCACGTGACGAGTAGGCGGTCCCGTCAGGTATTGCTAGCAGGTCTTCCATGCGGCCAGATGCTAGGTGGCGCTAGTCCTATATGTGATGACCTACTGGAAGAACCTCTCTCAAAGATCTACTATTACGGTAAGTTCCTACATAACTACCGTTTTCTGTCATGAAAGACTGGTAGTTGGCAGACATTTTTCCTCCTCCCGGAACCTTGTGTCCGACTCCTTCTTTTCATTTGACTGCTTGGTATTCAGTCCTATGTGTGAAGACATACTGCAGGAACCCTCTTGAAGTAAGATATAGCAGTTGCGTAAGAACTTACTGTAACATTAGATCTTCGAGAGAGGTTTCTGCTGTAGGTCTATATTCTAGGAGCGTGGATATGTTGTTCATCCACACTTCTTGGCATGTCCCTTTCCCCTTTAAATCTTGCCAGAAGTCTTCAAGCTGGCTCCTTCTACCTACCCGGGTGGTATAAACCTCGGCTCCGCCCCATGACGCCAGATCTTCCTTTCCGCTGGAAGATACAGGTTCCCTCGTGCTTCACAGCAGTTCATAGGCCCTGGATTTAAAACGTCGGTTTTTTACCACAACTTGCCTTAAAACTCGAGTTGTCGATTCCGATAGTAGCGCACTGGACATGGAGGAAAAATCTGCTCCCGGATTTCGCCAGTGCTCCTGCAGCCAGAAGATGTCACACATCGTTCCCCACCTAACGTGTGTCTATTGCCTTGGTGTTGGACAGAACACCTCTACCTGCACGTTCTGCCTGGCCTTCATCCCAGCGTCCTGGATGACTGCTTCGCACGCCTACAATTGGGGGGACCAGAAAAAAAGGAACCCGCCGGTGAAATCGAAAGAGGCGAGGTGGGTGGTTTCCACGGCTGCGGGATCCGCCGAACTGTTGGAGCAAATGAAGGCTTTTGAGGAGGAAGCGGCTCAAGCTTCGGCCACTCGGAGCTTTTTTGTTCCTCTGAACCTCGGTTCCACTTTTTCAGGCTCCTTCAAGGAGTTCTGCCAGTCTCTCCCCACCAGGGGTGAGGCGCCCTCGGGCTCGCACTCCTCCTGCCCTCGGAAGAGGGAGAAGGACCCTAAGTCTTCGTCCGAACTGAGACGTTCTTGGGACCGAGAAAGGTTAGAGTCCCAGGAACACGCTGTCTCGACCTCGGTCGAGATCGCATCCTTGGCTGCCGGCTTCACAGATCTTCCGTCTGACTAAGAAATCGAGGAAGTGGCCGACGAGGTTGAGATATGTCTCGACCTTATTGACCCTATTTCGCCGACTCCCGGTCGATGATTCTTTAGAAAGGACTCCAGTCCTTGTCTTTCCTGATGAAGGGACCCAGCCCGCTGGTGTCACCATTGAGGAAACTGTTCCGGACCCTTGGTTTTCATCAACCCCAGTGTCTCCTGATTGACCTAGTCGGCCAGCCCGATCTCGATCGAGGTCCAAAGCCCCCTCAGTCGACCGACCGAAAAAGAGTCACAAGCACTCTAATAAGAGGTATCGCCGAAGATCCTTATCCTCCTCGGACGAGAAGAGGCTTTGACGGAAACTCCGACGCTATGAGGATCTTCTGTGGCAACAGCTGATTTTTGACTAGGCAGAAGCCGGCTCGACCGTCCACCCCGGCCATCACTTGACTACCGCCTCCTGGGCCGATGCTAACCCCTCTGGAACTGAAGCCCTCGGTTCCCTCGCCTGCAGGGCTGGCCCGTATCCCAGCTCGGCCCATCTCGGTCTCTCCACCAATTCTGGTGGAACCACCGCCTAAGCAGCCTCAGGGAGGGGCTCCCTTGAAAGAGTACCATACGGACACCGGGCTTCCCCGACATCTGTCCATCATGGTTACCCCTGACCGCCCCTGGCGGATCGAAGGGGATGTAGGCGGGAGACCGTTGTACCACGACTCCTCGAACTCGGATGTCACAGGACTACACTCCCATCCTGGGGATGATGAGTCCTCCGTGGCAGGTTTAGAAGAGGGCCCTTCCTCCTTTCAAGGCATTCTCTGCCTGATCTCCGAATCCACCGGAATGCCCCTGGAGTCTATCCAGAAAAAGGCAGAGTACCCCCTTATGGACATACCGAGGCCTTTCCAGTGGCCGAAGCCATCACTGGCCTGGCCTGGCCCTTGAGCTCTGGCAGCGTCCAGCTTCCTGCCTAGCACCGTTTGCCGCATGGCCCGCAAGTATGCGGTGCCCATGGGGTCCCTGCTGGGATTCACAGAACATCCTTTGGCCGAGAGCCTGGTGACTGCTTCTGTGTTTAGACATACTGGTAGCTCGGCCGACACAGACCGACCCCCAGACAAGGAGTCCAAAAATGTGGACCACTCTGCCTGCAAGGTCTACGTGGCCTCTTCTTTAGGCCTTCGTCAGGCCAGTTTGGCTGTCATTATGGCACACTTCTCTCATGCCCTCCTTGGGTCATTAGATGAAGTCCTCCCTCATCTCCCAGCGCACATGCAGACCATGGTCAAGCAAGTCTGTGATCAGGGCCGTGCTGTTGCAAAACAGCAGCTCCAGACGGCCCTAGACATTGGGGATTCTTGTGCCCACTCTTTAGCAGCCGCAGTGGCTACTCGCCGCAGGGCCTGGCTGAGGCTATCCTCCTTCCTGGCGGATACCCAGCACAGGTTAGCTGTTGTTCCTTTCTTTGGTACCGACTTGTTCAGTCCAGGAGTGGCCGATCACCTTCAGCGTATCGAACAGTCCAGTGCCACCTTGAATGCTACCTCTGCAAAAAGTTCTTTGGGCAAGAACCAGCAGAAAAGAAAGAAAAAGCCATTTCCGCATTCTTCCCCTGCGGTCAGGCAGCCCTCCTATCAAGGAGGCCAGCAGCAACAGCAGGCTCAAGCTTGGCACCCATGGCCCAAGCAGGGTCCTCAACAGCCCCGTAAAGGAGGCCAAGACGCAGGTCCAGGTTCCTCCTCCTCCTCTAAGCCTGCTCAGTGATGGGTTGGGGGTTGCCACCCCTACAACTGTCATGCCAGCTCTGGGTCCTCCCGTGGGGGGCCGGCTCCACCACTTTCATTCCTCCAGGTCCGATATCAGTTCAGAGAGGTGGGTTCTCGAAGTGGTCAGTCAGGGACTGCCTCTAGATTTCAAACAATACCCTCCCAGCCATGCCTCTCGGGAGGAAAGGATCTCAGCTTGCACTCAGTCAGCTCTTCGAGACGACATAGCTCAGCTTCTCCGCAAAGAGGCAGTAGCTCCAGTGCCAGATCCTCCTACAGACCCAGGCTTCATGTCCAGGTATTTTCTGGTGCCCAAGCGGACGGAGGGTTGGCACCCCATCCTAGATCTCCATGACCTGAATCAATATCTCAGGTCTCACACCTTCTGAATGGTAACTGTGAACCACATCATACCATCCCTGGAGCGAAACGTGGTTCTGTTCACTGGATCTACAGGACGCGTTCTTTCATGTCCCAATCCGTCCGTCCCATCAGCGGTTTCTCCGCTTCAGGGTCGAAGGGACACTGTACAAGTTCCGTACCATGCCGTTCGGCCTTTCATCGGCCCCTCGGGTCTTCGCCAAGTGCACTGCAGTGGTGGCAGCCCACTTTTGGCATCGAGGAGTACACATCTATCTTTACCTCGACGACTGGCTCTTGGCAGGATCCTCCCTTCAAGAGGTGGAGAGGTCCGGGGATCTGGCTCTTCAAACCTGCTCCCAACTCGGCCTCCTGATCAACGAGGCCAGGTCGGAACTTGTGCCTGCTCAGGTGATGGCCTTTATCGGGGTAGAGCTCGACTCATGTCAAGTCAGAGCCCGGCTCCCAGCGGACAAGGCAGAGGTTCTCTCCTCCTTTGCCCGATCATTTCTGGTTGGGCACTTGGCCCTGCCCAGGACTTTCTGCGCCTTCTGGGTTACATGGCGGCGTGCACCTCAGTGGTCTTTTAGGCAAGGTGGCACATGCGCCCCCCTCCAATGGGAACTGGCTGCCCAGTGTACTCAGCGCCACGGTCATTTCAACCAGTTGATCACTGTAACCCAGAAGATGTGGGATGCGCTCCAATGATGAACCGCCCCAGAACGGTTGCAGGAAGGGATCCCGTTTGTCTGCCCCGAGCAGACGGTTGTCCTTATGACCGGTGCCCCTCTCATGGGCTGGAGAGCCCACATTGGGGACAACAGGGCCCATGGGTTCTGGACCCCTGAGGAGTCCCGATGCCACATCAACCTGTTGCAGCTCAGAGCAGTCAGACTGGCACTGTCAGCTTTCGCTCCTCAGCTCCAGGATCGAGTGGTTCAAGTCCAGACGGACAATACCACGACCATGTACTACCTCAACAAACAGGGCGGCACGCACTCCCGTCTGCTGTGCAAGGAGGCGCTTCGCATCTGGACCCTCGTAAGTTGGCTGGATGCAGATCTCCTAGCCATTCATGTGGCAGGAGTCTCGAACCAGCTGGCGGATGCTCTCAGCCGCATAGGCCATACATCCCATGAGTGGTCTCTCCATCCAGAGGTAGCTTACAGTCTGTTCTCCTGCTGGGGCAAACTGTTGGTGGACCTGTTTGCTTCCAGGGAAAACACCAAGCTGAGGCTGTATCTTGCCCGCCCCTCTCAGCAGGGCTCACTGCAGGGGCATGCCTTCTCGAGGCCGTGGACCCCAGGCCTCCTCTATGCCTTCCCTCCATTTCCCTTGATCCACAAGGTGCTATTCAAGGTGAGGAGGGACAAGGCAAAAGTGATCCTCATAGCCCCAGATTGACCGCGCCAGTTCTGTTATCCAGCTCTCCTCAGCCTCAGCTGCAGGCCCCCGGAGCGGCTTTGTACATGCCCGGACCTGATATCACTGAACCAGGGGAAGGTATTCCATCCAGACCTAAAATGCCTGCACCTCACAGCCTGGTACCTGAGCGGCTAGAGTTCCAGGCTCTGGGTCTTTCAGAGGATGTCTACACCGTGGTGGAGGCATCTCGTAAGGAATCGACCAAGAAATGTTATGCTTCAAATGGAAGAGATTTTCCATTTGGTGTCAGGGTAAGAGTCTAGACCCCTTATCCTGCTCTGTGGCTAACATTCTCGACTACCTTTGGTCTCTCTCCAAAGGGGGTCTATGGTCATCGACCTTAGGTGCACCTGGCAGCGATTTCTGCCATCACGAGCCGTCAGCCAACATTGGCACAGACAGTGGTCAGCCTCCAAAGGTTCGATCACATATCCTCCAATGCGAACATCCACCGGTGATCTGTTGCTGGTTTTGGCAAACTCATATGCGTTCATCTGAGGCCTATGCACAAGTGTGCATTTTCACACTTGTGGAAGACGTCCCTTGTTGGTGGCTATCACGGCCAGCCAGATGGACAGGGAGCTCCAGGCGCTGTCGGTGACTCCCCTTATCTGGTCTTCGCCAGGGCAAGTTGTCTTGGGTTGTATACTACCTTAATCTCACACCTTGACACCGAGTACAGGCTCCTACTTGGATCGTGAGACGGCTCTCCTATTATAAGGAGAGAATGGCGGAAATTGCGGGAGAGGTTCACCAGCTGTTTGTCACCTATGCTAAATGGCTCTGGCAGACTCAGAGCCAAACAGACCATTGTGTAAAGGTGGATTATCATGCATAGGTTCAGGCTATGAGTTGGTAGGCAAGCTCCCAGAGGGGTAAGAGCTCATTTTACCCGCCTCATACTGCTGCATCTGTGGTTGCCAGGGACATTTTATCCAGGAAATCTGTCGGGCTGCTACCTGAAAGTCAGCAAACACCTTCATTTCCCTCTCACCACATCGACCTTGAGTCACGCTGGATGCTGATTTTGGGGCCTCTGTTCTCCAATCTTTATTTCCAAGTAGTGGGTGCGCTTTGCCTCCTCCCTCCCAGAGAACTGCTTGCTTGAGTTCACAGAGTGGATGAACAACATATCCACGCCCCAGAACAGGTTACTTACATAGACAGTAGTTCTAGGAGTGGTATATGTTGTTCATCCACACACACACACCCCACCTCCCCAAGCTTTAGAGCAAGATAACCTGGTTTCAGCGGGCTAAGATTGAGGCCATGGGGCGGAGCTGAGGTTTGATTCCTCTCGGTGGGTGGGTGGAGAATGAAGACTTCCGCAAGATTTAAAGGAGAGACATGCCATAGTGTGGATGAACATATACCACTCCCTAGAACTACTGTTACAGGTGAGTCAACCTGTTCTTCTAGGGACAGCGGATATGTTGTTCATCCACACCGTCTGGCAGGTTCTTTCTGCTTTAAATCTTGCCGAAGGTCTTGTGGCTGGCTCCTCCCACCCAATTCCGGGTGAAAACCTCGGCCCGCCCCCACAGGACGCCAGATCTTCCTTACCGCCAGAAGCTCAGGTTCCTCCTAACGCTTATGCGTGATAGACTGAGCCCACCTTCGTTTGTCTGAAAACTCATTTTAAAATTTCAAGACTTCGATCATCTTTCCTCAAGGCCATGATGGAAAAGTCGACCTCAAGCCAAGCAGCCTATGGGCAGAAGATGTCCAGGATTTGACCTGTGACTCCACGGCGGTAATTGCCTCGGCCTAGAACTCTCGATCCGCAGGCCTGCGAGGTCATGTTGTTCATTCTCAGCCAACGCCCTGGAGGTGACCATGTCTGGTTGAAAACTAGGGCGCCCAGGTAGCGCCACCACCGTTAAGTCGGCGAAAGCCCATTACGGTTAATACGCGGTTGCCCAGCCCAGCAGCTCGAGCAGATGATCGCCTCGAGGAGGAGGCAGCCAGGCTACATCTTCCTCCTCAACAGTCATGCATTTATCCCGCCTTTGGGTACCTCAGAGATTCAGCTTTGCTCCCAAGGAGTTTTGCCAGTCCTTTCCACGAGGAGAGGGGCCATTGGGGACACCTTCTCTGCCCAAAAAGGATTCTAAGAGTAAGTCCCATCGCCGGCGCTAGGAGCAGGACAGTTCTCTTCCCGGACAGTCAGCCGACTTCAGTCATAAGTTGCTAAGGTCAGCTGGCTTCACGGGCGGCCCCTGGCCAGGCCAGAGGAACCAGTAGGGGCAGATCTCCAACCACCTGAGCGGGTGGGAGGCAATCACTACAGACATTTGGGTCCTTCAGCTAGTCTCTCAAGGCCATGTCTAAATTCGAAGACCTCCAAGAAATCCTCCAGGTTTCTCTCACTACCCAAAGATCACATTTCTCTCCTAAGGGAGGAAATTCAGGCTATTCCGACAGTCAGCCATAGAGCCCATTCCTCAGGCCCAGGAAGGAAAGGGATATTATTCCCACTTCTCCCTGGTCCCCAAAAAGATGGGAGATCTCTGTCCAAATCTGGATCTCAGCACGCTAAATCTGTATGCAGAGTACAAGAGATTTCACATGCTAACCATGCCGGGTCTGTTGCCACTGCTTCACCGAGGACATTGGCTTTGTGCACTGGACATGTAAGATGCATACCTGCATATACTGATTTTTCCTCCCACCGCCGCTGCTTCTTCCACTCTTCCTTCCAGGGGGAACACTTCCAGTTCAAAGTGCTCCCTTTTGGCCTTTCCTCGGCACCCAGAGTGTTTACTAAGTGCCCAGCAGTGGTGGCAGTGCCTTTATGCTGTCAGGGGATATATGTGTTCTTGTACCTCGATGACTGGCTCCTGTCAGCACCATCGAGGGACAGCCTGGCGGCCTCTCTGACTGCTACCTTGGACCTTTTCCAGCAAGTGGGAATTACAGTGAATTATCCCAAATCCCACCTGGTCCCATCTCAATGCCTCCAGTTTATTGGGGTGGTGCTGGATATTGTTCAGGGTCAGGCCGTCCTCCCATTGGACCAAGCGGAAACCTTGCATCCGCAGGCCATCCAAGTGGCAACCAACCATGGAGCACGGCCCGTTCCGTCTTGCGCCTTCTGGGTCTTATGGCAGCGGCTATCCCCACTGTCAAGGGTCCAGTGGGACTAGAAATCAGACAACCTGGATCACAGGATCCTGGTTTCTAACCCCATGTGTCGGGACCTTCTTTTGTGGCAGAATCTGATCAGTCTCACCCGAGGGGTTCCTTTTCAGGCCCGCCCCCCGAGCTCAGACCCTGACAACGGACACTTCTGGTCAAGGCTGGGACACTCATCTGGGTGATCCCAGGACACAGGGATCCTGGTCTCAGCAGGAGCTGTCTCTGCATATCAGTGCGCAAGAGATGCGGGCTGTACTATACGCCGTTCGGGCTTTTCAACCTCTTCTCCTTTATGGGCGTCTCGTGGTACAGACAGACGTGTGTGGTCTGGTACCTGAACAAACAGGGAGGCTCGTGGTTGTATCCTCCGTGCAGGGAAGCGATGCACATGTGGCATTGGGCGATACAGCACAGCCTGCAGCTCACGGCAGTGAGCGTCCTAGGTATTCAGACCATCCTGGCGGACACTCTCAGCGCGCACTTGTGCAAGGGCACACAAGTGGAACTAAGGCAGTCAGTCGAAGATATCTTCGATCGGTGGGGTACGCTCAGATTTCGATCTGTTCGCTTCCCCATCCAACGCAAAACTACCCAGTTTCTGCTTGCTCGTTCCCAGGCATGGTGTTTCCTGGCGAGATGCGCTGTCCCTTTGCTGGACTGGGAGGTTCTTGTATGCCTTCCCTCCCTTCCTGCTGTTGCAGAGGGTGCTTCTGAAACTACAGCAAGAAGGGGCTCATATGATTTTCATAGCCCCTTATTGGCCTCGTCAAGTGTGGTTCCCTCTGCTTCAGCAGCTGAGGGTACAGCCTCCCGATTCCTCTTCCCCTCTGTCAGAACCTACTGACTCTGGATCAGGGCAAGCTAGTCCATCCGGGCCTCAAGTCCCTTCATCTTCATGCGTGGCACCTGCTGACATAGTTATTGCATGCTTTGGGGTCTCTTCCAGAGTGATGCAAATCCTTGTGGAGGCCCAGGCGCCATCACGAGAACACATATGCTATGAAATGGAAGAGGTTCTCCATTTGGGCATCCTCATCTGCCTATCCACAGGTCCTGGAATACCTGCTGCATCTCTCTGACCATGGCCTTAGTTACTCTTCTCTGAAGGTCCACTTGTCTGCCATTTCTGCCTACCACACTCTGGTGAGTGGCAAAACTTTGGCCCAGCTGGATGTTTCCAAAACCTTTCTGAAAGGAATTCTCCATCTGAAACCCCCAGTCAGGAACCCGGTTCCTCCATGGGATCTGAACTTCATTCTTGAGAAACTCACTCTGAACTGGCCTCGAGTTGCAACCTGCTCTACTTTTCCTGGAAAGCGCTCTTTTTAGTTACCATTACTCCTGCTCGAGGGATTTCCAAGCTTCTGGCCTTGGTGTGTAAGGAGCCTTATTTGATTTTCCACAGAGACAGGGTGGCTCTACCTGCAAATCCTCAGTTTCTGAATTTACTTTGAATCAGACCATACATTTGCCAGTGTATTATCCTGAGCATTCTAATCAAGGGTGGCCATTCTGCACATGCTCTGCTTGGGGCCTGCGTGCAGACCTGCTTGCAGTTCACATCGCAGGGGAGGACAGCTAGTTGGTGGATGATGTCTGCTATGTGGGAGAAATGTTGAATGAGTGGTCCCTACACCAGGAAGCGGTTTCACAGCTGTTCGCTCCGTTAGGCACATCTCTTGTATATCTGTTTGCTTCTTCGGAGAACAGAAAACTGAGGCTGTTTAGTGCCTGCTTCCTTCAGATGTGACCTATTATGGTGGGGATGCCTTCTTGTCCTGGACTTGGGGCCTTCTGTATGCCTTCCCTCCATTCCTGTTGCTCTATAAGGCGGGTCTCAAGGCGCACAGTGATGGGGCAGATTTGATCCTGATAGCTGCAGACAGGTCATGCCAGTTCTGGTACCATGATCTCCTCTGCCTTAGCAGGAGGCCCCTTTGGCAGCTTCCGTGACCATCGACCTGCTGCCAAGATGGGGGACAGTCCAGCATCCAGACCTGCAGTCTCTGCACCTATCCTCCTGGTTCTTGAGCGGCCAGAGTTCCATGCCCTGGGTCTCATTGAGGATGCCCTCTTAAGTGCTGGAGACATCCCAGAAGGAGGCCACTGGTAACACTTACTGTTTTAAGTGGACAGTGTTTTAGCACTGGTGTGTAGGACAGGAAGTAGAGCCCCTCAGCTGTCCCGTAGTGTGCATCATCAGTGGTTCCTTTTTTTAGTTTGGGTTATGAGCCACATCCCTAAAGGTGAACCCGACTACCATCTCGGTGTACTGGGCATGGGCTGGTATGCCAGTTTTGACTCTGGAGACAATAGCTTGGCGCTTTCTCAAAGGCCTGGACCACTTGTCTTCTCTGGTGGGAGAGCCTCCACCACCGTGAGACTTATCCCTGGTGCTGTCGAGTAAACCATTGGCTTATGGTCAAATGTGAGATGTCATGCTTGTCGTGGAAAACTGTGTTTCTGAACGTGATCCCGTTGGCCTGATGGCTGAGTGAGCTCCATGCACTTTCTGAAGAGTATCCATATCTGGTTTTCCACAAGGACAAGTTTGTCCTTCACCCCCTTGTGAAGTTCCTGCCAGAGGTGATCTCGAAGTTTCACCACAGCCAGGTGCTCATTCTCACCACCTTATTTCCTTAGCTGCAACTGTCAGAGGCGAGTGCCCTTCATTCCTTGGACATAACAGGCACTACCATACTATAGGGAGCTCATGGCAGGGGTTTGTGTTGAGGCTTGCCAGCTGTTCCTCACTTATTCTGAAGACACTTTGGGTAGACAGACAGCCAGGCAGATGATTCATTAATAGACAACCTGAAGCAACTGTTCAAAGAAGCCACACTCGGAGATTAAAGTACTATCAAACAATAAAGTCAAAATTATCAGTTACAGAAAGCCAAAACTATGCCAAAAGCCAAAAAATGGTCTCTTCATGAATAGTGAGAGCTGTGGCGCAATCCTCTGCACTTCGACTCATAGCGAGTCTTCGGGGGGGGAGTAGCTACATATACATAAAGTTGCTATTTGTTTTAAATATTTAAAGGCATAGAGTGCAACTTTGTACTGGGATTTAAAAGAACATATCATTGCACAGTCAGGTCTGGCAGATGTATATATCTAAAAAGTACCGCATTTACTGTATAGCAGTTTAAAATCACACCAGCTGTATCTAGCGCAGTCAGAGATTTAGTACTTGTACCGTCTGCCTGTGGTCTGCTAAGGTTGCCTTTACCGTAACAGTAACTATACTTATCAAAGTCGCGATTCAATCGTTCTGTGATTGTAAAACAACACCTTGAACATCTTTCTGCTCTGTAAAGGTCCCATACCTTTGCTTTGTTCAGTCTTGTCCCTCACTTTGTACTGGAGACAGTGTCATTGCTACGCTGGATCAACAGCAACTCATGCAAACGGAACTATCCTTTCGAATTGGAAGCACTGGACCCAGAGGATCATGCAGAGAAGTTCGGTGTTGAAAGCAGCATGGCAAAGTTCATTTCAAGGGAGCTGTCTGCCACCTCAGGCACTTTTTCCCCAGCTCCCCCAAAAAGCCATCCATCGACCTATGCTACCTACACTCCTGAGACATGGTTTGAGGTCAAGCGGTATGCAACAGAAAACAGTGTGATGGCAGCTGTGCGGTACTACGGTGCATACGGAAAGCAAGTCAATGAAAGCACCATTCATAAATTCAAGACTGATTTCTTGACACAGCTGCACACCACACCAGACCCAACTGCTTTCCCCAGTGTTGCCCAGAAAGCTGTGTGGGAGACTAGCTTTGTTAATGGAGGGCGTGGAGGAGCAGATTAAAATGTAGAAGGATGTTTACGTGTTTGGGGGCTGTTGTAAATGCCGAGTAAGTACACCAGTGGCATTAGGCATACTCAAGCCAGCTCACCATGCGACGGCCGAGAATGGCGGACATGTCAATATGACCACAAACTGGTTTAGGCTTTTCTACACTAGATGGGGTAAAGTAAACAGAGGGACCAAGGCAGCCCAAAAAACTCTGAAAGATTTCCCATAGTTGAAAGCTGATTTTTGGGGCGACAGTTCAACTGTGCCCAAGAACGTATCCCTCCTGAACTTATTAATCTGGATGAGACAGGCATCAACATGATGCCTGTATCTCAAGTGAGTTATGGCAGCTTCTGGCTCGAAGCAGGTTGCACTGCTGGGTCCGGAGACGAGGCAAATCTTATTAATCGTAGCATGCACACTTGCCGTGTTTTCCTCCTCCACAAATCATTTATCAGGGAAAACAAATGCAACACAAATTCTCCCAAGACTGGCACATCACACTCCGTGCTTTCCATGCTGCATTATATTGACAGTGTGCTTGTGCCCTGCTGCAGACTTGCATGCAAAAGTTTGGGGCTACTGGAGGAGGTTCCGTGGCCACACAACCAGGCCAGTGCTTGAAAAACTAGAGAGCTGCCAGATCATTCCAATATTCGTGCATGGAAGCCTTGCAGCCGCTGGACATTTGAATAAATAAAATTCTGAAAGACATTCTGAAGAACACGTTCACTGTGTGGTATGCTGATATCGTTTCTCAGTAGATCATAAGCGGTGGCGAACTGAATGGATCTGAGCATGCAGACTTTAAAGACAGGCATGCTCAATGGCTCTGAGACAGTATTTTGGAAATGTCACATTGAAAGATAACGTGCTCCGTGGATTTCCCTAAGCAGGTATCGCCACGGCCCTCGTTGCGAGAGAGCCAAAATGAAAGCCCTCTAGCACTATTGTGCCAGAACTCTGTTGATGACTGCACTGAAAGCACGGCTCACAGAGCTTAAGAGAAAGCCATGTAGCCCTACTGTGCCAGAATTCCATTGCTGAATGCATGCGAAGCACAAGAATTACCCGTAAGTGTTTCTAATAATGTTTATTCTATGAGCAGCAGCTTCTTCAATGTTCGCCTGTGTTGACTGCAGTCTTTTAATTTTTATTGTAGGTTCCACTGCTGGTACCAGTGATAGGGGCAGACCTTCAGCCCCGCCGTCAGCACTGCAGAACGAATGAATACTGTAGAACTACAGGACGATCGTTGTTATCTGCTTAAGACTTTTTAAGACATTTTTATGATTTACTGTATTACTACATTCATTAAATAAAGAGTGCATGTTTCAGTTAACTTAGCGTTGTTTCCCGTTTGTTTAGGCTTTCTTGATATTACTTCACTATACAGTCATGGTTCAAGAAATATTAGGATCGTTTTATTTTCGACCAAAAATCCTTTGTTAATATAGCTGAAAATAAAATGCCCATGAAAATATGCTGCTATACAGTATTCCATATCCCAGATTGAAAAACAAATATAACAAGAAGCAAAGTAAAACGGCAAAGAAGAAGCATGATGAAAGCAAAAAAGTTAAGAAGCATTAACAGCATAGAGAACTGCTGGATAGAAAGCATGAGTGGAGGGCAGAAAGTAATGCAGCTAAAATAAATAGCTTAAGGGTAAATGAGGTGCTCCCAAAATAGCACACTCGGAACACGTGACTGGAAAAAAAACTTGACAACATGCAAATAGCCCTCTGACAAAAATACACAAAAAGGGTGGGGGTAAAAGACAGAGAGAAAAACTGAAGATACCATGAAGGGGTACTGGAGAATCACAAAAAGGACGTGGATTTTAAGTAGTTTTAGGGTGAAGTGGGTGCTACAAAATCATATCACACACTGATAAGAACGGGTTGTATTTAGGTACAGTAGTCAGACGTCATAAGGGCAAGATATCCAGGTACAGTCAAGGACGGGTCTAGGTCAAAACCGCACCAGTATAAATGCGTGGTGAAAAAACACACTGCATACAGCAGAAAACGTGTGTGGTGAAAAAACATGCATATATAAATTCTGAAACCGTGCATGCTGTTTTGCTGGCACAGTTTTTGACCACATGTTTATACTGCCGCAGTGTTCACTGGATACTGTCAAGAACAAATGAGTGGGGAACTAAGAACAGGAAGCAGGGGAGGGGCAGAAGGGTAGGTTAAAAAAAATCTCCTGCATTGATCTGTGTTGCGGGTTGACTGGGGAGGAGCTGCCCAAGAGGTTGAAGGCACATGCCACCATGCATACTGCTGCCTCTGTTGCTGCTGCAAGGTACATCCTTATCAAGGAGATCTGCAGGGCTTCTACCTGGTCCATTGTGCCCACAACACAATCCCACTACAGCATCACCATGTTAAGTCTTTGGGATGCTGTGTTAGGGACCTCACTCATCCAGTCTGTTTTCTCTTAATTGGGGTGTGCACCTCATCCCTTCTTCCCTGGGACTGCTAGGAGTCTGCCCAGGTGTTTATGGTGAACTGAATCTAGGTAGTTAGAAATACAAGATCTTACTTCGAGACACAGCTCTTGCAGCAGGTTACACCATTAGGACTGAAGCCGGCAGGCGTCAGGACCCCACGGAAAAATTCTAGCTAGCTATCTTCAGCGGGGACAGCCCCCGACGTCAGGCGTGGTACATAAGGGGGTGATCCCGCCAGATTCCCAGTTCTTTCCCTTACCGTCGACTTGCATGCTCTAAACCCTTGATTATAGTCTAGCCCACGCGACGTGTGGTTAAGTGCTTTCCTTCGGGAAATTTGGATTTCTTCTAGCAAGATTTTCGCTGATGTCCTCTCCGACCTCCGGTCACTCCTCCAAGTGTGCTTGCGGGAAACAGATCCCCTTCAAGGATCCCCATGCGGCCTGCGTTCGGTGCCTAGGCCCAGACCACGATACCCGGGCCTGCTCCTTCTGCCAGGGGTTTAACAGTCGTACCCGGATCCGAAGTCAGAAGGCCCTTCAAGCCTTCTTACTGGAAGAAAGCTGAAGACCATGTCTTCCAAGGGGAATCTTCAAAAGACCCACAAACGCAGGAAAGCGAAGGGAGAAGTCCCCTTCCAGGTCCCCTCAGGGCGCCGGACTCTTCGCAGCTCGGTTCCAGGTCCGATAGCTCCCCTCAGGGCCAGCTCTCAGCCTCCCCGGCTGTGGTAAAACCTTCTTCTCAGGCCAAGTCCGCCAGGCTGTCCTCGTCTTCATCCTCCAGGGCCTTGGCGAGAAGTCTGGGGATCGCCATCATCACCATCACAAGTCAGGTTCTCCCGCCCTCGAACCCGATGTCAGGTCAGCTTCTTTGCCTCCTCGCAAGACGTTGGAGCTCACCTCCTTAAAGAGACCTCTGGATCTGGCCGCGGTGCGTCGTTGTAAACGCCGTCGCTGTGCATCCCTGGAGCGCTGCTGAACGGCACATCGCCCGGCTAAGCCAGCTCCTCAGCGGACGCCGGTAGGGGACCGCGCCCGCCCCCTGAGAAGAGGGCCCTGGCGCCTCCGACCGACGTCGGTCAGAAGACCTTGACTGAGGAGGATCTAACACAGCCCGAGGACCAGACGGGCGACCCCGGTCTCGTCGAGACTCCCAGGGAACCCTCGCCGTTACCCGAGCCCCCTGTGGAGCCGACGACCGTCCACCGGCGCCCGGACCGTCGTCGGGCCTTTCATGGCCGAGTGAAGGACCTCTTCACTTACTGGTGGGACACCATAAGAAGGACATGGTTCCACTCTTCCTCCTCGGTTCCTGCACCCTCTTCTCAGGGGTGGCAGGCAGCCCACCTTCTCCACGGGAAGTGGAACCCCTCCCGAGACCAGAAAAAGCGAGACCTCCGTCCGTAAATCCTCTTCTAGGTCACCCAGCCCCAAGAGACCAGGAGACACAGGCGGTTGCCTTGACGGAGGACACGGGATCAGAGTACTCTTCATCAGCTCCCATCTCCCCTCTCCATCCCTTCTCCGGACCCCGTGAGATGCAGAAATCTCCTCCGGACGACCCTTCATTCTCAGTGTTATGAGACACATCCAAGAGAACATGGGATGGGATGCAGAGAGCTGAACCCGAGAGGATCGCCTCGCCAAATATCTTCGGCAAAAGACCCCAAGCCTGGTTGTGCCACCCTTGGTTGACACTTCGTGGGCGTCACCAAGGCAGCGTGAGCGTCCCACTTCGCTCGGTGATGCGAAGAAGCGATCGCTAGTACAGGCTCACAAAATAAAGACCAGTACTTGGCTCAGCGACCTCAGAGTCGACTTTTGGTCATCACAGCCTCACATGACCGGTCACAGGGGGACGCAACATCTGAGCACCCTGCCACGGACCCAGAGTCCAAGCAGTTGGGGCCGCGTTGGGTAAGCGCCGCGTATGCTTCCGCTTCCTGCACATCAGATCACCTGAACTATTTGACCCATGGTTCAGTTCCAGAGCGCTTATTGAGAACGGTCTGGAAATGGCTGGAAAACTGCGGGTGAGCAGAAGGAGGAGATGCTTCAGCTCCTCCGTACGGAGTTGGATGTGGGAACCCCAAGTACTGAGCAGCTGCGACTCCGGCGGACTCATCGCCGACAACGCTTCTGGCGTATGCCTCTGGAGAGCACTCTTAGTTCTGTCGGCTTTACCCTGGCGTCGAAGAATATCATGGGCGCTCCATTCGAGAGAAGTCTTGTTTGGTAATCCTTCGGAGAAGATTATTACCAGACTTCAAGAGGCAGGAAAGGCGGTAGGTCGGTTCAGGCCATGTACCGACCCAGGCTTAGTTCACTTCGTAGGAACCAAGCCGGTCGTGGGCGGATGCAGAGGCAGCAGTCCTGCTCCGCTACACAACAGAGGGCTCCGGCTTCGTAGATCCCAGGAGAACAGCCATCAGCGAAGCCAGCGTACTTCTAAGCGCGGCTCAGCCAGCGGGACCCTCTGCCCACACAGCCTGACTCCTTTCATTCCCGCCCCTCAGGATCAGCGGGAAATCAAGGTCGGTCGCTTGGCGAACTTCCTGCCGGGATGGCGAGCTATAACCACCGACAGGTGGGTTCTTCAGTTAGTCAGAAGAGGCCACTATATAGAATTAGCAGAAAAGCCACCTCGAGGCCTCCTTTGCTCTCCGGTATCCAGTCAGCACAAATCTCTGATCGGCAAAAGTACTCGCGCTCCTGCAAAAGGAGCGATAGAGTACATCCGGAGAACCAGAGAGGACAAGGATATTATTCCCACTTCTTCCTGGTTCCAAAGAAAACAGGGGACCTCCGTCCGATTCTGGACCTCAGCGACCTCATCGTGTCTGTCGCCTACAAGAGATTCCGCATGGTGACTCTTCCGGGTCTTATTCCCATGCTGAAACAAGACGCCTTCTTAGCGTCTCTAGACATGCAGGATGCATACCTGCATATCCCTATAGCTCAGGCGCACAAGAGGTTCCTGCGCTTAGAGTTCCTCGACCACCACCTTCAATTCCGAGCCCTTCCATTCGGACTGTCATCCGCACCCAGGGTCTTTACCAAGTGCATGGCAGTCGTGGCAGCGTCTCTGAGAAACAGGGCCATTATGTGTTCCCGTACCTGGGCGATTGGCTTCTCATGGCCGCCTCAGAGGCGTTGTTATATGGTCCAGAGCACCCAGGACCTGTTCCGATCTCTGGGAATCCTAATAAACTACGAAGTCTCTCCTGGTACCCGTCCAGAAACTGCAGTTTATAGGGGCAGTACTGGACACTGTTCAGGAAGAGCTTTTCTTCAGGCGACAGGCGGGCGCATCAGATCCCTCATCAGGAGTTATCGTCGAACAAGGCCGTCTCTGCCAGATCGGTCCTTGACTTGCTTCGGACACATGGCTGCGGCCATTCCTGCAAATCCCTTTAGCAAGGCTTCACATGTGGGTAACTCAGTGGATGCTCAAAGTGCAATGGGACCAAAACGAACACTTGCAGCATCTGGTCAGGATCACGAACACCATGATTCGAGACTGGCAGTGGTGGATAGTCCCAGAGTCGCTCTCCATGGGCGTCCGTTCGTAGCGCTGTCCCTGGAGGTAACCCTCACCACAGACGCCTCGGGTCTAGGGTGGGGGGCACACCTAGACGGTAAAGTCCAAAGTACATGGACCCGATGGAAGCTCATCTCCATATCAACGTTCTAGAGATGAGGCGGTTCTCTATGCCCTGCAGGCCTTTCAGTCAGTAATCCCACCGTGTACTCTTCTGCTTCAGACAGACAACACGGTGGTGATATATCCTCAACAAACAGGCGCACCTCTTCCCCCTTTGCAGGAGGCCATAGGGTGTGGGATTGGGTAATAGGACACAGCGCAAATCTGATCACTGTGCATGTTCCCGGGGTGGACAACACGATTGCAGGCGGTCTGAGTCGACTCCCAGGCCAGAGTCCACAGTGGGAACTTCTTCAAAGGTAGCAGAGGATCTTTTTCTTCTATGAGAACTTCAGAGCTAGTCTTATCCATCCCCATCCAGCATAAAACTGCCCAATTTTTGCTCGCTAGATCCAGGGCCTGGTGTTTTCATGGAGGGCGCGTTGTCCTCTCCTGGGCGGACAGATTCCTCTCGCTTTCCCTCCTTTCCCGTTAATCCAGAGAGTTCTTCTCAAACTGCGCGGGAGCATGCAATCATGATCCTGGTGGCCCGTTCTGCCCAGACAGATCTGGTTCCCTTTGCTGATGCAGCTATCCGGGAACCCCGCTCACGTTGCCGTTCAGCTCCCATCTCCTGTCTCAGGAGAAAGGTTCACTAGTCCACCGGACTTACGCTCACTGAACCTGCATGCATGGCTCCTAAGACATAGCTATCTTGCGTCCCGGGGGTCTGCAAGAGTTGCAGAAGTTCTTTCCGCAGCCAGAAAGCCAACGTAGCATGCGACATATGCCATGAAATGGGCGCCGTTTTGTTTGTAATTAGCGAGCACGATTTTTCCCCTTTAGGTTGCCCAGTGGGAGTGGTGTTGGACTACCTCTCCCTCTTTCATTGGTCTAACATACTCCTCTGTCCAAGGTGCACCTTTGTGCCATTTCTGCCTACCACCTTCGGTGGGACTGATACAGTGGCACAATTAGGCGCCTCGGGAATTTCTGAGAGGGTGTTACACCTCAGGCCACCATTAGGGACCCTGTGCCTCCATGGGATTTGCTCTTTGTCCTGGAACAAGAACGCTCCCCCTTCGAACCTGCCGTGGATTGCGAGCTACGTTTTCTGCCGTGGAAAACGTTATTTTTGGTTGCTGTTACTTCAGCAACAAGAATTTCTGAGCTTCACGCTCTCATGTGCATAGAGCCTTATTTAGTTTTCCACCGGGACAGAGTATCCCTGAGGACGAACCCAAAATTTTTGCCTAAGATGGTCTCCTCACTCATTCTAAATCAAGACATTGACTTATCAGTCTACTTCCGAACTACTCGAACAGGAGAGGCTCTGCTCCACACCCTGGATGTTCACCACAGCCTGAGTATTACCTCAACAGAACTAAACCTTTTGTAGTTTCTGAGCAACTTTTCGTTTCCTTCTCTGAGAGAGGATGATGGGCCAATCTGTATCCAAACAGTCCCTGTCTAGCTGGCTTGTCCAGTGTATTTCATACTGTTATGATATCAAACAAAAGCCTCTCAAGGGAACAGTCGGGGTCATTCTACTAGGGGTGTGGCCACCTCCTTTGCAGCACTCAAATGTCTCCACCTCTGCTATGTGCTGCAACCACTTGGAGCTCTGTGCATACCTTTATCAGGCATTATAGCCTGGACGCCGCCTCTCGGAAGGCAGTTCGGCCTGCTTGGTGCTACGGGTCTCCTGTCCTAGGTTCAGGACCTGGAATGTACTTCCTGTTTCCTCCTCCCGAAATTTCTGACAGCGTTACTGCTTGGGAATCAGTCCTAATGGTGTAACCTGCTGCAAGAGCTGTGTCTCGAAGTAAGATAGTACAGTTACGTAAGAACTTACCGTAACAGTAGATCTTCAAGAACAGCTCTTGCAGCAGGTACCTTCCCGCCTGCCTTCCCCCCCTGGAGGAGGCATGGCTTAAGCCTTTGTTTTCAGGGATTTTTCCGTTTGTCTTCTGACGGTGGATCCTCGGTCTCCCATTTCGATGTCAGCCTACGGCCGGAAGTCTCGAGGCGGAGAACTGGGGAATCTGGCGGTTCGCCCCTTATGTACCACGCCTGGCGGCGTCCGGGGCGGGGCGGCGATCGAGCTGATCCCGCTGAAGATAGCTAGCTAGAATTTTTCATTGGGGTCCTGGCCTGCCGGCTTCAGTCCTAATGGTGTAACCTGCTGCAAGAGCTGTTCTCGAAGATCTACTGTTACGGTGAGTTCTTACGTAACTGTACTTTAGTCTTCTGTAAACACAGATCTTACCTAGAGGGAACTCTTGCAGTAGGCAACACCATTTGGACTAAGCCACCAGGACCACATGGAAAACTTCTAGCTAGCAGTCTACCATGAAGGACAGCCCCCTGACATCAGCATGCCGATGTCCGCCAGTGGTGTAAGAGGGGCAGTCCCCACACCCACCTGAGTTCTTTTCCTGCTGTCGACCTGCGCTCATCAGACGTAGTGAAATGTTGCTTCAGTTGACCACCATTTATTCATATGTCCTTAAAGTTTTTATTATGTTGGATTGTACTTCGTTCTTTTTTTCTTTAGTCAGGCACATGTCTTCACCGACCTCCTCTATGGATTACCGCTAATCTAAATGTGCCTGTGGCAAGCAGATTCCAGAAAAGGACAGCCACTCTTCCTGCGTCATCTGCCTTGGCCCAGATCACGATACTGAAGCCTGCCAGGCCTGTCAGAAGTTTAACTAGGTCACGTAGAAATGATGCCAAAAGGTTTCGGAGGCCCATCTCCTTCAACAGAAATTAGCTGCCATGGAGAAAGAGCTGCAGGCCCGGAGTGCTTCTTTGGTGACCTCTCCTGAGGTCTCCATTCCGGCAAACAAGAAGCACAAAAAAAATCTAAGGACCGTGAATGGTCCGTTTCTGAGCCACGGTCGCCTCCGGGGGGCCGTTGCCAATACTGGGTCAGGGAGGGAGGCCCAACTTGGCAGCCACACCAGCACTTTTTTCCTCTGGGCTGCCTCTGGCCACGCAATCCCCCCAACCCCCAGCCTTGATCACTGTGGCGGGCGACGCTTCTGCGGATTCAGGGGATTCTTCCTCCGTCCCGCTGCCCCTGTCGCTCAGGTCCTTTCACCTTCAGGGTCCTCAGCCTGGTGGCACAGTCAGTTCTTCAGGTGCAAATGTTCCTGTTGATGACCACTCGACCCCGGCTACTTTACCGGATCCCGGTTTGGGGTCTAGCGATGGTACTATGGACCAGCGCCTGCTGTCGCCTGGTCCTGCAGGGCCACAGCCCACGCCCAGGGGGGTCCTCCCCTCTAGCGCTCTAGCGCCTCAGGCTTCTCATCCGCCGCCAGTGGTCCCTACTCTGGGTCCCTCCCACCAGGCACTGGCAGGGCTGTCGTCAGTTGTCCCTCTTCTCACGGGCCTGGCACCGGACCACCCACAGCCAGGATCCAGTGATCCTCCATCTTCGGATCAGGCATCTCCGGTCTGATTGCCTCTGAACCTTTCTTCAGCCCAGGCACAGCCTAAGAACCCAGTTCTGCCCAGGCCGTCGCCCGACCAGAAGCCGCTGTCAGGTCTGATTTTGGGCTGCCCTTCGGGCTCGCCTCTGGGCCTCCCAACCAGTCCATCCAGACCGACAGATAATCATCTTGTCTGTCAGTCTTCACCATTCATCACTGGTGGGTTCTGGCCGGAGGAGCAGGACCCTATGGGAGCATTTTTTTTTTTTTTTTTTGTAAAGGGGATTAGTTGGTGCCGCGGGCAGTGCTGCCCTTGAGGCCAATGCACTGCGTGGCGCACGTGGGTTGGCCAGCAACCAATGCCAACTCCTCCTCCATCCCAGTTCTGCTTTTACCACTGTTGAGTTAGCACAACCTCATGAGAAGAGCGTGTTTAGATACTACAACATCAGGCCTAGTCTGTTTGTACTGTCTTCTGCCATCCTAGTTCTGCAGGAGCCGTTGCGTTCTCGGTGCCGTCGACTACGATAAGATCTTTCCTTATTTTTCTTCGGCGACAACACCTTTTTGCTGATTTATTATTGTTCTTTTCCATCCGATCTTGTCTCGTCCCGGGGACAAGAAAAAGAAATCTTCTAAGGCAGGCCGGCCCCCGATGCAGTGGTGTCCCTGTAGCCGGCTTTATTCCATCTTGAACCGACATGATCGTTGCCTGGGCCCTAACCATGATATGGACCGTTGCAATGCCTGTTTTTCCATGGACCACAGAGTACTGGAACACAACACATTTAAAGTCTGCAATACGCCGCTGACTTTGGGAGGACAAGCGTGACTAGGGACACTAACGCTAGGTCCCTTGACCCTTCCTTCTGGTCCCCCATACGGGCCTACGTAAGGAGGGGCTTCTGCCCTTCTAGCCTTACCACCGTGGAGACAGCCTCTCATGGTGCCAGTGGCCCAGTCTGATTATTCTGGGGGTCGAGCCAGAGGAACTGTTTTGGCAATCACCTCCTCGGAGGTGAAGGCTCCCCCAGCATCGCAGCCTGTACCTGCCAGGCCCAGTGGTCCCCTCGGCGCTGCCAGTCGGCGCAGCCTCTGATCCTGGAGCCGTACGCGGCGCCGGTGATCGGGGCTGTGCCGTCTCGCAGTGCTGGGAGCAGGAGAGTTAAGGAGATCTTCTGGATGTATTCCTCCTCGGGGGGGGGGGCGATGATTTGGAGCAGATCTAGACTGGCTTCCAGAGTCTTGGAGTCTTGGACTCCCGCCCCGTCCAGCATCGTCGGTGTCTGTCCAACCCTCCTTCAGAACTGGGAGCTTTTGCTGGTTTGGAGCTGCCATGCACCAACAGATCTTTCCAGTGTTGGGGCACCGGAGGGTCCACCGGAGCTGATGAGACTTCTGGATTCGTCGGAAGTGAACCCCCCCTCCTCCTCTCTTCTGGACCTGCTAGGGCGTCTGGGACAGGGGTGAAGGTTCCCTCATCTGCTGCCCCTCGTGGTTTGGCGGGTGAGGTTGAGCTTCCTCGGTTGGTCCTGAGGAAGAGGTCCCTCTCTGAGTTTTAGGGTTTTAGGGGACTGTGTCAGGAGCAGCATCCTTCCCTAGTAGCCCACAAGGGCTCAGGTAGGAGCAGCAGAGCTGGCCCTGTCTTTTCCCGGGGGGGGGGTCTCATCTCTTGAGGTTAGGGGCTGCCCTTCTGGACCCATGCGGCCTCTGTCGCCTCGCAGGGGGGGAATACCCTTCAGGGCTCAATCCTAACCATTTCAGAATGATTGAATTGCTGGTAACTGTCTTGACTGACGGATCCTTCCAGGCTGTTGGTTCACCTGTTCAGTCCCCAAGCCCTGGCAGAGGTTCTCTTCCTCAGAGGCATTTGGCCACTTTACCTCTGCCTTGCCATCCCCTTCTACCGGGCCACTCTGGTCCTGTGGGGCCTCTAATCTGGGAGCAGTTTAGAGCCATGGCTGCCCATTTCCCAGCCTACATTAGATCCATGGACAAGCAGGTGTTTCACCAATAATCCCTACGGCAGCCAGAGTCTGACTCCCCAGACTCGTCAGCTTCCTCGTCTTCCTCACATGAGGAAGAGGATCTTTCTGTCCACCTATCCTTGGACACTGATCTGGCCTATCAGTGTTTCCTTTCGAGGTAGGTTGATGAGCTCTACATATCAAGATTGACAAGACAGAATCCTGAGTGGGCGACACACGTTTTTAGGTGAGTACAGTGCGGGCAACCTGTTGGTACCCACCTGGCCCTCGCCCATTTGGGAGGCATTGTACCATGCTTTGCAGCATCCATCAGTCACCTCCGAAGCCCCAATGGACTGCTGGCACAGGTTTTCGCACCCCAGGGATCTCCAGGAGACCTGCCTCACCCCTCTTTGGGTATGACACTCCCAGGCATAGAAGTTCAAGATGCGACCGGCCCCCGGATGCGGACTTCGTGAAGTTCGACTCCTGGGTGAGAAGAGTTTTTTCCTTGGCGCGTCTCTCTCTCACTGCATTGCAGCACATCAGGCCCATTAAGCTGCCTACAACAGGCACTTCAAACAACATGAAGTCTTGCTATATTATGACAATTGCAGTATGACCGCAGGTTAGAACTGCTCCGGAGGTGAAATAGTTAACTTCCATGCAAGGCACGGAATCTTGAGCGCGAGCTCGGTTAAGGAAGCTCTGTCTGCTTGCTTTCAAACCCAAACCGTCAGATTTTTTACTCCGCCTCACTGAACAGTCGCTCTGGAGATTTCTCCTTTTGCTCGGTTCATTTTCGCAGTTTAAAAAGTTTAAATTCGTCTTAATTTAACCGCAACCGTTCGGTTCAAGCTCTGTCTGTGGTAACATATGTAATAGGTTTTACATACGAATTCTGTGTGGAACTTGTAAAACATTTATCGGTTCGGTTTGAACCGATTAGGTTGTTTTTTCAATTGCTAGTCCTTTTTTAGAGTGCGGTTCCCGGTTCTTGTCGGTTCTAAAAAAGACGGATTTCATTACGGTTTTTTCCACGGCCCGTGACACGGTTGGGAACCAATAGGAGAGTCTTGCTTGGTGGATTGCCATAAACGGGCAAGTTTTTGGTTAGGCTGGCATAATGTCTGAGAAACCCAAAAGAAAAACCGGGCCCACTGGGTTTCAGTACTGCGATGTCTGTGGGGAAGCCTTTGCCAAGGCTGACCCTCACACCACCTGTGTTTATTGCCTGGGGTTTGACCACCTCGATTCAGACTGCCAGATTTGCAAGAATTTCCCTGCTGCCACCGTTGAAATAAGAGTTGGTAGGCTCAGGGAAAGAGAGGCCAAAAAGTCCACTGACCCGGATCGCCGGCCCGGTTCAGTGCCAGCCGAACCTGAGGGAGTGCCCTCTAACCAGGGCCAGACTTCCTCGGGCAAATGAAGAGCTGGCTCCGAGGAGCCAGTTCCTGCAAAATGGACTAGAAAGTCTGCTGCTGTGGAAAAAGTCCTTTCCCCAACAGCTGAAGAGATAGCCAAAGCAATCCAAATTGTCCAGTCTCTTTCCCCGGTTCCTGAACCGTCCCCATCTGGGAGACGTTCGGTTCACCAAGTCCCATCGGTTCAGGATTATGATTTTGAGGAATTTTATGAACCATGGGGGGGGGAGGAGAGTATGAAGAGAGTAATTATGGTCTGGAAGATCTGGACGCTCCTATTGAGCCAGATACCTCTCCAGACAGACCTTTAGGGGTCCCCCAGGCTTTCTGAGTCCCCTGCTCATTTCATCTTTTACAAGAAGGTTGCTGAAACTCTTCAGCTTCCTGTTGAGGAAGCTGTGGATGATCAGGAAGAGCCTGATTATGTGGAAATGATGGATATTCCAGAATCTAAGAGACTGTCTGTTCCCCTTCATAAATCTTTCAGGAAACAGATAGTAAAAGTTTTAAAAACTCCTCATTCTATACCTCCTGTGGATAAAAGGATGGACAGAAGGTATACTTTATCAGGTTCTGACATAGAATTTCTCACACAGCAATGCAGCCATGTAGGTGTGGTGTAGGCTGCAGCCTGTGACAAGGCAAATATCCCTCTAGCTTCACATCCTCCTGAAAAGGACTCCAGGAAGATTGATGCTATGCCAAAGAAACAGTACATGGCAGCATCCTTGCGGCTCAGACAAGCAAATTACATGGCTTATGCTGCCAGATACCAGAAATCCAGATGGGATACTGTGCTGGCTCTAGTCAAACAACTCCTGACAAGTTTGCCAGGATCTGGAACAGGTAGCTTTAGATGGTATCGAGGCATCAAAATGCAATTTCATGCTGCAGTGGACTCTAATGATGTATCTTCTAGAGTTATGGCTACTTCTGTGGCTCTTCACAGAATGGCCTGGCTCAGATGCACCACATTGTCTCAGGATACCCAGTCAAAAGCCATTGATTTTCCTGTGATTGGCAATTCTTTGTTTGGGGAGCAAACAGAATTATATGAAGGAAATGGATGAATACAGGACCACCTATCAGAGTGCACAGGCCAAGAAAAGGCAGGCCACTCCTCAGAAGCAGCCCCCCGGGGCAGAGGCAGGCCTTTTCTTAGGCCTTTTTATCAGGCTCAAGCCTCCTCTTCCTCCTATACCCAGAGGGGATTCTTTAGAGGAAGGGGCAGGAGGGGTTCAAGCAGGCCTGCTTCCACTCCTCAGCCCAAAGCACCTGCCAAGCAGGCACCCTGATGGGGTAGCCAGGGCCACTTCTCCTCTACCGGTAGGGGGCAGGCTGGCTTACTTTGTCCAGGACTGGAAGTCTCTCACATCAGACAAGTGGGTCCTGGAAGTAGTAAGCCAGGGACTGGTCCTCAGCTTCAAAATATTTCTGAAGCTGAGGACCAGATCTTTTCCTCCTGCATCTCCATCAGAGGCACTCGCCTTAGAGTCAGAGGTCTCCACCCTTCTCGCTCTCAGAACCGTGGAAAGGGTTCCACCCCTACACCAGGGCAAAGGGTTGTACTCCAGGTACTTCCTTACCCCAAAAAAGACAGGAGAATGGCAGCCCATCCTGGATCTCAGATACCTAAACAAGCACCTTTCAAAACCAAAGTTCAAAATGGTGACTCTGGCAATCATTTTACCTTCCCTAAGGCCAGGGGACTGGCTAGCAACCCTGGACCTCAAGGATGCCTACTTCCATATTCTCATCAGAAGCTCCCACCGAAAAGCACCTCAGGTTCCAGCTGCCCTCAGGCCATTACCAGTTCAGGGCAATGCCCTTCGAACTCACTTCGGCTCCAAGGGTATTTACCAAGTGCCTGGCAGTAGCAGTAGCTTGCCTAAGAAGGCAAAAGATTTCCATCTTTCCTTATTTGGATGATTGGCTCATTGTAGGACAGTCCCCAGATCAGGTCAACCTACATCTTCAGATAACCCAGCAACTGCTTACGTCACTAGGTTTCCTTCTGAATCTCTCAAAGTCAGTACTGGAGCCTGTCCAGCTCCTAACCTTCATAGGCGCAGAGCTGAACACCCAGGAAGCCAGAGCCTTCCTCCCTCTAGACAGGGCAAACGCCCTTGTCTCCCTGGCCTCTTCATTCACCCTACAGGTCTCTCGACCAGCAAGGCATTTCCTGCTGCTCCTAGGGCACATGGCTGCTTCCACAGCAGTAGTGCATGGAGCAAGGTTTCAAATGAGAGACATTCAGTTCCATCTGAGGGCCTTTTGGTCACAAAGAAAGGATCCTCTTACCAAACTGATCCCAGTTACTCGAACCCTGATCCAAGCCCTTCAGTGGTGGCAGGATCAGAGCAATCGAGACAAGGAGTTCCCTTTGTCACTCAGCCTCACTCATTAATCCTTACTACAGATGCATCCCTCTTGGGGTGGGGGGCCCACATGGGCGACCTCACTACCCAGGGACTGTGGTCCCCACAGGAATCTCTGCTCCACATCAACCTGTTGGAGCTCAGAGCAGTTTTTCTAGCACTTCAAGCTTTCTCAGAATCTGTTCAGAATAAGACTGTGCAGGTCAGAACAGACAACACCACTACAATGTGGTACATCAACCAGCAGGGGGGCACTCGGTCTACGGCCTTGTGCACCGAAGCCATGAAGTTGTGGTCTCTGGCATACTCCCTGAACACCTCCCTTTCGGCAGTTCACCTCCCAGGCAAAGACAATGTCCTGGCAGATGCTCTCAGCAGGATCTCTCAGGGCCATCACGAGTGGTCCCTGGATCCCCTGGTTCTGGGAGTGGTATTTGCCAAATGGGGCACCCATCAAATAGATCTCTTTGCAGCTCCAGACAGTCATCAACTTCCTCTCTTTTGCTGCAGGCCTCCAGTCTTGGGCTCAGTCCCTCTGGACGCCTTAGCCCTCAGCTGGGAAGGGAAGTTCCTCTATGCCTTCCCTCCTTTCCCTCTCCTGTTCAAAGTGCTAGTCAAAATCAGAGCCCAATCCTGCAGGGTCATTCTGATTGCCTCGGATTGGGCCAGGCAACCCTGGTATCCTCTCCTCCTGTCCTTAGCAGTCCATCCTCCCCTGTGCCTTCCCAAGAATCACAATCTGTTCACATGTGCCCAGGGAAGGGTTTGGTACCCGAATCTCAAGTCTCTCAATCTCAAGGCCTGGTTCTTGAAGAGCTAGAGTTTGCTGGCCTACACCTCTCTCAAGGTGTAATGGATATACTCAGGGCTTCTAGTAAGCCTTCTACCAGGGCTACTTATGACTCCAAATGGAAAAGATTTTCCCATATGGTGCTCGGAAAAGAATATTCCCCCAGACACTGCTGATTTACCCACGGTCCTAGATTATATGGTCCATCTAAACACTTTAGGGCTGAGACCAGCTACCCTGAAGGTACATTTTGCAGCTGTCTCTGCTTTTCTTTCAGCAGGTAAACCCTCTCCTCTTTCATCTTACCCTGTATTTACCAGGTTTTTTAAGGGTTTGCTTCACACTAACCCTCCATTCAGGGACCCTGCCCCTGCCTGGATCTCAATGTTTGCATTGCTCAGCTCATGCAACCTCCTTTCGAGCCCTTGTCTTCAGCTGAGCTTAAGTTCCTGACTTGGAAAACTGTGTTTTTGGTAGCTATCACCTCTGCCAGACGCATAAGTGAATTACAAGCATTGTCAGTGGAGCAAGACTTTATCTCCTTTCACAGAGATAAGGTAGTCCTTCGGACTAATAGAAAGTTCCTGCCTAAGATGGTTTCGGATTTCCACCTTAATCAATCTATTTCTCTCCCTGTTTACTTCACTGATCATTCTTCTTCTGGTGAGAGAAGGCTGCACAGCTTAGATGTAAAAAGGGCCCTTAGCTACTACATAGAGCGTACCAAGGGTCACAGGTTTGACTCCCTCCAACTGTTCCTCACTTATGGTGAGGTTGGGAAGGGGAAACCTGCCACTAAAAGATCCATTGCCAGGTGGATTGTCTCTTGTATCCAATTCTGTTATGAAAAGTTGGGTAAGACTCCCCCCTCAGGCCTGAGGGCTCACTCTACCAGTGGTACAGCTGCTTCTCTGCTGCCAGAGACATCCCCATTCTAGAGATATGTCAAGCAGCTACCTGGAAAACAGTTCACACTTTTACCCAGCGCTACTCTCTGGATATCCAGGCTAGGAGTGATGCTCGGTTTGGCACAGCTGTGCTTCAGAGCCTATTCCCTAAGTAGGTTCTGTCCCTCCTCCATGGGGGTACTGCTGTGTAGTCTGCAGTTGTCATAATATAGCAAGACTTCATGTTGTTTGAAGAAAAATTACTCACCTTAGTAATGTTGTTTCTTCTAATGGAGTCTGTTATATATTCTCCTCCTCCCTCCCTGCCCCTCTCAGAACCTCGTTTTTTGCTTGGTGGGCATCACAGTGTTGGCACTCTGTTTTCTTGCCACTTTGTTGTTTTGTTTCACCCTCCCTAGGGTGAGTGTGTTTATTTCATTATTGGGTCTCTTGACTTGAGTCTTTTCGAGACCAACAAAGTGTGTTTGTTAGGGTAGTAGTCAGTTGGCTAGTGTAGGTTTACAGCTTCCACACAGAATATTAGTGAGTTTTAGCTCGTAAAGATCTGACGGTTTGGGTTTGAAAGCAAGCAGACAGAGCTTCCTTAACCGAGCTCGTGCTCAAGATTCCATGCCTTGCATGGAAGTTAACTATTTCACCTCCAGAGCAGTTCTAACCTGCGGTCATACTGCAATTGTCATAATATAGCAAGACTCCATTAGAAGAAACAACATTACTAAGGTGAGTAATTTTTTCTTATGGTCTTTACTAGGACAGATCCTAGCATCTGTGCCTGATACGGAGGCAACCAGACAAGCCATTGCCCTCTCCGCATGTGACCTGGAGCTTGCGAAGCACCAAGCACGGGCATTGTATAACGCTAATGAGGTGGTGTCCAGGCTAGCAGGGACAACCATCAGCCTCAGGCGGTCGGCATGGCTTCGTCTTTCCCAGTTATCACCTGTGGCCCGGCAAAGGGCGATTGCCTCCTCCTCCTTCTGGGGAACCCACCTTTTTTCCTGCAGGGTGAAGCGTGAACTTCAGTGGCGACTTCCTTCTCCCAGTCAGAGGGAGACGCCTCCTGACCCTAACTAGGCCTTTGAGGGTTTCCCCCACAGGAGACTGAGGGACATTCTCCCTCAGGGAGGTACAAGGTCTCTTTCGGAGGGCTTGGTAATCACCCACCAGTGATGAATGGTGAAGACTGACACAGATAAGATATGAAAATTACGTACCTACCGTAATTCTTGATCTTTCTGTGTATGTTCACCACTTATCACTGCTTCCCACCCTCCTTCCCCTCTTGGGCCTCAGACATTGGGCAGTGCCTCCTCCCTGCTTGCTTTTCCTCAGTTGAGGCCAGTTGTGGGCCTAGTCCTCCTGGTACCTCCGAGCTCTCTGCTCCTTCTGGTGAAAGCGACAGAGGTTCACTGTTGGGGGAGGGCAAGCAGAACCCTTGGCCCTTCATATGAGGGCTGACCTGTGCCCTTTCGTGCATTCCTGATGAGGACCTCTTCTCCAGCTTGATCTGGGCTCCTCTGAAGGTTTGATCCACCAGCTCTGGTCTCTCAACCCTTGGGATCCTAGTCCGGGAGGGACCTGGTGACCCCTAGAACCCTTCTTTCAGGAGCTGTGACCCCCACCCCAGTCCGGTTCCAGATATTTTTTTTCCTGTGCGAGGTCCCCTTTGAATGGTGAGATTAAGCCTTAAGGAGATTCTCCTCCTGATATCCTTTTCCCCTTCTGTTTCAGGAGTGCGTCATCTCTAGACCCTCTGTTGGAGGAGTCCTTCTACAGTGGGACCCTGCAGCGGCGTGGGTCCTGTCCCCACTGCAGGATGTTTTTAAAGACAGGAGTGGGAGATGCTTGCCAACCTTTCCACCTCTTTTGGGCTGAGGGAGAGGGCACCTTCTAGTCTGGTGCCCTGACTTGCTTCTGCCTTCTGAGCTGTTGTCCAGTTGGCCCTCTCCTCCTAGTTTTTCTTCAAACCTGGGGGTATTGTCTTCCGCTCCACTTCGGCGGAGATATGAAAGAGCTCAGATGTGGCTTAAGACAGCGGTGCCCTTCTTCCCAGAGCCCCAGAGAGTCCTCTGGACATCTGCGGGGTGGCATAAGTGTCTCCTTTTTCCTCTCTCCCTTATCTTCCTTCTTTCCTATCCTCTTACTCTCCCTCCCTTGCCTGTTCAGAGGTTTGGGGCCCCCTGTCCCAGACCCCAAGGTTCACCCTTCTGTCCTCTTGGCCAACATTATACCCTTTCCTTTTCCTCTCTCTCTCTCTCTCTCTGGCTTCCTTGCCCCACCCTCCTTCTTTTCTCTCTTCCTAACTTCACTAACTGGTGTGCAGAACTGGGATGGAGGAGGAGTTTGCATCAGTTGCTGGCCAAACCGCATGCGCCACACAGTGCGTCGACCTCGAGGGCAGCACTGCCCATGGCTCCGACTCCTCTCCCTTTACAAAAAAAAAAAGTGCTCCTGTGGGATCCTGCTTCTCTGGCCAGAACCCACCAGTAATGAATGGTGAAGATGCACAGAAAGATCAAGAATTACGGTGAGTACGTAATTTTCATTTCTCTCCCGAGGCAATTCCTAGGATGTTCCTGTCTCCCAGCGTTCTTTTACGGAACACCAGCCGACTACAGTGCCTTTCTTACTTGGTGAGTATCCACTCCACGCCTGATACCAACTTGGACAATGCCGACATCAGTCCCTTCCCCAGTACGAGATCCTGCTTCGCATGACAAGGAATTCAGAGGCGCACCTATCAGATGCCTGCACCAGCGTATCGCCACCTCAGCGCCTCTCTTCAGAACACAAATAGTCAATTCATGTGACTTCAGACACTTTGAAGCCTCCTGTTTCCCCTCCTCCCTCGCCCCAGAGGAAGTGTGGATTCAGGACACCCCTATATCTCCTCCAGAGGATCCTTCCTTTTTGGAGGTAATGAGGACTATCCAGACCTCTCAAGGTTGGAGTACAGAGGAGCAGGACCCCAAACGTCACTGTCTGGTAGAACATTTACAACTCAGAGGTCCATCAGTGGTCATCCCACCGTTGGTCCCCCTCGCCGATTTTACCTCTACAATGTGGAAACAACCAGTGTTGGTCCCTCCTGTGCCCAAGAAGGCAGATCAGTTATACCACACCCCTAACTGATGACCCCATTTAGATAATCACCCTGAGGCCAACCCCTCCGTCTTATCAGATGCCCACGGAATACTCATGAAGTCTAGTCACTGGGGTGATTTTCCTCTAGATAGGGAGTCCAGGCACTTGGACATCCTAGGGCTAAGGGTGAACGCTTCTTCCACCCTCGCCGTGTATGCCCAGAATAATCTCACCAGCATGATGGTGCACCAACAGTCTCTTTCGGGGCAAGCAGGGAACATAGTGCAGTCTTTACCAGACTCTCCTGCTAGGACTCAGTTGGAGCAGCTTCTTGGTTCAGCCTCCATTGTGGGTTTTCATGCCCTCTGCAGCTCTTGGACACAGTGGACGCCTCCGCTCAGTGCACCGCAGCCGCCATATGCCTCCGACGTCACGCCTGTCTGCGCCTGACTGACTTTACTCCAGACGTTCAGGCCTCCATCCAGGATGTCCCGTTCCTGGGGCCCCTCTCTGTTCGGGGGGGGGGGGGGATGTCCAGGCATTCTAGAGATGTAGATTTGATGTTCTATCCACACTTCTGGCAATTGCTTTTCCCTTTAAGACTTTGCTGGAAACATCTTCAAGCTGGCTTCTCCCACCCACCCAGTTGGTAACTCCCTCAGCTCCGTCCCATGATGTCATATCCTCCTTTCCGCTGGAAGAAGCAGGTTCCCTCCTTACCGCTCTCGTGCTGAGTAGGCCCTTTGCTGTAAAATCTTCGAATTCACTTACAAATTTCAAGGTTAGAGTTTGTCTTCGCCTCGATCGCGACCACGAAGGATGACCAGTATGCTCCTGGGTTCCACTGGTACCCTTGCGGGCAGAAGATATCCCGAACGGACCCACAGTCCACGTGCGTCTACTGCCTGGGGTATGAGCACGATCCACAGGCCTGTGACTCCTGTCTCTCATTTCACCTGACTGTTCTCGAGGACTGCCTCGCCCGACTCAAGTTAGGCCGCCTGGGCCAATGGAACCCACCGGTCAGTTAGAAGGATGCATGTTGGGTGTCTCCATGGCTGCAGAGTCCGTTGAACAGCTTGCAGCATTTGAGGAGTAGGAGGCCCAGGCCGCTGCTCACTCCTCTTCGCTTCTGCCTTCGTGCTGCTCCAGCTAGGCTCAACTTTCACGGGGTCCTTCAAGGAATTGTGTCAGTCCCTGCCAACCCTCGGTCAGTGACCTTCTAGGCACAAATCTGAAGCCAAGAAAAAGAAAGGACTCACCATTGTTTGTGGGATCTGGAGTGCTCTCGGTCGAGAGCTTCTGATTCCGGCACTTTTCTGGATCAGACTTCGGTCGAATCCTCGGCCCTGGCTGCTGGCTCCATGGTAACCCAGTGGGCCAGTTGGCCGAGACGCTGGTTGAAATCCCAGCCAAGATTTTTCTCGAACCGACCAACCAGTTGTCGACTTGAAAAGGCTAACATTTCTTTGTCCAGGACTCTGGTCCTGACTCAGACTGTTAGAGGGATGGATCGATCCACTGACCTGCTGCCTCTGGTTTCTGACCAAGACCCAGAGGAGCCTTGGCATTCGCAGACTCCCTCCGAGACCCACCACCGGTCCCTCTGTCAGTCAAGGCTGAGGTCTTGGTCCTATTCCTGTGGCTCGAGTGGCTCCCACCAACATCGGTGCTCCCGCTCTCGACACCGTGGGAAGCGGTGCTGCCACTACTCATCGCCCTCCCCCTCGGGTAAGAGAGACTTCAACCCAGATTGTCGGCGGCGAGGACCTCATATGGCAACAGCCGGTGTTCACTGGTATGAAGCCGGCTCCCGTTTCTACATCGGCCATCACTTGGCTTTCGCCCGACAGGCTGACGCCTTCTCCGCCTAAGGAGCTGACCAAGACGGTCCCAGCTCAGCCAACTCCGGCATCTACACCGATTCCCATTGAGCCAGTGCTAAACAGCCGATGTCTGGCGGTCCAGCTAAGGAGTCTCAGCTGGCCAAGGGGCTGTCGGTCACTATCCTCGGATGGTCAGTGGGGACTCTGGTGGCTGACCACTTTTCAGTGACTCTTCAGGGGCTGAGGGTTCCTCATGCGCTCCTGTCCAGTCAACAAGGAGTTGGCAGCGGTGGGGAATCTCTTGACCGAAGAAGGCCCTACTTCCTTTATGGGTCGTCTTCGGCTGATCTCTTGAGTCCACAGGTCTTAAAATGGAGCCCGTTCAGAAACGGACCCGTTACCCAATGACCAAGATCCTCAACCGGGGGGATTCTCCTACAGATGCCTTCCCGGTGGCAGAGGCCATTCTTGGCCCTGCCCCAGGACTCTGTCAGCACCCAGCTTCCTGCCCTGCACCCCCTTCCTGAAGGGCCTGCAAGTACGAGGTACCTACCAATTCCCTGTTGGGATTCACAGAACACCCCTCGGCTGAGGGACTGGTGGCTGATTCAGTGTTCAGGCGCTCAGGCAATACTGGGGACGTCGACAAACCACCTGACTGTCCATAAAGTCAGATCACGTGGCTAAGAAGTTCTACGCTGCCTCTTCGCTTGGTCTTCGCCAGGCTGACTCAATCCTCCTTATGACCCACTTCTCCCATGCCCTGTTGGGCACCCTGAGTGAGGTGCTTCCTCATCTGCCGGCAGACCTCCAGACCACACAAGCAGGTCCAGGGCCGAGCTGTAGCAAAGCAACAGCTCCAGACTGCCATGGACATTGGGGACTCCAGCGCCCACTCTGTGGCGGCCTCAGTGGCCATGCACTGCAGGGCTTGGCTGATCATCTTGACCTTCACGGCAGACACTCAGCACAAGTTGGCAGATGTTCCCTTCCTGGGCACCAACCTGTTGGGGCCAGGGGTCGAGGGCCACCTCACCCGCATCGAGAAATCCAGTGCCACCTTGCACTCTGACACCTGCCCTAAGGGACCGCAAGGGCTCTAAGCAGCAGCAGAAAAAGAAGCCCCTTTGGTTCACCTCTACTCCTGCGGCCAAACCAACCCAGTCCCAGGCTAGTCAGCAGGCCCAGGCCTGGCGACCTCTGCAGAAGTCAGTGGCCTCGGTTGTCCGTAAGCCGGGGGGGGGGGCACCGGTGGCTCCTCAGCTGGACCCCTCCCTCCTCCTCCAACCCTGCCCAGTGACAGGATAAGGGGGTGTCGCCGTCCTGCCTTCCTTGGTCCTCCCATGGGGAGCCGGCTCTGCCACTTCCTTTCCGCCTGGTCCTCTGTCACCATGGACAGGTGGATCCTTGAAGTGGTGGGTCAAGGTCTGCCTCCGGAATTCGAGCAGTACCCTCCTTGCTGAGCCTGCGCCCCACGTGAGGACTTGGTATCCACAGATATTCTGTCAGCCCTCAGAGATGACATAGCCCAGCTCCTCCGCAAGGGGGTCATGGTTCCTGTCGCGGATCCTTTGGAACATCCAGGGTTTGTCTCCAGGTACTTCCTAGTGCCAAAACGGATGGGGGGGCTGGCGCACCATTCTAATTCTGACGACCTGAACAAGTTTCTTAAGTCTCGTGCCTTCAGAATGGTAGCTCTGTCTCAGATCATACCTTCTCTAGAGCAGAACATGTGATTTTGCTTCCTGGATCTTCAGGACGTGTTCTTCCACTTCACGATCCATCCGTCACACTGAAGGGTCCTGTGCTTCTGAGCTGAGGGAACCCTCTAAGCGTTCCAGGCCATGCCATTTGGCCTGTCTTCGGCCCCCAGGGTCTTCTCCACATGCATTGCAGTGGTGGCAGCTTACCTGAGGCATCAAGGGGTCCAGGTGTACCCCTACCTAGTAGACTGGCTGATCGCACGTCCCTCCAGGCAGGAGGTGGAGCGATCCAGGGACCAGGCCCTCCAGACTTGTGTAGACCTTGGCCTCCTAGACAGTGAAGCCAAGTCAGAACTCGTGCCTTCACAGGTGATCAACTTCATCATTGCAGAGCCCATCTCCCAGCGGACAGGGTGGAGGTTCGCTTCTCCTTTGCCTAATCATTTCGAGTTGGCCAGTTGCACCCTGCCCAGGACTTCTGCGCCTACTGAGTTACATGGCGGCCTGCACCACCGTAGTCCCGTGGGCCCGCTGGAAAATGCACTCTCTGCAGTAGGAGCTGGCCAGCCAATGGTTTCAGCGCAAGGGTCACTTTAACCAGCTGGTCACTGTGACCCAGTGGATGTGGTATGCCCTCCAGTGGTGGTTAGTCCCAGAGCATCTGCAGGAAGGGATCCCATTTGTCCGCCCACAACTGACAGTCATCCAGACGACTGATGCCTCTCTTATGACCTGGGGTGCCCACCTGGGGAAACAGAGTCCACTGACTCTGGACACCCGAGGAGTCCCGAGGCCACATCACCTTGCTAGAGCCCGAGCATTTGGCTGGTGCTGACTGCATTTGCTCCTGACATCCAGGGTCAGGTTCAGATGGACAACACCATGACCGTGTACTACCTCTACAAATAAGGTGGGACGCACTCCCTGCCTCTGTGCAAGGAAGCTCTCTGTGTGTGGACCCACGGACGCAGCCTGGAGGCCGATCTCCTTGCCATCCATGTGGCAGGAGCCTCCAACCAGCTGTTGGATGCCCTTAGCTGTGTGAGTGAGGTGTCTCTCAAGTGGTCTCTCCACCTAGAGATAATACACAGTCTGCTCTCCCAGTGGGGCACCCCTCAGGTGGACCTGTTCACCTCCAGGGCGAACGCAAAGTTGAGGCTGTTTTGTGCCCACCCCCCTCAACGGGGAACACTGCAGGGGGATGCCTTCTCGAGGCCATGGACCCCAGGCTGCTTCTATGCCTTCCCTCCACTTCCTTGATCCACAAAGTGCTCCTCAAGGCCAGGAGGGGCAAGGCAAAGGTGAGTCTGGTGGCTCTGGGCTGTCAGCGCCAGTTTTGGTACCCTGACCTCCTCAGCCTCAGCAGCAGGCTCCTGAGGTGCCTTCCTCTACACCTGGACCTGCTCTCCATCAATCAGGGGAAGGTTCTCTCTCTCTGGGCCTTCAATCCCTGCACCTGATAGCCTGGTTCTTGAGTAACTAGAATTCCAGGCTTTGGGTCTCTCCGAAGATGTCCTCACTGCCATGGAGGCATCTCGGAAAGAGTCAACCAGGAAATACTGTGCCTTCAAATGGAAGAGATTCTCCATTTGATGTTGGGGCATGGTGCTGGACCTTTGTCCTATCCAGTGGCTAGCATCCGTGATTACCTATGGTCCCGCTCTAAGTCGGGCCTTCAGTCGACGACCCTTAACAGGGCTGTCGGTAGGATTTTTTGTTTGGGGTCTGGGAGTGGCTTTAAAAAAGGGGGGGGTCCACATTCCAAAAGTGGGAGTCCCTGGAAAATTTCCTGGGGTCCCCATTTGAATACATGAGAGCCACACTCCCGTGCTCACACTGCTTGTGATGCAAGATTTTGTAGATTTGGGAGGGTGCACTCCATTAGTTTCCGTGAGGCATTTTAAACTTCATTTTTTATGTTTTAGAGGGTGAATTCAAACAAATTACGGCCACCGCTCAACTAACAAGGGCTTTGTTAGTTGAGCTGTGGCCGTAATTTGTTAGAATTCACCCTCTGAAACATAAAAAAAAAATGTAGTTTAGTATGCCCCCATAGAAACTAATGGAGCAGACAAGCACACACACATGCCCTTTACAGAATCTTACAGCTGTGCGGGGGTGTGGCTCTCTCCAGTGTCTCCCAGGGCTCTGGAAAGGAGAGTCGCGGGGACTTCAGAAAAAAAAAAAAGGAGTGTCCTGATGCACAAAATGTGTGTAAAGGATGTGGGTACTTGCATCCCTGAGAGCCCTGCTTAAGGTGCACCTGGCAGCCATCTCTGCTTACCGGGCGTGGGCCAGTCAGCAGTCGGTGGCGCAGGAGGAGGCTGTCTGGTGCTTTTTTAAAGGCCTTGACCACATTTCCTCTCCAGTGCATGAACCACCACCTTGGGATTTGCTGCTGGTTTTGGCAAAGCTCATGGGTAAGCCATTTGAACCTATGCACAGGTGTGAAATGTCTCACTTGTCGTGGAAGACCGCCTTCTTGGTGGCTATCACGTCAAC
Source organism: Neoceratodus forsteri (assembly GCA_016271365.2). Taxonomy (NCBI): domain Eukaryota; kingdom Metazoa; phylum Chordata; order Ceratodontiformes; family Ceratodontidae; genus Neoceratodus; species Neoceratodus forsteri. The sequence goes on from CM028138.1 coordinate 413,783,369, forward strand.
CAGAAGGATCAGTGAGCTCCAGGCGCTTTTGGTGGTGTCTCCTTACTTGGTCTTCCACAGGGACATGGTTGTCCTGCGCCCCAACCTGAAGTTCCTTCCAAAGGTTGTGTTGGATTTTCACCTTATCCAGGCGATTAATCTTCCGGTGTGTTTACCATCTACACCTCAGAGGCCAAGCACAGGGTCCATACTTTGTACCTGCGGCAAGCGCTAGCCCATTATAGTGAGTTGTTCTGTGGTGCATTGTGATAAATCTGTTAGTACATGTTTGTGTGGTCAGTAGTTCTAATCCAGTTTATTGAGACATGATAGAAACTTTCAAATACCTCAAGGGAATCAACAAAGTCCAAGAGGGTAGCATCTTTCAGAAAAAGAGATGTGCAAGAACAAGGGGGCACAATCTGAAGATAGAGGGGGGACGGCTCAGAGGTAATGTGAGGAAGTATTTCTTCACAGAGAGGGTTGTAGATGCATGGAACAGCCTTCCTGAGGAGGTCGTAGAGTCAAAATTGGGGGAATTCAAGAATGCATGGGACAGACATAAGGCAATTCTAGTGGGGGTTAGGAGGAAGTAGGCTGTTGGTTAACTAGGATCAGCAGCGTATCCGTTAGGTAGGAAAATGGGCAGACTAGGTGGGCCAAGCGGTCCTCATCTGCCATCAAATTCTATGTTATTGTAAGGAGCACATGGCTGGAGTTTGGGGAGAGGTTCGCCAGCTGTTTGTCACCCATACTGAAGCCGCACCTGGCAGACCTGCAGCCAAGCAGACGATTGGCAGGTGGATAGTAGTATCTTGCATTGATCTCTGCTATAGGTTGGCAGGTAGGGAGCCTTCTGTATGGCTAAGGGCTCATTCCACCCATCATACCGCTGTGTCGGTGGCTGCTTCCAGGGATGTCTCTATCCAAGAAATCTGCAGGGCTGCTACCAGGAGGTCAGCACACACCTTCATTTCCCATTACCACATCAACGTTGAGTCATGCCGGGATGCTGGTTTTGGGGCCTCAGTTCTCCAGTCTTTGTTCTCTAAGTAGGAGGTGTGTGCCTTGCCTCCCTCCCTCCTTCAGGAGAACTGCTAGGAATCTGCCAGAAGTGTGAATAGAACATCATATCCACATCCCTAGAAAAATAGGTTACTTACCTGTAACAGTGGATCTTCCCTTGTCAGTCTTCACCATTCATTACTGCTTGGGTGTAAGCTGGAGGCACGCACCCGCCATGGGATATATTTTTTTTTTTTTTTTAAGGGAAATCTGCACCGATGGCGCTGCCCCCAAGAGCGACGCACTACGTGGTGTGCGAGGAGTGGCCGTTAGGCGCCGCAGGCTCCTCCTCCATCCCAGTTCTGTTTCTCCCTACTGGCCGAGGCTGCACCTGCCGCGCGAGTTTCGTGTGCAAAGTACGCCACTAGGGCCTTTCTGCGACTGCTCATCGACACCGCCTGCGACCTCAGTCCCAGTTCTATCCCGACGCCGTAAGTTGATCTTGCCGAGACACAGCCTTGCAGCAGGTTACACCATTAGGACTGAAGCCGACGAGCGTCAGGACCGGAAAAATTCTAGCTAGCTATCTTCAGCGAGGACCTCCCGGCGTCGGTCCGCCTCCCGGCGTCAGGCGTAGTGCATAAGGGGTGGTCCGCCCCGATTCCCCAGTTCTTTCCCGCCGTCGACTTGCATGTCTCGACCCTTCGGTTCAGCTCTAGCGCGCGACGCGTGGTTAAGTTCTTTCCTATGGGAAATTTGGATTTCTTCAAGCAAGTTTTTCTCTGATGTCCTCTCCGACCTCCGGTCACTCTTCCAAGTGTGCTTGCGGGAAACAGATCCCCTTCAAAGACCCCCACACGGCCTGCGTCCGGTGCCTAGGCCCAGACCACGATACTCGGGCCTGCTCCTTCTGCCAGGGGTTTAATAGCAGAACCCAGATCCGACGCCAGAAGGCCCTTCGGGCTTTTTTACTGGAGGAGAAGCTAAAGACCATGTCTTCCAAAGGGGAATCCTCAAAAAAGACCCACAAGCACGCTGAAAAACTAAGGGAGAAGGCCCCTTCCAGGTCCCCCTCCAGGGCTTCGGACTCACGCAGCTCCGGTTCCAGGTCCGACCGCTCCCCCTCCAGGGCCAGCTCTCGGCCTCCCCCGGCTGCAGTTAAGAAGTCTTCCTCTTCTCAGGCCAAGACTGCCAGGCCGTCCTCATCCTCGTCCTCCAGGGCCTTGGTAAAGTCTGGGGATCGGCACCATCATCATAAGTTGGGTTCCCGCCCTTTGGAACCTGACGTCAGGTCGGCTTCCTTGCCTCCTGCAAGACCTTGGAGCTTACTTCTCTGAAGAGGCCTCAGGACCCGATGCCGGTGTGTCCGTCGTCGTCCTCTCGCCATTCATCCCTGCATGCGTCAATGAGCGGCAAATGACGCGGTCAGAGCCAACACATCGGGCCGGTGAGGGCCGGCGTCCGCTCCTCTTGAGAAGAAGAACCTGGCGCCTCCGGCCGGCGTCGGTCAGAGACCTTAACCGAGAGGAATTGACTCCAACCCGAGGACAGGCAGGCGACGGTTCTGTCGAGGCAGCCAGGAACCTCTCCATTGCCCGAGCCCCCTGTGGAGCCGACGCCGGGACCCGACGACCGTCCACCGGCGCCCGGACCATCGCCGGGCCTTTCTATAGCAGATGTGAAGGAACTGTTCACTTACTGGTGGGACACCATCAAGAAGGACATGGTTCCCACTCCTCCTCCTCTTCCTTCGATTACTGCACCCCCCTCACCTTCGGGGCCGGCAGGCCGTTTACCTCCTCCCCGGGAGCACGGAACCCCTCCCAGGGAGACCAAACAAACGGAGACCTCCGTCCAAATCCTCCTAGGTCACCCAGCCCCAGGAGCCCAGGAGACACCGGCGATCGCCTTCGACTGAGGACACGAGATCAGAGTTCTCAACATCCAGATCCCCATCTCCCTCTCTCATCCCTTCTCCGGATCCACACGAGATGTCAAGTCTCCTCCGGATGACCTTCATTCTCAGATATTATAGAGACACATCCAAGAGAACATGGGATGGGATGCGGAAAAGCTAGACCCCGAAAAGGATACGCGCAAATACCTTCAGCAGTAGGACCCCAAGCCTGTGGTGGTGCCACCCTTAGTTGACTGCTTTACCGTGGGACGCCCTGAGAGCAGCGTGGAAAGCGCCCACATTCGCCTCCCGGCGATGCCGAAGGAAAGCTGATCGCTTGTACCAAGGCTCCTAGAGAAGACCAGTACTTGATCAGCAGCCTCAGGCCGACTCTCTGGTCATCACAGCCTCACATGACGGTCCCAGAGACACAACATCTGAGCACCCTGCCACGGACCCAGAGTCCAAACAGTTGGGCGCTATGGGTAGGCTTATCGCGATGCTTCCTACCTCGCCATCAGATCCCTGAATTATCTGACCCACATGGTACAGTTTCAAAATGCCTTGTGGAACAGGGTCCTAGAGGCTGAAAAACTGCTGGAAGGTGAGCAGAAGGAGAGATGCTTCCATCCTCCGTACGGGGTTGGACGTGGGAACCCAAGTGCTACTGAGCAGCGTGTGACTCCATGGGACTCCTCGGCCCGAGCAGCAGCTTCCTGGCCATTATGCCTCGGAGACACTCCCTGGTTACAGCGTCTCCGGCTTTACCCCAGGCGTCCAGAAGAATATCATGGACGCACCATTAGAGGAGAAGTCTTGTTTGGTAAACCCTCAGAGAAGATTATTACCAGACTTCAAGAGGGCCGGGGAAGGCGGTGAGGTCAGTTCAGGCCATGTATGCCGACCCAGGCTTAGTTCCTTTTAGCAGGAACCAAAACCCCGAATTCGTGGGCAGATGCAGAGGCAGCAATCCCAGCTCCGCTTCCACAACAGAGGGCTCCGGTTTCAAGCCCAGGGAAACAACCAGCGGGCCGAAGCCAGCGTACTTCCAAGCCGGCCCAGCCAGCGGGACCCTCAGCCTGACTCCTTTCCAGCCCCCGCCCCTCAGGATCAACGGGAAATCATGGTCGGGGGTCACATTGCAAACTTCCTGCCAGAATGGCAGGATATAACCACCAGAGCAGGTGGGTTCTTCAGTTAATTAGGGAAGAGGCCACTATATCGATTTATGAAAAAATACCCTTCTAGCAGAAACTCCTTTGCTCTCCGGTACCGGGTCAGCACAAGTCACTGATCTGGCAAGAAATACTGCGCTCTTGCAAAGGAGGCGATAAGAATGCGTCAGGAGAACCAGAGAGCAGAGGATACTATTCCCACTTCTACCTGGTTCCAAAAGAAAACAGGGGACCTCGATCCGATTCTGGACCTCAGCGACCTCAGCGACCGATTGCTTCTACAAGAGATTCCGCATGGTGACTCTACCGGGTCTCATTCCCATGCTGAAGCAAGACGCCTTTGTAGTGTCTCTAGACATGCAGGACACACCTGCATATCCCTATAGCTCAGGCGCACAGGAGGTTCCTGCGCTTCGAGTTTCTCGACCACCACCTTCAATCCCGAGCCCTTTCATTTGGTCTGTCATCCGCACCCAGGGTCTTTACCAAATGCTTGGCAGTCGTGGCAGCGTCTCTAAGGAGACAGGGCCATTATGTGTTCCCGTACCTGGACGATTGGCTTCTCATGGCCGCCTCCAGAGAGGCGTTGTTGCGTGCGATCTAGAGCACCCAGGACCTGTTCTGATCTCTGGGTATCCTAATTCAACCACGAGAAGTCTCTCCTGGTACCGTCGTAGAAGCTGCAATTTATAGGTGCAGTACTGGACACCCGTTCAGGGAAAGAGCTTTTCTCCCAGGCGACCAAATGAACACATCAGATCCTCATCAGGGAGTTATCGTCGAACAAGACCGTCCCTGCCAGATCGGTCCCTTAGCTTCTTTCGAGACCTGGCTGCGACCATTCCCTACCGTCCCTTTCGCCAAGGCTCCACATGCAGAACAACTCAGTGGATGCTCCAAGGAACAATGGGATCAAAGGCAAGACCACATGCAGGATCAAGTCAGAATCACAATACACCGTGATTCGAGACTAACAGTAGGTAGCTAGACCCGGAATTAAGCTCTCCAAGCGGGATCGGGCTCGATCGCCGCCCCGCCCCGGACGCCGCCAGGCGTGGTACATAAGGGGCGAACCGCCAGATTCCCCAGTTCTCCGCCTCGAGACTTCGCCTAGGCTGACATCGAAATGGGAGACCGAGGATCCACCGTCAGAAGACAAACGGAAAAATCCCTGAAAACAAAGGCTTAAGCCATGCCTCCTCCAGGGGGAAGGCAGGCGGGAAGGTACCTGCTGCAAGAGCTGTTCTTGAAGATCTACTGTTACGGTAAGTTCTTACGTAACTGTACTATCTTACTTCGAGACACAGCTCTTGCAGCAGGTTACACCATTAGGACTGATTCCCAAGCAGTAACGCTGTCAGAAATTTGGAGGAGGAAACAGGAAGTACATTCCAGGTCCTGAACCTGGACAGGAGACCGTAGCACCAAGCAGGCCGAAACTGCCTTCCGAGAGGCGGCGTCCAGGCTATAATGCCTGATAAAGGTATGCACAGAGCTCCAAGTGGCTGCAGCACATATAGCAGAGGTGGAGACATTTCTGAGTGCTGCAAAGGAGGTGGCCACACCCCTAGTAGAATGACCCCGGACTGTTCCCTTGAGAGGCTTTTGTTTGATATCATAACAGTATGAAATACACTGGACAAGCCAGCGAGACAGGGACTGTTTGGATACAGATTGGCCCATCATCCTCTCAGAGAAGGAAACGAAAAGTTGCTCAGAACTACAAAAAGGTTTAGTTCTGTTGAGGTAATACCTCAGGCTGTGGTGAACATCCAGGGTGTGGAGCAGAGCCTCTCCTCTATTCGAGTAGTTCGGGAAGTAGACTGATAAGTCAATGTCTTGATTTAGAATGAGTGAGGAGACCATCTTAGGCAAAAATTTTGGGTTCGTCCTCAGGGATACTCTGTCCCGGTGGAAAACTAAATAAGGCTCTATGCACATGAGAGCGTGAAGCTCAGAAATTCTTGTTGCTGAAGTAACAGCAACCAAAAATAACGTCTTCCACGGCAGAAAACGTAGCTCGCAATCCACGGCAGGTTCGAAGGGGGGGGAGCGTTCTTGTTCCAGGACAAAGAGCAAATCCCATGGAGGCACAGGGTCCCTAATGGGTGGCCTGAGGTGTAACACCCCTCTCAGAAATTCCCGAGAGGCGTCTAATTGTGCCACTGTACGATGTCCCACCGGAAGGTGGTAGGCAGAAATGGCACAAAGGTGCACCTTGACAGAGGAGTATGCTAGACCCGAATGAAAGAGGGAGAGCAGGTTCCAACACCACTCCCACTGGGCAACCTAAAGGGGAAAAATCTGTGCTCGCGACTTACAAACAAAACGGCGCCCATTTCATGGCATATGTCGCATGCTAGCTGGCTTTTCTGGCTGCGGAAAGAACTTCTGCAACTCTTGCGAGACCCCTGGACGCAAGATAGCTATGTCTTAGGAGCCATGCATGCAGGTTCAGTGAGCGTAAGTCCGGTGGACTAGTGAACCTTTCTCCTGAGACAGGAGATGGGAGCTGAACGGCAACGGAGCGGGGTTCCCGGATAGCTGCATCAGCAAAGGGAACCAGATCTGTCTGGGCCAGAACGGGCCACCAGGATCATGATTGCATGCTCCCGCGCAGTTGTGAGAAGAACTCTCTGGATTAACGGGAAAGGAGGGAAGCGTAGAGGAATCTGTCCGCCCAGGAGAGGACAACGCTCCCCGCAAGAAACACCAGGCCCTGGATCTAGCGAGCAAAAATTGGGCAGTTTTATGTTGGATGGGGATGCGAATAAGACATGTCTGAAGTTCCATAGAAGAAAAAGATCCTCTGCTACCTCTTGAAAGAAGTTCCACTAAGTGGACTCTGGCCTGGGAGCCGACTCAGACCGCCTGGCAATCGCAGTTGTCCACCCGGGAACATGCACAGTGATCAGATTTGCGCGTGTCCCTATTACCCAATCCCACACCCTCAAGGCCTCCTGCAAAGGGGGGAAGAGTGTGCGCCTCCTTGTTTGTTGAGGTATATCACCACCGTGTTGTCTGTCTGAAGCAGAAGAGTACACGGTGGGATTACTGACTGAAAGGCCTGCAGGGCATAGAGAACCGCCTCATCTCTAGAACGTTGATATGGAGATGAGCTTCCATCGGGTCCATGTACCTGGGACTTTACCGCCTAGGTGTGCCCCCCACCCTAGACCCGAGGCGTCTGTGGTGAGGGTTACCTCCAGGGACAGCGCTACGAACGGGACGCCCATGGAGAGCGACCCTGGGACTATCCACCACTGCCAGTCTCGAATCATGGTGTTCGTGATCCTGACCAGATGCTGCAAGTGGTCTTGCCTTTGGTCCCATTGCACTTTGAGCATCCACTGAGTTACCCACATGTGAAGCCTTGCGAAAGGGACGGTAGGAATGGCCGCAGCCATGTGTCCGAGCAAGTCAAGGACCGATCTGGCAGAGACGGCCCTGTTCGACGATAACTCCTGATGAGGGATCTGATGCGCTCAGCTCTGTCGCCTGGAAGAAAAGCTCTTCCCTGAACAGTGTCCAGTACTGCCCTATAAACTGCAGTTTCTCACGTGGTACCAGGAGAGACTTCTCGTAGTTTATTAGGATTCCCAGAGATCGGAACAGGTCCTGGGTGCTCTGGACCAGCAACAACGCCTCTGAGGCGGCCATGAGAAGCCAATCGTCCCAGGTACGGAACACATAATGGCCCTGTTTCCTCAGAGGCCTGTTACGACTGCCATGCACTTGGTAAAGACCATGGGTGCGGATGACAGTCCGAATGGAAGGGCTCGGAATTGAAGGTGGTGGTCGAGGAACTCTAAGCGCAGGAACCTCTTGTGCGCCTGAGCTATAGGGATATGCAGGTATGCGTCCTGCATGTCTAGAGACGCTAAGAAGGCGTCTTGTTTCAGCATGGGAATAAGACCAGGAAGAGTCACCATGCGGAATCTCTTGTAGGCGACAGACACGATGAGGTCGCTGAGGTCCAGAATCGGACGGAGGTCCCCTGTTTTCTTTGGAACCAGGAAGAAGTGGGAATAATATCCTTGTCCTCTCTGGTTCTCCGGGATGTACTCTATCGCTCCCTTTTGCAAGAGCGCGAGTACTTCTTGCCAGATCAGAGATTTGTGCTGACTCGGATACCGGGAGAGCAAAGGAGGCCTCGAGGGTGGCTTTTCTGCGAATTCTATATAGTGGCCTCTTCTGACCAACTGAAGAACCCACCTGTCGGTGTGGTTATAGCTCGCCATCCGGCAGGAAGTTATGGCGACCCCCGACCTTGATTCCCGTTGATCCTGAGGGGCGGGGCGGAAAGGAGTCAGGCTGTGGCGGCAGAGGTCCCGCTGGCTGGCCGGCTTAGAAATACGCTGACTCGGCTGGAGGGCTGTTTCTCCTGGGATCTCACGGAAGCCGGGCCCCTCTGTTGCAATGTGCGAGCAGGACTGCTGCCTCTGCATCCGCCCGCAGATTAGAAGCTTTGGTTCCTCACGAAAGGAACTAAGCCTGGGTCATTATGGCCTGAACCGACCTTACAGTCCCGGCCTCTTGAAGTCTGGTAATAATCTTCCGAAGGATTACCAAACAAGACTCTCTCCGAATGGAGCGTCCATGATATTCTTCTGGGCGTCAGGGTAAAAGCCGACAGCGTAACCAAGAGTGCCTCCAGAGGCATACGCCAGAAGCTGCTATCGGGCGATGAGTCCGCCGGAGTCGTCACGCTGGCTCGTAGACTTAGGTTCCACATCCGAACCCGTGACGGAGGAGCTGAAGCATCTCCTCCTTCTGCTCACCTCGGCAGTTTTCCAGCCATTTCCAGACCGTTCCTAAGCGTTCTGGAACTGAACCATATGGGTCAAATAGTTCAAGGATCAATGATGGTGCAGGTAGCGGAAGCATGCGTGCGCCTGCCAGCGATCCGACTGCTTGGACTCTGGGTCCGGTGGCAGGGTGCTCAGATGTTGCGGCCTCTGTGACCGGTCATGTGAGGCTGTGATGACAGAAAAGTCGACCTGAGGCTGCTGAGCCAAGTACTGGTGCTTCTTTAGGGCCTTGTACAGCGATCCCAGCTTTCTTGGCATCACCGGAGCGAATGTGGGCGCTTACACGCTGCCTTAGTGGCGTCCACGAAAGTGTCAACCAAGGGTGGCACAACAAAACTTGGGGTCTTTTGCCGAAAATATTTGGCGAGGCGTATCCTTTAGGGGTCTAGCTCTTCTGCATCCCATCCCATGTTCTCTTGGATGTGTCTCATAATATCCGAGAATGAAGATTAGTCCGGAGATTTGACATCTCACGTGGGTCCGGAGAGGGATGGAGGGGAGATGGGGAGCTAGATGAAGATACTCTGATCCGTGTCCTCCGTCGAAGGCAATACGTCCGGTGTCTCCTGGGTCTCTTGGGGCTGGGTGACCTAGAGAGGATTTGAGCGGAGGTCTCCGTTTTTCTGGTCTCCCCTGGGAGGTTCCGAATTCCCGTGGAGAAGGTGGCGGCCTGCCGACCCGATGGAGGGGGTGCAGGAACGGAGGAGGAAGAGTGGGAACCATGTCCTTCTTTATGGTGTCCCACCAGTAAGTGAAGAGGTCCTTCACTTCCGCTAAAGGAAAGGCCAATGACGGTCCGAGGCGCGGTGGGGCGATACCGTCGGCTCCACACAGGGGCTCGGTGTGGCGAGGTTCCCTGGGAGTCATGCACGAGATTACCGCCCGATCTGGTCCTCAGGCTGTGTTAGATCCTCCTCAGTCAAGGTCTTCTGACCGGCGTCGGTCGAGGCGTCAGGGCCCTCTTCTCCAGGGGCGGGCGCCGGTCCCCACAGCGTCGCTGAGGGAGCTGGCTTAGCAGCGATGATGTGAGCCAGGCGGCTCCAGGGATGCACGGCGCAAGGCGACAGCGGCGCACCCGGCGTCAGATCGAGAGGTCTCTTTAAGGAGGTGAGCTCCAGCGTCTTGCGAGGAGGCAAAGAAGCTGACCTGACACCGGGTTCGAAGGGCAGGAACCTGACTTGTGATGGTGATGATGGCGATCCCCAGACTCCATGCAAGGCCCTGGAGGGATGAAAGCGAGGACAGCCTGGCGGACTTGGCCTGAGAAGAAGGCTTCCTTACCACAGCCGGGGGAGGCTGAGAGCTGGCCCTGGAGGGGGAGCGATCGGACCTGGAACCGGAGCTGCGAGAGTCCGAAGCCCTGGAGGGGGACCTGGAAGGGGACTTCTCCCTTCGTTTCTCTGCGTGCTTGTGGGTCTTTTTTGAAGATTCCCCCTTGGAAGACATGGTCTTCAGCTTCTCTTCCAGTAAGAAGGCTTGAAGGGCCTTCTGACTTCGGATCCGAGTACGACTGTTAAACTCCTGGCAGAAGGAGCAGGCCCGGTATCGTGGGTCTGGGCCTAGGCAATCAACGCATGGCCGATGGGGATCCTTGAAGGGGATCTGTTTCCGCAAGCTTTACTTGGAGGAGTGACGGAGGTCGGAGAGGACATCAGCGAAAATCTTGCTAGAAGAAATCCAATTCCCGAAGGAAAGCACTTAACCACACGTCGGCGCTGGTAGACTATAATCAAGGGTCTAGAGCATGCAAGCTGACGGTAAGGGAAAGAACTGGGAATCTGGCGGATCACCCCTTATGTACCACGCCTGACGCCGGAGGTCCCCGCTGAAGATAGCTAGCTAGAATTTTCCTGGGGTCCTGACGCCTGCCGGCTTCCAGTCCTAATGGTGTAACCTGCTGCAAGAGCTGTGTCTCAAGTAAGATCTTGTATTTCTAACTACCTAGATTCAGTTCACCATAAACACCTGGGCAGACTCTAGCAGTCCCAGGGAAGAAGGGATGAGGTGCACACCCAATTAAGAGAAACAGACTGGATGGAGTGAGGTCCCTAACACAGCATCCCAAAGACTTAACATGGTGATGCTGTAGTGGGATTGTGTTGTGGGCACAATGGACCAGGTAGAAGCCCTGCAGATCTCCTTGATAAGGATGTACCTTGCAGCAGCAACAGAGGCAGCAGTATGCATGGTGGCATGTGCCTTCAACCTCTTGGGCAGCTCCTCCCCAGTCAACCCGCAACACAGATCAATGCAGGAGATTTTTTTTAACCTACCCTTCTGCCCCTCCCCTGCTTCCTGTTCTTAGTTCCCCACTCATTTGTTCTTGACAGTATCCAGTGAACACTGCGGCAGTATAAACATGTGGTCAAAAACTGTGCCAGCAAAACAGCATGCACGGTTTCAGAATTTATATATGCATGTTTTTTCACCACACACGTTTTCTGCTGTATGCAGTGTGTTTTTTCACCACGCATTTATACTGGTGCGGTTTTGACCTAGACCCGTCCTTGACTGTACCTGGATATCTTGCCCTTATGACGTCTGACTACTGTACCTAAATACAACCGTTCTCTATCAGTGTGTGATATGATTTTGCTTACCACTTCACCCTAAAACTACTTAAAATCCACGTCCTTTTTGTGATTCTCCAGTACCCCTTCATGGTATCTTCAGTTTTTCTCTCTGTCTTTACCCCACCCTTTTGTGTATTTTTGTCAGAGGGCTATTTGCATGTTGTCAAGTTTTTTTTCCAGTCACGTGTTCCAGTGTGCTATTTTAGGAGCACCTCATTTACCCTAAGCTATTTATTTTAGCTGCATTACTTTTCGCCCTCCACTCATGCTTTCTATCCAGCAGTTCTCATGCTGTTAATGCTTTTAACTTTTTGCTTTCATCATGCTTCTTCTTTGCCGTTTTACTTTGCTTCTTGTTATATTTGTTTTTCAATCTGGGATATGGAATACTGTATAGCAGCATATTTTCATGGGCATTTTATTTTCGCTATATTAACAAAGGATTTTTGAGCGAAAATAAAACGATCGCCAATATTTCTTGAACACATGACTGTATAGTGAAGTAATATCAAGAAAGCCTAAACAAACGGGAAACAACGCTAAGTTAACTGAAACATGCACTCTTTATTTAATGAATGTAGTAATACAGTAAATCATAAAAATGTCTTAAAAAGTCTTAAGCAGATAACAACGATCGTCCTGTAGTTCTACAGTATTCATTCGTTCTGCAGTGCTGACGGCGGGGCTGAAGGTCTGCCCCTATCACTGGTACCAGCAGTGGAACCACAATAAAATTAAAAGACTGCAGTCAACACAGGCTAACATTGAAGAAGCTGCTGCTCATAGAATAAACATTATTAGAAACACTACGATTAATTCTTGTGCTTCATGCATTCAGCAATGGAATTCTGGCACAGTAGGGCTACATGGCTTTCTCTTAAGCTCTGTGAGCCCGTGCTTTCAGTGCAGTCATCAACAGAGGTTCTGGCACAATAGTGCTGGGGGGCTTTCATTTGGCTCTCTCTGTGAGCCGTGGCGATACCTGCTTCGTGAAATCCACGGAGCACGTTATCTTTTCAATGTGACATTTCCAAAATACTGTCCTGCAGCCATTGAGCATGCCTGTCTTTTAAAGTCTGCATGCTCAGATCCACTTTCAGTTCGCCACCGTTTATGATCTACTGAGAAACGATATCAGCATACCACACAGTGAACGTGTTCTTCAGAATGTCTTTCAGAATTTTATTTATTCAAATGTCCAGCGGCTGCAAGGCTTCCATGCACGAATATTGGAATGATCTGGCAGCTCTCTAGTTTTTCAAGCACTGGCCTGGTTGTGTGGCCACGGAACCTCCTCCAGTAGCCCCAAACTTTTGCATGCAAGTCTGCAGCAGGGCACAAGCACACTGTCAATATAATGCAGCATGGAAAGCACGGAGTGTGATGTGCCAGTCTTGGGAGAATTTGTGTTGCATTTGTTTTCCCCTGATAAATGATTTGTGGAGGAGGAAAACACCGGCAAGTGTGCATGCTACGATTAATAAGATTTGCCTCGTCTCCCGGACCCAGCAGTGCAACCTGCTTCGAGCCAGAAGCTGCCATAACCCACTTGAGATACAGGCATCATGTTGATGCCTGTCTCATCCAGATTAATAAGTTCAGGAGGGATACGTTCTTGGGCACAGGTTGAACTTATGCGCCCCCAAAAAAATCAGCTTTCAACTATGGGAAATCTTTCAGAGTTTTTTGGGCTGCCTTGGTCCCCTTCTGTTTACTTTACCCCATCTAGTGTAGAAAAGCCTAAACCCAGTTTGTGGTCATATTGACATGTCCGCCATTCTCGGCCCGTACGTTTGGTGAGCTGGCTTTGAGTATGCCTAATGCCACTGTGTGCACTACTCGGGCATTTACAACAGCCCCCAAACACGTAAACATCCTTCTACATTTTTAATCTGCTCCTCCACGTCCTCCATTAACAAAGCCAGTCTCCCACACAGCTTTCTGGGCAACACTGGGGAAAGCAGTTGGGTCTGGTGTGGTGTGCAGCTGTGTCAAGAAATCAGTCTTGAATTTATGAATGGTGCTTTCATTGACTTGCTTTCCGTATGCACCGTAGTACCGCACAGCTGCCATCACACTGTTTTCTGTTGCATACCGCTTGACCTCAAAAACCATGTCTCAGGGAGGTAGGTAGCATAGGTCATGGATGGCTTTTTGGGGGAGCTGGGGAAAAAGTGCCTGAGGTGGCAGACAGCTCCCTTGAAATGAACTTTGCCATGCTGCTTTCAACACCGAACTTCTCTGCATGATCCTCTGGGTCCAGTGCTTCCAATTCGAAAGGATAGTTCCGTTTGCATGAGTTGCTGTTGATCCAGCGTAGCAATGACACTGTCTCCAGTACAAAGTGAGGGACAAGACTGAACAAAGCAAAGGTATGGGACCTTTACAGAGCAGAAAGATGTTCAAGGTGTTGTTTTACAATCACAGAGCGATTGAATCGCGACTTTGATAAGTGATTGGTTACTGTTACGGTAAAGGCAACCTTAGCAGAACACAGGCGAACGCGAACAAGTACTAAATCTCTGACTGCGCTAGATACAGCTGGTGTGATTTTAAACTGCTATACAGTAAATGCGGTACTTTTAGATATATACATCTGCCAGACCTGACTGTGCAATGATATGTTCTTTTAAATCCCAGTACAAAGTTGCACTCTATGCCTTTAAATATTTAAAACAAATAGCAACTTTATGTATGTAGCTACTCCCCGAGAGACTAAGCTATGAGTCGAAGTGCAGAGGATTGCGCCACAGCTCTCACTATTCATGAAGAGACCATTTTTTGGCTTTTGGCATAGTTTTGGCTTTCTGTAACTGATAATTTTGACTTTATTGTTTGATAGTACTTTAATCTCCGAGTGTGGCTTCTTTGAACAGTTGCTTCAGGTTGTCTATTAATGAATCATCTGCCTGGCTGTCTGTCTACCCAAAGTGTCTTCAGAATAAGTGAGGAACAGCTGGCAAGCCTCAACACAAACCCCTGCCATGAGCTCCCTATAGTATGGTAGTGCCCTGTTATGTCCAAGGAATGAAGGGCACTCTCGGCCTCTGACAGTTGCAGCTAAGGAAATAAGGTGGTGAGAATGAGCACCTGGCTGTGGTGAAACTTCGAGATCACCTCTGGCAGGAACTTCACAAGGGGGTGAAGGACAAACTTGTCCTTGTGGAAAACCAGATATGGATACTCTTCAGAAAGTGCATGGAGCTCACTCAGCCATCAGGCCAACGGGATCACGTTCAGAAACACAGTTTTCCACGACAAGCATGACATCACATTTGACCATAAGCCAATGGTTTACTCGACAGCACCAGGGATAAGTCTCACGGTGGTGGAGGCTCTCCCACCAGAGAAGACAAGTGGTCCAGGCCTTTGAGAAAGCGCCAAGCTATTGTCTCCAGAGTCAAAACTGGCATACCAGCCCATGCCCAGTACAACGAGATGGTAGTCGGGTTCACCTTTAGGGATGTGGCTCATAACCCAAACTAAAAAAGGAACCACTGATGATGCACACTACGGGACAGCTGAGGGCTCTACTTCTGTCCTACACACCAGTGCTAAAACACTGTCCACTTAAAACAGTAAGTGTTACCAGTGGCCTCCTTCTGGGATGTCTCCAGCACTTAAGAGGGCATCCTCAATGAGACCCAGGGCATGGAACTCTGGCCGCTCAAGAACCAGGAGGATAGGTGCAGAGACTGCAGGTCTGGATGCTGGACTGTCCCCCATCTTGGCAGCAGGTCGATGGTCACGGAAGCTGCCAAAGGGGCCTGCTGTAAGGCAGAGAGATCATGGTACCAGAACTGGCATGACCTGTCTGCAGCTATCAGGATCAAATCTGCCCCATCACATGCGCCTTGAGACCCGCCTTATAGAGCAACAGGAATGGAGGAAGGCATACAGAAGCCCCAAGTCCAGGACAAGAAGGCATCCCCACCATAATAGGTCACATCTGAAGGAAGCAGGCACTAAACAGCCTCAGTTTTCTGTTCTCCGAAGAAGCAAACAGATATACAAGAGATGTGCCTAACGGAGCGAACAGCTGTGAAACCGCTTCCTGGTGTAGGGACCACTCATTCAACATTTCTCCCACATAGCAGACATCATCCACCAACTAGCTGTCCTCCCCTGCGATGTGAACTGCAAGCAGGTCTGCACGCAGGCCCCAAGCAGAACATGTGCAGAATGGCCACCCTTGATTAGAATGCTCAGGATAATACACTGGCAAATGTGGTCTGATTCAAGTAAATTCAGAAACTGAGGATTTGCAGGTAGAGCCACCCTGTCTCTGTGGAAAATCAAATAAGGCTCCTTACACACCAAGGCCAGAAGCTTGGAAATCCCTCGAGCAGGAGTAATGGTAACTAAAAAGAGCGCTTTCCAGGAAAAGTAGAGCAGGTTGCAACTCGTGGCCAGTTCAGAGTGAGTTTCTCAAGAATGAAGTTCAGATCCCATGGAGGAACCGGGTTCCTGACTGGGGGTTTCAGATGGAGAATTCCTTTCAGAAAGGTTTTGGAAACATCCAGCTGGGCCAAAGTTTTGCCACTCACCAGAGTGTGGTAGGCAGAAATGGCAGACAAGTGGACCTTCAGAGAAGAGTAACTAAGGCCATGGTCAGAGAGATGCAGCAGGTATTCCAGGACCTGTGGGATAGGGCAAGAGATGGTGGATGCCCAAATGGAGAACCTCTTCCATTTCATAGCATATGCGGTTCTCGTGGATGGCGTCTGGGCCTCCACAAGGATTTGCATCACTCTGGAAGAGACCCCAAAGCATGCAATAACTATGTCAGCAGGTGCCACGCATGAAGATGAAGGGACTTGAGGCCCGGATGGACTAGCTTGCCCTGATCCAGAGTCAGTAGGTTCTGACAGAGGGGAAGAGGAATCGGGAGGCTGTACCCTCAGCTGCTGAAGCAGAGGAACCACACTTGACGAGGCCAATAAGGGGCTAGAAAATCATATGAGCCCCTTCTTGCTGTAGTTTCAGAAGCACCCTCTGCAACAGCAGGAAGGGAGGGAAGGCATACAAGAACCTCCCAGTCCAGCAAAGGGACAGCGCATCTCGCCAGGAAACACCATGCCTGGGAACGAGCAAGCAGAAACTGGGTAGTTTTGCGTTGGATGGGGAAGCGAACAGATCGAAATCTGAGCGACCCCACCGATCGAAGATATCTTCGACTGACTGCCTTAGTTCCCACTTGTGTGCCCTTGCACAAGTGCGGCTGAGAGTGTCCGCCAGGATGGTCTGAATACCTAGGACGTCCACTGCCGTGAGCTGCAGGCTGTGCTGTATCGCCCAATGCCACATGTGCATCGCTTCCCTGCACGGAGGATACAACCACGAGCCTCCCTGTTTGTTCAGGTACCAGACCACACCGTCTGTCTGTACCACGAGGCGCCCATAAAGGAGAAGAGGTAAAAAGCCCGAACGGCGATAGTACAGCCCGGATCTCTTGCGCACTGATATGCAGAGACAGCTCCTGCTGAGACCAGATCCTGTGTCCTGGGATCACCCAGATGAGTGTCCCAGCCTTGACCAGAAGTGTCCGTTGTCAGGGTCTGAGCTCGGGGGGCGGGCCTGAAAAGGAACCCCTCGGGTGAGACTGATCAGATTCTGCCACAAAAGAAGGTCCCGACACATGGGGTTAGAAACCAGGATCCTGTGATCCAGGTTGTCTGATTTCTAGTCCCACTGGACCCTTGACAGTGGGGATAGCCGCTGCCATAAGACCCAGAAGGCGCTAAGACGGAACGGGCATGCTACATGGTTGGTGCTGCCACTTGGATGGCCTGCGGATGCAAGGTTTCCGCTTGGTCCAATGGGAGACGGCCTGACCCTGAACAATATCCAGCACCACCCCAATAAACTGGAGGCATTGAGATGGGACCAGGTGGGATTTGGGATAATTCACTGTAATTCCCACTTGCTGGAAAAGGTCCAAGGTAGCAGTCAGAGAGGCCGCCAGGCTGTCCCTCGATGGTGCTGACAGGAGCCAGTCATCGAGGTACAAGAACACATATATCCCCTGACAGCATAAAGGCACTGCCACCACTGCTGGGCACTTAGTAAACACTCTGGGTGCCGAGGAAAGGCCAAAAGGGAGCACTTTGAACTGGAAGTGTTCCCCCTGGAAGGAAGAGTGGAAGAAGCAGCGGCGGTGGGAGGAAAAATCAGTATATGCAGGTATGCATCTTACATGTCCAGTGCACAAAGCCAATGTCCTCGGTGAAGCAGTGGCAACAGACCCGGCATGGTTAGCATGTGAAATCTCTTGTACTCTGCATACAGATTTAGCGTGCTGAGATCCAGATTTGGACAGAGATCTCCCATCTTTTTGGGGACCAGGGAGAAGTGGGAATAATATCCCTTTCCTTCCTGGGCCTGAGGAATGGGCTCTATGGCTGACTGTCGGAATAGCCTGAATTTCCTCCCTTTTGAGAGAAATGTGATCTTTTGGGTAGTGAGAGAAACCTGGAGGATTTCTTGGAGGTCGCTCTGTGAATTCGATAATATGGCCTTGAGAGACTAGCTGAAGGACCCAAATGTCTGTAGTGATTGCCTCCCACCCGCTCAGGTGGTTGGCGAATCTGCCCCCTACTGGTTCCTCTGGAGCTGGTGGCGGAGGCTGGGGACCCTGCAAGGAGTCAGGAGGCAGAGGGGGTGTGGGGGAGCATCGTCCCGGCAGTCCGCTGAGACTTGGTTGGAGGGGTGGCCTCTGCCGAAGGCGACCAACATTTGTTCTGAAGTCTGGATGGCTGTTGTCTATTCTGGTACCTTGGCTGGCGATGAAAAGGCTGCTTTGGCTTGGTATTGGAGTCATACATAGATTGGACAGAGCACAGTGCCTTGTCGCAGTTCTGTAGCTCAGTAATAATATCTTTGACGTCACCCCAAAAAGGACAGGTCCTCTAAAAGGGGCATCCTGGATGGCTGCCTGGACATCTTAGGCCAAACCAGATACCAGCAGCCAGGAGTACCTACACATGCTGATAGCCGTGGTGGTACTGCACGTAGAGGCGTCTACTGCATCGTATGTCACCCTAAGAGAATGATGGCAGGAGATTTCTGCTGTCCTGACTGGGCAATCTTAGTTTTAGCCTCGGAATCAGGCAAGGCCTCAAATTCTGACTTCAGCTGACCCAGGATAGATTCCTGGTACACAATCATGTGTGCCAGGTAATTCAGTGCTCTAAGGGCCAGTGTGGAAGACGAATAAATTTTGTGCCCTAACTAGTCTATCTGCCTCGAATCCTTGTCTGGCTGTGTTTGCTCATATGTTTAGGCTTAGCCATACGGTTGTGGGCATTAATGACCAGAGTCCGCTTTTGGGTGAGAACTAAGGAGGCCTTTGCCCTCAGGGGCTTGATAAAGTCTGTCGGCCTTCTTGGCGACCGCAGCCACCGATGAAGGCTGCTGTCAGACTGTGGAGGCCAGGTCCTTATATGGTCCAACCCACGTAGGAATGAGCGGTGAGGACAGCTCCAGCATATCAAAGTGTTCAGCCAACCTCTTACGCTGGGGGTACTGATCCTCAGTCTTCCACCCATTCTCCTCCGAAATCTTCCGGGAGGATTTCTGTGAAAGAGGGGTCCTTTGAAGGGGACTTGGGAAGGCCTTTGGGCTTGGGATCCTCCTCTGGAGGGGTCTGAAAGCCCGAAGAAAAGGAGGCGGAGGAGTCAGAGTCCGAAGGGTTTCTGTCCAGGGACAGAGACCGTGGGAGCAGGATCTCCTGCGCTGAGACTGTGAGGCCCCTGTCATTACCAGCTACTGCAGTAGGGCGTGAGGCCTGTCCCGAGGTAGAGGGGGCGAGACTCCACTGGTGAAAGGGACCTCGGTGTAGGGTCCATGCGCCGATCCAACTTGGAAACCAGCTGTGACTTGGCCTCAGACCACCAAGACTAAAGGGCGCCCTAAAGTCCACCTGAGATTGTGGCAGTGGAGGCGGGGGCTGATAGGTGGGTAGGCTGGAAATTGATAACCTGGTGTTGTGTAATGATAACCCAGTGTGCCATAATTTGAACAGCGTGGCGTGGGTATCCTGGCATTGGAAGACCCAGTGAAGGCCCCAGTGACGGAGCAGAGGGTCCTAATGGAGGTCCTGACAGCGGGTAACCTGGTGAAGGCCCAGAAGGAGGGGCCGTGGGACCTGACTGGGGCCCTAACGGAGGTGAGAAGGCTCGGTAACATCAGGTCTGACGCCATCCACCACCAGGGGAATTCTGCATCCGCCTAAAGGGATGGGAGCGTCCACCAGTCTGGGGGGGGGGGGTGCTAGGAGAGACAGACTCCTGAAGAGGTCCAGCGTTGGGCGTTCTAGCCCTGGGATCAGGGTGTTATCAGGCGGATACTCCTCCAACTCCAGCTCAGAATGGACGGGTGAGCCAGGAGTCTCCACCAGGGAAGGAGGATTCCGAGACAGAGAGAGAACCCTCTGGGGAGGGCTACGACAGGTGTGGCAGCATGTGCTGATCCGGAGGATTACCATCAGGCCTGTTATCAGGGCCCTATGAAAGTGCAGTGGCTGAGCGGATGCCAGAGGATCTGGCATGCGGCTTATCAGCCTGGGCCAGATGGCCGTCAGAGAAGCTGATGATCGACTTATCAGCCACACAACCAGACTTAGGCTCTGTTGTTTTGAGGGGCCTAAGGGTGGTGGAGCTCTCCAGAACATTGGAGGCCGCCCGAACTGTAACCAGCTCAGGCGGGGGAACCAAGGGCTGCTCTGCGGAAGAGGAAGCAAGCTTGGCCGGAGGAGCGGTACCCGCATCAACAGAAGGCTGCTCAACGCCTGCAGCCCCTGAAGGAGGCCATGGGCGGGAAGGAGACCGATCTCAGTCCTGGTGCTTCTCCTTGGCCTTCCTCTGCTTCTCATGGGAGTCTTAAGAACCTCCCAGGGAGGAGGACAATCCCTGCAGCTCCTTCTCCATGAAAGCCATCTTCAGTTTGAGAACGTGGGCTTCCAGGGTCTGTTGGGTGCATTTCCATGTGGCCAGGTTGAAACTCTGGTAGGCCTCACAGTCCTCGGTCTTGTGCTCAGGTCCCAGGTAGAAAAGACAGAGGGAAAGGCCATCATTGTGCGGGTGCTGAGTGCCGCAGGGATCACACTTGTTCTTATTAGACTCGGGAAGGGTCGGGAAGACATGCACGAAAAGTATTACTTTCTATACTATACAGAATAAGAAAAGAACGACAGAAATACTTATCCAAAAATAGCGGTAGGCTGGAAGAAAACGCTTCCATGAGGTCCAACGTACGCAGGCTGATGGGAAAGAACTGCAGAGGCGGGCATAGGAACCGCCCACTATATAGTGTCATGCTGTCACCATCATGTTACGTAGGGTGGGCAGTCCCCCGCCAGACATTGCTAGCTAAAGTTTTTAGTGTGGTCCTAGTGCTGCCGGCTGTAGTCCTAATGGTTATTACCTACGGCCAGAGCCCTCTCCAAGTAAGATTGAGAGATACTCACCTCTCTTCAATCTGGCTCCTCCCACTCGGGTGGTATCCTCCTCGGCACCACCCCATGACCTCAGATCTTACACGCTGGAGGGAGCTCAGATGGGTTGTGTGGATGTACACCATATACTGTACCACTCCTAGAACTACGATTACAGGTGAGTAACCCCCATTTTCAGGGGCGTGCATATGATGTACTAGCCACATTTCTGGTAGGCTCCTAGCAGTTCTCTGGGAGGGGGCAAGGTGCACACCTCCTATTTAGGGAAAAGAGACTGGAGACTGAGGCCCCAAAACCAGAATCGAGGTGTGACTCAAGGTTGATGTGGTAATGAGAGATGAAGGTGTGCGCTGACTTCCAGATAGCAGCCCTGCAAATTTCCTGGATAGGGACATCCATAAAGGCAGCGGTATGTCTGGTGGAATGAGCCCTAAGCCCAGTGGGAGGCTCCCTACCAGCCAACCTATAGCAGAGGTCAATGCAGGGGACAATCCACATGCCAATCATCCGCTTAGCTGCCGGACTGCCAGGTGTGGCTTCAGTGTAGGTGACACAGCTGGCAAACCTCTCCCCGAGCTCCAACCATGCACTCCTTATAGTAAGCGAGCTCTCTGGTCCAACATATGGAGTCTGTGAAATACAGTGGGAGGTTGATCACCTGGTTAAGATGACACTCCAAAACAATCTTCCGGAGGAAGTTCGGGTTGAGGCAGAGGACAACCTTGTCCTTGTGAAAGATCAGGTAAGAAGACTCCACCTAAAGCACCTGGAGCTCACAGATCCTTCTGGCGGAGGCGACAGCCACCAAGAAGGCGGTCTTCTGAAAGGGGGGTTACTAGTGAGGTACCGCAGGGTTCAGTACTAGGACCGGTCCTCTTTGATGTCTTTATAAGCGACACTGCAGAGGAACTGGAAGGAAACGTATGTCTCTTTGCAGACGACACAAAGATCTGCAACAGAGTTGATACACAAGGTGGGGTAGAAAAGGATGAAGAGGACTTAGCAAGGTTGGAGGAATGGTCAAATGTCGGCAGCTTAGATTCAATGCAAAGGCGTGCAAGTAATGCACCTGAAACAAAACAGAGACAGTACACAATGGAAGTGAGAGACTAATAACAGCAACAAAAATGGAAAGGGACCAGGGGGTAGTCATATCAGATGACCTAAAGGTGAGCAAGCAATGTGAGAGGGCAGTAAGGAGGGCTGGGGATACTGGGATGCATAGGGAAAGGAATCACCAGTAGAAAACAGTAAGTTGTTATTCTTCTGTACAGAGAGCTGGTGAGACCCCATCTGGAGTACTGTGTGCAGTTCTGGAGACCCAATCTCCACAAAGACACAGACAGGATGGAGGCAGTCCAGGAAAGGGCAACTAAAATGGTGCAGGATCTGCAACAGAAGACATATCAAGAAAGACTTGAGGAATTTAATATGTATAGCCTCGAGGAGAAGAGGGAAGGGGGACATGATAGAAACTTTTAAGTATCTCAAGGAATTCAACAAAGTCCAAAAGGGTAGCATCTTTCTGAAAAAGAGGTGTGCAAGAACAAGGGGGCAAAATTTGAAGCTGGGGGGAGAACAGCTCATAGGTAATGTGAGGAAGTATTTTTTTCACACAGAGGGTTGTGGTTGCATGGAACAGCCTTCCTGAGGAGGTTGTGGAGTCAAAAACAGTGGTGGAATTCAAGAATGCATGGGACAGGCATAAGGCAATTCTAGGGGGTGGAAGCAGGAAGAAGTAGGCTGTTGGTTAGCTAGGATCTGCAGCTTATCCATTAGGTAGGGAAATGGGCAGACTGGGTGGGCCAAGCGGTCCTTATTTGCCATCAAATTCTATGTTTCTTCCACGACAGGTGACACTGCACACCTATGCATGGGTTCGAACTGCTAGCCCATAAGCATCGCCAAAACAAGAAACAAGTCCCAAGGTGGTGGTGGTTTATCATGCACCGGTGGGGAGAAGTGGCCAAGGCCTTTGAAAAAAGCATCCGACCACCTTCTCCTGCATCACCTTCAACATAACATGCCTAGTATGCAGAGATGGTTGCTAGGTGCACCTTGAGGGTGTCTATCGAAGGCTTGACAGAGAGGGACAAGAAGTAATCCAGGATGCTAGCCCCCGGGCAGGCCAAGGGATCCAACTCCTTGCCCTGGTACCAAATGTAAAATCTCTTCCACTTGAAGGTGTGGCACTGGTGAGTCGACTCCTTCCAAGAAGCCTCAATGACATGGAGAACCTTGTCAGAGAGACCCAAAGCCTGGAACTCTACTGCTCAGGAACCAGGATGTCAGATGCAGGGACTGAAGGTCTAGGTGCAGGACCTTCCTCTGATGGCAAGAGAGCAGGTCTGCACAGAGAGGCAGTCGCCACGGGAGCCTGCTGATGAGGCTGAGGAGACTGGGGTGCCAGAACTGGCATGACCAGTCCAGAGACACCAGATCTCATACACCTTGTCCCTCTGAACCTTGAGCACCACCTTGTGGATCTGGGGAAAGGAAGGCAAGGCATAGATGAGACTCGCAAAGGCATCCTCCAGCAGTGTCCCACACTGAGGGAGGTAGGCACAAAACAGCATCCGCTTTGCGTTCTCCTGGGAGGCAAATAAGTCAACCCAGAGAGTGCCCCAAAGGGAAAACGGGCAATCTACTACCTCCATGTGAAGGGACCACTCACGAGATGCCTCACCTACTCGGCTGAGGGCATCTGCAAGCTGGCTAGATACGCCGACCACATGAATTGCCAGAATGTCGGCACCCAAACTGAGCACGAGGGTCCAGATGTAGAGTGCTTCCCGGCACAAGGTGTGGGGATGCATCACGCCCAGCTTGGTGAGGCAGTATATGGTCGTCATGTTGTCCGACTGGACTTGAACGACCTGTCCCTGAACTGTCAGAGCAAAGGTTATCAGAGAAAGGCGCACAGCCCTGCAAGTACAGCAGGTTGATGTGACATCGGGACTCCTTGGGGGTCCAAAGCTTATGGGCTCCGTTGTTCCACAGGTGGGCTCCCTAACACGCCAGTGAGGCATCAGCCATGAGGGTGACCGCCAGTTCTGGGGGGACAAATGGGACTCCTTCCTGCAGATGTTCTGGGATGAGCCAGCACTGGATGGTGTCCAACATCAGCTGCATCTTGGAGACTGGCTGGTCGAGGTGACCTAGGCACTGAGACAACTGGCAGGCCAGCTCCCACTGCAGTGGGTGCATCGTCCAGCGGGCCCATCGGACCACACTGGTGCAGGCCACCATGTACCCCAGAAGGCACAGGAAGTCCCGAACAGAGGCGTTTGCCCAACCTGAAATGACCGGGTAAAGGAGGTAAGATCCTCCAGTCTGTCCACCAGAAGTTGGGCCTTGGCCCAAAGGGAGTCCAGCTTGGCCCGGATGAACTGCATGACCTGCGATGGACTGAGTTCCGACTTGGCCTTGTTGACCAGGAGGCACACAGCCATGCAGGTCTGGATGGTCAGACCTCTAGACCGCTCCACCTCCTCTCCGGAGGAACTGGTGGCGATCAGCCCATCGTCCAGGTAAGGATACAACCGGACACCTCAGTGCCTCAGGAAGGCTGCCACCACTGCAACGTGCTTGCTCAAGACTCTGGGAGCCGAGGAGAGGCCGAATGGCATGAAACACAGAAGTTGTCGGCAGACAACGACTGCTAGGCTCATCCAGTCAACCTGTAAGCCCTCCCTTTGTTTGCCGCCTCCGACTACTAGATCAATGGCTTTCTCCTCTTCTTCCCACTTCTAGGGTTCCCTTATGTCTGCCCCATACATGTTTAAATCCCTCCAGTGTGCTCTCTCCCACCACCTCCTGTGGCAGACCATTCCATGTGTCCACCACCCTCTCTGTGAAAAACTTCCTCACATTTCTTCTTAACCTGCCACCTTCCAATTTCATATCATGCCCTCTCGTTCTCCTCCTCCTCCTCTATTGGAAGATGCTGTCCCCCTATATCTTGTTTATGCCTCTAAGGTACTTGAATGTTTCTATCATGTCACCCTGATCCCTCCTCTCTTCCAGTGAGTTTCACTGCATTGTAGGGATGGGCTGCTTGAGTTTTACTGCTCCCGCTCCCCCCTCCCCCCCCCGTAGTTTAAATGCTCATCATGAAGTATTTAAATAGTTCATTAAGGACTGCCTTCTCCTCACTGGACGGATGCAGTCCATCACCCTTGTACAGGGCCACATCATCGCAGGTGGATCCCCAGTCCCCAGTGAAGTCATACCCCTTCTTGCTGCACCAGATCTTCAACCATATACTGAAGCTACGGATATGAAGATTCCTGTCCCTCCCCACCATCCCACCCCACGGACCAACTGCCTCTATGAAAATGTCACAGAGCTTTTCTACCTTCCCAAGGCACCCTCCCAACACTCTGAAGTCCTCTTGCACCTGCTCCAAGCTTGCCTTGCTGTTGGTCAGGTCATTCATTCCCACGTGGATAATGACCTCCAGCCCCCCGTCCTCCTTTCAGCGATCCTCCGGATCCGCTCCCTCTCCCTCCAAGCTGTGCCTCCTAGAAGGCACTCGATTTCTCTTTCCTCCCTGCTATCTGTACCCAGCTTCATTCCCCGGACAACTGAATCCCCCTCCAGGAGTAACTTCTTCCCTTGGGGTCCTCTTCCTCCCGCCACTGGGTCTCCCTCCTGAAGGACACTGGCCTCCCCCTGGTCGCAGCCTCGGGTTCCCTTGCGGGACTCTCCCGCTCCTCCAGAACAGTATAGGAGTTCCTAAGCAGGACCGGATGGGGGATATGCCTCTGACTCCCCCGTAGTCCACCCCACGCTGTGTCAGTGGCTGGGAACATAGTGGCCACTCAGTGAGGGCGAAGGTCTCCAGTACTCTTCCCAGCTTGGCCCGGAGACTGGCCACCTCCATCCTCAGTCCAGAGAGGTGCCTGAAAATGGGGCAGCACCACAGTACCCAGAATGTTCTTCTGAAGACTGCTGTTCCACAACAACTGCACCACTCCCTGCATCTTTCTCTTCTGCTTTTATTCCTTCCCCTTTTACCCTGTGGTTACTCTTAATCCCTGTAAAGGTTTTTTTTTTTTTTAAACTTATTTATACTTCTCCTCTTCTCTTTACAGAATGGTACACCCCTTGTATTGCTGTCTGTACATCAGAGAGTTTACTTATTGTACTGTTCTTCCAAATTTCCCCTGTGCCCTTGCCAGAAGCAAAACAATCAGTTAATTCAAGCTGGCTCCACAGAATCTATGCAGGAAGGCAAAAAATAAAATCACCCTCTACACAAACTGAACCCAATTTTTCAGGTACCCCTCTGCGTTTGGCTTGATTCTGCTATCACAAAGTTAGGTTACCTCCCTCGTTAGCCTTCCCGTACTATGGTCCCCGTTCCCCGCTCTGTCCACGCTCCTCTTTTTGCCCAAAAGACTTCAACAAAAGCCCACTTTAAGCTCCATGGGTCTCCGATGCACTCCCCTTCAGTCGTGGTCAATAAGCAGATTAAGGAGCAAGCAGCTGTTAGCCCTTTTTATAGCTCCTCTGTGGAATTTGTCATTTGGCGCCCCTTTATCTACTGGCTTGTTGAAGTCCTTGTTTGTGGTGCCAATACTAGGACAGGATGCCTTCCGAGTGGAACCGTAGGAGCTGTTGGTGGGATGGACAGATAGGGATGTGGAAGAAGGCGTCCTGGCGGTCAAGAGAGCAGAACCACATGTCCTGCTCTAGGGACGGAATGATCTGTTGCAGTTTCCATCCGGAAGTTACACAGCCCAAGAAATTTGTTGAGGTCGTGCAGATCCAGTATGGGTCGCCAACCCAACCCCACCCCACCCGGGACACAGGCCATCACCTTCTTGTGGAGAAGCTGGGCAATGTCCTCCCGAAGGGCAGACAACATGTACACAGATACCATGGTCTCCTGACGGGCACGGGCTTGGCAGGAGAGCCACAAACTCCAGAGGCAATCCTCAACCAACCACCCACCTTGAGCACTCACCTGTCTGAAGTGATGGAGGACCAGGCAGAAGCGAAATGATGGAGCCAACCCCCAAAGGAGGTCCGGGGCTGGACAGGATGGGCAGGATAATGACACTCCCTGACCTGTCGCTGGGCAGGCTTGGAGGTGGAAGTGGGGCTGGTAGAGTGAGTAGTGGAACTGCGACCTCAGGACTTCCTGGTGCAAGAGGAGACTGGTTTAGAATTGGGTTGCCAAGTCGACTGTTGCCCCGCAGGAGGTTGTGGTGGTCTGCCTGAGGGTGCAGAATAAGGCTGAAACTTAAAGGGCTTCTTGCACTGTTTCTGGCCCTTGACAGCTTTCTGAGACGATGCAATGAAGTCCAAGGTGGTGATGGACTTCTTTGTGCATGTGTGAGATGTTCATCAATGCCAGGCCCAAACAAGTAGGTGCCCAAAAAAAAGATATGTCTGCCAGCTTGTGTTTTTGGCTGTAAAAGTCGAAATTCTCAGCCAAGTCCTGCAACACACAGCCACTGCCGGGGCCACAGACCTGGCACAAGAATCATCAAAGTCCAGGGCCATTTGGAGCAGCTGCTTGGCAACTGCGCTTACCTAGTTGCAGACCAATTTGACAGACAGCTGCATGTTAGCCGGGAGCCGGGGATAACCTGGTCCAGCGCACCCAATAGAACATGGGCAAAGCTGGCCATCATAATGGCCAAACTTGCCTGCTGAAGGCCTAGGGACGAGGCCACGTAGGCCTTTTTAGCTGCATAGTCTACTTTTTAGGCTACACGTCAGGGGGTTCAACAACCTGCCCGCCATTACCTGTCCACCGAGTTGGCAACCAGCCCTTTGGCAGAAGGGTGGTCAGTGAATCCCGACAGAGACCCTGTAGGCATCTGTGAACCATACGGGCCACCGGTGTCTGGCAGGGGGTGGGACGCTGTCACAGCTCCAGGGCGGAACCAAGGATGGCCTATGCTACAGGGAAAGCGGCCACAGGAGATTCATCCCTCTCCAGATCTCCATCAAGCGGTACTACGCCCGCTTCTGGACAGGTTCCAGTGGCATCCCCATTGATTCAGAAATCAAGCGGCGCAGGACCCCGAAAAAGGTAGGCCCTTGTGCCGTGAATAGATTCTCCACGGACTGATGGTCGAAGCCAGGGTCCGGTGAGAATGCAGAGAAGAGTCCTCCAAGTCAGAAGTCTCCTTGAACACTGGCAGAGCACCCAAGTCCCCGATGACAATGCCAGGTTCATTGGCTTGCATGATTTTAACCAAGAGCTGACCGGGGAGCCCAGCTACTGTGTGCAGCGTTTCTGGAGGGGTCCCCAACTTAGGCTGCGAAGGCTCCACCCAAATGGGTGGAGAGACCGGTGTCAGCCTGATCGGAGGGGGCCGTCTCAGGCTGTGGTTCCGGCAGCCAAGGGAGCACCGGAGTGGGCTGATGCATACGGCCTGTGCAGAGAAGCCACTGCTGTCACAAGAAAGTACAGTTACATAAGAACTT
The DNA here is from genome assembly GCA_016271365.2 of Neoceratodus forsteri. Taxonomy (NCBI): domain Eukaryota; kingdom Metazoa; phylum Chordata; order Ceratodontiformes; family Ceratodontidae; genus Neoceratodus; species Neoceratodus forsteri. Next base: position 413,811,709 of record CM028138.1, read on the forward strand.
ACCATGTAGATCTTCGAGAGGATCTCTTGCAGCAGGCCACACCGGTAGGACTCAGCCTCCATGCACTAGGACCACTCGGAAAACTTTCTAACTACAGTAGCAGTCTACCAGAGTGGCTGCTCACCTGCGATGTCACTCTCTGACGTTGGCCTATCCTATAAGAATGGGTAGGCCCCACAGTCTCCTCAGTTCTGCCGCCAGAAACCAAAAATAGGAGCCTGTTAGGGGAATAGAGGAGGTAGCTGAAGTAATCATAGAGCGAAAAGGAAAGTAGAAGAATCTCAGCCATGGAAGATGAGAGCTAGACAGAAGGCCAAAAGGCCACAAGAAAAGAGCAAAGTGGGGGAAGGACAGAGGGAAATGCATGGCCTGCTGCAAGAGGTCCCCTCGAAGATCTACTGCTATGGTAGGTTCTTATGTAAATGTACTATCTTACTTCGAGGGTATCTTTTGCAGCAGGTCACACTGGTAAGATGAGTCCCAAGCAGTTCCGGCAAAGACTGACAGACAGATCTGGTGGTTGGCCAGAAGGACCTATGAGACAAGGCCTGGTAAAACAGCCAGGCCGAAATTTGTCCTGCGCTTAGAGATGTCCAAACTGTAATGTTTGGTAAAGGTATGGACAGTGCGCCAGGTAACAGCTGCACAGATCTCCGCAGCTGAAATATTACAGAAGCATGCCACGAAGGTGTTCATACCTCTGGTGGAGTGGCCAGGAACCACACATGGAAGTTCCTTACCATGTGTCCTTTAACACAAAACAATATAATTAGTCAACCATTTGGTTAAACACCGTTTGGACAATGGAATGCCTCCTTTCCCAGGGGTGAAGGAAACAAATAATTGTCATGACTTCCTGCAGTCCTCTGTCTGGTGTGTACAGTACCACAAAATTCTATGCATGTCCAAAGTATGGGGCAATGCTTCCCCTGGATTGGCATGCTCAGGATAATACACAAGCAGGTGGATGGACTGATTCAAAGTGAATTCAGACACCACCTTAGGAAGAATCTTAGGACTGGTGCCCAAAGACACACTATCTTTGTGGAAAATCAAATATGACTGCTGAAACATGAGGGCCTGAAGCTTGGAAATCCTTCAAGCAGTAGTAATAGCAACTAAAAATAATGTTTTCCATGACAGATAGTGTAGCTTGCAACATGCGGCAGGGTCAAATGGAGACAGGGAGAGCTTTTCTAACAAAAAATTGAAGTTCTAAGACGGGATCAGATTGCAGATTGGAGACTTCAAGTGCAGGATGCCTCTCAAAAATGTGCGAGACACATCAAGCTGAGCCACAGTACAACCATCGACAGGTATATATAAGCAGAGTTGGCAGAGAGATGTACCTTGATGGCAGAGTACTTCAGATCAGAGTCTGATAGGGAAAGCAAGAACTCCCCAAGATCTGATTCACCAGACAGGTGAAGGGGTCTAAGTTGTGTGATGCAAGCCCAGAGAACAAAATGCTTTCATTTAATGGAACAGGTGGCCCTGGTGGGTGGTTTCCTGGCTGTCACCTTAGGGGACACCCCAAGGCTCACAATGGCTATGTCCTCAGGAGCCAGGCATGAAGGGGGAGAGATCTGATGTCCAGATGGACCAGGGTGCCTTGTTCCTGGGAGAGCAAGCCTGTGCAAAGGGGAAGGGGCACTGGAGGTTCCACTGCCAGCTGTTGAAACAAGGGGAACCAGATCTGATGAGGCCGGATTGGGCGATCAGGATCATAGCTGTCCCTTCCATATGAAGCTTGATCAGAACCCTCTGAAGGGGAGAAAGGAAGTATAGGAACCTCCCTTTCCAAGGGAGGGACAATTCGTCTCACCATAAAACTCCCGGACCTGGAGTAAGCGAGCAGAAAAGCATCAGTTTTGCATTGAGTGGGGACGCAAAAAGGTCCAATTCTGGACAACCCCAGCGGTCGAACAGGTCTTCCACCATGGACATCAGAAGCTCCCACTTGTGAGCGAGACTGGCTTAGGCTGTCTGCCAAGACGTTTTGTTCGCCAGGAACATGCACGGCACAGTTCCAGGCCGTGGTGTATGGCCCAATAACACACTCTCATCGCTGCCCAACACAGACAGTAGGAATGAGTTCCCTCTGTTTTTTTGATATAATGGACCATGCTGGAGTTGTTTGTTTGGATCAGCAGTGGACCCAGGGAGAGCTAGGTCTGGAAGGCCTGCAAGGTATATAGAACTGCTCGCATCTCCAGGACATTTATGTGGAGATCCACCTCCGCCTTGGACCACGTACCTTGAGTCTGGTGGGCCCCCAGGTAAGCACCCCAGCCTTGGCCCGAGGCATCTGTGGTGAGGATCTGCTGCTGCGGAGGAATAAAAAAACGGCACCCCTCTCAGGAGGTTGCTGCGCTCTAGCCAACACAACAACACCCTCCTGACTGGGTTTGAGACAAGGACTGGCTGTTCCAGGTCATCCGTGCGCTGGCCCTATTGGACCTACAGGGTCTCTTGAGAAACCCTCATATGCAGCCTGACTAGAGGAACCATAACTATCGCTGAAGCCATGAGACCCAGGAAGCACAGAAAAGCCCAAGCTGGGACATGTCAGCTGGAGTAGAGGTGATAGGCTTGGTCCATCAGGCACTCCGCTCCGTCTTGGAGCAGGAAGGCCATCCCCTGGGCCACATCCAGCGCCGCCCCGATGTACTGATGTCATTGGCAGGGGTCAGAAATGACCTGGGCAGAATGACAGTGATTCCCAAATCCTGAAACAGGCAGCAGGTATGAGAAAGGGTTTGGAGCAAATGCTCTCTGGGCAGGGCTGCTAGCAGCCAGTAATCCAGGGAGGGGAAAGCACAGAACCCCTGCCATCTGAAGGCAGCTGCCACCACTGCCAAATACTTGGTGAACACCCAGGGGAGGCTGAAGATAAAACAATCTCAGGGCTCTGAACTGGAAATGGGCTCCCTGAAAATGGAATCTGAGAAATCATCTGTGGGAGACGAAAACCTTAATATACAGCTAGGCATCCTGCATATCCAGGAAGCAAATCCAGTCTGCTTGGTGTAACAGTGGTAGCAGACCCTGAAGGCTGACCATTCTGAACCTTTTCTATTGGATGAACAGGTCCAGGATGGTCCGGAGGACCTCACCCATTTGGAAACCAGGCAGAAGTGGGAGTAAAACCCCTTCCCTTGCTGGGACTGGAAAACAAGTTCTATGGCCCTTTTTCGAAGGAAGGCATCTACTTCGTCCCAGATCAGAGGGACGTGACCTGGAGGGTACGAGGACTGAACTGGGGAATTGTCCGAAGGCCGTGCCAAAAGTTCTAGGGGATGTCCATGTTCTATCAGCTGCAGTACCCAATTGTCTGAATTGATCTCCTGCAACTTAGCCAGATGGAGGGAGAAGCAACCCCCCCCCCGACCACCTCCTACTTTTCTAGAGGGAGGGGGTCTGGCAAGGAGTCAGGAAAGGGGGGACAGCCGCAGCCGGGGCTGTGGGAACTCCCTGAGAGTTCCTGCCGGCGGAGGCGGTGTGGTTGAGCAGAGCAGCCACCGTTGCCCGCCGCCTTCCATGAAGTTTGGCTGAATCCCAGGTCTGTCTGTGGGTAGCCTGATGAAAGGGCATCCTCTGCATGGACTTGGGTTGTATAAGATGCATGGAATGGACCCATCTCAGGGTGCATCCAGACACCGGTAGGTGGGAGAGGATATCTTCCACGTCCCCCGCCAAACAATTTGCACCCTCTAAAGAAGACATTCATGAAGGACAGCTAAACATCTTGGGTGAACCTGGACACCAGAAGACAAGAATGCTGGCGCATGCAAATGCAGGTTGCTGCCGTCCGGGCCAACACATCCACAGTGTTGTAGGCTGCTTGGAGCAAGTGGGTACTGACGTCAGAGGCCGACTTGAGGGAACCCATGGCCTGCTGCTGGGCAGGGTCGTCTAGTAAAGATTGGATGGCATCAATAGCCTGATCCCACAGGGCATTTTGATACTGAAGCATGTAAGCCAACTAACTGAGGACGCAGATCCCCAGAGCAGAAGAGGCTAACGCCTGTTTGCCCAAGAGGTCCAACCGACGTGACTTATCAGGTGGCAATGGGCTCAGATACTTAGGCCATTTAGTGCTGTCATGAGTGGCGTTTATCACCACAGAGTCCACCTGCTGCTGTTCTCCGAGAAAAGGTTTCCCGGCCAGGGCATGGTACAGCCTACTGACTTTGTTTGGACATGGCTAGAATCACACTGGGCCAACAACAGGCAGCCATGGTGGCATCCTCATAAGTGTCTATGAGAGGAGGGACCACCAATAGAGGAGTTTCTGGCTGTCAAAAGCAGATGACAAGCCGGCGTTTCTCCAGATCCTGCTCCTCTGCCTCGAACCCCATGGCCTTTTGGATGTACCACATAATGGATGTAAAGGATAGGTCATCTGGAGGAGACTTAGGGAGACACTTCAGAGGAGCCTGTAGATGGGACAGGCCAACCGCTGACACAGACATTGTCTCCCTCGTCATCCTGATCGTCGTCAGCAAGCAGACTGAGGTCAGGGTGGTTACTCACCCCCTCTTCTGTGGGATGCCTGAGGATACGAGTCAGCCTAGAAGGCAGTGTGGGGCGTGGGGGCACTGGAGTGGACGGCCCTGGAGAAGGCTCCTGGGGGGTGGTGGGCATGGGACCCTGAGGCTGGAGGACCTGCGATCTCATAAATCCCCAAAGGGATGTGATCGGCATCAGTCCAGTGGGAGCTGAGTAAGGACAGACCCATGTTGGTCCTGATGGTGCCGGCTGGGAGCAAAGCTGCACAGGCCCTGCAGGCACTGAAAGCAGGTAGATCAGTGTTGGAATAACAGATGCCAGTTAAGTATAGGCGGGCGTAGGCCCGAGAGCCAGTTGAGGCAAAACTGGCATAGGTCCAACAGGCACCAGAAGAGGAAAGACCGGCGAAGGTACAACAGGTGCTGGCTGAGGGAGAACAGGGGCCAGCGAGAGAGGAGCCCTGATAGGTGAAAGCAGAGGGCTTTGACCTGGGGAGGCACCAGTATCTTGTAGTGTCTGTCCCAAGGCCAGAGGGCAGACCCCATGAAAGAGGCCATTACAAGAGTCATGGATAGTGGGCAGCAGTTAGAAGAAGGCCCGGCATCCACTGAAGCTGTGCCGGCTGAAAAAACACCGGTAAAGACAGCATGCTGTGTACCCATAGATAGCAGAAACAGAAGGCTAGAGCACTCTGGGCTATTGAATGAAGTGTCTCCAACTCCAAGTGAAATCAAAACAGGCATTCCTTTATTCAAATACAGTGTGTTACAGACACCATGCTAGAGGTTCTGTCCCCAGAACTTCATCAGGGGGAGTTGTAGACTTGCTTCATTCAACAGCCCAGAGTGCTCTAGCCCTCTGTTTCCACATTGTACTACTACGTTAGCATACCCTGTGTGAGCATGGTGGGTTCTTCCAGAGACTCACCTGCCTGCAATGTACTGAATTGAACTGTGCCTGTAGATAGCAAAGGCCTAAGCAGCAGGGGCTGGAAGGCCAGGAGCAAGTCCTGCCCCGAAAGGCCTCCGCCTGAAATGGTAACAGTGGTGGGAGAGGGCACTGTCAGTAGCCCTATACGTGAGAGAGCGTACGAGGCTGACGCCCCGGAGGAGGAAGGGGGCTTATCCTGGTCCTTGTTCCGGTGTCTGTGTTTCCCACTAGCCTTGTCCCAGAACTTTGATGACTGGCAGCCCGAGGACTGAGGTGGAGAGACTGAGGAGCTCCTGGCCTGCAGCTCCCCTTCCATGGAGGCGACCTTCTGCTGCAGGAGAAAGTTCTCTAAGGTCCGCTGGCGGCGGCCTGGTTGAATCTCTGGCAGATCTGGCAGGCTTGGATGTTATGAATTGGGCCTAGGCAACAGACACAAGCAGAATGGCCACCCTTCTCGAGGAGTTGTTTTCAGCAGGCACACGTGGTCTTGGAGTGATCCGAGGTCTAAGTCGGTTTGGAAGACATAAAAGGAGAAAAACAATGAAAAGGAACTACAGTGAGAAAAATAACACAGAAAGCGCATGAAAATGGAGGTTGACTGACGCTGCAGTGGTTTCCAGAGGTGTGACGTGCATTGGCTGATGGCAAGAAAAGAACTGAGGCTATGGGAGCCGCCCAATCTTGTAGGATAGGCCGATGTCAGAGGGCGACATCAGAAGTGGGTGGCCTTCTCTGGTAGACTGCTAGCTAGAAAGTTTTTCGTGTGGTCCCAGTGCCTGGTGGCTAAGTCCTACCAGTGTGGCCTGCTGCAAGAGATATCTTCAAAGTAAGATCTCCTCATATCGGCACCACACCTTAAGGTGGAGCCAATCCTCTCCAGAGGACGAAGAAGAGGAGGAGGAGGAATATCAACAACGTAATTTTGCCAAGGGTCGAGAATGGGACTGACAGGAGCATCTGGTGTCCCTTGACCTGTGAGATCTCAACCTGGACCTTGATCGATGGCATGCTGGTTGTTGGGGAGGAGAAGTGGGGGAAATCAAAGGATGACTGGGCCCTCCCCCCCCAAAAGGCTGAGCTGCCAAAGCGAGGGAACCCACTCAGCAGGCTGATCTGACCCTCCCTGGGACAGGGTAGGAAGGACTGGTGTCTTGAAGAGGGAGTCCTCCCCCTTGTCCTGTGACAACGGGTCGACAGGGTCGAGATACTTCTTGACCAGCTGGTCGACCTGCGTTTCAGCCGACAAGCCTGATGAGGTCACCATAGGACTAGCCGCCTGAAGCTCTGCAGAAGTGTCAGCCGAAGCCGACAACTCAACGGCTGTAGAGCTAGCTTAAGCGCAGGAACAAGAGGCATGAGCCCTCTCTCGATCCCACAACCTATGCTGGGACTTCCTGGACTTGTTCAGAGAAAATCTGGACCCCCAGGAAGGGCCTTCCCCAAAAGTGGGCAGGGACTGACATAAGTCCTGGAATGCACTAGTAAAGGAGGCGCCCATGCCCACTGGGACCAAGGCAGACGAAGTCGCAGTGGCCTCTTCGAACCCAAGTGGCTGTTATGGAAACCAACTTACAGGCATCCTTCAGCTTAACCAGAGGATCCCACTGATCTGGGCAACCCAAAATAAGGCGAGTGTTAGTGTCCTCCAGGGTGGAGGTTTGAGTAGCGCACAAGCCGCAGGCCTGCGAGTGGTGCTGGACGCCCAAGCAGTACACACTCGTGGAGTGCAGATCGGTACGGGACATCTGCTGGGCGCAGGGGGGGCAGCACTTAAATCCGGAATCGGTATTAGAATTGGATTGATCTATTAATAAAGCGAAAAGGCATTCAAAAAGCTCGAAGACCAAAGTTTGCAAGTTAAAGCCTACACCTAGCATGGAGCTGCGATGGAGGGAATCTGACGCTTCCAGCAAAAAGGAAGAGCTGACGTCACAGGGCGGTGCCCAGGAGGATACCACTCGGGTGGGGGCAGCTTAAAGACCTTCTAGCCCAGTTTTAAAGGGAAAGGATTTTGCCAGAAGTGTTGATAGTACACCATATCCACACCCTCTAGAACAATCATATGACACAGGGTTAGTGTCACCCCAATATCGGCATTATCTGTGCAAGCAAGGCATGTCATTTACCTTGTTTGACAAGACACTGCCAATATTAGGGTAATGCCAACCCTTTGTCACATGACTGTTCAAACCCAGAGGAATACCACAATGTGATTTACCATGGTGTTTGAGACTCTCATCCCTGATTTTTCATTTCCCTACTTTGCACACTACCATTTCATTCCCAAATAGATGCAGTAACCTAATTTATTTGCAATTCATTTCCTTACTCTTTGGAAAAGATATCTAAAAGCAGATGCATAGTGACACTCACTACACCAGACCTGCAGCTTACTTTGTGAATGAACTCACGAAGCACCTATAAAGTGATGTACACTGCGCCAGACCTGTAGCTTTCTTTGCAATCGACCCTGCGGGCCACTTACAGAGCACCTGTATGATACTCAATGAATCAGATTTGCAACTTGCTTTATACACTTCCCTGAAGGCCATATGCGAAGCAACAGTATGGTTGGGCAGAGGGCTGGACCTGTAGCTTGCATCACATAAGCCCTAAGCAAAGCACTACACTCATCAGCCAACAAGAAATGTGCCAACTGGGTGTTCGTGAGGATGGGTATTTACTACCCTGTCCCTCAATTTTAATGAAAAAATATTAAATAAAAATAAGTGTCAGAAAAAAAAACCTGACAAAAAAAACCTAAATAAATGAAAACGAAATCCTTGCACATTTTATATAAAGGACATGTGTGTGTGTGCGTGGTCATTTTTTGAAAAAAATTTTTTTTTTTTTTAAACCAAATTTGCAAGTTCGGATTCTTACCACCACCACAAAACTGGTAATTTTCCAAATTGTCCCCAACTCCATTTTCAGAGACATCTTTTTTCCCCCTTATAAAAAATCTAAGTCCTAGCTTTGGGACCTGACTTTTTTTTACTTTTTTTATTTCTGCAGGAAGAGAAGCACGTCAATGGACATTTGAAGATCGCGTTGTGAGGCATGTGGGCACAGTCTGGGAAGGAGAATGGCATCGCTGCTACATGGTGGGTTAAGGTAAAGTGTTTTTTTACATGGGTAGGTAGGTGGGTGGGTAGCAAAATGTGGCCCACAGGTGGGGGAGGGTTTTGCATTAGGTGGGGGCGGTATACTGGAGGCAGGATTGGGCACCCACCACCAGTTATTACAGATTGCATGGGCAAGAAAGTGGGTACTGGCAGAGGGGCTGGGCACCCGCTGCTGGTTGTTTTACATATAGCATAGCAGGAGGGGGTACCAACAGTGGGGTTGGGCAACCGTCACCAGTTCGTTTTGAGTTCGGGCGAGGAAGGGGAAGGTTAACACTAGAGATACCCCCCCCGACTACTGGACGTACTTGGGGGTTCTAATACCAGTGGAGTGGATGAGTTCCCAACTGCTGGCAATCTAAGGACAGCACGGACCATTTTCGTAACTTAAAAACTTCACAGACCAGCAGTTTTGAGTCACAAAAATGAGAACTCTGTCACAAAACTGAAATAATGTCAGTTTCACAAAAAATCCAGTTACCCTTAAATGTTGAAAAATGTTTGCATATGGGCAAAAAAAAAAAAAAAGAAAGAGTACTCACCTGTAATAGTAGTTCTAGGAGTGGTATATGATGTCCATCCATTTCTGGCAGTGTCCTTTCCCCTTTAAGGCTTGCCGAAAAGTCTTCCAGCTGGCTCCTCCCACTCACCCGAGTGGTAACTCCCTCAACACTGCCCCATGACGTCAGATCTTGCCCACTGGAAGCAAGATTGGTGTGCCATTTGCCAGGGGAGGTTGGGTGGGCCAGTGTGAACGTACATCATATACCACTTCTATAACTACTGTTACAGGTGAGTAAAAACAGGTTACTCACCTGTAACAGTAATTCTAGGAGTGGTATATGTTGTTCATCCACACTTGCTGACAGGTACCTTGCCACTTTAAGATATGCCGGAAGTCTTCAAGCTGGCTCCTCCCACCACTCGGGTGGTATAACCCTTGGCTCCACCCCATGAAGCCAGATCTTAGCCCACTGGAAGCCAGGTTTGTGCATCAAAGCCAGGGAGGTCGGGTGGGTCAGTGTGGATGAACAACATATATCACTCCTAGAATTACTGTTACAGGTGAGTAACCAGTTTTTCTAGGATCGTGGATATGTTGTTCTATCCACACTTGCTGGCAGACTCCTAGCAGTTCTCCGGGAGGAAAAGGGAAGCGAGATGCACACCCCCTACTTAGGGAAGAGGGACTGGAGAACTGAGGTTCCAATACCAGCATCCCGGAGTGACTCAAGGTTAATGTGGTAATGGGAAATGAAGGTGTGTATTGACTTCCAGGTAACGGCCCTGCAGATTTCCTGGATAGGGACATCCCTAGAAGCAGCCACTGATGCAGTGGTATGGTGGGTGGAATGAGCCCTTAGCACAACGGGAGGCTCCCTACCCGCCAACCTGTAACAGAGGTCAGTGCAAGATGTAATCCATCTAGCTATTGTCCGCTTGGCTGCATGTCTGCCAGGTGCAGCTTCAGCGTAGGTGACAAACAGCTGGCGAACCTCTCCCCGAACCTCCGCTGTTCGTGCTTTATAATAGGTGAGCGTTCGTCTCAGGTCCAAAGTATGGAGCCTGTACTTGGCCTCCGAGGAGTGACTGGGGTAGAACACCGGCAGAGTAACCACCTAGTTAAGGTGGAACTCCGACACCACCTTCGGAAGGAATTTCGGGTGGGGCGCAGGACAACCTTGTCCCTGTGGAAGACCAGGTAAGAAGACTCTATGGAGAGTGCCTGTAACTCCCCAGTCCTTCTGGCTGACGTGACAGCCACCAAGAAGGCGGTCTTTCACGACAAGCGTGACATCTCACACTTGTGCATAGGTTCAAATGGTTTGCCCATGAGCTCTGAAAAACCAGCATTAAATCCCACAGAGGTGGAGGTTCACGCACCGGAGGGGATATGTGATCTAGGCCTTTGAAAAAGCGCTAGACCACCTTCTCCTGCGCCACTGACTGCTGACTGGCCCGCGCCCGGTAAGCAGAGATGGCTGCCAGGTGCACCTTTAGGGTCATCAACCGCAGCCCCTGCTGGGAGAGGGACCAAAGGTAGTCCAAAATGCTAGCCACTGTGCAGCATGAGGGGTCCAATCCTTTGCCCTGATATCAGATGGAGAATCTCTTCCATTTAAAGGCATAGCAATTTCTGGTCGATTCCTTACAGGATGCCTCAACAATGCGGAGGACCTCGTCAGAGAGACCCAGAGCCAGGAACTCTAGCCACTCAGGAACCAGGCCATCGGGTGCAAAGATTGAAGGTCCGGATGGAATACCTTCCCCTGATTGACCGAGAGCAGGTCTGGGCGTGCTGGAAGCCACCTCAGGAGCCAGGAGCAGAGGCTGCGGAGATCCAGATACCAGAACTGGTGTGGCCAGTCTGGGGCTACCAGGATCACTTGCGCCTTGTCCCTCCTGACCTTGATGAGCACTTTGTGAATCGAGGGGAGTGAAGGGAAGGCGTAGAAGAGGCCTGGGGTCCAAGGCCTTGAGAAGGCATCCCCCTGCAGCGAACCCTGCTTGGGGGCATGGAAGGCCTCAGCTTCGCCTTCACTCTGGAGGCAAATAGGTCCCCCTAGGGGAATTCCCAGAGGGAGAACAGATAGTGTACTACCTCTCAGAGGAGAGCCCACTCGTGAGATGTCCCGCCCATCCGGCTGAGGGCATCGGCGAGCCAATTCGAGACTCCTGCCACATGAATGTCCAGGAGATCTGCCTCCAGGCTGAGCACAAGCAATCAGATGCAGAGAGCTTCCTTGCACAGAGGTAAGGAGTGTGTCCTGCCCTGTCTGTTGAGACAGTACATGGACGTGGTGTTGTCCGTCTGGACTTGGACCACTTGACCCTGAACAAACGGAGCGAAGGCAGTCAGAGCTAGATGGACCACTTGGAGCTCCAGCAGGTTGATGTGGCATCGAGACCCCTGAGGGGAACAAAGCCCGTGAGCTCCGTGTTCCCCCAGATCGGCACCCCAACCCATCAGAGAAGCATCGGTCATCAGGATGACCGTCGGCCTGGGGAGGACAAACGGGATCCTTTCCTGCAGGTGGAATGGGACGAGACACCACTGGAGGCCGTCCCACATTTTCTGGGTTATACAGACCAGCTGGTCGAGATGACCTGAGTGCTGAGGCCACTGGCTGGCCAGTTCCCACTGAAGGGAACGCATATGCCAGTGAGCCCACAGGACCACGCTGGTGCAGACCGTCATGCAGCCCAGAAGACACAGGAAGTCCCGGGCAGGGTGCAACTCCCCAATTGGAAATGATTGGGCAAAGGAGGAGACAGCCTCCGCCCTGTCCGCCGGGAGCTGAGCTCTAGCTCGGCAGGAGTCGAGCTCTGCCCCGATTAACTGAATCACCTGGGCAGGTACGAGTTTCAGCTTGGCCTCATTGATCAGGAGGCCAAGTTCTGAGCATGTCTGGAGGGCCAGATAGCTGGACCGCTCCACCTCCAACCTGGAGAAACCTGCTATCAGCCAGTTGTCTAGGTAAGGGTACACCCGGACCCCTCGTCACCTCAGGTAAGCCGCCACCACTGCCATACATTTGGTGAAGACCCTGGGGGCTGAAGATAGGACAAAGGGCATGGCCTGGAACTCGAAGAGCATTCCTTCTGTTCTGAAGCAAAGGAACCGTCAATGGGACGGACGGATCTGGACGTGAAAGAACACATTATGAAGATCTAGGGAGCAGAAATGGAAATTACGTACTACCATAATTCTTGATCTTCTTGGACGAAGTCTCCACCACTCATTCACACTAATAGGAGTTCGCTGGAGGCGCTACGACCCATCAGGAGCCAAACTTTTTCAGGTGAGCCAGTGCCGAGATGGAGCCTTGAGGAAATGGCACTGCAAGCCAGGCTTGTGCAGTATAAACTATCTCGGTGTCAACCCTCCAGCCGCTCTAGGACCCCCACGCAGGGAGGTGCAGCGAACTAACCTAGAGAAAACTAACTCAAAAATCAGACATAAGGTAGTCCAAATGACCCATGTAAGAAGGGTCAAAACAAAGTCTTTACAGTCCAACCATTGAGGGAGTGAAGACCAGAAACAGAGAAGTGAGCTCGGGGATGATGGTAGATAGAATGAGTGGGAGATTTCAAAGAAGATCAAGAATTACAGTAAGTACGTAATTTCCATATCTTCCTGGACATAAAGTCTCCACCACTCATTCACACTAATAGGAGAGTACCAAGCTAAATAATCCCCACCGAGACAGGGGACAGGAGAGAGAGGAGCTCACTTTTTAGGACAGAAGTCTGTTAAGAATTGTCCTGCCAAATGACTGATGTCGTCTGGCATGGATATCCAAGGCACAGTGCTTAACAAAAGTATGCAAGGAGCTCCAGGTAGCCGCACTCCAAATGTCTGCAATGGGGACATTATGAATTTCCACCAGAGATGCTACGACTGCTCTGGTAGAGTGAGCATACACTCTGTCTTCAAGCTTGACCTGTGCCATGGAATAGCAATGGCGAAGGCATGCCACCAGCCACGCCAAAATGCACCTGATAGCAACAGGTTGACCCAGCAAGGTCATGCTGAAGGAAACAAACAGTTGTTGAGCCTTGTGAATTCCCTTTGTTCCATCTAGATAGAACCGCAAGACTCTTTTTACGTCTAGGGAATGAAGAGTACGCTCTCCCTCATTCTGGAAGTTGGCAAAGTAGGTAGGGAGGACTAAAGGTCGATTCAGATGGAATTCTGAGACAACCTTAGGCAGGAACTTAGGATGAGTCCTAAGAACTACTTTGTCCTTGGGAAATACAGTATACAGGGGGTCTGTGACCAAGGCGTGTATGCCACCAGGAAGGCCATCTTCCAAGAGAGGAATTTCAACTCGCAAGTAGCCAGAGGCTTGAAAGGTTTACGAGTGAGCATGTCTAGCACAAGGATAATGTCACAGGCTGCAACTGGACGTCTAATAGGTTGTCTGGTATGCAGAATCCCCCTTAAGAAACCTCTTAACTACAGGCAGCTGAACCAGCGACATGGAGAGTACTGGCTCATGATATGCCGAAATTGCACAAAGATGAACTCTGACGGTGGAGTATTGCAGACCTGTGTTTCAGCAGTCTAAGAGATACTCCAAGACTTTATTCGGTGGGCAAGAAAAAGGATTCCAAGAGGATTTTGCACACCAGATAGAGAAATGTTTACATTTAGCTGTGTAGGTTTTTTTTGGTGGCTGGCTTGCTTGCCGCCAAAAGAATAACTGAAACCCTATGAGAAACATTAAACCTATTCACCTCTATCTCCTCAGGAGCCAAGCATGGAGGTGAAGGGACCTCAGGCTGGGATGGACTACAGGCCCTGGGTCAGGAGGTTCGTCTGAAGGGGAAGTGGTTTCGGAGAGTTTTCTGATAGTCGGTTAATTAGGGGAAACCAGATCTGACGAGGTCAGAACAAGACAATGAGAATCATTCTGCCCCCTCGGGCCTCCAGTTTGAGCAGTATCCTCTGAATTATGGGGAGAAGAGGAAATGCATACAGAAAGTGTTTTGTCCATTGCAGCCTGAATTATCCTGAGAAAAAACTCCAGGACCTGGATTTCTGGAACAAAAGAGAGGCAGTTTTGCATTGAGTGGGGATGCAAAAAAGTCCAGGTCTGGAGTTCCCCCACTCTTCGAAGAGTGACTGAACGATGGTTAAGTCGAGAGACCACTCATAAGGATCTGTCTCCGTTCTGCTGAGACGGTCTGCCAGCTCGTTTTGTACTTCTGGCAGGTAAACTGCCACAGTCAGAGCACTGTGCTCCAGGAACCATTCCCATACTCTCATTGCTTCCCTGAATAATGGGTAAGAGTGTGCACCGCCCGGTTTGTTGATGTAATACATCACTGCCTTGTTGTCCGTTTGAAGGAGAATGTTCTTGTGACAGAGTATGTCCTTCAAAGTTCGGACTGCATAGAGGACAGCTCTCATTTCCAAAATGTTTATGTGAAGTTGAGACTCGTCCCGAATCCACGTACCCTGGGTGTGGAAATCCCGGCAGTGAGCTCCCCAACCCATCAGGGATGCGTCCGTGGTAACAGAGATCTAATGATCCAAGGGGCAAAGGGATATCCTTTCAGAAAATTGTCCTCCTGAGACCACCAGGTGAGTGACCTCTTCAGAGGTTCCGTTACCTTGATAAGAAAGGACTGAGGGTGAGTGGTTGGGGACCACTGAGTACTGAGCATCCACCGAGAGATTCTCATGTGGAGACAAGCCAAAGGTACAGTGGACATCGAGGATGCCATGAGACCCAGCATCCGCTGCATCGAGAGGGCTCGCACTGAGCTGTGCTCTCTGATGAAGGGGGCCATCTGTAAGATATCACTCCTGTGCTCCGGAAGAAAAGCTTTTGCACAGGAAGTGTCCAGAAGGGTTCCTATGAAAAGGAGCTTTTGGGAGGGCTGCAACTGTGACCTTCTGAAGTTCAGCAGGACTCCCATGGACGTGAAGAAATCTGAGGCCGTGGCTGCGGCCTCCAGAGTCTCTTGCCTGGAGGGGTTTGCTAGAAGCCAGTTGGCTAGATATGGGAACACTTAGATTCCGATTTTCCTTGGATGCACCATGAGAACTGCACAGCACTTTGTAAAAACTCGAGGCGCCGAGGACAGCCCAAAGGGAAGGACTCTAAATTGATAATGCTGACCCAACGCAGTACAGACACTTAGGTATTTGTGGTGATTTGGGTGCATGAGAATGTGCTGGTAAGGATGCCCTGCATGTCCAGGAGGTTAGCCAATTGTGCTGATGAATCAAAGGTAGCAGGGTACCGAGTTATATCATCTTGAACTTTTCCTTGTACAGAAATTTGTTTAACTTTCTGAGATACAGAACACGGCGCATGCCGCCAGTTTTCTTTGGAACCAGAAAGTAATGGGAGTAGAAACCTGTGTTTCGTTGATCCAGTGGAACTACTACTACTGCCCCATTGTTCAGAAGGCCTTGTACCGCGGAAGCAAGAAGGTCCGACTGTGCTTCAGACAGCCTGGGCTGTCGCTTGGGAGGATGATCCAGAGGGGTCTCCGACAGACAGAGAGTACCCCTCACAGATTATCCTGAGGATCCATTTGTCTGATGTTATAAATATCCACTGGTCATAGAACTGAGTCAGACGTCCTCCCACTGTCAAGGAAGAGTCCCCCTCGGCAGCTGAGGTGGGACCTGGGCCGGAAACTCAGAAGGAGGCACTAGGTGCTTTTGGGCCTTGTGCCTTCTCCTGCGCTTTCTTTTGCGGCTGAGGGGTTTGGTTTCTGTTAAAGCCTCCTCTGCCTTTGCCACGAAAGGACTGATGGTTGTGAAATGGATGTCTGTTCCCACCTCCTCGAGAGGGAGCTTGGCGGAGGTCTAGCTGTCTTAATGGCAGACCTAGTCTTCTGTGTGGCCTCTAGTGCTTGTTCCACCTGAGGCCCAAACAGATACAGACCATCGAAATGTGAAGCCATGACTTTCCGTTGGGCATCATTCGTAAAGCCCGAAGTATGCAGCCAGGAATGGTGACAGGTGCAAATGCCAGCCGACGACGACGACCGGGAAGCAGTATCGAAAGAGTCCATTGCAGCTTTAATTTGTTGATTATTGGACTCGATACCTCTAGTTATGGTCTGTAGTAGCTCCGAGTTATCCTCTGACTCGGGCAGAGCTTCTACCGTTGCTTTGAGTCAATGCCAAAGAACGTACTCATATTGAGAAAAATAGCCCTGGTAACTGGCAATGCGCATGCCTAGGGTTGAGGCAGCAAAGACTCTCTTACTCAAGGTGTCTATCTTGCGAGATTCTTTGTTTATAGGACAGGCTGTAGATTCCTGAGGGAGGACAGCCTTATAATTCTCTGCCAGGACCACAATGGCATCAGCAAAGGCCTGTGAGGCCAAGATGGGGTGATCCTTGGGAGGGGCATATTTCCTATCTATGGACTTGGCCACTGAAGGAATAAGAGCCGGATTCTTCCACACCATCTGTGAAAGAGTTCTGAAAGAGGGCTGTACCAGAGGGGTTAAATCCATAGGATTTCTGGAACATGCAGATATTGGAGACACAGAAACTTCCCAGGATCGATTTCCATGGTCTGCAGAGAATGAGTAGAATTTAAATTCTTGAGCAGAGACTTAAAGGAAAGGTCTTCAACAACAGGCTCTGCTGGAGGATTGATCCCTGCCCCCAGGGCAGAACCGGGCATCAACATCCACACCCAGCCAAAGATCCGGATCGGGCTCAAAATCATCTCCCGACAGTCCATGGGGAACTGTATAGACAGGAATGGAATGAAAAGCAGGAGGAAGAAGAGAAGGAGAAAGAATCAGAGTTGAAAACCTCTGGAAACCAGCTGGCACCTAAAAGAATGGCGCAGAGTACAGAGACGGCGCCTACACAGAAAACTGCATCGCATGGTTTGGCTAAGGAGTGCAACACCGCACACAGTGCCAATGCCACCCCCAGCGCCGAAGAGGGTGCAGACGGGTAGCGCAGCACCACACACGGCGCCGACACCAGCCCTGCCGCCAACAGGGTATGCGGCACCACGAACAGCGCTGACACCACCCGTGGCACGGAGAAGTCGGCACCACAGTCAACGGCACTGTCGCAGAAGTCTGAGAACTGCGATTTGAAGGTAAAAGATGAAAAATGGCAGGAGATAAAGGCACCAGAGTGGACCACTGCGCTGCAGCCATGTGAGGGGGTCAGACACCAGAGTGCAATGTCGACAGCACCGGCCAGCGCCACTAAGCAAAGTCTCGTCCACCCTGCCTGCCAATCCAAAACCGACAGGCCCGGCAGACCTCAGCGACAGACTGGCCAGTTTGGGCAGTCGGGAGAACCTCCGAGCCCACTGCTCCATAAGAGCAGCCCAATGGTGAAACTGCTCATCGGAAGCTCCTCCAATAGGCAAAGAGGAGCTCCGGTGTCGAAGAGGCCGGCTACCAGAGACAGAAACCAGCGATTCCAAAAGAAGCGGAGACCGGCTCCTGACTCAAACAACCAACCGTCAACATACAGATGTACCAGAAAGTGACCTCGAGTGATGCTGTTTCTTCTTTGACTGGTGGGCCGAAGAACTTGAGGTCGAACTGTGCCATGAATGGGACAGTTTCTTGTTATGCTTTCGAGGGGACCACCCACCACCCCACCCCGAGCACTGGACCATCTGTTGTCAGACCCCCCACTCCAGACAAGGAGGTGGACCAGACTCAGCCCGGCTGATTGAACAGCTTTCATACGAAGTCTCCCTACTGTCACATGCCCCACTCATGGTTGACTCAGTCAATGGAGGGATGAAGACTTCTTTCTTGTACAAGAAATTTATTAAAATATACATTGGTATTTTCATGATAAAATACAAAATAATAAAACTGAAAACTAAGCTGCTAGTTTGAAGTTTGACTCCCGGCGGATGAGCCTCATCGTCACTGAAGCACACTCGACGGTGGGAAAAAAGGAACTGGGGCAGTTGGAGGGTCGATGCAGAGACAGTTTATACCGCACAAACCTGGCTCGCAGTGCCACTTCCTCGAGGCTCCATCTCGGCGCTGGCCCTCCTCAAAAAGTCTGACTCTTGATGGGGCCTAGTGCCTCCAGCATACTCCCACTAGTGTGAATGAGTGGTGGAGACTTTATGTCCAGGAAGATCCACATTCCTTGCTCCAGGGATGGTATGATCTGAGCCAGAGTTATCATCCGGAAAGTGCGGTACCTGAGGAACCCATTCAGGTCGTACAGCTCTAGAATAGGGGGCCAGCCCCCCATCCGCTTTGACACCAGGAAGTACCTGGAGACAAACCCTGGGTCTGAAGGAGAGTCCACTACTGGGCGCACCACCTCCTTTAGGAGGAGATGGGCCAGGTCGGCTCTGAGAGCTGCCTGAGAAGTTGCGGACACCTGATCCCCCCGTGGGGTGCGGTACGGAGGGGTTTGCTCGAATTCCAGGAGCAGGCCTCGACTGACCTCTTCCAAAACCCACAGTCCGTGAGTGATAACGGACCAGTGGAAATAAAACTGGCTGAGCCGGCCCCCCACTGGAGGACCCAGGGGAGGCGTAACAGAGTTGAGGGAGGCACCCCCCCCAACCCGTCACTGGGCAGGTTTGGAGGAGGGTCCGGTGGGACCTTTCGCCCGGGCTTCCTGAAGGAAGACGCCATGAACTTGGTCAGAGGACGCCAAGTCTGAGCCTACTGGCCCTGCTTCTAGTGTTGCTGCTGGGCCGGTCTGGCCGCAGGGGTGGAGGAGCGAAAGGGCTTGCAGTTAGCACGCCTGGAGCCCTTGCCCTCCTGGGAATATGTAGTAGAATCCAAGGTGGCACTGGACTTCTCTATGCGCTGGAGGCAACTCTCCATGCCTGGCCCAAAAAGGTCAGGGTCCAAAAAGGGGACACCCTTCAACTTGTGCTGCATATCTGCAGTGAAGGTCAAGATGCGGAACCAAGCCCTGCAGCGCATGGCCACTGCGGCCGCTACCCAGCGGGCAGAAGAATTGCCAATATCCAGAGCAGTCTGGAGCTGCTGTTTGGCCACCGCCCACCCGATCCCGGACCTGCCTGACTGTGATCTGGAGGTCAGCCGGTAGATGAGGGTTCACCTCGTCCAGGGAGCACAAGAGGGCGTGTGAGAAATATGCCATGATAACAGATGAGCTGGCCCAACGAAGGCCTAGAAAGAAGGCTGCATAGACCTTCTTCCCGGAGTGGTCCAATTGCTTGAACTCCCTGTCCAGGGTTCTATCCGCGTCTCCCTTGTTTGCTTGAGCGCCGAAAAACCAAGTCGGCCACCAACCCCACCGCAGAGGGGTGCTCCGTAAAGCCCGACAGGGACCCCAAGGGCACTGCATACTTGCGGGCAATGCAGGAAGAAGGCGCAGGACAGGAAGTGGGATGCTGCCACAACTCCAAGGCTGGGTCTACAATGGCCTCAGTCACTGGGAAGGCTTCCGCAAGAGAATCCCCCTTATCCAGAATCTCTGTGAGGGGGGTATTTAGCCTATTTCTGCACAGGCTCCAGCCCCATCCCTGTAGACTTGGAGATGAGCTGAAAAATGCCCATTAGCGAGGAAGTACCCTTGTCGACAGAAAAAAAAACAAACAAGGTTTCTGCATCCACTGGACGGGAGATCATGGAGGAGTCCTCAGACTCCGAGGATTCCACATATAGTAGGCACCCCAGTCGCTCTCCACCCTCCTTGGGCGGTTGGGAGTGAGAGTAATAGACAGCCTATGGGGCAAGCCTTGAGCCAACCGGGAATCCTTGGTCAGTGCTCCAGACTTGAGCTGATCGGGTGGAGGCTCCAGCCGAATCAGTTGAGTGGCCGGCTTTGGCTGAGCTGGCAGGGCCGTAACCAGCACCTTGGTGACAGTGGCTGACGTCTGTTTGGATCCCGACAGGATCAACTGTTGCCACATGAGATCTTCGTAGCATCGACGCAACTTGCGCCAAAGCCTCTCATCACCCGAGGAGGACAAAGATGATGAGCAGCGGTGTCGCTTGCCGTGACATTGGGACCGATGATGGAGGAACTTTCCCAGACGTTGAAGCCGAGGAGCGGGACCGAGACCATCGGCAGTGCCGGCAGGGAAGCTCGACTGGAAGCATGGAAATCCTTCGCTCCGGGTCCAGCTCCTTGGATACCAGGTCCTACCCAACATTCTGGGACGACCCTTCCGAAGACACCGGGAGCACCAGCGTTCGGCAAAGAGAGTCATCGGCCGGATCAGGCGGCAACCCGCCAATCAACTCGAGAAAAATCTCAGCTAGAGAAAAATCTTGGCCGACTGGTTCGACGGGGACACTGTGAAACCAGTGGCCTCGGCCACGACTTCAACCAAAGTTGAAACAGGGTTCTGCTGTGAGCGGGACCGCATTCGGTCCCACGAACGTCAACGAGTCGACTTGTCTTTCTTCGACTCCTTCTTCTTGGAGCGTGAAATATGAGACCACGAAGGGCTCTCTCCCTTAGTCGAGAGAGACCAGCACAACTCCTTGAAGGAAGCCGAATAGGAGGATCTGAGCTGCAGAGGAATAAAGGCCTAAGCCGAAGAGGAACTCGCCATGGCCTGAGCCGCCTCCTCCTCCTCCTCGAGGGCCTTGAGCTGTTCCAACTGCTCGGCGGACCCCGCAGCTGCGGAGACCACCCAAAGGGCCTCCTTCCATTTGACCGGCGGGAAACGCTTCTCCGGTTGCCCCAATCTAAGTCAGACAGCGCGGACTTCTAGCACATTCGGGGTTAACGACCGAAAAATTCACAGGCCTGCGGATCGTGGTCTAACCTCAGGCAATAAACGCACAAGGCATGTGGATCAGTGTGAAACATCTTCTCCCCATAGGGGCACTGGCGAAACCCAGGGGCCGATTTTTCCTCCATCACAGATGCAATCGGAAAATGAGCAGATTTTACTCTAGAGAGCTTGTGGATCAGTTTTGGTAGCGAATCCGAAGATTCCGAAGCCAGGGTTTACTACACATGGGAGCGCTAAGGAGGGAACCTGAACCTTCCAGCAGAAAGGAAGATCTGGTGTCATGGGGCGGAGCTGAGAGTTATACCACCCAGGTGGGTGGGAGGAGCCGGGCTAAAGACTTCCAGCACATCTTAAAGCGGCAAGGTACCTGCCAACAAGTGTGGATAGAACCACATATCCATGATCCTGGAACCTGTTTTTCCTAGGGAAGTGGATACGATGTACTATCCACACTTCTGGCAGATTCCTAGCAGTTCTCCGGGAGGAGGGGGCAAGGTGCACACACCCTATTTAGGGAAAGAGATTGGAGAACTGAGGCCCCAGAACCAGCATCCCAGCGTGACTCAAGGTCGATGTGGTAGTGGAAAATGAAGGTGTGTGCCGACTTCAGGTAGCAGCCCTGCAAATTTCCTGGATAGTCCTGGACATCCCAGGGAGCAGCCACCGAGGCAGCGGTATGATGGGTGGAATGAGCCCTTAGCCCTATGGGAGCCTCCCTATCTGATAACCTATAGCAGAGGTCAATGCAGGACACAATCCACCTGCCAACTGTCCACTTAGTTGCCAGTCTGCCAGGTGCAGTTTCCGTGTAGGCGACAAATAGCTGGCGAACCTCTCCCCGAACTCCAGCCATGCATTTCTTATAGTAGGCTAGCACTCACAACAGGTCCAAGGTATGGAGCCTGTGTTCGGCCTTCAAGGTGTGACTGGTGAAATACACCAGATTAATCACCTGGTTTAGGTGGAAATGTGACACAACCTTCGGGAGGAATTCCGGGTTGGGGCGAGGGACAACCTTGTCCCTGTGAAAGACCAGTTAAGGAAACTCCACCAAGAGTCCCTGGAGCTCACTGATCCTTCTGGCTCACGTGACAGCCACCAAGAAGGCGGTCTTCCATGACAGTTAAGACATCTCACACCTGTGCACTGGTTCGAATGGCTTGCCCATGAGCTTCGTCAACACCAGCAACAAGTCCCAAGGTGGTGGTGGTTCACACACCAGAGGGGAAACGTGGTTAAGGCCTTTAAAAAAACGCCAGACCACCTTCTCCTGTGCCACCGACTGCCTACCAGCCCGTGCCGGGTAAGCAGAGATGGCTGCCAGGTGCATCTTAAGGGTCATCGAATGGAGGCTTGACTGAGAGAGGGAAAAGAGGCAGCCGAGAATGCTATCCACTGGACAAGATAAAGGGTCAAGGCCCTTGCCCTGGCACCAAATGGAGAACCTCTTCCATTTGAAGGCATAGCATTTTCAGGTCAACTCCTTCCAAGAAAGCCTCAACCACAGTGAGGACGTCTTCGGAGAGACCCAAATCCTGCAACTCTAGCCGCTCAGGAACCAGGCTATCAAATGCAGGGATTGAAGATCCAGATGGAGTAACTTCCACCGACTGCCAGACAGCAGGTCCAGGCGTAAGACGCCTCGGGAGTCTGCTGCGAAGTCTGATGAGTTGGGGTACCAAAACTGGCGGGACCAATCTGAAGCCACCAAGATCATCCGTGCCTTGTCCCTCCTGACCTTGTGCAACACTATGTGGATCAAGGGAAACGGAAGAAAGGCACAGACAAGGTCCGGGGTCCAGTGCCTAGAAAAGGCTTCCCCCATTGCAGTGTTCCCTGCTGAGGGGGGCGGGCACAATACAGCCTCAGCTTTGTGCTCTTCCTGGAGGTAAACAGGTCCATGAGAGAGGTGCTCCACTGAGGAACAGGCTGTGTACTACCTCTGGATGTAGGGACCACTCGTGAGACGCCTCACCCACACGACTGAGGGCATCACCGGTCACATGGATGGTCAGAAGATCAGCGTCCAGGCTGAGCACGAGTGTCCAGATGTGTAGAGCTTCTCTGCACAGAGGAAGAAACTGCATCCTGCCCTGTTTGTTGGGGTAGTACATGGTCGTGGTGTTGTCCATTTGAACCTGAACGACCGGACGCCAAATGTGTGGAGCAGAGGCTGTCAGCGCCAGCCAAACTGCCCGAAGCTTCAGCAAGTTGATATGACATCAGGACTCCTCGGGGGTCTAAAGCCCGTGGAGACTCTGGTCTCCCAGGTGGCACACCAGCCCAGAGAGTCATCGGTCGTCAGGATGACCGCTGGCTCTGGGTGGACAAATGAGATCCCGTCAAGACAGAATCTGCCACACGATCCTTGGGCGAGGAGTATTCGATGAATCCTGAAAGAGAACCAGTAGGGGCCGTGTACTTGTGGGCCATCCGAGCCGACGGCACAGGGCAAGAGGCCAGATGCTAGCTGGCCCATCGGCACAGCGGTTGGATATCCACTTGCGACGCCGACGACCTGGGTTCAGGAATGGTCCCGGGAGTCGGAGGAATGGCTGGGGGGAGAAGGAATAAAGTCCTGGGACTGCTCTCCTTCTCTGGAGGGTGAGTGTGTCCGGCGCTCCATGGACCCCTGGCGGAGGCTGGGAGTACCCCTTGCGACCCGGCACCATATCCTTGGGGGGATGCTTGACATCACTGCACGTCCCCGCCACCAGGGAGTCCCATACTTGAAAATAGGTTCGCCAACGGATGATGTTGGCACTGGTCCCACGTCGCAGATCGGGTCCTCTCTTCGCCCAGAACTGTTGGAGAACAGTCGGGAAGCCAGCGGCCCCGCTTCAGGGGTAATCTGGGGTATGGGATAACCCTCCTCTCCCAGTACTGTTAGAATCTGCCAGGAGCCGGTGGCTCCAACCCGGCATGGTAATCCGGGGGCCGGGCTTGGGGGCAGGAGGCTGGGGGGAGTACTCAGTGGAGGCAGCGCGGGTCAGGTGCTTGACTGATGAGGGTCGGCTGAACTAAAAAAGAAGCAGGATGCTGCCAAAGCTCCAGAGCAGGGCCAACAACAGCCTCAGCAACCGGGTACTTAGCCTGTTTCTAGACAGGCTCCATTTGAAGACCAGTGGACTCTGAGGTAAGCAGGAGAAGGCCTGAGAAAGAGGTGGGATTATGCTCCATCGACAAATCCTCGCCCAACTCTGCGTCCAACTCTTAAGGATTCGTAAAAAAGTGGTTGACCGCCAGAGTCCCCACTGACCTTATGGAGTTGATCAGGGGTCACAGTGACCAACAGCTGCAGAGGAAGTCCAGAAGCAGTATGGGCACCCTTAGGTTGCGGACCCACGGGTGGCTGTTGGGGCGGCAGCTGCACCTGAATTGGTGGAGAAGTCAGAACAGGGAGAGGTGGATCTGGTCGAGCCGGGTAGGCTGAGGCCTAGGTAGCGGTAGCCATGGAAGAGTCTGGGTGAGAGCTGGAAGCTGCTTAACCCTGGTGAACATGAGCTGGTGCCACATGAGCACCTCGTAGTGCTGACACATATTTTGCACTGAAGCGCCTCTTCATCTGAGGAGGAGGAGTGGTGACGCCGCTTACCCAAATGTCAAGAGTGGGAATGCCAATGTCAACATGGGCTGCTCAACTCGGGACTTCGGGATTGGCACCTCAACCGTCGACGGCGGGTCTCAGAGGGAGCCGGTGAAAGCTGAGGATCCTCTGGGTTCAGCAGATCCCGAGGAACAGGCAGCAGATCAGCATGCTAATCTGACCCTCCCTGGGAGGTAATAGGAAGGACCTAGAGAGGGAGATATCAGACTCATCTGGTGACAACAGATCGACCAGTTTGAGAAAAATCTTGATAGGCTGGTCGACGAGTGTCTCGACTAACTGGCCCAATGGGGAAACTGCAGCCAGTGGCCTGGGCCGAAGGATCGACTGTAGTCGAAACCTCCATAGAAGCATGGGAATCCGGGGCCCGAGAGCGCTCGCGATCCCACAATCGATGGCAATACTTCTTTTTAGTCTCTATTTTAGATTTAGATTTACTGCCCAAAGAAGGGCCCTTCCCAAAGGTGGCGAGGGACTGGCACAAATCTCGAAACGCCCCCAAAAAGGCAGCGTCTAAGTGAAGCGGCAGAAAGGTCGAAGAAGCATGCTCTGCGGCCTGAGCCCTAGCTTCTTCGAACACTGCAAACTGTTCAACGGACCCCATGTCTTTGGATTTAACAGGAGGACCCCGTTCATCAGGGAGGCCCAGTTGTAGGATCTAAGGTGCAACACAGGCCACATACCTGGCGATCGTGTTCATCGCCTAGGCAGTAGGCGCACGTGCACTGCAGGTCTGTCCGGGAGATGATCTGCCCAAACCCACATTTTTTGAACCCAGGTGCCAACTTCGAGTCGTCCATCATGGATGAGGTGAAGGAATTGTCTGAAGACAAATATTCATAACGCGAAAGGTTTCTGAAAGCAAAGGGTTATTCATCGCGGAGAGTGGTAAGGAAGGAACCTTCTTCTCTCAGTAGAAAGGAAGATCTCACGTCATGGGGTGGTGCTGAGAGAGTTACCATAAGGGTGGGTGGGAGGAGTCAGCTTGAGGACTTTTCGGGAAACCTTAAACGTGGAACGACACTGCCAGAAGTGTGGACAGTACATCATATCCATGTCCCTAGAATGGCACTCATTTTCCGAATAATTTAAAAACAACAGATTTTCAGTAAAGTCCCTATCAAAGAATCATCCTTGGGCCAAACTCTAACACACCTAAACTTCAGTTTTCTACTCCCATCCATTTTTATGCTATCAGTGAGCCAAAAAAATGTATTTTCATATTGGTAGAGGTTTTCAACCTACTAGAGTTTTCAACTGCTGAACCCACCATTATCAAATTAACAGGATCAAGAGATCCAACTCCTCCCATGCAAAATTTCAGGCTATTCCATCCAGGGATGGCCACGTTATTAAGATGCCAAAAAAAAAAAAAAGGTTTCTTTTTTTGTTTATTTCCTGGCCACCTACTCAATACTCATTTGAGAGTCGCCAAGGCATCCAATCGGCTGCTGTCTCCTCCCTTATCAGCCATCGGTGCTCAGGCCTTCCCCCAAAGAGCCATGGTTTTCCCCCAGGCAGGGACGCAGCGGAGGGCAGACCTCCAGGCTAACGTCCACCACCCTGTCGAATTCCATCACTTCATCGGGAAGCTGTCACCGCAAAACGAGCAGGGGGAGATCCACGATGGCGCGGGCGCTCCATCATCTATGAGGACAGGGGCCATTTTTCTATTCCTCTCCAGGTACCCCACGGACATCAGCGCACAGAAGGGCTCCAAGGTGTGTGTTCATGCAGAGGCACAGCGCCACACTGGACCCAGCAGACGTCCATTCCTCCCCTGCTGTCCCCAATCTGCACTGCCACCTGCGTACACTCAGGTGGCAGTACAGCAGTGGGGATGGTTGCCTTCCCTCCCTGAGACTTCCCCACCCCAGAGGTCGCTCCAAAATCTGATCGCCAGCATCGCAAGCAGTAGCACAACTGCAACACCAACGGGCCGAAAATCGGGTTTTACTTTGAACTGCCTATTCCACCCTACTATAGGGACACAACCGTGCCTCTGTATTAGGAATGAAATTCAGGTTTGCACTCACTGACCTGATGAAGATAGTATACTTTTCGTAAGCTAGTCTCTCAAAAAAGCATTTTTGTTAGGTGAATGAAAAAGGAGAAATTTCTTCATACTTACCATAATTTCCCTTTATGTTAGTGCCAACATTGTCAATAGGATTCAGTACTGAGTTATGTGCACCTCTACTAGGGGGGAACGGCACAGTCCAAGGCTGTAATCGGAACAGAATCCTGAGCACCTGAACATACCAGACAGCAGCAACTCCCCAGTCACTACTGTCCATGCAGTGCCTCTAAATATGGAAAAAAAACATCTGCCTAGATCATACCAGTCGTCTTGACACCAAGGCACACATAGCTGCCTACATAGATAGGACTTCAGCCATAATAAAATACAGTAAACAGTTGCCTACCTCGTCAGATGGTGAAGGTGAGAAATCAAGGCTCAAGGGAAATGTTATCTCAAACAAGGGAGCAGAATTAAAGGGCCAATGTCTCCTCCAACAGGAACAAAACCCCTTAAAAGGAAAAAGCAGTCACCCTAAGCCCACGGCAAAAGAGGGATGGGAGAGTACCGATGCCCAAAAGATGGAGGGAGATCAAAGGAAAACCCTAATCAAAATACCAAACAAAAGGTACTTAATTGAGGAACCCCTCTCCCCTTTTAGTGTGATTATTTCTTCCAGGGGCCCCCAGTTGGCTCTTTCATATTCTCGCATCCTATTCTCCAGCTGCCGTCTGACCCACACTGGCCTCCTGCTGAGGTATCACCTTAATGCCCCACGGCTTACCCCCTGTGCCGGGGTGGCACGGGGCGATCAACTCCTCTACCAAGTCCAGATCCACATAGTGATCTCCTCAGGAGCTGGCGCAGGTGCTCACAGACGGACATCAAGCCGCTGCGACTAGGGCACCCATTTTCCACTTTTTTCTCCCCTTGCGGGAGCGTGGCGTGCAATGCCGCCAGCAACTGGGTTCGCGCACGGCCCTGCATCAAGTGGCTGCCGCGTCCCCACCCCACTGTGCGGCTCCGTGCCATACAGCCCCAGCCTCCGCTAGGGGTCAGGCGAGCACCAGCCGCGGTAATCCCTCCCTCCTCCCCGGAGATGGAGAGCAGTCCATCTGATGCTCAGTCCATCTCCTCCCTGTCGACCCATGGTGACCCGTGCTCATTCCCGAACACAGGTCGCCGGTGTGGCTTCCTATGCCTCAACCTTCAGCACCACCAGGCTGGCATCTCGCCCCCTTTTTGCAAAAAAATTGGAGACCTGTTAGCAAAACACTCCTGAACTGTTGTGGCAGACGTGGTCCCCAGTCCAAGCATAGGCAGTGGAAATGAGGAAAAGGGCAGGTTAGCCAATTTAAAAGCCGTAGCTTAAAGGGACACTGTCAGCTTTGGCTCTACTTTTTTTTTTTTTAAATCACTTCCAAGAAATGTGCCTGCTGGCACTCACATATTACGTTTGTCCTCTAGAATGCATCCATAGAGTCAGAAATTCGGCAGTTGTACCTGGTTTTTAAATTTTTTGTGAAATTCCTTGTTTGCTCGGTCCGCAGTTAAATGACCTGCCACCAGAAACATATCGTGGTTGGGAACACGCATCAGGCATGAGCACATTCCCGAAGTCGGATTTTATACCATGGCCACTGCAAAAAGATGTTGCCTCTGTTAATTCAGCAAAACGGAACTGCTCCTGGTGCTTATGAATCAAAACCGAGCACTACAAGTATCAAAATTTACATTTCCAGACCAGCGCTGAAATCCTGTGCATACGAAAAGGCAGCATGCTCTTGCGCATGCGTGGGATCTTTGCCCGTGTCTCTTTTGCGCATGCACGGGATTTCGGCTCCGGTCTGGAAATGTAAATTTTGATACTTTTAGTGCTCGGTTTTGATTCATAAGCACTAGGAGCACTTCCATTTTGCTGAATTAACAGAGGCAACATCTTTTTACAGTGACAATGGTATAAAATCGTACTTCGGGAATGCGCTCGTGCCTGGCGCGCGTTCCCAACCACAATATGCTTCCGGTGGCAGGTCGACCGAGCGAACAAGAAATTTCACAAAATATTACAAACCCAGGTACAACTGCCTATTTTTTAGATCTATGGATGCATTCCAGGGCACAAATGTCATAGGTATGTGCCAGCAGGCACACTACTTGGAAGTGATAAAAAACGTGGGGGCAAAGCTGACAGTGCCCCTTTAACAAGCACGATTTTAATTTAGGGATGCCCCTGTCACTAGGTAGCCACAACCTGCTACGCAGAATTACAGTCCCACAAGATAAATAGACAAAAAGTGGTTTTCTTTTTGAGAGAAATTTTTAAGTTGTTTCCCCTTCGACGGCACAGCAAAGACTGGAGAGCTGCTGCTGTCCAGCATGCTTAGGTGCTCAGGATTCTATTCTGATTATAGCCTTGGGCTGTACCATTTCCCCTAGTAGGGGTACATAGAACCCATCAGTACTGAATCCCATTGACACTGTGGAGCGCTACAGAAAGTAAACACCTGCAACATCATTTTCATTTACATTTTTTGTACCTTCTGGACTAACAAGGCTACCGCATTTCCTGACTGCAAAGAAACTGATGGTGTGTGGACAGTCTGAACAACAAATCAGAACTGCTGAATACTACTGTATGCTGCCCCCTGTCAAAGCCTCGGACTGTGAGATGAAACATTGGGGAACTTTTGACCTGGCCATCTGGCATGTCTCCTTGCTGTTAAGTGCATGATTTTATCTTTTATACACTTCATGTAATCATTTGATAAACTCAGTTTTTCACCTCAGATCTATGGTCTGATGTGGTTATTTGCCTTGCATTATCTTTTGTGTTCATAATACTGTATGCTAACCTTCATCTCCACCGTCGTCCTCATTTCCATCCTCTTCCTCATCTGTGATTTCATGGATTTCATCATCATCCTCTTCTTCATCACCCTCATCATCAACAATTACCACACAGTCATCCCCATTCTCCAAATCGCTGAGGACCAAATTAGAGAACATTACCGTTTTTTGTAGTTATTCTTTCTTCCTTCTCCTGCCTCACTTATCTCAAACTTTAGCTCCACTTCTTAGTCAGGCAATGTCCTGCCCATCAGCCACACAGAATGATCGTGAAGCCCAAGCCTGGACTACTGGGAAAGCCCTCCTCTCCCATGAAAGGCCTAAAGAAGAGTCTGGATTCTACCCTTGGTCTTACAGTTTGTTCCCATGGCAGAAGCAACTGATGTCATACATGCAGGCATATGTATGTGCCCCCTTCCCCATTAGTGACCTGCCCACCGCTTGTCTCTAAAAGCATTCTTTTACTCACTAGTCAGGGAGTGGGGTGTGGGCCCAGTCACCAGTAACATTCAATGCCCTGCCCCTAGACTACAGGAAGTGCTGATGTATTGAATATGCTACCTCCCTTTCCCTGGAGTCTACCTCCACCAGCCCTGGATTTGAGGGGTTGGTGGGGGAGAATCATCCTCATGGGAGGCCTTGGAGCTAACCAACAGACCACACCCAGATACATGATCTATCACCTCCATGACACATCCACCATCCACTGCTCTAGGTTCCAGGAATCAATTACCTGTCCTCTTGGCCATTCTCCCCACTATCACTCTCAGTGATCAGGTAGTACTGTAGAGGGTTCGGCCACAGGTCCTCCTTTATAATCTGCAGCAACAACAAAAAAAGACATAAATGAACATTTGAAGTGCCAGTCACCGGTCGGCTCAAGCCAGTGTTCATGAATCCTAATGATTTTAAGCACCTGCTGTTTAACAAAAAGAGAAGCCAGCAGTACTGCTATGCCAGAAAGCATTCAGCATAAGTCATCAGTGCTCTACTTATAGAAATCCTACAGGAAGGGTAATTTGGTAACCATCACAGGATGTCATAGTATGAAATTCTGACGTTATATAAGTCACTTGTAACACTGCAGTTACCATGAATACTGTGGTATTATGGAAGTAACCATTTCATACAAAAAAGAAATCTTGTATGTTACATTCAACCCCCAGCTCGGACCTGGTAATCTCACCCCCACTGGCTTTGGATAGGTGTTAGCCCCAGAAAAAAAATTCTCACCATAGTAATCTTATTTTTTCCAGGGTATTCTCCAATATTTTTAACTCTTGCAGTCAGCCTTTAAAGTAGCACTGCCTGGAAATATAACAGTATGCTAATAATGGAACCATCCTTGGCTCATGCCACTTATTCAAATGTTGCCATTATCAACTGCTGCATTCTAAAAAAAAAAAACCTTGGATTTCGTGGAGAGCCTGTGAGGAAAGGCCCAACCAAGGCCAAGGATAACATCTACATAACTATAAATACTAAACTAATCTAAACAAACCCCAGCTGGAGGAAACAAACCCCCCTGAATGTCAGAATAACCTGAAGAAGGGGAAAGAATGCACAACAGGGCCCAAAAAGATAAAGTATGCCAATGTGTGGCACCTTTGCATTTATTCATTCAGCTTGGAGTGCAGAGGCCACTTGTTCTAGCAGGGGAGGCAGGGTGGGCGAGTTATAATTATTGGAGATTACCCTGGAAGTAACAAGATTAGTATGGTGAGTAATTTTTTCTTCTTACCCCAGGAATTCTCCAATATTCCTAACTCTTGCAGACTACAAAGCAGTACCTCTGGAGGTGGGCACAGAACCTACCTCGAGAACAGGATCTGCAGGACTGCTGTGCCAAACTGGGCATCACTTGTGGACTAGGTGTCCAGGCTGTAATACTTCGTAGAAGGTGTGAACTGTCCTCCAGGTAGCTGCTTTACAGATTTCCAACAATGGGGGCATCCCTGGCAGCTGCTATAGTAGCAGCTGCCCCCCTTGTAAAGTGAGCTCTCAGTCCTACTGGGGGCTCCTTTCCAGCTTTCGAATAGCAAAACTGGATGCACTGAACTATCCAGCGAGAAATAGACCTTTTAGATGCTGGATTTCCTTTACCCACATCCCCATAAGTCAGGGAACAGCTACTGTCTGTCCTGCCTATGATCTTTAGTGTGAGTCATGTAGTAACTCAGGGCTCTCTTGACATCAAGACTATGGAGTCGACGCTCACCTGAACTAGAGTGTTCAATGAAAAAGACTGGCAAAGTGAAGGATTGATTTAAGTGGAAATCACAGACCACCTTAGGAAGGAATTTCCTATTTGTTCTCAAAACTACCTTAACACTACAGAATGAAATGTAGTCTTTTTCAATACACAGAGGCTGAAGATCATTAATTCTTCTGGCAGGAGTGATGGCTACCAGAAACACTGTTTTCCAGGTAACATACTTCAAATGAGCTGAGATCATGGGCTCAAAAGGAGGGGCCATGAGCTGGGCAATACAGACATTCAGGTCCCAAGCTGGCACTGGTTCCCTGTGACAGAAGTGCAAGTGGGCCAGACCTTTGAAGAACCTTTTAAAAATAGGATTAGATGCATAGACACAGATGGACTTTTAAAGTGGTGGGCTGCAAGTCCAGAGAATGCAGATGGGTAAGGTAGTCCAGCAATACTAGAATCCCTGCTTGTTCTGGTGCCACATCATTGGTGGAGCACCAAACAGAAAAACTTCTCCATTTTGAAGCATAGGTTTTCTTGGTAGATGGCTTCCTGTAACCTCGTAAAACATTCAGAACACCTTTTAAGAGATGCAAACCTTATACTCTAAGTCCTCAAAAGCCATGCCTCGAGTCTGAGGGATCTGAGGTTCGGGTACAGGATACTCCCTTGGTTGGAGGTTAACAGGCTGTGCCTCCAAGGGAGGTGTACTAGCTTTTCCAGACTGGTGCTATCAAGATCATCGATGCTGGCTGGGATTGGAGTTTGGTCAGAACCCTGATGATCAGAAAAAGGGGGAGGGGGCATATAGCTGCCTCCCTGACCAGTCCAGAGTCCCAGCACCCAGGGGTACTGTACCACTGGCTGGAGGTCTGCAACAATACTATGGCAGGTGGTGGTTCTCATGGGACTCAAAGAGATCCATCTCTGGGGAGCCCCACCTTCTGAACACTACAACCAGGCACCTGCCTGTTCAGGGTCCACTCATGACGGGTCTGGTTGACTAGAGTCTGTGCATCTGCTAAGGTGCTGTCCTTGCCTGGCAGATGAATGGCTTGCAGTGAAGCTTTGCGTGAGTATGCTAAGCTCCAAATTTACGCTGCCTCTGTGCATAGGGGGGTTGGACCTTGTACCTCCCTGTTTATGTAGTACATACAGTAGTTGTGGTACTGTCTGTTCTGACCTGTACCACTTTGCCTTGCACCAAGCCTGCAAGGCTAGTAATACTGTCCTCAGTTCCAGCAGGTTAATGTACTGGAGTGATTCTGCACTTGACCAGGTTCCGTGGGTGGTGTGCTCCCTTAGGTGGGCATCCCACCCCAGTAGTGATGCGTTTGTTAGGAGAATCACTGATGAGAGACTCTTTCTGGAAGGGAACCCGTTCTCTTAGATTGTCTCCTTCCTTCCCTTTGTCAGTGTCAGTGGCTCAGCAGGTAGCACACTCACCTCTGTGACTAGGAGATCAGAAGGCTGAGGGTTCTATCCCCACACTAGGCACTTGGGTTAAATCCCAATACTGACACTGCAGTGCAGCATAAGGGTGGATGCTGCACTCCTGAGGTGCCATCTCTCGGATGAGATGTTAAACCGAGGTCCCATCTGCCTGTTCTGGTGGTAGTTCAGGTGGATGTGAGGTCCCATCTGCCTGTTCTGGTGGTAGTTCAGGTGGATGTTAAAGATCCCATGGCACTTATTGAAAAAAAGTAGGGGAACATTTTATTACAACTGAAAAACTATAATCATAACAGCAATAGTACATTCTACCACAATAAAGATAAAAAAAAAAAATACAAATATATATCACACGCTCCCGACATATAAAAACTTTGTCGGGGAATATTTCTCTTCAAAAGTACAAACAGTATGGTATCAAAGAGACAAAAACTTAATTTACAAAATCATAACAAAAGGTAGTATTACGTCATACTGAAATAAAAAATTATACAAAATAGTAGTCCCATCGTCCAATAACATAAACTGGGATCTATAAAAGAAAAACCAGGAGAACAAACACACATTTGTATTCCATCATACCAAAGGAAATACCTGTTCCAGCATAAAAATAAAAAAATGATTTAGATGTCCAAATCTGTATGCAAAAATGCCCCAAGCTGTGTTATACAGGAAAGAAAAAAAGGGGCTAGGTAAAACAGAAAAACTAATAATTCAGTGTAGAGAAAGAACTAAAGATAGATCATATGTTAATATCAGACTATCTGTTCAAATTATAGCCAAGTCTTTCATCAGGTACACAGACTATGCCCTCCCCTCTCAACCTGTATCTAGCCAGGACATATTTCTCCACCATAGTTTATATAACGACATTGAAACCCTATTACACTCCAATGTTTGTCAATGAGAGATTTCTTTAGAAAGTAATACGTCGATCACACATTACTTGTTGTTTTCGATGAGTCAAACTACACCGTGCCTGCCATAATCGAAAACGAATAAAGCACATCAAAAGTCTCATAGTACAACTGTCGTATTTGATCCAATTTCGAGGTAGAATCCCCTCTACCCACATCTCAGGAGTGACATCTAAAAAAGGACTTAAAGTCCAGGTCTTATGAAAATGATCCCAAAAGGAAATGGCAAAGGGGCATTCAATAAAAAGATGTGCCATAGATTCAACAACACCTACACATACCCCACCTCTCGGACATTCCCTTTCTGTCATCTCTTTATGCTTTATATTCCCTCGCACACCCAATTTTTGATGCGAACACAGCCATATAAAATCCCACATAGACAGAGGAATCCTCTTACTATTCAAAAGCAAAATGTGCCCCTTCTGATCTACAGAAGGTAAATTCACAAAACTTGGAGGCTGAAAAAATTGTGACTCCATAATCCAACTGTATAAAGCTTTTCTATTAGTATTAACTAAAAGGTTTTTAACAATTTTTCACACCTTTAATTTTCCGATGCATCCCTAAAATAAAGTGACAACTGAGCCATCCTGGTTTGACGTGAAACAAATTTTGAGAGATCCCAAACTGTAAACATAGGTCCCACAATATCCACCACCCAAGGAAACCACAATGTTTGAGCTGGAACCAAAACTGGGACAAAATTATAATAAAAAAAAATTAACAAAATAGAAAAACACTGGATTTATCATTCCCAAACCTCCCATACCTTTTGGGAGATACGTGACACCATGTTTCACAGGGTTCAAACAACTACCCCACAGACACTGAAAAAACACACTATACACATAGGGGTCAATCTTTACATTATTTTACTGGCCCGGGACATAGTGCAAATGGATTCAGGCCAGTGCAGTGCCCACCCGACTTTCCCGGCTTGGCTAGTGCAATCTAGCCCATTTTTGTAACTTGGCCCTTTAAGAAAATTATGCCGCCAGAAGTAAAAAAAATGCAGACTTTTTTTTTTTTTAACGAAATTGTAGCATAGCAACTGCCATGGAAAGCCCTCTGATTTAGGAAAGGTTTGCCACTTGTCTGATGCTTGCAAAAGAAAAAAATGTGGTCCGCTTTTCCCCCCCGTCGAATGCACTTTGCAGTGTAGTAATTGCCAGCTGAAATCTTCCGGTTGGTGAATGTTTGGCGCCTGTCTCCAGCCCATCCCCATCGATCATCTCCACATGTGCCTTTTAGCCTGCAGACTTAGTGGAAGTGCGAGTATGGTCGAGCAGGCAAGACGGAGTGATCGCTTTAAAGAACTGCCAGGACTGAGAAGAGATTGTGCTGCCCAACTGCCCCAAAACATCAGCGGGTAAGCAGCCACATCTGATTACAGAATGAAGTTAGTGAGCTACTAGCTGCTGCAGAGTTAAAACTGTAAGAAGGGCAGGGAGGGTGTGATGTTAGACTACAAGTCACCTGGGGTTTTGTGTGCGGCAGTGAGTCACAGAGTTTGAGCACTTACAGATTTTTATTTGGTTGGGGGTGGGCGGCGGCTGTTGCCGTGACTAGACGTGGTTCTGACAAGTGCTGCTCTCTTAAGTGTAAAACTGGTGTTCTTGTCAGAAGTGAATTCCTGTTGTCTTTGACTGACTTAAGGCATGTAATATGCATCGAGTTACAGTCAAAGACGGAGGGGGGTATTCACTACTTACTTCTGATGAAACAGTTTGGGAATTCACTGTGCCAAATACCAGTTAATTAGGAAAGCACATTGTGTCAGGACCGTGATGGATCAGCACCCCCAACGGAAGCCAAGACCCATTCTTCAAGAAATTATGCCCAGTGTTTGGGGAGGTAGCCTAAGCAGTGGATAACTTAGCCAGGTAATTTTACATTCAGGGCTTAAGCTTGTTTTGTGTGCCGCACAAGGTGTATTATGTAGGCGGGGGTCATCAAACAGACAGTTACATAATAAAATGGGTCACCTCATGGTTAACAAACTGTAGACTAAGTGTAGTTTTAAGGGGACACACTTCTTCATGGGGTCCAGTTACAAGCGGAATGCCCCAGGGCTCTGTTTTGGGGCAAACACTCTTTAATATCCTGATATCCTCCATGCAA
The DNA here is from genome assembly GCA_016271365.2 of Neoceratodus forsteri. NCBI lineage: Eukaryota > Metazoa > Chordata > Ceratodontiformes > Ceratodontidae > Neoceratodus > Neoceratodus forsteri. Next base: position 413,847,655 of record CM028138.1, read on the forward strand.
ACCACTGAAATAACGTGGATAGCTAAATATGCTGATGACTGTAAATTGGGCTGCACAGTCAGTAACATACAGTCGTGGCCAAAAATATTGGCGCCCTTGCACTTTTTCAAATAACTCGCAATTCCTCTAAACATAAGCTGAAATTAACAACAGTACAGTATTTGGTCTCCACAATTGTTTATTTCTCTGTTAATATTACAGAACCTTTGTTTTTGAATCAGAATTTAATATATCCTCTTAAATCAGAAAATGAAAAGAAATGGCATTGACAAAATTATTGACACCCTAGACTTAATATTTGGTAGCACAGCCTTTGGTCAAAATAACTGCAATCAACTGCTTCCTACAGCCATGGATGAGCTTCCTGCACCTCTCTACTGGTACTTTGGCCCACTTTTCTTGTGCAAACTGCTCCAGTTCTCCCAGATTTGAAGGGTGCCTTCTCCCAACTGCTGTTTTCATATCTCTCCACAGGTTTTCAATGGGATTTAGATCTGGATTCATTGCTGGCCACTTCAGAACAGTCCATCGTCTTGTCTTGAACCATTCCTGGGTGCTTTTTGAAGTGTGTTTGGGGGTCATTGTCCTGCTGGAAGACCCATGACCTTCGACGGAGACCCAGCTTTCTGACACTGGGTTCAACATTGCGCTCCAAAATGGCCTGGTAATCTCCAGATTTCATGATGCCATGCACTTCAAGAACACGCAGTGCCAGAGCAACACAACAACCCCAAAACATCACTGAACCTCCTCCATGTTTGACTGTAGGGAAGGTGTTCTTTTGTTTGAAGGCGTCATTTTGTTTTCTGTAAACACAGAGATGATGTGCTTTACCAAAAAGCTCTAATTTGGTCTCATCTGTCCACAGGACATTCTCCCAGCAGGATTTTGGCTTGTTCAGGTGTGTTTTGGCACACCCCTGTTGGGCCTTCTTATGTCTCTCTCTCTCAGCAGTGGGGTCCTCCTGGGCCTCCTACCATATAACCCCCTTTCATTGAGCTGGCGACGGATGGTGCGAGTTGAAACTGTCGTACCTGTGTCTGAAGGTCAGCTTGAATCTGTTTGGCAGTTGATTGAGGTGCTTTCTCCACCATTCAAACAATCCTGCGCTGCAATCTTCTATCAAGTTTTCTCTTGCGGCCACGTCCAGGGAGGTTGGCTACAGTGCCATGGGCCTTAAACAGCCTGATAACATTACGTACGGTGGAAACAGGAACATCAAGGTCTCTGGAGATTGATCTGTAGCCTTGAGATTGTCCATGATTGGATACAATCTTCTGTCTGACCTCCTCAGACAATTCTCTGGCTGTCTTTCTTTTCTCCATACTCACTGTGGTACACACAGTGACACAAAACAGGAGAATTAGTCCTTTTCTCTATTCAAACTGGTTGAATGAGTGATTTTTTATATTGCAGGCACCTGCAACTCACCACAGGTGAGTTCAATTGCAAAGTGAAGGAGAATCACCTGCTTGAAATCTAATTATTTCTTACTGCTTCTAAAAGGTGCCAATAATTTTGTCCGGGCCATTTAAGGATTTCTGTGTGGAATAAGCAAAGACTTAGTACATTTTTCTGCTTTACTCCACTGCAAACCAAAGAAATACATATGTGGATTCCAAAATATTTTTTAATTTCAACAATTTTCTGGAAGGAAAGGTGCATTATTAGAAAAAACTGCAAGGGCACCAATATTTTTGGCCACGACTGTACAATCAGCTACAGACCTTCAGGGTAATTTAGACAAACTAGAGCACTGTGCACAAAATAACAAAAAATGAGCTTTAAATGCTACCAAATGTAAGGTCATGCACCTGGGCCATGGCAATATCAAGAATACCTACAGACTCAACAATGTAGCTCTACAAGAAACAATTAACGAAAGGGATTTAGGGGTGATAATCAACAACAACTTAACTTTTGATACCCACATTAGGCCGATTATTAAAAGGCACCAACGAATTGTTAGCTGCATTCTTAAAAAACATTAAAAACAGAGACCCTGGAGTAATAATCCCTATGTACTCCAGCTTGGTACGTCCTCACCTCGACTACTGCTCCCCTCTATGTGCACCAACAATTGGAAGTAAAAAAAAAAAAACTGGTTGCGGGAGTCCAAAGAAAAATCACAAAAAGATCAAGAATGTACAAAATCTGAACTATGAACAAAGACTTGAAAATCTAGGTTTGTACTCTATGCAATATAGGCAACTAAGGGGTGAACTTTGTTTCACCTATAAAGCCATAAAACCATAGGGTTGGCGAGACATATGAGCACTATTTCAACCAGAACCCATAATTTAAAATTAAAGGGAGAAGTTAACAGGACTAACAAACGTAACAACTGGTACAGCCAAAGAATTGTTTCATTCTGGAATGGGTTACCTATAGATGCAGTAAACAATGAAAGCATGTTGGTGTTTAAAAACAGACGACCTTTTTATGGGATATAAAAAAAGTACAATATATCAATTAAAACTCCATACCCCTTCCACCGGTACACAGGTGGCGAGTTGCAATAGGCTTACGATCTCCTGAACTCGTAACAACCTATGAACCTATGAAAATATCAAAGGCAGCACACACAAACGTAGTGGAAAATTACACAAAATTGATTAGTTGATTAGTGCAAGTGAGCCAGGTTACTTGGTGCTGGTCACTGCGTCATTACTACAGCAATTCATTCATTTATTTAACGCATACTGTATTAATGAAAAATAAACAAATGCAGTACTGTAAGCAACAATTTAAAAGTTTACCAAAGAAGACACATTAAATAAAATCTGCTCGTAGCATTGGTTTAAAAAAAAAAAAAATTAAAAAAATCAATGACCTTAAGCTGTGTTGCCTTTTTAGCATGCAAGTCTTGGGCATATGACAAAATCTGTCTTATCTGAATGACTTTCATCGGGTCTGCATCCTCGCATTCAAGCCAGGCGAGGGCTGTTTCCAGACCACAAACTGCTTCCCCTGTTGTCGGCTTCTCCACAACTTCTTCCTCTACATCCTCTTCTTTGTCTGACTCATTAGGATCTTCTGCTTCAGGCGCTCTTCCGTTGGATGAGACACAGGAGACAATCTCTGCATCTGACATTTGATCCACAGTGGGGAGGGTTTCATCATTTAGAATCCAAGCATCTATGATGTCAGATGCTTCGTTTTTGTTGTTGATCAGGTGGAGGTCTGTTGCCAGCTACGCGATTTCAGAGGTGTCATCAGCATCCACTTCCTCGTTCAAGTCAGCAGTTGGTCCACCGAACTTGGGGGAGGGATGGGCCAAGTGTTGTGACCCAACTGTGGTGGATAGTGGCAGCTGAGACTTTCTCCCAGGCCTCACCTCTTGCACCCCCATTTGAGCACCAGTTAGCCCATCACCAGCTGACAGAATCTCACTTAAACACTTCTGATAATGTTTTTTGGGCGTGGCGATTATTCCGCCATCCAGGGGCAGTATCTTAAGAGGCTGTGTTTCTGTGAAGGAAAACTGAATTTTACCATCCCTTGACTTTAGTTTTGCCTCGAAGTGCAGGACACTGATACAGCAGCAAGGTCGCTTTGGTGGCAACTTCAGTTTTTGCAGATGTTGCCTCACAGATGGCACAAAAGAATCAAAAAAACAGTCTGAAAATGTGACAAGTCATCTACATGTTCTTACTGCTCTCATAAATCACAGGCAGTACACTCCTGTTAACGTGGTGTAGACAATGGGTTGTTTTAAATTTACCAATGCACAGTGGCCGCAGTATATGGCTGCCAGTCGCATTGGTACAAAACAGGAATGTCAACCTGTCTTTGCTTGTTTTGAATCCTTTGCTGGCATTAACTTCAAACTTTGCAGCCGGCGTGACATCAAGGAGACAGCACCAAAACAGGCCTGTCTGATCCACGTTGTAAACTTGTTCAGGAGAGAATCCGGACAAAATGTTTTTAAGTTTAGACACAAATACTTCTGCCGCTGCATCGTCACAGGATCGAGCCTTGTCTGTGACTACAATGTGGCGGAGTCCATGCCCGCGCTGAAACCACCATAGCCAGCCTGTGGAAGACTTGAAGCAGGTTTCATCTCTGTGAATCTCACAGGCAAATTGACAGGCCTTCTCATGGAGAATAGATTCAGAGATTGGGACCCCACTGACGCGTTGTTGTCTAAACCACAACTGGGTGGCATGATCAGTTCCAAGCTCGTCAGCCTTTCTGAGCTTCTTTCTCTGAAGCCCCTCAATATCTGTGCACTCTACAACAAAGTCATAAAGAAACGTTTCTAGTTTGAGCCATGTACAAATTGTCGATTTAGAGAAGCCAGTCTCCTGAGCCAGTTTGGCAAGACTCTTGCCAGCCTTCAGCCGGTCCAGGATTTTCAATTTAGTGTGCACAGAGTAACCGGAGCGTTTCATTGTACGGGTGAACAGATGTGCTAACACAGGTACACTGAGGTTGCATAGAGGTTAGTGGTTTTATTGAGAAAAGCTTTGCCGGAAACTTTCCCAAAGTGCCAGAAATGATTGGAATTGCCTGTACAGTCATTAAACACAAACAATTCTGGTAACAGTAACAAGCGTTTTTAATTAAGGGGAGGTTTTTGATGATACAGTATTAAACACTTCCCCATAATGCGGAGATGCTGAACTCGCCAAATACTGTATACTGTACTCACATATCTGGTCGAGCAACAATAGTACAAAATGCTGTCAGTTAGTGAAATCTGATGGGCGCCAACACGGCCATTCACTATAACCGAGGGTTTGTAGGACTGGAGTTCGTTTTTGCGAGGGAAGACTGTAGTACAATCAGGACCTTCACAAATACCTTGGGCGCTGTCAACAGCCCAAAGGGAAGTACCCGGTACTGGAAATACTGCCCTAGAATCGCGAACCTCGGAAACTTCTGGTCCAAGTGGTAAATGGGGATGTGGAGATATACAGGGTACTCACCTATAACAGGAGTTCTAGGATTGGTATATGTTGTTCATCCACACTTGTTGGCAGGTTCCTTGCCACTTTAAATGTTGCCGGAAGGTCTTCAAGCTGGCTCCTCCCACCCACCTGGGTGGTAAAACCCTCGGCTCCACCCCATGACGCCAGATCTAGACCACTGGAAGCCAGGTTGCGCGTCGAAGCCGGGGAGGTCGGGTAGGTTGTGTGGATGAACAACATATACCTAGAACTCCTGTTACAGGTGAGTAACCTGTATTTCTAGGGACGTGGATATGTTGTTCAATCCACACTTGTTGGCAGACTCCTAGCAGTTCTCCGGGAGGAGGGAGGCAAGGCGCGCACCCCCTACTTAGGGAATAAGGACTGGAGAACCGAGGTCCCAAAACCAGCATCCCGGCGTGACTCTAGGTCAATGTGGTAATGGGAAATGAAGGTGTGTGCTGACTTCCAGGTAGCAGCCCTGCAGATTTCCTGGATAGGGACGTCCCTAGAAGCAGCCAACAAAGCAGCGGTATGGCAGGTAGAATGAGCTCTTATCCCTTTGGGAGGCTCCATGCCGCCAACCTATAGCAGAAATCTATGCAGGAGGTGACCCACCTGCCTATCGTCTGCTTGGCTGCAGGTCTGCCAGGTGCGGCCAAAGGGTAGGTGACAAACAGCTGGCAAACCTCTCCCCAAACCTCAGCCGTTCGCTCCCTATAATAAGAGAGAGCTCTTCTAGGGTCCAAAGTATGTAGCCTATATTCGGCCTCAGAGGTGTGTGAGGTAGAACACCGGCAGAGTCAACACCTGGATAAGGTGAAACTCAGACACCACCTTCGGAAGGAATTTCGGGTGGGGGCTAAGGACAACCTTGTCCCTGTGGAAGACAAGATAAGTAGACTCAATGGAAAGCGCCTGGAACTCTCCCATCCTTCTGGCTGACGTGATAGCCACCAAGAAGGCGGTCTTCCACAACAGGTGAGAGATGTCACACCTGTGCATCGGTTCGAATGGCTTGCCCATGAAACAGCCAATACCAGCAGTAGATCCCACGGAGGTGGAGGTTCACTGCAGGAGGATATGTGATCAAGGCCTTTGAAAAGCGCCCGACCACCTTCTCCCTGTGCCCCGACTGCTTGCGGCCCGCCCGGTAAGCAGGAGTAATGACCAGGTGCACCTTAGGAGTCGTCGACTAAGCCCTAGCTGAGAAAGGAACCACAGGTAGTCCGGAATGCTAGCCAAGGGACAGAAAGAAGGGTCCAACCCCTTGTCCTGACACTAAATGGAGACTCTCTTCCATTTTAAGGCATAGCATTTTCTGGTTGACTCCTTACGGCACGCCTCAATGACGATGAGGACCTCGTCGGAAAGACCCAAGGACTGGAACTCTAGCCACTCAGGAACCAGGCCGTCAGGTGCAGGGATTGAAGGTCCGGGTGGAGAACCTTCCCCTTGTCGACTGAGAGCAGGTCCGGGTGGGCTGGAAGCCACCTCGGGAGCCTGGAGCTGAGGCTGAGGAGATCTGGATACCAGAACTGGCGAGGCCATTCTGGGGCTACCAGAATCACCTGCGCCTTGTCCCTCTTCACCTTGAGAAGCACCTTGTGGATCAAGGGAAATGGAGGGAAGGCATAGAAGAGGCCCGGGGTCCACGGCCCGAGAAGGCATCCCCCTGCAGCGAGCCCTGCTGAGGGGGGTCAGGCATGAAACAGCCTCAGCTTCGCACTCTCCCTGGAGGCAAACAGGTCCACCTGAGAGTAGCCGCAATGGGAAAACAGGTCTTGTACTACCTCCGGCAGGAGAGACCACTCGTGAGAAGCAGCGCCTATCCGGCTGAGGGCATCGGCCAAACTGTTGGAGGCTCCTGCCACATGGATGGCTAGGAGATCCGCCTCCAGGCTGATCACAAGAGACCTGATGCGGAGAGCCTCCTTGCACAGAGGCAAGGAGTGCGTGCCGCCCTGACAGCTGAGATAGTACATGGTCGTGGCGTTGTCCGTGTGGACCTGAACCACCTGACCCCGTACAAACGGAGCGAATGCAGTGAGGGCTAGTCGAACCGCTCAATGCTCCAGCAGGTCGATGTGGCATCAAGACTCCTGAGGGGACCAGAGGCCGTGGGCTCTGAGCTCCCCCAGGTGGGCACCCCAACCCAGAGAGGCATCGGTTGTTAGAGTGACCGTTGGCTCGGGGCGGACAAACGGGATACCCTCCTGCAGGTGAGCTGGGAAGAGCCACCACTGCAGGCTGTCCCACATCTCCTGGGTCACTGTCACCGGTTGGTCCAGAGGACCGGAGCGCTGTGACCACTGGCTGGCTAGCCCCCATTGCAGGGGACGCATATGCCAGCGGGCCCAACGGACCACGCTGGTGCAGGCCGCCAAGAGGCCCAGGAGGCACAGGAAGTCCCGGGCAGGGCACAATTGCCCAACCAGAAATGATTGGGCAAAGGAGGAAAGGACCTCAGCCCTGTCCGCCGGGAGCCGTGCTCTAGCTCGAAGAGAGTCGAGCTCTGCCCCGATGAACTGAATCATCTGCGATGGCACGAGTTCCAATTTGGCCTCATTGATGAGGAGGCCAATCTCAGAGCAGACCTGGAGGGCCAGATCCCTGGACCACTCCACCTACAACCTGGAGGGGGCTGCAATCAGCGAGTCATCCAGGTAAGGGTACACCTGGACCCCTCAGTGCCGCAGGAATGCTGTCACCACTGCCATGCATTTGGTGAAGACCCTGGGAGCTGGAGAGAGGCTGAAGGGCGTGGCCCGGAACTGGTAGAGATCCCTCTGCTTGGAAGCGGAGGAATCGCTGATGAGACGGACGGATTGGGACGTGAAAGAACACGTCCTGAAGGTCCAGAGAACAGAACCACACGCCTGGTTCCAAGGATGGAATGAACTGAGCCAGAGTGACCATCCTGAAGGTGCGAGGCCTTAGGAACTTGTTCAGGTCATGCAGGTCGAGAATGGGGTGCCAGCCCCCCCCCATCCGTTTTGGGACCAGGAAGTACCTGGACACAAACCCTGGGTCTGGAGGGGGATCTGCCACATCGCTGATCACCTCCTTCTGGAGGAGCAAGGCAATGTCGGCTCGGGGATGCGGAACCTGTAGCCCCCCGTGGGGCGACGGCTCTCGATGGGGGGAACTGCTCGAATTCCAGAGGCAGACCCCTGCCGACCACTTCTAGCACCCAGTGGTCCGTGGTGATAGTGGACCAGGTGGAAAAGAAGTGGCGGAGCCGTCCCATTTGCTGGCGACACCCCTCAACCCGTCACTGGGCAGGCTTGGAGGATGGGCCCGCTGAGGGACCTCCTGGACCCTTGCTTCCAGGCTTCCTACTAGAGGAAGCGGCAGACTTGGCCTTAGGGCGCCAAGTGTGAGCCTGCTGGTCCTGATGCTGGTATTGCTGGGCCGGACGTGCCGGAGGAATGGAAGGGCGAAAGGGCTTACGCTGCTGCGGTGGCCTTTGTCCTTCTGGGCAGACGTGACCAAGTCCAAGGTGGCACTGGACTTCTCAATCCTCTGTAGATGGCCTTCCACTCCAGGCCCGAAGAAGTCGGTGCCCAGGAAGGGAATGTCTGCCAGTTTGTGCTGTGTGTCTGCTGTGAAGGTGGAGATCCACAGCCAAGCTCTGCGGCACATGGCCACTGCGGCCACTACTGACCGGGCACAAGAGTCACCAATGTCCAAAGAAGTTTGGAGCTGTTTAGCCACCGCCCTTCCCTAATCCCGCACCTGCTTGACCGTTGTCTGAAGGTCAGCCGGGAGATGAGGAATCACCTCATCCAGGGAGCCCATAAGGGCGTGTGAGAAATGTGCCATCAGAACGGCCGAGCTAGCCTGACGAAGGCCTAGGGAGGAAGCAGCGTAAACCTTCCGCCCTGAATAATCCAACTTTTTGGATTCCTTAAATCGGGTGGTTTGTCCACATCCCGAGTGTTCCCGGGACACCAGAAAACGCTATTGGTCACTATCCCCTCCGCAGAGGGGTGCTCAGAGAAACCAGAGAGTGAACCGGTGGGGACCACGTACTTTCGGGCCCCCCTGGACGAAGGCGTGGGACAAGATGTTGGCCGCTGCCACAACTCCAGGGCCGGGCCAACAATGGCTTCGGCCACTGGCAAGGCCTCTGTAGGGGAATCCCCTCGGTCCAGTATCTCCGTACCGGGATTTTTGGACGGGTTCAAGCTGCATCCCAGTAGACTCTCAGTTGAGTCGAAGCATACCCAGAAACGAGGATGGGCTCTCCTCCACCGACTGGCCTCCTGCAGACTCCAGGTCAATTGGCCTGGAGAACAGGGAGGAGTCATCATCAGACTCTGAGGAGTCTGCGAACAGCTGCCGAGCGCCTGAGCCACCCTCCACCTGCCAAGGTTGATCGGGAGTGAGGGTGACTGACAACCTATGGAGCAAGCCCTGACTCGACCGAGACTCCTTGGTCGGGACCCGTCTTCGGTTGTGGAGGCGAAGGTTCCACCACAATGGGTGGAGCAGCCAGTTTCGGCCTAACAACTGGCATCGGGGGCCGCTCCTCTACTACCACGAGGGGTTGTTTCGGCCGCTCCGGTGACAGCCACTTAATGGCCGGAGAAGGCGACAGAGTCAGCTTGTTACCGGTCAGTAAAAGTTGCTGCCACATCAAGTCCTCGTAGCGCCGACGCAACTTGCACTGGAGCCTATCCTCCAAAGAGGACGAACGGCGACGCCGCTTTCCATGGTGCCGAGATCGAGACTGCCGACGTCTGCAGGACCGGCTGGACCTGGAAGAGGACTGAGACCTTCGGGGATTCCGAAGGTGGGTCAAAGAGGGAACGGGGGAAACCCGCCCCTCCTTCAGTGCAGGGACCTTAACCGGGGACTTCGGCACAGGCAAGTCCTCGGTAATCATTGGGGGAACCGGCAAAGAAAGGTTGTCGACATCTCCAGGCGGCAAACCGTTCAACACCGTGAAGCCAGCTGCCACAGCCGCAACCTCGACCGAAGTTGAGAGTCGACAGTCCGGTGAAGGGGATCTCTCCCGCTCCCACGAATGTCAACGGTGGGACTTACCTTTACAGTCGTCCTTTCTGGACCGACTGGAATGTCCCGATGGGCCTTCTCCCTTCGTGGAGAGGGACTGACAAAGCTCCTTAAAAGAAGCAGTGTAGGAGGAGCCCAAGGAGGGCGGGATAAATGCTGCGGCCGCGCCTCCTCCTCGAGGGCGATCATCTGCTCCAACTGCTCCGGGGAGCCCGCTGCCTGACACTGCCCAACAGACTTCCTTAGACGTGACCGTCAGGTAGCGTTTCTCGGGGCGCCCAAGAAGTACTCTGGCAGTACGGTCCTCCAAGACCTAAGCTGAGAAAGACCTGCACAATTCACAGGCCTGCGAATCGTGTCCAAGCCTTAGGCAGTAGACGCATGTGGAGTGCGGATCGGTCCGGGACATCTTCTGCCCACAAGGGCACCGACGGAAGCCGGGAGTCTATTTGTCCATCGCAGCCGCGAGGGAAGACGAAGACCGTAGTCCTGTAAATTTTAAAATTAGTTTCGGAAATTCCGAAGAGTGTGGATCCAGGAGTAAAACACAGAGCGCAAAGGAGCGAACCTGAGCTTCCAAGCCGTAAGGAAGATCTGGTGTCATGGGGCGGAGCCGAGGGTTTTACCACCCGGGTGGGTGGGAGGAGCCAGCCTGAAGACCTTCTGGCAACATTTAAAGTGGCAAGGAACCTGCCAACAAGTATGGATTGAACATATCCACGTCCCTAGAAAAACAGGTTACTCACCTGCAAAGTACAGTTACGTAAGAACTTACCGTAACAGTAGATCTTCGAGAACAGCTCTTGCAGCAGGTTACACCATTAGGACTGAAGCCGGCAGGCGTCAGGACCCCACGGAAATCTTCTAGCTAGCAGTCTTCAGCGGGGACCGCCTCCGACGTCGGTCCCGCCCCCGACGTAGTACATAAGGAGGCGGTCCCGCCAGATTCCCCAGTTCTCCCTCACGGAGACTCCCGGCCGAGGGATGACATCAGAAGGGGAGACCGAGGATCCGCCATCAGAAGAAAAAGAGCTAAAGCTCCTGCCAAGGCCTGTACCTCCTCCAAGGGGGAATGGTGGGCGGGAAGGTACCTGCTGCAAGAGTTGTTCTCGAAGATCTACTGTTACGGTAAGTTCTTACGTAACTGTACTATCTTACTTCGAGATACAGCTCTTGCAGCAGGTTACACCATTAGGACTGATTCCCAAGCAATAGCACCTGAAAACATTCTGGGAGGAGGAAATTAGGAGAGATCTTTAACAAGTCCTGACCTAGGACAGGAGACCCTGTAGAACGGCTAGGCCGAAACCGGCTCTCCGCCGTGATGTAATATCCAGGCTATAGTGCCTAATAAATGTGTGCACTGAGCTCCAAGTAGCTGCAGCACAAATGGCCGAGGTGGAGATGTTGCGCAGTGTTGCAAAGGAGGTAGCCACCCCCCTTGTCGAGTGGCCCCGGACTGTACCCGGGAGGGGCTTATGTTTGTTGTTGTAGCAAAATGAAATACACTGGACAAGCCGAAGAGGTCTGCTTTAAGACTGGTTGGCCCAGCATCCTCTCAGCGCAGTAAACGAACAATTGCTCCGAATTACGAAGCTGTTTAGTTCTATTCAGGTAGAACCTTAAGGAGCAGTGAACATCCAGGGTGTGAAGCAACACCTCTCCTCTATTAGAGTACTTGGGGAAAATACATAGGCAAGTCGATGTCCTGGTTGAGAGTGAGGGCAGAGACCACCTTAGGCAGGAATTTAGGATTCGTCCTCAGAAACACTCTGTCCTGGTGAAAAATTAAATAAGGCTCCTTGCACATTTTTTTTTTAATTTATTTATTAAATTCTCGGATTACAAATACCTTTGAGCAGAAACTGCTCGTTTACAAAGGTTCCACGTCAAAGGATGAGGGTCAACATACATACAGAGGTAGTAAAAGAATGCACAATAAACAACCAAAACAACTAAAAGAGAAAAATAAAGATAGTTATAACATACTTTGAGATAATATTCATAAAACAAGCAGCTTGAGTAGGCAGCTGGCTGCGGTAACAATAAGAGAAAGAGGGCACCATAGGCAGTTAGTATTGCAGGCATGCGACTGGGAGAGGAAGTTGGCAGGCTAATGGGCCACTGTCTGATGGTAGTGGAAAATGTCTTGTACCAGTGGAGATGTGAAGCAGGAAAGGAGTCACAAGGAAGGCCCAGTGCCAGAGGGAATGAGATTGGGAAAGGGCGGGCTGAGAGACATGAGTGAGCTGGGAGGTGTTTAGAGAGATCTCTGTTCAACAAAGCAGTCACACTGACAGTCACATTCACATGAGCGTGAAGCTCAGAAACTCTCCTTGCTGATGTGACAGCAACTAAAAATAACGTTTTCCACGACTGAAAACGCAGCTCGCAATCCGGCCGGCAGGTTCAAAGGGGGAAACGTGAGTTGTTCCAGGACAAAGAGTAAGTCCCAAGGAGGAACGGGATCCTTGATGGGTGGCCTAAGGTGCAACACCCCTCTCAGGAAGTCTCAAGAGGCATCAAGCTGTGCCACTGTGGCTGTCCCACGGAAGTGGTATGCAGAGATCACGCAGAGGTGCACTTTAATGGAGGAGTAGGCGAGACCCGAATGGAATAGGGAAAGAAGGTATTCCAGCACTCCTTTCACTGGGCATTCTAAAGGGGAAAGGCCGCGTGCTTGCGACCATAGGCAAAAACGGCGCCACTTCATTGGCAGACGACACATGCGCTTGCCGGGCTTGGTCATGGAAAGGATTTACGCCACCTCTTGCGAGACCCCGTAACGCATAATGGCTATGTCTCTAGGAGCCATGCATGCAGGTTCAGTGAGTGTATGTCCGTGTGGACTAGTGAACCTTCCTCCTGAGACAACAGGTGGGAGCTGAAAGGCAATGGAACTGGAGGTTCCCGGGACAATTGTGTCAGCATGGGGAATCAGATCTGCCTGGGCCAGAAAGGCGCTACCAGGATCATTGTTGCGTGCTCCCTGCACAGTAGAGAAGAACTCTCTGGATCAACGAGAAGGGAGGAAAAGCGTAGAGGAATCTGTCCGCCCAGGAGAGGGACAATGCGTCTCGCCAGAAAACACCAGGCCCTGGATCTAGCGAGCAAAAATTGGGCAGTTTTGCGTTGGATGGGGAAGCGAATAAGTCCAACTCTGGAGTGCCCCATCGAAGGAACAGATCCTATGCAACCTCCTGAAGAAGTTCCCACTCGTGGATTCTGGCCTGAGAACGACTCAGGCCGTCTGCGATTGTGTTGTCCACCCCGGGAACATGAACTGCAATCAGGCTTGCGCCGTGTCGGATTACCCAATCCCACACCCTCATAGCTTCCCTGCAGAGGGGGTAAGAGTGTGCGCCTCCTTGTTTGTTGAGATAATACATCACCGCCGTCTTGTCTGTCTGAAGCAGAAGGGTACTCGACGGTATTTCTGACTGAAAGGCCTGCAGGGCGTAAAGGACCGCCCTCATCTCCAGGACGTTGATGTGGAGGTGAGCTTCCCGAAGGGTCCATATTCCCTGGGACCTCACCCCGTTCAGGTGCGCTCCCCATCCCAGCCTTGAGGAGTCTGTGGAGAGGATTGCCTTCGGGGACGGCGCGGTAAACAGGACACCCGCAGAAAGTGTCCCTGCGTCTAGCCACCATTGCCAGTCTCTAATCACGGCATTCGTAATTCTGACCGGATGCTGCATGTGGTCTTGCCTTTGGTCCCATTGCACCTTGAGCATCCACTGAGTTACCCGCATGTGGAGCCTTGCCAAAGGGATGGTTGGAATGGCCGCAGCCATGTGTCTGAGCAAGCGAAGGACCAACCTGGCGGGGACGGTCTTTTTCGCTGAAAGATCCCTGATGAGGGATCTGATGTGTTCCGCTCTTTCGTCAGGGAGAAAGGCTTTCCCTTGGACGGTGTCCAGAACTGCGCCTATGAACTGCAGCTTCTGGGACAGTATTAGGAGAGACTTCTCGTGGTTGATAAGAATGCCCAGAGACTGGAACAGGTCCTGGGTGCTCTGAATAGCCAGCAACAGCGCCTCTTTGGAGGCGGCCATGAGAAGCCAGTCATCCAGGTACGGGAACACGTAGTGGCCCTGTCTCCTCAGAGACGCTGCCACGACTGCCATACACTTGGTAAAGACCCTGGGGGCCGAAGACAGTCCGAACGGATGGGCCCGGAACTGAAAGTGGTGGCCGAGAAACTCAAAGCGCAGGAACCTCCTGTGCGCTTGAGCTACTGGGATGTGCAGGTAGGCATCCTGCATGTCTAGGGACGCTAAGAAGGCGTCCTTTTTCAGCATGGGAATGAATCCTTGGAGGGTCACCATGCGAAAACGTTTGTAGGCAACCAACACGTTGAGGTCGCTGAGGTCCAAGATTGGACGGAGGTCCCCTGTTTTCTTCGGAACCAGAAAGAAGTGGGAATAGTATCCGGATCCTATCTGGCTCTCTGGGACATACTCCACTGCTCCCTTTTGCAGAAGCGCGAGTACCTCTTGCCTGATGAGTGATCTGTGCTGACTCAAGTAACGGGAGAGCAGAGGAGGCCTTGTGGGTGGCTTATCCTCGAATTCTATAAAGTGGCCTCTTTCGACCAACTGAAGGACCCACCTGTCGGTGGTTACGGACTGCCATCCTGGCAGGTGGTCCGCAATGCGGCCCCTGACCTTGATGTCCCGTTAATCCTGAGGGGCGGGGGCCGGGAAGGAGTCATGCTGTGGCGGCTGAGGGTCCAGCTGGGCCGACTTAGCTGGTCATTGACTTCGGCCCGCTGACGACTTTCCCTGGGCTCTGCGGGAGAAGGAGCCCCTCTGTTGAGGACCGGCGCGGGACTGCTGTCTCTGCATCCGGCCTTGAAAACGGCTTTGGTTCCTACGAAAGGAACTAAGCTTGGGTCTGTACACAGCCTGGACAGACCGTACCGCCTTCCCGGCCTCTTGAAGTTTGGTGAGGACCTTCTCCGAGGACTCACCAAAAAGAACTTCTCCATGAAACGAGGCGTCCAGGATGTTCTTCTGGACGTCCGGGGTGAATCCGGAAACACGGAGCCATGAGTGTCTCCGGAGGCATACGCCTGAAGCTGCCGCTCTGGCCGAGGAGTCCGCGGAATCATACGCGGCTCGCAGCACCTGGGTTCCCACGTCCAAACCCGTACGAAGGAGCTGTAGCAACTCCTCCTTCTGCTCACCTTCTGCCATCTTTTGCGCCAGATCCAGTCCCTGCTCCCACAAGGTGTTCTGAAACTGTACCATGTGGGTCAAGTAGTTGAGGGATCTGATGGCGCAGGTAGCGGAGGCATACGTGCGCCTGCCCATAGCGTCCAGCTGTTTGGACTCTGGGTCCGGTGGCGGGGTGCTCAAATGTTGCAGCCTCTGGGACCGGTCATGAGAGGCTGTAATGACCAGAGAATCGGCCAGAGGATGTGATGCCAAGTACTGGTCCTCCCTAGAGGCCTTGTACAGGCGGTCAGCTTTCTTCGGCATTGCCGGAAGCGAGTGTGGACGTTTCCACGCTGCCTTGGTGGACGCCACGAATGTGTCCACCAAGGGTGGCACCACCACAGGCTTAGGATCTTTTTGCCGAAGATATCTGGCAAGGCGTAATCTCTCGGGGTCTAGTTCCTCTGCGTCCCAGCCCATGTTCTCCTGGATATGCCTCATAATCTCACAGAATGATGGGTCATCCGGAGGAGATCTTGGAAGCTCACGTGGGTCCGGAGAAGGGACGTTGATCGGAGAGCGGGATCTGGATCCATTCGAGAAGTCCGATACCGTGTCCTCCATCGAAGGCGAACGGCGGCGTCTTCTGGGTCTCTTGGGGCTGGGTGACCCTGAAGAAGATCTGGACGGAGGTCTCCTATTTCGTGATCTACCCCTAGGAGGGTCCGTAGGCTCCTGGGGGGAAGGTACTCGGCCCGCATCCCTGGGTGAAGTAGGGGGCGCGGGGGCGGGCGGAGTAGGAGGAGGAGGTGGTGGTGTGGGAACCACATCCCTTTTTATGGTGTCCCACCAGGAAGAAAACAACTCCTTGACCTCGGATATGCTGAGGCCCGACGACGGACCGGGCACCGATGGCCGGTCGTCGGGTTCCGGAGTCGGCTCCCCAGGGGCCTCAGGTGAGGGATCCCTGAGGGGTACGACAGGACCAGGTTCGCCCATCTGGTCCTCGGGCTGGGTCAGCTCCTGCTCCGTAATCGCCTCTTGACCGACGTCGGTGGGAGGCGAGGGGGTCCTCTTCTCGTAGATGCGGACGCCGGTCCCCGACCGGCGTCCGTGGGCGAAGGCCTGACCGGCGACGGGCGTCAGGCGGTCGTCGGTGCTCGGGACCGATGGTGTTTGGCCGACGGCGGAGGGGCCGGCGTCAGGTCCGACGATCTCTTGAGAGAAGTCAGTTCTTTGGTCTTCCGCTGGGGAGGAGGAGGCAAAGAGACTGACCTGGCGTCGGGTTCCGAATGGCGGGAACCAGACTTGTGATGGTGGTGACAGACCCCTGACCTCGACAGGGTCTTGGCTGTTGAAGACTAAGAAGGTCTGGAGGTCTTAGCCTGCGAAAGAGAAGAGGAACCCGAGGAGGTCTTCACCGCTGCAGGGGGAGGCTGAGAGCGGGCCCGGGAGGGGGAGCGGTCGGACCGGGAGCCACAGGCCCTAGACGGGGACCTGGATCTCACTCTCTCCCTATGCTTCTCGTGGTGTCTCCGGGCCTTGGCGGAAGATTCCCCCTTGGAGGCTGCATACATGGCTTTAATCTTCTCCTCGAGCAGGAAAGCCTGAAGGGCCTTCTGGCGACGGATCCGGGTCCGGCTGTTGAATCCCTGGCAGAAGGAACAGGCCCAGGTGTCGTGGTCTGGGCCTAGGCACCGGACGCAGGCTGAATGCGGGTCTTTGAACGGGATTTGCTTCCCACAGGCGCACTTTGAAGGATGGCCTTCAACAGAGGTTGGAGAGGACATCAGATAGAAACTGAGCAGAAAAAACAAACTTTTTCCCGAAGGAAGAACTTAACCAGGCGTCGCGCGCTAGAAATGAACCAAAGGGTCGAGACATGCAAGTCGACGGCGGGAAAGAAATACAGGTTACTCACCTGTAACAGGAGTTCTAGGAATGGTATATGTTGTTCATCCACACTATCTGGCAGGTTCCTTGCCGCTTTAAATCTTGCCGGAAGGTCTTCAAGCTAGCTCCTCCCACCCACCCGGGTGGTAAAACTCTCGGCTCCGCCCCATGACGCCAGATCTGGCCCGCTGGAAGCTCAGGTTGTGCGTCGAAGCCGGGGAGGTCTGGTGGGTTCTGGATGAACAACATATACCATTCCTAGAACTCCTGTTACAGGTGAGTAACCTGTATTTCTAGGGACATGGATATGTTGTTCATCCACACTATCTGGCAGACTCCTAGCAGTTCTCCGGGAGGAGGGAGGCAAGGCGCACACCCCCTAATACTTACTTGGGGAACAAAGATTGGAGAACCGAGGCCCCAAAACCAGCATCCCGGCGTGACTCAAGGTCGATGTGGTAGTGGGAAATAAAGGTGTGTGCTGACTTCCAGGTAGCAGCCCTGCAGATCTCCTGGATAGGGACATCCCTGGAAGCAGCCACCGATGCAGCAGTATGGCGGTAGAATGAGCTCTTATCCTCTGGGAGGCTCCATGCCCGCTAACTCATAGCAGAGAGTTATGCAGGAGGTGACCCATCTGCCTATCATCCGCTTGGCTGCAGGTCTGCCAGGTGCGGCTTCAGCGTAGGTGACAAACAGCTGGCGAACCTCTCCCCGAATTTCAGCCGTGCGCTCCTTATAATAAGCGAGCGCCCTTCTAGGGTCCAGAGTATGGAGCCTATATTCGGCCTCTGAGGTGTGATTGGGGTAGAACACCGGCAGAGTCAATACCTGATTAAGGTGTAACTCCGACACCACCTTCGGAAGGAATTTCGGGTTGGGGCGTAGGACAACCTTGTCCCTGTGGAAGACCAGGTAAGGAGACTCGATGCTCAGCGCCTGGAGTTCTCCCATCCTTCTGGCTGACGTGATAGCCACCAAGAAGGCGGTTTTCACGACAGGTGGGGAGACCACACCTGTGCATTGGTTCGAATAAGCTTGCCATGGGCTTTGCCAGTACCAGCAGTAAATCCACGGAGGTGGGGTTCCCGCACTGGAGGAAATGTGATCAAGGCCTTTGAAAAGCCCGACCACTTTTCCTGCGCCACTGACTGCTGACCGGCCCGCGCCCGATAGGCAGAAATGGCTGCCAGGTGCACCTTAAGGGTGTCGACCTAAGCCCTTGACTAGATAGGGACCATAGATAGTCCAAATGCTCGCCACAGGACACGAGAAAGGGTCCAACCCTTTTCCGACACCAAATAGAGAACCTCTTCCATCTGAAGGCATAGCATTTTCTGGTCGACTCTTACGGGACGCCTCAACGACGTTGAGGACCCGTCGGGAAAGACCCAAGGCCTGGAACTCTAGCCGCTCAGGAACCAGGCCGTCAGGTGCAGGGATTGAAGGTCCGGATGGAACACCTTCCCTGATTGACTGAGAGCAGGTCCGGGCGAGCTGGAAGCTGCCGGAGTCCTGGAGCTGAGACTGAGGAGATCTGGTACCAGAACTGGCGAGGCCAGTCTGGGGCTATCAGAATCACCTCGCCTTGTCCCTCCTCGCTTTCAGCAGGACCCTGTGAATCAGGGAACGGGGGAAAGGCGTAAAAGAGGCCCGGGGTCCACGGCCTCGAAAAGGCATCCCCCTGCAGCGAGCCCTGCTGAGGGGGGCGGGCATGAAACAGCCTCAGCTTAGCGTTCTCCCTGGAGGCAAACAGATCCACCAGAGGTGTGCCCCAGCGGGAGAACAGGTCTTGTACTATCTCCGGCAGGAGAGACCACTCGTGCGATGCAGCCCCTATCCGGCTCAGGGCATCGGCCAGGGTGTTGGAGGCTCCTGCCACATGAATGGCCAGGAGATCCGCCTCCAGGCTGCGCACTAGTGACCAGATGCGGAGAGCTTCCTTGCATAGAGGCAAGGCGTCCCGCCCTGGCGGTTTAGATAGTACATGGTCGTGGTATTGTCCGTCTGGACTCGGACCACTTGACCCCGGAGAAACGGAGCAAAGGCGGTGAGAGCTAGGCGGACCGCACGGAGCTCCAGCAGGTTGATATGGCATCGGGACTCCCGCGGGGACCAGAGGCCGTGTGCTCGGTGTTCCCCCAGATGGGCACCCCAACCCATCAAAGAGGCGTCGGTCGATAGAGAGACCGTCGGCTCGAGGCGGACAAACGGGATACCCTCCTGCAGATGGGACGGAACGGTCCACCACTGGAGAGCGTTCCACATCTCCTGGGTCGTCCACATGCGCTGGTCCAGAGGGTCGCAACGCTGTGACCACTGGCCAGCCAGACCCCACTGGAGGGGGCGCATGTGCCAGCGTGCCCAACGGACTACGCTGGTACAGGCCGCCATAAGACCCAGGAGTCGCAGGAAGTCCCGGGCAGGGCGCGAGTGCCCAACCAGAAATGATTGGGCAAAGGAGGTAAGAACCTCGGCCCTGTCCGCCGGGAGCCGTGCTCTGGCTCGAAGAGAGTCGAGCTCTGCCCCGATGAAGGATATCACCTGCTTCGGCTCGAGTTCCGACTTGGCCTCGTTGACCAGGAGGCCCAGTTGAGAGCAAACCCGGAGGGCCAGATTTCTGGACCGCTCCACCTCCAACCTGGAGGGGGCTGCTATCAGCCAATCGTCCAGGTAAGGGTACACCCGGAACCCTCGGCGCCGCAGGAAAGCTGTCACCGCTGCAATGCATTTGGTGAAGACCCTGGGAGCTGAAGAAAGGCCGAAGGGCATGGCCTGGAACTCGAAGAGGGATCCCTCCGCTCTGAAGCGGAGGAATCTCTGATGAGACGGACGGATAGGGACGTGAAAGAACACGTCCTGGAAGTCCAGAGAACAGAACCACATGCCGTGTTCCAGAAATGGTATTATCTGAGCCAGAGTGACCATTCTGAAGGTTCGAGACCTTAGGAACTTGTTCAGGTCGTGTAGGTCTAAGATGGGGCGCCAGCCCCCAGTCCGTTTCGGGACCAGGAAGTACCTGGACACGAACCCTGGTTCTGGTGAAGGGTCCTCTATCTCTTTTATCACCCTTTCTGAAGGAGGAGGCGATGTCGGCTCGACGAGCCTGTAGAGATTCCTGGGACCCCAAAGCCCCGGCGGCGGCGGCTCTTGAAGGGTGGAGCCTGCTCAATTCCAGAGGCAGGCCTCTTCCCACCACCTCCAAAACCCACCTGTCCGTGGTAACAGCGGACCAGGCGGAAAGGAAGTGTCGGAGCCGTCCCCCCACGAGGGGAACCAGGGGCGAGGTGACGGGGATGGGGGTGACACCCCTCAGCCCGTCACTTAGCAGACTTGGAGGAAGGACCGGCCTGGGGACCACCAGGGCCTTTTCCTCCTTGCTTCCTATTAGAGGAAGCCGATGGCTTGGGCTTGGAATACCAAGGTCTAGCCTGCTGGCCCTGACACTGTTGTTGGGCGGGCGATGCTGACGGGAGTAGAGGGCGAGAAAGGGCTTAGACTGGGGCTTATGACCCTTGTCCCTCTCTTGTGAGGCAGACGAATCCAAGGTGGCATTGGATTTTCGATCCTCTGGAGGTGGCCTTCACTCCAGGGCCGAACAGTCTGTTCCCAGGAAGGACGTCCGCAAGCTTGTGCTGGGTATCCACGGTAAAGGTGGATATTGCAGCCACGCCCTTGACCATGTAACCACAGCGCCGCCACTGACCGGAACATGAGTCTCCTATATCCAGAGCAGTCTGGAGCTGTTGTTTGGCTACTGCCCTGCCCTGATCCGCACCTGCTTGACCGTAGTCTGCAGGTCAGCGGGAAAGATGAGGACCGCCTCATCCAGGGAACCCAACAGGGCATGGGAGAAATGTGCCATGAGGACGGCCGAACTGGCCTGACGAAGGCCGAGAGAAGAGGCAGCATACACTTTCTGCCCCGAGTAGTCCAATTTCTTGGACTCTTTGTCAGGCGGTTTGTCCACGTCCCTGGCATTACCGGCACGCCGGAAAATACTGTCCGTGACCAGCCCTTCAGCCGAGGGGTGTTCAGAAAACCCGGACAGAGAGCCAGTAGGGACCGCATACTTCCTGGCCATCCTGGCCGAAGGCGCAGGACAGGAAGCCGGACGCTGCCAAAGTTCCAGGGCCGGCCCGACAATGGCTTCGGCCACTGGAAAGGCCTCCGTGGGAGAATCCCCTCGGTCCAGAATCTCGGTGAGGGGATATCTGGCCCGTTTGGATACGGGTTCAAGCTTCATCCCAGTGGATTCTGAGATGAGCCTAGAAGCCCTAGGAAGGACAAGGGCTATAGGTCCTGACTGCCCCCAGAGGACTCCAAGTCAAAGCGCTTGAGAACAGGGAGGAGTCATCAGACTCCGACGAGTTGTCGAATAGCTACCTGGAGCCTGAGCCACCCTCCACTTGCCGAGGCTTGTCAGGCGTGAGAGTGACCGACAGCCTACGGGGAAGGCCTTGGGACAACCGCGATTCTTTCGTCGGAGCCCCAGCTGTCGGCTGAGGTGGGCGGTTCCACCACAATTGGTGGGGCAGCGGAATAGGTCGGACAACTGGCCTGGAAACAGGCTCTCGACCACTACCTGGTCGGTGGCAACCACTTAATGGCGGAGAAGAGGCCTGAGCGGCTTATTGGCCAGAAAAAATTGTTGCCACATGAGGTCCTCGTATTTTAGGCGTAGCTTCTGGCAGCCTTCCCTCGGCGGGAGGAAGAAGAAGGAAGAGCGGCGCGCCCGGCTGCAGCGATGCGGGGCCGAGACCGTCTATGTCGACGGGAACGGCTGGACCGCGAAGATGTCCGAGACCGAGACCGAGAATCTCGGCTAGGCCGAGGTCGGTGAGGCGGGGAGCCGAGGATCGGCGATCCCCTCGGTTCGGTCGGCAAAACCGACGGCTCCAGATTCACCGGTACGGGAGAGCCGACGATATCCTCAGCCCTCACCGGGGGAACCGGGGAGGAGGGAATCTCGGCTTCTCCAGCCGATAACCCGTCTAACGGGTCGGGAAAAATCTCGACCTCGTCGGCGGGAGTCTCAGTCACCTGGCCTGGCGGGGCACCATGAAACCAGTGGCGAGCAGTAGAATCCGACCAAGTCGATTGTCGAAGAGGGAGGGGATCTTTCCCGCTCCCAAGAGCGTTGACGATGAGACTTACTCTTAGACTTCTTCGACCGATGAAACGGACTCGAAGAAGTAGGACCCTCGCCTTTAGTTGAGAGGGTCAAGCAAAGCTCCTTAAAGGAAGCTGAATATGAGGTCCCGAGCGATAGAGGGACAAAGGCCCGAGAAAAGGAAGCCACGGCCTGAGCCGCCTGCTCTTCGAAGGCGACCAACCTCTCCAGTTGTTCGGCGGATCCCGCAGCCGCGGAAACCACCAGTCGGGCCTCTTTGGATTTGACCGGAGGAAATCTTCTTTCGGGACGCCCCAGATGTAGCGGACAGGCGGTCCTCGGGGGCGTGGACCGAGAAGGGAGGAACACAGGTCGCAAGCCTGCGGGTCGTGCTCCTGGCTAAGCAAAAACGACGTGAGGCGGGTCCGTCCCGAGACATCTTCTGCCCACAGGGACATCTCCAACCGAGTTCGATTTGTCCTTCGCAGCAGCTGAAGGAAGAAGACCGAGAAAGTTATAAAATTTTTCTCTCTTTTTAAACCGAGGATTTTAGGCCCAAAACTTAATGCAGAGCGTTAAGGAGGGAACCTGAGCTTCAAGCGGTAAGGAAGATCTGGCGTCATGGGGCGGAGCGAGGTTTTACCACCGGGTGGGTGGGAGGAGCTAGCGAAGACCTTCCGGCAAGATTTAAAAGCGACAAGGAACCTGCCAGATAGTGTGGATGAACAACATATCCATGTCCTAGAACTGAGAATCTGGCGGGACCGCCTCCTTATGTACTACGTCTGACGTCGGGGGCCGGACCGACGTCGGAGGCGGTCCCCGCTGAAGACTGCTAACTAGAAGATTTCCGTGGGGTCCTGACGCCTGCCGGCTTCAGTCCTAATGGTGTAACCTGCTGCAAGAGCTGTATCTCGAAGTAAGATCAGTAGTTCTAAAAGTCGTATATGGTGTTCATCCACACTTCAGGTAGTGTTCTTTTCCCCTTTAAGGCTTGCCGGAACATCTTCAAGCTGGCTCCTCCCACCCACATGGATGGTTGAGTACAGTAACGTAAGAACTTACTGTAACAGTAGATCTTTGAGAGGAGCTCTTGCAGCAGGTTACACCATAAGGGCTGAAGCCAGTAGGCACCAGGACCCCACAGAAAACTTCTAGCTAGCAGTCTATAGCAGGGGACCGCCCCCTGATGTTGGCCCAACCCCGACATCCACCTATGGTATAAGAGGGGCAGTCCCCCAGCACCATCTGAGTTCTTCCGCCAGAGATCTCGGCAAGCATAGAAAATGGAGAACCCAGGCGTTCCTCTGAAACCGAAAGGACGAAGAGGCAGTCATCAGGGGATATAGGGAGGGAAAGCAGCATCTGCTGCAAGAACTCCTCTTGAAGATCTACTGTTACGGTAAGTTCTTACGCAACTGTGCTGTCTCACTTCGAGGGGGCTCTTGTAGCAGGTTACACTATAAGGTCAGAGTCCCAAGCAGTGAGAGGACCAACCACGGTCAGCTGAGAGGAGGTAGAAGTGCAAATAAAGCTCTCAAGAGAGCAGGCCCCGTAGGACAGCCAGTCCAAAACCTGCCCTGCGCCTAGAAGCAATGCCAGACTGTAATGCCAGATGAAAGTGTGGACAAAACTCCAAAGTGGCCGCTGCACAAATATCAGCAAAGGACACATTTCTGAAAGATGCAAATGAAGCAATTACACCCCTGGTAGAATGGCCGTTAATCGGACCCTGTAAAGGCTTGCTGTATTTACGGTAGCAAAACACAATGCACTCAACTAATCATTTGGATAAACATTGTTTAGAAACTGAAGCCTCTTCTTCTCTCGAGGTGAAAGAAACAAACTGATCAGTTTTTGTGATGGCTCAGGTGCGGTCCAAATAAAATCTTCCCTAGCTTTAACGAACCCCAGTACTGTGAACGCTTGGTTATAGCAAATGGCCGCTTTGGCACCCATCAAATTTCACTGACAGCGTTTTGTACTATTCTTGTTCGACTAGGATATGCGAGTACAGTATACAGTATTTGGCGAGTTCAGCATATCAGCATTATGTGGCAATGTTTAATATTGTATCATCAAATGCCTGCCCTAAATTAAAAAAGCTTATTACTGTTATCAGAATTGTTTAAGTCTTTAATGACTATACAGGCAATTCCAATCAGGTGCAGCGAGTAAACATTTTCAGCACTTTGGAAAAGTTTCCGGCAAAGCTTTTCTCAATAAAACCACTAACCTGTATACAACCTCAGCGTACCCGTGTTAGCGCATCTGTTCGCCCGTACAATGAAACGCTCCTGTCACTCTGTGGACATTAAATTGAAAATCCTGGACAGGCTGAAAGCCGGCGAGAGTCTCACCAAACTGTCTCAGGAGACCGGCTTCTCTAAATCAACAATTTGTACATGGCGCAAACAAGAACCTTCTCTCCGTGACTTTATTGTAGAGTGCACAGATATTGAGGGGCCTCAGAGAAAGAAGCTCAGAAAAGATGACAAGCTTGAAACTGATCATGCCACCCAGCTGTGGTTTACACAGCAATGTGCCAGTGGGGTCCCAATATCTGGATCTATTCTCCGTGAGAGGGCCTGTCAATCTGCCCGTGAGATTCACGAGGACGAAACCTGCTTCGAGTCCTCCACAGGCTGGCTATGGAAGTTTTGGCGCTGACATGGAATCCGCCACTTTGCAATCACAGGTGAGGCTTGATCCTGTGAGGATGCAGCAGCAGAAACATTTCTGCCTAAACTTAAGACATGTTGTCCGGGTAGTCCCCTGAACAAGTTTACAATGGGGTTGAGACAGGTCTGTTTTGGCACGATCTCCCTGATGTCACGCCGGCTGCAAAGTCTGAAGTTAATGCCAGCAAAGGATTCAAAACAAGAAGACAGGTTGACATTCCTGTTTTGTACCAATGTGACTGGCAGCCATAAACTGCGCCCACTGTGCATTGGTAAATTTAAAACCACCCATTGTCTACACCACGCTAACAGAAGTGCACTGCCTGTGATTTATGAAAGCAGTAAGAACACGTGGATGACTTGTGACATTTTCAGATGGTGTTTTCTTTTGTGCCATCTGTGAAAACTGAGTTGCCACCTGAAGCGCTCTTGCTGCTGGACCAGTGTCCTGCACCCCCAAAAAGGCAGAACTAAAGTCAAGGGATGGTAAAATTTGGACAGAATTCCTTCCCTAAAAACACAACCTCTAAGATACAGCCCCTGGATGGCAGAATAATCGCCATGTTCAAAAAACATTATCGAAAGCATCTCTTAAGTGAGATTGTGTCAGCTAGTAATGGGCAAACTGGTGCTCAATGGGGATGCAGGAGGTGCTTAAGAAAACTAATGTCTGGGATAGCATACACCTATCCACCACTGCTGGGTTGCAACACTCAGCCCATCTCCCCCCCCCCCCCAAATTCAGTGGACGAGCTGCTGACTTGGAAGTGGATGCTGATGACACCTCTGAAATTGTGCAGCTGGCAACAGACCTCCACCTTATCGACAACAAAAATGAAGCATGGGACATCACAGATGCTTGGATTCTAAATGATGAAACCCTCCCCATTGTGGATCAAATATCAGATGCAGAAATAGTCTCCTGTGTCTCATCCAATGGAACAGTGCCTGAAGCAGAAGACCCTGACGAGTCAGACGAAGAAGACGACGAGAAAGAAGCTGTAGAGAAGCAGGCAAAAGGGGAAGCAGTTCTTGATCTAGAAACAGCCCTCGCCTGGCTTGAATGCAAGGATGCAGACTCGATGAAAGTCATTCAAAGAAGACAGATTTTGTCATATGCCTGATACTTGCATGCTAAAAAAGCAACACAGCTTAAGGTCACGGATTTTTTTAAACCAAAGCCGTGAACAGATTTTATCTAATATGTCTTCTCTGATAAACTTTTTAATTGTTGCTTGCAGTACTGTATTTGCTTATTTTTCATTAATACAGCATGCGTTAAATAAATGAATGAATGAATTGCTGTAATACAACGCAGTGATCAGCACCGAGTAACTTAGCTCACTTGCACTAATTAGCTAATCAATTTTGCGTTATTTTCCACTACATTTGTGTGTGCTGCCTTTGTTATTTTCGCATTTAATTTCATTTATAATGGCTTTACTAATTAAATAAATCAATAAAGAACTTAACTGAACTAATGCCATGCCACACATTTAAAACACAATGCCGCTTTACTGTGGGTATGTGCTGTAGTGACTTTCGACGTCCCTCAATATAATGAATGCACCGCTTGGCTCCAAAAGCATTCATTATAATGAGGGAAGACTGTAATAACGAAGCACCCGGTGGACATCCAGAGTATGTAGTAAGGCCTCCCCTGAATTAGAATACTCTGGGTAATACACAGGAAGGTGGATGTCCTGATTCAGAGTAAACTTGGACACCACCTTAGAAAGGAATTTAGGATTAATTCTCAAGGACACTCTGTCCTTGTGAAAAACTAAATAAGGCTCTTTACATATCAGAGCCTGGAGCTTAGAAATCCTTCAAGCAGAAATAATATCAAGTAACAACATGTTTTCCACGACAGAAAGCAAAGTTCGCAACTTGTGGCAGGCTCAAAGGGAGGCATCGTACGTTTTTGAAAGATGAAAAACAGTTCCCAAGGAGGGACAGGGTCCCATATGGGAGGCTTCAGATGCAAAATACTCAGCAAGAATGTGCAAGATACGTCAAGTTGGGCAAGGGTCTTGCCCTCGATAGGTACATGGTACGCAGAGATAGCCGAAAGGTGCATCTTAATGGATGAGTAATTCAGGCCCGAGTTAGATAAGGAAAGGAGAGACTGTAGAACGAGATTCTCCGGACATGTGAAGGGATCCAGTTGGCGAGCGGTGGCCCATATGTAGAACCGCTTCCACTTCATAGCATAAATGGATCTTAGTGGACGGCTTTTTGGCAGCCACTAGAACCTCTGCCACCAGGGGGGCGGAACCCCCAAACGGGCAACTGCTAAGTCTGCAGGAGCCATGCATGAAGGTGTAGAGACCTTAGATCTGAATGGACGAGAGTGCCCTTTTCCCTGTGAGAGTAGGTCGAAGCAGAGAGGCAGAGGAATCAGGGGTTCCACTGCAAGCTGCTGGAGAAGTGGAAAACAAATCTGTCATGGCCAGAAGGGGGCTATCAGAATCATCTCTGCCCCTTCTGACTGCAACTTGAGCAGAACTCTCTACAGTAATGGAAAGGGAGGGAAGGCATACAGAAACCTCCCTATCTAAGAGAGGGACAATGCGTCTCGCCAGTAAACACCAGGCCCTGGATCTAGCAAGCAGACACTGGGCAGTTCTGCATTGGATGGGGCCGTGAATAGGTCCAGATCTGGGCAGCCCCACCTGTCGAAGAGATCTTCGACCACTGCTGGAAGAAGTTCCCATTCGTGAACCTTGGACCGGGAATGGCTTAGACTATCGGCCACGGTGCTCTGAACACCTGGAACATGCACAGCAGTCAGGCTCAGGTGATGCTCTACGGCCCAATACCACACTCTCCTGCCCTTTCTGCAGAGGGGGTAAGAATGTGTGCCCCTTGCTTGTCTATATAATGTTCTCCATCTGGATCAAGAGAGGACTCAGGAGTAGATGTGTCCAGAAGACTTGGAGAGAATACAGAATCGCTCGCATCTCCAAAACACTGATGTGAAGGTGTTGTTCCAAGGGGGACCAAGTCCCCTGAGTCTGACGGTCTGCCAGGTGGGCACCCCAGCCCTGGCCTGACATGTCTGTGGTCAGAATTTGCAGAGGTGACTCCAACCTGAAGGGAACCCCCTTGGAAAGGTTGGAGGGGTTCAGTCACCACTTCATGGTCTACTGGACCGAGTTGGATACTGACACTGGGAGGTTCAAGTCATCTGAACGCTGGTCCCATTGAACCCAGAGGCTCCACTGGGCCACCCTCATATGCAGGCGAGCCAGGGGCACTGTCGCAATGGCCGCTGTCATATGTCCCAGCAGTCTGAGAATCGTTCTGGCTGGAACTTGTCGAGACATGAGACCAGTTGAGCCTGAGTCTGAAGGCGTTCTGCCCTGTCTGGAGGAAGAAAGGCCTTGCCTTGCTCAGTGTCTTAGATCGCCCCTATCTACTGGAGTCTTTGACTTGGTCAAGAGGATGATTTTGGAAGGCTGAGTGCGATTCCCAGATCCTGAAACAGGGAACAGGCAGCCTCCATGGTTCTGAGCAATTTCTCCTGGGTAGTAGCTGTCAGAAGCCAGTCGCTTCGGTAAGGGAAGACATAATGGCCTTCCCTCCATAAGGCAGCTGCCACTACTGCCGAGGTATTTTGTGAAGGCTTGTGGGGCCGAGGACAGGGCCCGAATCTGATAGTGGTTTCCTTGGAAGCGGAAGCGCAGGAACCTCCTGTGGGGTGGAAACACCAAGATGTGAAGGTAAACATCCTGCATGCCCAGGGAGCAGAGCCAATCCCCTTAATGAATGAAGGGTGGAAGGCCGGGAAGTGTGATCATCCTGAACATTTTGTAGACTATAAAATTTGTTCATATGGCTGAGGTCCAGAATGGGGCACAGATCTCCTGTTTTCTTTGGAACCAGGAAGAAATGTGAGTAGAATCCCTTCCCTCGTTGTGCTATCGGAATGGGTTCGATGATCTTTCACAGAAGCGCTTGTATCTCATCTTGGTTCAAGTCAACATGCGCCTGGGGGTAATGGGAGGGAGCTGGAGTATTGTCCGGAGGAACCGCCAACAATTCTAGAGTACGTCCTTGTTCCACTAACTGTATAACCCACTGGTCTGAGATTATTCTGCTCCAACGCTCTCTGTAAAAAGAAAAGAGACACCCCTGCCCCCACTGCCTCCCCCCAGGGATTCTGCTGGAGGGGTCTGAAAAGGAGTCAGGCAGAGGTGCCGGGGACAGGCAACATGGTCTGTGAGGTTCTAGGAGCTCTGGGTGCTGAACCTCTTGTGACCTGGGAAGTAGCCTTCTCTTAAAGGCACCTCTGGGCTACTGATCTCTAGGTTGCTGCTTGGAGTTGCGACGAAAAGGCTGTCACTGGGAAGACTTAGGCTGAGACCGATATAGGGTATGAACTAATCGGACAGCCTTACCCGACTCTTGGAGGGGAGTGTTAATCAATCAATCAGTCAACTTTATTTAACCAGACAAACACACCACTGAGCAAGCTCATTTTCAAACTGGTTTATATTTTGAGAATCCTCGCCAAACAAGATGGGGTCTTCCAAAGGGGGCATCCAGGATCTTAGAATGGACGCCCGGGGCAAACCCGGAAACTCTAAGCCACGAGTGGCGGTGTAGGCAAATTCCCATTGCTGCGGCTCTACCTGCGGAGTCCGCAGAATCACAGGAGGCTCAGAGGACGTGTGTCCTCACATCAGAGCCAGATTTGAGAAGGTGCAACAGCTCCAGGAAGATCTGGCTGAGCTTGTGCCACCTCAAAGGCCTTCTCCCTTCTCCCACAGGGTATTCTGATACAGAACCATATGGGCAAAGACGTTTAGGGAACGGATGGTGCATGTGGCTGAAGAGCAGACCTTTTTGCCAAAGCAGTCCGTCTATCTAGAGTCCTTATCAGGAGGCTGAATGCTGAGGTGTTGGGTTACTTTTGAACAGTCATGGGCCATGTTGATAATGACCAAATCAGGCTCCGGGTGCTCCCCATAGAAGGGCTCATCCCTTGGGGCATTATATAAGTGATCTGCCTTTTTGGACATTGCAGGTGTTGAGGATGGCCACTCCCAAGCTGCCCTATTGACATACTTGAAGGATTCTATGGGGGAGAGACCACTAGAGGCAAGGACTCCTTCTTGCAAAGAAAAGTGGCTAGTCGACGTCGCTCAGGTTCCACTTCCTCAATGTTCCAGCCCACGAGGGCTTGGATGTGCCTCATCACATCTATGAAAGCTGGGTCATCTCGGGGAGACCAAGGGGTATCCTTGGGCTCCTCCAGTCCTGATGGGATATCTGAATCTCCAGAGTCGTCGTACGAGGAGAAGGAGGGAGAATACTGCCCTGACTCACCCGAATCCAGTGAGGGAGATGGCGAGCTCCAAGGCTTATGCGGCCTAGAACGACTGGTGTCAGATCCTGCTGGCTGTGGCACAGGCTCCCTAGGAGCTGTCGTAGGAACCTTCCTAGGAGGAGCCTGGTCCTTAGGAGAAGGGTCCCTCGGAGTTGGAGTTGGGAGCTTCTTCGGGGCCTCCTTGTCCTTTAAGAATGCCCACCAAGCTGCAAAAAGTGTGTTAAGTTCTGCGGGTGAGAACTGTGGTGAAGTTGGGGGAACTGACACCTGTGGGGTAGGTTTGGAAGGCCCCGGAGCGGTTCGTCAGGTTGCAGTAACCCTGGCGTTGGCTCCACTGGCATCGGGATAACTGGTGTCTAATCCTGAGGTAAAGAACCCCCTGGCATCGGTCTGACTGGGGTCAAAAGATTGGGCGTCAGTTCCCCTGGCGTTGGCTATGTAATGACAGCTCCAGCCGGCGACTGTGGGGGGTCTGTCGGGGTCGGCACCAGTGAGGCCACTCTGGGGAAGCAGCAGGTGCTGGCCTAGAGGAAGAAGTTCATGTAGGGGACCTGATTAGTGAGCTGAGCACAGTCGTCACCCACGCAGGGGAGCAGACCGCATGCACTGAGTGTCACGAGCCAACGTTGGTCCCTGACTTCAGAACCAACTTCGCAGACGCCTTCACCAGGAGGGCAATGGGCAAAGACCCACTGCCCGAAGACCCGGTCGAGCCACCTGGCTGAGCACCAGTGTTCTGAATGGGCCTAAGCTTCATGGGCTGAGAGGCTGAGGTCAAAAGCCTGAGCCCCAAAGAACCACCGTCCGAGACTATTAAGAGAGCGGGAGGCTTGACCACTGGCAGCCTGGATGGAGAGAGGACAGACGGAGTGGAGGGCACCGACCTCCCGTGGAAGGAAAACCATGATCGGTGTCCGACTTGCACAGAGACCTAGAGCAGGATGCAGACCAGGGTTTCTCCTTGTGCTTCTCCTCGTGTTTGTGCTTTCCCGAAGACTTTTTCGATTCCTTCGTCAAAGAAGTGGAGGCCCCAGAGGCCGGAGAAGAGGAGGTACTCTGGTGAAGCTCCTTCTCCATCGATAAAAGCCTTTGCTGCAGCAGAAAGGACTCCAAGGTCTTCTGGCGGCAAAACCGGGTGCAGTGCTGGCAGGCTTCAGTGTTGTGATTCGGGCCTAGGCAAACTAAGCATGCTGAATGGATGTACTTGTGGGGCAGTTACTGGCCACTGGCGCACTTCATTCACCGCCATTCGACAGACAAGGAAGGGGGAAAAAAAAAATCAGTAAAATAAAGCGTGGGTAACGCAATGAAAATGGCAGTTGACTTGAGCAGAAGGCACCTGTGGAGGTCAGACTTGCATGGACAGACAGCGGAAAAGAACTGAGGTGGTGCTGGGGGACTGCCACTTTTATACCACAGGCGGACGTTGAGGACAGGCCATCAGGGGGAAGTCCCCCGCTATAGACTGCTAGCTAGAAGATTTCTGTGGGACCTGGCGCCTGCCGGCTTCAGTCCTTATGGTGTAACTTGCTACAAGAGCCCCCTCGAAGACAGATCTCCCTCGGCACCGCCCCATGAAGTCAGATGTTGCCCGCTGGAATCAAAACCAGTATGCCACCTGCCAGGGGAGGTCAGGTGGGGCAGTGTGGATGAACACCATATACCACTCCTAGAAGAAAAAATTACTCACCTTAGTAATTGCTTTTCTTCTCATGGAGTCTTGCTATATTATAACAATAGCAGTCAGCCACTGCAGCTGAACTGCCCCGGAGAGGAAGGAGTTAACTCCAGAGGATCTGGAGTTCTACAGCGTGAGGGTGCTGTGCCAAAGCTCTATCTGGCCAGTTTCAAATGAAACTGTCAGATCTTTACGAAGCTAACACTAAGCAACAAGTCTGTGTGGAAAGCTCTACACTAGCCAAATGGCTACCTACTAGTAGTAATAACAACAATATAAACAACAATAGAAACACCAATAACCATAATAATAATGAATAATGGTATTATTATTATTAGTTTTCCCCCCTTGACAAGCACCATTAGGACCCCCCCTTCCCTCAAAGACTCAAGTCCAGGAAGGGGGCCAATATATTACCTAAACGATAACCTAGTTCCCTAACCCTAAAAGAAAGAGGGTAAAGGGAAAAACTACAATGGCATGACACAGTGCTTGCACTAATTTGCCACCCCTACCCAAGTAGAAGTTCTGAGAGGGGCAGGAGGGGGTAGGTTATAATATAGCAAGACTCCATGAGAAGAAAAGCAATTACTAAGGTGAGTAATTTTTTCTTCAAACACCATGAAGTCTTGCTATATTATAACAATAGCAGATTACACAGCAGTACCTCCATGGAGGAGGGTCAGGACCTACTTAGGAAATAGGCTCTGAAGCACAGCTGTACCAAACAGAGCATCTCTCCTGGACTGGACATCCAGGGAATAATGCTTGGTAAAAGTGTGAACTGTCTTCTAGGTAGCAGCTTGACAAATTTCCAGAATGGGAATGTTCTAGCAGCCGCTAGAGACGCAGCTGTACCCCAGGGAGGGGCCCTCAGTCCTGAGGGGGTTCTCACCTAGTTTTTGGTAACAAAATTGGATACAAGAGACAATCCACCTTGCAATTGTCCTCTTAGTGGCAGGTTTCCTTGCCAACCTCGCCATAAGTAAGGAAGAGTTGGAGGATTCTAACCTGTGACCCTTGGTGCGTTCCAAATAGTAGCTTAAGGCTCTTTTGACGTCCAAGCTGTGCAGTCTCCTCTCACCTGAGGAAGAATGCTCAGTGAAAAATACTGGGAGAGAGATGGATTGGTTCAGGTGGAAATCTGAAACCACCTTAGGCAAAAACTTTCTATTAGTCCTGAGGACTACCTTATCTCTGTGGAAAGAAATAAAATCTTCTTCCACTGACAGGGCCTGTAATTCACTTGAGCTCTGCTGAGGACAGAGGCTCAAAGGGAGGTTGCATTAACTGAGCAATGCAAACATTCAGGTCCCAGGCAGGAGCTGGTTCCCCAAAAGGGGGGTTAGTATGAAGTAACCCTTTAAAAAACTTGGAAAACACAGGGTGAGAAGAAAGGGAGGCAGGCTTCCCTGCTGACACAAAAGCAGAGACAGCTGCCAGATGAACCTTCAAGGTAGCTGGCCTAAGGCCTAGGGAATTTAAATGGACCAAATAGTCCAATAAAATGGGAAGATCAGCGGATTCTGGAATAATCTGCCTCTCAGAGCACCAGATGGAAAACCTCTTCCACTTAGAATTGTAAGTGGCCCTAGTGGAAGGCTTCCTTGAAGCCTTTAAAATATCCAGGACACCTTGAGAAAGGTGTAAATCAGCAAATTCTAACTCCTCAAGAGCCAGGCCTTGAGATGGAGGGATTTGAGGTCCGGATACCACACTCTCCCCTGTGCACAGGCCAGCAAGTCGTGGACTCTGGGCAGGCTCAAGGCAGGGTGGACTGTCAAGGACAGAAGCAGAGAGTACCAGGGCTGTCTGGCCCAATCTGGGGCAATCAGAATCACTTTGCAGGGTTGAGATCTGATTTTCACTAGTACCCTGAAAAGAAGAGGAAAGGGGGGAAAGGCATACAGGAACTTCCCTTTCCAGTCCAACAGAAAGACATCCAGGGGGACTGAGCCCAGCACTGGAGGCCTGCAGCAAAACAGAGGAAGTTGGTGGTTGTCTGGGGCTGCGAAAAGATCTATCTGAGGGGTGCCCCATCTGGCAAAGACAGACCCCAGCACCTGTGGATTCAGAGCCCATTCGTGATGGCCCTGAGAAATTCTGCTGAGGGCATCCGCTGGGACATTGTCCTTCCTGGGAGGTGTGAACTGCTATCAGGGAGGTGTTCAGGAGTAGGCCAGATACCACTTCATTAGCGGTGCACACAAGGCTGATGACCGAGTGCCTTGCTTGTTGATGTACCACATTGTGGTGGTGTTGTCTGTCCTGACTTGAACCACTTTGTTCTGGACAGAAACTGAAAATACCTGAAGAGCTAAAAGACAGCTCTGAGTTCCAAAAGATTGATGTGGAGCAGAGATTCTGAGGAGACCACACTCCTGAGTGGACAGGTCGCCCGAGAAGCTCCCCCACCCTAACAGGGAGGCATCCGTGGTGAGGGTGAGGGAGGGAAATGGGAATGAAGGAACCCCTTGTTTTAGATTGCTTCGGTCCTGCCACCAGTGGAGGCCAGGATCAGAGTTTGAGTCACTGGGACCAATTTGGAAAGGGGTCCTTCCTCTGAGACCAATAGGCCCTCAAATGGAACTGAATGTCCCTCATCTGGAATCTTGCTCCTTGTACTACAGCTGTGGAAGCAGCCATGTGCCCCAGGAGTTGCAGAAAATGCCTTGCTGGTCGAGAGACTCGCAGGGTAAAGGAGGATGCCAGGGCAATGAGTCTGTCTACCCTTTCCGAGGGAAGAAATGCCCTGGCTAACTTTGTGTTCAATTCTGCACCTATGAAAGTTAGGACCTGAACTGGTTAAAGAACTGACTTTGGTAAATTTAGCAGGAATCCCAGGGAAGTGAGAAGCTGCTGGGTGACTTGCAAGTGGGATTTCACCTGATCTGGAGACTGACCCACAATGAGCCAGTCGTCCAGGTAGGAAACACAGCAACCCCTTGCCTTCTTAAGTGAGCCACTACCACAGCTAGACATTTTGTGAATACCTTTGGCGCAGGTAAGGCCGAAGGCATTGCCCTGAACTGGTAGTGGCCTGAGGGCAGTTCAAACCTGAGGTACTTTCGTGAGAAGGCCCGATCAGAACATGAAAATAGGCATCCTTGAGGTCCAGGGAAGCTAGCCAGTCCCCTGGCCTTAGAGAAGGCAATATCATTGCTAGAGTCAACATTTTGAACTTTGGTTTCAAAAGATGCTTGTTCAGGTACCTTAAATCTAGAATGGGCCGCCATTCTCCTGTCTTTTTTGGGGTAAGAAAGTATCTTGAATATAGCCCCTTGCCCTGATGGCAAGGAGGGACCCTTTCCACTGCTTTGCAGTCCAGAAGAGAAGAAACCTCTGCTTCCAAAGCAAGGGCTTTGAAAGATTGCAGGTGGAAAATGTATGGCTCTCATCTTTGGAAACTGTTTGAAGCTGAGAACAGACCCTGACTATTACCTCCAGAACCCATCTGTCCGAAGTTAAGGACAGCCAGTTCTGGCTGAAATAAGCCAACCTGCCCCCACTGGTACAGGAGAATCGCCCTGGGCACCCCATCAGGGTGCCTGCTGGCAGCAGCCTTAGGCTGAGGGAGGTGACGGCCTTACTTGTGCCCCGCTCACCCCTGCTCTGAAGAAACCCTTCTGCAAAAAGCAGAAGAGGCTTGAAATTGGTAAAAGGCCTGTGGAAAGGCCTGCCCTACCTCTGGGAGCGTGCCTTTGTGGAGTGGCATGCCTCCCCTAGCCTGGGCACTTTGTAGGTAGTTCTGTATTCATCCATCTTTTCATATAGTTTTCTGTTTGTTCCCAAACAGAGAATTTCCCACCACAGAAAACCTATAGCCTTTGACTGAGTATCCTGGGACAGATTAGTGCATCTGAGCCATGCCAACCTCTGGGAAGCTACAGAAGTGGCCATGACCCTAGAGGAGACATCATTAACATCAACAGCAGTATGAAATTGAACTTTAGAGGCTTCAATGCCATCAGCAGCCACCTGTTCAACTCACTAGCCAGCTGGCCATGGGCCTGCTTGGCTAACTGCAATATTGTGTCCCATCTAGATTTCTGATATCTAGCTACATAAGCCATATAATTTGCCTGCCTGAGTCCCAAAGAAGCTGCCATATACTGTTTTTCAGCCATGGCATCAATCTTCCTGGAATCCTTATCAGGAGGATGTGAGGCCAGGGAATATTAGCCTTGTCACAGGCTGCAGCTTGTACCACACCTACATGACTACACTGTTCAGTGAGGAAGTCTGTATCAGAGCCTGACAAAGTATACCTTCTGTCCATTTTTTTATCTACAGGAGGGACAGAATGAGGATTTTTTAAAATCTTTGTTGTTTGCTTCCTAAATGACTTATGCAAAGGAATAGACAACCTCCTAGACTCTGGTATATCCATCATTTCTACATAATCAGGCTCCTCTTGCTCATCCACAGCCTCCTCTAAAGGAAGCTGGAGGGTTTCTGCAACCTTTTTGTAAAACAAAAATGAGAAGGGGACTCAGACAGAATAGCAGGAGATTCTAAAGGTCTGTCTGGAGAAATGTCCGGTTCAATGGGCACGTCCAGACCCTCCCAGCCACACATATATTGATCAAATTCCTCCTCCCCCTCCTGTGGTTCATAAAATTCCTCAACATCATACTCCTGAACCACTGGAACTGAAACGACCAACCTTTACCAACTGTTGGTGGTTCGACAGGTCCCTGAGACAGAGACTGGACAATCTGAATGGCTTTAGCTATCTCTGCAGCAGTTGGAGAGACAATTTTGGACTCCAAACCTACTGATTTCTTTGTCTTTTAACTGGGACTGGTTCATCTGAACCAGCCTTTCTTTCTTGAGAAGTCTCGCCCTGGTCAGAGGGCACTCCCTCTGGTCCAGTGGGTGCTGGACTGGGCTGGCCATCCGGGTCAGCGGACTTTTTGGCCTCTCGTTCCCTGAGCCGGCCCAATCTCTTTTCCAGGGTGGCTGCAGGGAAATTTTTACACACCTGGCAGTCTGACAGGAGGTGGTCAGCCCCCAGACAATAGACACAAGTGGTGTGTGGGTCAGCCTTGGCAAAGGCTTCCCCACAGATATCACAGTGTTGAAACCCAGTGGGCCCGGTTTTTCTTTTGGGTTTCTCAGACATAATGCCAGCCTATCCAAAAACTTGCCCTTTTGATGGCAGTGCCAGGCAAGACACCCTTATCGGTTCCTAACCGTGTCACAGATATTTGAAAAAACCTATTTAAAAAACAGTTTTTTTTAGAACCGATAAGAACCGGGAACCGCACTCTAAAAGCCCAACCAAACACTTCAAAACATTAAAATCAGCAAACCGATCGGTTCAAAACTGAACCGATAATTGAATTTCCACAGACTTTAAATTTGTACTTACGGTTTACCAGATAGAGCTTTTAACCGAAATGCGGTAAAATAAATACTTTTTGGCGGTTCAAATGAACCGAAAAATACTCGCTTGAACCGAGAATGAACCAAGCTGAAGGAGCTGATCTCCGGAGCGACTGTTCAGTGGAGCGGAGTAAAGAATCTGACAGTTTCATTTGAAACTGGCCAGATAGAGCTTTGGCACAGCGCCCTCGCGCTGTAGAACTCCAGATCCTCTGGAATTAACTCCTTCCTCTCCGGGGCAGTTCAGCTGCAGTGGCTGACTACTATTGTTATAATATAGCAAGACTTCATGGTGTTTGAACTACTATTACAGGTGAGTAACCTCTTTTTCTAGGGAAGTGGATATGGTGTTCTATCCACACTTCAGGTAGACTCCTAGCAATTCACACCCTCTACTTAGGAAAAGAGACTGGAGAACTGAGGCCCCAAAAATGGAAATTACGTACCTACCGTAACTCTTGATCTTCTTGGACAGAGTCTCCAGCACTCATTCACACTAATGAGAGTTTGCCGGCGCCCGAGATGGAGCTGCGAGGAGCGGCACCGCGAGCCTCGGCTCGTGCAGTAATGACTATCTCGGCGTTGACCCTCCAACCACCTCAGTACTTTGTTTTCCCCGAGGAGGTGCAGCGTAAATAACCTAGAAGGACTAAACTGAAAATTAGACACAAGATAGTCCGAATGACCCATGTAAGAAGGGTCAACAGTAAAG
Organism: Neoceratodus forsteri; assembly: GCA_016271365.2. Classification (NCBI taxonomy): domain Eukaryota; kingdom Metazoa; phylum Chordata; order Ceratodontiformes; family Ceratodontidae; genus Neoceratodus; species Neoceratodus forsteri. The sequence continues at coordinate 413,885,549 of CM028138.1, forward strand.
TCTTCATAGCTCAGCCATTGAGGGATAGAAGACCAAAAACAGAGAGTGAGCTTGGGGGATGGTGGGTGGGCGTGTGAATGAGTGGAGGAGACTCCGTCCAAGAAGATCAAGAATTACGGTAGGTACGTAATTTCCATATCTTCCTGGACATAAAGTCTCCACCACTCATTCACAGTAATGGGAGAGTACCGAGCTACAAAAAAACCCGAGACAGGTGGCAGGAGATAAGAAGCTCACATACATAGGACAGAAGTCCATTAAGAATCGTCCTGCCAAACGACAGATGTCGTCTGGCATCGACATCCAAGGTGTAGTGCTTAATGAAAGCATGCACGGAGCTCCAAGTGGCCGCACTGCAAATATCTGCAATGGGCACGTTGCGGATTTCTGCCAGAGATGCCGCGACTGCCCTGGTAGAGTGAGTGTACACTCTGCCTTCCAGCTTGACCTGTGCCATAGAATAGCAGTGGCGAAGGCAAGCCACCAGCCATGCAGAAATACATCTGATAGTGACAGGTTGACCCAGCCGGGTCTCGTTGAAGGAAACAAAAAGTTGTTGAGCCTTGCGAATTTCTTTTGTTCTATCTAGATAGAACCGCAATGCTCTCTTAACATCCAAAGAATGAAGGGTACACTCCCCTTCATTCTGGAAGTTCGCGAAATAGGTAGGAAGGACCAAAGGTTGGTTTAGAAGGAATTCTGAGACAACCTTAGTGAGAAACTTAGGATGAGTCCTAAGAACTACTTTGTCCTTGTGAAATACAGTGTACGGGGGGGTCTGTGACCAGTGCACATATTTCGGAAACTCTACAGGCCAAAGTAATGGCCACCAGGAAGGTCATTTTCCAAGTGAGGAACTTCAAGTTGCAAGTAGCTAAAGGCTCGAACAGTTTACGGGTGAGCATGTCTAGCACAAGGTAAATGTCCCAGGCTGCGACTGGACGTCTGATAGGAGGTCTAGTATGCAGAATACCTCTAAGAAACCTCTTAACCACAGGCAACTGAGCCACTGACATGTAAAGTACCAGCTCATGATATGCCGAAATGGCACAAAGATGAATTTTGACTGTGGAGTACTGCAGACCTGAATTTGAGAGGTCTAAAAGATACTGTAAGACCTTATTCGGTGGGCAGGAAAAAGGGTTCAAGAGGATTCTGCACACCAGACAGAGAAAGCTTCCATTTGGCTGTGTAGGTTTTTCTAGTGGCTGGCTTATGCATAGCCAAAAGAATATCAAACTTTACGAGAAACATTGAATCTATTCACCTCTATCTCTTCAGGAGCCAAGCATGAAGGTGAAGCGACCTCAGGTTGAGATGGACCATGGGACCTTGGGTCAGAGGGTTCATCTACAGGGAAAGCGTCTTCGAGGGGTGTCCCGATAAGACTGTTGAGCAGTGGAAACCATATTCGCCGAGGTGAGAAGGGGGCAATGAGAATTATTCTGCCTCCTTGAGACTCCAATTTGAGAAGTACCCTCTCAATTAGGGGGAGGGGAAGGAAGGCGTATAGAAAGAGTCTTGTCCACCGCAGCCTGAACGCATCCTGACAAAAAATGCCAGGTCTTGGATTTCTGGAACAGAACAGAGGCAGTTTTGCGTTGAGTGGGAACACAAAAAAGTCTAGGTCTGGAGTTCCCCACTCTATGAAGAGTGACTGAACGACGGTTGAGTCGAGAGACCACTCGTGAGGATCCATCTCTGTTCTGCTGAGACAGTCTGCCAGCTCATTTTGCACTCCTGGCAGGTAAACCGCCTGACTCAAAACCTTGTGTTCCAGGCAGCACTCCCACACTCTCATGCTTCCCTGCATAATGGGTAAGAGTGTGCACCGCCCAGTTTGTTGATGTAGTACATCACTGCTTTGTTGTCCGTTTGAAGGAGAATGCTCTTGTGACAGAGTATGTCCTTCAAGGCTCGGACTGCATAGAGGACGGCTCTCATTTCCAGGATGTTTATGTGGAGTTGGGACTACTCCTGAGTCCATGTACCCTGGGTGTGGAGATCCTGGCAGTGGGCTCCCCAACCCATCAGGGATGCATCCGTGGTAACTGAGATCTGATGATCCAGATGGGCAAAGGGATACCTTCCAGAAGATTGTCCTCCTGAGACCACCAGGCGAGCGATCTCTTCAGAGTTTCCATCACCTTGATGAGAAAGGACTGAGGGTGAGTGGTTAGGGACCACTGAGTACTGAGCATCCACTGGGAGGTTCTCATGTGGAGACGAGCTAAGGGTACAGTGAACACTGAGGATGCCATGAGGCCCAGCATCCGCTGCATCGAGATGGCTCGAACCGAGCTGCGTTCTCCGATGTATCGGGCCATCTGTAGGATATCGCTCCTTCTGTCCTCTGGAAGAAAAGCCTTCGCACAGGAGGTGTCCAGAAGAGTTCCTATGAAGAGGAGCTTCTGGGAGGGCTGCAACTGTGACTTGTTGAGATTCAGCAGGACTCCCATGGACGTGAGGAAGTCTGAGGCCGTGGCCACGGCCTCCAGAGTCTCTTGCCTGGAGGGACTTGCTAGGAGCCAGTCGTCCAGATATGGAAACACTTGTATTCTGATTTTCCTGAGGTGCACTGCAAGAATTGCACAACACTTTGCAAAAACTCGAGGCGCCAAGGATAGCCCAAAGGGCAGGACTCTGAACTGACAGTGTTGACCCACTGCCACAAACCTTAGGTATTTGTGGTACTTTGGTTGTATGAGAATATGTTGGTAGGCATCCTGCATGTCCAGGGAGGCAAGCCAATCGTGTCGATGAAGCAAAGGTAGCAGGGTACTGAGTGATATCATCTTGAACTTCTCCTTGTGAAGGAACTTGTTCAGTTTTCTGACATCCAAAATGGGGCGCATGCCGCCAGTTTTCTTTGGAATCAGAAAGTAATGGGAGTAGAAACCTGTGTTTCATTGATCCAGCGGAACTATTTCTACTGCCCTGTTTTTCAGAAGGCCTTGTACCTTGGAAGCAAGAAGGTCTGAATGTACTGCCGGCAGCCTGGGCTGTCGTTTGGGAGGATGATCCGGAGAGGTTTCCGAAAGATTGAGAGAATAATCCTCGCGGATTATCCAGAGGACCCATTTGTCAGATGTTATAGATTTCCACTGATTGTAGAACTGAGTCAGACGTCCTCCCACCACTGAGGAGGAGTCCCCCTCAGACAGCTGAGGTGGGACCTGGGCCAGAAACTCAGAAAGTGGCACTGGGTGCTTTGGGGCCTTGTGTCTTCTGCTATGCTTTCATATGTGGCTGAGGGTTGTGTTTTTTGTCAAAACCTCCCCTGCCTCTGCCCTGAGAGGACTGACGGTTGTGAAACTGACGCTTGTTCACACCTCCTCTGGAGGGAGTGGGTGTAGGTCTAGCCATCTTAATGGCAGACCTAGTCTTCTGTGTTGCCTCCAGAGCTTGCTCCACCTGAGGCCCGAACAGATACATACCGACAAAGGGTAAGGCCATAACTTGCTGTTGGGCGTCATTCGTGAAGCCCAAAGTACGTGGCCAAGAGTGGCAGCTTGTGCAGATGCTAGCCGCCACCCGGAAGCAGTATCAAAAGCATCCATTGCAGCTTTAACCTGTTGGTTATTGAATTCGATACCCCTAGTTATGGTGTGAAGCAACTCTGAGCTAGCTTCAGATTCGGGCAGAGCTTCCACCATTTCTTTGAGGGAATGCCAAAGTATATACTCATATTGAGAAAAATAGCCCTGGTAGCTGGCAATGTGCATCCCCAGGGTTGAGGCAGCAAAGACTCTCTTACCTAAGGTGTCTATCTTACGAGATTCTCTGTTTATTGGTCGGGCTGTGGATCCTTGAGGAAGGACGGCTTTATCATTCTCTGCCAAGATCACAATGGCATCAGCAAAGGCTTGTGAGGCCAAAATAGGACGATCCATGGGAAGAGCACACTTCCTATCGATGGACTTAGCCACGGAAAGAATGAGAGCCGGATTCTTCCATACCATCTGTGAGAGGGTCTCAAAAGAGGGCTGTACCGGAGGAGTTAACTACATAGGGATCTCTGGGACATGAAGATACTGGAGTCGTAAAAGCTTCCCAGGATCAATTTCAGAAGCTTGGAGAGAAAGAGTAGTGTTTAAATTTTTGAGCAGAGACTTAGAAGAGAGGTCTTCCACCACAGGCTCTGCAGAAGGGTTGATCCCTGCTCAGAGGGCAGTATCATCAACATCATCACCCAGGTGAAGATCTGGGTCAGGCTCAAAATCATCTCTTGACAGTCCAGGGGGGGACTGCATAGACAAGAAAGGAGTGAAAATCAGGAGGAAGAACAGAGGAAGAAAGAATCCGAGTCAAAAACCCCCGAAGACCGGTCGGCGCTGCACCAGCTCCCGGCCAAGAAGAAAATGGTACCGAGAACAAGGAGGGAGGCGCCTGCCAAAGCGGCGTCGACAGAGCCCCCCGGTGCTGACAGAGCCCGAAGCGCTGCAGACAGCGCCGAGAGTGTCTCAGAGGTCAGAAAACTGAAACTTGAGGTAAAAATGACAGGAGATAGAGGCTTCAGTGTGGACCTCTGCACCACAGCCATGTGAGGATAAACACCAGGCGCAGGTCGGCGGCACGAAGAAGGCGCCGCGCAACTAGGAAGGCCCAACCGCCCTACCCGTCCCTCTGGAGCCAGATAGCCCGAAGACCCCGGCGTCGGAATGACCGGCTCGGGCAACTGGACCAACCTCCGAGCCCACTGCTCCATAAGAGCAGCCCACTGGTGAAACTGCTCATCAGAAGCTCCTCGGAAAGGCGGAGAGGGGCTCCGGTGTTGAAGAGGTCGGCCATCGAAGACAGACACCGACGACTCCAACATGGAGACTGGTGCCTGGCCCCAACAACCGACCATCTACGCGAAGACATACCAGAGGGCAACCTCGAGTGATGCCTTTTCCTGTTCGACCTATGTGTCGAAGAGGAACTCTAGGCCGAACGGCGCAGAGAATGGGACCGTTTCCTTTTATGCTTTCGGGGGGACTGACCATCTCCCTGGGCATTGAACCATCTGTTGTCAGAACCCCCCCCCCCCCGGGAGGGCAGCAGATCGGACCTGGCCCAGCTGACTGAACAGCTTTCATACGAAGTCTCCTCACCGTCACCTGACCCACTCATGGTCGACTCTGTCAATGGAGGGCTTAAGACTTCTCGATGTACAATTTAAATATATAATCGGTACTGATTCGAATAAAACTACAAAACAATAAACTGAACTATTGCTGCTAGTGAAGTTTAACTCCTGGAGGGCGACCGACGTTGTCACTGAAGCGCACTCGACGGCAGGAAAAAAGAAACTGAGGCGGTTGGAGGGTCGATGCAGAGATAGTCATTACTGCACAAGCAGAGGCTCGCGGTGCCGCTCCTCGCACCTCCATCTCGGGCACAGGCCCTCTTGAAAAAGTTTGCTCCACTGGGTCCTAGTGTCTCCGGCGTACTCCCATTAGTGCGAATGAGTGTGGAGACTTTATGTCCAGGAAGATCCAGCATCCTGATGCGACTCAAAAAGTATGTGCTGACATCCAGGTAGCAACCCTGCAGATTTCCTAGATAGGGACAGGAAGCAGCCACCGAGGCAGCAGTATGGTGGGTGGAAAGAGCCCTTAGCCATATGGGAGGCTCCCTACCCACCAAACTATAGCAGAGGTCGATGCAGGATACAATCCACCTGCCAATCGTCTGCTTGGCTGCCAGTCTGCCTGATGTGGCTTCAACATAGGTGACAAATAGCTGAGAGCAGCTCCCCGAACTCCAGCCGAGTGCTCCTTGTAGTAGGCCAGCGCTCGCCGCAGGCCCAGTGTATGTAGCCTGTGCTCACCCTCCGAGGTGTGGTTGGTGAAGTATACCAAGAGATTAATCACCTGGTTAAGGTGAAAATCCGACACAACCTTCGGGAGGAACTTCGGGTTGGGGAGTCGAACAATCTTGCCCCTGTGGAAGACCAGGTAAGGACAGACTACTGACAGTGCCTGGAGCTCACTGATCCTTCTGTCTGACGTGATAGCCACCAGGAAGGTGGTCTTCCACAACAGGTGTAACACCCGTGCATTGGTTCGAACGGCTTGTCCATGAGCTTTGCCAATACCAGCAACAGATCCCAAGGGGAAATGTGGTCGAACCTTTTGAGAAAGCGCCAGACCACCTTTTCCCACGCCACCTATTCCATACTGGCCAGCGCCCAGTACGCAGAGATGGCTGCCAGGTGCACCTTAAGGGTCTCAACCGAAGGCCCCCGTCATCAAGGCACAGGTCAGGAAGCATAGGAAAACCAGGAGCAGTTTCAAAATTCGTAAATAGCATTTAATTTTTCATAACAGCAGAATAAAACTTATTCAGTACAACTATTTAAAAAGGCAGTAAACAAAAAAAAAAACAAAGTCCTTCTGAGTGTTTCTTCTCAATTTCAAATCTCAGTCTCACTCTCCTTGTCTCTCTAGCAAAAGCATTACTGCTCTTTTTATAAGTCTTTGGGAACTTGTTAAGAGAGCCTGCTTCTCATAGAGTGTTCTTGTAATTTCCGATGCAGGTGTAGCAAAAAGAACAGTGACCCAGAATTGACCACTTGTTTACAACTCTGCAAAGGACTTAACAACTGCATCTCAGGTTAACCCCTTGAGTTCCAAACAGCTTTTTGTAATTATTTCAACAATATAACTATGTACAGTTTTAAACAAAGAGATCCCAGTCTGAGTGACATTTCCACATAAAGATTCACATACATTTTTATGCCTACAGATATGTAAGGGGGAAGAAAAGACAAAACAGCAAGGGAAGGCAGAGAGAACGCCAGAGGCGGCGAGCTGCAAAACTGTCAGGAGTGATCAGTTCCTAGGCCTCACAAGATTTGGTTGCACAACCAGACAGAGGAGAGACAGAAAAGGAGAGGATAGAACAAACCCTTGCATGTAACACTTTCTGAAAAACAGCTGGAACAGGATCTTATTCAACCCTGTAACAGGCCTGACAGAGAGGGACCAAAGGTAGTCGAGAATGCTAGCCACCAGGCATGATAAGGGGTCCAACCCCTTGCCCTGGCACCAGATTGAGAACCTCTTCCATTTGAAGGCATAGCATTTTCGAGTCAATTTCCTCCGAGAAGCCTCGACTACAGTGAGGACATCTTCGGAGAGACCCAAAGCCTGGAACTCTAGCCACTCAGGAACCAGGTTGTCAGGTGCAGGGACTGAAGGTCCGGGCGGAGTACCTTCCCCTGATGGACTGACAGCAGGTCCAGGTGTAGAGGAAGATGCCCTGGGAGCCTGCTGCTGAGGCTGAGGAGATTAGGGTACCAGAACAGGAGAGGCCAGTCCAGAGTCACCAGGATCATGGCCTTGTCCCTCCTGGCCTTGAGCAGCACCTTGTGGATCAAGGATAATGGAGAGAAGGCACAGAGGAGGCCTAGGGTCCAGGGCTTGGAAAAGACTCCTCTGGGTGAAGAGACCATTTGTGAGATGCCTCGCCCAAACGGCTGAGAGCCCCTGCCAGCTAGTTGGAGGCACCGGCCACATGAATGGCCAGGATATCGGTCTCCAAGCTGCGCATGAGGGTCCAAACGCAGAGAGCTTCCCTGTACAAAGGAAGGGAGTGCATCCCGTCCTGTTTGTTGAGGTAGTACAGGGTCATGGAGTTGTCCGTCTGGACCTGAACCGCCAGACCCCGAACATGCGGAGCAAAGGCGGTCCATGCCAGCCACACTGCCTGCAATTCCAGCAGGCTGACATGACAACGGGACTTCTCGGGGGTCTAGAGCCCATAGACTCTGTGTTCCCCCAAGTCGGCACCTCAGCCCATGAGAGAGGCACTGGTCGTCAGGATGACAGTCGGCTCTGGGCGGACAAACAGAATCTCTTCCTGCAGATGTTCCAGGACTAACCACCACTGAAGGGTGTCCCACATCAGCCGAGTGCCTGGGTCACAGTGACCAGCTGGTCGAAGAGGCCCTTGTGCTGAGACTACTGATGGACCAGCTCCCACTGTAGAGTGCACATTCTTTAGCGGGCCCAACGGACCACACTGGTGCAAGTCGCCATACATCCCAGTAGGCGCAGGAAGTCCCGAGCAGAGCGCAACTGCCGAACCCAAAATGATGAGGCAAAGGAGGAAAGAGCCTCCTCCCTGTGTGCCAGGAGTCGAGCGCTGGCTCTGCAAGAGTCAAGCTCCGCCCCGATGAAGTTGATCACCTGTGAGAGCATGAGTTCCGACTTGGCCTCGTTGATCAGGAGGCCAAAAGAGACGCAGGTCTGGAGGGCCAGGTCCCTGGACCGCTCCACCTTCTGCCTGGAGGGACCCGCAATCAGCCAGTCGTCCAGGTAAGAGTAAACCCAGACTCCTCGACGCCTCAGGTAAGCTGCCACCATTGCGATGCATTTGGTGAAGACCCTGGGGGCCGAGGACAGGCCAAATGGCAAGGCCTGGAAATCAGAGAGGATCTCCTCTGCTCGGAACCGAAGGAACTAGCGGTGGGATGGAAGGATTGGGACGTGAAAGAACGCGTCCTGAAGATCCAGGGAGCAGAACCACATCTTTTGCTCGAGAGATGGTATGATCTGAGACAGACTAAGGCTGAGGAGATCGAGGTACCAGAACTGGCAAGGCCAGTCCAGAACCACAAGGATCATCACTTTGTCCCTCCTGGCCTTGAGCAGCACCTTGTGGATCAAGGGGAACGGTGAAAAGGCATAGAGGAGGCCCGGGTTCCAGGACCTGGAAAAGGCATCCCCCTGCAAGCTTTGAGAAGCTTGTTCAGGTCATGCAGATCTAAGATGGGGTGCCAGCCCCCATCAGTTTTGGCACCAGGAAATACCTGGAGACAAATCCTGGGTGTTCCGGAGGGTCTGTGACAGGAGCCAAGACCTCCTTGTGAAGGAGCTGAATGTCGTCGTCCTGAAGGGCCAACAGGACATCTGTGGACACCATGCCCTCCTGTGGGGCACACATTCGGCAAGGTGGGTACTCCTTGAATTCCAGAGGCAGACTCTGGCAGACCACTTTGAGAATCCATCTGTCTGTGGTGACAGCGGACAAGGCGGAAATGAAGTGGCGGAACTAGTCCCCCATGAGAGGACCCAGGGGAGTCAGGGGGGGCATCGGGGGGGGCACCCCTCCTCCCGTAACTGGGCAGACTTGGAGGCGGCTGAGGGACTGCCAGGGCCTCGGCCTCCTGGCCTATGGACAACCGTGGTCACAGATTTCGGTCGTGGTCACCAGGCCTGGGTTGGTTTGGCCCCGGGGGCAGAAAGGGCTTCTTTTTTTGCCGCTTAGAGTCCTTGGGGTCTATCTGAGCCGATGTCATCGAGTCCAAGGTGGCACAGGACTTCTCAATATGGGTGAGGTGCCCCTCGACCAAAGACCCAAACAAGTTGGTGCCCAAGAAAAGGATATCTTCCAGCTTGTGCTGGGTATCCACCGTAAAGGTAGAGATCCTCAGCCAAGCTCTGCAGCACACAGCCATCACGGCCTCCACAGACCGAGTGCAAGAGTCACTAAACCCCATGACAGTCTGGAGCTGTTGTGTGGCCACTGCTCTGCCTTGATCCTGTACCTGTTTGACCATGATCTGTAGGTCCACAAGGAGATGAGGCAGCACCTCATCAAGTGAGCCCAGGAGGTCATGCAAGAAGTGGGCCATCATAAGTGCCAAACTCACTTGCCAAAGGCCGAGAGTGGAAGCCACATGCACCTTTTTGGCTCTATGGTACAATTTCTTGGACTCCTTTATTGGGTGGCTTGTCAACGTCACCCAGGTTGCCAGAGCACCTGAAAAGAGAGTCGTCCACGAGCTCCTCAGCCAAGGGATGCTCCGTGAATCCTGAAAGGGAATCGGTAAGGACCGCATACTTGCGGGCCATCCGGGCTGATGGCACAGGGCAACAGGCTAGGTACTGCCACAGCTCCAAGGCAGGACCAAGAATGGCATCTACCACCAGGAAGGCCTCCCCAGAGGAGAATTCCTGGTCAAGGATCTCGGAGAGTGGGTACCAGGCCCACGTCTCAATAGGCTCCAACAGGAAACCCATAGATTCCGAGACGAGACGGAGAAGACCCACAAAGGATGTAGGGCACTGCTCCGTCAACAGATCCTTGGCCAACTCCAAGTCCAGTGGATGGGAGTGCAAGAAGGGGCCCTCCAATTCCAAGGAGTCATGGATAACAGCCGACAGGGAAGACCCAAGGCCGGGCGGGCCTCCTTAGTCAGAGAACTGGTCTTTGGCTGTTTCGGTGGCGGCTTCACCAAAATCGGCAGAGAGGTCAGGGGATGCCCAGCGGGGGCCGGCAGTCGGCTCCTGCCTGAGACAGGGAAGGCTGTGGCCTCTGTGGCGAAATCCATGTGATGGCCAGGGTCGAAGAGCAGGAGCAGAGCTTTACCCCAGTGAGGTAGCTGTTACCACATTAGTGCTACGCAGCACCATTCAGCCACTCCTACCCGAGAGACAAGGAATAGCGGCATCGCTGCCTACCCAAGCGTCGCAAGCGCAGACGTGGGCTGCTCGACTCAGGGCTCTGAGAGTCGGTCCATGACCTTGACAATCAGGGCTGCCAACAGTGGGTCTTGTAAAGGGGGGCCAGCGAGAGCCGGGTCTCCTCCTGGTCTGGAGGCTTTGGGTCGAGAGGAGGCAGATCAGCAGACTGGTCCGTCCCTCCTTGAGTGAGTGGTAGGATTGGGGTCCTAGAAAGGGAGGTGTCAGCCTCTTCCAGAGACAATGAGTCAACCGGCTCAAGAAAAGTCTCAGCCAGAAGATCAACCTACGTCTCGACCAACTGACCAGACTTGGAGACCGTGGGGCTGAAGAACCAACCGAAGTCAGAACCTCCAGAGAAGCGTGGGAATCAGAGGCCCGAGAGCACTGCTGATCCCACAAATGTTGGTGAGACTTTTTCTTGGACTCTTTTAGATTTTAATTTAGCCTTAGTGCCCGAGGGACCCTGCCCATGGGTGGGAAGGACCTGGCACAAATGTTTGAATGCCCCTGTAAAGGAGGCACCCAAGGACAGTGGCAAAAAGGCCGAAGCCGAGGAAGCGTGAGCTGCAGCCTGGGCCGCAACCTCCTCAAATACCGCAAGCTGTTGGGTGGACCCCGTGGCCGCGGAGACCACCCAATAGGTGTCCTTTGTTTTGACGGGCAGACCCCGATCATCTGGATGCCCCAAATGCAGGTGGTCATGGTGATCCTCTAAAGTAAACGGATGAAAGTTGCAGCACAGACCGCATGCCTGGGGATCATGCTCGAGGTCCAGGCAGTAAACGCACATGGTGTGCGGATCCATTTGGGACGACATCTGCCCGCAGGCATACTTTCAGAAACCCGTCACAGACTTTCCATTGTCCATACCGGAGACCTGAAGGAATAAGACTAAAGACAAAGTTTTTTGGAAGAATCAAATATAATACGCAAAGGGCCTTCTCAGCGTGATTGCAGTAAGGAAGGAACCTTTTTCTTCCAGCCGGAAGGAAGATCTGATGTCATAGGGCAGTGCCAAGGGAGTTACCACCCGGATGGGTGGGAGGAGCCAGGTTGAAGACATTCCGGCAAGCCTTAAAGAGAAAAGGAACACTGCCTGAAATGTTGCTAGAACACCATAGCCACGTCCCTAGAAAGACATCTTTCAAATCTATGGACGCTAAATAGTCCCCTGGTTGGACAGCCTGGATTATGGACCGTAATGACTCCATCTTGAAGGTCATATGGAGGAAAAACTATTTAGATGCTTCAGATCCAAAATACGTCAGACACCGGGAGTCCCCCCCTCCCCCACAAACTTCGTGGGGACTACAAAGTAAACAGAGTAGAATTCCAGACACTCCTCACTGAGCGAAAGCAGGACAACTGCCTCAATCTGCATCATGTGATCCAAGGTCTGAGCCACTGTCTGCCTTTTTACGGGTTTTAGGGCACAGGTGCTGCAGGAAACGACCTCTTGTGGGTACAGTTGCAAACTCTGTTGCACATCCTAGAGTCAGGATTTCCAGTACTCACGTTTCTGACATTATTTAGGCCCATCTCTAATAAATGTTCTATAGTCTTCCACCAAGGGAAGGGGGTTGGGGGCAGAGATGAAAAAATTAGTCACCTTAGTAATTGTGTTTCTTCTAATGGAGTCATGCTGTATTCTGACAATATGCAGTTAGCCCCAGCACTTGAACTGCTCCGGAGAGGAAAGAGTCAACTCTATGCCAAGGCTTAGAATGTTGGGCTCGAACTCGGTTTCCAAACCTCTGTCCCAGGTACTCTTCAGTGTAACCGTCAGATTCTCACGAACCTTATACTAACCAACTAACAACCCAGAAATTGTTTTTAGAGCTTTTGTGCCAAAAGGCAAGAGACATAAATTTATGGTCCAAAGACTCAAGTCGAGACCCCCAAAAAGAACCCAAGTAGGTAATAAAAAAAAAATCATAAAACATTGGAACAAAAAAAAAAAACCTCAGTTAAGAAGAGGCACCCAGGTACACCCCTGTGGTGCAACACTGTGCCTGCCCACCCACATCCCAAAACAACTAGGTTCCAGGAGGGGAGGCAGAGAGGGAGGTCAGAATACAGCAAGACTCCATTAGAAGAAACACAATTACTAAGTTGAGTAATTTTTTCTTCAAACAACACGAAGTCTTGCTGTGTTCAGACTATACGCAGACTACCAAGCAGTACCCCCCAAGGAGGAAGGAACTACAGAACCTATTTTGGGAACAAGCTCTGCAGTACTGCAATGCCAAACCTACCATCACTTCTTGACTGAATGTCCAGAGAGCAACGCTTGGTAAATGTGTGAACAGTCTTCCAGGTGGCTGCTTTACAGATTTCCACTAAGGGTATGTCTCTAGCTGCTGCGACCGAAGCAGCTGTACCTCTGGTAGAGTAAGCCCTCAGGCCCGAGGGTGGCTCTTTCCCCAATTTTGAGTAGCAGAACTGTATGCAAGAGACAATCCACCTAGCAATCATTCTCTTGGTGGCAGGCTTACCTTTACCCACCTCCCCATAAGTGAGAAACAGCTGAGAGTAGTCGTTTCTATGGGGCTTATTGGATTCTAAGTAGTAACTCAGAAAGTACAGTTACGTAAGAACTTACCGTAACAGTAGATCTTCGAGAACAGCTCTTGCAGCAAGTTACACCATTAGGACTGAAGCCGGCAGGCGTCAGGACCCCACGGAAAAATTCTAGCTAGCTATCTTCAGCGGGACCGCCCCCGACGGCCGGGTCACGCCTCCGGCCAGGCGCAGTAGATAAGGGGCGGTCCCGCCTGACCCCAGTTCTCCGCGGAGACTTCTGGCCGCAGGCTGACATCGAAATGGGAGACCGAGGATCCACCATCAGAAGACAAACGGGAAAAATCCCTGTTGTTAAAGGCTAAAGCCATGCCTCCTCCAAGGGGGAAGGTGGGTGGGAAGGTACCTGCTGCAAGAGCTGTTCTCGAAGATCTACTGTTACGGTAAGTTCTTACGTAACTGTACTATCTTACTTCGAGACACAGCTCTTGCAGCAGGTTACACCATTAGAACTGATTCCCAAGCAGTAACGCTGCCAAAATTCTGGGAGGAGTGCTAGGAAATACATTCCAGATCTTGAATCTAGGACAGGAGACCCTGCAGAACCGCCAAGCCGAAGCCGGCTCTATGCCGAGAGGCGATGTCCAGGCTATAATGCCTGATAAATGTATGCACAGAGCTCCAAGTAGCTGCAGCACATATGGCAGAAGTGGAGACATTTCGTAGTGCCGCAAAGGAGGTGGCCACACCCCTAGTAGAATGACCCCGGACTGAACCCGGGAGGGGCTTTTGTTTGAGATCATAACAGACTGAAATACACTGGACAAGCCAGCGAGACGGGGACTGTTTGGATACAGGTTGGACCATCATTCTCTCAGAAAAGGAAACGAAAAGTTGCTCAGGACTACGAAATGGTTTAGTTCTGTTGAGGTAATACCTCAGGCTGCGGTGAACATCCAGGGTGTGGAGCAGAGCCTCTCCTCTATTAGAGTAGTTCGGGAAGTAGACCGGCAGGTCAATATCCTGATTTAGAGTAAGTGTAGAGACCACCTTAGGCAAAAATTTAGGATTCGTCCTCAGGGATACTCTGTCCCAGTGGAAAACTAAATAAGGCTCTTTGCACATGAGAGCGTGAAGCTCAGAAATTCTTCTCGCTAAGTAACAGCAACCAAAATAGCGTTCTCCACAACAAAAGCGTGGCTCGCAATCCGGCAGGTTCAAGGGGAAGCGTGAGTTGTTCAGGACAAGAGCAAATCCCATGGAGGCACTGGGTCCTTAATGGGTAGCCTAAGGTGTAACACCCTCCAAAAATTCCAGAGAAGCGTCTAATTGTGCCACTGTCGATGTCCCACGGAAGGTGGTAGGCAGAGATGGCACAATGGTGCACTTGATAGAGGGTAGGCTGAACCCGAGCGAAAGAGGGAGAGCAGGTAGTCCAACACCACTCCACCGGGCAACCTAAAGGGAAAAATCGGCGTGCTGCAACCATAAACAAAAGCAGGCCATTTCATGGCGTACATGTAACACTAAACTTTCTGGCTGCAGAAAGAACTTCCATAACCTCTTCGCGAGACCCGTGACGCTAGATGGCTATGTCTCTGAAGCCATGCATGCAGGTTCAGGAGCGTAGTCGGGTGGACCAGAGAACCTTCCTCCTGAGACAAGAGATGGGAGCTGAGACGGCAATGGGAAGCGGAGGTTTAGGATAGCTGGATTAGCAAGGGGAACCAGATCTGTCTGGGCCAGAAAGGGGCCACCAGGATCATAGTTGCATGCTCCTGTGCAGTTTGAGAAGAACTCTCTGGATCAGCGGGAAGGGAGGGGCGTGAGAGAATCTGTCCGCCCAGGAGAGGGACAACGGCGTCTCGCCTAGAAAACACCAGGCCCTGGATCTAGCGAGCAGAAATTGGGCAGTTTTGATCTGGATGGGGATGCGAACAAGTCCAACTCTGGAGTTCCCCATCGCAGAAACAGATCCTCTGCTACCTCTTGAAGAAGTTCCCACTCATGGACTCTGGCCTGGGAGCGACTCAGGCTGTCTGCAATCGTGTTGTCCACCCCAGGAACATGTACAGTGATCAGATTCGCGCCGTGTCGGATTACCCAATCCCACACCCTCATGGCCTCCCTGCAAAGGGGGTAAGAGGTTGCGCCTCCTTGTTTGTTGAGGTAATACATCACCGCCGTGTTGTCTGTCTGAAGCAGAAGAGTACTTGGCGGGATTTCTGACTGAAAGGCCTGCAGGGCATAGAGAACCGCCCTCATCTCTAAAACATTGATATGGAGATGAGCTTCCAGAGGGGTCCACGTACCCTGGGACTTCACCCCGTCCAGGTGTGCCCCCTACCCTAGACCTGAGGCGTCTGTGGTGAGGATTACCTCCGGGGACGGCGCTACAAACAGGACACCCGTGGAGAGCGACCCTGGGTCTAGCCACCACTGCCAGTCTCGAATCACGGTGTTCGTGATTCTGACCGGATGCTGCATGTGGTCTTGCCTTTGATCCCATTGCACCTTGAGCATCCACTGGGTTACCCACATGTGGAGCCTTGCGAAAGGGATGGTAGGAATGGCCGCAGCCATGTGACCAGGCAAGCGAAGGACCGACCTGGCAGGGACGGTCCTGCTCGACGATAGGTCCCTGATGAGGGATCTGATGCGCTCCGCCCTGTCGTCTGGAAGAAAAGCTCTTCCCTGAGCGTTGTCCAGTACTGCACCTATAAATTGCAGCTTCTGCTGACGGTACCAGGAGAGACTTCTGCGTGGTTGATTAGGATGCCCAGAGATCGGAACAAGACCTGGGTGCTCTGGATCCGCTTCAACAACGCCTCTCTGGAGGGCCATGAGAAGCCAATCGTCCAGGTACGGGAACACATAATGGCCCTGTCTCCTTAGAGACGCTGCCACGACTGCCATGCATTTGGTAAAGACCCTTGGTGCGGATGACAGTCCGAATGGAAGGGCTTGGAATTGAAGGTGGTGGTCGAGAAACTCGAAGCGCAGGAACCTCTTGTGCGCCTGAGCTATAGGGATGTGCAGGTAAGCATCCTGCATGTCCAGAGACGCTAAGAAGGCGTCTTGTTTCAACATGGGAATAAGACCCGGAAGAGTCACCATACGGAATCTCTTGTAGGCGACTGACACGTTGAGGTCGCTGAGGTCCAGAATCGGACGGAGGTCCCCTGTTTTCTTTGGAACCAGGAAGAAGTGGGAATAGTATCCTTGTCCTCTCTGGTTCCCCAGGACGTACTCTATTGCTCCCTTTTGCAAGAGCGCGAGTACTTCTTGCCAGATCAGAAACTTGTGCTGACCCAGATACCGGGAGAGCAAAGGAGGCCTCGAGGGTGGCTTTTCTGTGAATTCTATACAGTGGCCTCTTCCGACCAACTGAAGAACCCACCTGTCTGTGGTTATAGCCTGCCACCCCGGCAGGAAGTTTGCTATGCGACCCCCGACCATGATTTCCCGTTGATCCTGAGGGGCGGGGGCCGGAAAGGAGTCAGGCTGTGGCGGCTGAGGGTCCCGCTGGCTGGGCCGGCTTGGAAGTATGCTGGCTTCTGCCCGCGGGTTGTTTCCCCTGGGTTCTGCGAAAACCAGAGCCCCTCTGTTGTGGAGCGGAGCGGGACTGCTGCCTCTGCATCCGTCCACGAATTTGACTTTGGTTCCTGCGAAAGGAACTAAGCCTGGGTCGGTACATGGCCTGAACCGACCTCACCGCCTTCCCGGCCTCTTGGAAGTCTGGTAATAATCTTCTCTGAGGGTTTACCAAACAAGACTTCTCCCTCGAATGGGGCGTCCATGATATTCTTCTGGACATCTGGGGTAAAGCCGGAGACGCATAACCAAGAGTGTCTCCGGAGGCATACGCCAGAAGCTGCTGCTTGGGCCGAAGAGTCCGCGGAGTCATACGCGGCTCGTAGCACTTGGGTTCCCACGTCCGAACCCGTACGGAGTAGCTGAAGCATCTCCTCCTTCTGCTCACCTTCCGGCAGTTTTTCAGCGCTTCCAGACTCCCTGTTCCCACAAGGCATTTTGGAACTGTTACCATATGGGTCAAATAATTCAGGGATCTGATGGCGCAGGTAGCGAGCGTACATCGCCTACCATAGCGATCAACTGTTTGGACTCTGGGTCCGATGGCAAGTGCTCAGATGTTGCGGTCTCTGGGACCGGTCATGTGAGGCTGTGATGACCAGAGAGTCGGCCTGAGGCTGCTGAGTCAAGTACTGGTCTTCTCTAGGGCCTTGTGCAAGCGATCAGCTTTCTTGGCCTATCCTTGGGGAGGCAGCCTAATAGACTTCACTGCCTTGATGGCGTCCACGAAAGTGTCAACCAAAGGGTGGCACCACCACAGGCTTGGGGTCCTTCTGCCAAGGTATTTGGCAAGGCGTATCCTTTCGGGGTCTAGCTCTTCCGCATCCCATCCCATGTTCTCTTGGATGTGTCTCATAATATCCGAGAATGAAGGGTCATCCGGAGGAGACTTCGGCATCTCGCGTGGATCCGGAGAAGGGATGGAAAGGGGAGATGGGGATCTGGATGTTGAGAACTCTGATCCCGTGTCCTCCGTCGAAGGCAATCGTCGGTGTCTTCTGGGTCTCTTGGGGCTGGGTGACCTAGAAGAAAAAATTACTCACCTTAGTAATGTTGTTTCTTCTAATGGAGTCTTGCTATATTATAGACATTAGCAGTTTGATCCACTCTAGAACTGCCCCGGAGTGAAATGGTTAAACCATTCCAAAATAGAATTTTAGTGACGAGCAGCTCTATCTGTGTCATTTCAAACTTGAACTGTCAGATCTTCACGAGCCAAACTCACTAAGGTCTGTGGAAGCTGTAACCTACACTAGCCAAATGGCTACCTAAATAATAACAACCATGATGGCCCCAACACCAAGACTCAAGTCAGGGGACCAGAAATACTAACACCATTCTAATAATATGAAAATGGAACATAAGTATAATAAAACACACACGCGTACACATACACACCCCCAAAGTCCCAAAGGGGACAAAATGCTAACAGGACATAGTAGTGCCCACACTAAGTTGCCTGCACCCACCAAGTAGAGGTTCTGAGAGGGGCAGGTTGGGGAGGTCTATAATATAGCAAGACTTCATTAGAAGAAACAACATTACTAAGGTGAGTGATTTTCTTCAAACAACATGAAGTCTTGCTATATTATGACATTAGCAGAATACACAGCAGTACCTCCATGAAGGAGGGCAGAACCTACTTAGGGAATAGGCTCTGAAGAACAGCTGTGCCAAACGAGCATCTCTCCTGGCCTGGACATCCAGGAAGTAATGCTTAGTAAAAGTGTGTACCGTTTTCAAGTAGCAGCCTGGCAAATCTCTAATAAAGGGATATCTCTGGCAGCAGCTAGAGCACGCAGCTGTGACCCTGGTAGAATGAGCCCTCAAACCGGGGGCTCTGCCCACTTCTGATAAAGTGGATACAAGAGACAATCCACTGGCTATGGATCTCTTAGTGGCAGGTTCGCCTTTCCCAACTTCACCATAGGTAGGAAAAGTTGGAGGATTCGAACTTGTGACTTTAGTCACGCTCTATATAAATAACTAAGAGCTCTCAACATCCAGGCTGTGCAACCTCCTCTCACCGAAGAGGAGTGATCAGTGAAAATACTGGAAGGGAGATAGATTGATTAAGATGGAAATCTAGAAACCACCTTAGGCAAAACTTCCTATTAGTCCTAAGGACTACCTTATCCCTGTGGAAAGAAATAAAGTCAGTCTCCACTGACAAGGCTTGCAATTCACTTATCGTCTGGCAGAAGTGATAGCCACTAGAAAAACAGTTTTCCAAGTTAGGTACTTAAGCTCTGCAGAAGACAGAGGTTCAAAGGGGTTGCATTAACTGGGCAATGCAAACATTAAGGTCCCAAGCAGGGGCGGTTCCGAAAGGAGGATTAGTATGGAGTAATCCTTAAAAACTTGGAAAACACAGGATGAGAGGAAAGAGGGATGACTTTCCTGCTGACACAAAAGCAGACACAGCTGCAAATGAACTCTCAGGGTAGCTGGTCTAGAGACCCAAGGAATTAAGATGTACCATGTAATCTAACAAAATGGGCAATTCAGCAGATTCTGGGGAAATATTTTCCCAGCACACAAATGGAAAACCTTTTCCATTTAGAACTATAAGTAGCCTAGTGGAAGGCTTTCTGGAAGCCTTTAGGATCTCAAGAACACCCTGAGAGAGGTGTAAATCAGCAAACTCTAACTCCTCAAGAGCCAGGCCTTGAGGTTGAGGGATTTGAGGTCCGGATACCAAACCCTTCCCTGGGCACAAGTCAACAGATTGTGATTCCTGGGGAGGCACAGGGGAAGGTGGACTGTCAGAGACAGAAGGAGTGGGTACCAGGACTGCCTGGCCCAATCCGGGGCAATCAGAATCACCCTGCAAGGCTGAGATCTGATTTTGACTAGTACTTTGAATAGGAGAGGAAAGGGGGGGAAAACATAGAGGAACTTCCCCTCCCAATCCAGAAGAAGGGCATCCAGGGGAACTGAGCCCAGCACTGGAGGCCTGCAACAGAACAGAGGAAGTTTGTGATCGTCTGGGGCTGCAAAAGATCTATCTGAGGGATGCCCTTGAAAAAACTATCCCCAGCACTTGAGGATCCAGGGACCATTCGTGATGGCCTGGGAAATCCTGCTGAGGGCATCCGCTAGGACATTGTCCTTCCTGGAAGATGAACTGCTATGAGGGAAGTGTTCGGGAATAGGCCAGAGACCACAACTTCATTGCCTCAGTGCACAAGGCTGAAGACCGTGTGCCCCCTGTTTGTTGATGCCACATTGTTTGTGGTGTTGTCTGTTCTGACTTGTATCACCTTGTCGTGGACAGATGCAGAAAAACTTGAAGAGCTAAAAAGGCAGCTCTGAGTTCCAGCAAACTGATGTGGAGCAGAGATTCCTGGGGACCAAACTCCCTGAGTGGAAAGTCGCCCATGTGGGCTCCCAACCCAGAAGGAAGCATCTGTAGTGAGAGTCAAGTGGTGAGAAGGGAAATGAAGGGACCCCGCTCTTAAATTGCTCTGATCCTGCCACCACTGGAAGCTAGGATCAAGGTTGGATCACTGGGACCAACTTGGAAAGGGGTCTCTTCTCTGAGACCAAAGGTTCTCAAGTGAAACTGAATGTCTCTCATCTGAAATCTGGCTCCCTGCACAACAGCTGTGGATGCAGCCATGTGCCCCAGGAGCTGCAGAAAGTGTCTTGCTGGTCGAGACCTGCAGAGTGAAGGAAGAGGCCAGAGCCACTAAATTCCTTACCCTTTCTGTGGAAGAAGGCTCTGGCTAGCTTTGTGTCCAATTCTGCCCTATAAGGTGAGTACCTGGACTGGTTCCAGAACCCGAGCTTTGATAGGTTTGCGAAACCCAGGGAGGTGAGAGCTGATGGGTGACCTGCAGGTGAGATTTTACCTGTTCTGGGGACTGGCCTACAATGAGCCAGTCGTCTAGATGAGAAAACAGCAATCCTCTGCCTCCTTAAGTGGGCCACTGCTAGACACTTTGTGAATACCCTTGGAGCAGAGGTATGGCCGAAGGGCATTGCTCTGAACTGGTAATGACCTGAGGGCAGTTCGAATCTGAGGTACTTTCGATGGGATCTTCTGATTAGGACATGGAAATAGGCATCTTTGAGGTCCAGGAGGCTCAGCAGTCCCTCTGGCCTTAGGGAAAAGGTAAAATCATTGCCAGAGTTACCATTTTGAACTTTGGTTTCAAAAGATGCTTGTTCAGATATCTGAGATCTAAAATGGGCGCCACTCTCCTGTCTTTTTGGGGTAAGGAAGTATCTGGAATACAGACCCCTGCCCTGATGCAAGGGAGGAACCCTTTCTACTGCTCTGAGAGCTAACAGGGATGAGACCTCTGTTTCCAGGCGAGGTCTCTAAGCACTTGCAGGTAAAAAAGTCTGCTTCTCAACTTGGGAAACTTTTGAAGCTGAGAACCAGACCCTGGCTACTACTTCCAGAACCCACTTGTCTGAGGTTAAAGAAGCCCAATTCTGACTGAAATAGCCAGCCTGCCCCCACTGGTACAGGAGAATCGGCCCTGGGCACCCCATCAGGGTGCCTGTTTATAAGGAGCTTTAGGCTGGGGGTGGGAGCAGGTCTGCCCACCCCTCGTCTGCCCTGCCTCTGAAGAAGCCCTCTGAGCATAGGCAGAGGAGGCCTGAGTCTGGTAGAAGGCCTGTGAAAAGGCCTACCCCTACCCCTGGGCATGCCTTTGTGGAGTATTGCAGCTCCTTAGCCTGGGCACTCTTGTAAGTAGTCCTATATTCATCCATCTTCTTCATGTAGTTCTCTGTCTGCTCTCCAAACAGAATTTCCCACCACAGGAAAATCCATAGCCTTAGTCTGGGTATCCTGTGACAAACTAGTACACCTGAGCCAGGCCAACCTGAAAGCTGCAGATGTGGCCATGACCTAGAGGAAACATCATTAACATCCAGCAGCATGAAACTGAACCTTAGAGGCTTCAATGCCATCAGCAGCCACCTGTTCCTCAGTTCACTAGCCAGCTGGCCATAGGCCTGCTTAGTAATAAGCATAACAGTATCCCATCTAGATTTCTGATACCTAGCTACATAAAGCCATATAATTTGCTTGCCTGAGCCCAGAGGGGCTGCCATATACTGTTTTTTGCCATGGCATCACTCTTCCTGGAATCCTTGTCAGGAAGATGTGAAGCCAAGGGAATATTAGCTTTATCACAGGCAGCAGCCTGAACTACCCCAACATGACTGCATTGCTAAGAAAGGAATTCTGTATAAGGGCCTGACAATGTAACCTTCTGTCCATCTTTTTATCTACAGGAGGCACAGAATTAGGAGCTTTTAAAATTTTAATTGTTTGTTTCCTAAAAGACTTATGTAAAGGAATAGACAATCTCCTAGACTCTGGAATATCCATCATTTCTACAAAATCAGGCTCCTCTTGCTCATCCACAGCCTCTTCTAAAGGAAGCTGGAGGTTTCAGCAACTTTTTATAAAACATAAAATGAGATGGGACTCAGACAGCATAGGTGGAGATTCTAAAGGTCTGTCTGGGGAGATGTCCGGTTCAATGGCACACCCAGACCTTCCCAGCCACATTCATACTGTTCATAATCCTCCTCCCTCCTCTGGTTCATAAAATTCCTCAATATCATAATCCTGAACCACTGGGACGACAGACCGACCTTTACCAGATAGTGGTGGTTCAGGCGGACCCTGAGACAGTGACTGGACAATCTGTATGGCTTTGCTATCTCTGCAGCAGTTGGAGAAGGATTTTGGACTCCAGACCTGCTGATTTTCTTGTTTTCTTTACTGGAATTGGTTCCTCAGAACCAGCTTTTCTTTTGCCCGAGGAAGTCTGGCCCTGGTCAGAGGGCACTCCCTCTGGTTTGGCTGGCACCGAACCGGGCTGGCCATCCGGGTCAGCGGACTTTTTGGCCTCTAGTTCCCTGAGCCTGCCCAATCTCTTTTCCAGGGTGGCTGCAGGGAAATTCTTACATACCTGGCAGTCTGACTGGAGGTGGTCAAACCCCAGACAATAAACACATGTGGTGTGTGGGTCAGCCTTGGCAAGACTTCCCCACAAACATCACAGTGTTGAAACCCAGTGGGCCCGTTTTTTTTCTTTGGGTTTCTCAGACATAATGCCAGCCTAACCAAAACTTGCCCTTTGCGGCAGTGCCAGGCAAAGACACCTTATCGGTTCCTAACCGTGTCACGGGTATTGAAAAACGAATAAATCCGTTTTTTAGAACCGATAAGAACGAAACCGCACTCTAAAATAGTAACTTTTAGTTTTAAATGAGTTTTAAACCCACTGATCAGTTCAAAACCGGACCGATAACACAAGTTCCACACAGACAAAACCTTCATTTACTTCGGTTACCACAGATGAAGCTTGAACGACGGTTTTGCGTTTAAATAAAACTATTCTCGGTTAAATCCAACCAGAAACACTTTTTAAACCGAGAAATGAACCGAGCAGAAGGAGAAATCTCCGGAGCGACTGTTCACTGAGGCGGAGTAAAGAATCTGACAGTTCAAGTTTGAAATGACACAGATAGAGCTGCTCTAGTGCCAAAATTCTATTTTGGAATGGTTTTAACCATTTCACTCCGGGGCAGTTCTAGAGCTGGATCAAACTGCTAATGTCTATAATATAGCAAGACTTCATGTTGTTTGAAGAGGATTTGGATGGAGGTCTCCGTTTGTCTGGTCTCCCCCTGGGAGGTGTTCCGTACTCCCGGGGAGGAGGTAAACGGCCTGCCGACCCCGATGGTGAGGGGGGTGCAGGAACTGGAGGAGTAAACGGTGTAGGAGGAAGAGGAGGAGGAATGGGAACCATGTCCTTCTTTATGGTGTCCCACCAGTAAGTGAACAGTTCCTTCACATCTGCTATAGAAAGGCCCGACGACGGTCCGGGCGCCAGTGGACGGTCGTCAGGTCCCGGCATCGGCTCCACAGGGGGCTCGGGTAACGGCGAGGGTTCCCTGGGCATCTCAACAGGACCGGGGTCGCCCGTCTGGTCCTCGGGCTCAGTCAATTCCTCCTCGGTTATGGTCTCCTGACCGACGTCGGTCGGAGGCGTCAGGGTTCTCTTCTCAAGAGGAGCGGGCGCCGGACCTCCTACCGGCGTCCGATGAGGTGTTGGCCTGGCCGGCGACAGTCGTCTGGCCGACAGCGGCTCCAGGGATCTATGGCGAGAGGATGACGACGGACGCACCGGCGTTGGGTCCTGAGGTCTCTTCAGAGAAGTAAGCTCCAAGGTCTTGCGAGGAGGCAAGGAAGCCGACCTGACGTCGGGTTCCGAAGGGCCGGAACCCGACTTATGATGATGGTGGCGATCCCCAGACTTGACCAAGGCCCTGGAGGATGAGGACGGCCTGGCAGTCTTGGCCTGAGAAGAGGAAGACTTCATAACCGCAGCCGGGGGCTGAGAGCTGGCCCTGGAGGAAGCGGTGGACCTGGAACAGACTGCAGTCCAAGCCCTGGAGGGGACCTGGAAGGGCCTTCTCCCCTCGTTTTCAGCATGCTTGTGGGTCTTTTTTGCGGATTCCCCCTTGGAAGACATGGTCTTTAGCTTTTCTTCCAGTAAAAAAGCCTGACGGGCCTTCTGGCATCGGATCTGGGTTCTGCTATTAAACCCCTGGCAGAAGGAGCATGCCCGGGTATCGTGGTCTGGGCCTAGGCACCGGACACAGGCCGTGTGAGGGTCTTTGAAGGGGATCTGTTTCCCGCAAGCACACTTGGAAGAGTGACCGGAGGTCGGAGAGGACATCAGAGAAAAACTTGCTTGAAGAAATCCAAATTTCCTGTAGGAAGAACTTAACCACAGCGTCGCGGCGCTAGAGCTGAACGAGAGGTCGAGACATGCAAGTCGACGTGAGGAAAGAACTGGAATCAGGCGGGACCGCCCTTATCTACACGCCTGGACGCCGGAGGCAGGATCCCAGCCGGGGCACCCCCGCTGAAGACAGTTAGCTAGAATGCCTGCGGTCCTGACGCCTGCCGGCTTCAGTCCTAATGGTGTAACCTGCTGCAAGAGCTGTGTCTCGAAGTAAGATCCCGCTTTACATCAAGACTGCGTAATCTCCTCTCTCCAGAGGAGGCGTGATCAGTGAAAAATACAGGCAGTGTCACAGACTGGTTCAGATGGAAGTCTGATACCACTTTAGGGAGAAATTTCCTATTTGTATGAAGGACCACCTTATCCTTATGAAATGAGATGAAATCAGGTTCCACTGATAGACCCTGTAACTCACTGATTCTCCTGGCAGAGGTAATAGCAACCAGGAATACAGTTTTCCAAGTCAGGTATTTGAGCTCAGCTGAGCAAAGTGGTTCAAAGGGAGGCTGCATCAGCTGTGCAATACATATATTCAGGTCCCATAGAGGAGCAGGATCCCTGAAGGGAGGATTGATGTGGACCAAACCTTTGAAGAATTTCTTGAAAACTGGGTGGGAGGCTAGAGAGGAGACCTTCCCAGCCAAAAGAAAAGCAGAAATAACTGCCAAATGCACCTTGAGAGTGGTAGGCTGAAGGCCTAAACTGTTAAGATAGATCAAATAATCTAAGGCAGTGGCAATATCAGCTGAATGTGCCTCTGGGAACACCAGAACCCAAACCTCTTCCATTTAGAATTGTAGATTTTTCTAGTGGAAGGTTTTCTACTGGCCTTAAGGATATCCAGAGCTGACAGAGAGAGAGATGCAGGTCTGCATATTCTAGCTCCTCAAGAACCAGGCCTAGAGCCTGAGTGTGTGAAGATTGGGTTACAATATCCTCCCCTGCGATGAGGTGAGGAGGTTGAACTATCTGGGAAGGCAAAGGGGAAGTGTCACCGGTGGTGACAATAGTAGAGGATACCGAGGCTGTCTGGCCCAATCTGGGGCTGTCAGAATCACAGTGCAGGGTTGGGACCTGATCTTGACCAGTACTCTGAATATCAGAGGAAAGGGAGGAAAAGCATAGAGAAACTTGTTAGTCCATCCAACAGGAGGGCATCTAGGGGAACAGACCCCCGCAGAGAGGGCCTACAGCAGAACAGAGGGAGCTGATGGTTGTCCGGGGCTGCAAAAAGGTTTATCTCTGGAGTGCCCCATCTCTTGAAAATGATCTGAAGAATGAGATGATTCAGGGCCCATTCGTGGTGACCCTTGGAAATCCAGCTGAGAGCATCTGCAAATACACTGTCCTTCCCTGGGAGATGCACAGCAATCAGGGAAACCTGCAGGTAATAAGCTAGTGACCATATTTTCATGGCCTTGGTGCACAAGGCCGAGGACAGAGCGCCCCCCTGCTTGTTGATGTACAACATGGTTGTGGTGTTGTCTGTCCTGATCTGTACCACTTTCCCCTGAATTAAACTCGAAAATGTCTGAAGTGCCAGAAAGACAGCCCTGAGTTCGAGAAGATTTATGTGTAGAAGAGACTCCTGAGGAGACCAAGTCCCCTGAGCAGTATGCTGATCCAGGTGTGCTCCCCATCCCAGCATGGAAGCGTCTGTGGTGAGAATCACTGTGGGAACCTGACTGAGGAAGGAAACCCCTTGCTTCAAATTGTCCTCTTCCAGCCACCACTGGAGGGCCTGAACCAAAGCTAGAGACACAGGAACCAATTTGGAGAGGGAATCTTTTTTTTCTGAGACCAAAAGGCTCTTACATGAAACTGAATATCCCTCATCTGAAACCCTGCCCCTTGCACTACTGCAGTGCAGGCTGCTATGTGACCTAGCAACTGTAAGAAGTGTTTGCCTGGCCGAGACACAAGTGGACGAAAAAAGGAAGCCAGAGAGATGAGGGATTGGACCCTTGAGAGAGGAAGGAAGGCCTTGGCCTGAACAGTGTCCGGCTCCACTCCTATAAATGTGAGAAGCTGATGAGAAGCTGAACTGGTTCCAGAACAGACTTTTCCAGATTTAGAATGAATCCTAGGGAGTGTAGAAGATTTTGAGTGACCCCTAGAGCTGACTTGACTTGGTCTGGGGACTAACTTACTATGAGCCAGTCGTCCAGGTAAGGGAACAGTAAGATGCATTGCCTTCTGAGGAAGGCCACCACTACTGCTAGGCATTTGGTGAATACTCTTGGGACAGATGTTAGGGCGAAAGGCATTGCTCTGAACTGGTAATGGCCCGAGGGCAGTTCGAACCGGAGGTACCTTCTGTTAGACTGCCTGATAGGTATGTGGAAACAGGCGTCCTTGAGCTCCAGGGAGGCTAGCCTGTCTCCTGATCTCAGAGAGGGAAGAATAATTCCCAGAGTCACCATCTTGAACTTTGGCTTTAGTATGTGTTTGTTTAGGTATCGTAGATCCAGGATGGGTTGCCGCTCCCCTGTCTTTTTTAGGGTAGGGTAGGAAGTACCTGGAGTACAATCCTTTTCCCCTGCGAGAGGTACCCTTTCTACTGCTTGCAGAAGCAGTAGAGAAGAGACCTCTATTTCTAAGGCCTGTGTTTCCTCTGCCGAGGAAGGACAGAAAGCCTTTGCTCTCAACTTTGGGAACCTGCTGAAGCTGAGAGCAAGACCCTGGCTCACCACTTCCAGGACCCACTTGTCTGAAGTGACAGACTTCCAGGCCTGGAACAAGTGAGCCAGTCTGCCCCCTACAGAAATTGGGGAGGCGACCCTGGCTGACACATCAGGGTGTTTATTTGGTAGGGGGCTTAGACAGAGAAGAGGATGCAGCTCTTGTCATCCCCTTCTATCTCTTCCCCTTAAGAACCCCCTCTGCTGAAAAGAAGAGGAGGCCTGGGCCTGGTAGAAAGGCCTGTGAAAAGGCCTCCCCCTGCCAGCCCTGGATTGCTGCCTCTGAGGAGTGGTCTGCTTTTCTTTAGCTACAGCACTCCTGTATGTGGTCCTGTACTCGTCCATCTTTTTCATCTATGTCTCTGTTTGCTCCCCAAACAGAGAGTTACCAATGACAGGAAAATCCATGGCCTTGGTCTGGGTATCCTGAGATAAACTGGTGCACCTGAGCCAGGCAAATCTCCTCATGGAAACGGATGTAGCCATGACCCTAGAATGAACATAATTCGAGTCCACAGCAGCAGCATGAAACTGGACCTTTGAAGCTTCAATGCCATCCAGAGCTACCTGCTCCAGCACCTTGGCCAGCTGGGGAGGGGCATTCTTAGCCAGCTCCAGAACCGTATCCCACCTAGACTTCTGGTATCTGGCTATATATGCCATATAGTTGGTTTGCCTGAGTCGCAGAGAGTATGCCAAGTACTGCTTCTTTGCCATGGCATCCACTTTCCTGGAATCCTTATCTGGGGGGTGAGATGCCAGGTGAATATTAGCCTCGTCACAGGCTGCAGCTTGCACTACCCCAACATGGCTGCAATGGTTAGTAAAGAAATCCGTACCCGGGCCCAACAGAGCATACCTCCTTGCCATTTTCTTATCCACAGGAGGTATGGATGTTGGAAACTGTAATATTTTTTGGGTCTGTTTCCCCAGGGACTTGTGCAGAGGGATAGACACCCCTTTTGACTCTGGGACTCCATCATCTCAACATAGTCAGGCTCCTCCTGATCCTGTTCAGCTTCTTCCACTGGAAGCTGAAGAGTCTCAGACACCTTCTTGTAAAACAAGAAGTGGGAGGGGGACTCAGAAAGCCTGGAAGGAGACACATTAGAAGGCCTATCTGGGGAGATGTCAGGCTCAAAAGGCTCATCTAGGTCTTCATAATCTCCATCCTCGTCTCCTTCCCAATAGCCCTCATAAAATGTTTTGGGGTCGTATTCAGAAGCAGACAAGTCCAACCGAACAGACTGTCTCAGCGTCGGTGTCAGTCGGAACCGGGCAAAGCGACCGCGCAATAGCGATCGCTTTGGCTATCTTGCCAGCGGTTGGACCATGGGAACCGGGATCCGAATCAGCTGACTTGAGCTTTCTTTTTGCAGGAACCGATTCTGCAGAATCGGCTCTCCTCTTGGCCGAGGGGGTATCGCCCAGGTCAGTGGGCACCCCCTCAGTTCGGCTGGAACCGTACCGGGCTGGCCATCCAGGTCAGTGGATTTTTCGGCCTCCCTTTCCTTCAGCCTACTTAAATGTTTATCAACAGTGGCCTTAGGAAAGTTTCTGCAGATCTGGCAGTCTTCTTTGAGGTGGTCAAACCCCAGACGATAAACAGAGATGAGGTGGGGATCAGCCTTGGCAAAAGCCTCCCCACACTCAGTGCAGTGTTGAAACCCAGTGGGTCTGGTTTTCTTTTTCGGTTTCTCAGACATGCCTTTAAATACAAAGTCACCCTTACCAGTGTTCAAGCCAGGCGACGATCAAACCTATCGGTTCCAACCGTGTCACGGGTCAGATGAAAAAAAAAAAAGAGAATTCAACGTTTTTTTCAGGAACCGATAGATACTGGAAAACCACATTGAATACACCTGTAGAAACAGAAACAACAAATCACTTTGGTTCCCAACTGGACCGAACGGAAAGCAACCGGAAACAAAAAAACATTTCTTTCTAAACCCCACTACTACCTACTAATACACTTACTGTACCGGGACAGAAAGGTAAAGACCGAAAAAATAAAGAAGCGGTTTACTAAACCGACCGATTTTACCACAACCGAACCAAAGCGAAGGAAAGGATCTCCGGAGCGACTTCACAGTAAGGCGGAGTAAAGAATCTGACGGTTACACTGAAGAGTACCTGGGACAGAGGTTTGAGAACCGAGCTAGAGCTCAACGTTCTATGCCTTGGCATACAGTTAACTCCTTCCTCTCTGGAGCAGTTCAAGTGCTGGGGCTAACTGCATACAGTCAGAATACAGCAAGACTTCATGTTGTTTGAAGGGCCCACGTATCTTCACTGGGAGTTACCTTCTCTTCCTCCAGCACCTCCATTATGCCTACGGGCGAGGGATCCTCTGTTACCAACTGTCCTTAATTCTGGAATAGGCTCCCCTATTCGCCTGGTTTCCGAATTTCCAAAAGGGATGGAAACTGCTTCGGAACTGCCGCTGCCATGCACCTGCTCACCCTCTTGATGTCGGGTTTGTTTTTTGTTGCCGTTTTGACACCAGAAGCTGTCCCTTATTATTCTGGACATCCTTCAAAATGTTGTCAAAGCAAGATCTGAATAATAGTCCACTTTCAAAGGACAGGCTAAACAGCCTTGCCTTCGATGCCTGATCTGTGACCCTATGCCCAAGCCAAACACCCTGCATGGAGTGGAGCACAAGAACTACTCTAAAATGGCAGGAAAAGAACTCACAGAAAAGTCACATGCAGCCCCCAAGCACCGACAGCCCCACACTGCTCAGACAGTAAATAAACAGGTCCACAGCTACTAGTCACCAGAAAAAAAAAAAAAAAAACACAAAGAAGGAAGAAAGGGAGGGTCAGTTGTCCAGAGAGGCATCAGGGAGGGAAGGCAAAAGACAGTTTAATACAGATTCCCAAAGCTATGTAACTAACTGCCCCCCCCCTCAAATAAATCACTTACCTGAAAAGGCACCAGACTAGGAAAAAAGGAGACCTGTAGAACAGCAGTGAAAATGCAGTAGAAATGAATAGCAGGCTAGTCAATTTGAAAGCCATAGCTTAACGTGCATAATTTCTAAATTTGTGAGTGTTCCCTGAAAAACAGGCAGCGTCAACCTGCTTCAGAGGTGCACAAATCTAGCCCCAAAAAACAACAAACAAACTGTAGATCAAAGAAGTTCTGAGAGAGCTCTTCTATACTGTCCTACCCCTCTAGTGACACACCAAATACTGGAGAATCAGTGATCTTGGAATGTTCATGTGCCCAGGGTTCTATGCCGATAAAAAACTTTGGGATGTGACACTACCCCAGCAGGGGTATTCATTACCCATAAGTAGTGACTCCCCACTGACAAAGTGGGGCGATCTAGAAAGTGGTGCTATTAACCAGTAGCTTGCCAATCTGGCCCTCTTTAACTCAGCAGGGGAATGGCTTCTTTAACTCAAGCTCAAAATGTTTACTCTCCAAGGATTGTGGATGAAAGGAAAACGACTTTGAACCAGAAGGGAATAGAGAACCAGGTAAAACGCAATCAACCCAGCCTGTGTCAGTGTGCCACTTTCAGGATTATCAAATGCTGGGGGGAGTGGGAGCAAGTGCTAAAGTTCCAGAATGTGGTCCAGTGCAAGCTGCAGTTTATGGCTCTGGTTCAGTCAAAGTGGTCCAAGGAAAGGAAGAAAAAATGACTTGGTTCAAATGGAAATCAGAAACCATTTTAGGAAGAAATTTCTTGTTTGTTCTCAAGACCACTTTGTCTCTGTGGCATGAAATGTAGTCCTGTTCAATGCAGAGACTGGAGCTCACTGATTCTTCTGGCAGAAGTCATTACCACAAGGAAAACAACTTTTCATATGATATATTTCAAACAAGCTGAAGACATAGGCTCAAAAGGGGGACCCATGAGCCTAACTATACCCACACAATTAGGTCCTGGCACCGGTTCCCTGTGAGGGTGTGTGTGCAAATGGGCTAGGCCTTTAAAGAACCTTCTGAAGACAGAGTCTGAGGCCAGATAAACATTCTGTCCAACTAAAATGTAGGCAGATGCTACGGTCAAGTGGACCTGTAAGGTACTGGACTGCAAGCCCAGTGAATGCAAATACGTAAGCTAGTCCAGCACAACTGGGACACCAGCCTGTGCTGCTATGGGCCAGGCCCTTAAAGAGGGACTCTGGCCAAAAGTGCTACATTGCAGAATTAGAATAAGCATACCCCCAGTAACTCTCACACCAAACATTAGGTTTCTGTGTTACTTCATTTTTTCTTTATTACTTCATTTCACTACTTCACTTCTGAACAGGACCCAAGCCATGAAATTCAACTCTTCCCTGTCCAACTTCTCCTCCACAAACATTGGAGTTCCTCAGGGTTCCATATTGGGCCCCCTTCTCTTTGTATATAAACAACATTTCAGATACCTTTCAATACTGCTCACCTATTCTTTACGCGGACGACCTTGTCTTTTACACTAGCTCCTCAAATGTAGCCAGTATCAACGCATCGCTGACTGCTGATTTTAGAAATGCCCAAAACTGGCTTTGTGCACATAAGCTTTTGCTAAACGCTTATAAGACTAAAGTAATGTTGTTCGGCTCTGCTCCAAAGCTCAAGAGCTACCCCATCCCACTGATGGTAAGTGATCTAGAGGGAGCACAGACTGAATCCGTGGAGTCCTTTAAATATCTGGGGGTCCTACTTGACCAATCCCTTTCTTTTAGCTCCCATATTCAGGCTACCTGTAAAGCTGTTGACTCTAAACTTGGTGTGGCCTACAAAACTAACTACCTACTTACGCCATCTGCTAAACTAGCTACTGCCAGAAGGGTACTGCTCCCTGCTCTTACCTATGGTGCCCCAATTTTCTCCTTTGCTCACAAAACAACCCTGCAAAAGTGGGACATCACATACAACAACATATACAGGTTACTCACCTGTAACAGGAGTTCTAGGAATGGTATATGTTGTTCATCCACACTGTCTGGCAGGTTCCTTGCCGCTTTAAATCTTGCCAGAAGGTCTTCAAGCTGGCTCCTCCCTTCCACCCGGGTGGCAAAACTCTCGGCTCCACCCCATGACGCCAGATCTAGCCCGATGGAAGCCAGGTTGTGAGTCGAAGCCGGGGAGGTCGGGTAGGTCGTGTGGATGAACAACATATACCATTCCTAGAACTCCTGTTACAGGTGAGTAACCTGTATCTCTAGGGACATGGATATGTTGTTCATCCACACTGTCTGGCAGACTCCTAGCAGTTCTCCGGGATGAGGGAGGCAAGGCGCACACCCCCTACTTAGGGAATAGAGACTGGAGAACAGAGGCTCCAAAACCAGCATCCCGGCGTGACTCAAGGTCAATGCGGTAGTGGGTGATGAAGGTATGTGCCGACTTCCAGGTAGCAGCCCTGCAGATTTCCTGGATAGGGACGTCCCTTGAAGCAGCTACCGATGCAGCGGTATGGCAGGTAGAATGAGCTCTTATCCCTCTGGGAGGCTCCATGCCCGCCAACCTATAGCAGCGATCTATGCAGGAGGTGACCCACCTGCCTATAAATCCAGCTTAGCTGCAGGTCTGCCAGGTGCGTGCTTCAGGCGTGGGTGACAAACAGCTGGCGAACCTCTCCCGAACTTCGAGCCGATCCTCCTTATAATAAGTGGGCTCTTCTAGGGTCCAAAGTATGGAGCCTATATTTGGCCTCGATGTGATTGGGGTAGAACACCGCAGAGTCAACACCTGGTTAGGTGAAACTCCGACACCACCTTCGAAGGAATTTCGGGTGGGGGCGCAGGACAACCTCGTCCCTGTGGAAGGCCAGATAAGGAGACTTTATGGAAAGCGCCTGGAGCTCTCCCATCCTTCTGGCTGACGCAATAGCCACCAAGAAGGTGGTCTTCCACGACTGGTGGGAGATATCGCACCTGTGCATCGGTTCGAATGGCTTGCCCATGAGCTTGGCCAATACCAGCAGTAGATCCCACGGAGGTGGAGGTTCTCGCACCAGAGGGGATATGTGATCATGGCCTTTGAAAAAGCACCCGACCACCTTCTCCTGCGCCACCGACTGCTTCCCGGCCCGCGCCCGGTAACCAGAGATGGCTACCAGGTGCACCTTAAAGGTCGTCGACCTAAGCCCTAGCTCAGACAGGGACCACAGGTAGTCCAGAATGCTTGCCAAGGAACAGGAGGAAGGGTCCAGGCCCTTTCCCTGACACCAAATGGAGACTCTCTTCCATTTGAAGGCGTAGCATTTTCTGGTCGACTCCTTACGGGACGCCTCAACGACGTTGAGGACCTCGTCGGAAAGACCCAAGGCCTGGAACTCTAGCCGCTCAGGAACCAGGCCGTCAGGTGCAGGGATTGAAGGTCCAGATGGAATACCTTCCCCTGATTGATGGAGATCAGGTCCGGGCGGGCTGGAAGCCACCTCGGGAGCCTGGAGCTGAGACTGAGGAGATCTGGATACCAGAACTGACGGGCCAGTCTGGGGCTACCAGAATCACCTGCGCCTTGTCCCTCCTCGCCTTGAGAAGCACCTTGTGGATCAAGGGAAATGGGGGAAAGGCGTAGAAGAGGCCCGGGGTCCACGGCCTCGAGAAGGCATCTCCCCTGCAGCGAGCCATGCGGAGGAGGGCGGGCATGGAACAGTCTTAGCTTCGCATTCTCCCTGGTGGCAAACAGGTCTGCCTGAGGCGTGCCCCAGTGGTAGAAGAGATCTTGTACTACCTCCGGCAGGAGAGACCACTCGTGAGATGCAGACCCTATCCGGCTTAGGGCATCGGCCAGGGTGTTGGAGGCTCCTGCCACGTGAATGGCTCGGAGATCCGCCTCCAGGCTGAGCACGAGAGACCATATGTGGAGAGCTTCCTTGCATAAAGGCATGGAGCGCGTCCCGCCCTGGCGGTTTAGGTAGTACATGGTCATGGTATTGTCCGTCTGGACCTGAACCACTTGACCCCATAGAAACAGAGTGAAGGCGGTGAGGGCTAGACGAACCGTTCGGAGCACCAGCAGGTTGATGTGGCATCGGGACTCCCGAGGGGACCAGAGGCCGTGCGCTCTGTGCTCCCCCAGATGGGCACCCCAACCCATCAGAGAGGCGTCGGTCGATAAGGAGACTGTCGGCTCGGGGCGGACGAACAGGATGCCCTCCTGAAGATGTGCCGGAACAGTCTACTACTGGAGAGCGTTCCACATCTCCTGGGTCACTGCCACCAGCTGAACCAATGGATCGCAGTGTTGTGACCACTGGCTGGCCAGTCCCCATTGAAGGGGACGCATGTATCAGCGTGCCCAACGTACCACGCTGGTGCAGGCCGCCATGAGGCCCAGGAAGCGCAGGAAGTCCTGGGCAGGGCGCAATTGCCCAACCAGAAATGACTGGGCAAAGGAGGAAAGTACCTCGGCCCTGTCCGCCAGGAGCCGTGCTCTGGCTCGAAAAGAGTCAAGCTCTGCCCCGATGAAGTGAATCACCTGCTTCGGCACGAGTTCCGACTTGGCCTCGTTGATGAGGAGGCCAACCTGAGAGCAAACCTGGAGGGCCAGATCTCTGGACTGTTCCTCCTCTCTGGAGGGGGCTGCAATCAGCCAGTCGTCCAGGTAGGGGTACACCCGGACCCTTCAGCGCCGCAGGAATGCTGTCACCACTGCCATGCATTTGGTGAAGACCCTGGGAGCTAGAGAGAGGCCGAAGGGTATGGCCCGGAACTCGTAAAGGGATCTCTCCGCTCTGAAGCGGAGGAATCTCTGATGAGACGGACGGATCGGGACGTGAAAGGAACGCGTCCTGAGGTCCAGGAACAGAACCACACGCCTCGTTCCAAGGATGGGATTATCTGAGCCAGAGTGACCATCCTGAAGGTCCGAGACCTTAGGAACCTGTTCAGGTCATGCAGGTCGAGAATGGGGCGCCAGCCCCCCGTCCGTTTTGGGACCAGGAAATACCTGGACACAAACCCCGGGTCTGGAGGAGGATCTGCCACCTTCCTGATCACCTCTTTTTCGAGGAGCAGGGCAATATCGACTCGGCGGGCCGACAGCGAGGCTGCGGATCCCGTGGCCCCCCCAAGGGCGACGGCTCAAAAGGGTGGGGTCTGCTCGAACTCCAGAGGCAGGCCCTTTCCTACCACCTCCAACACCCAGCGGTCCATGGTGATAGCGGACCAAGCGGAAAGGAAGTGGCGGAGCCATCCCCCCATGGGGGAACCCAGGGAGGAGTGACGAGGCTGGGGGCGACAACCCTCAACCCGTCACTGGGCAGGCTTGGAGGAGGAACCGGCCGAGGGACCTCCTGGGCCTTTACCTCCCTGCTTCCTGTTCGAGGAAGCCACGGGCTTGGGTTTGGGATGACAAGCGTGAGCCTGCTGGCCCTGGTGCTGGTGTTGCTGGGCCGGACGTGCCGCAGGCGCAGAAGGACAAAAGGACTTATGCTGCTGCTGACGGCGGCCTTTGTCCTTCTGGGCAGAGGTGACCGAGTCCATAGTGGCATTGGACTTTTCGATCCGCTGGAGGTGTCCCTCTACTCCAGGGCCGAAGAGGTCGGTCCCCAGGTAGGGGACGTCCGCCAATTTGTGCTGGGTATCCGCTGTGAAGGTGCATATCCTCAGCCACACCCTGCGGCGCATGGTCACCGCGGCCGCAACTGATCTGGCACAGGAGTCACTTATGTCCAGAGCAGTCTGAAGCTGCTGCTTCGCCACCGCACCTCCCTGGTCCCGCACCTGCCAGACCGTGGTCTGCAGGTCGGCCGGGAGATGAGGTATCACCTCATCCAGGGAGCCCATGAGGGTGTGGGAGAAGTGTACCATCAGCACAGTCGAGCTGGCCTGGCGGAGGCCAAGGGAGGACGTAGCGTAGACCTTGCGCCTGGCATAGTCCAGCTTTTTGGACTCCTTGTCGGAGGGCTTGTCCACGTCCCTAGCGTTCCTGGATCTCCGGAAAACGCTGTCGGTGACTAACCCCTCGGCAGAGGGGTGCTCCGAGAAACCGAGCAAAGAGCCGGTAGGGACCGCATACTTCCTGGCCATCCAGGCCAAGGGCGCAGGACAGGAAGCAGGTCGCTGCCAAAGCTCCAAGGCTTGACCGACAATAGCCTCAGCCACAGGGAAGGCCTCTATGGCAGAATCCCCTCGGTCCAGTATCTCCGACAGGGGATACTTGGCCCGTTTGGAGACGGGTTCGAGCTGCATCCCTGTGGACTCCGAGATGAGCCGAAGCAGACCCATAAAGGACGATGGGTTTTCGTCCAGAGACTGGCCCCCGGAGGACTCCAGGTCGACCTGCCTGGAGAACAGGGAGGAGTTGTCGTCGGACTCAGAGGAGTCCGTGAAGAGCTGCCTAGGGCCTGAGCCACCCTCCACCTGCCGAGGACGGTCGGGAGTGAGGGTGACCGACAACCTGTGGAGCAGACCGTGACCCAACCGAGAATCTTTGGTCAGTGCCCCGATTTCGGTTGTGGAGATGGAGGTTCCACCACAATCGGTGGGGCAGCAAGTTTTGGCCGAACAACTGGCCCAGATATGGGCATTTGGGTGACAGCCACTTGATGGCCGAGGGATGCGTCGGCGTCGACTTACTCCCGGACAACAGTAACTGCTGCCACATCAGCTCCTCGTAGTGGCGACACAATTTGCGCCGAAGCCTCTCCTCTTCTGAGGAGGAAGACGAGGAGGAGCAGTGTCGCCGCTTACTTTGGTGCAGAGACCGAGACCGCCGATGTCGGCGGGATCGGCTTGACCGAGATGAGGTCCGAGACCGAGAACGAGACCCCCGGGGCAACCGAGGCGGGCCTGGGACACCCGCCTCGGCTCGGACACTTTAACTGGGGACTGTCGCACCGAAGGCACAGGCATATCCTCGGCCTCCACCGGGGGAACTGGCGAAGAAGGGTTGTCGGCTTCACCAGTCGACAACCCGTCCGATGGGTCGAGAAATATCTCGACTGCGTCGACGGGTGTCTCGGCAGGCTGGCCTGATGGGGACGCCGTGAAGCCAGCGGCCTCAGCCACAACCTCGACCGAAGTCGACGGTCGGCTGTCTGGGGAAGGAGACCTCTCCCGCTCCTACGAACGCCGACGGTGGGACTTACCCTTCGAATCCCTCTTCTTGGACCGAGAGGAAAGTCCCGATGGCCCCTCTCCCTTCGTGGAAAGGGACTGGCAAAACTCCTTGAGCGAAGCAGAATAAGAGGTACCCAAAGAGAGTGGGATAAAAGCGCGACCGAGGAAGATGCGGCGGGCCGCCTCCTCCTTGAGGGCGATCATCTGCTCGAGCTGCTCAGCTGAGCCAGCCGCCGCGGACACCCGTCCAACGGGCCTCTTTGATTTCACCGCGGTAACACTTCTCGGGCGCTTGAGCTTCAATCGGGCAGCACGATTCCTCCAGGGCGTTGGCCGTAAAGGAGTGGCACAACTCGTAGGCTTCATGGTCGTGTCTAGGCCGAGGCAGTAGACGACGTGGAGTGCGGATCCATCCTGACATCTTCTGCTCAAGGGCACTCCGAAGCCGGGAATCTATTTGTCCATCGCAGCTGCGAAGGATAAGGAAGACCAAAGTCTAGAAAACTTTAAAATGAGTTTCGGACGAACCGAAGAGTTAGGATCCAGTCTAAAACGCAGAGCGCTAAGGAGGGAACCTGAGCTTCCAAGCGGTAAGGAAGATCTGGTGTCATGGGGCCGAGCTTAGAGTTTTGCCACCCGGGTGGGTTGGAGGAGCCAGCTTGAAGACCTTTCGGCAAGATTTAAAGCGGCAAGGAACCTGCCAAATAGTGTGGATGAACAACATATCCATGTCCCTAGAAATGTTGTTATGCTTCCTCATCGCCTCTGCTCAAGCATCACTGCCAACTATACAGTGACCTTAATTGGCTCTCCCCCTTAGCAAGTAGGTAATACTCAGGTACACTTATCGATTCCATTATCAGAGACAATAGTCCCTCATCGCTTGTGGCTTTGCTTGCTCCTGCTACCTCCAATCACGGGCTGCGATCTGCAGATAAATCTGTGAAGGTGACTAGATGCAATATATCTAAAGGTGTAAGTGCCTTCCAGTGTGTGGCCCCTCAACTCTGGAATGTTCTTCCTCTTGGACTCAGTTGGTGTCCCATCTCTGCTTCAAAAGGGAATGCCGCTGATATCTATTGCTTACCAATGTGTGCACTTGCTTCGACCCTACTTGATATTGCTTTCCTCCTCCCATCCCTCCTTATCTCTCTCCTATCTCCCTTCATTACTTGTCCTACTACTACTACTTCTTCCTCTTCTTATTTCACTTCCTCAATTTCTCACTCCATTTTCTC
This sequence comes from Neoceratodus forsteri, assembly GCA_016271365.2. Taxonomy (NCBI): domain Eukaryota; kingdom Metazoa; phylum Chordata; order Ceratodontiformes; family Ceratodontidae; genus Neoceratodus; species Neoceratodus forsteri. The sequence continues at coordinate 413,923,839 of CM028138.1, forward strand.
TCCCCCCTTCCCTCTCTCCTCTCTACCCACAAACTCCATGCAAGACTATGTCTATTGTTTTGCTATACTATCTAGTTATCCTGCAAACCTCTAGGTGGGTCATGTCCTTAATCCCCCTCTGACATTTTACTTAGGCCTCAATTTCTACTTGATTCATCTGTTAAGAATTTCCTTCTTACCTCTAGCTCGTGCATGTTTAACCTGGACTCTCTTCCCTAACACTGCCTTCTCAAAAAGCGTATGCCTCCAACGCTGCTGCTCCATGCTGTCTTAGTTAGTCATGTTTATGCGAGCCCCCTGTCATGATTTGCCTAGTCCTGCTTATGTAACTTTTGCTTGCTCATTACTGTTTGTACTTGTTATGCCATGTACTACTGGGCCCGTTTGAAAGTTGTATTGCTACAAGTGTTGCAGTGTTGGTAACTGCATTGCTGTTTGTCAGTGTCTGCTTTACAATAAGTTTTAATAGGGGCCTTATATGTGCTAATTTCTACTAGGGGTGAAAGTGAGCCCTGGTAAAACAACAATCATTGTAATGTGGAGTACAATGCAGATGAGTCTGAATATAACTCGAGTAACAGCCTGTCAATGAGAAAACTGAAAATAAGCTCTGCTCAACTGAGTATCCCATTCATTAACACTTTGATGATAACATCTTGATTGATTGCGTGATTAAACATTGAGCTGGCTACTGCATAGGAACTCTTGGTAAGGTTTCAAAACAGCACTACTTTTCCCACCCCTTTTTACAGGGTGATGGAATAATTGGTTTAAAGTGCCATCCTGAGAAATCACCTTAATTGAATTATGGATGTGAATGATTGCAGCCTTTCACCACATCAGAGATATCCAGTCTGCAAATCTCACGTTAGTGTGCTGTGACTTAGCATCCAGCAACCCAGGAGAAAAGGACCACAACAAAAAAGCACCAAATACAAAAATATGAATTTGTCAACTTTGTTACAAAACCTGAAACACACACAGGTTTTAAAGCAATGTTTATTGAATGGTGCTGCCTGTTTTACTGGAGAAAACCATTTGCACATAGTTTTTAAACTTTGGAGAAGCAGGTCCTGTAAGCTTGCTGACAAGTAGGGCTAGACTGCGAGTTCAGGAGATGACATCATCAGCACCTCTTCACTGAAACTGGCTTTTTTGAACAGGCAGTGAATTTAGGGTTGTAAAATAATCTGTAACTTTTAAACAACGTAACTTAGGGATCTCAGTTTTGGCATGAGGCTGATTGGGGCTATGTTAATCCATATTCTGAATTTACTGATGCCAGTAATTTGTGACCACAGTCCCCCTATAAAGAGCCTTTTGAAGCCATGATCTGGAACCATTAACATTCTGTCCAGCTGATATGCAAGCAGATGCTGCAGCTAGGTGGACCTTGAGGGTGCTGGACTGCAATTCCAATGAATATAAATAGCTAAGATAGTCAAGCACAGCTGGGACCCCAGCATGTGTTGGTACCAGTTTCCTGGTTGAATACCAAATAGTAAACCTTTTCCATTTTGAAGCGTAGATTTTCTTAGTGGAAGACTTCCTGTAACCACTTAAGATGTCCAAGACACTTTCAGAAAGATGCAAGCCTGCATACTATAGGCCCTCAAGAGCCATGCCTTGAGCCTGTGTGGCCTAAGGTTTGGTTACAGGAGCCTCCCCTGGTTGGAGGTTAGCAGACTGTGCCTCCGAGGAGAGTGTATTGGTTCAGACCCAGACATGGAGAGTAGCAGAGGGTACCATGGCTGCCTAGCCCAGTCTGGTGCTATCAAGACCACTGATGCTGACTGGGACCTGAGCTTTAGAAATGCTCTGTACACCAGAGGGAAGGAAGAAAAAACATGCAGGTGCTTCCCTGGCCAACTCAGAGCCAAAGCATCCAGGGGGATTGTTCCCAGATCTGTTGGTCTGCCAAAGTACTGTGGCAGGTGGTGGTTCTGGTGGGACGCGAACAAGCCTACCTCTGGGGTGTCCCACCTCCTGAAGATCCCTTGCACCACTTGACGGTTCAAGGCCCAATCGTGATGGGACTGGTTGATCCGAGTCAGAGTATCTGCCAGGGTACTGTCCTTGCCGGGCAGATGAATAGCCTGCAGGGGCCCATAGAGCATTCTAGATGCCATATTTTTAAGAGTCCTGTGCAGGGAGGGCTTGATCTTGTCCCTCCCTGCTTGTTCATGTAGTACATTGTGGTAGTATTCTCTGTTCTGACCTGTACCACCTTCCCTGTACTAGTCGTGTGAAAGCCTCTCGTGCCAGTAACACTACTCTTAGCTCCAGCAGGTTTATGTGCAGGAGTGACTCTGCACTTGACCATGTGCCTTGCATGGTGTGAACCCCTAGATGGGTACCCCACTCTAGTAGAGATGTATCTGTTGTCAGAACGACTGATGGGGACTCTTGCTGAAAAAGGAACCCCTTTCCCTTGTTTCCTCTTTCCACCATTGAAGGGCCTGTAACAATGTCTTTTGTTACTAGAATTAGTTTTGAAAGAGGGTCCTTTCTTGGACACCAGTGAGCCCTGAAGTGAAACTGAATGTCCCTCATCTGTACCCGGTATCAGTGGAGTATGTCTTGCCCTGCCTAGAGGCAGGTAGGCCCTGCCTTGCAGGGTATTTAGCTCTGTTCCCATGAACTGTAGTGCCTGAGCAGGCTGAAGGACAGACTTTCTTTAGATTTATCAGGAACCCTAGAGACTCCAGGAGCCCCTGGGTGAGTTGCAGATGCTCCCATTTGCTGGGGTGATTTTACAACCACCAGCCAGTCATCTAGGTATGGGAAAAACTGTGACACCTTGTCTTTGAAGGTGTGCTACAATCACTGCCACGTACTTTGTGTACACTCTTGGAGAGTGACCTGATGGGAGTCTGAACCTGAGGTACACTCTGTGAGACTCCCTTATGGGGATGTGGAAATAAGCATCCTTTAAGCACAGTGATGCCAACCCTCCCCCTTTTTGGAGCGTTGACAGAATCAGTGACAAAGTTATCATTTTGAACTTTGACATTAAGTGCCTGTTTAGTACCCTGAAGCCCAAGATAGGCCGCCACTCCCCATTTTTGTCGTGGCACCTTTGCTGTACTAGGACAGGGTCCACTGTCTTTGACAGTAACAGGTTTTAAACCTCTTTTTCCAGGAGGTTTCTCTCTCTACATCAGTATATGGTTTGAAAACTTTTGTTTTTAATGCTGGAAGGAATCTGAACTTGGAGACAATCCCCGACTCACTACATCCAGGACCACTTGTCTGTGGTGCCTGAAGTATCCCTGCTGTGGGTACTGCTGACACTGAGGTGCAGCCATGGCCTGACAAAAAGGGCTTGCTGTGAAATGATCTGCCTCTGCCTCCCCTTCCCCATGTTTTAGTGGACAGGGAAGCTTTCTTTTGCAGGATTGCTACTGTACGTGGTTTTGTATTCCTCTACCTTTTTCAAGTAAGCCTTTATCCTTCCCCAAAGAGGGAATTACCCTTGACTGGGAAATCCATAGCCTTGGTCTGGGTATCCTGAGTGAGGATGATGACTACAGCCCGGCAAACCTCCTCTGAACCACTGTATTTGCCATCCATCTGGCAGCATTGTGATTAGAGTCAGCAGCCATTTGAACTGGTATTTGGCTGCTCCCAAACCAAATTTAGCTGTTTCAGCTAGATCATCTGACAGGGGAATCTGGGCCTTGACTGTCATAGCAAGGACAGACTGCCATAGTAACTTTTGGAACTGAGCAGCATAGGCTTGAAAGTGTGCCTGCCTAGGCTGATAAATATCCCTCTTTTGTCATGCTGTCAGTTTTCCTGGAATCCTTGTTAGGACAGGAGGACAGGATGCCAGGGGTATCTTTGCTTTGTCAAAGGCTGTCACTTGTACTACTCCTTGGAGGGCAGGGTAGGAGAATAAAAATTCAACTCCCTCCCTGTCCAGCTGATATTTCTTATCTAGCCTCTTAAGTATCTTTCCTGAAGAATTTATTCACAGGAAGGAGAAGCTTTTTAGTGGGTGTCAGCCCAATCATTTCTCACAAATATAAAGAATAATAATCCTCAGATGCTCTGTGGGGAGAGCCAAACTCCTGTTCAGGGGAAACCTCAGATTCAATAGGTTCCCCTTCCTCCATTTCGTCATAATCACACATTCTTAATCTTAAATAATAGGAAGACTGAGCAGAGGAGACAGACTGCTTTGCAGGGGTCTGCTGCTGAGAGGCAGACAGCCCTTGTAAGCCTGAATGACCTTAAAAGCCTGTGTAATTTCTGTAGGAGTTGGCAGGCTTTATAGCAGACACAAGTCCCCAAATGCTGTCCAGCAGGGGGTTCTGCGTGCTTAGTTTTCTTTGAAGGAAACAGGGAGTCAGCCAGTTCAGCAAGCCTCTTAGGAACTGCTTGTATACCCGTCTCAGGGGTAGCAGTCACAGTAATTGCTGTGGTTTCACCCACAGTAATTTAGGGTGTCGGCTGGTCACAGCTCGAGGGACCCTTAGATAGTTATAGTTTTTTCTTTAGCCTTATTCAGTCATTTTTCCAATAGTTTTCTCAGGACACGTATTGCAGATTTCACTCTGCTTTTAAAATGTTCATGTCCAGGTAGGCAAAATAAAAGAATGTTTGCCATAGCACAATTTCACCACACTCAATACATGGTTTTAAACCGGGATCACCAGTTTTCTTCTTGGTTTATCTGACATGTTCAATGTAAAACCGATAAAAGTTGCAACCGCCAAAAAATGTTTTCATTTAAAGTTTATTTAGCAGTTGCGGTCGGTTCTGGAACTGATCTGTAACCGGAAACTGAGGTAAAAAGTGGCTCATGCAAAAGATTCCATCATTTGCATACGTTCCATCTCTCCGGGCAGTTCTACCTAGAAGGCTTACTAAATAAATTTAGGAATACTTGAGTATTACTGGGGTTAGAAAGACATTTCTTATTGTGAGGTCTTTAAAGGAGCCTGAAGTACGAGACCCAAAATGTAAGGAGCCTCAAATTAACCAGCGAAAGAAAAGGGGGGAAAAAAAGCTCAAAACACAGTAATAAACTGTAGAGAGTAGTCATTTGAGGTTGGTAGATAATTTAAGTTCATCGGGTTCCCCCTTCATAAGCAGGGACTAGTTTTAAGTATGCTGTGCAAACATGTACAGTACTAATTTATAGGGATATCCCACTACCTCAACCCAGGACACCCTATAATTCTCTTGGTAATCAGAAACCTGTCCAGGCTTACCTTAATGGCCTGTACATACTTCATAATCACAGTCTCCACTGATAGGCTATTCTAAACACAAAATGAGTCACACATCCCTGGTCTACAAGTGAGGACAGACATACAGCAAAACAAGCCACACATACATCCAGTCATCATGTGAGGATTACCACATGATAGCCAAGAAAGCCAGACTCACCCCCCAGCCACCAAACGAGATTTAACATATGCAGTCAATCAGGCTATAGATACAACCACAGACACCAAGCGAGGACCAATAAATATAGCCAAGCAAGCCCAACACACACACACACACACACACACACACACACACACACACACACACACACACCTGCTGCCAACGAAGAAAGACTCATGTAGCCAAAAAAGATACATGCACAACCACACACCCACCAGGTGAGGACTGATATATGCAACCAAGCAAGTCACACAACACCCACAGCCATCAAGCGAGGACAGACATATGTAGCCATACAAGCTACACACAGCCACCATGTGATGACCAATATAAGCGGCTCAGCAAGACACATTTACATCCAGCTACCAAGCTAGGACCAACAAATGCAACTGAACAAGCCACACACCCGCCAAGCAAAGACAGACCTATGCAGCTTAACAAGCCACACATATATCCAGCCACCACGCAAAGATCAAAATATCCAGCCCCCAAGCAAGGGCTATCATATCTAGCCATTAAGTGACTACCAACATGTTCAGCCAAGTAAGACACACACACATACATACACACACATACACACCCATTGCTGCCAACTGAGGATCAACACATGCATCTAAGAAAACCCCACACACCTCTGGCCATCAAGCGAGGGCAGACATAGTGCAGCTGAGCAAGCCACACACATACAGCTGCCAAGCAAAGACTGACATATCGAGCCAAGCAAGCCATATGACACCTTGCAGCCACCAAGCATGGCAGACTGACGTATGCTGTCACCAGGAGAGGAAAAGTACAGTTACGTAAGAACTTACCATAACAGTAGATCTTCGAGAACAGCTCTTGCAGCAGGTTACACCATTAGGACTGAAGCCGGCAGGCGTCAGGACCCCCACAGAAATCCTCTAGCTAGCAGTCTTCAGCGGGGACCGCCTCCGACGTCGGTCCCGCCCCCGACGTCAGGCGTAGTACATAAGGAGGCGGTCCCGCCAGAATCTCCAGTTCTCCCGCCGGAGACTCCTGGCCGATGGATGACATCAGAAAGGGAGACCGAGGACCCGCCATCAGATGGCTGAGACTAAAACAATCTTGCTCAGCGTAGGCTGGAACTTACCTCCTCCAAGGGGGAATGGTGGGCAGGAAGGTACCTGCAGCAAGAGCTGTTCTCGAAGATCTACTGTTACGGTAAGTTCTTATGTAACTGTACTATCTTCTTTGAGGTACAGCTCTTGCAGCAGGTTACACCATTAGGACTGATTCCCAAGCAATGGCGTCTAGAAAAAGCCATCGGGAGGAGGCAATACTGATACAGCAACATGTCCTGAGCCTAGGACAGGAGGCCCTGCAGGACAGCAAGTCCGAAACCCGCTCTTCGCCATGCGGCGATATCAAGGCTGTAATGCCTGATAAAGGTGTGCACTGAGCTCCAGGTGGCTGCAGCACATATGGCTGATGTGGATACGTTTCTCAGTGCTGCAAAAGAGGTAGCCACTCTCCTTGTCGAATGGCCCTTAACCACCCCTGGTAAGGGTTTCTGTCTACTGATGTAGCAAAGGGAAATGCACTGGATTAGCCAACGAGAAAGGGTCTGTTTCGAGACTGGATCTCCCAACATCCTCTCAGCAAAAGAGACAAACAGCTGTTCCATTTTGCGGTGCTGTTTGGTCCTGGTCAAGTAGTAGCGAAGACACCGGTGAACATCCAGGGTGTGAAGCAGTGTTTCTCCTCGATTAGCGTACTTCGGGAAGTACACTGGTAAATCAATGTCCTGGTTAAGTATGAGGGCTGAGACCACCTTAGGCAGGAAATGAAAATTACGTACCTACCGTAATTCTTGATCTTCTTGGACGAGTCTCCACCACTCATTCACACTAGTGGGATCTGCGCCGGAGACACTAGGACCCATCGGGAGCAAACTTTTTGCTGGAGGGTCGTGCCGAGAGATGGCGCCCGGGCGAGGCTGGCGCTTGATGGTGGCTTCCATGCGGTGATGACTATCTCGGGCGACGACCTCCAACCGCCTCAGTACCTTTTTACCAAGGAGGTGCAGCGCAATTAACGTAAAGAGTATACCTAATCTTAAAAAACGGACATAAGATAGTCCGGACGACCTGTGTAAGAAGGGTCAGCAAAGAAGTCTTCACGGCCTAAAGATTTGAGGGAGTGAAGACCAACACAGCGGTGAGCTCTGGGGATGGAGGGTGGGCGTGTGAATGAGTGGTGGAGACTCGGTCCAAGAAGATCAAGAATTACGGTAGGATGCGTATTTCATATCTTCCTGGACATAAGTCTCCACCACTCATTCACACTAGTGGGAGAGTACCAAGCTGATAATCCCCCAAAAGGGCGGCAGGGGAGCCAGAGCTCACACGTCTAGGACAGGAGTCCATTAAGGATAGTTCTGCCGAAGGCGGAATGACGCCTGGCATGAACATCCAGTGCATAATGCTTTACGAAGGTATGCACTGAGCTCCAGGTGGCGGCATTGCAGATATCTGCAATTGGAACATTGCGAATTTCCGCTAGGGATGCCGGGAACCGCCCTAGTAGAGTGAGCGTACACTCTACCTTCTAATTTAACCTGTGCCATGGAATAGCAATGTCGAAGACATGCCACTAACCATGATGAGATGCATCTGATAGCGACAGGCTGACCCAGCCGGTCTCGCTGAAAGAAACAAACAATTGCTGAGTCTTATGAAAATTCTTGGTTCTATCTAAGTAGAACTGAGAGGCTCTCTTAACATCCAAGGAATGAAGAGACCGTTCTCCTTCATTTTGGAAGTTCGCAAGTAAGAGGAAGCACCAGAGGTTGGTTTAGATGGAATTCTGACACAACCTTGGGAAGAAATTTAGGATGAGTACGAAGAACTACTTTGTCCCTATGGAACACAGTATACGGAGGGTCCGTAACCAGGGCATGTATCTCAGAGACCCTGCGGGCTGAGGTAATGGCCACTAGGAAGGCTGTCTTCCAGGTAAGAAATTTTAGCTCACAGGTAGTTAGGGTTCGAAAGGCTTCCGAGTGAGCATGTCTAGCACAAGGTTAATGTCCCAGGCTGCGACCGGACGTCTAACAGGGGGTCTGGTATGCAGAATTCCCTTAATAAATCTCTTCACCATAGGTAACTGAGCCAGAGACAAGGAAGAAACCGGCTCATGGTACGCTGAAATGGCACTAAGGTGAACTTTAACCGTGGAGTACTGGAGACCCGAGTTTGATAGATCCAAAAGGTACTCTAGAACCTTGTCTGGAGGACAGGAAAAGGGATTCCAAGAGGACTTCGCACACCAGAGAGAAAAACGTTTCCACTTAGAAGCGTAAGTTTTTCGGGTAGCTGGCTTCCGAGCAGCCAGAAGGATGTCTGAGACTCTACGAGAGACGTTGAACCGATTCACTTCTACCTCTTCAGGAGCCAAGCATGAAGGTGAAGTGACCTCAGGTTGGGATGGACCAACGAACCCTGAGTCAGAAGATTGATTTGCAAGGAAGTGGTCTCGGAGGCTGCGACATACTGTTGAGTAGAGAAACCATAGTTGCGAGGCCAGGAGGAGCAATAAGAATCATCTTGGTCCCCTGAGACTTGAATCTGAGGAGTACTCTCTGAATTAGAGGAAGCGGTGGAAAGGCGTAAAGAAAGCGTCTTGTCCACCGCAGCCTGAACGCATCCTGACAGAAAATGCCAGGCCCTGGATTTCTGGAGCAGAAGAGAGGCAGTTTTGTGTTGAGTGGGGATGCAAAAAGGTCCAGGTCTGGAGTCCCCCACTCTTCGAACAGTAACCGAGCTACGGCTGGATCGAGAGACCACTCGTGAGGGTCTGCTTCCGTTCTGCTGAAGTGATCTGCTAAGTCGTTTTGTACACCTGGCAGATATACCGCTTGAATTAGAGACTTGTGCTCCAAGCACCACTCCCACACTGTCATTGCTTCCCTGCAAAGGGGATAAGAAGGAGCACCGCCTTGCTTGTTGATGTAATACATCACAGCTTTGTTGTCCGTTTGAAGGAGAATGTCCTTGTGACAAAGAACATCCTTCAACGCTCGGATCGCATAGAGGTCCGCTCTCATCTCAGGACATTTATGTGAGGCGGAGTTTAGAGCTGAGTCCATACACCTTGAGTGTGGAGAGGCGACAGTGAGCTCCCATCCCATTAGCGATGCGTCTGTGGTGATGGAGATCTGATGATCCAGAGGAGCAAAGGGAATCCTTCCAGGAGATTGCTCTCTTGAGACCACCAGGTGAGAGACTCGTGGGGGCTCCGTCACCTTGATGGGATAAGACTGGGGTGAGAGGTCGGTGACCACTGGAGCGGAGAGCATCCATTGGGTGGTCCTCATGTGTAACCGAGCTAGGGGTACAGTGAACACTGAGGACGCCATAAGACCCAACATACGTTGCATCGAGAGAGCTGTGACCAATCGGTTCTCCCCGAAGTAACGGGCCATCTGAAGGATGTCGAATCTTCTGTCCTCTGGAAGGAAAGCCTTCGCGGAAGAGGTGTCCAGAAGAGTCCCTATGAAAAGGAGCCTCTGGGAGGGCTGCAGTTGTGACTTCTTCATATTCAGCAGAACTCCCATGGACGTAAGAAGGTGAGAGGCCGTTTGAACGGCTTCCAGAGTCCCTTGGCTGGAAGAGCTTGCTAGGAGCCAATCGTCCAGGTAGGGAAACACTCGGAGTCCGAGCTTCCTGAGATGCGCTGAGAGAACTGCACAACACTTTGTAAAAACTTGCGGCGCCGAGGATAGCCCAAAAGGCAGGACTCTGAACTGATAATGCTGACCCAGAGCTACAAACCTCAGGAATTTGCGATGGGTGGGTGGATGAGGGATATGCTGGTAGCGTCCTGCATATCCAGGGAGGCCAGCCAGTCGTGCTGATGCAGCAAAGGTAACAGGGTACCTAGGAAATCATTTAGAATTTCTCCTTGGGAGAATTTGTTTAACTTTCTGAGGTCTAGAATAGGGTGCATGCCCCCAGATTTCTTTGGAACCAGAAAGTAATGGGAGTAGAACCCTGTGTTTCGTTGATGCGGGGGCACCAGTTCTACTGCCCTGTTGTTTAGAAGGCCCTGGATCTCGGCGGTGAGGAGGTCTGACTGAGAGGTCGACAACCTGGGTTGTCGTTTGGGAGGACAATTCGGTGGATTTTCCAAGAAATTGAGAGAATAACCCCCGCGAATTATGTGAAGGACCCATTTGTCCGAGGTTATGGACTTCCACTGGTTGTAGAAGTACATCAAACGACCTCCCAACGGAGGAGAAAGTTCCACCTCGGGCAGTGTGGATGGAACTTGGGCCGGCAATTCATAAGGTAGCGCTGGGGGCTTTAGGCCCCTGCGCTTTCTGCTGCGTCTTCTTTTGAGGTTGGGCAGGTTGGCTTTTATGGAAGCTTCCTCTGCCTCTGCCTCGAAAGGACTGACGACTATGAAACTGACGTTTACCTACATGCCCCCGAGAGGGGGTAGGCGGAGGTCTAGCCAACTTAATGGCCGACCTAGTCTTCTGAGTGGCCTCTAGGGCTTGCTCTACCTGAGGACCGAAAAGATACGAGCCATCAAATGGCAACGCGATTACCTGCTGCTGAGCATCATTCGTAAAGCCGGAAGTACGCAGCCAGGAATGGCGTCGAGTACAAATACCTGCGGCTGCTGAACGAGAAGCAGTGTTGAAAGCATCCATGGCGGCTTTGACCTGTTGGTTATTGGACTCAATACCTCTGATAACGGTTAGAAGAAGCTCTGACTTGGAGTCGGAATCTGGAAGAGCTTCAACCATTCGTTTCATAGAGTGCCACAGGATATACTCATACTGAGAAAAATAGCCTTGATAGCTGGCAATACGCATACTTAAAGTGGAGGCAGCAAAGACTCTCTTACCTAATGTATCAATAGGTCGAGCTGTAGTAGCTTGAGGAAGAACGACCTTGTCATTCTCTGCCAGGACTACAATAGGATCCGCAAAGGCTTGGGATGCCAAAATGGGACGATCCTTGGGAGCTGAATATTTCTTATCAATGGATTTAGCCACTGAGGGAATAAGAGCAGGATTATTCCATACCATTTGAGACAGCGTCTCGAAGGAAGGTTGAATCGGAGGAGTCAAATCCGTAGGGATCTCCGAAGCATGAAGATACTGGAGTCTTAATATTTTCCCAGGATCGATGTCTGTAGTCTGGAGAGAAAGAGTGGATCTCAGGTTCTTCAACAGAGACTTAAAGGACAGGTCCTCGACCACAGGCTCTGTAGCAGTGAAAGATCCCATTTCCTCCACTTCATCACCAACCGAAGGTCTGGGTCGGGCTCAACATCAGCTCCTGATAGTCCAGGAAGGACTGTTTGGACAGGAAAGGAGTGAAAAATAGGAGAGGAGGAAAGAGCAGATAGAAAGGGAGAGTCCCCGAGGGCCCCGCACCGAGGAGGCGGAGTCGAAAACGCACGGCGGAGGCGCAACGGTGTGAGCAGCCCCGGAAACGGCGCCGACAAGCGAGCGACCCCGCTGGAGGCACCAAGGACACCTCTGGAACCTGGAAAGCAAGAGAAGGGAAAAACAGGAGATAAGGGCATCGGTGTGGCCTCGCGCGCGCAGCCATGTGAGGGGAGAAACACTTGATCACGGAGTCGCTGGCACCGGGGAGCGCGCCACAACTAGGAAGGTCCAACCGCCTACCTGATCGCCCGACGAGCCCAAGGCTCCGGGCAACCGAGCCAGGCAGAAGAACCAACCTCCGAGCCCATCGCTCCATAAGGCGGCCCACTGATGAAACTGCTCATCTGGAGCCCTACCTATAGGCGGGGTGGGGCTCCGATGTCGAGGCAGCGGAAGCGGAAGTTGGCGACTCGAGAAGGAGAACCGGCAACTAACGGCGATAACCGACCGTCGCGTGCAGGCGTATCAGAGGCGACCTCGAGAGATGCCTTCTCTTTTTGACCAGTGGGCGAAGAAGCTCGAGCGAGCGGTGCCGAGAATGCGACCGTTTATTTTATGCCGGCGGGACTGCCCATCCCCGGCATCGGACTGACCGTTGTCGGAACCCCGCTGAGAGAAGGGGCTGACGGACCCAGCCCGACTGACTGAACAGCTTTCATACGTAAGTCTCCTACCGTCCACCTGACCTGCTCATGGTCGAACTCGTCCAGTAGGCCGAGACTTCTTTACTATAAGTTAAATTTTAAAATATAATGAAATAGAATAAAATTAAGCGATACTACTATCGAGATAATATTACAAAAAAATAAACTGAAAACTATGGGCTAGTTTGAAGTTTGACTCCCGACAGGCGAGTGACGTTGTCACTGAAGCGCACTCGATGGTGGGAAAAAAGGAACTGAGGCGGTTGGAGGGTCGTCGCCAAGATAGTCATTACCGCGCGAGCCACCGCTCACGGCGCCATCTCTCGCGCCGACCCTCCAGCAAAAAGTTTGCTCCCGATGGGTCCTAGTGCCTCCGGCGCAGATCCCACTAGTGTGAATGAGTGGTGGAGACTTATGTCCAGGAAGATCTTGGGATTCGTCCTCAGGGACACCCTGTCCTGGTGAAAAATTAAATAAGGCTCCTTACACATTAGAGCATGTAGTTCGGAGATTCTTCTCGCCAAAGTAACAGCAACCAAAAATAGCGTTTTCCACGACAGAAAATGCAGCTCGCAATCTGCGGCAGGTTCAAAAGGTGGCAGCGTAAGCTGCTCCAGGACGAAAGGTAGGTCCCAAGGAAGGACAGGAACCCTGATGGGTGGCCTAAGGTGGAGAACCCCTCTTAAGAAGGCCCGGGACGTATCCAACTGTGCTACCATACGTTGGCCTACCGGGGCGTGGTAGACTGAGATTGCACAAAGGTGCACTTTGATCGAGGAGTAAGCCAACCCTGATTGAAAAAGGGAGAGCAGGTACTCCAGAACTAATTTCTCTGGACAGTCTAAAGGGGAGAAGCCGCGTGCTTGAGACCACAGGCAAAACCTACGCCATTTCATGGCGTATGTAGCGTGTGTCGCCAGTTTTCTGGCGGCAGAAAGTACCTCCGCCACCTCTTGCGAGACCCCGTGACGCAAAATGGCTATGTCTCTAGGAGCCAAGCATGCAGGTTCAGTGAATGTAAGTCCGAGTGGACTAGTGAACCCTCCTCCTGAGACAGTAGATGGGAGCTGATTGGCAAAGGAAAGCGGAGGTTCCCGGGACAGGTGACTCAGGAGCGGGAACCAAATCTGTCTGGGCCAAAAAGGCGCTAGCAAAATCAGCATCGCGTGCTCCCTGCGAAGTTTGAGAAGGACTCTCTGGATCAACGGGAAGGGAGGAAAGGCAAAGAGGAATCTGCCCGCCCAGGAGAGGGACAATGCGTCTCGCCAGAAAACACCAGCCCCTGGATCTAGCGAGCAAAAATTGAGCAGTTCTGCATTGGATGAGGACGCGAACAAATCCAATTCTGGACTGCCCCATCTATGAAACAGATCCTCTGCCACCTCCTGTAGAAGTTCCCACTCGTGGACCCTGGCCTGGGAACGGCTCAGGCTGTCTGCGATGGTGTTGTCCACTCCGGGAACGTGAACTGCAATGAGGTTTGCGCCGTGTCGTACTACCCATTCCCACACTCTCATGGCCTCCCTGCAGAGGGGGGTAGGAGTGTGTGCCTCCTTGTTTGTTGAGGTAATACATCACCGCTGTATTGTCTGTTTGTAACAGAAGAGTACTCAGTGGAATGTCAGACTGGAAGGCTTGCAGGGCATAAAGGACTGCTCTCATCTCTAATATGCTGATATGGAGATGAGCTTCCTGAGTAGTCCATGTTCCCTGAGACTTCACCCCGTTCAAGTGTGCTCCCCACCCCAGCCCTGAGGCGTCTGTGGAGAGTGTGATCACCGGGGACGGCGCTGAGAACGAAACCCCTACAGAGAGGGTTCCTGGATCTAGCCACCATTGCCAGTCCTGAAACCACGGCCTTCGTGATTCTGACTGGCTGCTGCAGATGGTCTTGCCTTTGGTCCCATTGCACTCTGAGCATCCACTGGGTTACACGCATGTGGAGCCTTGCCATCGGGACTGTTGGAATGGCGCAGCCATGTGTCGTGCGAGCGGACCAATCTGGCTGGAGACCGGTCTTTTTGCTGATAGATCCCTTATGAGGGACTGGATCGTTCCGCCCTGTCTTCGGGAAGAAAAGCTTTCCCTGGGGTGGTGTCCAGAACTACCCCTATGAATTGCAGTTTCTGGGACGGTACCAGGAGAGACTTCTCGTAGTTGATTAGGATGCCCAGAGACTGAAAAAGGATCTGAGTGTGCTGAATAGCTATCAACAGCGCCTCTTCGGAGGAGGCCATGAGAAGCCAGTCATCGAGGTACGGGAACACATAGTGGCCCTGTCTCCTCAGAGATACTGCCATGCACTTGGTAAAGACCGTGGGGGCCGATGACAGCCCGAAAGGAAGCGCTCGGAACTGATAGTGGTGGCTGAGGAACTCAAAGCGCAGGAACCTCCTGTGCGCTTGAGCGATGAGGATGTGCAGGTAAGCATCCTGCATGTCCAGGGACGCCAAGAATGCGTCCTTCTTCAGCATGGGAATTAGGCCCGGGAGGGTCACCATGCGGAAGCGTTTGTAGGCGACCGACATACTGAGGTCGCTTAGGTCCACAATTGGACGGAGGTCCCCTGTTTATTTTGGAACCAGGAAAAAGTAGGAATAATATCCTGCTCCTCTCTGGTTCACTGGGATGTGCTCCAAAGCTTCTTTCTGCAGCAGTGTGAGCACTTCTTGCCTGATGAGCAGGGCATGCTGACCCGAGTAACGGGAGAGCAAAGGAGGCCTTGTGGGTGGCTTGTCTGAGAATTCTATAAAGAGGCCTTTTTTGACCAAATGTAGCACCCACCTGTTGGTGGTGATTGACTGCCACCCTGGGAGGTGGTCTGCGATGCGACCCCCGACCTTTATTTCCCGTTGATCCTGAGGGGCGGGGGCCGGGAAAGAGTCATGCGGTGGTGGCGGCGGAGGGTCCTGCAGGTTGGGCCGACTTGGTAGGACATTGGCCTCTACCTGAGGACGACTTACCCTGGGCTTTCCGGGTAAAGGAGCCCCTCTGTTGCAGGCCGGAACGAGGCTGTTGTCTCTGAGTCCGGCTGCGAAAGCGACTCTGGTTCCTATGAAAGGAACTGAGTCTAGATCTGTACATGGCCTGGACAGATCTAACAGCCTTCCCAGCTTCCTGCAGTTTGGTGATGACCTTCTCGGACATCTCACCAAACAAGACTTCGCCGTGGAAGGGGGCATCCAGAATGTTCTTCTGGATGTCCGGGTAAATCCGGAGACACGGAGCCATGAGTGTCTCCGGAGGCATACGCCTGAGGTTGCCGCTCTGGTCGAGGAGTCCGCGGAATCGTACGCGGCTCGGAGCACCTGGGTCCCCACGTCTGAACCCGTGCGGAGGAACTGCAGAAGTTCCTCCTTTGGGCCACCATCTGGCAATTTCTCTGCCAGATCCTGTCCCTGTTCCCACAGGTTCTGAAATTGAACCATGTGGGTAAGGTAGTTCAAGGACCCGACGGCGCAGGTCGCAGCCGTGTAAGTCGCCTACCCATTGCATCCAGTTGCTTGGACTCCGGGTCCGGTGGCTGCGTGCTCAGATGTTGCGGTCTCTGGGACCGGTCATGAGAGGCTGTGATGACCAGGGAGTCGGCCAGAGGATGATTAGCCAAATACTGGTCCTCCCTCGGAGTCTTGTACAGGCGGTCAGCCTTCTTCGGCATCGCCGGGAGCGAATGTGGACGTTTCCACACTGCCTTGGTGATGTCCACAAAGGTGTCCACCAAGGGTGGTACCACCACAGGCTTAGGATCTTTCTGCCAAAGATAACGAGCTAGGCGTAGCCTTTCCGGGTCAAGTTCTTCTGCGTCCCACCCCATGTTCTCTTGGATGTGTCTCATGATCTCAGAGAATGAGGGGTCATCCGGAGGAGACCTAGGAAGTTCACATGGGTCCGGAGAGGGGACGCTAATGGGAGAAGGAGATCTGGAGCCATCGGAGATGTCCGATCTTGAGTCCTCCGTAGACGGGGAGTAGCGGCGTCTTCTGGATCTCTTGGGGCTGGGTGAACCAGAAGAGGATCTGGACGGAGGCCTTCTCTTGTCCGTAGGTCTGCCCCTAGGAGGTCCGGCTTGCTCCTGGGGGGAAGGTACTCGGCCTGCTGCCCCACTGGGTGAAGGAGGGGGCACTGGGGCCGGTGGTGCCGCAGGTGCGGGAGGAGGCTACGTGGTGACCACATCCTTTTTGATGGTGTCCCACCAGAAAGTGAATAACTCCTTCACTTCCGAGATGTTAAGGCCCGACGACGGGCCGGGCGTTGGTGGCCTATCGTTGGGTCCTGGCGTCAGCTCCCCTGGGGTCTCCAGTTCTGGGGAGGGCTCCCGTGGGAGCTCGACAGGTCCAGGGTCACCTGCTTGGTCCTCGGGCTGAGTGGATTCCTCCTCCGTCAACGCCTCCTGGCCGACATCGGCAAGCGGCGGTGGGGTTCTTCTCGCTGCTGTATCAGACGTCGGTCCCCCAGCCAGCGTCCGGGTAGGAGAGTGCCTGACCGGCAACGGGTGTCGGACTGTCGTCGGTTCCCGGGACCTATGGTGTTTGGCCGACGTCGGGGGAGCCAACGTTGGGTCCAATGTCCTCTTAAGGGAGGTCAGCTCCTTAGTCTTCCGTTGAGGGGGAGGCGGCAGGGAAACTGACCGGACGTCGGGGGCTGAGTGATGCTTGTGGTGATCCCCAGACTTAGATGAGGCCTTGGAGGAAGAAGAAGGCCTAGAAGTCTTAGCAGGCCGCAGGGAAGAAGAACCGCTGGCAGACTTGACCACGATCGGGGGAGGCTGAGAGCAGGCCCGAGACGGAGAGCGGTTGGACCTAGAGCTGGAGCTGCGGGTCCGAGGCCTAGAAGGGATCTAGGTCTCACCTTCTCCTGTGCTTCTCATGGTGCCTGTGGGATTTTTCCAAGATTCCCCTTGGAGGAAGGTTCCATGGCCTTGAGCTTCTCTTCTAAAAGGTAAGCCTGAGAACCTTCTGTCAGCGGATCCGGGTCCGGCTGTTGAAGCCTTGACAAAAAGAACAAGCCTAGGTGTCGTCGTCTGGGCCCAGGCACCGGACGCAGGCCAAATGTGGGTCTTTGAATGGAATTTGTTTCCCACAGGTGCACTTGGACGAATGGCCCTCCACGGAGGTTGGGGAGGACATCAGACAAGAGGAATGAATCTGGACGAAGAGATTCTTGAAGAATTCTCGTTGAAGAAATGGTAGAACGAATTTCCTGATCATCGCGCATTGACCAGAAGGGTCGAGACATGCAAGTCGGCGACGGAAGAACTGGGATTCTGGGACCGCCTCCTTATGTAATTACTTATACCACGCCTGACGTCAGCGGACCGACAATGTGGAGGCGGTCCCGCTGAAGACTGCTTAGCTAGAAGATTTCGGTAGTCCTGACGCTGGCTTCAGTCCTAATGGTGTAACCTGCTGCAAGAGCTGTACCTCGAAGAAGATCGCATAAATCCAAAACAAAAAACAGAGTCCAGACTAACAGAATTTTGTATTTAGTATAAGTACACAGACACCATGTATGAAGAATGTTTGACATGTAAAGACAGCCGTCTAGGATTTGAACTCATGACCATAAAGCATGTGTGCATGCTGGGGAGGGGGTCTACCTTGGCCTCTGATGCCCATACTCTGTGCAATTCTGTCTGTCGCGGAGTGCTATGATCTGTGAACCAGCTAAAGAAGCTCCAGCCCATCCTGCCTGATATCCTGTTGCGCCCTGTCGGGTCCAGGCCTCGCCACCATCGGATTGGGGCTCTACACCATACATGTCATTCTGTGGAAACAGAGAAGGAGAAATAAGAGTACAGAATTCAATCAATGGGTCGACACTGGTTTCAAAGGTCTACAGTACAATCCAAAAAGCACTACGATCCCTCATTTCCAGGTTTGAAAACAAGAGGCAGTCCTGATGACTGCCAAGGAAGCCACAGGGTTTAATTCTAGCCCCATGCTCCACCTTGGGCTCAACTGGAGTTTTAATGTTGCCATGAAGTTGTAATCCATACCTCCAATCTGCTCTATGGGCTTAGCAGGAGTTCCATGTAGTTGCAGACATCTGACACCTACAGCCAGTCTCCTGAAGGCAATGTAGAAATATCTGAAAGGTGTATCTGTATCAGACACTATTTGCTAGTTCAAACTCCTGAATATATGAATGACTTTTAAGTATTTGTGAATAAACAATGTCAAAGGCTCAGTAGGCCCATGAGCGCCTCTCTGGAGCCAGAAGATCGGAGGGTTGTGGGTTCTAGCCCCACACCAGGTACTTAGGGTAATATCTATAAATGACACTGTAGTGCAGAATGAGAGGTCAGTTGCACTGGTAAGGTGCTGTCCTTCGGATAAGACATTGCAGCGAGGTCCCTTTTGCCCAACTCTGGTCACTGTTCAGGTGGAAGTAAAAGATCTCATGGCCCTTATAGAAGAAAAGCAGGTGAATTGCCCTAGGGTATGGCCAACACTCCCCTTATCAATAAAACAGTTTGATACAACCCACTCCCCAGAATGCACCTGGAAACAAATAATAGCTTAGTGTGCCTTTTCTGGTCACAACAAAAGACATTTCTTCATACTCACCGTAATTTCCTTTTCTGTTATCTCCAACATTGTCAATGGGTAGTAATTACAGCCAGGGTAATGTGCACTCCTACGAGGGGAAATGGCACAGTTCAAAAGGCTGAATCAGCCTTAGAATGATACTTGTCAGCTTTCTTATCTATAGGGGGAACAGAGTTAGGAGTCTCTAAGACTGAGCACTTGCTTCCTGAGAGACTTGATAGGCAGCAACAGCCTTTTGGTGGGTACCAAACCCATCATATCCAAGAATTCTGCCTCTTCCTCATCTTCCACTGTTTCACTGGTGGTAAGATCAAGTGTCTCTACCTTTACTTGACAAATATGCAGTTAGAGGAATAATCCGTAGGATGTCTGGGAGGAGGAGGATCCTCCACCTCCTCCTCCTCCTCCACCGGATCCTGGGTCAAAGGGACCGGTCCTAAAACCGATGAAGGTACCGTTTGCAAAACTTTTGCTGGAACTGCAGGGCATACCGGTACCATTTGCAATGGAAGCGGTAACAACCCTTGAGAAGACTCAGTTTGCAGAGCCTGAAGCACTTGCAGAGCTTGTGTAACTGCTTCAGCTGTTGACATAGCTGGTTTCTGCACCGGAGGTGCCTTTGTTTTTCCAGCAGGAGAATCAGTGTGCTTTATTTTTTTTTTTTTTTAACCGGAACTGAGTCACCCGCTGGGGTATGCAACCCCTGTGGCAAAACCCCTACAGCAACATATGTTGCTACTGACAACAGCGACATGTCACTGTAGAAGTCACGTCCGGGACCTGGCAACACTTTCCCCCGTCGTGCAATTCCTCCCCAAACCAACTCGGACTTGGGGTTGGTATCCTTAGGTACGGGGGCAGGCAGAGCCCTAGTGTCAGGGTTTGGGGCAAAGCTCCCAAAGAAGAAACAGACTTCGTTGTGTAGCTCCTGCAGACTGCAAATCGCAGTCGACAGGGAGTTTTCGCTATGATGCCAGTCAAAGTTTGTTGTTGACTTGGCATCGTTGAGCCACCAGTTGGTTCCCCAGTCCATTTTGTTTTAGATGGCTCTCCCTTATCCAGGGTGGTCAGTTCAGTTTTTTAATTTATCTTTTTAGAAGGAGCACTAGGTTGGTCAGAACCCTGATCCCCAGAACCGATGAAGAAGCCATCTTCTTTTAAAACATTCCAACCTTTTCTTCACTGTATTGGTTGGAAAAGTTTTACAAATTTCACAAATCAGCTGTGAAGTGGGACTCGTAAAACAAACATAGATCGTGTTTGTCAGCCTTAGCGAATACCGTTCCACACCCCAAACAATTTTTAAAGCCAGTAGGTCCCGTTTTCTTCTTTGGCCTATCTGATGTAGCTATAAGAACCCACGAAAAAAAAAAAAAGGGGGGGGTGTTTAACACAGATCCTGAACCAAACATTGCATATAAGTAATATACAAGTACCGGTTCCGGTTAGCCACAAAATGAAAATGGTCGGTTCCCAATGGGAAGAAAATACAATTTAAACAGAAAAAGTAACAGAACAGATCGGGGTTAAACAATACAAGTAAACCAAAAGATAAAGTATAAGAATTAAAGGCTAAACTCTGGTTCCTCATCGGTTACTAGCAACCGAAGAGGAACCGCGAACTGAAGTAAATTTAAACTAAACTAGCGCTAAATTATATAACTGAAGATAAAGGCAGCAGACAAAATAAAATGAAAGCGTCTTACTGTTTTTTTTCATGCAAAAACAAATGTAATACAGTTACTCTGAGTGGTGGTCTCCGAGGAGTCATACTAGGCAGGCGGAGAATGAAATCTGAGCATTACAGAACACACTTGGTAAGGGCAGCAGTTTGAATGGTGGCACGAGCCAATGAGTGTTCCATCATTTGTATAAGTTCCATTCTCCGGGCAGTTCAACACTGGAGGTTGACTGCAAGAGTTAAGCATTTTGAAGAATTCCTGGGGTTGGAAACAATGCTTGCGTATCTCGCAAGACGTGGCTGTCTCAAAAGGAGGTAGGGTCAGCTTCTCTAGAACGAAATTGACGTCCCAAACTAGAACTGGATTACAGGTACGGGGCTTCAAGTGGAGAATGCCTTGCAGAAAAGTATGGGTCACATCCAACTGGGCCACCATATAGCCATCAATAGGCACATGAAAGGCTGATATAGCCAACAGGTGCACTTTAACAGAGGAGTATTTGAGGCCTGCATCAGACATGGTCAAGAGATACTCCAGAACCTGGTTCACTGGACAAGTGAAAGGGTCCAGGCAATGGGAAGCAGCCCAAACAGCAAACTGCTTCCACTTCATAGAGTAAGTGGCCCTGGTGGAGGTTTTCTGGCAGCCAAGAGGACAGCGCCACCTTCGGAGACACCCCAAACCCAGCAATAGCTATGACCTCCAGGAGCCATGCATGCAGATGGAGGGGCCGTCTGGATGGACCAGGGTCCTCAGTCCCTGTGTCAACAGGTCTCGGCAGAGTGGCATGGGAACTGGAGGTTCCACAGCCAATTGTTGCAGTAATGGAAACTATATCTGACAAGGCCAGAATGGAGCCACCAGAATTAGGGTGGTTCCCTCCATCTGTAGCTTAATGAGCAACCTCTGAATCAGAGGAAAGAGAGGGAAGGTATAAGGAAATCTCCCTTTCCATGAGAGGGACAACGTGTCTCACCAGAAAACTCCAGGCCCTGGATCTAGTGCATAGAAAGGCTGCAGTTTTGTGTTGAGTGGGGACGCAAAAAGATCCAACTCTGGATGACCCCACATGTCAAACAGATCTACTACTGAGGTCAACAGTTCCCACTTGTGCATTCTAGACTGTGACCGGCTGAGGCTGTCCGCCAAGGCATTTTGAGCACCTGGCACATGGATGGCTTACAGTTCTAGACTGTGATGTGGAGCCTAGTACCAGACCCACATCTCCTCCTGGCATAGGGGTAAGAATGGATCCCTCCCTTGCTTGTTGATATAACAGACCACAAATTGTCCTACTGCACCAACAGTCAGCCTGGAGATGGATGGTTCTGAAAGGCCTGTAGAGGATACAGAACTGCCCACGTCTAAAATGTTTAATCAACAAAGTCCAAGAGGGTAACATCTTTCAGAAAATGAGATGTGCAAGAATAAGAGGATACAATTTGAAGTTAGAGAGGGGACCAGCTCAGGGGCAATATGAAGAAGCATTTTTTCCCCACAGAGAGGGTGGCGGACACATGGAACAGCCTTCCTGAGGAGGTCGTGGGGTCAAAAATAGTGGAGGAATCCAAAAATGCATGGGACAGACATAAGGCAATTCTGGTGGTGGTGGTGGTGGGGGGGGGGAGATAGGAAGAAGTAGGTTGTTGGCTAACTAGGATCTGCAGCTTATCCAATAGGTAGGGAAATGGGCAGACTAGGTGGGCCAAGCGGTCCTTATCTGCTGTCAAAGTCTAGGTTTCAATGTTTATGTGGACCCACTGGGAGATCCCCTGGGTCTGATAAGGACCCAGGTATGCTAGACAACTCAGGCCCGAAGCATCTGTGGTGAGGGGTGGGGATAAGAAAGGGGACCCCTTTCAAGAGACTGCCTGGGTCCATCCACCACTGAAGCACCTAGCGAACGGGGGAGGAGACGAACACCGGCTGGTCCAGATCGCTGGAGCGTTGATCCCACTGGACCCAAAGGGTCCACTGCAGAATCCTCATATGTAACCTGGCCAAAGGGACTGCAACAATGGCTGCGGCCATTAAGCCCAGCAGTTTCAAGAACATCCTAGCTGGAACATACCAGTGCTGAGCCACAGCCTGGGCCTGAGCTAAGAGGCAGTCCGCCCCATTTTGTGGTAGGAAGGCCTTGCCCCGAGTAGAGTCCAGAAGAAAAAATTATTCACCATAGTAATGTTGTTTCTTCTAATGGAGTCTTGCTGTATTCAGACTATATGCAGTTAGTCCCAGCACTTGAACTGCTCTGGAGAGGAAAGGGTTAACTCTATGCCAAGGCATAGAACGTTTAACTCTAGCTCGGTTTTCAAACCTCTGTCCCTTGTACTCCTCCGTGTAACTGTCAGATTCTTATGAGCACTATGCTAACTAACAATTGAGCACTATGCTAACTAACAATAAACAGAAAGGGTGGGATATTCAAAGGGGTTGCGCATGCGCAACCCATTGATGCGCCCCGGCACGATATTCAGAGGGGTTTATTGCGCTGCGCAATTCCCCATGCGCCGGGGCACAACAGTAATGTATGTGGCTCAAGTACAGGGGGGGCGTGCCCATGCACATGCGGTACATCCCGATATTCAGCATTATTAGAATTCACAAGCTTCATACAACAGGCCATCAATCAAGGCAAGATTGTAGGTTCAGCCTTTGTTGACCTAACAAAAGCCTTCGACACAGTGAATCACACACTGTTGCTTGGCCAACTATCTAAAATTGGTGTTGCCCAAACACCCTAAAATGGTTCAGAAGCTAGACAGACTGCAGAGGGTGAGGATATCAAATGTAGTTTCGGAACAGAGGGCTGTCCAATCAGGGGTACCTCAAGACTCAATCCTGGGTCCCTAATTGTTCAGTATTTTCCTGAACGACCTTCCAGCTGTCTGCAACCAGCGTATTCCTCTATGCAGATGACGCGGTCATCTTTACTAGCCACCTGGATCCCAACACTCTAGAAAACAGTCTTCAACAAGGCTTCACAGAAGCAGAGAGATGGTTTAATAATCACTAACTAGTGTTAAACTACAAAAAAACTAAAGTCCAGCTGTTTTCGTCCTCTCGGAATAAGTTTAAGGCCCATCAACTCAATATCTCCAACAACCACGGAGCGCTCTTGAACAAACTCAGCTTTTCAAATACCTAGGTCTAACCCTGGATAGTCACCTTACCTTTGTGCCTCACATTGAAAATGTTGCCAGAGATGTTAATACCAGAATTGGGCTCCTCTTCAGACACAGACTTGGAATCACCTTTGATCAAGGCCTAACCTTTGCAACCCATATCGATAGTACAGCCAAAACTATTAATCAGCGGCTTGGGATACTGTACCGGAACAGACAGCTCCTCACCCTACCAGCACTGAAGCTAGCTATTCAATCCTCAATCACCTCAATCATTGACTACAGCTTAATTGTCTATGGGTCCGCCCTCTACTAAGCACTTAAGCAATTACAACCTCCTAACGTAGAACGTAAACTGCACTGGTGCTCATCGGCGTACTCACACTTGAGACTCTATGCTGAAACTGGGTGGTTACAACTCTCAAACCGCTTAAGTACCTCACCTGCCTTATGGCTAAAAAATCCATCATGGGCCTCACCCCACCTTGCATTCAAGACCTGATATGCCAGAACACAAGTGTCCAACCCACCAGAAGATCAGAAAATCAGCCTCTTCAGGTCCCCTGTTGCCGGACTACCCACGGTCAACGATCATTTGCCTATCGTGCCCCCCCACTGGCTTAATGCCCTTAGCACCTCTATTATCTCCTCTACCTCTTTAGGTGCATTTAAATCTAGCCTATTCTCTCACCTTGCCACCTCCAACTCCTGTGACTGCCTTGATTAAATCCTAACTATTTTAATTCTCCACCCTGCCCACTTTACCTGACAAAGGCCTGGTAGAGGATCCTTTTCTCTAACTATGGTCTGCTCCTCCCTCCCTTTCTCTCTCATGCTCTATCCATCACACTTCCCTAACCTATCTTTTCCCCTCCTCATTTGTTTGCTTATTGATGAGTGTTCATTTGGTAATTATCTGTCCTTCACAAATGTATTTGATACTGACTGTTCATGTCTCTTTTATTCCACAATGTACTTTTTGTGCCACCATTGTAACCCTATTGCTTGTACCCAATTTGACGCAGAACCTTTGTAAAAGAGCCTTGGCTCAAAGGTATTAATTCCTAGGATACAATAAACAGACGAAGTCTTACCCAAGAAGCCCTGAAGGTTGCAGTTCACAGCTCGGTCCTCTCGATCATCGATTATGGTCTAATCATATACTGTGCTGCAACTTCCGCATCTTCTAAACGACTCACGGTGGCTCTGAACAAAGCTTGTAGGTTAGTTATGGGTGCTGAACACCTCACTCATACCTGTGAGTTACATGCTCAATCTGGCTGGCTCCAACTAAGTAACAGGATCAAATATCAAACCTGCCTCCTGTCTAAAAAAGCTCTACTTGGATTACTACCCCCGAGCACTGGTTGCCTGCTAAACAAATCCCCTAAGACCCAACACACACGAACTCAGTTTCTGACCTCCTTCTAGTACCCCACTGTCAGACTGCTCAATACCAGTGATCCTTTCAATACAGAGCCCCCCTGTGGTTTAATAATCTAAGCAACCAACTGAGCAGTCTTTCTAGTCTGTCCCAATTTAACCTTATGCTTCGTCAGCTTCTCCTAACTGAAAGACTTGTGATAATTACACCTAGTTTCCCACTTCTGCAGACACCCTTATACCACTGTTTTCCTCTCTGAGGTCCTTACTTGGCTTCCTGTTTTGTTTCACCTCTCCTGACTGAACAATTTCCCCTTTCCCCCTGCCACCTCCTCCCTTACCTCACCCCCTCCTTGCTCTTATCCCACTGACCCTCTGGTCCCCACTCTCCCTTTTCTTCTTTCCCTTCATCCGCCCTCCTTTTCCCCTCTTTTACCCCTTCTCCCACCTTAGCCTCCCATCCCTCTCACCCTGCGACAAGGCCTCTGGCTGCCATATTTTCTTTTCCTTCTCTATCTGGACTCTGCCCTCTCATCTCCCCTACCCCTTTCTTACTCTTCCCCTCCTCCCCCCACCTCTGATTAGCAATGTTGCTTCAAATGTACCTTATAGTGTTCTATGCTTGCTTGTAATCTTGAGCGTCAAACACTGTTCCCACTTATTTACCAATTGACTTGATGTGCTCCAATGATACCATGAATGCTGTCTGTACCTCCGTTGATACCATGAATGTTGTCTATACCTCCCTACCTTATTGTAACCCTTTCCTTTGACATGGAACCTTTGAAAATGAGCTGCATCAAGCTCAAAAGGTATTTGTATTCAAGATTTGAATAAATAAATGTGCGGCACAAAGATGTGCCTGTAAAAAGCAGGAGCGTGTCGGTGGGACACCCACAGGCAGGCTGCCGTGCTACCGGGTGCAACACGGCAGCCGCCTGCTAATGGTGGCCACCGACCTCCCCAGACACAGGTTGGGTGTCTGCCCCAATTGCCCCAATTGCGGGCATATACATGCAATATCCCTTGTGGTCAGTGGACCCGAACCCCTGCCCGATCGCGGGCATGTATGTTATGTATCATCCCTGGTGGTCCAGTGGACCTGCCCAATCACAGGCATATGGATATGGTAATCCCTGGTGGTCCAGTGGACCCGATCCCCAGCCCGATCGCAGGCATACGTGTTAGCTGACAACCCTGGTGGTCCAGCGGTAGCCCCCCCCATTGAGACCCGCCGCCCCACAGCCCCCCGGTCAGCGGCGGGCAGCAGCTCCCCACCCGCAAGCATACAGTATGGCTGTATGCCTACTGGTCCACCGCGAGGGCTAATGGGCGTGCAAACCGTACTGTACTACACAGTCCCAAAATCTGAATGAACCATTCATTTGAACTCTGTAGTACAATGCAGTCCTGCCTCATTAACTATGTGATGGACCAACAGGTGTGCGGCCGTACTATACGCCTGTCAGTCGGCGGGCGGCCCGGGAAGCTGATGCCCGCCGTTGACCAGGGGGGTGCAGGGTGGCGGGTCCCAGTGGGCCGGTGGTACCGCTGGACCACCAGGGTTATAACATAACACGTATGCCCGCGTTCGGGCTGGGGATCGGGTTCACTGGATCACTAGGGACGATATTTAACACATATGCCCGCGATCAGGCAGGGAAGCAGGTCCACTGGACCACCAGGGATTAATTTATTCATATGCCTGCGATCGGGAAGGGAAGCAGGTCTACTGGACCACCAGGGATTCATTTATTCATATGCCCGCGATCAGGCAGGGGCGCAGGTCCACTGGACCACTAGGGATATAACTTTATTATGCCAGCGTTCGGACGAAGGGGTAGGGTCCACTGGACCACCAGGGATATAACTGTATTATGCCCGCGATCGGCAATGGGGTAGGGTCCACTGGACCACCAGAGATATATTTGTAGTATGCCTGCGACCGGGCAATGGGGCACGTTGCCCACTGAAGGGCAAGGGATGTCAGTCCCCGATAGCTGCAGCCGGGCAGGGCACCAGGCGCAAGTCGCCGGGGTTCGGCACATCACATGCAAATGGGGCCATAATGACATGTAAATGGCCCCATTTGCACCTTGCATTCATAATGGCCTCATATACCTGCTCACGGCTGAGTATTGCTCTTGCTGCGCCTAGCGCAACTACACATGCGCTGGCGCAGCCCCCTGCTCGCACCCTCAGTGCTATCTTCAATGGTGCTGAGCCATGGCGCAGCACTGCTGAATATCGCCTGGGTCACGCCCTGGCGCATCCCAGTTGCGCAGCACCCAGCCTTGTGCCACTGCCTGGAACAGTCTGAATATCCCACCCAAATTGTTTTTCTGAAATTTTGTGCCAAACGGCAATGAAAGATTTTTAGGGTCCAAAAGACTCAAGTCGAGACCCCCAAAAATAATTCAAGTAGGTAGTAAAACTTAAAAATAGCAATAAAAAACATCACCCTAAGGAAAGATAACCCAGGTACACCCCTGGGGTGCAGCACTGCGTCTGCCCACCCACGTCCCAAAAACAACTAGGTTCCAGGAGGGAAGGCAGGAAGGGAGATCAGAATACAGCAAGACTGCATTAGAAGAAACAACATTACAAAGGTTATTTTTTCTTCAAACAACATGAAGTCTTGCTGTATTCTGACTATATGCAGACTATTAAGCAGTACCCCCTTGGAGGAGGGAGTTACAGAACCTATTTTGGGAACCAGCTCTGTAGTACTGCTGTGCCAAACCTAGCATCACTTCTTGACTGGATGTCGAGAGAGTAATGCTTGGTAAATGTGTGAACAGGTTTCCAGGTGGCTGCTTTACAGATTTCCACTAAAGGTATGTCTCTGGCTGCTGCGACCAAAGCAGCTGCACCTCTGGTGGAATGAGCCCTCAGGCCTGAAGGTGGCTCCTTCCCCAACTTTGAGTAGCAGAACTGTATAGAGGAGACAATCCACCTGGCAATAGTTCTCTTAGTGGCAGGTTTACCTTTTCCCTCTTCTCCATAAGTGAGAAACAGCTGTGAACAGTCATTTCTATGGGTCTTAGTGAATTCTATATAATAACTAAGGGCCCTCTTTACATCAAGACTGTGTAGTCTTCTCTCTCCAAAGAAAGAATGGTCAGTGAAAATAACAGGCAATGACAGACTGGTTCAAATGAAAGCCTTGGGAAGGAACTTTCTATTCGTTCAAAGGACCACCTTATCCCTGTGAAATGAAATGAAATCAGGTTCCACTGATAAACCTGTAAATACAGGTTATTCACCTGTAACAGGAGTTCTAGGAATGGTATATGTTGTTCATCCACAGTGTCTGGCAGGTTCCTTGCAGCTTTAAATCTTGCGGAAGGTCTTCAAGCTGGCTCCTCCACCACCCAGGTGGTAAAACTCTCAGCTCGCTATGGCAGATCTAGCCGCTGGAAGCCAGGTTGTGCGTCGAAGCCGGGAGGTCGGGTGGGTCGTGTGGATGAACAACATATACCATTCCTAGAACTCCTGTTACAGGTGAGTAACCTGTATTTCTAGGGACATGGATATGTTGTTCATCCACACTGTCTGGCAGACTCCTAGCAGTTCTCCGGGAGGAGTGAGGCAAGGCGCACACCCCGATACTTACTTGGGAAATAAAGACTGGAGAACCGGGCCCCAAAACCAGCATCCGGCGTGACTCAAGGTCGATGGTAGCGGGTGATGAAGGTATGTGCTGACTTCCAGGTAGCAGCCCTGCAGATTTCCTGGATAGGGACGTCCCTGGAAGCAGCTACCGATGCAGCGGTATGGCGGGCAGAATGAGCTCTTATCCCTCTGGGAGGCTCCATGCCTGCCAACCTCTAGAGATCTATGCAGGAGGTGACCCACCTGCCTATCATCCACTTGGCTGCAGGTCTGCCAGGTGCGGCTTCAGCGTAGGTGACAAACAGCTGGCGAACCTCTCCCTGAACTTCAGCCGTCTGTTCCTTATAATAAGCGAGCGCTCTTCTAGAGTCCAAAGTATGGAGCCTATATTCGGCCTCCAAGGTGTGACTGAGGTAAAACACCAGCAGAGTCAACACATGGTTAAGGTGAAACTCCGACACCACCTTCGGAAGGAATTTCGGGTGGGGGTGCAGGACAACCTTGTCCCTGTGGAAGACCAGATAAGGAGACTCGATGGAAAGCACCTGGAGCTCTCCCATCCTTCTGGCTGATGTGATAGCCACCAAGAAGGCCGTCTTCCACGACAGGTGAGAGATGTCACACCTGTGCATCGGTTGAATAGTCTGCCCATGAGCTTAGCCAATACCAGCAGTAGATCCCACAAGGTGGAGGTTCTACGCACGGAGGATATGTGATCAAGGCCTTTGAAAGAGCGCCCAACCACCTTTTCCTGCGCCACCGACTGCTTCTCGGCCCCCGCTCCGTAAGCAGAGATGGCTGCCAGGTGCACCTTAAGGGTCGTCGACCAAAGCCCTTCCTGAGAAAGGGACCACAGGTAGTCCAGAATGCTTGCCAAGGAACAGGAGGAAGAGTCCAGGCCCTAGCCCTGACACTAAATGGAAAATCTCTTCCATTTGAAGGCGTAGCATTTTCTGGTCGACTCCTTACGTGACGCCTCAACGACGTTGAGGACCTCGTCGGAAAGACCCAAGGCCTGGAACTCTAGCCGCTCAGGAACCAGGCTGTCAGGTGCAGGGACTGAAGGTTCGGATGGAATACCTTCACCTGATTGACTGAGATCAGATCCGGGCGGGCTGGAAGCTGCCTCGGGAGCCTGGAGCGGAGACCGAGGAGATCTGGATACCAGAACTGACGGGGCCAGTCTGGGGCTACCAGAATCACCTGCGCCTTGTCCCTCCTAGCCTTGAGAAGCACCTTGTGGATCAAGGGAAATGGGGGAAAAGCGCAGAAGAGGCCCGGGGTCCACGGCCTCGAGAAGGCATCCTTGCAGAGCCCTGCTGAGTGGGAGGCATGAAACAGTCTCAGCCGCATTCTCTCTGAGGCAAACAAGTCCCCCTGAGGCATGCCCCAGTGGGAGAAGAGATCTTGTACTACCTCCGGCAGGAGAGACCACTCGTGGAGCGCAGCCCCTATCCGGCTAGGGCATCGGCCAGGATGTTGGAGGCTAACTGCCACGTGAATGGCGAGGAGATCCGCCTCCAGGCTGTGCATGAGACACAAATGCAGAGCTTCCCTGCAGAGGCATGGGCGCGTCCCACCCTGGCGGTTTAGGTAGTACATGGTCGTGGTATTGTCTGTCTGGACCTGAACCACTTGATCCTGTAGAAAGCGGAGCAAAGGCGGTGAGGGCTAGTCGACGCTCAGAGCTCCAGCAGGTTGATATGGCATCGGGACTCCCGAGGGGACCAGAGGCCGTGCGCTCTGTGCTCCCCAGATGGGCACCCCAACCCATCAGAGGCATCGGTCGATAGAGACGTCGGCTGCGAGAGGCGGACAAACGGGCTGCCCTCCTGCAGATGTGCCGGAACGGTCCACCACTGGAGAGCGTTCCACATCCCCTAGATCACTGTCACTAGCTGATCCAACGGATCGAAGCGCTGTGATCACTTGCTGGCCAGTCCCCATTGAAGGGGACGCATGTACCAGCGGGCCCAACGGACCACGCTGGTGCAGGCCGCCATGAGGCCCAGGAAGTCCCGGGCAGTGTGCGACTGCCCAACCAGAAATGATTGGGCAAAGGAGGAAAGAGCCTCGGCCCTGTCCGCAGGGAGCCGTGCTCTGGCTCGAAGAGAGTCGAGCTCTGCCCCGATGAAATGTATCACCTGCTTTGGCATGAGTTCCGACTTGGCCTCGTTGATGAGGAGGCCAATCTGAGAGCAAACCTGGAGGGCCAGATCTCTGGACCGCTCCACCTCCGCTCTGGAAGGGGCTGCAATCAGCCAGTCGTCCAGGTAGGGGTACACCCGGATCCTTCGGCGCCGCAGGAATGCTGTCACCCCTGCCATGCATTTGGTGAAGACCCTGGGAGCTAGGGAGAGGCCAAAGGGCATGGACCGGAACTCGGAGAGAGATCCCTCCGCTCTGAAGCAGGGAATCTCTGATGAGATGGACGGATTGGGACATGAAAGAATCGTCCTGGAGGTCCAGGGAACAGAACCACACGCCTCGTTCCAAGGATGGGATTATCTGAGCCAGAGTGACCATCCTGAAGGTCCGAGACCTTAGGAACCTGTTCAGGTCGTGCAGGTCGAGAATGGGGCGCCAGCCCCCCGTCCGTTTTGGGACCAGGAGACACCTGAACAAAAACCCCAGGTTTGGAGGAGGATCCGCCACCTTCCTGATCACCTCTTTTTCGAGGAGCAGGGCAATATCGGCTCAGCGGTCGGCAGCGGACCCCATGGCCCCCAACGAGAGACGGCTCAAAAGGGTGGGGTCTGCTCGAACTCCAGAGGCAGGCCCTTTCTACCCTCAACACCCAGCGGTCCGTGAGATAGCGGACCAGGCGGAAAAGAGTGCTGGGCAGGTCCCCAGGGAGACAGGGGAGTGGCGAGGCTGGGCGACACCCTCAACCCGTCACTGGGCAGGCTTGCAGGAGGGACCGACCGAGGGACCTCCTGAGCCTTCTACCCTCCTGCTTCCTGTTCGAGGAAGCCGCGAGGCTCTGGTTTGGGATGCCGCGCGAGCCTGCTGGCCTGATGCTGGTGCTGTTGGGCCGGACGTACCGCAGGAGCAGAAGGACGAAATGGCTTGTGCTGCTGCTGACGGCGGCCTTTGTCCATCTGGGCGGAGGTGACAGAGTCCAGGGTGGCACTGGACTTTTCGATCCACTGGAGATGACCTTCCACTCCAGGGCCGAAGAGGTCGGTCCCCAAGAAGGGGACATCCGCCAACTTGTGCTGGGTATCCGCCGAAAAGGTGGATATCCTCAGCCATGCTCTGCAGCGCATGGCCAATGTGGCCACAACCGATCTGGCACAGGAGTCCCCTATGTCCAGAGCTGTTTGGAGCTGCTGCTTCGCCACCGCCCTACCCTGGCCCCAGAACTGCCAGACCGTGGTCTGGAGGTCGGCCGGGAGATGAGGGATCACCTCATCCAGGGAGCCCATGAGCGCGTGGGAGAAGTGTGCCATCAGCATGGCCAAGCTGGCCTGGCGGAGGCCAAAGCGTAGACCTTGCGCCCGGCGTAGTCCAGCTTTTTGGACTCCTTGTTGGGGGCTTGTCCACTCCCTAGCATTCCCGGGCATGAGCGCTGTTGGTGACCAATCCCTCGGCAGAGAGGTGCTCGAAAACCGGGCAAAGAGCGGTGGGACCACATACTTCCTGGCCATCCTGGCCGAGGCGCAGGACAGGAAGCAGGCTGCTGCAAAGCTCAAGGCTGGGCCGACAATGGCCTCAGCCACAGGAAAAGCCTCTGGGTGAATCCCTCGGTCCAGTATCTCCGTCAGGGGACACTTGCCCGTTTGGAAGCAGGCTCAAGCTGCATCCCAGTGGACTCGAGATGAGCGAAGCAGACCCATAAAGGCGATGGGCTTTGGGTCAGTGACTGGCCCTGAAGATTCCAGGTCAACCTGCCTGGAGAACAGGAGGAGTCATTGTCGGACTCGAAGAGTCCGCAAAAAGAGCTGCCTAGGGCCTGAGCCACCCTCCACCTGCAAGGATGGTCAGGAGTGAGGGTAACAGACAACCTGTGGGGCAGGCCTTGAGCCGACCGAGAGTCCTTGGTCAGTGCCCCCGATTTCGGTTGTGGAGCGAGGTTCCACCACAATTGGTGGGCAGCAGGTTTCAGCCGAATAACCGGCCCAGGCTTGGGCATCTCTACTGCAGCGAGAGGCTGTTTCGGCCATTCGGGTGACAGCCACTTGATGGCCGGGGAAGGTGTCGATGTCGACTTAGTCCCGGACAAAAGTAACTGCTGCCACATCAGCTCCTCGTAGCATCGACGCAGTTTGCACCGAAGCCTCTCTTCATCCGAGGAGGAAGACGAGGAGGAGCGGCGTCGCTTACCTCGGTGCCGAGACCGAGACCGCCGATGTTGGCGGGATCGGCTGGACCGAGAAGAGGTCCAAGACCAAGACCCTCGGTGTGTCCGAGGGCGGGTCTGGGAGGGAGCGGGGGACACCCGCTCCTCCCTCGGCTCGGATGTCTTAACCAGGGACTGCTGCACCGATGGCGCAGGCAAATCCTCGGTTTCCACTGGGGGAACCGGCGAAGAAGGGTCGTCGGCTTCACCAATCGACAAACCGTCCGACGGGTCTAGAAAAATCTCAACCGCGTCGACGGCTGTCTCGGCCGGCTGACCTGACGGGGACGCCGTGAAGCCAGCAGCCTTAGCCGCAACCTCGAATGAAGTCGACGGTCGGTTGCCCGGGAAAGGGGACCTCTCCCACTCCCATGAACGCAGACGATGGGACTTACCCTTTGGATCCTTCTTTTTGGACCGAGAGGAATGTCCCGATGGCCCCTCTCCCTCCGTGGAAGGGAATGGCAAAGCTCCTTGAATGAAGCAGAGATCAGAGGTACCCAAAGAGGCGGGATAAAGTACGCGACAAGGAGGGAAGGAAGATGCGGCCTGAGCCGCCCCTCCTCCTGAGGGTGATCATCTGCTCGAGCTGCTCAGCCGAGCCAGCCGTCGGTAACCACCCAGCGGGCCTCTTTCGACTTTACTGGCGTGGTAGCGCCTCGGTGCCCGAGCTTCAACCGGGCAGCGCGTCTCCAAGACGCTACGAGAATGAACAGCAAGACTCGCAGGCCCGCGGGTCGGTTTCAGGCCGAGTAGTAGATGCACGGGAGTGCGGATCCGCCCTGGACATCTTCTGCCCACAAGGGGTACCGAAAACCGAGTTGATTTGTCCATCGAGCCATGAGGGAAAAGGAAGACCGAAGTCTTGAGAATTTTAAAACGAGTTTTAGGACGAACCGAAGAGTTAGGATCCAGTCTAACACACAGAGCGTTAAGGAGGGAACCTGAGCTTCCAAGCGGTAAGGAAGATCTGGCGTCATGGGGCGGAGCAGAGAGTTTTACCACCCGGGTGGGTGGGAGGAGCCAGCCTGAAGACCTTCCGGCAAGATTTAAAGTGGCAAGGAACCTGCCAGACAGTGTGGATGAACAACATATCCATGTCCCTAAAACTCACTGATTCTCCTGGCAGAGGTAATGGTTACCGGGAACACAGTCTTCCAGTCAGTATTTAGCTCAGTTGAAGATAATGGTTCAAGCGGAGGCTGCATAAGCTGTGCAATGCAGATATTCAGATCCCAAACAGGAGTAGGGTCCCGAAAGGAGGACTGATATGAACCAAACCCTTAAAACATCTCTTGAAAACTGGATGGGAGGCTAAGGAAGAGCCCTTCCCAGCTGAAAGGAAGGCTGAGATGGCTGCCAAATACACCTTGAGAATGGTAGGCCTGAGGTCTTAACTGTTAAGATGCACCAAATAGTCCAAAGCAGTGGCAATGTCAGCTTAATCTGGCAATATGCCTCTAAGAACACCAAAAACCAAATCTCTTCCATTTGGAATTGTAGGTTTTCCTAGTGGAAGGTTTTCTACTAGCCTTAAGAATGTCTAGGGCTGACTGGGAAAGATGCAGACCTGCATATTCTAGCTCCTCAAGAGCCAAGCTTTGAGTCTGAGAGCCTGAAGGTTGGGATACAGTATCCTCCCCTGTGAGGAGGTGAGAAGATTGAACTGTCTGGGAAGAGAGAGAGGAATTGTCACTGACATTGACAGTAGCAGGGGGTACCAAGGCTGCCTGGCCCAGTCTGGAGCCACCATAAGAAAAAATTACTCACCTTAGTAATTGTGTTTCTTCTAATGGAGTCTTGCTGTATTCTGACAATTGCAGTTAGCTCCAACACTTGAACTGCCCCGAGAGTGAAGGGTTAAAATTCTATGCCAGGCATAGAGCGTTGAGCTCGAGCTCGGTTGAAAACTCTGTCTGTGACACTTGAAACCAAACCGTCATTACGAGCTAAAACTCACTGACTATATAATGTGAAATTGTAAAATTCTACTAGCCAACTGGCAACAAAACTTTAGATTCCGAAAGACTCAAGTCAAGAAACCCAAAGACCAAAAACCAAGCAATAAGAACTAAAAACTCTTAACTAAACAAACACAAAGCGCTTCAACACAATAGAGTGGGCTAAAGATACCCTGGGTGCAATGACTGCACCTGCCCACCCCAAAACAGGTTCTGAGAGGGAGGTGGGAGGAGGTCAGAACACAGCAAGACCCATTAGAAGAAACACAATTACTAAGGTGAGTAATTTTTCTTGAACAACATAAGTCTTGCTGTATTCTGATGATACGAACTAAGCAGTACCTCAGGAGGACAGAACCTACTTGCAAGGAATAGGCTCTGAAGTACTGCTGTGCCAAACCTAGCATCACTCCTAGCCTGGATATCCAGAGAGTAATGCTTGGTGAAGGTATGAACTGTTTTCCAGGTGGCTGCTTGGCAAATTTCTAACAAAGGAATATCCCTGGCTGCAGCCAGAGAAGCAGCTGTACCTCTAGTGGAATGAGCCCTCAGGCCTGAGGGTGCAGTTTTTCCCAGTTTTCATAGCAGAATTGGATACAGGACACAATCTACCTGGCAATGGCTCTCTTGGTGGCAAGTTTTCCCTTACCTACTTCCCCATAAGTGAGGAACAACTGGAGGGAGTCAAACCTGTGACCCTTTGTACGTTCTGTGTAGTAACTAAGGGCCCTTTTAACATCTAAACTGTGTAGCCTCCGTTCCCCTGAGGAGGTGTGATCAGTGAAGAACACAGGAAGAGGCATAGATTGGTTTAAGTGGAAATCAGAAACCACTTTAGGTAAGAACCTTCTATAGGTTCTAAGGACCACCTTATCTCTATGGAATGAAATGAAGTCAGGTTCCACTGACAGGGCTTGCAATTCACTGATACACCTGGCAGAAGTAACAGCAACCAAAAACACAGTTTTCCAAGTCAAGCACTTGAGCTCTGCTGAGGA
The DNA here is from genome assembly GCA_016271365.2 of Neoceratodus forsteri. Lineage (NCBI taxonomy): Eukaryota > Metazoa > Chordata > Ceratodontiformes > Ceratodontidae > Neoceratodus > Neoceratodus forsteri. The sequence continues at coordinate 413,959,958 of CM028138.1, forward strand.
CATAGGCTCAAAGGGGGAGGTTGCATAAGCTGAGCAATGCAAATATTCAAATCCCAGGCAGGAGCAGGACCCCTAAAAAGGGGATTAGTATAAAGCAATCCTTTGAAAAATGTACAGAATACAGGGTGAGATGACAGAGAGGAAGACTTCCCCACTGAGAGGAAAGCAGGAATAGCTGACAAATGAACTTTGAGAGTAGCTGGCTTGAGGCCTAGGCCATTAAGGTGAACCATATAATCCAGAACTGTAGACAAGTCAGCAGTATCTGGGGATATATGCTTCTTGGAACACCAAATACTGAACCTTTTCCATTTGGAGTTGTAAGCTTTTCTGGTGGCAGGCTTTCGAGAAGCTTTGAGAATATCCAGAACCCCTTGAGACAGATGTAAATCTGCATACTCTAACTCTTCAAGAGCCATGCCTTGAGATTGAGTGACCGGAGACTGGGGTACCAAATCCTCCCGTGAGAGGAGGTTAGCAGACTGTGATTCCTGGGAAGAGACAGGAGAAGATGGACTGCTAAGGACAGCAACAGGGGGTACCAAAGCTGCCTGGCCCAGTCTGGAGCAACCAGAATCACTTTGCATGGTTGTGACCTTACCTTGACTAGAACCTTGAACAGCAGAGGAAAAGGAGGGAAGGCATAAATAAATTTCCCCCAGTTCAAAATCAGAGCATCCAGAGGACTGAGCCCAAGACTGGGGTCTGCAACAAAACAGAGGAAGTTGGTGATTGTCTGGGGCTGCAAAGAGATCTATCTCGAGTGCCCCACCTTGAAAATCACAATCAACACCAAAGGATCCAGAGACCATTCATGATGGCCCTGGAAATCCTGCTCAATGCATCTGCTATCACGTTGTCCTTTCCTGGGAGGTGGACTGCTACTAGAGAGGTCTGCAGGGAATAAGTCAGGGACCATATTTTCATGGCCTCTATGCACATGGCCATGGACCGAGTGCCTCCCTGCTTGTTGATGTACCACATGATGGTGGTGGTGTCCGTCCTGACCTGAACCACCTTGTTCCATACTGACGGAGAGAAAGCCTGTAGGGCAAGAAGTACTGCCCTGAGCTCCAGGAAGTTGATATGGAAATGGGATTCCTGAGGGGACCAAAGTCCCTGGGCCGTGAGAGCCCCCAGATGGGCTCCCCACCCCAAAAGGGAAGCATCTGTGGTAAGAACCACAGAGTGAGTCTGAGTGACAAATGGAACACCTTGCCTCAGATTGTCCAGGTCCTGCCACCACCGAAGGGCCTGAAATAAGATCTTAGTAACAGGAAAGTACAGTTACGCAAGAACTTACCGTTACAGCAACTCTTCGAGAGAGGCCCTTGCAGTAGGTAATTACATATAGGACTGAAGCCGGCAGGCGTCAGGACCCCAAGGAAAAATTTCTAGCTAGCAGTCTCTGGCGAGAGACTGCCCCCACGTCAGGTGACCGGCGTCGGGGAGGCGTCGGTATAAAGGCGGTCCTCACGCCCACCTTCCAGTTGTTTCCCGCCAAAGGCCAAAAAGGCGAGGCGAGAAGGCGGATATTTCCCTCACTGGAAAGGAGCTGAAAAGCTTAGGGGATGGAGGGGGAAGATGTTACTACTGCAAGAGCCTCTCGAAGATCTACTGTTACAGTAAGTTCTTACGTAACTGTACTATCTTACCGAGAGGGCTCTTGCAGTAGGTAATTACATACAGGACTGAGTCCCAAGCAGTCTGGAACAAAGAGAAGCACAAGGGAGGAGGAAACTACTCATAGGGGATCCTCTGGCTGAGAAGGACTTAAGAAAGAAGTCCTTGGAACAGCCAACCGAAGCCGGCTCTCGGTGAGAGGCAATGTCCGAACTGTAGTGTTTCGTAAAGGTATGGACAGAAGTCCAAGTTGCAGCGGCGTAAATATCAGCCGCTGACACATTTTTGAAACAGGGAGCAGAGGCGCGACACCCCGGTGGAGTGACCCCTGACCTGACCTGGCAAAGTCTTGTGATACTTGTCGTAGCAGAAAGTGATACAGTGAGCCAACCATTTGGACAAACATCGTTTGGAAACAGCATTGCCTTCTCTTTTGCTTGGCCTAAAACTCTCCCTTTTCAAGATAAGTCACTTCTTATAGCAGCATGCTATCATCCACCTTCTGGAGGCATGGCATTGCTGTCACACCTACAAAATCTTCTTGACTCTGCTAACTCGAATGTATACTGATGGGAGATTTCAACAAAACTGGAATAATGATAGCTCAAAGAAGCTAAAGGAACTTTGTGATGCAAATGGATCGGTACAAATGACAACTACTGTTACCAGACCCAATAGAAAAAATCCTGAGCGTAGCTTCCTTCTAGATCTCATACTGGTAAACAAACCACATAACATCTCGCAAATTGGAGTTTTTTTTCAATGACATAAGTGACCACTGTGCTACGGCCTGTATCAGACATTCTCCCCAAATGAAGCCAGTTGCTAAATTCAAAGTCAAACGATGTCTGAAAAACTTCTGCCAGAACTCCTTCCTAAAAGATTTAAGCAACATCAGATGGCAAGACTTCTATCTGGCACCCACCCTTAACGAAGCCTATAACATCTTTCATAGCCTACTCATAGGACTAGTCGACAAACATGCCCCTCTAAGAATGATCAGATCTAAAAAAAAGACCTCCCGGTTGGTTCTCTCCCATCCTGAAGAAAGCACTTAAGGATAAGGATTTTTGGTGGAAAAAAGCAAGGAAATCTCACCTAGAAACTGATTGGCTGGCATTTCGCACCTCTAGAAATGCCTGCACCAGACTAATTAGGTCTGAAAAAGCCAGATATTACCAAACTGAACCAGAAAACAACAAAAACAACTCTGCCAAATTTTGGAACATTCTTAAGTAGGTCGAAGGTCAGACGGCCGATTCATCCCTCCCAACCAAAATTGTGTCCGAAGGTAATACCTACACAGACAAAGCTGCTGTATTAGAACAGTTCAACAAACACTTTGCTACTGCAGGGCTTGCCTTTGACACCTCTCTCATCAACAATCTCAGTCCTCCAGGGGATGCTACTGCTAATCATACTACTAATCTCAACCCAAACCTACCGCATCCTGCCAACTTCAGCTTTCTAACAGTTACATTTAAACAAGTTGAGGACCTCCTCCTGTGCCTGGATATCAAAAAGAGCGCCGGTACAGACAATATCGAACCTTACTTTCTAAAACTCGGCCACTTCTATTTAACCGCCCCCATCACCCATTTATTCAACACCTCCCTCAAACAGGGTGAGCTACCTGTGTCATGGAAAACTGCACACATCCTACCCTTATTCAAATCTGGGGACCCAAGTGATCTGAACAATTATTGGCCTATCTCTATTCTATCCGTCCTCTCAAAACTACTCGAAAAAATTGTCAACGCCCAGATCAGAGAACACCTTGACTCAAATAACTTGCTAAATCCGGCTCAGTCTGGCTTCAGAGCCAAACGTAGCACTATTTCAGCCCTAGCAAAATTATCCACCGACTGGCAAATTGCCCTGGATTCCAAGCAGTATGTAGCTGCCCTATTCCTGGATCTTAGCAAGGCCTTCGATACTGTGGATTATAACATCTTACTTACTGCTCTGGGTAATATCGGTTTCAATAACTCTGCCATCAAATGGTTCACCAGCTACCTAACCAACAGGCTTCAGCAAGTCAAAGCTATAGGCGATCTGTCCCCGAAAAAATCCCTCTTACGAGGTGTTCCACAAGGCTCCATACTGGGTCCAATCCTCTTTGCAATCTACATCAACAGCCTGGACTCCCACCTGCACATAGCCAATGTGCACTTTTGCAGATGACACTGTATTCTATACCACTAACTCTTCCTTGGACTTGGCCCACGTGAACCTTCAGCAAGACTTCAATCACTCTCCAATATAACCTCATCAAACATAAGCTTCTCCTCAATGCCAAGAAGACTAAAACCATGATCCTGTCGCCAAAGTCTGCCTCTGTGTCTACACATACACACACACACCCTAGATTCTAACGCTGCTAGACGAACCCCTAGAGATAGTTGATACTTTTAAATACCTAGGGTTCCGGCTAGATAATAAGCTCAACTTCCTGTGCCACCTACATGAACTCTCGAAGAAACTAAGGCAGCGATTAGGCCTTTTTTATCGCCTTAAACACCTGCTTACCCTAGAAGCCAGGAAGAGGCTAGTGCAATCCACATTTCTACCTGTACTGGACTATGCTGACTTCCTATACAGTCATTGCCCTACTACGACACTCAACAAACTTGACACCCTTTACCACCGGTCTCTAAGATTTATCCTTAACCTACCCTGTCGCACTCACCACTGTCTATTATACCAGGAGCTGGGATGGCCCTCACTCTCAACCAGAAGAAAAAGAAACGCTCTCCTTTGGATGTTTAGAGCGCTATCCAATAATCTCCCTACATACATCTCGAGCTTCTTTGTACGTGCCAAGGGATCTTATGGATTAAGACACTTCTCCATGATTTGCCTCCAGACTCCTAGAGCTAGAGTGAAAACAACCCTTGGCTTGGCAGCAATCAATTTTTCTCTGCCATCACTTTGGAATTCTATGCAAAAATCTTTAAAGCTTTCCGTGCTCCCCAGCATCTTCACATTCAAAACACTGATATGGGATCTGTTGAAGGATACATCCAGCTGCTTTAGATGACTCTTTTACCTCAATTACTGGTCCCTTCTGCAAACCTTACACTCCGACTGTCGCCCCTTCTCTCCTAGCAAGGGATTCCCAGCACTTATTCTTTTCCCCCTAAACTTAGCCTAACTTCCTTTTTTTTCCCTTCCTGGAGTACTCTCGCTCCCCTTCTCCTCCCTTATCTGCTCTTTCCCTCTCCCTGCTTCTAGTATAAAATACTAGCCTCCTAAATTAGTGGTAACAGCCTCGATGGTAATCTTTACTTTCTTGTAACTCATGATGGAAACTGTATTAAATAAACTGTATTGGACCTTATGTATATTCCTCCTGCCTACACCTGTTCACTATCACCACATTAATGACTACCATATCTGTACTATGTCATGTTTTTGTTTTCCTCAAGCACTGTATTCTCTGTATTGTATCAATTTATGTCCAGGACCACCTTGAAAATGAGCTTGCTCAACGGTGTTATATGCCTGGTTAAATAAAGTTGATTGATTGATTGAAAAGAAACAAATAGTTGGTCAGTCTTTCTGAGATCCTTCGTCCTGTTAGTGTAGTATCTCAGAATCCGGAGAACGTCCAGGGTATGTAAAAGATACTCCCCGTTACCGGAGTGCTGCGTGAAAAAGGCAGGCAGTTCAATGGACTGGTTCAATGTAGATTCCGCTACCACCTTAGGAAGAAACTTAGGATTGGTGCGCACAGCCACATGATCCTTATGGAAAATCAGATATGGAATTTTGCACATCAAGGCCTGAAGCTCGGAAATTCTTCGAGCGGCAGTAATGGCCACTAGGAAGACAGCCTTCCATGAAAGGAACTTAAGTTCTGCTGAGGCTGACGGCTCAAAGAGAGACAGCGTAAGCTTCTCAAGAATGAAATTCAAATCCCAAGGAGGGCAGGAACCCGAATGGGGTCTCAAATGAAGAACCCCGCAGAAAGGTCTTCGCGACCTGCAGCTGAGCAAAGTTCTGTCCCCAAAGGAACGTGATAACCGACCAGAGGCGCCATATGAACCTTCAAAGAGGAATGACTGAGACCCAGGTCGAAAAGATAGCCATGTAGTCCAGCACGCCTGACAAGGCAGGAGAAAGGCTCAAGTCTTTGATGAAGCCCAAATAGAAAATCTTTTCCATTTCATGGCATAGGTGGAGCGAGTGGATGGCTTCCTGGCTCCACCAAATCTCTGCCACTTGGGAAACCCCAAACGGGCTTGTGCTATGTCTGTAGCAGCCAAGCATGCAGCTGAAGGACCAGAGGCCGGATGGACCAGGATCCCGATCCTGGGTCAGCAGAAGCCGTGAAAAGGAAGAGGAATCGGAGGTTCCTCTGAGTACTGTTGCAGAAGAGAGAACCAAACTTGCCTGGGCCAGAAGGGAGCCATGAGAATCATACGGGCCCCTTGTGAGCTGAGCTTGTGCAAGATGCTTGGAATCAGCGGATTGGGGGAAAAAGCATGACAGATCTGCCCTTCCAGTCCAGAGACAGGCGTCTCTCCAGAGCCGCCAGCCCTGGAGCAAGCGGCGAGCAAAGGTGGGCAGTTTGCATTTAGTGGGGACATAAACAGGTCAGCCTGAGGTTTACAACGGGAAGATGCCGTCTACTGTTTCCTGGTCCAATTCCCACTCGTGAGGTTGTGCTAAGGAATGGCTCAAGTGATCTGCCAATGAATTCTCTACCGGGCGTGGACTGCCGTGAGATGAAGGTTGTGAAGGGTCGCTCATTCCCAGACCGGCATCACTTTCCGACAAACAGGGTGGAGCAGGTCCCCGTTTGTTGAGGTGCCAGACAAACTCGTATTGTCGGTCTGGACAGCCAGGTGACCGGGAAGCAGAAAGAGGTGCAACGCCTGAAGAGTGTACAACACCGCTCTGAGCTCGAGCACGTTGATGTGAAGCGTCTGCTCGAGTATGGAACACGAGCCCTGGGTGCGCTGGGATCCCAGATGAGCTCCCCAACATTCGCCCGAGGTGTCCGTTGTCAGGGTTTGGGAGGGGGGAGGAAGGCAGAAGTGAACTCCCCGGCAAAGGTACTCCTGAACCAACCACCAGTGCAAATCCCGAATCATCGGGGTCGAGACTAGCACCTCTTGGTCCAAGATGTCGACCAATTGTTCCCACTGAGACCGAAGAGTCCACTAAGAAATTCTCATGTGGAGCCGAGCGCGCGAAACTGTCGTAACTGCAGCCGCCATGAGCCCCAGGAGGCGAAGGACCGACCTGGCAGGAATCCGCCTGTGAGAGGACAAGAAGCTTGCCTGAGCCTGGAGTGTGGCCCCCCTGTCTGGGGGTAGAAAGGCCATACCGGTGGTCATGTCCAGAATCGCCCGATGAACTGGAAGCGTTGAGATGGGATCAAATGGGATTTGACCTGGTTGATGGTAATACCCAGGCTGGTAAAGACCTGCCTGGTAAGGCAAAGGAATGGAGAGCTCCTCCTGGATGGAGCCGCCAGGAGCCAATCATCCAGAGTGCGGAAAAACCTGCACTCCCTGGGTACGCAGGTGGGCCACCACCACCAACAGACATTTGGTGAATACTCGGGGGGCCGAGGAAAGACCAAATGGGATGGCCTTGAACTGGTAGTGGTGCCCCTGGAAAGCAAACTGGAGGTATTTGCAGTGGGAAGGGCGGATAAGGATGTGCAAGTACGCATCCTGCATGTCCAGAGCGCACAGCCACAGTTCTGACCAAAGGAGGTGCAGGAGACTCTGTAGGGAGAGCATCCTAAACCTTCTGTACTCCATGAACAGATTTAGAGAGCCGAGGTCCAGAATGGGCCTCAGGTCTGTCTTCTTGGGGACCAGGAAGAACTGGAAGTAGAAGCCCATCCCCCGAAGAGGGGGAGGGACGAAGTTCTATTGCTTCCTTTAACAGCAGGAGATTTCTTCCTGAACCTTGAGAAGATGTTCGGAGATAAGCCGACCTGGGGGTTTCTGGGAGTTTCTGAAAAAACTCTATGGTGTGGCCCTCTGCTATGAGCTGGAGGACCCAAGCGTCGGTAGTGATCTTCTCCCAACCTGGCAGATGAAGGGAGAATCTCCCGCCTACCGGTTCCTCTGGATCGACCAGAGGCTGTGGGAGAGGGAGGGAGTCAAGAGGTGTGGGGCAGCGCTGCGGCAGAAGCTCCCGCAGCCTGTTTGGGTGAGTGGGGGGGGTCTTGCAGCCGGACGGGCCCGGCGTTTGTTGCCCCGCGTTCCCTGTTGTTTCACCTTAGGCCGTGCACGACAGCGAAAGGAACGACACTGTGCTTGAGGGGCTCTGTACATGGAGTCGACCTCCTTGAGAGCAGTGCCTTCTCTCTCAGTCGATGATGTCCTGACATCACCACCGAACAACACCGAACCTCGGAAGGGGCGTTCTGAATGGCGGATTGTACTTAGGCCAAACCCGACACCGAAGCCAGGCATGTCGCCGCGGACTACAGCTGAGCCTTGAACTTCATCCAGAAGCGTCCACCGCATCGTAAGTAGCGTGCAGCATGTGCCTACTGGCGAGCGTGCGGAGGCGGACTAGGTCTGCCACTTTCTGTTTAGTCTGGGACTGAAGAAGGGTGTCCAACTTGCTTTCCACCTCACTAAGGATAGCCTTCTGGTAATCCCCCATGTGAGCCACATAGTTCAAGGCTCTGATACCCAGAGTAGAAAAAGAAAAGACCTTCTTGCCATACTGGTCCAGAAACACAAGCTACTCGCCTGTAACAGGAGTTCTAGGAGTGGTATATTGTTCATCCACACTTACTGGCAAGTTCCTTGCAGCTTTAAATCTTGCCAGAAGGTCTTCAAGCTGGCTCTTCCACCCACCGGGTGGTAAAACTCGGTTCCGCCCCATGACACCAGATCTAGCCCGCTGGAAGCCAGGTTGCGCGTCGAAGCCGGGGAGGTCGGGTGGGTTGTGTGGATGAACAACATATACCATTCCTAGAACTCCTGTTACAGGTGAGTAACTTGTATTTCTAGGGACGTGGATATGCTGTTCAATCCACACTTACTGGCAGACTCCTAGCAGTTCTCTGGGAGAAGGGAGGCAAGGTGCACACCCCCTACTTGGGAAATAAGGACTGGAGAACCGAGGTCCCAAAACCAGCATCCCGGCGTGACTCAAGTTCGATGTGGTAGGGGGTAATGAAGGTGTGTGCTGACTTCCAGGTAGCAGCCCTGCAGATTTCCTGGATAGGGACGTCCCTGGAAGCAGCCACCGACGCAGCGGTATGGCAGGTAGAATGAGCTCTTATCCCTTTGGGAGGCTCCATGCCCGCCAACCTTTAGCAGAGATCTATGCAGGAGGTGACCCATCTGCCTATCATCCGCTTGGCTGCAGGTCTGCCAGGTGTGGCTTCAGTGTATGTGACAAACAGCTGGCGAACCTCTCCCTGAACTTCAGCCGTCCGCTCCTGTATGTCTGAGGGCTCTTCTAGGGTCCAAAGTATGGAGCCTATATTCGGCCTCGAGGTGTGACTGGGGTAGAACACGGCAGAGTCAACACCTGGTTAAGGTGAAACTCCAACACCACCTTGGGAAGGAATTTTGGGTGGGCGCAGGACAACTTTGTCCTGTGGAAGACCAGATAAGGAGACTTGATGGAAAGCGCCTGGAGCTCTCCCATCCTTCTGGCTGACGTGACAGCCACCAAGAAGGCGGTCTTCCACGACAGGTGAGAGATATCACACCTGTGCATCGGTTCGAATAGCTTGCCCATGAGCTTAGCCAGTACCAGCAGCAGATCCCACGGAGGTGGAGGTTCTCGCACCAGAGGGGATATGTGATCAAGGCCTTTGAAAAAGCGTCCTACCACCTTCTCCTGCCCCACCGACTGCTTCCCAGCCCGCGCCCGGTAAGCAGAGATGGTTGCCAGGTGCACCTTAAGGGTCATAGATCGAAGCCCTAGCTGAGACAGGGACCAAAGGTAGTCCAGAATGCTAGCCAAAGAACAGGAGGAAGGGTCCAAACTCTTATCCTGACACCAAATGGAAAATCTCTTCCATTTGAAGGCACAGCATTTTCTGGTAGACTCCTTACGGGATGCCTCAACAACGTTGAGGACCTCATCGGAAAGACCCAAGGCCTGGAACTCTAGCCGCTCAGGAACCAGGCTGTCAAGTGCAGGGATTGAAGGTTCGGGTGGAGGACCTTCCCCTTGTTGACTGAGATCAGGTCCGGGCGGGCTGGAAGCCGCCTCGGCAGCCTGAAGCTGAGGCTGAGGAGACCTGGATATCAGAACTGGCAAGGCCAGTCTCGGGCTACCAGAATCACCTATGCCTTGTCCTCTTCACCTTGAGAAGCACCTTGTGGATCAAGGAAATGGAGGAAGGCATAGAAAGGCCGAGGGTCCACGGCCTCGAGAATGCAACCCTGCAGCGAGCCCTGCTGAGGGAGGGCATGAAACAGCCTCAGCTTCGCATTCTCCCTGGAGGCAAACAGGTCCACCTGAGGTGCCCAGTGGGAGAACAGATCTTGTACTACCTCCGGCAGGAGAGACCACTCGTGAGATGCAGCACCTATCCGGCTGAGGGCATCGGCCAGAGTGTTGGAGGATCCTGCCACATGGATGGCTAGGAGATCCACCTCCAGTCTGCTCACAAGAGACCAAGTGCGGACAGCCTCCTTGCACAGAGGCAAGGAGTGCGTCCCGCCCTGACAGTTTAGGTAGTACATGGTCGTGGTGTTGTCCCTCTGGACCTGGACCACTTGACCCCGCACACGGACGCGGCGGTGAGGGCTAGTCGGACTGCTCAAGCTCCAGCAGGTTGATGTGGCATCGAGACTCCTGGGGGACCAGAGGCCGTGGCTCTGAGCTCCCCAGATGGGCACCCCAACCCATCAGAGAGGCGTCGGTCGTCAGGTGACCCGTCAGCTCTGGGGACAAGCGGGATACCCTCCTGCAGATGAGCTGGAGCAGAGACACCACTGGAGACCGTTACACATCTCCTGGGTCACTGGCACTGGCTGGTCCAGAGGACTGGGCGCTGTGACCATTGGCGGGCCAGCCCCCACTGCAGGGGACGCATGTGCCAGCGGGCCCAACGGACCATGCTGGTGCAGGCCGCCATGAGACCCAGGAGATGCAGGAAGTCCCGGGCAGGGCGCAATTGCCCAACCAGAAATGACTGGGCAAAGGAGGAAAGGACCTTGGCCCTGTCCACCGGGAGCCGTGCTCTGGCTCAAAGAGAGTCGAGCTCTGCCCCGATGAACTGAATCACCTGCATTGGCATGAGTTCCGATTTGGCCTCGTTGATGAGGAGGCCAATCTGAGAGCAGATCTGGAGGGCCAGATCCCTGGACCGCTCCACCTCCAGCTTGGAGGGGGCTGCAATCAGCCAGTCATCCAGGTAAGGGTACACCCGGACCCTTTGGCACCACAGAATGCTGTCACCACTGCCATGCATTTGGTGAAGACCCTGGGAGCTGGAGAGAGGCCGAAGGACATGGCCCGGAACTCATAAAGGATCCCTTTTCCTGAGGCGGAGGAATCGCTGGTCAGGCGGACAGATTGGGACATGGAAGAGCAGCGTCCTGGAGGTCCAGAGAATAGAACCACACACCTCGTTCCATGGATGGGATGATCTGAGCCAGAGTGACCATCCTGAAGTCGAGACCTTAGGAACTTGTTCAGGTCATGTAGGTCTAGAATGGACCCACCCCAGTTTTGGGACAAGGAAGTACCTGGACACAAACCCTGGGTCTGGAGGAGGATCCGCCACCTCCCTGATCACCTCCTTCTGGAGGAGTAGGGCAATGTCGGCTCGATGAGCCGACAGAGAGGCTGCGGACCCCATAGCCCCTGTGGGGCAACGGCTCGATAGGGTGGGGACTGCTCATTGCAGAGGCAGACCCTGCCTACCACTTCCAACACCCAGCGGTCCGTGGTGATAACGGACCAGGCGGAAGGAAAGTGGCGGGCCGTCCTCCCACAGAGGATCCCGGGAGGAGTGATGAGGTTGGAGGTGACACCCTCAACCCGTCACTGGACAGGCTTGGAGGAAGGGCCGGCCAGGAGCATGGACCTTTCCCTCGGCTTCCTGCTGGAGGAAGCGCAGGCTTGGCAGCTTTGGGGTGCCAAGTGCAAGCCTGCTGGCCCTGATACCGTGTTGCTGGGCGGACATGCGCGGGGGCTGAAGGGCGAAAGGGCTTACGCTGCTGCTGGCAGCCTTGTCCTTCTGGGCAGGCGTGACAGAGTCAAGGTGGAAATGGACTTCTCGATCCGTTGCAGATAACCCTCCACCCGGGACCGAACAAGTCGGTACCCAAGAGGAACATCTGCCAGCTTATGCTGGTACCTGCCGTAAGGTGAATATCCACAGCCAAGCTCTGCGGCGCATGGCAACTGCAGCCGCTACTGACCAAGCACATGAGTCAGCGATGTCCAAGGAAGTTTGGAGCTGCTGTTTGGCCATTGCCCTTCCCCGATCCCGCACCTGCGTGACCGTCGTTTGAAGGTCAGCCGGGAGATGAGGAATCACCTCAACCAGGGAGCCCAAAAGGGCATGTGAAAAGTGTGCCATCAGGACGGCCAAGCTGGCCTGACGAAGGCCTAGGGAGGAAGCAGCATAAACTTTCTGCCTGGAGTAGTCCAATTTCTTGGACTCCTTATCGAGAGGCTTGTCCACATCCCGAGCGTTCCTGGAATGCCGGAAGCCGCAGTCGGTCACTATCCCTCCGCAGAGGGTGCTCCGAGAAACCAGAGAGTGAACGGTGGGAACAGCATACTTCCGAACCATCCTGGCCGAAGGTGCTGAACAAGAAGCTGGCGCTGCCATTGCTCCAGAGCCGGGCCAACAATGGCCCGGCCACCAGGAAGCCTCGTGGGGAATCCCCTTGGTCCAGTATCTTCGTGAGGATACTTGGCCCATTTTAAGCGGGTTTGAGCTTCATCCCAGTGGACTCTGAAATGAGTCAAAGCATTCCAAGGAGCGAGGATGGGCTCTCGTCCACCGACTGACCCCCAGTGGGCTCCAGGTCAAGCGACCTGGAGAACAAGGAGTCGTCGTCGTCGGACTCCCGAGGAGTCTGCGAACAGGTGCCAAGCACCTGAGCCACCCTCCACCTGCCGAGGTCGATCGGGAGTGAGGGTGACCAACAACCGATGGGGCAAGTCCTGACCCGACTAAGAATCCTTGGTCGGGGCCCCAGTTTTAGGTTGTGGAGGCAAGGGTTCCACCACAATAGGTGGCGCAGCCGGTTTCGGCCAAACAACCGGTGCCGGCTTCGGCTCCTCGACTACTACGAGGGGTTCTTTCGGCCGCTCCGGTGACAGTCACTTAATGGCCAGAGAAGGCGACGATGTCTGCTTATTCCCGGACAATAAGAGCTGCTGCCACATTAGAGCCTCATAGCACCGATGCAACTTGTGCCGCAGCCTATCCTCCGAGGAGGACGACGAGGATGAGCGGCGCAGACACTTTCCATGGTGCCGAGACCGCCGACATCGGCAGGACCGGCTGGACCTGGAAGAGGTCCGTGACCGAGACCAAGACCTTCAGGGATTCAGAGGGTGGGTCTGAGAGGGCGGGGAAACCCGCTCCTCTGGTTCAGGGACCTTAACAGGGGACTCCAGCACAGGAAAGTCCTCAGTTTCCATCAGGGAAACCAATGACGATGGGTTGTCGGCTTCTCCAGTCGACAAACCGTCCAACGGGTCGAGAAAAATCTCGACCGCGTCGATGGTGGTCTCGGCCGGCTGACCTGACAGGGACACCATGAATCCAGCGGCCTTAGCCGCAACCTAAACCGAAGTCGAGTGTCGACTGTCTGGGGAAGGGGACCTCTCCCGCTCCGACGAACGTTTACGGTGGGACTTACCTTTGGAGTCCTTCCTTTTGGACCAAGAGGAATGTCCCAAAGGCCCTTCTCCCTTGGTGGAGAGGGATTGGCAAAGCTCCTTAAAAGAAGTTGTGTAGGAGGAGCCCAAGGAGAGCGGGATAAATGCCGTGACTGAGGATGATGATGATGTGGCCTGGGCCGCCTCCTCCTCGAGGGCGATCATCTGCTCTAGTTGTTCAGCCGAGCCCGCAGCTGGACACCGCCAAAGGGCCTCCTCGACTTGACCAGAGATACATTTCTCGGTCGCTCAGCAAGCAATCAGGCAGCGCAGTCCTCCAAGACCGAGCTGAAAAAGATTTGCACAACTCACAGGCCTATGAGTCATGGCAGGTCAAAGGCAATAACAACCGTGGAGTGGATCGATCAGGACATCTTCTGCCCACAGGGCACTGGCGAAATACAGGAGTCGATTTTTCCATCACAGCCGTGAAGGAAAGGGAAGACCAAAGTCTTTTAAACTTAAGAATGAGTTTCGGTTTGAATGAAGAGTGTGGATCCAGGCCTAAAATGCAAAGCGCAAAGGAGAGAACCTGAGCTTCCAAGTGGTAAGGAAGATCTGGCGTCATGGGGTGGAGCCGAGAGTTTTACCACCCGGGTGGATGGGAGGAGCCAGCTTGAAGACCTTCCGGCAAGATTTAAAGCGGCAAGGAACCTGCCAGTAAGTGTGGATTGAACAACATATCCACGTCCCTAGAAGGCGGGATTCCTTATTGGGTGGGGACAAGCTCAGGTGTTTCGGGTTAGCCAAACGGCCATGGGCGGCGCTGATCACGACCGAATCAGCCTTGAGGTGTGCGAGAAAGTTAATCCCTGGGGAGCCTGATACAGCCTATCCACCTTCCAATGAAGCGGGCTAAAGCGTGACTTGTTTCCAGATAGCGGAGACAAGGTCAGCGTGAGGGCTCGATCCAGGGTGGAACTAACATGGGAGCGACCTCGAGCAAATCCAAATGGGCAGCTAGCTTCTGCCTCTGTGGATCCGGCTCTAGAGATTTCCACTGATGAAGAGCCTGGATTTTTCTTAGCAACTCTGTAAATGAGGGATCCTCCAGAGGGACTAGGAGGGCCGGGCCTAAGGCATGTCAGAAGGCGAGGCTCATCTGGATTGGAGCTATCGGAGTCATCCGATGAGTCCGACGAAGAAGGAGGCGAGACCCTCCCCACTTGGGGAGGAACACAGCCTAGTGGGCAGGTGCCACCCAGCCCTAGACCCCGTAGCAATGTCTCTGGGGTTGGGGGGGAGGGTCTCTGCCCCGGCACAGGGATCCAGGACTGGGACCGTCATCAAGGCGGCTCCACCTCCCTGGTGAGCTGAGCCTTGGCCTCAGCCCACCAGGAAGCCAGAGTCTCCTCAGATCCACGGTGGCTGAGGGAGGCGGTGGAGGAGGATCGGATACTGAGGGTATCCGTGAGGCAGTATCCATGTAGCCGGCGGCGGGAATCGGCGTCGGGTACTGCGAGCGGATAAGGGCGCAAGATCCAGCACCAGGGGCTCTACTGGGGTAGAAGGCCCTGGAAGAAGCCCATGAGCGGGCCAGGCGGATGTCTGGTCCGGCGTCGGGGTGACTTCCGGCAAGGGGCGTCGGCGGCGACAAGGCGGCGTCAAGGAAGTCAACGTCAGGCCATCCGGACCTACAGGAGGAAGGCCCTAACGGAGCGCCGAACAGTCCCCAGCGGCGTCCGGGAGAGGGCCGGAGAGATCCTCCGGGTCCAGCTGGGGAGATGCAGGGGCCTCGGACAGCAGCGGCGAAGGCTGTGGGGAGCCGGCAGCGCCGGATGAGATCAGAGGATCCGGCGCAGGCTCCTTCGGCGGGCGTCTGACCGGCGGGATCCAGGCAGGCGTCGGAGGAGCCAACGTCCGACTGATCGGACCCAGCGCCCGAAGAAGGCCGCGCGGGGAAGGCGACATCGGCGAGGCGGCAGCTACTGTCGCGCTGCGGAAGGGTCGGCGACAGCAGTCGGCTCCAGGCGAACAGAGAGCCGACCCAACTTACTGGAGAGTCTCGAACCAGGAGGCGCGCAGGGGCAGCCTTACTGTTAGCGGATGCCTCCTTGCCCCAGAGGCTCCCGACTGGCGGGCCTGAACCAGCTGGGGAGTGATGCGTCTCAGACACCACCAAGGCGGCGTCTAGGGAACAGTCCCTGGAGGGCGTTACCTGAAGCTGACGACCCAGCCGAAGTCGCCGCAGCCGCAGATGAGGACTCCTGGTCCCGGTGCTTCTCCTTCTTAAGGCCCTCGGGAGAGGTGGAAGCCTGTCGGGAGTTTTTCAGCTCCTTTTCCATGGAAGGCATCTTTTTCTTTAGTATGTGAGCCTCCAGGGACTGCTGCCTTCTTTTGCGGCTGGCTGCGCTGAACTTGAGGCAGTGCTGATAGGAATCCACAGGGTGGTCAGGGCCTAGGCAGATAAGGCACCGAGAATGGCCGTCCTTGTGCGGGAGTTGGGCACCGCACAAGCCGCACTTGTTCTTGTGCTCGGATGTGGTAGGGGACGAAATACACGGCAGGTAAGAAAATCCTGACGAAAATTATCGAAATTGAAGAAAAAACGACGGTATAACTACCGGCAACGATTGACTGACGAGCAGGGGAACTTAACCGCAAGGCGCTGTCGAAAGCAAATAGCGGGAAAGAACTGTGGGCAGGCATGAAGAACCGCCACTTTATACCGACGTCTCCTGACGCCGGTCACCTGATGTGGGGGCGGTCCCTCGCCAAAGACTGCTAGCTAGAAATTTTTCTGTGGGGTCCCGACGCCTGCCAGCTTCAGTCCTATATGTAATTACCTACTGCAAGAGCCCTCTCGAAGTAAGATCTAGCTTGGTAAGAGGATCTTTCCTTTGAGACCAAAAAGTTCTCAGATGGAACTGAATGTCCCTCATCTGAAACATCGCCCCTCGGACCACTGCCGTGGAAGCTGCCATGTGGCCCAGAAGCTGAAGAAAATGCCGTGCTGGTTTGAGAAACCAGAGGGAGAAAGGAAGAGGCCAGATGAGCGATGGCTTTTGCCCTTTCAAAGGAAGGAAAGCTCTTGCCTTGGCGTGTCAGCTCTGCTCTATAAAAGGACAAGCTATACTGGCTCGAGAACTGACTTGGAAGACTGAGAAGGAACCCAGGAAGTGAGAACTTGCTGGGTGACCTGCAGATCTGACTTGACCTGGTCTGGAGACTGGCCTGAAGGAGCCAGTCGTCCAGGTATGGAAAATTAAATCCTTTTCCTTCTTAAAAGGCCACCACTACTGCTAGGCACTTTGTAAACACCCTTGGAGCTGAAGTTAGGCCAAAGGGCATTGCTCTGAACTGATAATGGCCTGGGGCAACTGAACCTGAGGTACTTTCTGTGGGAGCACCTGATGGGAATGTGAAAACAGGCATCCTTGAGGTCCAGGGAGGCTAGCCAGTCTCCTGGCTTGAGAGAGGGAAGAATTGTTCCCAGAGTCACCATTTTGAATTTTGGCTTAGCAGGTGCTTGTTTAGATATCTCAAATCTAAAATGGGTCCTACGCCCATCTTTTAGGGTAAGGAAGTACCTGGAGTACAGACCTTTGCCCTGTATGGGGTAGGAACTCTCTATGGCTCTTAAGGCCAGTAGAGAGGAAACATCTGCCTCTAGAGCAAGGGTTTCTGATGTATTTGCAGGTGGAAAGGCTCTGGGTCTCAGTTTCGGAGAGTTTTTGAAACTGAGAACAGCCCTAACCCTAACCTCCAGGATCCACTTGTCTGAGTAACAGTCCTGGACAAAAGAAAGCTGTGCCTCCTACTGGAATGGGGAGTCGACCGGGTTGACACATCAGGGTGTCTGCTTGGCAGAGCCTTAGGCTGAGGGGTGGATGCAGCCCTGCTCATCCCCTTCTGCCTCTCCCTCTGAAGAACCCCTCTGAGAAAAGGAAGAAGAGGCCGCGCTTGGTAGAAAGACCTGTGAAAAGGCCTGCCCCTGCCCCTAGCTTGCTGTCTTTGGGGAGTTGCCTGCCTCTCCTTAGCCTGGGCACGCCTGTAAGTGGTCCTGTACTTGTCCATTTCTTCATGTAATTCTCAGTCTGCTCCCCAAACAGAAATTACCACTACAGGAAATCCATGGCCTTAGCCTGGGTATCCTGCAAGGCTAGTACATCTGAGCCAAAGCCATCCTCCAAGGAGCCACAGATGTAGCCATGACTCTTGATGACACATCACTGGAGTCCACAGCAGCATGAAATTGCACCTTTGATGGCTCAATCCCATCAGCACCCACCCCTCAGCTCCTTGGCTAGCTGGAGGAAGCCCTGTGTGCAGTGCCAGTACAGTGTCCCCTGGACTTCTGGTACCTGGCTATATAGGACCATACAGTTAACCTGCCTGAGTTCCAAAGATGATGCCATGTACTGCTTCTTTTGCCATGGCATTTATCTTCCTGGAATCTTTGTCTGGGGGGGCCAAGAGGATGTTTGCCTCGTCACAGGCAGCAGCCTGCACTATCCCAACAAGGCTGCATTGCTGATAAAGAAACTCTGTATCTGAGCCTGACAAGGTGTACCTCTTGTCGACAGGAGGTACAGAGTTGAGAGACCTAAGAATTTTTTGTGTCCGTTTCCCAAAGGACTTATGGAGGGGAATAGACAAGTCTCTTAGACTCTGAGATGTCCATCATCTCTACAAAGTCAGGCTCCTCTTGATCCTCCACAGCCTCTTCAATAGGAAGCTGGAGGGTTTGAGCCACTTTTCTGTAAAACAGAACGAGGGAAGGGGACTCGGAAAGCCTAGGAGGGGAAACACCTGAAGGTCTGTCTGGGGAGATGTCCGGTTCCACAGGCACATTCAGACTTTCACCGTCGTAATCATCTTCAAAATCCCCCTCCTCATCAAACTCCGGTTCGTAAAAATCTTCAGGGGAATAATCCTGAACCCGGGGAACCGACCGAACCGAACCCCTGCCAGAAGGTGCTGGATTGGTCGGAACCGGACAAAGTGATTCCCCAATCCGAATGCAACTCTGGCTTATCTCTTCAATGGGTCGGTACATGAAGTTCTGGATCCAAAGCGGCGATTTATCATACGTTTTCTCTTTGTAGGAACTGATCCTTCAAGATCGTCTCTCCTCTTGCCCAAAGTAGCATCACCCTGGTCAGAGGGCACTCCTTCTGGTTCGGCAGGAACTGAACCGGGCTGGCCTTCCAGGTCAGCAGTTCTCAACCTCCTTATCCTAAGTCTACCTAACCTTTTCCAGGGTAGACTTAGGGAAGTCTTCTAAATTTGGCAGTCTGAATCGAGGTGGTCAAACCCCAGACAGTAAACACAGGTGGTGTGGGGACCGCCTTAGCAAGACCTCCCACACACACACTGCAGTGTTGAAACCCAGTGGGCCCGTTTTTCTTGGGTTTTCAGACATGGCCAACCTAACAAACTTACCCTCTATTCGGCAACTGCCAGGCAAGACTACCCTTCGGTTTCTCACCGTGTTACGGGTGTTGGAAAAAACGTTCAAATCACTTTTTTTTTTTTTGGTAAACCGACACGGACGGTAACCACACTAACTTTCGGAAAGATTCTGACTAAAGGATCGGTTCAGCGAACCAATCGGACAAATTTACAATTTCCACCGATAACTGTCCACAATACTATCCTATGTACTTACGGTACCACAGACAGAGTCTCGAACTGACAAACGGAACAAAGAGCAGACTAAAATCGACACTTTAACCATGTTTGAACCGAGCAGAAGGAGGAAATCTCGGAGTGACTGTTCAGTGAGGCAGAGTAAAGAATCTGCGGTTTGGTTTCAAAGTGTCACAGACAGAGTTTTCAACCGAGCCTCGAGCTCAACGCTCTATGCCTGCACAGAATTTTAACCCTTCACCTCCAGGGCAGTTCAAGTGCTGGAGCTAACTGCAATTGTCAGAATACAGCAAGACTTCATGTTGTTTGAATCACAGTGCAAGGCTGAGATCTGATCTTGACCAGAACTCTGAGTATCTGAGGAAAAGGAGGAAAAACATACAGAAACCTGTTTGTCCAATCCAACAGGAGAGCATCTTGAGGAACAGACCCCAAAGAGGGGTCTGCAGCAGAATAGGGAAGCTGATTGTCCGGGACTGCAAAGAGATCCATCTCTGGAGTGCCCCACCGTTTGAAAATGATCTGAAGAATTGAGGATTCAGGGCCCATTAGTGGTGACCTTGGGAGATCCTGCTGAGGCATCTGCCAGTACACTGTCCTTCCCTGGGAGATGCAAATCTATCAGGAAACTTGCAGGAATAAGCTAGTGACCATATATTCATGGCTTTGGTGCACAAGGCCGAGGACAGAGTGCCCTGCTTGTTGATGACTACATGGTTGTGGTGTTGTCTGTCCTGATCTGCACCACTTTCCCCTGACTTGTGTTCAGAATGTCTGAAGTGCTAGAAAGACAGCCCTGAGTTCGAGAAGATTTATGTGCAGGAGAGACTCCTGATGACACCATATTCCCTGAGCAGTAAGCTGATCTAGATGGGCTCCCATCCCAGCAGAGAAGCATCTGTGGTGAGAATCACTGCTGGGACCCGACTGAGGAGGGGACCCCTTGCCTCAGACTGTCCTCCTCCAGCCACCACGGAGAGCCTGAACCAGAGTTTGAGATACTGGAACTAACTTGGAGAGGGGCTCTTTTCTGAGACCAAAAGATTTTAGATGAGACAAGATGTCTCATTTGAAACCTTGCCCTTACACTACTGCAGTGCAAGCTGCCATGTGGCCTAACTGCAAGAAATGTCTGGCTGGCGAGACACTAGTGGACGAAAAGAGGAAGCCAGGGTGATGAGGGACTGAACCCTTGAAAAAAGAGAAGAAGAAATGCCTGGCCTGGACAGTAGTTCCACCCCTATAAATGTGAGAAGCTGGGCTGGTTCCAGAACAGACTTTTCTACATTTAGGATGAATCTAAGGTCCAGAAGCTTTTCAGTGACCTCCAGAGGTAACTTGACTTGGTCTGAGGACTGACCCACTATGAGCCAATCGTCCAGGTAAGGGAACAGTAAGAAGCCTCGTCCTCCTGAGAAAGGCCACCACTACTGCTAGACACTTGGTGAACACCCCTGGAGCAGATGTTAGGCGAAAGGCATTGCTCTGAACTGGTAGTGGCCTGAGGCAACTCGAACCTGAGGTACTTTCTCTGGGAATGTCTGATAGGTATGTGGAAATAGGCATCCTTGAGATCCAGGAGGCTAGCTAGTCTCCTGATCTCAGAGAGAGAATTATTCCCAGAGTCACCATTTTGAATTTTTGCTTTAGTATGTGTTTGTTCAGGTACTGTAGATCTAGGATGGGTCATCACTCCCGGACAGATTCAAGTATGCACGGATCTCGAAACTACGTGGTTTTGAATGCCGCTGTCTTGACTGGACACCCAGTGGATGAGCCAGGCACTGACTGGCAGCTTTGCTCCTTGGCGATTTTCAAGGCCTGGCACTTCCTGATCTCAGGAAATCTCTTTCTGTGCTGTGTTCTGGACTGAATTTTTCGCCCCAGTATTAAACAGACCCTTACTCCGCTCCTTTCCTCAGCCTAGCAGCTGATTGGTCACTCCACTGCTGCACATTTCATGCTATTGGCCTCCCTGTCTTCAATACCTGACTTGACCCACTTTCTCACCGCCCCTTTTTAAAGCAGTCCCACCCACAGGATCACACATGCTCTCAACTTTTTCTCCAGCCACTCCATCTAACTCCTCTCAATTACTGCTCTACCTGCCCTACTGTTAGGGACCTCAACCTATTTCGACTATATAACCTTTCAACTATAAACCAGCTAGCAGTTAAGCAGGCCAGCAACACTAAACAAACTACCATGGGGTGCAACCACCTACTACTACTCCTCACTACCTCTTTTGGCATTGCTGGTACCATGTACAAATTAGGACCCCTACCTCCCCCTCTGAATCCTCACTGGGTGCAAGCTGGAAGAAAAAGCATACACAGAGGGCCACTACCACTTCCGTTAATGATAGGCTCTTTATCCTCCGCACCTCCCATACACAGTTATTGTCAAGCCAACCTTCCAAACTGTAATCCAAACAGTTAGCTTTCTCCCTAATTTAACACAGGCGATAGACACCTTCCCCACCTGAAGCACACGCGACGGAAGACACGGGAAGATAATCACCACCTATCTGCCAGAAAGGTTATCTTTCTGCTACTGCCACTCTCTGGCAATGTTCACCTAAACCCTGGACCAACAACCCTGAGGAGCAGGGGGGGTCCACACAATGAACGGCCTAAAGATAGCATCGCTAAACATCTGCAGCCTAACTGCCAAATTCGACCAGCTCCAGGCTTGGATGACCATCCGTGTCCCTGACATACTCTGCCTAACTGAAACCTGACTGTCGGGTAGGATCAAAGATGGTGAGGTGGCCATCGAAGGATTCCAAGCATTTCGACTTGACAGAATAGGCAGGAAAGGTGGCGGCTGCCTCCTATATGCCAGAAACTCACTGAGTTGCTCCGTCCTCCCCATCTCCAAAGTTGTGGAGGATTATGAGCTACTAGTGGTAAAAATACAAGTCGGCCTAAAAGGCAAGACCCTTACCATCGCCACAACCTACCTGCCCCCCAAGAAAGCCAAGGAAGGCCTTCCTCTTGTTATGGAAGACATTAGTGCACTCAGAAAGGGCTCAGAACTCATCTTGACCGGTGACTTTAATATTAACTGGTTATGTAAAGAGGCAACACCCTCCAGAGACCTAATCACCTCCCACAATCTCACGAAACTTGTAACTCACCCCACCAGGCAGAACTACAAGGCTGGTACCAGCACCCTCATTGACTGAGTCTTAGCTAGCTCACCGACTCGATTCTCCGAACTCAGGGTTCTCCCAGATGTGCTAAGCGACCACTCCCCAATCTCCTTTATATGGACCACTAAACTTGCCAAAAGCCCACCCGCCTCATCGACAGCAGGGTTCTGCGGAAGAGCAAACTTGGATCCCTCAAATTGGCCCGTCTGCCTACAACTGGTCCCCATCAACAAGGCACCTCAGCTGGACCAGACCCTTAGTTTTCACTGAGGGCTTTAATTCCATCTGTGATATCTATGCACCACGCACAAAGCGGAAAATTCGGAGGTTAGCGGCTGGATTGATGGCAAGCTCCTCTCCTCCTAAAGGAGAGGGACTGCCTCTGGGAAAAAGCCTTAAACTCAGGCAGCAAGCAAGACGTACAGTGCTACAAAACGGCTAGAAATCAGTGCACCAAACTTATCAGGCTTGCAAAAGCCAATTTCCATAAGATCCAGCTTAGCAATGCAAGGGGAGATGGAAAGAGGTTTTGGGACAACATCAAGAACATCCTTGGTAAAGATCAAAAGCAGCACCCTAAGATGCTCAACATTAATAACTCATCCTCCTCAGATCCGCTAGCCATTGCTGATGCCTTTAACCAGGCCTTTACAGACCTGTCCTCAGTGCTGCCTCCAGACTACCTTCTGCCTATGGAGGACCAAGGTTGTGCCAACCTGCTCATAACTAACTACCCAGCCTTCTACTTTAAGAAGGTGACGGTGAAGGAGGCTGTAACGATGGTCAGGAAAGTCCTAGGCAAAACCAGATTGGGGAGTGACGGGCTAGACATGAAGTTACTATCTCTCACCCTTGATATTCTCATCATGCCCATAACAATGCTATTTAATAAATTCTTGGCCCCAGCTCAATTTCCAGAGGTATGGAAGCAGGCCCTGGTAACTCCAGTGCATAAGAATGGTGACAAGGCGCTGGTGTCAAACTACAGGCCAATATCTATCCTCTCTCCACTATCCAAAGCTTTGGAAAAAATCGCGGCAAGTCAACTCGCAGAATACTTCAATAAGTACAATCTGCTTTGCCCAAACCAACATGGCTTCAGGCAAAAACACAGTACCACCACAGCACTGCTGGAATACACTGACTATGCGCACAAGGCGCTGGATGAAGGCAAATTGGTGGGGTCCATCTTCATTGACCTCACCAAAGCCTTCGACACCATCAACCACCCTCTATTGGTACTCCAGCTCCAAAGATTGGGCGTGGCACCAAACGCTGTGAATTGGTTCAATGACTACCTAACACACAGGAGCCAGCGAGTCAAAATCAGGCAGACGTTATCCAGCTCCAGAGATGTACTCCTAAGAGTCCCTCAAGGATCATTTCTAGGGCCCTGCTTTTCATCCTCTTTGTAAAATACCCATCCACAGCCTGTGACACCAAACTTATTCTGTATGCGGATGATGCCATGCTGCTGAGCAGCAGCACCTCTCAGGTTGCCCTACACAACAGAACTACAGAGCTCTTTCAATAAACTCGAGAACTGGTTCAGTACGCAAAAGCTGCTACTAAATTACAAGAAAACCAAGGCCATGCTACAATCCAGCCCCTACAACAAACACAAGCATGCTCCCCTCGTAATCACCAACAAGGCTGGTGAGCAGATTGAGCAGGTGCACTTGTTCCAAGTACCTTGGAGTCACCATTGATGACTCTCTCACTTATATGCACCACGTAGACTCCCTTGTCAAAGTGGTAAACACAAAGATCGGGGTCCTCTATAGGCATAAGAAATCCCTCATCCCGGAAGCACTCCGAATCTCAGTCTTCAGCTCCATGCTCTCCATGATAGACTACGGGCTGGTGGTCTATGGAGCTGCTACTGATACAGTGCTCAAAAGGGTCCAAATTGCACTCAATAAGGCATGCTGCCTCACCCTGTGTGCAGATCACTACACTCATAACTTGCACCCTGTATGAGTGTACAAGCTAGCTTAACCTAAAAGACAGGATCAAATACCAAACTTGCCTCCTGGGAAAGAAGGCACTCCTCAGAAAACCCCACCCTGTATAGGAAACCTACTCGAGGCTTCTCTCTCAACACACATCACCAGACGGAGAAAGAATGGAGCACTGTCCATACCATTCCGACGAACCTCACTAGGGCAGCGTGCTTTCCGCTATCGGGCCCCCCTCTGGATAAATAAACTCCCGATGAAATTACAAACAAACAACAGCCTGTCTCAATTCAAAGTAGGCCTCAAACAGCACCTAATGTCTAACTCAAAATGCACCTGTTTCTCAGGCCCCACTTGATAGACAGGCCTACCCCCAAGGTAACACCCAGCAGGGATACCTAGAGAACCCTGCCTCCATTCCAGCCTAGCCAAGGGCTTAAGTAAGCTACCAGTCCTCTTTAAGCACTTGGTACTGCCTCCACCCCCCAACACACACACACACACACCATACTGAACCCCACACACACACCCCAACACAGCTCCCCGTTTCACTATCCATCTCTCGCTCTCTGCGGTTGGTTTCAAACCCAATCCCCTTATTTCACTGTCACCCAGCCTCTGCCATCTGGGATAGCGTTAAACCCTATGCAGTTACTCTGCCATAGTCTATCAACGGAATTGGAGGTTTCCAAGGGTGTGCTACCTAGTGCAACCGACTAGAAATAGCTTAGTATTCAATTACAACTGCTCAGTTTTTTTTCCTCCTGTTTGCCTAATTGTCATGTAATCGCTCTTTAATGCCACATGATCAGGTCTCTGTAACCACTGAATATGTGTATTGTCTTATTGTCCACCCTGACGTGGAACCTTTGTAAAAGAGCTCACGCTCAAAGGTCTTTCTGAAATACTAATTAAACAAACACCCGTCTTTTTGGGGGTAAGGAAGTATCTGGAATACAGTCCTTTTCCCCTGTGATTGAGAGGTACCTTCTCTACTGCTTGCAGGAGCAGTAGAGAGGAGACTTCTGCCTCTAAAGCCTTTGTCTCCACAGGAGAGAGAGGACTGAAAGACTTTGCTCTAATTTTGGGAACCTTCTGAAGCTGAGAGCAAGTCCCTGGCTCAATACTTCCAGGACCCATTTGTCTGAGGTAACAGACTTCCAGACCTGGAAATAGTGAGCCAGCCTGCTACTGGAACCGGAAGGCAACCTGACTGACACATCAGAGCGTCTGCTTGGAAGGGGCTTGGACTGAGTGGAGGATGGAGTCCTGGTCATCCCCCTTCTGCTTCTTCCCCTAAAGAACCCCCCTCTGCTGGAAAGAAGAGGAGGCTTGGGCTTGGTAAAAAGGCCTTTGAAAAGGCCTGCTCCTGCCAGCCCTAGATTGCTGCCTCTGAGGAGTGACCTGCTTTTCCTTGGCTACAGCACTCCTGTAGGTGGTCCTGTATTCGTCCATCTTTTTCATGCAAGCCTCTGTTTGCTCCCCAAACAGAGAGTTACCAGTGACAGGAAAATCCATAGCCTTGGTCTGGGTATCCTGTGATAAACTGGTACACCAGAGCCAAGCAAAACCCCTCATGGAGACAGATGTAGCCATGACCCCAGAATGTACATCATTCAAGTCAACAGCAGCATGAAATTGGACCTTTGATGCCTCAATACCATCCATAGCCACCTGCTCCAGCTCCTTGGCCAGCTGTGGAGGGCCATTCTTAGCCAGCTCCAGAACCATATCCAACACAGACTTCTGGTATTTGGCTGTATATGCCATGTAATTAGATTGCCTGAGCCCCAAAGAGGATGTTAAGTACTGTTTTTTTGCCATGGCATCCACTTTCCTGGAATCCTTATCTGGGGGGTGAGATGCCAGAGGAATGTTAGCCTTGTCACAGGCTGCAGCTTGCACTACCCCAACATGGCTGCAATGATTTGTAAGGAATTCCGTCCCAGGACTTGACAGGGCATACCTCCTGTCCATCTTTTTATCCACAGAAGGTATGGATGTTGGAAACTGTTAGTTTCCCCCAGGGATTTATGCAAAGGGATAGACACCCTTTTGGACTCTGCGACATCCATTATCTCAATATAGTCAAGTTCCTCCTGATCTTGTTCAGCCTCTTCCACTGGAAGCTGAAGAGTATTGGCCACTTCCTTGCAGAACAAAAAATGAGAGAGGGACTCAAAGTCTGGGAGGAGACACATTAGAAGGCCTGTCCGGGGAGATGTCAGGCTCTACGGGCTCATCTAGGCCTTCATAATCCTCCTCCTCTTCATCATAATCTTCATCTCCTTCGCAATTGCCCTCATAAAATGCTTCAGAATCATATTCAGAAGCAGACAAGTCTGACTGAACCAATCATCTTTCAAATCGGCGTCGGTTCGGTTGGAACCAGGCTAAGCAATTGTACAATAGCAATCGTCTTAGCCATTTCATCAGCGGTCGAAACACAGGAACCGAACCGGCTGACTTGCGCTTTCTCTTAGATGGAACAGATTCCACAGAATTGGCTCTCCTTTTGCCCGAGGAGGTATCGCCCAGGTCAGTGGGCACTCCTCAGGTTCGGTCAGAACCGAGCTGGCCATCCGGGTCAGTGGATTTCTTGGCCTCCCTTTCTTTCAGCCTATTTAAGCGTTTATCTGAAGTGGCTTGAGAAAGTTTTTGCAGATTTGGCAGTGTGTGCTTTGAGGTGGTCAAAACCCAGACAGTAAACACAGACAAGGTGGGGATTAGCCTTAGCAAAGGCCACCCACACTCAGTGCAGTGCTGAAACCCAGTGGAACAAGTTTTCTTTTGGGTTTCTCGGACATGCCTAAAGGAAAAAAGTTACCCTTACCAGCGTTTAAGCCAGACAACTACAAACCTATCGATTCCAACTATGTCATGGGTCAGTTAAACTACCTGAAAGATCTCCTGACTCCCCACTCCCCCAGTCGTCCTCTCCGATCCGTCGACGAGGTATTGCTAGAAGTTCCCAGGGTTCGTTTAAAAACTTCTGAGGCTCGCGCTTTTTCATTTGCAGTACCGACCCTGTGGAACTCTCTACCTCGTTGGTTAAGAGAATGCCTGACCGTCAATAGTTTTAAAACTATGTTAAAAACGTATTTATTTTCTCAGGCTTATCCAGACTAATTTTATATATTTATGCTTGATGTTTTATATGATTGTACAGCGCCTTGGTTTTGAAAGGCGTTTAATAAAAGTGATTAAAAAAAAAAAAAAAAAAACAAACAAGGAAATTATCGTTTTCTTAGGATCCGATAGGTACCAGCAACCACAATACAAACCAGAGAGAAAAAAAAAAAAACAGAATTGCTTCAGTTCCTAACTGGACCGACTGGGAAGAAACTAAACAAAAAACAATTTCTACTACAAAACACTAAACTACCTACTAATCACTTACTGTACCGAGGACAGAGATGCGAATACCAAAAAATAAGTAAACAGTTGACAAACCGACCGATTTTTTTACTTAAACTGAATTAAGGTGAAGGAGAGAATCTCCGGAGCGACTCCTTAGTTAGGCGGAGTAAAGAATCTGACGGTTAGACTGAGGAGTACCTGGGACAGAGGTTTGAAAACAGAGTTCGAGCTCAACGTTCTATGCCTTGGCATAGAGTTAACCCTTTCCTCTCTGGAGCAGTTCAAGTGCTGGGGCTAACTGCATATAGTCAGAATACACCAAGACTTCATGTTGTTTGAACCACCCCTATGTACTGCAACTGCTGGAACAACCTGACAGAGTTGTCCACGGACTGGAACAACTGCAGGGTGCGTTACAGAGTCAGCAACAGGAGTTCCTTGGTCTGGGCTTTCAGTAACTAGTCATCCAAGTATGGGAACACATAAAGGCCTTCGCATCGAAGGCTGCTGCTCACACCAGTACACTTCAGAATACTCATGGCGCACAGGATAAGCCAGTATAACACCCTGAACTGGTAAAGCTCCCTGGAAGAGGACAGAGCAGTTACGTAAGAACTTACTGTAACAGTAGATCTTCGAGGGAATCTCAGTCATCTGGTCATACCACAGGAAGTTTACCATCAGTGAAGCAAGATCCACACAAAAGATTTTCAGCAGTACAACTGGGGCCGGCCACGCCGTCATCAACCCTATAAAGGCATGAGCGGCCCCACTACCTCCTCAGTCACCCCCCCCCACCCCCCGAAACAAAGGGAGCATAGCTCTAGCCTTGGAGGACTGAGGGGGGAGAGAGAGAGAGAAAGATAGGCCTATATGAAAGGCTGGATACACCAGACAGCCAGTTCCAGTAAGGAGCCCCAAGAAGGGGGACAGTGGGGGGGCAGACTAATGACTGAGATCTCCTCAAGATCTACTGTTACGGTAAGTTCTAAGTAACTGTTCTAACTTTTGAGGGCATCTCAGTCATCAGGTCACACCGTAAGAATAAATCCCAAGTAGTTACAGGTGCAAACAGACAGTCTGGAAGGAAGGCCAACAATAAACTTAAGACAGGAGACCCTGCAGCACAGCCCTGCCAAAACCTGCACGGGCGCTTGAGGCAATGTCCAGACTGTAGTGCTTGGTGAAAGTATGGACAGTACTCCAGGTGGCAGCCACACAAATGTCAGCGGCTGAGACCCCTCGGAAACAAGCCACAGAGGTTGCCATTCCTCTTCTGGAATGAGCTTTAACCACTCCAGACAATTATTTGCCGTACTTTTTGTAGCAGAACACAATGCAATTTGCCAACCATCTGGATAAACATTGTTTAGAAACTGAAGCACCTTCTCTACCGGGGGTGAAGGAAACAACTGCTTCGACTTTCTACATTCCTTGGTGAGAAGCAATCAATCAATCAATACTTTGCTTAACCAGGCATGTCATCATTGAGCAAGCTCATTTGCAAGATGGTCCTGGGTAGCGGAGACAATACAAAAAAAGTTTAAACAGAATACGGGACAGTACAAAAAAGTTACAGAAATAATATACAATCATAGATATTTACAAGTTGAACATTTCACCAAAGTAAGCGAGATAAATTAAAGAGCTGGCATTCATGTTGATACACATATGTAAAAAACAACGGTGGAGTACAGCAGCGCACAAGTGGTACATAGATAAATTAAGTGTGGGAGGTAAGTGCTAGGTAGTCTGGGAGTGAAGCAACAAGAGAAAGGAGGGGAGAGGGGTGGAGCGGTGGGTGGGAGTGAGAAGGGGTAGAATGGCGGGGAGGGAGGGACAGGGAGTAGCAGGGATGGAGAGGCAGTGTAGCAGGGAGGGTATAAGGGAGGAGAGAGAGGAGGGAGAGGTGAAACAAAGCCGCAAGCCCAGGGCAGCAGAGCAGTCACACTACAGAGGTCAACGAGGTGAAGGCGGGTTTACGCTGAATGGGCCACGACTGTTTTCAGCTGCAATTACAAGGGGGAGGTGAATGGCAGCAGGGGGTCCTAATGAAAAGCAGGTGGGGAAGCAGGCAGTACTTCAAAGCTCTGCACATATCTATGAAGCAATTCTTCCCTGGACTGGCACACTCAGGAAACTAAACAGGAAGGTGGACATACTGGTCAAGTGCAAACACAGAGACCATCTTAGAGAGAAACTTAGGATTTGTGCAAAGATACCCAGTCTTTGTGAAAAATCAAGTATAGCTCCTACTCTTGGAGGGCATGAAGCTCTGAAATTCTTCAAGCAGAAGTAACAGCAACTAAATATAACACTTTCCAAGAGAGAAAGCGTAGCTCGCAAGTTGTGGCTGGCTCAAATGGAGACAGTCAACTTTTCCAAAACAAAATTCAAATCCCAAGCCAGGACGGGAGAATGGATTGGAGGTTTCAGATGCAGGATGCTCTTTAAAAAGGTATGGGAGACATCCAGCTGAGCTATTGTGCAGTCACCCAATGGCTCAAGAAAGGCCGAAATAGCTGAAAGGCGCACCTTGAGGGAAGAGTACTGGAGACCCGAGTCAGACAGAGAGATCGGGTAGTCCAGGATCTAGCTCACCGGACCGGTGAAAAGATCCAGATTATGTCTGGCAGCCCAGATGGCAAATCGCTTCCACTTCATGGCATACGTGGCTCGAGTGGAAGGCTTTTGGGCAGCTACCAGGACGTCCGCCACTCTGTTGGAGACCCCAAACCTGGCAATGACTATGTCCTCAGGAGCCAAGCATGCAGATGGAGGGACGTGAGGTTGGGATGGATCAGGGTCCCTTAAGCAGGTTCCTGTGAAGGGGGAGTGGAACCGGTGGTTCCTCCGCCAGATGCTGTAGCAAGGGGAACCATACCCGGCAAGGCCAGAATGGAGCTATCAGAATCATGTTGGCCCTCTCCATCCACAACTTGATGAGAATCCTCTGAGTTGAACAGAGGAAATGCGTAAAGAAACCTCCTGCTCCAGGAGAGGGACAATGTGTCTTGCCAGAAAACTCCAGGTCCTAGATCAAGCGAGCAGAAATTGGGCAGTTTTGCGTTGAGTGGGGACGCAAAAAGGCCCCACCTAACAACTCTTCTGTGATGGATGAAAGGAGCTACCACTCATGCATGCTGGACCGAGTCCGGCTGAGGCTCTCCGCCAGAGTGTTTAGCAACGTGGACTGTTCAGAGCGTCAGACCTTGATCCAACACCCAGTACCACACTCTCATGACCTCTCTGCATGGGTCTGAAAGGGACCCAGGTGAGTCACCCTTGAGCCAGGCAATGGCACAGCAATCCACACAGGGGTGATCTACTGACCTCCAGCACGGGGCGAGGAGATGGATAAGGATCTAGCGAATCAAATTTAGGAGATGGCAACAAAGGGGGAGGTATTACTGCTGGATGATTTCAATATCCCAGATGTTGTTTGGATCATCCTAGCAGCTGCTTCAACCAGGAGCAGAGACATCCTGGATTCCCTACAGGGGGCAGGCCTCAGATAGCTGGTGAGTGATCCCACAAGAGACAGGACTATTCTGGACCTTGTACTGACCAATGGGGACAGAATCACAAGATTAAAGGTGGAAGATCAGCTGGGATCCAGCTACCATCACATAGTGTGGTTTAACATGGAAACAGAGACACAGTCTAGTCACACTAAGACAAGAGTCTTGGATTTTAGGAGAGAGAATTTTGCTAAAATGGGAGGTGTATCAAAGAGGCCCTGAAGTAGGAGATAGGAGGTTGAGGAGCAGTGGGGCGCCTGAAGGAAGCCATACAGGAGGTGACAAACCAATGCATCAAGATGGCAAGAAAAGGAGGAAACCAGTATGGTTCTCTAGAGAGGTGGCAGACATGGTAAGGACCAAAAGGGTAAGTTTCAGAGAATATAAGGCGACTCATAGGGAGGAAGACAGGAAGAAGTACCTAAAAAATTTAAAGGAAACAGGGAAGGTTGTAAGGAGAGCAAAGGTGCAGACCAAAGAAAGATTAGCGCAGATGGGGAAGAATGGGGACAAGACATTCTTTAGGTACATCAGCGAAAGAAATACTGGGGGGGGGGGGTTGTAAGGCTCAGAGGGGATACAGGGGAGTGTAAGGACGGAGACCTGAAAAAAGCAGAAATACTGAACAAATACTTCTGTTCAGCATTCACTGAAGAGGGGGAAAGTCAGGGCCCACAGCTGGGTAACAGACACGGGGGTTAAACATAAGTCCATTCACAGAAAGGAGAGTCCTGGAGGAGCTCGCAAAACTAAAGGTGAACAAAGAAATGGGGCCAGATGGCATACACCAGAGAATATTAAGGGAGCTGCAAAGGGAGCTAGCAGCACCTCTCACCAAGCCACTCAGCACAGGGGTGATTCTGGAGGACTGGAAGAGGGCACATGTAGTCCCTCTACACAATAGTGGTAGTAGAGGAGGCAGGGAACTATAGGTCGGTAAGCCTCACGTCAGTAGTGGGAAAGGTCACAGACCTGCTGCTTAAAGAAAGAATAGTGGTACACTCATAATTCATCAGTGCCTAGGATCCAAGACAGCATGGATTCACAGCAGGTAGCTTGTGTCAGACGAATCTGATATATGTGACGAAGGAAGCAAATTGGGAGGGGCGGTGGATGTCACCTACCTAATTTCAGCAAGGCCTGCCACACCATCCACATAAAGGCTGGTTAACAAGATGGTGGTCTGGGTATGGGACATATGGTGGTAAACTTGGTTGGAAACTGGCTAACGGGCAGGAGGCAGAGGGTGGTTATAAATGGGATCCAATCCAGTGAGAGGGCGGTGACCAGCCGGGGTACCTCAGGGTTCAGTCCTTGGGCCAGTGTTGTTTAATGTCTTCATTAGCGACACTGCGGAAGAGCTGGAGGGAAAGGTCTGCCCGTTTGCGGATGACACCAAGATCTGCAACAGGGTGGATACACCAGATGGGGTGGAGAAAATGAGGAGGGACTTGGGGAACTTGAAAAATGGTCTGAGGTGTGGCAATTGAGGTTCAATTCAAAGGAGTGCAAAATAGTGTACCTGGGACGAGGGAATCCTGGGGAGAACTACAGGATTTGGGGGGAGGGGGGAAGTTGCTGACGATCACCAAGGAAGAAAGGGACCTGGGAGTTCTCATTTCAGATGACCAAAGGTGTCTAAGCAGAGTAGTAAGGCAGTAGGGAGGGCCAGTAGCATGCTGGGATGCATAGGCAGAGGCATCACTAGCAGAAGGCGGAGGTGGCTTACCATTGTATAAAACACTGGTGACGCCACCTGGAGTACTGTGTCAGTTCTGAGGCTGCACCTCATAAGGACATCGACAGGGTGGTCCAGAGAAGGGCTAAAAAGATGGTGCCAGGGTTTGCACCAGAAAACATATGAGGAGAGATTAAGGACCTCAACATACTCAATGGAGGAGAGGAGGAATCGGGGGACATCTTCCTATACAGGAAGAAGTACAACAACAAGGGCAGATATGAAACTGGAAGGGCAAGTTGAGGAGAAATGTATGGAAGTTTTCTTTACAGAGGGGTGGTGGATACATGGAATAGCCTGCCACAGGAGGTGGTGGGAGCATGGACAGTGAAAGGATTTAAACTTGCCTGGGACAGGCATAAGGGAACCTTAGAGGCAGGTAGGAGAGAAGAGCTATTGACCAGATAGGATCAGAAACCGTATACTAGTGTGGGGCATACAGGGCAGACTGGATGGGCCCAGCGGTCCTTATCTGCTGACAACTTCTGTGTTTCTATGTTTGTATGTGAGCTCTCCAGCCCGATCCGGAAGCAACCGTGGTGAGAATCTGCTGTGGAGAAGAGATCTGGAATGGGACTCCTTGCAGCAGGTTCAATGGGTCCATCCACCACTTGAGCACTTTGCAGACTGGGGAGGAGACCAGCACCAACTAATCCAACTCGTTCATGCGTTGGTCCCATTGCACTCAGAGTCCACTGCAGGATGTGCATATGGAGTCTGGCCAGTGGAATGGTGGGAACAGAAGCTGCCATTAGACCCAACATCCTCAGGTACACCCTGGCAGGAATGGGACGGCTCTGGGCCAGTTCCTGAGCCTAGGCCATAAGGCACTCCGCCCTGTTCTAAAGCAGGAAAGCCTTCCCCGGCACCGAATCTAGAACTGCTTCTATGTACTGCAGTCTCTGGGACGTACTTGATCCGACTTGAGCAAACTGAACATAATGCCCAAGCAGTGGGACAACTTGAAAGTTCTCTCCAGAGTCCACAGGAGCTGCTCCCTGGACAGGGCCTTTAGGAGCCAATCATCGAGGTAGGGAAAAACGTACAGTCCCTCCCTTCTGAGGGCTGCAGCAACTGCTGCTAAGCCTTGATAAAGACCCGTGACGCAGAGGACAAGCCAAAGGGCAGCACCTTGAATTGTTAATGCTTGCCCTGAAAGAGAAAACAGAGAAAACTCCTGTGATGGAGAATGATCGAGATGTGCAGGTAGGCATCCTGCATGTCCAATGAACAGAGCCAGTAGCCTGTTTTGAGAAGAGGCATCAGGCCTGGCAAAGTTGCCATCCGGAACTTTTGGTACTGGACGTACAGATTGAGGCCCTTTAGATCTAAAATGGGCCTCAAATCTTCTGTCTTTTGGGGACCAGGAAAACCTAGAATAGAATCCTTTGTTTGTCTGATGCCTGGGTACTGGCTCGATGGCCTGCCTGCTTCTGCAGAAGAGACTGTACCTCCTCCCGGAGAACAAATAAATGAGCCGGGGGTAAAGGAGGCAGGAGGGGGTTCTGGGGGCTGCTCGATGAGTTCAGCATGTGACCCCTTTCTCTGAGTTGCAGAATGGGCATCTTAAGTTATGGTTCTCCAATGATTCAGATGGAGGGAAAACGACCAAATAGAGCCTGCTGTCTCTTCCTCCAGCTAGCACCAAATCTACACATTTCAGGATAGCAAAAGCAGATAGCTGGGAACACAAAACCCTTTCTGGCTCTCCATCACAATGCAAAGGGAGGAACCATAAATAGGGAAAACTACAAAGGGACAAACAATAAGATCAAGGGAGGCATGACAAACAAAGCGACACAGCAAGAGTGGTCAGCACTATGCCTCAATGCATGCAGTCTGGCTAACAAGATAACTGGCCTCACTACCACAACAGCTGAGGCAGCACTAGATTGGGTGGCCGTGACCGAAACATGGTTCACAAATAATCATGGTTGGGAGGTGACTATCCCATGGTACAACTCGTTTAGGAGAGACAGGACTGGGAAAAAGGGAGTGGGGTAGCTATGTATGTTAAGGATACCATCAATGCTACAGAAATGCAGCAGGCACTAGGGGAAACAGAGAATGTATGGATCACAATAGGGGTCGGAAGCTGGAAACCCATTCGGGTAGGAATAATCTACAGACCCCCAAATCAGGAGGAAGCCAGGGATAAGGAAATCCTCCAGATGTCAGGCAAAGGGGACATGGTGCTGGTGGGGGATTTCAATCTGCCGGACACAGACTAGAATACTCACTCAGCAACATTACAGAAGAGCAGGGAATTCCTAGTCACACTACAGGAAACAGGCCTAAGTCAACTAGTGACATCACCCACAAGGGGTAAACCTGGCTCTAGATCTGATAGTCACAAATAGCGATAGGGTTACGGGTGTTGATGCAGGGAACCACCTGGGCAACAGTGATCATAACATGGTATGGTTCAGGGTAAAAAGGACTGTAGACTACACACACTCCAAACTGAAGGTCCTCGACTTCAGGAAGGCAGACTTCACAAACATGAAGGCCTACCTAAGAGACAACCTTAGTAACTCGACAGAAGGGAGCGTTGAGGAATACTGGACAAGACTGAAGGATGCAATAACCATGATCACATCACAGTGTGCCTGTCAGGTTAGTAGGAACAAAAGGAGGAAAAACCCACTATGGTTTTCCAAGGAGGTGGCAACCAAGGTGAGAGAAAAGCGCATAGCCTTCAGAAAGTACAAGGAGTCGGGGAACGAGGCAGACAAACAGAATATAAACAGAAACTAAAAGAGAGAGGGAAAGTGACAAGAAATACAAAGGCTCAAACAGAGATTAAGATAGCTCAGGAAGTTAAAAAGGGTAACAAAACCTTCTACAGGTACATACGTGAAAAAAGTAAGACAAAAGAGGTCACTGTTAGAATCACAAAAAAAGACGGACAAACTACAGAGCAAGACGGGAGAAGGCAGAGGCACTCAATGAGTACTTCTGCCCAGTCTTCACACAGGAAGCAGACGGTAACGGACCAACAATAGGCATAAAGAAGTGTCCGACCGAAGGAACAGACACGGGTCCCTTCACAGAGGAAAGGGTCCAGGAGGAAATAGACAAGTTAAAGGTAGATAAAGCTATGGGCCACATGGGATACACCAAGAATACTCAAAGAACTAGGGAGGAACTGGCAGCCCCTAGCAGTGCTCTTCAACAAATAATTAAGGAGCAGGAAGGTACGGAGGATTGGAAGAGTTTAACAGTAGTACCACTCCACAGGAGTGGAAGCAAGGAACAGCCAGGTAACTACCGTCCAGTTAGTCAAACGTCAGTCGTGGGAAAACTGATGGAGTCCCTGCTGAAGGAAAGAATCATAGCTTTTTTTGGAACAAACTGGTCAGCTCGACAAAAAACACTATTTCACGGCAGGGAGGTCCTGCCAGACAAACCTGGTTGATTTTTTCAATTGGTTCACCAACACAGTGGATCAGGGTGGGGCAGTGGATGTGGTTTACCTGGACTTCAGCAAAGCTTTTGACTCTGTTCTGCACAGGAGACTAGTCAAAAACTGGAGAACATAGGAATTGGGCCGAGGTTACATATCGGGTGGGAAGCTGGTTACATGGAGAACTCAGGTATTAGTAAATGCACTCTGTCTATGGAGGAGGGTGACTGCAGGTCCCAGAAGGGCCGTTCTGAGAACGATCCTCTTCAAATATTCACCAGAGACACTGCGGATGAACTGGAGGAAAGGTTTGCCTGTTTGCAGATGCCACCAAAATCGGCAACAGGGTGAACCACGGCAGAGGACAGTAAAGCATGGAAGCCAATCTCCAAAAACTGGAGGAGTGGTCCAAGTCCTGGCAATTGAAATTCAGTGTCAAAAATGCAAGGTCATGCACCTGGGAAAGCGTAACCCAGGGAAACTGTACTCAATGGGAGGGCAGCTGGTGGCTGCCAGGCAGGAGCGAGACCTAGGGGTGATCACGTCAGATGACCTCAAGGTCAGCAGACAATGTGAAAAGGCAGCACTAAAGGCTAGTGGTATCCTGGGATGCATAGTGAGGGGCACCATGAGAAGGCATGAAGTAATCATGCCCCTGTATCGGTCCCTGGTCAGGACTCACCTGGAGTACTGTGTCCAATTCTGGATGCCACACCTCAGGAAGGACATCGATAGGCTGGAGACGGTACAGAGAAGAGCAACAAAGATGGTGCAGGGCTTGCATCAGAAACCATACTGAGGCAAGACTGGATGACCTCAAATTATACTCCTAGAACAGCGCGGAATCGTAGGCACATGATAGAAACATTCAAATACCTTAAAGGCAACAACAATGTACACATGCAGAACTTCTTTCAGGTAAGGACTACAGCAGGACTAGAGAGCACAACCTTCGACTTAAGGGAGGAAAGGTCAGAAGAAATACGAGGAAATTTTTCTTCACAGAGCACATTGTGGAACCATGGAATAGCCTGCTGGAGGGGTGATGGGAGCTAAGACAGTGGGGGAATTCAAGCGAGCATGGGACAGACACCATGGGATACACAAGCACGCAGCTAAGTAGGGGGGTAGGAAGCCAAGGGCAGACTTGATGGATCGTACAGTCCCCATCTGCCGACAACTTCTATGTTTCTGTGTTTCACCACCTCTTGGTTGGGGACCAGAAGGGGGGGGGGGTCTAGTAAGGAGTCAAACAGAGATAGATCCAGCCACAGGGGCTGATCCATCACTTTGTGAATGCTTGGACATGGTCCCTGCATTGTAGGGGGTGGGCAAGGCAGTGGAGGCTCTCCGTTTGCCCCAGGGCAGATAGGCTGCTCCAGGCCTGTTGGCCGTAGTGCAAAAAGGAGGGCACTGTCTACCCTTAGGCTGGGTATGGTAGAGGGAGTGGACAGGCTTTATAGCCCTACCAGATACCTGCAAATCATTAATGATGTCATGGACATCAGGCCCAAAGACCTTTGTGCTACTGAAGGGGGTATTAAGCACTTTCTGCAGAACATCAGCAGCAAAGCTGGAGACCCGCAGCCAGGAATGCCTATGTAGGCAGATGCCAGTGGCAATAGTGTCCGAGATATCATGGAGGGCCCTGAGGAGGTACTTACTTCCATCCTTGGCAGTTTGCAAGTACTTGAGAACCTCCTGCTTCTATGTGCCATCTGGGAGGGCCTGAGCAGCAGCTTTGCCTTTCTTCCAGTTGGTGTTCTGGTATTTTACCATATGAGACAGATAACTGGCTCTTGTCCCAAAGGTCTGTCCTACAGAACTCTCTGTTCGGGGAAAGAGAACTAGAGAACTAAGGTGCCTTAGACCTGTCATGAGCTGCCTTGATGACCACTGACTAGGTCTCTGGCTGGTAAGCATAGAAGAAAAAATTACTCACCTTAGTAATTGCTTTTCTTCTCATGGAGTCTTGCTATATTATAACAATAGCAGTCAGCCACTGCAGCTGAACTGCCCGGAGAGGAAGGAGTTAACTCCAGAAGATCTGGAGTTCTACAGCTGAGCACTGTGCCCAAAGCTCTATCTGGCAGTTTCAAATGAAACTGTCAGATCTTTACAAGCTAACATCAAAGGACGGAAAGTCTGTGTGGAAAAACTACACTAGCCCATGGCTACCTACTATAGTAATAACAACAATATAAAGAACAAAGAAACACTCAGAGCCATAATAACAAAAATTGATGGTATTATGGTTCGCTTTATCACCACTTGACAAGCACATATGAACCCCTTCCCCAAAGACTCCAAGTCCAGGAAGGGGCAATATAAATAACCTAAATGAAACAATCTAGATCCCTAACCCCAAGGAAAAGAGGGTGAGGAAAAACTACAATGGCATGACACAGTGCTTGCACCAATTCATACCCCTACCCAAGTAGAAGTTCTGAGAGGGGCAGGAGGGAGGTGGTTATAATATACAAGACTCCATGAGAAGAAAAGCAATTACTAAGGTGAGTAATTTTTCTTCAAACACCATGAAGTCTTGCTATATTATAACAATAGCAGATTACACAGCAGTACCTCCATGGAGGAGGGTCAGAACCAACTTAGGAAATAGGCTCAGAAGCAAGCTAGCCAAACGAGCATCTCTCCTGGACTGGACATCCAGGGAATAATGCTTGGCAAAGGTGTGAACTGTCTTCCAGGTAGCAGCTTGACAAATCTCCAGAATGGGGATGTCTCTAGCAGCCGCTAGAGACGCAGCTGTACCCCTGGTGGAGTGGGCCCTCAATCCTGAGGGGGGTACTCTACCCAGTTTCTGACAACAGAACTGGATACAAGAAACAATCCACCTTGCAATTGTTCTCTTAGTGGCAGGTTTTCCTTTGCCAACCTCGCCATAGGTAAGAAACAGTTGGAGGGATTGAACCTATGACCTCTGGTGCGCTCTAAATAGTAGCTTAAGGCTCTTTTGACATCCGCTGTGCAGTCTCCCCTCACCTGAGGAAGAATGCTCAGTGAAAATACTGGGAGAGATAGATTGATTCAGGTGGAAATCAGAAACCACCTTAGGCAAAACTTTCTATTAGTCCTAAGGACTACCTTATCTCTGTGGAAAGAGATAAAATCTTCTTCCACTGACAGGGCCTGTAGCTCACTTATGCATCTGGCAGAGGTGATAGCTACTAGGAAAAGCGGTTTCAAGTTAAATACTTGAGCTCTGCAGAAGACAGAGGCTCAAAGGGGGTTACATTAACTGAGCAATGCAAATATTCAGGTCCCAGGCGGAGCTGGTTCCCGAAAGGAGGGTTAGTATGAAGTAACCCTTTAAAAACTTGAGAACACGGGTGAGAAGAAAGGAGGCAGGCTTCCCTGCTGACACAAAAGCAGAGACAGCTGCCAGATGAACCTTCAGGGTAGCTGGTCTAAGGCCTAGGGAATTCAGATGGACCAAATAGTCCAGTAGAATGGGAAGATCAGCAGATTCTGGGATAATCTGCCTCTCAGAGCACCACATGGAAAACCTCTTCCACTTAGAATTATAAGTGGCCCTAGTGGAAGGCTTCCTTGAAGCCTTTAAAATATCCATGACACCTTGAGAAAGGTGTAAGTCAGCAAATTCTAGCTCCTCAAGAGCCAAGCCTTGAGGTGGAGGGATTTGAGGTCCGGATACCACACTCTCCCCTGTGCACAGGCCAGTAAGTCGTGGACTCTGGGCAGGCTCAGGGCAGGGTGGACTGCCAAGGACAGGAGCAGAGGGTACCAGGGCTGTCTGGCCCAATCTGGGGCAATCAGAATCACTCTGCAAGGTTGAGATCTGATTTTTACTAGTACCCTGAAAAGGAGAGGAAAGGGGGGAAAGGCATACAGGAACTTCCCTTTCCAGTCCAACAGAAAGGCGTCCAGAGGGACTGAGCCCAGAACTGGAGGCCTGCAACAGAAAAGAGGAAGTTGGTGGTTGTCTGGGGCTGCGAAAGATCTATCTGAGGAGTGCCCCATCTGGCAAAGACAGACCCCAGCACTTGTGGATTCAGAGCCCATTCGTGATGGCCCTGAGAAATTCTGCTGAGGGCGTCCGCCAGGACATTGTCCTTCCCTGGGAGATGAACCGCTATCAGGGAGGTGTTCAGGGAGTAAGCCAGAGACCACAACTTCATTGCTTGGTGCACAAGGCTGAACCGAGTGCCCCCTTGCTTGTTGATGTACCACATTGTGGTGGTATTGTCTGTCCTGACTTGAACCACTTTGTTCTGGACAGAATCTGAAAACACCGAAGAGCTAAAAGACAGCTCTGAGTTCCAAAAGATTGATGTGGAGCAGAGACTCTGAGGAGACCATACCCCTGAGTGGCAAGGTCGCTAGGTGAGCCCCCCACCCTAACAGGGAGGCATCCGTGGTGAGGGTGAGGGAGTGAGAAATGGGAATGAAGGGAACCCCCTGTCTTAAATTGCTCTGGACCTGCCACCAGTGGAGGGCTAGGATCAGAGTTTGAGTAACTGGGACCAACTTGGTAAGGGGGTCCTTCCTTTGAGACCAATAGGCCCTCAAATGGAACTGAATGTCCCTCATCTGGAATCTTGCTCCCTGCACGACAGCTGTGGAAGCAGCCATGTGCCCGAGGAGTTGCAGAAAATGCCTTGCTGGTGAGAGACCCGCGGGGTAAAGGAGGATGCCAGGCGATGAGTCTGTCCACCTTTCCGAGGGAAGAAAGCCTGGCTAACCTTGTGTTCAATTCTCGCCTATGAAAGTTAGGACCTGAACTGGTTAAAGAACAGACTTTGGTAAATTTGCTAGGGAATCCCAGGAAGTGAGAAGCTGCTGGGTGACTTGCAGTGGGATTTCACCTGACCTGGAGACTGAACTACAATGAGCCAGTGGTCAGGTAGGAAACAAGCAACCCCTTGCCTTCTTAAGTGAGCCACTACTGTGAGACATTTTGTGAATACCCTTGCGCTGGAGGTAGGGCGAAGGCATTGCCTGAACTGGTAGTGGCCTGAGGGCAGTTCGAACCTGAGGTACTTTTGATGAGAAGGCCTGATCAGAACATGAAAATAGGCATCCTTGAGGTCCAGGAAGCTAGCCAGTCCCTGGCCTTAGGGAAAACAATATCATTGCCAGAGTCAACATTTTGAACTTTGGTTTCAACAGATGCTTGTTCAAGTATCTTAAATCTAGAATGGCCGCCATTCTCCTGTCTTTTGGGGTAAGAAAGTATCTTGAATAAAGCCCTTGCCCTGATGGCAAGGAGGAACCCTTTCCACTGCTTTGCAGTCCAGCAGAGCAGAAACCTCTGCTTCAAAGCAAGGGCTTCTGAAGGATTTGCAGGTGGAAAATGCCTGGCTCTCATCTTTGGAAAGTGTTTGAAGCTGAGAACCAGACCCTGGCCTGTACCTCCAGAACCCATCTGTCCGTGAGTTAGGGACAGCCAGTTCCGGCTGAAATAGGCCAACCTGCCCCCACTGGTACAGGAGAATCGGCCCTGGACACCCCATCAGGGTGCCTGCTAGCAGCAGCCTTAGGCTGAGGGAGGACAGTCTACTTGTGCCACGTCTACCCTGCCTCTGAAGAAACCCCTCTGCGAGACAGCAGAGGAGGCTTGAAATTGGTAAAAAGGCCTGGAAAAGGGCCTGCCCCTACCTCTGGGAGCATGCCTTTGTGGCATGGCATGCTTCTCCTTAGCCTGGGCACTTTTGTAGGTAGTTCTGTATTCATCCATCTTTTTCATATAGTTTTCTGTTTGCTCCCAAAGAGAATTTCCCACTACAGGAAAATCCATAGCCTTTGACTGGGTATCTTGGGACAGATTAGTGCATCTGAGCCATGCCAACCCTCAGGAAGCTACAGAAGTGGTCATGACCCTAGAAGAAACATCATAAACATCAACAGCAGTATGAAATTGAACTTTAGAGGCTTCAATGCCATCAGCAGCCACCTGTTCCAACTCACTGCCAGCTGGCCATGGGTCTGCTTGGCTAACTGCAATACTGTGTCCCACCTAGATTTCTGATATCTAGCTACATAAGCCATATAATTTGCCTGCCTGAGTCCCAAAGAAGCTGCCATATACTGTTTCTTCGCCATGGCATCAATCTTCCTGGAATCCTTATCAGGAGGATGTGAGGCCAGAGGAATATTAGCCTTGTCACAGGCTGCAGCTAGTACCACACCTACATGACTACACTGCTCAGTAAGGAAGTCTGTATCCGAGCCTGACAAAGTATACCTTCTGTCCATTTTTTTATCTACAGGAGGGACAGAAGAAAAAATTACTCACCTTAGTAATTGCTTTTCTTCTCATGGAGTCTTGCTATATTATAACATTAGCAGTCAGCCACTGCAGCTGAACTGCCCCGGAGAGGAAGGAGTTAACTCCAGAGGATCTGGAGTTCTACAGCGCGGTAGCTGGCCCAAAACTCTAT
The DNA here is from genome assembly GCA_016271365.2 of Neoceratodus forsteri. Lineage (NCBI taxonomy): Eukaryota > Metazoa > Chordata > Ceratodontiformes > Ceratodontidae > Neoceratodus > Neoceratodus forsteri. The sequence goes on from CM028138.1 coordinate 414,002,579, forward strand.
CTGGCAGTTTCAAATGAAACTGTCAGATCTTCTGAACTAACATCAAAGAACAGAAAGTCTGTGTGGAAAAACTACACTATGCCATGGCTACCTACTAGTAGTAGTAACAACAATATAAACAACAAAGAAACACCCAGAACCATAATAACAAAAATTGATGGTATTATGGTTGTTTCTACCCCTATGACAAGCACATTATGAACCCCCTTCCCCCAAGACTCAAGTCCAGGAAGGGGCAATATAAATAACCTAAATAAAAGCAACCAGATCCCTAACCCAAAGGAAGAGGGTAGGGGATAACTACAATGGCATGACACAGTGCTTGCCAATTCATACCCCTACCCAAGTAGAGGTTCTGAGAGGGGCAGGAGGGAGGTGGTTATAATATAGCAAGACTCCATGAGAAGAAAAGCAATTACTAAGGTGAGTAATTTTTCTTCAAACACCATGAAATCTTGCTATATTATAACATTAACAGATTACACAGCAGTACCTCCATGGAGGAGAGTCAAGAACCTACTTAGGAAATAGGCTCTGAAGCACAGCTGTGCCAAACCGAGCATCTCTCCTGGACTGGACATCCAGGGAATAATGCTTGGTAAAGGTGTGAACTGTCTTCCAGGTAGCAGCTTGACAAATCTCCAGAATGGAATGTCCCTAGCAGCCGCTAGAGGCGCAGCTGTACCCTGGTGGAGTGGGCCTCAATCCTGAGGGGTACTCTACCTAGTTTCTGATAACAGAATTGGATACAAGAAACAATCCACCTTGCAATTGTTCTCTTAGTGGCAGGTTTTCCTTTGCCAACCTCGCCATAGGTAAGAAACAGTTGGAGGTTCGAACCTATGACCTCTGGTGCGCTCTAAATAGTAGCTTAAGGCTCTTTTGACATCCAAGCTGTGCAGTCTCCTCTCACCTGAGGAAGAATGCTCAGTGAAAAATACTGGGAGAGATAGATTGATTCAGGTGGAAATCAGAAACCACCTTAGGCAAAAACTTTCTATTAGTCCTAAGGACTATCTTATCTCTGTGGAAAGAGATAAAATCTTCTTCCACTGACAGGGCCTGTAACTCAACTTATGCGTCTGGCAGAGGTGATAGCTACTAGGAAAACGGTTTTCCAAGTTAAATACTTGAGCTCTGCTGAAGACAGAGGCTCAAAGGGGTTGCATTAACTGAGCAATGCAAATATTCAGGTCCCAGGCGGGAGCTGGTTCCCGAAGGAGGTTAGTATGAAGTAACCCTTTAAAAAACTTAGAGAACACAGGGTGAGGAAGAAGGGAGGCAGGCTTCCCTGCTGACACAAAAGCAGAGACAGCTGCCAGATGAACCCTCAGGGTAGCTGGTCTAAGGCCTAGGGAATTCAGATGGACCAAATATTCCAGAAGAATGGGAAGATCAGCAGATTCTGGGATAATCTGCCTCTCAGAGCACCAGATGGAAAACCTCTTCCACTTAGAATTATAAGTGGCCCTAGTGGAAGAGCTTCCTTGAAGCCTTTAAAATATCCATGACACCTTGAGAAAGATGTAAGTCAGCAAATTCTAGCTCCTCAAGAGCCAAGCCTTGAGGTGGAGGGATCTGAGGTCCGGATACCACACTCTCCCTGTGCACAGGCCAGTAAGTCGTGGACTCTGGGTGAGGCTCAGGGCAGGGTGGACTGCCAAGGACAGAAGCAGAGGGTACCAGGGCTGTCTGGCCCAATCTGGGGCAATCAGAATCACTCTGCAAGGTTGAGATCTGATTTTACTAGTACCCTGAAAAGAAGAGGAAAGGGAGGAAGGCATACAGGAACTTCCTTTCCAGTCCAACAGAAAGGCGTCCAGAGGACTGAGCCCAGTACTGAGGCCTGCAACAGAAAAGAGGAAGTTGATGGTTGTCTGGGGCTGCGGAAAGATCTATCTGAGAGTGCCCCATCTGGCAAAAACGGACCCCAGCACTTGTGGATTCAGAGCCCATTCGTGATGGCCCTGAGAAATTCTGCTGAGGCGTCCACGGAACACTGTCCTTCCTGGAGGTGAACCGCTATCAGGGAGGTGTTCAGGAGTAGGCCAGAGACCACAACTTCATTGCTTGGTGCACAAGGCTGAAGACCAGTGCCCTGTTGATGTACCACATTGTGGTGGTATTGTCTGTCCTGACTTGAACCACTTTGTTCTAGACAGAATCTGAAAACACCGAAGAGCTAAAAGACAGCTCTGAGTTCCAACAGATTGATGTGGAGCAGAGATTCCTGAGGAGACCACACCCCTGGGTGTAAGATCCATGGTGAGCCCCCACCCTAACAGGGAGGCATCCGTGGTGAGGGTGAGGGAGTGAGAAATGGGAATGAAGGAACCCCTGTCTTAAATTGCTCTGGACCTGCCACCAGTGGAGGGCTAGGATCAGAGTTTGAGTAACTGGAACCAACTTGGTAAGGGGTCCTTCCTTTGAGACCAACAGGCCCTCAAATGGAACTGAATGTCCCTCATCTGGAATCTCGCTCCCTGCACGACAGCTGTGGAAGCAGCCATGTGCCCAAGGAGTTGCAGAAAATGCCTTGCTGGTCGAGACCTGCTGGGTAAAGGAGGATGCCAGGGATGAGTCTGTCCACCCTTTCGAGGGAAGAAAAGCCCTGGCTAACCTTGTGTTCAATTCTGCGCCTATGAAAGTTGGGACCTGAACCAGTTCCAGAACTGACTTTGGTAAGTTTTGGGAATCCCAGGGAAGTGAGAAGCTGCTGGGTGACTTGCAAATGGGTTTTCACCTGACCTGGAGACTGACCCACAATGAGCCAGTCGTTCAGGTAGGAAACACAGCAACCCCTTCTTAGTGAGCCACTACTACAGCGAGACATTTTGTGAATACCCTTGGCGCAGAGGGTCAGGCCGAAGGGCATTGCCCTGAACTGGTAGTGGCCTGAGGCGATTCGAACCTGAGGTACTTTCGGTGAGAAGGCCTGATCAGAACATGAAAATAGGCATCCTTGAGGTCCAGGAAGCTAGCCAGTCCCTGGCCTTAGGGAAGGCAATATCATTGCCAGAGTCAACATTTTGAACTTTGGTTTCAAAAGATGCTTGTTCGGGTACCTTAAATCTAGAATGGGCCTCCATTCTCCTGTCTTTTTTGGGGTAAGAAAGTATCTTGAATAAAGCCCCTTGCCCTGATGGCAAGGAGGAACCCTTTCCACTGCTTTGCAGTCCAGAAGAGAAGAAACCTCTGCTTCCAAAGCAAGGGCTTCTGAAGGATTTGCAGGTGGAAAATGTCTGGCTCTCATCTTTGGAAAGTGTTTGAAGCTGAGAACCAGACCCTGGCCTATTACCTCCAGAACCCATCTGTCCGTAGTTAGGGACAGCCAGTTCCGGCTGAAATAGGCCAACCTGCCCTACTGGTACAGGAGAATCGGCCCTGGGCACCCCATCAGGGTGCCTGCTTAGCAACAGCCTTAGGCTGAGGGAGGGGCGGTCTACTTGTGCCTCGTCTACCCTGCCTCTGAAGAAACCCCTCTGCGAGACAGCAGAGGAGGCTTGAAGTGGTAAAAGGCCTGGAAAAGGCCTGCCCCTACCTCTGGGAGCATGCCTTTGTGGCATGCATGCTTCTCCTTAGCCTGAGGCACTTTTGTAGGTAGTTCTGTATTCATCCATCTTTTCATATAGTTTTCTGTTTGCTCCCCAAAGAGAATTTCCCACTACAGGAAAATCCATAGCCTTTGACTGGGTATCTTGGGACAGATTAGTGCATCTGAGCCATGCCAACCTACGGAAAGCTACAGAAGTGGCCATGACCCTAGAGAAACATCATTAACATCAACAGCAGTATGAAATTGAACTTTAGAGGCTTCAATGCCATCAGCAGCCACCTGTTCAACTCACTAGCCAGCTGGCCATGGGCCTGCTTGGCTTACTGTCTGTGTCCCACCTAGATTTCTGATATCTAGCTACATAAGCCATATAATTTGCCTGCCTGAGTCCCAAAGAAGCTGCCATATACTGTTTCTTAGCCATGGCATCAATCTTCCTGGAATCCTTATCAGGAGGATGTGAGGCCAGAGGAATAGCCTTGTCACAGGCTGCAGCTTGTACCACACCTACATGACTACACTGTTCAGTAAGGAAGTCTGTATCCGAGCCTGACAAAGTATACCTTCTGTCCATTTTTTATCTACAGGAGGGACAGAATGAGGATTTTTAAAATCTTTGTTGTTTGCTTCCTAAATGACTTATGCAAAGGAATAGACAACCTCCTAGACTCTGGAATATCCATCATTTCCACATAATCAGGCTCCTCCTGCTCATCCACAGCCTCCTCTAAAGGAAGCTGGAGGGTTTCTACAACCTTTTTGTAAAAATAAAGAAAGAAGGGACTCAGACAGAATAGGAGGAGATTCTAAAGGTCTGTCTGGAGAAATGTCGGTTCAATGGGCACGTCCAGACCCTCCCCTAGCCACATATATTGATCAAATTCCTCCTCCCCTCCTGTGGTTCATAAAATCCTCAACTTCAAAATCCTGAACCACTGGGACTGAGCAGACCAACCTTTACCAACTGTTGGTGGTTCTACAGATCCCTGAGACAGTGACTGTGACAATCTGAATGGCTTTAGCTATCTCTGCAGCAGTTGGAGACACAATTTTGGACCCCAAACCTACTGATTTCCTTGTCTTTTTACTGGGACTGGTTCCTCTGAACCAGCCTTCCTTTGCCGAGAAGTCTCGCCTGGTCAGAGGGCACTCCCTCTGGTCCAGTGGGTACTGGACCGGGCTGGCCATCCGGGTCAGCGGACTTTTGGCCTCTCGTTCCTGAGCCGGCCCAATCTCTTTTCAGGGTGGCTGCAGGAAATTTTCACACCTGGCAGTCTGACAGGAGGTGGTCAGCCCCAGACAATAACACAAGTGGTGTGTGGGTCAGCCTTGCAAGAGCCTCCCCACAGACATCACAGTGTTGAAACCAGTGGGCCGGTTTTCTTTTGGGTTTCTCAGACATAATGCCAGCCTAACCAAAACTTGCCCTTTTGATGGCAGTGCCAGGCAAGACACCCTTATCGGTTCCTAACCGTGTCACAGGTATTTGAAAAAACCGTTATAATTCTGTTTTTTAGAACCGATAAGAACCGGGAACCGCACTCTAAAACCCACTGTACACTTTTAAAATGTAGAAATAACAAACCGATCGGTTCAAAACCGAACCGATAATTAATTTTCCACACAGACTTAAAATTTAGTACTTACGGTTACCAGATAGAGCTTTAAAACCGAAATGCGGTAAAAATAATGACTTTTGCCGGTTCAAATGAACCGAAAAATACTCGCTTGAACCGAGAATGAACCGAGCTGAAGGAGCTGATCTCGGGCGACTGTTCAGTGAAGCGGAGTAAAGAATCTGACAGTTTCATTTGAAACTGCCAGATAGAGCTTTGGGCACAGCGCCCTCGCGCTGTAGAACTCCAGATCCTCTGGAGTTAACTCCTTCCTCTCCGGGGCAGTTCAGCTGCAGTGGCTGACTGCTAATGTTATAATATAGCAAGACTTCATGGTGTTTGAATGAGGATTTTTTAAAATCTTTGTTGTTTGCTTCCTAAATGACTTATGCAAAGGAATAGACAACCTCCTAGACTCTGGAATATCCATCATTTCCACATAATCAGGCTCCTCTTGCTCATCCACAGCCTCCTCTAAAGGAAGCTGGAGGGTTTCTGCAACCTTTTTGTAAAAAATAAAGAAAGAAGGGGACTCCGACAGAATAGGAGGAGATTCTAAAGGTCTGTCTGGAGAAATGTCCGGTTCAATGGGCACGTCCAGACCCCCCCAGCCACACATATATTGATCAAATTCCTCCTCCCCCTTCTGTGGTTCATAAAAATCCTCAACTTCAAAATCCTGAACCACTGGGACTGAGCGAACCAACCTTTTACCAGCTGTTGGTGGTTCTACAGATCCCTGAGACAGTGACTGGACAATCTGAATGGCTTTAGCTATCTCTGCAGCAGTTGGAGACACAATTTTGGACTCCAGACCTACTGATTTCCTTGTCTTTTACTTGGGACTGGTTCCTCTGAACCAGCCTTCCTTTGCCCGAGAGTCTCGCCCTGGTCAGAGGGCACTCCCTCTGGTCCAGTGGGTACTGGACGGGCTGGCCATCCGGGTCAGCGGACTTTTGGCCTCTCGTTCCCTAGGCGGCCAATCTCTTCTCAGGGGTGGCTGCAGGAAATTTTACACCTGGCAGTCTGACAGGAGGTGGTCAACCCCAGACAATAAACACAAGTGGTGTGTGGGTCAGCCTTGGCAAAGGCATCCCCCACAGACATCACAGTGTTGAAACCCAGTGGGCCGGTTTTCTTTTGGGTTTCTCAGACATAATGCCAGCCTAACAAAACTTGCCTTTTGATGGCAGTGCCAGGCAAGAACACCCTTATAGGTTCCCTAACCGTGTCCAGGGTATTTGAAAAAACCGTTATAATTCCGTTTTTAGAACCGATAGAGCAGAACCCACTCTAAAACCCACTGTACACTTTTAAAATGCAGAAAAAACCAACGATCGGTTCAAAACCGAACCGATAATTAATTTCCACACAGACTTAAATTTTAGTACTTACGGTTTACCAGATAGAGCTTTAAAACCCGAAATGCGGTAAAAATAATAACTTTGCGGTTCAAATGAACCGAAAAATACTCGCTTGAACCGAGAATGAACCGAGCTGAAGGAGCTGATCTCTGGGCGACTGTTCAGTGAAGCGGAGTAAAGAATCTGACAGTTTCATTTGAAACTGCCAGATGAAACTTTGGGCACAAGCGCCTCGCTGTAGAACTCAGATCTTCTGGAGTTAACTCCTTCCTCTCGGGGCAGTTCAGCTGCAGTGGCTGACTACTATTGTTATAATATAGCAAGACTTCATGGTGTTTGAAAGAAAAACCTGGGGGGCATGATAAAGTTCATCTGCCCTGAGAGCTATTGCTTTCCATGTCTGGCCTATGCCAGGCTGCAGTGGCAGCATTCCTCAGTGCAGGAAGAATCTGAGGAATGCTCTTTGATGGAGACTCTGGGATCTCCAGAAAGTCCACCAAATCTTTTCTGATCACATCCTCCTCCTCAGTATGGAAACACATGGCTGAGGACAACTGTTTCATCACACTGAAATATGTGGGTTCCTCAGTAAGAGACCTAGGGGTATGCTTGACAGAGTTCTCATTAACAGAAGAGGCTGTGGACCTGTTTGAAGTAAAGACCTCCTCTTCCTCATCAGGAAGAAAGAGGATTCCTAGTAGGTCACTTTTTCCCTTCTTCACTATAATTCATGATCTACATATGCCTAGCAGTGGCTTCTTTAAACTGCACTGAGAAGGAGTTGATTGGCTGTTGTTATTATGTATTTCTGAGGTTGCAAAGTTACACAACACCAGAGGAAGGGAAATACAGGTTACTCACCTGTAACAGGAGTTCTAGGAATGGTATATGTTGTTCATCCACACTTTCTGGCAGGTTCCTTGCCGCTTTAAATCTTGCCGGAAGGTCTTCAAGCTGGCTCCTCCCACCCACCTGGGTGGTAAAACTCGGCTCCACCCATGGCCATAGATCTGGCCCGCTGGAAGCTCAGGTTGTGCGTCAAAGCGGGTGGGTCGTGTGGATGAACAACATATACCATTCCTAGAACTCCTGTTACAGGTGAGTAACCTGTATTTCTAGGGACATGGATATGTTGTTCATCCACACTTTCTGGCAGACTCCTAGCAGTTCTCCGGGAGGAGGGAGGCAAGGCGCACACCCCCGATACTTACTTGGGAAAAAGAGACTGGAGAACCGAGGCCCCAAAACCAGCATCCCGGCGTGACTCAAGGTCGATGTGGTAGTGGGTAATAAAGGTATGTGCAGACTTCCAGGTAGCAGTCCTGCAGATATCCTGGATAGGGACATCCCTGGAAGCAGCTACCGATGCAGCGGTATGGCGGGTAGAATGAGCTCTTATCCCTCTGGGAGGCTCCATGCCCGCCAACCTGTAGTAGAGCTCTATGCAGGAGGTGACCCACCTGCTTATCGTCTGCTTGGCTGCAGGTCTGCCAGGTGCGGCTTCAGCGTGGGTGATAAAACAGCTGGCGAACTTCTCCCCGAACTTCAGCCGTCCACTCCTTATAATAAGCGGCTGCTGCCTAGGGTCCAAAGTATGGAGCCTATATTGGCCTCAGAGGTGTGATTGGAGTAGAACACCAGCAGAGTCAACACCTGGTTAAGGTGAAACTCCGACACCACCTTCGGAAAGAATTTGGGGTGGGCGCAGGACTTCTCTTGTCCTGTGGAAGACCAGATAAGCAGACTCGATGGAAAGCGCCTGGAGCTCTCCCATCCTTCTGGCTGACATGATAGCCACCAAGAAGCGGTCTTCCACGACAGGTGTGAAATATCGCACCTGTGCATCAGTCGAATAGCTTACCCATGAGCTTGGTCAATACTAGCAGTAGATCCCTGAAGGTGGAGGTTCTGCACCGAGATATGGTCAAGAGCCTTTGGAAAAGCCCGACCTCCTTCTCCTGCACCACCGACAACTCCGGCCCGCCCAGTGAAGCAGAGATGGCTGCCAGGTGCACTTAAGGGTTGTCGACAGAGCCCTTGCTGAAAAGGGACCACAGATGAGTCAGAATGCTTGCCAAGGGATAGGCGGAAGGGTCAAGCCCTTCCCCTGACACCAAATGGAGAATCTCTTCCATTTGAGCGTAGCATTTCTGTCGACTCCTTCAGACATACCTCAGCAGCGTTGAGGACCTCGTCGGAAAAACCCAAGGCCTGGAACTCTAGCCGCTCAGGAACCAGGCCGTCAGGTGCAGGGACTGAAGGTCCGGATGGAATACCTTCCCCTGGTTGACTGAGATCAGGTCCGGGCCCAATGGACCACGCTGGTGCAGGCCGCCATGAGGCCCAGTAGGCGGGAAGTCCCAGGCAGGGTGCAATTGCCCAACCAGAAATGATTGGGCAAAGGAGGAAAGAACCTCGGCCCTGTCCGCCGGGAGCCATGCTGTGGCTCGGAGAGAGTCAAGCTCTGCCCCGATGAATAGTATCACCTGCTTTGGCACGAGTTCCGACTTGGCCTCGTTGATCAGGAGGCCAACCTGAGAGCAAACCTGGAGGGCCAGATCTCTGGACCGCTCTGCCTCCGCTCTGGAGGGGGCTGCAATCAGTCAGTCGTCCAGGTAGGGGGTACACCCGGACCCTTCGGTGCCGCAGGAACGCTGTCACCACTGCCATGCATTTGGTGAAGACCCTGGGAGCTAGGGAGGCCGAAGGGCATGGCCCGGAACTCGTAAAGGATCCCTCCGCTCTGAAGTGGAGGATCTCTGATGGGACAGGCAGTTGGGACGTGAAGAGCGCATTCTGGAGGTCCAGGGAACAGAACCACGCACCCGTTCCAAGGATGGGATGATCTGAGCCAGGTGACCATCCTGAAGGTCCGAGACCTTAGGAACTTGTTCAGGTCGTACAGGTGAGAATGGGGCGCCAGCCCCCTGTCCGTTTGGGACCAGGAAGTACCTGGACACAAACCCCGGGTCTGGAGGAGGATCTGCCACCTTCCTGATCACCTCTTTTTTGAGGAGCAGGGCAATATCGGCTCGGCGGGCTGACAGCGAGGCTCGGACCCGTGGCCCCCGAGGCGGCAGCTCGAAAGGGTGAGTCTGCTCGAACTCCAGAGGCAGGCCTTTCCTACCACCTCCAACACCCAGCGGTCCGTGGTGATAGCGGACCAGGCGGAAAGGAAGTGGTCGTCCCCTCGGAGGAGGGGGGAGTGGCAGGCTGGGCGACAACCCTCAACCCGTCACTGGGCAGGCTTGGAGGAGGAACCAGCGAGGACCTCCTGGGCCTTTACCTCCTTGCTTCCTGTTGGAGGCCGCAGCCGCAGGTTTGGGGCGCCAAGCTCGAGCCTGCTGCCCTGTTGCTGGTGCTGCTGGGCCGATGAGATGCAGGGCCGAGGGCGAAAGGACTTCTGCTGCTGACAGCAGCCCTTGTCCCTCTGGGCGGAGGTGACAGAGTCCAGGGTGGCATTGGACTTCTCGATCCGCTGGAGTGTCCCTCCACTCCAGGGCCAAAGGTCAGTCCCAAGAAGGGGACATCCGCCAACTAGTGCTGGGTATCCACCGTGAAGGTGGATATCCTCAACCACGCCCTGCGGCGCATGGCCACCATGACCGCTACTGCTCTGCACAGGAATCATCTATGTCCAGAGCAGTCTGAAGCTGCTTTCTTCGCCACCGCCCTACCCTGGTCCCGCACCTGGCGGACCATGGTCTGCAGGTCAGTTGGGAGATGAGGAACAACCTCATCCAGGGAGCCCAAGAGGGCGTGGGAGAAGTGTGCCATCAGCATGGCCGAGCTGGCCTGTCTGAGGCCGAGGGAGGACGCAGCGTACACCTTGCGCCCGGCAAAGTCCAGCTTTTTGGACTCTTTGTGCGGGGCTTATCCACATCGGCGTTACCAGAGCGGAAACGCTGTCGGTGACCAACCCTCGGGCAGAGGGGTGCTCTGAGAAACCAGGCGAAGAGCCGTAGGGACAGATACTTCCTGGCCATCCTGGCCGAGGGCGCAGGACAGGAAGCAGGCCGCTGCCAAAGCTCCAAGGCTGGGCCGACAATGGCCTCAGCCACCGGAAAGGCCTCCGTTGGGGAATCCCCTCGGTCCAGTATCTCCGTCAGGGGATACTTGGCCCATTTGGACACGGGCTCGAGCTGCATCCCAGTGGACTCTGAGATGAGTCGTAGCAGACCCAAGAAGGATGATTGGCTATCGTCCAATGACTGGCCCCCGGAGGACTCCAGGTCGCCCTGCCTGGAGAACAGGGAAGAGTCGTCTTCGGATTCCGAAGAGTCTGTGAAACTGCCTCGGCCTGAGCCACCCTCAACCTGCAGGGATGGTGCGGGAGTAGGGTGACCAACAACCTGTGGGGCAGGCTGTGACCCGACCGAGAATCCTGGTCAGTGCCCCAGACTTGATCGTGGAGGCGGAGGTTCCACCACAATCGGTGGAGCAGCTGGTTTGGCGAGCAACTGGCCTGGAGCGGGCAGCTCGACTGGGGCGGCGGTTGCTTGATCGTTCGGCGACAACCACTTGATAGCCAGGGTCTGGACGAGTCGGTTTAGCCCGGACAACAGCAACTGCTGCCACATAAGCTCCTCGTAGCTCCGACGTAATTTCGCCAAAGCCTCTCCTCATCCAAGGAAGAGGGCGAGGAGGAACAGTGTCGCCGCCACTGTAACGAGACCGCCAATGTCGGGCGTGGAACGGTTAGACCGAGAAGAGGTCCGGACCGAGGGGTGAGTATGGAAGGGCGGGGACACCTGCTCTTCCCTCGGCTCGGGCGCTTTAACCGGGGACTGCGGCCCAGAAGGCACAGGCAGATCCTCGGTATCCACCAGGGGAACCGGCTAAGGAGGGTTGTCAGCTTCTCCAGTCGACAGCCCGTCTAACGGATCGAGAAAATCTTGACTTGATCGGCAGAGTCTCGGCAGGCTGGCCCTGTGGGGGCACCGTGCCAGCGGCCTCAGCCGCAACCTCGACCAAAGTCGACAGTCGGCTGTCCGGGGAAGGGGAACTCTCCGCTCCTAGCGCCCGGCGGTGGGACACCTTCGACTCCTTCTTCTTGGGCCGAGAAGAATGTCCCAATGGCCCCTCTCCTTCATGGAAAGGGACTGACAAAGCTCTTGAGCGAAGCCATCTCACGAGGAACTCAGAGAGAGGCGGGATAAATGCCGCGGCGAGGAGGAGGAAGATGCGGCCTGGGCCGCCTCCTCTCAGGCGATCATCTGCTCGAGCTGCTCAGCGAGACAGCCACCCGGACACCGCCACGAGCCTCTTTTGATTTTACCGGCGGAAGCGTTTCTCGGGGTGCCCAAGCTTCAATCGGGCAGCGCGATCATCCAGGACGTTGGCCGAGAAAGAGCGGCACAACTCGCAGTCCTGCGGGTCGTGATCTAGGCCTAGGAAGTAGACGCACGTGGAGTGCGGATCCGTCCTGGACATTTTCTGCCTGCAAGGGCACCTCCGAAAGCCGGGAATAAATTTGTCCATCCGCCGCAGGAAGATGAAGACCGAAGTTTAAAAACTTCAAAACCAATTTCGGACGAACCGAAGTTAGGATCCAGTCTAAGCATGGGCGCTAAGGAGGAACCTGAGCTTCCAAGCGGTAAGGAAGATCTGGCGTCATGGGGCGGACCGAGGTTTACCACCGGGTGGGTGGGAGGACCAACTTGAAGACATTCGGCAAGATTTAAAGCGGCAAGAACCTGCCAGAAAGTGTGGATGAACAAAATATCCATGTCCTAGAATGTGAATTTGAAGAAAGACCTGGACAGCCCCAGCAGTTGTGTGAACCATACCTCAGAGGCAGAGTTACTAGCACGGAATGCTAGAGGTCCTAGATTCAATTCCTAGTGGTTCACCTTTCCCTTCTTTATTGTAATTCATAACCTGGAAGAATGAGATCAGGGTGGTACTCCTCTTGATGTGACCTCTTCCAAATCCAGGTCGGACATCGGAGGTACTGAGCTTACAGGGGCTTCCCTGCGGTCGGCGAGGAAGTGTAACGCTTGAGACTGCAGCTCACGATGCCGGGCGAAGCGGGCTTGTATGCACCTAATTGGTGAACAAACACTGAAGTAAATTTGGTGAAAATTTCATTCAGGTCGAAGCTCGCCGACGGTACAGGGATCGACGACCGCCTGAGGGCCCTGCAAACTCAAGAGCCTGTAGCCCTGGAAGGAGAGGCATATCTCAATGGGAGCCGTCAATGATGAGCCTGTCGGCGGAGAAGCAGGCGACCCAGGGCTGACAGCCGGCCATCCTAAGCATCGGGCGGATGCACTGTCAGTATGGGTCTGGAGAGCACAGAGACCTGGACAGCGACTTTGTGCGTCCATGCAGCGCAGCAGGCGATGAACCCCTGGATGAAGGAGAGGGTGGTCGAGGGAACAAGACTGCCACCAGGGGAAGGTCCCGATCTCGGTCTTTCTTATGACTTTCCCAGAAGGCGTTTCTTACGCCTAGAGGCATGGGGCTCGACAACCCTGCCAGCGATGGAGAGGCAGGGACTCGGAAGACCCCTGCCCAGGACTGGCTGCTTGCTGTTCTATCAAGAAATTTTTTAAGCCTTTTTGTGTCACCTGAGGTTGTTTGATTAAACTTCTGGCAAAGCTCACAGTCAAGCAACTTCATGGTCAGGTCCAAGACAGGAGACACAGAGAGAATGTTCGTCTGTGAAGGCAATCTTCTTTCCATAGTGGCAGCGACGGAAAAGAGAGGATGACGGATTAACTCTCGACATAAACAAAATAAATAAATCTCATAAAAAGGAGATTCTAAAAGTAATAGGCAAGAAAAAAGCCGTAGGCAAAATGGCACAAAACTGCGTCGGAGCTTCTGCAGAGACCCATGTGAATAAGTTGATGGCGGGAAAGAACTGAGGAGAGAGCGGGGCCGTTCACACCTTTACAGGGTTGATGACGTCGGACTTACATTGCCCCAGTTGTACTGCTGAAAATCTTCCATGTGGATCCTGCTTCAATGACGCTGAAGTTCCTACGGTGTGACCTGATGACGAGATACCCCCGAAGAAGATTTGTAGGTACTGCCTGTGATGGGGCAATCCATGATATGCAGATACACATCTTGTATGTCTGGGGAGCATAGCCAATTGTCTACTTGAGCAGAGGCAGAAGGCCATGCAGAGTTACCATCTCAAACTTTCTGTACTAAATGTAAAGAAACACAGCTGCCTACAATACAGGTAGGCTCTGTGCTCAACAAAATCTTCTACTCAAGGTAACACCAGGTGCTATCTGCCAACTGCTACTGTACTACAATAAATCATTAAAACCCATGCCACGCTACATTAAGGGTGGCCGGGTGTCTCGGGGGAAGCATGTCATGCTTCCAAGCCAGCAACCCAGGTTTGGGACCAGACTCAGGAGCCAAAATCAGGTGTGGAACAGTCAGGAGAGTGCTGAGAGCCAGTCAGGAAGGGAGATGTCCGCACTCAGTTAGCACAGCAACTACTCATGGTGGGCCAAAGAGACTGCTCCTTCGCAAAGAGGGCTGTGCATGCATATGTGGCCCTGCACCTGCACTGTACAAGGCCAGAGGCTAGGACTAACGCAAGGGGTGGAGGCGTGTGGTGAGAAAACTGAGGGAGAAAAAACCTGGTCATTGTCTCCATAATGGCCAGAGCACTCAGGCCCCACCATTGGGGGAAAGAGAGGTTAGCAGCAGATAAAGCTGAGTGGGTGGTTAGATGCCGGAGAAATAGCCCACAAAGCTGGGTGGGTGGTTGGATGCCTGGAGAAATAGTCCACCAAGCAGGAGAAAAAACCTTGATAGGAAAAAATAAGAGTTGCTCTTAATGAAATTAGAGTGCATAACTGATCTCCACAGAGCCTTAGCTGACCCTGTTTTAATTTAGCCTGTGACTGGAAACACTACCAAATTAACTTTCTGTCTGTAACAGTCACTTCCCTTCAAAAGTGCAGTGTAAATAGCAAAAACTGACCATCAATCACTATAGAACAACCAGTGAGTTCTCATCTCCGAGTGAAGTGGCCCTGCTCTTACAGACACTTGCCCAAAGATAGGCCTCCCTGGATTCTGACTGAACAGGCAAGCTGGTCTCAACTTTGAAACCCACATTCATTCATGAAAAACAAAAGAAAAGAATTTGGGCTTATAAAGCACTTTTCTATTAACTAATTTTGCTGCAGTTTTCAGTGTACAGGGAGATTCAAACAGCACAGAGACCAATTAGAAACAGAAACATATTATCAAGAGGTTATGTACAAGGAGTTTAAGTGACATGGCTCAGTCACACAGTGAGTAAGTGATACAAACTTGGGTTTCCAGGTTCAGGGTTGTGCCCCCAACCACTAGGACAAACTCCCTGTGTTGGTGAAGAACATCAGACCAAATTCGTACTTGGTCCGTGAATATAAATTTTGGTGTAAACAGTTACGTGGCGTGATCACGTTCAGGCAGACCACCACGTAATGTGACAGCCATAAGCGGAATACTGGTCAGTGTAACTTACAAAATAACAGGCAGAAATGTTTATGTAAAACAGTCTGTATATTTGTAATGGAGTTGTAGTCTCTACCCCCACCTGTGTCAATTTTTAAGGGCGCATAAATAGGTCATTGTGATACACCCTCCAAAAAACACAGCACCGTAGGTCTGGGGATTACCTTCATAATGTTGGGTTCCATAGTCCTCCAAAAGTGTTTTAATCCATAGTCGCTAATCATAAAGGTTGCGGCTAAATAAAGCCCCAGCTCCTGCTTAAATTTAGCACCGCAGTAGCTCCCTAAAATGATGGCTACATCCCTACGTGATGACATCATTTGAGCAACAGTGCTCAGAACCGATAATGCAGACTGAATGGGAGCTGAAGAATAAACTATGAAATTGCCTTAAAGCACTTCCCCTACAAATCCTTTACCTGTAAAAGTATGACCACCGATTTCACCTTGCACAGGTAAAGGATCTGAGGCTTATAGATGTAGATAATTTCATAGTTTATTCTTCAACCTACATATCATTTCGAGCTGTGACTCAGAATAATGTCATCACGTGAGGATGTATCTACCATTTTAGGGAACTACTGCAGCGCTAAGTTTAAACAGGAGCCGGGGCATTGTTTACAGTTCACCGTGACCATTATGGATTAAAAGACTTTGGGAGGACTATGGAGACTGGCGATATGTGGGCAACGACCCTACGATGCTGGGTGCACAAGCGTCACGGGACCTATTATGATCCTTTAACATGGGGGGTGTGGGGAGGGGGCAAAGCACCCCCAACTCAAATAAACAATAATATAAACAGTTGTTTAGTACAATGCATGACCATGTTTGTCACTCTGTTAGAGTTAGTGGGCTCTGCCTCCCACATCCCCCCATGTCTTTTTTAAAATGGAGGGTGAAGCCTCCCAATTCAAACAAACTAAGAACGCTATCAGCAGAGCATTCCATTCAAAGAGCACGAATCACCTCTACGACATTACGTCATAACATCCACCTAACTGTACACATCTGTCATAGCATCTCACTACGGAGCTGGCGATGGTCGATGTTCTCCACAAACGCCCCCCAAACAAAATAAAGAGTACTGTTCTACTTCTCAAACAGCATTCAGGATTTCCTAAAAAAGACACAGCTGGGAGAAAGAAGACAATTATAGAAGCACAGGGAAGGAGGAGTAGTTTCATACCCAAAGACCCGAGATGAAATTCTTTCATGATGACTTCATTTTGAAAATACGGGTTTTCACTGAAGTAAAACTTTATCCTGTATCCAGGTTTGTTCTTCAAATCCTCAACCTGCAAGATCAAAACCATTCTGTAAGGCTGACGCATCTTTAATAACAGGTACAAATACCTCAAGTACTTATCTACGAACTCTACTACACATTTGCAATGTACTGCGAAATGCATCTCTTATTGTGTAAGAGTGGCAGTTGGTTCAGTTAGGGTGAGAGGACAGCGAAGTGAAGCGGAGTGCCTGCCAGCCCAAACTGTGCAAGATGATGATCTTTGTACAATAAGAGACACATCCTAATGCTATATATACTCATGTTAACTAGTGATTCACAGTAAATTTTATATTGCATCTTATTTTAAAAAGTGACAGTAACACTCCTCCGCTGCCTTTGAACTGGACTTCTCCACTCTGACATACCTCAACAAGGAAATTCCTACAGGAGAGAGATGAGCATTGACTGGTTGAAATCACAAAGTGATTCATAATTAAGCAATAAGGCATGAAAGGGTATTTGTTATTGTGGGATAACGGACACTGCGGAAGTGAGGCATAAAGCAGTGCACAGTGCAGTACACACCCAAGAAGTTGCCGCTGTACCGTTAAGTACACCCTGAAATGCCTTATAGTGGTTATAAAATCGTTCCTCTGATTATACTTACCCCATTCCATAAGGAAATACGCTGAGGTGGGTGCAGTATAGGAGAATGGGGCGAACTTTGTGGCCGAACACTCCAAGGCACACCTCGATGCCCATCACGGGTTGCAGGGTGAGGGTGGGGTGGAATGGCGAGAGCATTACAGCTGATGATCCCAAGTCACACCCCTGATGCCTGTCAGTTTCTACAGAGTGGGGTGTAACAGCTGAAAACCCTAACGTGTTGGTATTTTCCTCCAAATGATCAACATGAGCTTTTGACCCCACCTCATGAAGGCGGCGTATCAGTTTGTTAGCTGAAAGGTGACTTTGCACAGCGACTGCGCCATTTGGCATCACAGGTACATAAACATATTTTGGAAACGATGTGAAAATGACAACTGTATTGTTCATGATGAGGTGTAAAAATGGCAACGTTGAAAATCTGGAGCAAAAATATAAAAATTGGTGAAGTCATGAGCATGCATAGAAACTCGCAATGCACTTCTGTAACCAATTTGGTTTTTTTGTTTTTGGTTTTAAACCACATTTTCAACATAGGCATTTTGGAACCTCCCTCATGAACAGTGGCACTGTGATTTTGTTAATCTGTCCCAAAATTTGATCTTCACAGCATTCATGCCATTGTACGTCAGAGTTGCAAAAACACATTTCGGGCAGGATGTGAAAATGGCAGCTGTACTGTTCATAGAAGGTGCAAAAAAATGCTAAGTGTTGAAAATCTGGCATGAAAATATTCCAAATTTGCTGAAGTTACAAGGGTGCGTGGAAACTGAGCAACGCATACTGTAACAGTCATTTATGGACTTTCATCACCAAATTTTCAACATAGGCATTTTAGGACCTCTGCTCATCAACAGTGTCACTGTCATTTTGTTAATCTGTCCCTAAAATTGATTTCCCACAGCGACCATGCTATTCTCGCGGAAGTGCAAAACACATATCAGCCAGGATATGTAAAGTGACAACTGTACTGTTCACAAGGAGGTGTTGAAAATGGCAATGTTGAAAATCTGGAGTGAAATATTACAAAGTCACACAGTTACGGTGCATGAAACTACGCAACACCACGCTCGTAAACAGTCATTTCTGGATTTTTTTCTTTACCAATTTGCAACATAGGCTTTTGAGAGCCCACTTCATGAACAGTGGCACTGTCGTTCGTTAATCAGTCCCAAAAGGTGATTCCGCACAGTGACCGTGAAATCACCTTTTGGGACCGAATAATGCCATGACAGTGACTGAATTCATGAGGAGGGGTCCCAATAACCCCATGTTGAAAATCTGGTGCCAAAATTCCCAAAAATAGCAGAGATATGCTCCAAAGTTGAAAAAAAAAAACCTATTTATGCCATTATGCAGCTTACCGTCATTTCTTCAATTCGCGGTCGGCTTTGAAGAGTGCAGGCGTGTTCGGTGCCACCGAAGACCGTCGCGCCAGGTTTTGGAAGTAAAGTATGGGGTGAGGGAGGGAGCAGGACAGACTACGAGATTGTTTTCTGTTTTACAGGTTAAAAAAAAAAAAAAAAAACACATTGCAGGACTTTTTTTTTTTTTTTTTTTAAACAAAGATATTGGCACGATGAGGTGGGCTCCCAGCGTGCCCTTGAATGCTGTGGGGCTGTAGAAGACAGAGCATTGGGCACCCCAGTCGGCACACAACAAATGGGGGCAGACATTATGCCGACAGAGTGGGCTCCTCCATCGGCAAATTAAACTGGGAAGGGGGACTGTAGCCGACCGGAC
This sequence comes from Neoceratodus forsteri, assembly GCA_016271365.2. NCBI lineage: Eukaryota > Metazoa > Chordata > Ceratodontiformes > Ceratodontidae > Neoceratodus > Neoceratodus forsteri. The sequence continues at coordinate 414,021,229 of CM028138.1, forward strand.
TGGGCCCCCATCAGCAGAAAGACTGTTGTTGGGGGTGCATGATGCCAAGGGGACTGGGCACTCCCACGGCCTGGGAGGGGCATTATGCCGATGGGGAGTGGGCTCCCCATCGGCAAATGAAGTGGGTCGGGGCATGCGACAGGGGCATTTGGCACCCCTGAAGTCGGGCGGCGGCAATCAGTGCCACCATGTTTAGGAACAAATTCAGTAACAGCACGTTGGGAGGCGTGTTACTGTGTCTATGCATGAGAAGCTTGCCTCTCATTGCAGTGGCACTTCTGTTTGACCTGGTGGCCAGTTTACGTATGCCTGGTGTCAGCGTCTGCATGCTGGCTTATTGGGGAATGAGGGACGCACCTACTGATGCATGCCCTGCATTCTCCCACAATGACCGCACCTCCAAATCTGTTACTACTGCAATATGTTGACTGGCGCGCAAGCGTGAGCCAACATAAAAACTACGAGGTTCTGAAAGTTAATCAGGTATGTCTGACCTGTGATGTTATACTGGAATAATGTGTAATCACATCTGACCAATCAGAGGTTTTGCTTTTTCTTACTAGTTACGCACAAATTCAGGCACTCACCACCTTCACGGAAGGACACCACATAACAACAACATTTGCAATTATAACAAACTCTGTCCAGAGCCGATAGGGCTTCATGAGAGGAATGTGGGTCATCCTTAGGATACGAGGAGGCTCATAAAGTTACAACTGGCAATAAAGGTAATAAAAAGTACCTGGTATTAACTACCCACAAGGCATATTTTCAACAGATGGTTAGTAGATAAAAGTATTAAAAAAAACTTTACATATAAACCACAATAACAGTAAATATAAATGTATATCGAAGTCCATTGTACGCGTTGGGGTGAAGCACTGAGGATATAAAATGTTTAGGTGTTCATCCATATATATTCCTTCTCTTGAGAGACATTTTATCTTACACTGTGGATCCAGTGAACTCTGCGATACAAAATACAAATGTCAGGCATGTATTCTAAAAACAATAAAAAGCAGGACATTATTATATCAGATGCTCATTTAGTCAATCATATAATGGCAGCCGTAGAAAAGTGTCTCAGTACTGAGGTATACCTAGGTATACTGAGGCAGAATGAGGCAAAATCACATTACAGTCAATGCAAATTGCAACTTGAGTGCCTCAGTGGTACCTCGATGCAGGCAACTTTTAGATAACTACCACTATAATACAATAAAAAAAAACACTTCTGTTGCAAAGTATGCCTGCCATCTTTATATACAGGAAATAAGATTGTCTATAGAAATCATTCACACCTGGGCTACAGCGAGCCCCCAAGGTACAGATCCATTATGGCTGAGCATCTGATATAATAATGCCCTACTTTTTATCTAATATTTTAGAATAGATTCCTGATATTTGGAATCATTGTACTGAAGTGTTCATTGGTTCCACTGTCCTAAAGAAAATATCTCTCAAGAAGTGATATATAAATGAATACCTGTCAATTTTATATCCTCATTGCTTCTCCCAACATCCACAAAATGGATTTCTATCGGTTTATATTTCCCAATACAGCAGTTTATACATAAAGCTTTTTATAACTACATGTACTAACCAACTGTGAAAATATGCCTTTTGGGTAGCTGAAACCACGTGTGATATACTTTTCATTGCCTTAATTGCCGGTTGTAATTTTATAAGTGCCTCCTCGTATCCTGAGGATGCATCATATTCATTGTTTCAAATTTTTTATTTGTACACATCACTGGTGGTGGATAATATAATCACCGGTTACAATAGTGCTACAAATACAGCATAAGGAAAAAAACAGCAATGTCCGAAAGGCATACCACAGACAGAGACACGGATTAAGCAGTGCTGTGCAGAAAGCGCTACCCAGGTCGCTGTCCATAGTACTAGGAAGAAGACAAGGGCTGGGAAATCGAAAATGGTGGATGAGCTGCTCCCGTGGCAGAGACGACCGAGATATGGAGCTGCTTGCCCACAATGGTGGTGGAGATCAGGGATCTAATCCTGGCAGTCAAAATTTTGTCTTTCTCCCGTAATCCAACTCTAATTCAGAGTTGATTATTTTAGTAAAGGGGAGGTGAGGGGGCAGAGTCCCCACTAAAATAAATGTTTGGACTGGCAGCAGTCGTCAGTGTGCTTTGTGACCACTACCAGTGGCATTGCCTTTACCTGCCGCATTTGTTCATGCCACTGTTTTGCATAGTGCTGTATCGAAGGTGCTGTTACTGACAGTGCTATTCAGACCTAGTGACATATAATATAAGGGCATCTCTGCATTAAGTTACTAACTCTGATGAAACTCTGCTTCTGGAGTGAAGTTAGCTGTTTTTGCACCAATATGGCATAGCACTGCTTCCTGATATTCACGCACTGTTTTTAGTATTCATCCTATGAATTCCCATATGCTTTTCTATTAACATACTAAAAAGCCAGCAGAATAGGCCAAATGGTCTGTCTTGTCCTTTCCCAGCCAAAACCTGGTGGCTGCTCGCTTTACCACCCCAGCCCCAAGAGGTACTTCTTTAGTTTCAGTTTCCCCTTGTACCTGTCCCACCCCTTCTTGAATCCCTCCACTGTGCCCTCCTCCACCAGCCTCCCAGGCAGCGCATTCCATGGCTCCACCACCCTCTCAGTGAAAAAATGCTTCCTACACTCCCCTGTAGTTTCCCCCCTCCAGCTTCCACTCATGGCCCCTGGTTGTTCCCTCTTCTTTAGCCTAAAAAGCTCCTTGGTTCCACTCCTGGTTATTCCTTTTACATACTTGAAAACCTCTATCATATCTCCCCTGTCCCTCCCTCCTCCAGTGAGTAGAGCCCAAGCTCTTCCAGTCTCTCCTGATAAGGCTTCCCCTCCATTCCCTGAATCATCCTGGTTGTTCTCCTCTGGACCCTCTCCAGCAGCGCTATGTCCTTCTTCAGATGAGGTCTCCAGAACTGTACACAGTATTCGAGCTGCGGCCTGACCAAGGCATTATTCAGAGGAGGATCACCTCCCTCCTTCTGGGCGTAATTCCCCTAGCTATGCAGCCCAGTATCCTGTTTGCTTTGGCTGCAGTTCTTCTACAATTTTCAAAGTTATTCATTTTGACGTAGACTGCCACCCCCAAATCCCTTTCTCCCAATGGGGTTTGCAGTGTGACACCCCCCCCCCAGGTGTATTCATGGCCCGTGTTTTGTAACCCCAAAATGTAGCACCTTACATTTCCCGACATTACATTTCAGTCCCCACCTCCTTGACCACCCCTCCAGGGTATCCAGATCCCCCTGGACTGCCTCCCTCGCTTCTTCACAATCCACCAGTGCTCCCAGTTTTGAATCGTCCGCAAAGACAACCTATTCCTAACCCCCCTCCATATATCCGAGACATAGGCATTGAACAAGAGTGGCCTCGATAGCGAACCCTGAGGGACCCCACTGATTACCTTCCTGGGAGAGGAAAGTATCCCACCCACCATTACCCTCTTAAGCGGGTTAAAGTTTTATTGCTGACTATGGAATAACACTGCTTTTTATTCGATGAACAAGTGGCAAGTACACAAATGTGCAAAAGTACAATGAATAACAGGGAGCGATGCTACAATAGATTAACGAAGAAAACAACTAATGTTTCTTTCTGAAACATCACTGTAGAGTGGGCTCCCATTGTCTACTTACTTTTCCATTGACTGCTGGGCGGGGGGCACCTAGTGTTAGAATGGAGGGTTGGCAGCACTAGGGTTTCACTGTCCTTGTTTGCTTACTTTTTCATTTACTGTCTGACTCTAGGTTTAGGGACTTGGTGTCAGAATTGGGGAAGTCTGGTGGCAACAGGGTTGAGCAGCAAGTGGCTATTTGTTTTCATTTTAGTTTACCACCCTACCCCATAATTGGGCACCCAGTGTTGAGGGCAGCAAGTGGCACCGTGGCTTGGCTCCTGGTGACTGCCTAGTTGCCTGAATCTGGAGTCACCAAGCCTACTATGCCCACCAAACCAAAACAGCATTGCCACTGCTTGCAAGCTGCAGCACAGATGCCCCCAAAAAAAACAACCCAGCAGTGTAGCCAGCCTTAAGAGCTGTCCTGTGCTGTGCTTGTTTCATAAAATACCAGAGCACAGTCTGGTCAGTAATGGGTGAGAGCAGCACCAGCTAGCCACCCTGCCCAGCCAGTAGCTGCAGCACAGAGTCAGACCCTCAAGTAAAAGCCCTGCCTGCAGCAAAAACAGCCAAGAAAGAAACTGCCTGCAGAACCAGGTGACAGGGTTCTGACTGCTTGTGCCTTTTCGTTAAGGTAAGTGGATGGGTTTATTTGAAAATGTCTCAGTACTGTGGGAGAGACTCAAAAGAGAATGCATGGCCCTCAAACTCCTGGCCTGCCACTACGGTGGCCAATCCATCGAGGACTATTTTGGTAGGTGGATACCTGCTATAAAGGTTGGAATGGCCATTTCTTCTTGTTCGGGTGATGGGAAGGCTTTACTTCTCCTGCCCGGGGAGAATAGCTTTGCTTTCCTGGTGGGGGCCTGATTCTCCTTGCTTGAGGGGGCGGAGGTGAGGATGGCCCTGCTTGTTTGGGTGTGGGAAAGGTATCTCCCAGTTTCTCCTGGCTTGGGGTGGCCCTATCTTCTGGGTCATATGTGCCTTCTCCTACTAGAGAAAGCAGGAGGCAGGGCCATTCCCCTTTCCTGAGCCAGGATAAGTAGAGCCATCCATTACAAGCCAAGAGAAGCCGTGCCATCCATACCTCCACCCCCAAGACAGGATAAGCAGGGCCATCCCCTGTATAAAAATAAAATGGAATTTGCATTTTTATTTTTAGAAACATAACATTCATCATTAGTTCAAATACTCCAAGAAGCAAGCATGAATATGCACATATGCTTTCCATTCTAGTTTCAATAGGTGCCCTGGCTTCCAACTGTAGTGCCTAGCCAGTGTCCTGGTAACCAACGGAAGCAGGAGCTGCCACTGTTGCTAGATTTACATGCTGTGAAACTTGATCAAATAGAAATAAAAAAATGTAAATTTGGAGGTGGACATTGGACAGAAAAATTAAATGAAACAGGCGAGGAATTTGCAAAAAACTCTGCAAAAACACAATGTCTTTATGGTACTAAAGAAGAAAATAAAATGTCAACGTTTATGTATAAGAAAGCACTCAAGAAGGCTGAAGATTAATGCCCAGCATAATCAAAGGTTAAGACTCAAATGTACTGCAAGGAAATCTGAGAACGAGGGAGTTGAAACCAATAAAATGCCAGAAAAGGCACACAGCTTCATTAACTAATTATTATAAATACAGGGTTTTATTTAACTCTAAAAATTGATTAGCGTTTTGCTCATAAAAGTGCTAAAACCATGTGAAAATGCACAGCACTTCCTTCACTGTGTTTAACAAACATAACACTTCTAGAAAATCTATATAACACGTTCTGTACAGTTAGTATTGTCCCAAGAAAAAAAAACTGCTAATCAATTATTTAAAACCCTGAAATATCTTAGTTTTAAAGACACATTTTGCAGAAATCAACACATATACTACAGACTCAGGTAAATATGCTAGAGCGCGGAAAAGAAGTGCCACTGAAAAGAAATAATATTTTCATTGTTTATGGAAGTTAGCTGTTCAATAGGTATTTATCTTACATGCCCCTGAAATGATAGAGCCATTACTACTTCAAGCTCTTTAAGAGGCACAATTATTTAAGGGGCTCTAGAAACAGTGCTATAGTGTATAGTAGGGGGCTACTGTGTACAGAAATCGGAGCATTTCAAAATGTTGTTGTGCCACAGTTCAAAAGTTCATGGAACATGATTGTACCACACTGTGGTACAACAACATTTTGAAATGCTCTAGAGGGCCACGCGCTGCTCTGTGGCTCTACCGAACAGCTTAGCAGTATCCTGGGCTATAGCACAGTGTGAAACAGAATGGCGGCAGCCTTTTTTATAAAAGTAAATGATGATGAGCGTAAGCGCTTCATTGATAAGCAGGCAAATAAGCGTACAACCCAAAAAACAATAAATGACATCCGAACAGTAACATCCTACCTGAATGATGTCGAGGAGTGTCGGCCCATGTACAAAATACCGGTAGCAGAGCTTGATGTGTTACTGGCTGATTTTATTTTTAAAATTAAGTGCATAGATGGTTCTGAGTATGAGCCAACTACACTACGTGGTCTTCTTGGTAGAGTTGACAGATACCTAAGCAAATATGACTATGGGCACCACATATTCCATGGTAATTCAACAGATTTTAAAGAAACCCTCCAAACCCTGTCTGCCAAACAACGTTATTTAAAAAAGTTACACAAAGATAATAAGCCAAACAAAGCCGATCCCCTGACTGAGGAGGACATTGAGCAGCTGTACGCATTTGGGTCACTGGGTCTACACAATCCAACAGCACTCCTCAACATGCTTTTCTTCAGTATTGGACTCTATTTTGCCCTCTGTACCAGTGAGCATTACAGCTTGAAATGGGATGACAAAGTTGTGTGAGGACATCTCTGGGAACAAGTACCCCGAGTACTCCAAGCGTCAAACCAAAACAAGATCGGGGGGAAAACCCCTGTGATGTACGTCCTGTTAAACCTCGGATGTACCAGAACAAACAAGACACCAGTCGTGACCCAGTAACTGCCTATCTAAAATATGCCTCACAAAGACCCCCAAAAATGCAAAGCCCAGAGAGTCCATTCCTACCTGGCACCCAACACCAACCATGTAGCAGGCAAGCCTGATTCACTGTGGTTCAGAAATATGACAGTGGGCAAAAACAAGCTATGTGGCCTAATGAAACAGATTAAAATTCTAGCTGGTCTACCTGACACAAAAAAAAAAAAATCACAAACCATTCTACAAGAAAGACCTCTATTCAAAGGCTAATCGATTGTAATGTCCCCAACAGACATTGCCCAAATCTCTGGTCATTGGAACCTACAGTCTATCAATAATTATTCTGTCTTGTCTGAAGAAAAGCAGAGGAGAAATTCAATATTTTTCCAAGCATCTCCAGCAGCTCCCAAACCACCTCAGTATAATCAGAGACCAGGTTCAGAAAACAGTACGGTTCAGCCTCAAGCCACAAATGAGCCATCAACAAGTTGAGTAAACGCTAAACTTCAAGGAGCTCTCAGAAACCTCACCTTATTTGGTCCGAACTGTGTGTTTCAGCAGGGTGTCCACATCAACTTCTTTCCAGAGAATCAAACTCAACCCCAGAAGAAACGGATACGCCGCATCAGCTCATCATCCGACTTGGATCAAGGTAAATATGGCATCACAATCTCTAATTAGTATGTAGCCAAGTGTGAGGCGAGGAGGAGCAAAGGTCAGAGGGCAAATAGCTTCCGGCACACCCTTAACAGACATTTTTTTTCTCCTCAGGATTTCCAGGGCAGTGAATCACAAAGGCCGTATTAAAAGAAGCAGGCTTCCCAGCATAGCAGCGTCTCAAACAGTTTTATTATACTCAGCTGTACCTCTAGGGCTGGATATTCAAACTGCGCCATTCAAAGGTGCAAGCCCTTGCGCTGCGCAAAATAGTTGCGCTGGGGTGTGTCCGGGGCGATATCCAAAGGAGTTGCGCTATTGAGCAACTCCTTTGAATATCACCCCCCCAGCCACAGTCACTGTGCATGGCGCAGTGGAACTTGCGCCACCGCAAGTTGATAGAGTGGAGCATTCAACTTGCAGTGGCGCAAGTACCATTGTGCCATGTGCAAAATCCCGATATTCAAAAGATGACATGCAAATGGAGCTATAATTCATGCAAGCGCTGGGGGCCATCTGCATCTGATTATGGCCCCATTTGCATGCCATTAGCATGTAGGTGCGCCGATCCCCAAGGACTTGCGCCTGGCGCCCTGCCAGGCAGCAGCCGTCGGGGACCGACGCCCCCTGCAGCCCAATCGCGGGGAATCAGTGTACAATCCCCACCACCACCCCCCAGTGGCCCGATCGCGGGCATAGTGCCTCCCCTACCAGCCCGATCGCGGGCAGCAACGCGGCTCCCCAAAGCGTATCCCTGGTGGCAGTAGACCAAATGCCCGATCGCGGGCAGTAAGTTTAATAAACCCCCTTCCGCAGTCATCCCTGGTGGTCCAGTGGACCGAAATGCCCGATCGGCAGTAAGTTTAATAAAACCCCTCTCCTCCGCAGTCATCCCTGGTGGTCCAGTGGATCGAAATGCCCGATCGCGGGCAGTACGTTTAATAAACCCCGAACATAGCCCTGGTGGCTAAGTCCCCCCCACCCTACCCACGGTTCTCACCTCACCCGCCTCCCCGGCAGTATCTCACTTCAAGCTGATTGCCCGGTGGTTGCATGCCTATGCTGGTGCAGGCGCGAAGAGCCATCGGGCGCAGCTCATACCGCATATGAGCAGTCCAGACGGAATCAAAATGGACGTCATGTACGTAGGCTGCACGCCCATTGGCTCTGTCGCACCAATGGGCGGCATTCTACCGGGCAGCCGGGGTCGGTGGGCGTGGGCGGGTGGTGGGATGCTGCCGTGGCGCAGGGGAAGCAGGGTGGGGGGTCATGGGTGGGTGGGATGGGGACGCCAGCCACCAGGGCTATGTTCGGGGTGTTAAACTTACTGCCCGCGATCAGGCATTTCGTCCACTGGACCACCAGGGATGCGCTGGGGGCGCCATTGCCGCCCACGATCGGGCTGGTGAGGGGAGTACACATGCCCGCGATCGGGCCAGTGGGGTTGGTGTGATTTACAATCGGCTGCCCGCATCGGGCTGCGGGGGAAGGACAGGGAGGGTTAGGCCAGCCAGGTGGCAGCTGCTGTGTTGGCGCCTGCAAGGCAGCAGCTCACCTGTGGGTGACCCTAGATTTAAGCCTTTTTGGCTCAAAGTTGTGCAGGTGCAGGTTGGGGTTGCGCTGCAACATCTCTGACAGCCCGGTTGAATATCGGGCTGTGCAGTTTATGCATGGTACCTCCCACCAGTTCAGCATGCATTCATTTGCACTGCGCTGTTGCTCAGCCTGTTTTCAGTGGCGAAACTGCCTCCTGCTGAATATCGCAGAATGGAGCAAGTTCGGACTTGTGCAGGCGCAACCCTATCGCGCATGGCGCAACCCTTTTGAATATCCGGCCCCTAGTGTTTACAAAAAGCGAGGTAGAACATGCTATCTCGAACCTCCCAAATAACAAAGCACCTGGACCTGACTTGACCCCTGGGGAAATTTATAAGGCACATTTAAACTACTGGGTAATCATTTTCACAAACTTTTTTAATATATGTTTAAAGGAAAGATTTATACCACTTTCATGGACAAAATCTATAATTGTACCAATTCGTAAAACAGGACATTTGTAATCACCAGCTAATTATCGTCCAATTAGTCTTATTGATATCAGTGGGAAAATCTTTTCCAAAATTTTATTACAAAAATTACAAAACTGGACAATGACAAATTCTCCATTATCTATGTTTCAAGCAGGATTTCGCAAGCATTTTGCAACTACAGATAATATTTATATTCTATCCCATTTAATAGAAAAATATAGGTCATTTCGCAGAATGAAGCTGTATGTTTTGTCGACTTTACGGCAGCATTTGCTTCGGTGACTAGAAACAAATTATGGGAAATCCTAATAGGGAAAAAATACCTTTGAATCTTCTGGTCCCAATTCATATGTTATACTCGCATACAGTTACAGCTGTTAGATATGATAACAAAGGCAATCTCACCGACTACTTTAGAACAACCTCAGGAGTCAAACAGGGATGCCTTTTGGCTCCACTTTTGTTTAATTTGTATATTGATTCTCTCATGACTTACAGTGAGGTATCCAGTTTAGATTCTCCTAAAATTGGGACTTACCCAATTCACAGTCTCGCGAACGCAGATTACTTCATTATTTTTGTTTTATCTACACAGGGACTGCAAAATAAAATAACCCAACTTAACACTAAATGCAAACAATTGGATCTAACAATAAATATGAAAAAAACTAAGTTCATGATTTTTGCTCCAAAGCAGGGTCAAGGAAAGAAATTAAGATTCTAACTAAATAAAGCACAGATTGAAGGTGTAACTTCTTATATATACCTAGGTGTTAAGTTTTCTGTGAATGGAGCATGGTCAGAGTTTTGGAGGGATCAAGTGGCAAAGGCTAAACTGATGGCTAAAGCATTACTGCGCTTTAATAGCAAATATGCAGGTCATCTAGTTTCACCGGCATTAATTGCTGGTGAAGCAAAAATTAATCCTATTCTAACATATGGAGCAGAGATTTGGGGTGCAAACCCTCCTCTATGGTTGGAGACTCTCTCTTTTTCTATAAATCATTATTACAGGTCCCTCTATCTGCATCTAATCCTATAGTTAGGGCTGAATTGAAAAACATTACTCACCTTAGTAATTATGTTTCTTCTAGTGGAGTCTTGCTGTATTCTGACAAGTGCAGTTAGCCACAGCCTTTAAACTGCCCTGGAGAACAATGGGTTAACTTTTCTATGCATGGCATAGAATGTTCATCTCAAGCTCGGCTGATGTCTCTGCCTGTTATTCGAACTGCAACCGTCAGATCTTTACGAGCAAAACTCACTAGTTGTTCTGTGTGGAAACTGTAAACATTTTTAACTAGCCAACTGACAGAAAAATAATATTTTGGGTTCTCAATGGAAGACTCAAGTCCGGAAACCCAAACACAAAAAACAATCAAATGAAATAACATCTCACGCCATGAGAACAGAGGGTGTAAAGGGGGCACCCCTAGGGTGTCAACACTGCACCTGCCTACCCACATCCCAAAAAATCTAGGTTCTGAGAGGGGAGGCGGGGAGGTCAGAATACAGCAAGACTCCACTAGAAGAAACATAATTACTAAGGTGAGTAATTTTTTTTTTTTCCAAACAACATGAAGTCTTGCTGTATTCTGACAAGTGCAGACTACCAAGCAGTACCTCCATGGAGGAGGGACAGAACCTACTTTGGGAATAGGCTCTGAAGTACTGCTGTGCCAAACTGAGCATCACCCCTAGCCTGGATATCCAGAGAGTAATGCCTGCTGAAAGTATGGACTGTTTTCCAGGTGGCTGCTTGACAAATTTCTAAAAGAGGGATATCTCATGGCAGCAGCGCTGCACCTCTTATGGAATGAGCCCTCAGGCCTGAGGGTGGAGTTTTACCAGTTTTTCATAGCAGAATTGTATACAAGACACAATCCATCTGGCAATAGATCTCTTGGTGGCAGGTTTGCCCTTCCCAACTTCTCCATAAGTGAGGAACAACTGGAGGAGTCAAACCTGTGACCTTGGTATGCTCTACGTGGTAGCCAAGAGCTCTTTTAACATCAAACCTGTTTACATCCTCTCGGGAGGATTTGGTACCCCAATCTTCAGTCTCAATCTTAAGCCAAGCCTTGAGATTGAGAGATTGAAGATCAGTACCAAATCCTCCCTGAGAGGATGCTTAACAGGTTGTATTTCCTGGGAAGAGACAGGGAAGATGGACTGCTAGGGACAGCAACAAGGGATACCATGGCTGCCTGGCCCAGTCTGGAGCAATCAGAATCACTTTGCAAGGTTGTGACCTTATCTTGACTAACACTTTGAACAGGAGAGGGAGGGGCGTGCAGAAATTTCCCTTCCAGTTCAAATCAGAGCATCTCAGGGAGACTAGCCCAAGACTGGGGGTCTGCAACAAAAGAGAGGAAGTTGGTGATTGTCTGGGGCTGCAAAAAGATCTATCTCTAGAGTGCCCCATCTTGAGAAAATCACCTTCAACACCAGAGGATCCAGGGCCCATTCTGATGGCCCCGAGATATTCTGCTCAGTGCATCTGCTAGGACATTGTCTTTCCCTGGAAGGTGAACTGCTATCAGAGAGGTTTGCAGGGAATAAGCCAGGGACCACAACTTCATTGTTTCTGAGCACAAGGCCATAGACTGAGCGCCTCCTTGCTTGTTGATGTATCACATGGTGGTGGTGTTGTCTGTTCTGACCTGAACCACCTTGTCCTGTAGTGATTTGGAAAAAGCTTGCAGTGCCAGAAATACTGCCCTGAGTTCCAAGAGATTGATGTGTAGAAGAGATTCCTGAGGTGACCACAGTCCCTGGGTGGTGAGGTCCCCAAATGAGCTCCCCAGCCAGCAGGGAAGCATCTGTGGTAACGACCATTGAATGAGACTGAGTGGCAAATGGGACCTTGCCTCAAACTGTCCTGATCCTGCCACCATTGCAGGGCTTGGATCAGGGTTCGAGTCACTGGGATTAGTTTGGTAAGGGAATCCTTTCTTTGGGACCAAAAAGCTCTTAAGTGGAACTAAATGTCCCTCATTTGGAATCTTCTGCCTTGGACCATTGCTGTAGAAGCTGCCATGTGGCCCAAGAGCTGAAGGAAATGCCTTGCTGGTCGAGACACCTGAAGGCTGAATGAAGAGGCCAGTTCCATGAGAGCTCTTGCCCTTTCCAGGGGAAGGAAGGCTCTTGCTTTTACCATATCCAGCTCTGCCCCTATGAAGGTGAGGAGCTGCACTGGTTCGAGAACTGACTTTGGTAGGTTGAGAAGAAATCCTAAAGAAGTGAGCACTTGCTGGGTCACTTGCAGGTGTGACTTAACTTGGTCTGGGGACTGGCCCACTATGACAATCGTCCAAATATGGAAAAATGGAAATCTTTTGTCTTCTTAGGAAGGCAACAACTACTGCCAGGCACTTTGTGAAGACCCTTGGGGCTGAGGTTAGGCCAAAGGGTACTGCTCTGAACTGATAGTGGCCTGAAGGCAACTTGAACCTGAGGTACTTTCTGTTGGAGCACCTGATGGGAAATGTAAAGTAGGCATCTCTGAGGTACAGGGAGGCTAGCCAGTCCCCTGGCCTTAGAGAGGGAACGATAATTCCCAGAGTTATCATCTTGAACTTTGGCTTTAAAAGATGTTTGTTCAGGTATCTTAAGTCCAGGATGGGTCGCCACTCTCCTGTCTTTTTGGGGGTTAGGAAGTACCTGGAGTACGGTCCTTTGCCCCAGTGTAGGGTAGGTACTCTTCTCTATTGCTCTTAGAGCTAGGAGAGAAGAAACCTCTGCCTCTAGGGCAAGAGTCTCTGAGAGATTTGCAGGTGGAAAAGATCTGGCTCTCATCTTGGGAAATTTTCTGAAGCTGAGAACCAGTTCCTGGCTTACTACTTCCAGGACCCACTTGTCTGATGTAACAGACATCCAGTCCTGGACAAAGTAAGCCAGTCTGCCCCCTACCGGGATAGGAGAATCAACCCGAGCAGACCCATCAGGGTGTCTGCTTGGCAGGGGCTTTAGGCTGAGGGGTGGATGCAGCCCTGCTCATCCCCCTTCTGCCTCACCCTCTGAAGAACCCCCTCTGTGAAAAGGAAGAAGAGGCCTGTGCTTGGTAAAAAGGCCTTTGGAAAGGCCTGCCCCTGGACTGCTGCCTTTGAGGAGTTGCCTGCCTTTCCTTGGCCTGAACACTCCTGTAAGTGGTCCTGTATTCGTCCATTGTCTTCATGTAATTCTCTGTCTGCTCCCCAAACAGAGAATTACCCACTACAGGGAAATCCATGGCCTTAGCCTGGGTATCCTGTGAGAAGCTAGTACATCTGAGCCAAGCCATTCTCCGAAGAGCCACAGATGTAGCCATGACTCTTGATGATACATCATTGGAGTCCACAGCAGCATGAAACTGAACTTTTGATGCCTCAATCCCATCTGCAGCCACCTCCTCCAGCTCCTTGGCAAGCTGGTGGGAAGCCTGTTTAGCCAGTGCCAGTACAGTATCCCACTGGACTTCTGGTACCTGGCTGCATAGGCCATATAATTCGCCTGCCTGAGTCCCAAGGAAGATGCCATGTACTGCTTATTTGCCATGGCATCAATCTTCCTGGAGTTCTTGTCTGGGGGGTGTGATGCCAAGGGAATGTTTGCCTTATCACAGGCAGCAGCCTGTACAACCCTAACATGGCTGCACTGCTGATAAAGGAACTCCGTATCTGAGCCTGAAAGAGTATACTTCTTGTCCATTCTTCTGTCCACAGGAGGTATGGAATTGAGAATTGTTTGTGTCTGTTTCCCAAAACATTTGTGGAAGGGAACAGACAGTCTCCTGGACTCTGGGATGTCCATCATCAATACACAGCAGGCTCCTCCTGATCCTCCACTGCCTCCTCCACAGGAAGCTGGAGGGTATCAGCCACCTTCCTGTAAAACATGAAGTGCGAAGGGGACTCAGAAAGCCTAGGAGGAGAAACACCTGAAGGTCTGTCTGGGGAGATGTCCGGGTCAATAGGCACATCCAGACTTTCACCATAATCATCTTCCAACTCTCCTTCCTCATCAAACTCTGGTTCATAAAATTCTTCCAGGGTATAGTCTTGAACCAGGGGAACCGACCGAACCGAGCCCCTGCCAAAAGGTGCCAGATCAGTCGGAACCGTGTGAAGCGATTCCACAATCGAATCGCTTTTGGAAAACATTTCTTGGCGGTTGGAGTATGAGATTCTGGATCCAACAGGTCGATTTGTCTTTCGTTTTCTTTTGTCGGAACCGATTCCTTGGAATGGCTCTCCTTGCTAGAAGAAGTACCCGGTCAGCAGACTTCTCGGCCTCCTTTCCCTCAGTCTACGTAATCGCTTTCCAGGGTAGATTTGGGAAATCTTTACACATTTGCAGTCTGAATTGAGGTGGTCAGATCCCAGACAAACACAGATGGAGTGGGGATAGGCCTTAGCAAAGACCTCCCCATACACACTGCAGTGTTGAAACAGTGGGCCCGGTTGTTTTCTTGGGTTTCTCAGACGCTGGCCACCCTAACCAAACTTACCCTTTTTCGGCAACTGCCAGGCGAAGACTCCCTCGGTTCCTGACCGTGTCACGGAGTCTTGGAAAAAAAAGCGATACTAAAATATATTTTTTTTTTTTTAAGAGGCTAATCACGGACGGTAACCACACACACTAAGTAAAGTACCAAATTTACCTGAATGATCGGTTCAGCCGAACCAATCCACACTTTTACAAGTTCCACACAGAAAATAGAACAAAACCTATTTAGTACTCACGGTACCACAGACAGAGACTTGAACCGACTATGCGGAAACAAAATTTCGGTAGAAACCGACCGAAAACCGACACTTCAACCGACCTTGAACCGAGCAGCAGGAGAAATCTCCGGAGCGACTGTTCAGTGAGGTGGAGTAAAGAATCTGACGGTTGCAGTTTGAATAACAGGCAGAGACATCAACCGAGCTCAAGATGAACATTCTATGTCATGCATAGAAAAGTTAACCCATTGTTCTCCGGGGCAGTTTAAAGGCTGGGGCTAACTGCACTTGTCAGAATACAGCAAGACTTCATGTTGTTTGAAAGGAAGATTACCCACTGCCACTATAACTGAGACGCGTATGGTGGGCTATTGACTGAAAATTATCAGGCTAATAGCTTTCCGCTATTATGTTTGAAAGAAAAATTTGCTTGGCAAAATCAAAATTTTAGATCATCTTGGGTTAAAACTATCCAAGGTATTCTGGAGAAAATAGCTATGTATCATCTTTGGCTAGATTGGGAAAAATTAATTATAATATCTCCCTCATTTAAGGAACTTGCTAAAAAATAAAAATTTGCATTTGCTCAAAGAAAACAAATGGAGGCGCTTCTCAAAGCACAGCGCCAGGCTATATGGTTAGCCCAAAATAAGACTGACGTATTCTTGGAAACCTATCCAATTTTACCCCTTACACCTTTAGATAGGAAAATGATTACATGGGCAAGGATGGGCATTATTTGCTCTAAATACATATTCTTTAACAGAATATCTGCCCCTAACACCTGCCTTGAAACATGTAGGTGTAATAGGGGTTTTGTATAAAATCTTTATCATATCACGATACAATGCCTTCTATATAAAATCCCGCGTTTTAAACTGCTTAACAATTTTTTTTAATAAATATGCAAATGTAAAATATGACCCACTATTTGTGCTTTTACACCCTCATACATTACAAGAGGCTAAGATGACTTCAGGGTTCTTTTATCAAGTGATGAAATATAAAGAAAAACATCTCCCTGCCTCCGAGAAATAAATCTGAAGGCTATTAGCTCAAATGAATTAAAAGAAAAAATTACTCACCTTAGTAATGTTGTTTCTTCTAATGGAGTCTTGCTATATTATGACAGTAGCAGTTTGATCCAGCTCTAGAACTGCTCCGGAGGTGAAATGGTTAATACCATTCCAAAATAGAACTTTGAGCACGAGCTCTAAGAAGCAGCTCTATCTGTGTAATTTCAAACCTGAACTGTCAGATCTTACGAACAAAACTCACTAAGGTCTGTGTGGAAGCTGTAACCTACACTAGCCAAATGGCTACCTAAATACCGACAACCATTGCCGGTCCCAACACCCACGACTCAAGTCAGGGGACCAGAACTACTAATACAATTCTAACAACATGAGAATAAAACAACAGTATAAAAAAAAACACACCCCAACCCCCAAAAGGGGGAGAAACGCTAAAAGGGCACAAAATAGTGCCCACACTAGGTTGCCCGCACCCCACCTAAGTAGAAGTTCTGAGAGGGGCAGGCTGGGGAGGTGTATATAGCAAGACTCCATTAGAAGAAACATTACTAAGGTGAGTGATTTTCTTCAAACAACATGAAGTCTTGCTATATTATGAACAGTAACAGACTACACAGCAGTACCTCCATGGAGGAGGGGCAGAACCTACTTAGGAATAGGCTCTGAAGAACAGCTGTGCCAAACCGAGCATCTCCTGGCCTGGACATCCAGGGAGTAATGCTTGGTGAAAGTGTGTACCTTTCCAAGTAGCAGCCTGGCATATCTCTAATATAGGGATGTCTCTGGCAGCAGCTAGAGACACAGCTGTACCCCTGGTAGAGTGAGCCTTCAAGCCAGAGGGGGGATCTCTGCCCAGTTTCTGATAACAAAATTGGATACAAGAGACAATCCACCTGGCAACTGATCTCTTAGTGGCAGGTTTGCCTTTCCCAACTTCACCATAGTTAAGGAAAAGTTGGAGGGATTCGAACCTGTGACCTTTGGTACGCTCTATATAGTAACTAAGAGCTCTCTTAACATCCAGGCTGTGCAACCTCCTCTCACCAGAAGAGGAGTGATCAGTGAAAAATACTGGAAGGGAGATAGATTGGTTAAGATGGAAATCTGAAACCACCTTAGGTAAAAACTTCCTATTAGTCCTAAGGACTACCTTATCCCTGTGGAAAGAAATAAAGTCAGTTTCTACTGACAAGGCTTGCAACTCACTTATGCGTCTAGCACAGGGGTTCTCAAATGGTGAGGCCAGCCTCCCTGGGGAGGCTCAAGCAAGTCTGAAAAAGTACTGTATTTAAATTTAGAGTTTTATGTATTTTGTGTGAAGATATGAAGCAAACTGAAAGAGGATAATAGTAGGTGAATTGTATGTATTTATTTACTAATAGGTGGCAAGGGAAGGTGAATGAAAGGCTCATTTCAGGTGTACCCAGGGAAGGGTAGGGAGTGAATACATTTCAAAAGGCAACTGTAAAACAATCAAGAAATACACAACAAAACAATAGTGCAAACAAATATGAACAATAAACTAATAATGAGTGGTGGTAATTGATCAATTTGTAGCCTAATGGCAGACCAACCCAAATACAAAGGTTGAGCACAGAAGTGCTAAGAGCAATAGCAGGAAGGAGCAAAAGTAATCCCTAAGAAGTTACTTAGGAGCAGGGAAGGATGGGGAGGCCAGTATGAGGAAGGTTATTTCATATAGAGATGAAACAGAGAAAGCAGTCTGACCCATGACAGTACTGCAACAAGGAGTAACAATGGTTCAAAATTACAATAGCAGAGTATGTAGGTTGGCCTTGGGGGGTGGGGGTTACAATAAGCTGAATAATAATATTTGTTTATTTTTTTTGTTATTCAGATAACACCTTTGATCACAGGTGCTCTTTTTCCAAGGTTCCATGTCATTATAAGACAAAGAACTGAATGTGAGCCAAGTACTCAAAGGGATTTCAATTTATTCATGGTGTACTGCGTAAAGTACAGTATGTTAGTTTTCTTTGGGGAGGCCCAAGATTATTTCAATTTTTGGGGGAGGCTCAAAATCTTTTCCATGGATTTGGGGAGGCTCACTGTGACAAAGTCTGAGAACTATTGGTCTAGCAGAAGTGATAGCCACCAGAAAAACAGTTTTCCAAGTTAGATACTGAAGCTCTGCAGAAAACAGAGGTTCAAAAGGGGGTTGCATTAACTGGGCAATACAAACATTAACGTCCCAGGCAGGGGCCGGTTCCCAAAAGGGTGGATTAGTATGGAGTAATCTCTTAAAAAACTTGGAAAACACAGGGTGAGTGGAAAGAGGGGATGACTTTCCTGCTGAAACAAAAGCAGATACAGCTGCCAAATGGACTCTCAGGGTAGCTGGTCTGAGACCCAAGGAATTAAGATGGACCATGTAATCTAATACAATGGGCAAATCAGCAGATTCTGGGGAAACATTTTTCCCAGCACACCAAATGGAAAACCTTTTCCATTTAGAACTATAAGTAGCCCTAGTGGAAGGCTTTCTGGAAGCCTTTAGGATTTCAAGAACACCCTGAGAGAGGTGTAAATCAGCAAACTCTAACTCCTCAAGAGCCAGGCCTTGAGGTTGAGGGATTGAGGTCCGATACCAAACCTTCCCTGGGCACAAGTTAATAGGTTGTGATTCCTGGGAGGCAAAGGGAAGATGGATTGTCAGTGACAGAAGGAGTGGGTACCAGGGCTACCTGGCCCAATCTGGGGCAATCAGAATAACCCTGCAAGGCTGAGATCTGATTTTGACTAATACTTTGAATAGGAGAGGAAGGGGGAGCATAAAGAAACTTCCCGCCTAATCCAGGAGAAGGGCATCCAGGGGGACTGAGCCCAGCACTGAGGCCTGCAACAAGAACACGAGGAAGTTGGTGATTGTCTGGGGCTGCAAAAAGATCTATCTGAGGGGTGCCCCATCTGGCAAAGACTATCCCCAGCACTTGAGGATCCAGGGACCATTCGTGATGGCCCTGGGAAATCCGGCTGAGAGCATCTGCTAGGACGTTGTCCTTCCCTGGAAGATGAACTGCTATGAGGGAAGTGTTCAGGGAATAGGCCAGAGACCACAACTTCATTGCCTCGGTGCACAAGGCCGAAGACAGAGTGCCCCCCCCCCGTTTGTTGATGTACCACATTGTTGTGGTGTTGTCTGTTCTGACTTGTATCACCTAGTTGTGGACAGATGCAGAAAATGCTTGAAGAGCTAAAAAGACAGCTCTGAGTTCCAGCAAATTGATGTGGAGCAGAGATTCCTGGGGGGACCACACTCCCTGAGTGGAAAGGTCGCCCATGTGGGCTCCCCAACCCAGAAGGGAAGCATCTGTAGTGAGAGTCAAATTGTGAGCAGGGGAAATGAAGGGGACCCCCAATCTTAAATTGCTCTGATCCTGCCACCACTGGAGGGCCTGGATCAAGGTTCCAGTCACTGGGACCAACTTAGAAAGGTGGTCTCTCCTCTGAGACCAATAGGTTCTCAAGTGAAACTGAATGTCTCTCATCTGAAATCTTGCTCCCTGCACAACAGCTGTGGATGCAGCCATGTGCCCCAGGACTGCAGAAAGTGTCTTGCTGGTCGAGACCTGCAGAGTGAAGGAGGAGGCCAGAGCCACTAAATTGGTCACCCTTTCTAAGGGAAGAAAAGCTCTGGCTAGCTTTGTGTCCAACTCTGCCCCTATAAAGGTGAGTACCTGGACTGGTTCCAGAACCGACTTTGACAGATTTGTAGAAAGCCCAGGGAGGTGAGAAGCTGCTGGGTGACTTGCAGGTGAGATATTTCCTGTTCTGGGGACTGGCCTACAATGAGCCAATCGTCTAGATAGGGAAAAACAGCAATCCTTTGCCTCCTTAGGTGGGCCACTGCCACTGCCAGACACTTGTGAATACCCATGGGGCAGAGGTGAGGCCGAAGGGGCATTGCTCTGAACTGGTAATGACCTGATGGTAGTTCGAATCTGAGATACTTTCGATGGGAGCTTCTGATTAGGGCGTGAAATAGGCATCCTTGAGGTCCAGGAGGCTAACCAGTCCCTGGCCTTAGGGAAGGTAAAATCATTGCCAGAGTTACCATTTTGAACTTTGGTTTCAAAAGATGCTTGTTCAGATATCTTGAGGTCTAATATGGGCACGCCATTTTCCTGTCTTTTTGGGGTAAGAAGTATCTGAATACAGACCCTGCCCTGGTGCAGGGGAAGAACCCTTCCACTGCTCTGAGAGCCAACAGGGTTGAGACCTCTGCTTCTAGAGCAAGGGTCTCTAAGCCCTTGCAGGTAGAAAAATCTGGTTCTCAACTTGGGAAACTTTTGAAGCTAAGAACCAGACCCTGGCTTACTACTTCCAGAACCCACTTGTCTGAGGTTAAAGAAGCCCAGTTCTGACTGGAAGCTGCCGCCTGCCCCTATCGGTAAAGGAGAATCGCCCTGGGCACCCCATCAGGGTGACTGCTTAGCAGGTGCTTTTAGGCTGAGGGGTGGAGCAGGTCTGCCCACCCTCGTCTGCCTCTGCCTCTGAAGAAGCCCCTTGAGCATAGCGAGAAGGCCTGAGTCTGATAAAAGGCCTGTGAAAAGGCCTACCCCTACCCCTGAGAGGTATGCCTCTGGGGAGTGGCTGCGCTCCTTGAATGCAAACACTTTTGTAAGTAGTCCTATATTCATCCATCTTTTTCATGTAATTCTCTGTCTGCTCCCCAAACAGAGAATTTCCCACCACAGGAAAATCCATAGCCTTAGTCTGGGTATCCTGTGACAGGCTAGTACACCTGAGCCAGGCCAACCTAAGAAAGCTACAGATGTGGCCATGACCCTAGAGGAAACATCATTAACATCCACAGCAGCATTAAACTGTACCTTAGAAGCCTCAATGCCATCCAGCAGCCACCTGTTCTAGTTCGCTAGCCAGCTGCCATGGGCTTGCTTGGCTAATTCCATAACAGTATCCCATCTAGATTTCTGATACCTACTACATAAGCCATATAATTTGCTTGCCTGAGTCCCAGAGAGGCTGCCATATACTGTTTATTCACCATGGCAACAATCTTCCTGGAATCCTTGTCAGGAGGATGTGAAGCCAGGGGAATATTAGCTTTATCACAGGCTG
Organism: Neoceratodus forsteri; assembly: GCA_016271365.2. NCBI lineage: Eukaryota > Metazoa > Chordata > Ceratodontiformes > Ceratodontidae > Neoceratodus > Neoceratodus forsteri. The sequence continues at coordinate 414,042,374 of CM028138.1, forward strand.
CAGCCTGAACTACCCCAACATGACTGCACTGCTGAGAAAGGAATTCTGTATCAGGACCTGACAATGTGTACCTTCTGTCCATCTTTTTATCTACATGAGGCACAGAATTAGGAGCTTTTAAAATTTTTATTGTTTGCTTCCTAAAAGACTAATGCAAAGGAATAGACAATCTCCTAGACTCTGGAATATCCATCATTTCTACAAAATCAGGCTCCTCTTGCTCATCCACAGCTTCTTCCAAGGGAAGCTGGAGGGTTTCAGCAACTTTTGTAAAACATAAAATGAGATGGGACCTTGGATAGCATAGGGGAGATTCTAAAGGTCTGTCTGGGGAAATGTCCGTTCAATGGGCACACCAGACCTTCCCAGACACATTCATACTGTTCATAATCATCCTCCCCTCCTCTGGTTCATAAAATTCCTCAACATCATATTCCTGAACCACTGGAACCGGACGAACCGACCTTTTGCCAGATAGTGGCGGTTTGGACGGAACCTGAGACAGTGACTGGACAATTTGTATGGCTTTTGCTATCTCTGCAGCAGTTGGAGAAAGGATTTTGGACTCCAAACCTGCTGACTTTCTTGTTTTCTTTACTGGAACTGGTTCCTCAGAACCAGCTTTTCTTTTGCCCGAGGAAGTCTCGCCCTGGTCAGAGGGCACTCCCTCCGGTTCGGTTGGCACCGAACCGGGCTGGCCATCCGGGTCAGCGGACTTTTTGGCCTCTCGTTCCCTAAGCCTGCCCAATCTCTTTTCCAGGGTGGCTGCAGGAAATTCTTACATATCTGGCAGTCTGACTGGAGGTGGTCAAACCCCAGACAATAGACATGTGGTGTGTCGTCAGCCTTGGCAAAGAGCTTCCCCTGAACATCACAGTGTTGAAACCAGTGGGCCGGTTTTTCTTTTGGGTTTCTCAGACATAATGCCAGCCTAACCAGAAAACTTGCCCTTTAAGCGGCAGTGCCAGGCAATACACCCTTATCGGTTCCCAACTGTGTCAATGGGTATTGGAAAACGTAATAAAATCTGTTTTTAGAACCGATAAGAACCGGAACCGACTCTAAAATGTTAAACTTTAAAATTAATGAGTTTTAAACCCAGCTGATCGGTTCAAAACCGAACCGATAAACTTACAAGTTCCACACAGACAAAACCTTTTAATTACTTACGATTACACAGACAGAGCTTGAACCGAACGGTTTTGCGTTAAATAAAACTATTCTCGGTTGAATCGACCGAGAAAAACTGTTTAAACCGAGAAATGAACCGAGCAGTAGGAGAAATCTCCGGAGCGACTGTTCACTGAGGCGGAGTAAAGAATCTGACAGTTCAGGTTTGAAATTACACAGATAGAGCTGCTTCTTAGAGCTCGTGCTCAAAGTTCTATTTTGGAATGGTATTAACCATTTCACCTCCGGAGCAGTTCTAGAGCTGGATCAAACTGCTACTGTCATAATACAGCAAGACTTCATGTTGTTTGAATTAAGTAAGCTTTTGGCTCTTAATAAAATGACACAAATGATAAGAAAGGCAGGGGTGGGATTGTGTAAAAGGGGAGAGAAAGGAAAAGATAAGGGAGAGATAATAACTCCTCTGTTTGATTACGTATATTAATACTTTGTACCGAGGATTTTAATACTTATATTATGATGTATCTAATGTTTATGTATCTGTATGTGTTATGATGAATAGTCTAATGTTTTTAGTATATTGTAATGGTAATTACCGAACAATAAAATGAACTGAACTACTCAGCTGTATTAATTGAGCAGTACATTTTTTTCTCTGTTGTAATTAAAATAAAAAATCTTTCTGTTACATTCAACCTTTCTGTCCAGAAATTTATTCCCAAGGTTAGTACGTGTCTTTCACTAAAATTGCTAAAATGCTCGATTTGCTTAGCAAGACACCAGTCGCCATGAATATATATTTTTTGAAAACCCGCCCATACAGCAAACGAAGCCAACAGCAGGCCATCATTAGACACCCCCTCCCCTAACAACCACACCAAGGTTATAGTAGCCAGTAAAACGAGAAGTCCAAACTGTTTTAAGTGTCTGCATAATTGAAAAGCAAAACTTTTTTTTTTTAATATAAATAGCCCCTACTATACATTATAAAAAATACTGGATGGGCAACTAAATTGCACAACCAGTGTGTTGATACCAGCTCAGGGTTCTGATTCGGGGCACTTCTGGGCTTCGCCTCGAGGTCACCAGGAATCAGAACCTCTGTGGCACAACACACTGGTTGTGCATAGCTGCCCATCCAGTATTCTTCATATATACTGTGTAGGTAGAGGATACAGCTGTTCCACGTTGGATTCAAATGAAAACGTGTATCTTGTACTCACTGAAGCACTACAAGATTGAGGAGGACAGGTGATTCTCCAGAGCATTTGTTTCTTCATCAAAAGGCTGCCGAAAGAACTAGAATGAATCTATTTCATTGAGCTCTGGATATATGGTCAGTCTGCAGCACTGTAAGGGTTAAACTGAAGGGCTGCAAAGAGGTGGAAGGATCAATTGAAAACTCCAAAGGAAGTGTTCCAAGGTCTGAATCCTGTAGCTGATTTTTACAGCTGATGCAACAAGACTGCAGGCTCCACCTACCTGCAGCCCTAAAAATTCATATATGGACATAGTGACAGGATTATAAAAGACAATGTAAACGGTGCCGAAAATATAAAATTAATTCAAACAGATGTTGGTTAGCTACCTAAATATGCCTTTAAATTGAATCCGGTATTGAGTCCCGGTCTTGTTAGCTCTTAAAATGCACAATCCAGGAAGTTTCTCTTTTCAGAACAAGACTGTCAAAGTTACCCCTCTTGGATTTTGACTCACTTTATCGATAGCCATGAATGTGAAATTATGCACTGCCCATCCCCCACTGCCATGACATGAGCTGCAATGGCACAGATCAAGTCTCTTTTTTCCAATGGCCTGATGTGTACCCCCACATGAACTTTAAAACTTCTAGTTGTTTTACCAATATAGAAAGCGTTGCAGGAGCAAGTTGCTAAATAAATAATTTATTATATTACAGGTAATGCATTGACGTATACCGTAATTCCGGCCCGCATTAACAGTGGAAAACTAACTGGCCCCTTGTACAAAATGAGTGTAAAAACTGGATCTGCTGAAAGAATTTGTCGAGATTCAGTTTGGCCACTTCTTATTTCGATGCTAACAGGTTGTCTGGAGAAAATCATAAATAAACATTGGCACGTTCTTTCCAGCGATCCAGGACTTAGTGAAACCAGAGCCTTACCTCCTAGAATGTGTTACAGAAAACACCAACTTTAAAAGCATGTTGGTGCACAGCCATTATGAAGATAAAAGTCTGGTACCTAGCTTGATAATGTGAAAGGGTCTTATGCTTACAAAAACTGTGTTTACTGCCATTTTGTACAAGGGTTCAGATAGTATTTCAAACCTCAAGACTCTTCACCTGAAGGTTTGGTTTTGAGGGTTAGGTTTCTGAGTTTAAACTGTCAGAAAAGTCCATAAGGTCCTGAAAGTTTCCAAGGAAATTTCAACGAGAAAGGCTTACGCTTCAAAGTGGAAAAGATTTTCCATCTGGTGCAAGTCTAAGCACGTCAACCCTCTTAAGGCAAGCTCACTTACACTGCTTGACTATTTGGTGCACTTGCAGGCTTTCAGGCCTGAGGCCTGCAACTCTCAGGGTTCATTTAGCAGCAGTATCTGCTTACTTGTCTGCGGGTGCTCAGAGAACAATAGTTTCACATCCCATTTTTAGAAAGTTTTTCAAATGCTTGGCACATCTGTTTCCTCCTCTTAGGGAACCAGTCCCTCCTTGGGACCTGAATTTGTATAGCCAAACTCATGAAACCTCACTTTGAGCCAATGGCTACAGACCAATCTGAAATATGTCACCTGGAAAACTGTTTTCCTGGTGGCAATTACTTCAGCAAGAAGAGTGTGTGAGCCCCAAGCTCTCTGCACTGATCCCAATTAAATCATCTTCCATAAGGACAAGGTGGTCCTCAGGGCCAACAGGAAGTTTCTTCCCAAGGTGGTATCCGAGTTTCATTTGACTCAATCCATCACTCCTCCTGTATCCTTCACAGCCAAGTCCAGTTCATTGGAACTGAATCTTCATAGTTTGGATGTGAAGAGGTCTCTCAGCTACTATACTAGTCATAATAAGGATCTCTGGGGTTCCCACTCACAGCTGTTTATCACTTAAGGTGAGGCTGGGAAAGACAGGCCTGCCTCCCAGAGATCAAGTGCACGCTGGATAGTATCCTGCATCCAGTTCTGTTACAGTAAGACTGAGAAACAGCCACCACAGGGCATCAGGGCACATTCCACTCAAGGAACTGCTGCCTCTGCGGCAGCTGCAAGGGATATTCCCTTGCTGGAAATCTGTAAAGCAGCTACCTGGAGTACAGTCCACACCTTCACAAAGCACTATTGCCTGGACATCCAGTCCAAAAGTGATGCAAGGTTTGCACTGCAGTATGCCAAACCTTTTTCCTAAGTAGGTTCTGTATCCTCCTCCCAGAGGCACTGCTCGGTAGTCTACATATGTCTAATCGTACTGGGAGATTCCTGGGGTTTGAAGAAAAAAATTACCACAGTAATACTGTTTCTTCGAAGGGATCTCCTAGTATCATTAGTCCTCCCACCCTACCTCCCCTTACATAACCTGGATCAGGTTCAGCAATACTTTCATGGGGTTCTTAAAGTTACCACTAATCATTGGCTTAACTTAGTGTTTTTGACGCAGAGAGAGATGACTAGAGGGTCTAGCTCTCCATTTGTGTTATTTTTATCCTGCTGGAACGTGTCCTCTTCACCAGGGGTGGGTATTACTATTATTTTTACTGTTGGTTGGGTTAGATTTTTACTTAAGATAGTCTAGTATTTTTCAGCTACAAAGATGAATCTGTTAGATGGAACACAGTCCACCTAGAGGCAGCAGTTTGAATACAGCATTCTAGTTTCATTATCTGCATACATTCCACATTACATCACTACAGCTCCAGGGCAGTCAGAGGTGACAGCATAAAAAATCTTAAAGCAGCAGTACTAGATGCAAAAAAAAAATTGGATATTTTGCAACAATTTGCTTACTTGGTAATCTCTTATTTTCGCTTGTACTATCACCCGGTAATTTGCTCAGTTTTTGTTTACATTTCTCCCACCTGCCATGTTTAATCAGAACCCTCTGCTGTCAACCACACATGTGCATGACTTGCAGTACTAAACAGGGACAGCAGGAACGTGCAGCACAGGGTCCCACAGAAGTAAACAAAAGATGTGATGCAACGTGAGAGGGGAGTTCGGCTGCAAATTAGGCAGCAGCCATATTTATTGAGGATCCACAAAAATGGAAATAAAGGTTTAAATATCTAAAGAACTAAAGATCACAAGAAAACATATTTACAGATATGGAAACCAGAACTATGGCTGCATGCTTCCAGCCAAAAGCAGAATTTTGATAATCGCTTCCCAATTATCTAGTACTGCTGCTTTAAGACTTACCAGGAGAAGTATAACTACAAATCAAACACTCTGCACATTTTTTTTATTCTGTCTTTAGTTTTTCTTTAAATCTAGCAAGGCTGATTCTGCCCCAACCACTATAAATGTTGGTGTTGAACAAACTGGGTCCACTGCTTTCTTCCATCTTCATTAATGATACCCCAAAAGCCCCATCTTTCTGTAACTCTACTATATGCTGACAACATGGAGCTATATACTAGCTCCAAGAGTTTAACAAACATCAATGTACCTGGTTTGTCAGAGATTGGCTCATCTTACACTCCAGCAAGACCCAGGCCATGCTTTTTGGGTCCACACCTACTGTATGTTAAAGACCTGCACCACTGGCTTAGACATCCACTGTTTAGATGGCTCCCCCCTCCATGGTTGATCTCTTTTTGAACTTTATTTTCTGTTAATGTTTGTGCAAAATGTTTTATGTAAAATATTTTATGTGACAATATAGCCTAGTAGTTAGAGTAACAAGCTGTGTATGAGTTTGGTACATTCAGCAGATCTGGGTTTGATTTTACATCCCCCACTTGCATACTGTGCAACTCTGAGCAAGTCACTTAACCTCCCCAGTGCTCCCAAGGCGCCCCTGAAAACAGGCATTGTGCCTAGTGGGCTTTTCCCAGTTACCAAAATGGACTTTTCCCAGTTACCAAAAGAATACAATTGTTTTTGTTTATATGTACTTGTTACAAGTGTAACAGGTAAATTGCAAAACAAATCTTGGTTTAGCTACTGGTATACAACCAGTCAAGTGCACTTTAAGTGTAAGAACTCAAGACCGGGTTTAGAAATTCTCATAAATCTTTTGGTGTGCCATTACTTTTTTTTGTTAATTACTGTATATACTTAACGCATGAAAGTCTAGTTTTGGAGCAAAAAGCAGACACAAGGCATAAAATAAGGGGGTTCGCATCACAAGTTGTGAGCCATAAAAATGCCAGTTGTAAATCACTGAAAGATCTTAGTAGCAACTGCTAATCAGATTTGTGGGCCACTTTCGTGTTTCTTTTTTTCCTCTGCCTGACATCTCATACTCGCCCAACCCCCATATGCAGCCACGGACTGGTTTACCATTCAGTTGCTGGTTCCGATCTATGGCTTTGGCATCATTGCACTTCCTAAGCATGTTGAGGAGTAGGGCAATGATAACATGGGATTAGAGGAGGGGTATAGTTTGTTACACGAGGTCCCTGCACCCTTACTGGTACCCCTGGAGGTACACTGTACACAACTAGCACTTAGGCATATGTTATACTAGCATATAGGGCTAAGGGCATCTACCATATAAGAGTAGAGGTCAGGATATGTATGCATATCATTGTTAAACGCTTTGCTTTCTAATACATATATATTTCTTACGTATTTCACACTTATAAGATGTTAGGACACCTATGTCCTTGTAATGATTATGATATATAAGTCGGCATTGCCACCTTTTGGTGATTTTTACTACTACACAGATTTATTAAGAACTGTACTCTTTTGTTTCACAAAGTGATGACTACTACAAAATTGTATAATGTCATCTTGGACCGTGGAGCCACCTCTAATTTAGCCAATAGGGCTCATCTTTGTAACTAGAAATGTTCTATCTTACAGTAACCATAGTAATTATCATAGGTATATAATGTGAGACATTACATCTTCTACCCGAGAGACCCCAAGAGACATGGAGAATCCTCGAGGTATAGGGAACGCTTAGCATTGGCTCCCGGTTTGTACTGGTAAGAACTGCTTAGGGCAACTGTAATTATCCTTTTTGGCAGTAATAAACAAGTTTATTACACTTATGCAATGTGTCTGTGATTCCTTGCATTCCCATTATTGCCAAAAACACCTGAGAGTGAGGTTTAGACCTCCTGACAATTGGCGACCGCGTGCAGGCAATATCTGGTGTTTGCAAAGTTTCGCTTGTTGATTTAAACTTTTCCCTTCCCAACAGGGATTGTAGGTGTGCATTCCCTCATCACCTCTCCCGTTTTAAGACCACTTTATACTCACTTGCAAAATCTAGCTGCTTTCTGAGTGTGGTCGATGCCGACTCGACCCACTCCATGGCAGTTTTGAACTGCAAGTTTACAAGTGTACAGTAGCCCGGGCTGTGTATGAAGTGCTCCCGCTGTGGATCGATACACAGCACGGTGCCTTTTTCAGTGTGATTTTTCGTTCCCTCCCATACAATGGCCACCATATCAAATATCTGTGCAGAACTGAGACTCGACGTCTCAAACTTCCTTACCTCCCATGAAGGATGGGCTGACTTCGCGCGGGACGCAAGTCAATCCGACAACCCTATACTTGGGATTTCAACCCAGTACTCTGAGACGAGTCAAACAGCCAATAAGCGCAAAGCTAAAGGGCTGTTGGTCGCGGCTCTCTATGCTGCTTTGGAAGCCTCCAAAGCGAGGTTTCTAACCCCTGAACTGCAAATCTCATCTCTTAAGCAAGAAATGGGTTTGCAGGAAATGGAATGTGTTAGACTGCAGCAGAATTTGGAGTCTGAACCCCAAACTCTGATGAATGAAAAGGATTCACTTTTGCATCATTCCTCCCAGGCACGCGAGCAAGAAATTTGTATGCTGAAGTAAGAGTGTGAAGGTTTGAGACAGGATAAGGGACAGGCTTTGAATATGAATGACTTAAGTAGAACGAATGAACAGCTGAGTGGGGAGTTGGGAGAGCTACAGGATGAGATAAACCAGGTATGCACTGACTCAGAAGTGGCTACTAGGGACAATCTCGAATTGAGAGCCACGTATAGTATTGCAGAAACAAATGCAAGATGAGGGTGATGTGAATGTTGCAAATGTGAGTCATGCAGAATGAGAATACAAGATGGTGAAACTGCACCATCAGTGAGAGGTTCTGGCTGGACATGTTAAGGCAATGGGAGGTGTAGCCCCTGCCTTAACTATGTCATCTGAAGGGGAGGTCTCAGATGACGACATCTCAATACAACGCCCAGTCACACCCCTACTATGGCCCAGAAACCCCGCCCCACCATCCACAACATGGCGGATCCCCGATACACCCACACCATGTCATACATAGTCGACGTCATGGCGCATATCATGGCAACCCCCATGATTTTGGGGGGGGGGGGCAGGCCCAGGTCTAGTCTCGACACGGCACCAGCAGTGGCCATTATTAATGTGGAAGACAGGCAGGAGATAGAAACGATGATTGAACATACGATAGGCACAGTGTCCATCTCTGAGAGAAATAAACGGGTCCATAAAACCCAAATTAGGCAGCTTCTGCATGAGACTGGCACTCAGGAAGGCATGGTTCGCACCGCGGCTGAAGCCGCAGCCCGGGAAGCCCTGGATGGTGCCCGAGGCAACCTACCCCAGCCTGATTGGCACAATAATCCCCTACAAATGGCCTACTCTGTTCAGCAAATAGCTGACAGTATCGGTCGGATGAGCCCATCTGACAACCTCAGCTGTCACTTGGAAAAGGTGCATGCTAAATATGAAATACCTAATCTCGCTGCGGACTACCAGGTCCAGATCCTACGCCAGACCATTGATCTTGGACTATGGGCCAAACTCCCCGATGCCATCCGCAAAACCGGCAACGCCACCTTTGACGAGGCTGCAGCTGAGCTCATTTCTGCGCACAGCCCAAGTGTAGTAGGAGTGATGCTTGCATACCCTGTAAAACAGAATGCAAAGGAAAGTCCAGCGACTTACCACCAGAGACTCTGGATGGCCTACCAAGCAGGAAAACACCTCGCACAAGAAGCTGCGGATGCAGATCTTATCGAGTATAAGACCTTGTTCCTTAGGAACATGATCCCTGCAGTAAGAGAAAAGGTAGATCCAACCACCTATCCCACCATGGAATGGTTTGCTGACATCCTTCGGAAAACCGAAAGAGTTTATCAACTCTACATCCGTGATCTGGGCTCCGGTTCCAAGAAGGTAGCTGCCGTGGAGCCTACCCCAGAGGCCGCGACACACTACACGGTGGAAGGGCAGGCCCAACACAGACAGCCCCTCCCCACAGACAACCAACACCTCCAGCAGGCCCAACAACCACAACAGCAACAACAGTGGGGTGGGGTCCGGAATTATCATAAGAATAAGAAACACCATAAGAATAACAAGGGTAAACAACAACAGAGTCCAGGCCCATCGTATAGGGAGATAGCCGAAGAGAATCGGAAATTAAGAGTGCTTCTGGGACAAGTGTGTTCTGTAGTGGGGTGGGATGCTGTTCCCGCTCAGGCCCTTGCAGCTATACAACCGGGAACCCAAGGCCCAATAGGCCATGGTGATACCGGAAGTACAGGGCTTCAAGCCCACACAGGCCTGAACCCAGAAGAACCTCCCTATATAGCATCAGTGCAGCATGATGAAGTGGTTCACAGGAGCCAGGGCCAACCTCTACATGCTTCCTCTAGTACAGATTGACAATTACAGGCTTCAGTCCAGACTGTAAACAAGCTGGTCTTGGATACAAATGGAAGGCCCTGCACTGAGGCCAAGGTCGGGGGCTGCCTACTTAGTGTTACTGGATACAGGTGCGGCTATGTCTGTATTACATGACGACCACCCAGATACATCTTTTTAGTCCACCAGACGAAGGACCAAAATGTCAGGAGTAGATGGTACTAGGTTGCCTGCATACCGTTCTCTACCTCTGCCTATAGAGTTAGGACATCTGGAGGCCTCTCACACCTTCCAGTTAATGATATTGCACGATCATCCTAGTATCATTGGAATGGACTTCCTTGCATCACACGGCTGTGTGGTGGATCTAGCCAACATGCTACTGATCCAGATTCAAGGCCAATATACCATTTTGATCCCTGATTCACACGTGGTGGCAACAATATCTGCCAACAATGAAGAGTATGACGTCATAGATTTGTTCAAGAACCATGAGCTTTTCCCAAAGCTCCTCCCCATTCTACAAAGACATTTGGAAGCATTTGCTACCAACAAGCATGACTGTGGCAGAATGCACACAGTCATTGAAGTGCCCAGCACAGCCTATGAGAGGCAAAGGCAATATCCTTTCCCATCTGAGGCCTTGCCTTCTCTTAGGGAAATAAAATCTCTCCTCAACCAAGGTGAAATCAGAACATGCATCTCTACTGCCAACTCCCCAGTGCAGCCTTAAAAAAAAAAAAAAAAACACAGGTGCCTGGAGACTTACTACTGACTACAGGAGACTGAACCAGGTCACCCCCAGTTGCGCCCCAACTGTGGCCTCAGCACCTGATGTGCTACGACTTCTGACCCCTGACCAAAATAATAATAATAACTGTTATGTACCTTTCAAAAATGGTTCAGTGCCCTGAACATCTCCAATGGTTTCTGGTCACTGCCATTGGCCCTAAAGAGTCAATATAAGTTCGCCTTCGCTTTTGAAGGTAGACAGTACACGTGGACCTGCTTACCACAGGGATTCCATAACAGCCCGGTCCTGTTCCATCTGCACATGATGGACACCCTTGAGGGTTCCTCTAACCCCCAGTGTCTCTTGCAGTATGTGGACAACCTGCTGTTGGCAACTGCCACACAGGAAGAAAACTTGGATCTCTTGGAAGAACTACTGACTCTCATCCAGAGAGCAGGCCTCAAATGAATCCCAGCAAAAGCAAAACTATGTCAGAAAGAAGTACTTTTTCTGGGCCTGAGAATAACTGATCAAGGCTGAAGCCCTACCTGGAAGAAGATACAAGGATTGCAAGACTTGCCACTGCCCACCAGTGTGGCCACTCTTAGGAGGTTTCTAGGTATGGTAAACTATTACAGAGATTTTATTTGTGATTTTGCTCAGAAAGCTGCTCCTCTGTATGAGTTACTGAAAAAGGACATTCCCTGGCCTTGGGGTCCCATTCACGCCCAGTCTATGACGTCACTGAAACTGGCCTTGGCTCCAGCTCTGATCAACCCCAATCCAGCACTGCCATTCCATCTGGAGTGTGCCACCTCTGACATAGCTATGTCAGCAGTGTTGGCCCAGAAGGTTCATGGCACTCTGAGACCCACTGTATATGCATCACAGCTCTTGACCCCAGTGGAAAAGAAGTACAGCCTTTGTGAAAGGAACCTTCTGGCCACCTACTGGGCTGTCAAGCACTTTCTGTATATCACTGGGTACTCTCCACTGATCATTAACACAAACCACACCCCAACTACATTTCTGTTGTCAGACAGAGTGAAGGATGGGTCAGTCTCTAACACTAGACAGACACACTGGTCACTCCTTCTCCAGAGACATACAGGTACACCCAACCAAAATTCCATCCATGCTGGCACATGGACACCTTTTCCAAGGAGAACCCCATGACTGTACACTGCAACCACCCAATCTTTCAGATCCAGGTCCTTTCCTCCCTGCCACGCCACAAATACTTGAGAACACCTCACCGCGTCGTATTTTCACAGATGGTTCAGCTTCCTACTATCAGGGAGAACAGACCGCAGGGATGGGTATCTTGGTGATTTACCCTTATAGTAACACTGTTAAAATTTCTAAGCGTTGCAGTGTGGCATCATCACAGTATGCCAAGATGGCAGCAGTGGCCTGTGCCCTCAAGTTCATCCAGCATGGGACCGAGGATACCATCATCTTCACAGACTAACTGGGTTTGTTGTTCTCTTACAGAATTTCTCTCTTTCTGGCGGAAGAACTCCTTCCCCTCGTCTGATCGCAGTCCAGCGAAACACAAGGAACTGGTAATATACATACACTCACTGGCACAAATGTTTGCACACAAACTCTATGCACACAAAGTTAAAGCTCACACCATACATGACCCCTATCATGCTTTCAATGACACAGCAGACACCCTTGCCAAGGAAGGGGCCAAAGGGGGGAACCTGGATGATGGACCATCCAGAAGCCAGAGCGGCTGTACACATTGCAGCAATCAGAAAGAAACTTGAACCATTTTCCCCCTTGGACCTCTCAGCAGCTCAGCATGCTGACTCTGAACTCAAAGAAGTGTTCAGATTCCTTGACAAAAGCACCGAAGAGAACCTACCTACCCATAACCCCTACCGGAGGCATGAAGGTAAGTTAACGCTTGTCTCCAGACGACAAGCTCATCTGGTACCAACCAGATAACACCACCACCAAGTTGTGGGTGGTTCCTAGACACCTCAGGTCCGAATTCTTGCACCAAGTGCATGACACCCCTACTGGTGGACACCAGGGAGTGGAAAATACCCTTCAGAGGCTCAAGACCACCATCTGTTGTCACCAAAGATGTCAAATAGTACATAGACAACTGCCTTGTTTGTGCGCAAAACAATCCCATCCCCACCAAACGAAATGCCAAACTCCTACCACAAAGACATTCTGGCCCTTGGCATGCCCTGTAGATTTATTTTATTGGTCCCTTGACTAATACCAGCAGAAACAACAAGTATGCTCTTGTGGTAACCGGCCTTTTCTCTAAGTAGGTTGAAGCTTTCCCCACTAAAACATGTACTGCTAAAATCACTGCCAAAATCCTGGTGGAGCAGATTTTCTCCAGGTGGGGCCTACCTCTTAAGGTAGACTCTGACAAAGGAACCAGTTTTACAGGTGAGTTGATGAAAGAATCACTTGAACTCCTGGGAGTTCAACAGAAGTTCCACATACCTTACCATCCACAATCTTCAGGTCAAGTAGACAGAGCCAACAGACGGATTAAGCAAATGCTTTCCAAATTCACTGAGGACAATCCCAAGACCTGGGAATCCCTGTTGCCGTTACTCCTTATGGCAATTAGGGTTACACCCTCAGCCACTACCCAGTTGACACCCTTCGAGGTTATGACTGGAAGACAGATGAGATTACCTGAACACCTGTTTGACCTGCACACCCCACAGCAGACTGTGTGTCTGTAGACCAATATGTGAAAAAACTCAGACAAGACCTCATTTACACATACTTGTATGCTGCCAATTGCATGGGCAAGGCCCAGCAACAGTCCAAAATACAGTTTGACAAACACGCACAAGAAGTGAATTGGCAAGTTGGAGATCAGGTAATGGTCCTCAGATTTGCACATCCCACACACTCCTTCTCCAATAAATGGGAAGGTCCTACCCCATTGTCAACGAGCTCAGTCCTGCAGTCTATCAGGCTAGATTCTTGCACAACAATAAACTGACAAATGGTTACATGCAAACCAGCTGAAACTGTATAAAGGAGTAGAATTACTTTTCCTTACCCAATTGGGCAGAATAGTACTAACCTACTAATGTTTGATTTTCCTTTTCAGATACACTGACAAGATGGCTGTCTTGTTCCATTTTCTCCTCATCTCAGGAGTGATCCCCCTCCATTCAAGGCACGGTAAAGCACCTCCTTCCTCACCTTGATCCTCTTAACATCTGCCCCAGAGGGAGTTTCCATCAATATACCTGGCAATTTGATTACTGTCCAGGAAGGTTCTGATGCCTATCTCACTGCCTCGGTTGTTGCTCCTGACAAATCTATCCTACAAATTGAGTGGTAAACCACACCGCAAGGACAAATTCTCTCTGTGGCCAAGCTCTCCAAGGGAACTTTCCATGGATGGCCCAATGCTAAATTATCCCCTAATGGTTCTCTGTCCTTGCTTCAAACTGCTCTTAGACATTCTGGTTTATACAATATCACTGCTTTAATTGATCCCTCATATTGTATGTAATTCTTTGTCTAAGGACTCCGCCAGGAAATTTTATGCTGTACACAACATGGCCTCTGCTGCCATGTATCTTTCTGCGTTACCCTCTACTAAGAAACAGCTTTTGGAATGTCCAAAACATACCCCTTGTCCTCAAAGTGGTCTCAAATCCACTGCACTACCTGGTACACTTATTAACAACTTACAATTTATGCATATACCTGTTTTGTTTAATTTGACTTACTGGAATATGAAAGGAAAAAAAAATTACTCACCATAGTAATGTTGTTTTTTCTAATGGAGTCTTGCTGTATTCAGACATAATGCAATTAGCCCCAGCACTTGAACTGCCCCAGAGAGGAAAGAGTTAACTCTATGCAGAAGCATAGAACGTTGAGCTCGAGCTCTGTTTTCAAACCTCTGTCTGTGGTACTTCCCAGTGTAGCCGTCAGATTCTTACGAGCACACTAACATACTATAGTATGGAAATTGTTCAACATATAGCCAAAGGGCAAAAAAATTATTTTGGGGCCTAAAAGACTCAAGTCGAGAACCCAAGAAGGAAAGGTAGTGACAATATTTAAGTATAAAACACCAGAAAAACAACATCATCATCTACCCCACCCAAGAGGGAGGGTACAAGGTACACCCCTGAGGTGCAACACTGTATCTGCCAGCCCACTTCCCAAAAAACAGGTTCTGAGAGGGGAGGTGGGTCTGAATACAGCAAGACTCCATTAGAAGAAACAACATTACTATGGTGAGTAATTTTTTTTCTTCAAACAACATGAAGTCTTGCTGTATTCAGACATAATGCAGACTACCAAGCCAGTGTTCCCCATTCATTAAAAGTGAGAGGCAGGCCGCCACGCTATTTTAAACGGCCGCCTCTCAATTGTGTGACCTATCTCTTTAAATCCAGTTCGCACAGTGGAGCAGCGTGCTTGCGCATTGAACAAGTCGAGCATGCGCAAGAACGCAGAACGAGGGAGAATAACGAGTCTGGTGCGAGCTGTAAGGTAGGAGGCTGTCGGGCTCTCAGATCACATGGGGATCGCTCTTGTGGGTCAGATGACCCTCAGAAGAATGGAGGAAGAGCCAAAATGAAGGATCCAATGAGAGTCTGATCCAGGAGCGATGTCCCAGATGTCCTATCAGTGAAGCAGCTACACCACTGGGGTAAGTCCCATTTCGGTAGTCTGCTGCCACTTCGGAAGAGTGTTAGTGCATTTGTGTCCTGGACCTTGCAAGTGTAACTTGGATTGAGCGTTTGTTCCGTTGAGATAATTTTACTAGAGACTTTGCAGTTCCTCAAATAACTGTGTCAAACAGCCAGCTTTAAACTTTATCAGACTTAGTTATTTTAACTGAGTCACTCCAAACTTTTCTGTTTATAACAGCTGCAATAACTTGAAGGGGCGCTGTGTGTGAAGGGGAGGGAGAGATTGCGTGGTCTGTTCAACAAATGACCACCATGCAGCTCTGATTTTGTTCTCTGCTGAAGAAAAAAAAAGTTCTTGCTGAAAAGAAAAAAAAAAACAAGGTGCACAGTAGACAGTTGTCCCTGTCCTCCCTGTCTGTTGCATTCCTTGCTTCGTCAGTGTGAGCGGTCACTTGTTTCTAAGTCAGTAGTAAAGAAAAAAAAATATTTGTGTGAGGGAGAAAAAAATCAGGGCTCCAAACGGTGCCACCAGTGGGTCTGCCAGTCCCTGTCCTACCAGTCTTGTGCATTCCTTGCTTCGTCAGTGTGAGCGGTCACTTGTTTCTAAGTCAGTAGTAAAGAAAAAAAAATATTTGTGTGAGGAAAAAATCAGGGCTCCAAACGGTGCCACCAGTGGGTCTGCAAGTCCCTGTCCTACCAGTCTTGTGCATTCCTTGCTTCATCAGTGTGAGCAGTCACTTGTTTCTAAGTCAGTAAAAGAAAAAATATTTGTGTGAGGAAAAAAAATCAGGGCTCCAAACGCTGCCACCAGTGGATCTGCAAGTCCCTGTCCTACCAGTCTTGTGCATTCCTTGCTTTGTCAGTGTGAGCGGTCACTTGTTTCTAAGTCAGTAGTAAAGAAAAAAAAATATTTGTGTGAGGGGAAAAAAATCAGGGCTCCAAACGGTGCCACCAGTGGGTCTGCAAGTCCCTGTCCTACCAGTCTTGTGCATTCCTTGCTTCGTCAGTGTGAGCAGTCACTTGTTTCTAAGTCAGTAGTAAAGAAAAATAAAAATATTTGTGTGAGGAAGAAAAATCAGGGCTCCAAACGGTGCCACCAGTGGGTCTGCAAGTCCCTGTCCTACCAGTCTTGTGCATTCCTTGCTTCGTCAGTGTGATCGGTCACTTGTTTCTAAGTCAGTAGTAAAGAAAAAAAAATATTTGTGTGAGAAAAAAAATTCGGGGAACAACCAGCATTACCAAACTCTCATTCTGTATTGACAATAAACACACGACAACACTTAGGAAAAAAAGCTTTATTGTACACAATGCAGAAACTAACTTTGGTTTCAAATTAACTCAAAAACGGAAACATCCTGATCAAGATGACAATTGTGAGTCGATGATTGGGACAATGCCAGTTAGTCCAGTTGATATCGACGTCATTGTCCAAAAGACTCCCTGCACTTCCTCCTGTAATACAGAAAAAAAACACCTCTAAGCATAGAGCAACAGGCTTTTATACTGGTTGGCTTAACAAATACTGTTGGTTACAGTACAAAGAAAATGATGGCATGTTTTGTGCATTTTGCATAAAACATAAACAGATGCCCAAATCAGGAAACAGTTTGGGTACTAGTGGGTGTAAGACATTCAGAGAAGATGCTATAAAGGCATCAGAACAGTTCAGTTCACGTTGTTGCTTCTGAACTGGAAGCTAACTGCAGAATTTCAGCTTCAAAAGGTGGAATAGAGCAGGCAATGCAGCAGGCCCTGACCCTGGAACAAGAAGCTTTTGTGGCATCCCTTCGTT
Organism: Neoceratodus forsteri; assembly: GCA_016271365.2. Lineage (NCBI taxonomy): Eukaryota > Metazoa > Chordata > Ceratodontiformes > Ceratodontidae > Neoceratodus > Neoceratodus forsteri. The sequence goes on from CM028138.1 coordinate 414,059,474, forward strand.
GCATGTACTGGCTAATAAAAAATGAGCTGCCTGACACAACGAAATATGGCTCACTGCTGGATCTCGCCAAATCACTGGGATGCAAATACCTAGACAACATACATATTGGTGATGCTGTTAAATATCGTTCTGATCGAACTGTCAGAGAAATGGTTCTCTATCTGGGTGAGGTGGTCAGGAGATCAGTTCTTACAGATTTGAAGGCTGCCAAATTTTTTTCATATTTGGTGGACGAAACAACTGATATTGCTGTTATGAAGCAGCTCATTTTGTATGGTATGTACTGCAAAGAAGGAAAACCCAGAGTTTCTTTCCTGAGACTTGAGGAACTAACTGATGGAAAGGCAGACACAATTGTTAAAAAAATGCTGGAGTTCTCTGAAAACAATCAAATCTCGGTTGATTATCTTGCAGGGTTAGGCAGTGATGGAGCAACCGTTATGCTGGGCAGGCAAAACGGGGGTATAGATGGCTAAAAAGCTGAAAGAAGTCAGCCCAATTCTTGTTGAAAATCACTGTATGGCTCACCGGGAGGCCTTGGCTGTAAAGGCAGCAGCAAATGATGTGAACGTCATTAAAAAGTTTAATCAAACACTAGATCACTTATACAGATATTATGAAAACTCTGCTGTTCGCATGGCTGCCCTGAAAGAAATTCAGCAGGCAATGGAAAACCCTGTTTTAAAGCCTAAACAGGCATAAGCAGTTAGGTGGTTGTCCCATGATGCAGCATATGACACACTAAGGAAGATTTTCCCATCCGTTGTTACGTCCTTGCATAGAGAGGCCTCTGAAAAGCATGATCCCCAAGCTGTGGGCCTAGTAAAAATGGTGGAAAACTGGGAGTTTTTCTCTATTTTATGCATGATGTGTGACATACTTCCACACCTTAGCATCTTATCTAAATGCTCAAACATCAGCTCTGAATTTTACTGATATAAAGAGACATTTACATTCCACTTTAGAGATTCTTAGGGACGCCTACTGGTACCTGGTCAGTACTTCTCCTCCGTTTCGCCTGAACTAGTACTCCTGAATGATAATGGCCTGAACTTGCCATTTAGCAAACCACAGTTAAATCATTTCATAACCTCTGTGCACGACAAGTTTATTAGGGCCCTAATTGCTCAAATTGAGCAAAGGTTTCCAAGCACAGAACTTCTGGATGTGTTCAGTATCTCTGACCCCAGCATGATACAGGAAGTTGATATTAAAGAGTTGGAAGGGTATGGTAGTGATAGCCTTGAGATTATTTTTGGTCAGTATGCTACTGTTGTGGATGTAGATGCTTCTGCACTTGAATGGGCTTCTCTGCGTAGTCTCATGTTCACGGAAAAGATGGCCTTTAAGACTATTTCTGATGTGCTGCACGCTCTAACTACTAAGTATGTAGACCTGTATCCAAACATATCTACTTTGGCAGAGCTGGCAATGATAATACCCATGTCAACTGCAGATTGTGAGGGGTTTTCTGCACTGAATCTAATAAAAACGCAGGAACGAAATAGATTAAGTGCCAGTGTGCTAAATGCACTTATGCTTATCTCAATTGAGGGCCCTGATGTTGACAGTTTCCTTATTTGGAAGCTGCAGCTCATTGGGCAGGACTGCGAAACTGAAGATTAGATCTTGGCCTTGCAGGCACTAGTAAAGAGTTGTAATATGGCCTCACCAAAATGTTACGACTCTCACAAACTGTTGCCTGGCCTGCAACTAGAATGCAGAGGTTCTCCAGTATGTTTTATCAGACTTTTCTTTTGCTACTGCATACTACAGAGGCCTCCAGATCATCATATTACTCTTATTTCTTGTTTCTTATGCATTTATTGTATCCCGGCAGACTCCGCCCACCAGTAGCTCAGCCCCTGGTGACCCCCGGCCCTGTGGCTCCTCCCCTTACCACCGCTCTATATTTTCACGCAATGTGGAACACTGCAAGCAGTTCCCTATGGAGGAGGGAATGCAGAACCTACTTTGGGAAGAGGCTCTGCAGTACTGCTGTGCCAAACCTAGCAGCACTCCTAGCCTAGATGTCCAAGGAGTAATGCTTGGTAAAAGTATGTACTGTTTTCCAGGTGGCTGCTTTACAGATCTCTAACAAAGGTATATCTCTGGCCGCAGCTAGAGAAGCAGCTGTACCCCTAATCGAATGAGCCCTCACGCCTGAAGGGGGCGTTCTACCCAACTTGTCATAACAGAATTGTATACAAGAAACAATCCACCTGGCAATAGTTCTTTTAGTGGCAGGCTTACCTTTCCCCCACTTCACCATAAGTGAGAAACAATTGAAGACAGTCATTTCTATGTGCCTTAGTATGCCCAATGTAGTAGCTAAGGGCCCTCTTAATGTCCAGACTGTGTAACCTTCTTTCACCTGAAGAAGAATGATTAGTGAAAAACACAGGGAGAGATATAGACTGGTTCAGATGAAAATCCGATACCACTTTGGGCAAGAACCTTCTATTGGCTCTTAGGACCACTTTGTCCCTATGGAAGGAGATGAAGTCAGGTTCAACTGACAGAGTCTGTAACTCACTAATCCGCCTGGCAGAAGTAAAAGCTACCAGGAACACAGTTTTCGCAGGTCATTTCAATTCGGCCAAGCCAGAGGTTCAAAGGGTGGCTGCATAAGCTGAGCTATGCAGACATTAAGATCCCAAGGCGGAGTGGGCTCCCTAAAGGGAGGGTTAATGTGAACCAGACCTTTGAAAAACTTTCTGAAAACAGGATGAGATGCCAGGGAAGAGCCCTTCCCTGCTGAAAGGAATGCAGAGACAGGTGCTAGATGAACCTTCAGAGTGGCAGGCCTAAGGCCTATACCATTCAGATGAACTAGATAGCCTAAGGTTGTGGAAATGTCTGCAGAATCAGGCAGGATGCCTTTCTGAGAGCACCAAATACTGAACCTTTTCCATTTGGAGTTGTAAGTTTTTCTAGTGGAAGGCTTCCTGGAGGCCTTCAGAATATCCAGAACTCCTTGAGAAAGATGTAGTGCTGCAAATTCTAACTCTTCAAGAGCCAGGCTTTGAGATTAAGACTGGAGATTGGGGTACCAGATCCACCCCTGGGAGGAGGACAGGAGATTGTATGTCCTGGGCAGAGACAGGGGACGTGACACTGACAAGGACAGCAGTAGAGAATACCATGGCTGTCTGGCCCAATCTGGAGCCACCAGTATCACTGTGCAGGGTTGAGTCCTGATCTTGATCTGAACTCTGAACAGCAGGGGGAAGGCATAGAGAAACCTGCCCTTCCAGTCCAAAAAGAGAGCATTCTGGGGAACCGTACCCAGGACTGGAGGTCTGCAAGAAAACAGAAGGAAGCTGATGACTGTCCGGTGCTGCAAACAGATCTATCTCTGGAGTGCCCCACCTGGAGAAGATGACCTTTGGGATGTGAGGATCCAGGGACCATTCGTGATGTGGACCATTCGTGATGTCCCTGTGAAATTCTGCTCAGGGCATCTGCCAGTACGCTGTCCTTCCCTGGAAGGTGAACTGCTACCACAGAAGTCTGAAGAGAATAGGCCAGAGATCACAGCTTCATGGCCTCTGTGCACAAGGCCGAGGACCATGTGCCTCCCTGTTTGTTGATGTACCACATTGTGGTGGTGTTGTCTGTCCTGACTTGGACCACCCTGCCCTTGACTGAATTCAAGAAGCTCTGCAGGGCTAGGAAAACTGCCCTGAGTTCCAGGAGATTGATATGAAGGAGAGACTCTTGTGGGGACCAGACCCCTTGAGCTGTCAGGGCTCCCAGGTGGGCTCCCCACCCTAGGAGAGAAGCATCTGTAGTTGGAACTACTGATGGGACTTGAGGGAGAAATGGAACCCCCCTGTCTGAGGTTGTCCTGGTCCAGCCACCACTGGAGAGCTTGGACCAGAGTCTGAGTCACTGGGATCAGTTTGGTAAGTGAATCCTTCTTTTGAGACCAAAAAGACCTAAGATGAAACTGAATGTCCTTCATCTGGAACCTTGCTCCCTGCATCGCTGCCGTGGAAGCTGCCATGTGGCCCAGGAGATGGAGGAACTGTCTTGCTGGGCGGGAGACCTGAGGTTGAAAGGAGGAAGCGAGATCCACTAGGGCCTTCACCCTTGCCAGGGGAAGGAAAGCTTTTGCTTGTACAGTGGCCAGCTCTATGCCTATAAAGGTAAGAAGCTGAACTGGTTCGATGACAGACTTTGGAAGATTGAGAAGAAACTCCAAGGAGCTGAGTAGGTCCTGGGTAGTCTGAAGAGCTTACCTGACCTGTAAAGGTGACTGACCCACTAACAGCCAGTCGTCCAGATACGGAAAGATGGTGATACCCTGTCTTCTGAGGTAAGCCACCACTACTGCAAGGCACTTTGTGCACACCCTTGGAGCTGATGTTAGGCCGAATGGCATAGCTCTGAATTGGTAATGGCCTGAAGGAAACTCGAGACAGAGGTATTTTTTGTGGGAGTACCTGACAGCAATATGGAAGTAGGCATCCTTTAGGTCCAGAGATGCTAGCCAATCCCCTGGCCTTAGAGACAGAAGGATTATTCCCAAAGTTACCATTTTGAATTTGGGCTTTGAAATGTGTTTGTTCAAATATGGACGACTTCACTGTTAGGCGGAGTAAAGAAACTGACGGTTACACTGGTAAGTACCACAGACAGAGGTTTGAAAACCGAGCTCGAGCTCAACGTTCTATGCTTCTGCATAGAGTTAACTCTTTCCTCTCCGGGGCAGTTCAAGTGCTGGGGCTAACTGCATTATGTCTGAATATATCAAGACTTCACGTTTGAATTTGGTATGTGTCATACTACTAACACTTCAGCATTTCACAGTACTTTATTGCTTGACAGTTTAGCAGCTCTTCAGATTCGTACTCAAGACTTTACTGCCAGGGAACACACCACCGAGCACAGAGGTAACTTCAGGAGAAAACCCAATTCTGATGATCAAAGTCATAAACGTAATACATGTGAAGTAGATGCATTTCTAAATGGCACTGTCCACAACGTAAAACCCCTGGCTGTATTTTCTTTTTTTTAATTTTTTAATTTAGTTGTTTAACCAGGTATAGCACACTAAGCTGAAAGCTTTTTTACAGGAGCAACCTGGGAGCACAAGGAGGTTAAGTGACTTGCTCAGGGTCACACAGTATGCAAGTGGAAGCTGTGGGATTCAAACCCAGGTCTGGTCTGCTGGATGTCACCAGATTTGCAGCTCAGAGCCTTAGACCACTGCGCTATACTGCCTCTTGCTATGTGTATGCAACAATCTTTAACTATTCCTTTTTCTACAGCTAGGAATCTGGGTTTCATGACCAGACACCCTAACACTGGTCCATTTACTTCTAAGAAATGTTCCATCAAAGATACAATGTTTGTTTCTTTTACTGTCTCTTTACCACGTTTTGATCCCACTATAGCTTTGTTCGACAAGTTTGCTGCCGTTCACTCAATTGGGCACCTTGATGATGACATCAACAGAGAACGCCTGGACTTGCCTCCTCTGCTGGTCTTCCATCCTTTCCTGGATGCCTGGGTCACCTCGCAAACAGACTGCTGCGCTAAGAAGGGCTATATCTACCTGTGTCGATGTGATGTATTTGATGTTATTAAACCTGTATGTGGTTATTCTCCTGACAGTTTTGATTGGTCCTTTTCCATGGACAATGACATCAGCACGAATGGCACAGACTTCTTGGACTCAACACTGGCTCCAGACAAACTTTTCCAGTCTTATCGAGAGGAGGTTCATCGCCTGTCAACACGGATTTCCAATACCAGCTACACCTGCCCGGTACAGCTGCAAAAGTGGAGACTGCCTACTGTTAAAATGCAATATAATTCTAATGGCGAGTACTGCATCGTCACGAACTATCAAAGTTATACTTACAGAACCCAGACATGTGTTATTGATGCTCCTAATTTCTGTTTTGTCCCCCATCAAAAGTCTGTCATTGGACATACCGTCATTATCCCCATCCCCTTATGGACGCTGATATCACTGATGATAACCCTGATTATCTGCTCACCCTAAGTACTTACCATATTTTAATGTACACATCGATCCACTCACACTTGCATTAAAATCACTTTGAGAGAAAAAACACCCACCTCATCCACATCAGCAATAATATAACTAAAGCTAATGAGGCTATTCTTTCACTGATTAATGAAGGTGATATGAACGATGTGTTGACTAACACTTGGTTAAAGATTACCTTTAAAGCTTTTGTTATTATACTAGCATTTTGGATCTTTTTCTTGATTATTATGCTTTGCTGCCTACAGTGCACACTGCATCAGTACCGTGAGCTGCTGGAGTTCCTTTACAAGGCTCGCGCGTCAGGTCTGTAAACGACCCTGCTCCCTGTCCATTTCCCTATTTTTGCTGTGTTGCCCTGAAAGGCAACGGGGGACTGTTACATGAGGTCCCCTGCACCCTTACTGGTACACCCGGAGGTACACCGTACACAGCTAGCACTTGGGCATATGTTATACTAACATATAAGGCTAAGTGCATCTACCGTATAAGAGTAGATGTCAGAATATGTATGCATATTAGTGCTATACACATTGCTTTCTAATACATATATATTTTTTATGTATTTCTCGCTTATAAGATGTTAGGACACCTGTGTCCTTCTAATGATTATGATATATAAGTTGGCATTGCCACCTTTTGGTGATATGTACTACTACACTGATTTATGTAAGAACTGTACTCTTTTGTTTCACAAAGTGATGACTACTACAAAATTGTATGTTATCTTGGACCATGGAGCCATCTCTAATTTAGCCAATAGGTCTCATCTCTATAACTAGAAATGTTTCTTTCTTAAACTAACCATAGTGATTATTATAGGTATATAATGTGAAACATTAGACGTTTTCTACCTGAGAGACCCCAAGAGACACGGAGAATCCTCGAGGTAAAGGGAACGCTTAGCACTGGCTCCCGGTTCGTACTGGTAAAAACTGCTTAGGACAACTATAATTATCCTTTTTGGTAGTAATAAACAAATTTATTACTCTTATGCAACGTGTCTGTGATTCCTTGCATTCCCAATATTGCCAAGAACCTGAGCGTAAGGTTTAGACCTCCTGACAAGTTCATGGTGCACAGGATCAGAGAAGTAAGCAGAGTTCATGGCCCGACAAAGAAAGCTCTGCAGCCACATGTTCCAAAGCGATCGGTGAGCACAGCTGTAAAGGGATGTAGCAAGATCATGACTGCCACCTAGGTAAGGAAAAGTCTGGCCTGCTGCAGCCCAGAGAACGTACACACAATGCCACGGAGACAACTTGCAGATGAAAATCGTTAGGCCTCAAAGTAAGGGCTTGTAGAGAAAGGGGAGCGCATCAGACTGTCTTTGAATTGAAGACTGAAAATGTGGGTTACTGGTGTCACTGGAAAGCTTGAGAGGACCAGGTGGTAAATGGGCAAATAAGCTGCGTAATGTATGGTTATCTCAGTCTTTGAAATGAAGGTAATGTACCATTTTCAATTTCTAGAGCATGTATGTAATCAAATCAGGGAATACAAAACTGACACAAAATGTTGTCTTCTGTGCATATTTTATTAACAAATTAAATAAAAAAAAAAAAAATCTGATGCTGAGACACCAGAATGCCGACGCTCCCCACCCTGTGCGCTGGCTCCGAAGCACTGCCACCCGTGGTCACCCAGGTGTCAGTGTTGCTGCACAGACCAGGAGCCGTCTGTCCCCCAATGAGGTGTGCATCCATGGGACGCTCATCCATCCTTCCCAGGCTGGCCTCCAGCAGCCCAGGCTCAATTCCGAACCCGAGTCATTGGTGTCGCAGGTGGTAACACTACCACTGCACCGGTGGGCTGGCTAAAAAAAAACAACAAAAAACCATTTAGTATTATTATGCTTCAAAGAAAATAACCATTTTTATAAACTGCTCCTCAAACCCAAGTGATTGCTAATCATTTTTTTTCGATTAGCAATCTCTGTTAATCATGATCCTGAAACCAATTTATGCCATGAGGCACACTAAAATGGGTACTCTAAGGTCAATTTATCAATTTTTATTTATTTAATTTTGGTAACTGGGTGAGCCCACTGGGAACACAACAGTCCCCTTTTCAGGGGCGACCAGAAATTAATTACAAGCAATACAAGCGTATCACAGAGTCACATGTGGTAATTTGCTCACACTACAACATAAAACAGTATTTGACACCGGTTAATCTGAACATGGAACTCCAACGCTCCATTTGAACACACTAGAGTTCATGGCAACCGTCATCCTTGGGTCTCCCACAAGTTACTGACCTGTCTCTGGGAGCGAGACAAAGCTCGGAGGAAACATAAGGCTTCCCAGCTTCCCCCAGACTATGCCAGGTATTGCATGTTAAGTAATGCCTGCACAAAAGCTGCCAAACTTGCCAAGTCTGAATATTTTAAAATGATCTTTTCTCAAAAACGTCAATTCCACCTCCAAATTCTGGAAAGTGGTCCACGCCCTATTCTCTCCCCCTTCACAACCGCCTCCCCCAATGCTTAAAATAAACAACTTATTGGTCTCCAAATCATGCACAGTGGCTCAGGAGTTTAATTCCAATTATACCTCCTGCGCCACAGCACTTCTAAAGTCCCTCCCCTCTAACCCCTCCCATCCTCCCACACCAAGGATTCAACCCTTCTGCACCCACCCTTCCTTCTCCTTTTCTGTTGTCTCCCCAGAAGAAATACTAATAGCCCTTCTCTCTCAATCTTTCTAAAGGCTCGTCACCAGATGACCCTGACCCTAAACTCCTCTACCTTTCAGCTTCTGCTATAGCCTACCTGCTCTCTTTAATCCTAAATATCTCCTTCTCATCTTCCCATCCCTTTGTCCTGGAAACATGCTGTGGTCCTCCTTCTCCCAAAGGGTGGTGACCCCTCCTCCCCTGCAAATTTTCACCCAATCTCCCTCCCCTTGCTAAGCTCCACGAACACCTGGTCCTCTCTCAACTAACCTCCTTCCTCAATTACTCTTCCTTTTTCACCCCGTTCCAATCTGGCTTTCGGAAGAACCACTCCACTGCCACCTCCCTACTCAGACTCACTGATTCCATCCTCACCGGGATGGATAATGGCCTCATTACCTCTGCCATTTTTGTCGACCTCGCCAAGACTTTCGACACAGTCTTCCATGCCCTACTTCTTGACTCCCTTACGGTTGCTGGGTTGTCTACTTCTGCCCAAAACTGGTTTAGAGCTCACCTCTCAGTTAGAACACAATCAGTCAAGATCCAGGATAAATCTCTCTTCTCTCCCCCCCAACCCCATTTCCACAGGAGTCCCACAGGACTCAGTACTTGGACCCACTCTCTTCTCCATCTTCCTAAATGACTTGCCCTCAGTATGCTCCCCCTCTTCCTCTATCCACATGTACACTGATGACACCATCCAGTTCTCCTCTGGCAAATGCCCCACCAATGTAGCAATCACACTTCAGCATGACTTCCACCAGGTTCAGCAATGGTTTGCCTCACGTCAATTATTCCTACATGCCAAAAAGACTCACTCCATGAGCTTTGGCACTAGGCAGAGATGCTCTAGGCTCCACCCTTTACCTTCTTTCCATATCCTTGATGGGACAATCCTAGAGAACACCTCCTCATTCAAATATCTTGGGGTTTGGTTGGACCAACACCTTAACTTCTCTGGCCACATTGACGCCATCCTGAAAAAACTGCACCCCAAGCTTGGTGCCTTATTCAGGAACCGTAGTTGCATCCCTCCTATGGCGCGGCGTGAACTAGTCCAAAAGATGATCTTCCCCATTTTTGACTACTGTGATGTAGTCTATGGTGCCACTCCCAAATTCTCCCTAACTAGCTTGGACACTCTCTAACTCCTTCTGTCATTTTGCCCTTGATGCTCCATCACACACACACACACACACACACACACACACACACACACCACCGTGACCTCTACCATGCTCTGTCCCTTCCCTCGCTTGCCAACAGGCACCTCACTTCTAAATTTTGGTTAGAACATTCCTCCTACCTCTCATGTTCAGTCTCTTCCCCCCGCCCCCACTCCCTCAGATTCTCTGACACTCGCACTTTGTTGGTCCCCCGTCGGACCACTCTCATCGGTCAGGCAGGCTTCACCTATCGTTTCCCACAAATCTAGAACTCCCTCCCCTCCCCCCAAATACGGCACTCCTCCTCCTCCTAATCCCTTGCCTCTGCCTTACACAACTTTGTCTCACCTAACTGCTCCTGCTTTAATCCTCCTTAACCGGCCTCCTATACCTCTGCTCCTCTCCTTGACTCACATCCCCTATTAAACCTTCCTCCCCCGAGCCTGCTTCTCAGTACGTTCTCCTCTCCCGACACCGCTTACCCCCTCACTCCTACCCCAACCTTCTTCCATTACCAACTTGCCCCTGCTTAGTTTTGACCTCTGGCAGGGTTCCCAACATCCTGAAAAGGTCTAGCACTGGGAAAGCCTCCTCCTTCCTCTCCCCTTCCGTTCTCTCCTTTCTACCCAACTTGTCCTCGCCTACATCTGCCCTCTGCCTAGATTCTTAGCACCCTGGCAATGTCTACTCTCAGGTAAGTTTCTTCAATCCCTCCCCCCTTCCCTTCCTCTTCTATCCCCCATATTTCCTTCTGCCCAACTTGTCCTCTTAATTCTATCCCCTGGCAGGGTTCTCTGCACCCTGGAGGGGCCAAACACTGGGCAATCCACTCTTCCTTCACTCCCCCCCAAATCCTTTCTAAACAACTAGTCCTTGCCTGATTCTGCGCTCTGGCAGAGCCTAACCTTAGGCAACCTTCTTCTTTCCCTCCTCTTTCCTCCTTTCCCTTCATCCTTTTCTTCTCTCTTCCCAACGTGTCCTCACCTAGTTCTGCCCCCTGGCAGGGTTCTTAGCATCCTGGAGGGGTTTCAGTACTGGGAAATGACTCTTCCTTCCCTCCCCTTTCCCCTCCATCCTTTCTACCCAACTCGTCCTCACCTGTCTCTGCTCTCTGGCAGGGTTCTCAGCATCCTGAAGAGGCCTAATCTTAGGCAAGTTTCTCCCACACACACCTCCTTCTCCTTCCCTTTACCATCCTCTCTACCATCTCTACCAAACTTGTCCTTGCCTACACCTGCCCCTTATTCTAAGTCCTCGCCTCGTTCCATCACTGGCAGTGATCTCCGCACTCTGAAAGGGCCAGTTCCAGGCATGACTCATCCTTCCCTATCATATCCCTTACCCCCACCTCCCTCCTGCCCCCCCCACCACTGCACTTAAAGGAATTAATTCACTTGAGCTAATAACTTGCACTTTTTGTTCTGTCTGAGATGCTTCCAGATTGCACAAGCCCTGTGTTAACTTGCCCCCAACTGATTTTTTGCTCACTTTGCTCTGGTAATGTTCCCCCCCATTGTTATCCTGTCCTTCCCCCAGCTGGTTTCCCCTGTCTACCCCTCTACCCCTCCTTGATGTCCCCTCACTGCACCTCATTTATTCATTCAATAATTGCTAAATTATCTGCCTCTTAACTGTGATCCATTCCTGTAAGGATTTGGCTCCAAGGTTACATTACATTTCTTTACTATGTTCCTCGGATATGCCAGTTGCATTTAAATGCATATTTCACAGGTATGATAAATTTAACTGTATGTTATGTCACAAATGCAATTGTATGATTATATTTTTTTAACTGTATGTCTTGTTACAAATGTAACTGAATGTTTAATTTTTCAGGTATGCTAAATGGTAAACGGTATGTCTAATTTTTCATCCAACTGTCTCCCCCCCACGGGAGACGAGGGACTTGTTCAGTGAGCCTTCCTGGTGAAACATTTCAATAAATAAAACAAGGCATTTGTAAGTTACAACAGGTATTTCATAAATATGGACAATCAAAGACAACCAAATAATGACTAGAGGGGGATGTAGTCGTCATTCTTTACTGTGTAATATATTCACAATTATTTAGCAAGTATCAGCGGTAACAAGCGCAGCAATTTAGCTCCAACAGGTGAGCTTCGAGTCCCCTCTTAAATCTTTCAAGAGAGTTACATTCTTGGAGATTTCCTGGAAGTGCGTTCCAGAGGAGCAGGACATAGGCAACCAATTACCCTTGTCCTCAGGAAGACCTCACTTTAGGAACTTGAAGGAGCTGTCTGTTGGAGGATCTGTGAGTGCTACTAGTTTATCAGTTATCATTTTAGGCGGGGGTGCATTTTCAAGCCTAAGTCTGAAGGCTAGGCACAAGGATGGATATTTTATTTTGCCTTCTAAAGAGGGCCAGGTTAAGATTTGTAACACATTACAGTGGTGTTCCAAGGGCAGGGCACCAGCTGCAAAACTACTTATAAGTTTATAAGTGTTAACCATAATCATAAAACCAGATTCTGTGTTGACTTTTGGCCTCAACAATCAGCCTGTGCCAATGTTGGTCACAAAAACAGGTTCTGGCATACAGATTGGGCCCCAATGTTCTGATTTAACTTTTTTCTAAAACTGACCGGGGGTGGGGCATATCTGTGAGGTCAGCTTATATGTGCTTCCTGTATATACTGTAAAACCAACAGTTGGAATCAAAAATAAAGGTCTTCAATGTATTTATCAGTCAGTGTCAGTAGCTCAGCAGGTCTCACACTTGCCTCTAAGGCCAGAAGATTAAAAGGTTGCGAGTTCTAGCCCCAAATCAGAACTCGAGGCAAAACCGAATACTGACATTATACTCAGCATGAGAGGGCTGCCATACTCCTGAGGTGCCGTCTTTCGGATGTGACGTAAAACTGAGGTCCTGTCTACCTGTTCTGGTGGTTGTTTAGGTGATGTTAAAGATCCTATGGCACTTCTTGAAAAGAGCAGGGGACTGTTTTATTGAAAAATACATAACAAAGGATTCATAATCAAGAAAAATTGTCATTTGAGAATTACATAACGGACATTTTTACAAGCAGAAAAAATACAAAAATAACCACAGTAAATACGTCTTAACCTTAAACACAGGTAAAGGAAAACCAAATCTCTCTAACTGAGACTTTCAGCCTATGTTATCTTTCAAGAAAGGTACTGTTTTCCATCTCAACAAAAATAATTATTCAGATTCTGTTTTTCATACAGCCATTGGGTTATATAGCACATGCTCCAATATTTGCAGTGGTTGTTCGAGAGTTTGATAAATCTGTTGTAAAATATATTTACATCGTGCCTGTCATAGTATATTAATTTAATAACTGATACAATTAGTCGAAACATACATTTATCTATTTGTAATCCTTGAAATGAACCCAACCCCACTATTTCTTCATAAGATACATTTTCCCATCTTGTAACCTTCCATTGAACAGCCAGAATTCTCCAAAACTGCTTTACAAAAGGACATTGTAACAAAAGTGATTCATAGTTTCTTCTTATGCTATGCATGTTTCTCTTGGACACATCCTTTCTGTAATGCTTTTATGCCCCAACATTCATTCTACCATGACTAAGCTAACCATGTTAGATCCCACATGCCGGGGGGAATCAGTTCGCTTATAACACAAAAACTTTGCTGTAGTGACATTCTGATAAGCCTTTAAAGATATGGGTTATTGCAAATACATTTTCTTGAATGTGACAGTAAATAAATGTCCTTGTTTTATTCATTATCTGTTCTTTTTCTATTTTCCATTGTCTCAGTTTAATCAAAGCTCGTTTATAAGAGTCTGGGCTATTTCGAAAACCCGGTTTTAGAACCCCTTGTAGGGACCATGCCTGAAAGAAAGGATGTGTCCATAAAGCTGCACAAAATTATTTGGAAGACTAAACTTAAAAGTGTTACCACATAACATAACAGGAGTGGATAAACAACACTAAGATAGGTGAAGATAGATAACAGAAAGGATTTAACTATTTGTACTTTTTTCCTTTTTGACTGCTGCCAGGATTTCCATAAGTGCGTTTTTTTGTTTTGCTTGTTCAAGTTTTGATTCCCAGTTTAGTTTACTACTGTTCCCTCTACCAAATGTAATATTTAGTATTTGAAAAGGTTCGTTGGATACTGGGATATTTAAATTATAGATAAAAGGTATTGTGGTATCACTTAAGGGGTATACATTGCTCTTATGTTGATTAATTTTTGCTCCCACTATATTCAAATATTTTTCCACTTCAGCCAGAGTTTTTAATCCTGAATCTGGGTCTGCAACAAATCAACAAACATCATCGGCATAACCATCAGTTTTAATCTGTAAGACTCCCTCTTTAGGGGAAATATCTTTAATTTGATAGTTTTGGTTTATAAATCTTAGAAGCGGGTCTGTACAGAAGATATATAATAAGGGGCTGAGTGGGCACCCCTGTCTTACCCCCGTTGTATAGGAATATATTTCCCGAGATGTCCATTTACTAAAGGAATAGTTGTGGTTTGTTTATAAATAGTATCAATCCAGTCACAGAAGGTTTTAGGTATACCATACAACAATAGTACCTGTATCATGAATTCATGAGGAACCTTATCAAAGGCTTTTTCTTGGTCAAGTGACATGATATACCCCGACAACGTCTTCTTCCCCATTCCACTAATTCCCTGATTAAAAGTGAATGATCATAAATGCTTCTTCCTGCTATTGAACGTTTGGGTTGTAGAGATCAAATATGAGGCTACTGTAGATAATCTTTTATATAATATTTTCATTAAGATTTTTAAATCCGAGTTCATTAAGCTAAGTGGTCTCCAATTATCCAATTTACTTCTATCTTTTTTTTTTTTTTAATGGATGAAAATCTGTACAGCTGTACGAGTGAAAATCAATTTTATTATAGTAATAAAATACAATTATAAACTTCCTTTAAAATGTTGCGAAGTATGTCTTTAAACTGTTTAGAAAATTCAGTCATCAATCCATCTAAACCTGGAGATGTATAATTTTTCAAGGCTGTAATAGTGGCATCTATTTCTTACCTACTAATAGGGTAATAAAAGTGCTTGTAATATCTCTTTAGGAGCAACAGGGGGAGATATGGACTGTAGAAATTCCTTTATTTCATTTTCATCAAGCTGGGGAGTAGAATACATCTGTAATAGATGTTTAAATGTATTTACTGTAATATATCAGGGGTTGTAGTTACTGTTTTACCTTCCGGATTTGTAAACAGATGTCATGATTTTCTCTGCTGCTCTATTACTGCTAGAGTCAAAGGGATAACCAAATCCATTTTTCCTTGGTGAGCAAATTCTATGCTCTAATAGCACTGAGGAGGCCCTTGAATATTGCATATTTTGCATTTCAATTTTAACATTTATTTGTTCTGTCAGATTAATCTTTTGTGTATTAACCGCTGTGTAAAGTGCTTATAATTGGGATCTTAGCGTCAAAAATTTTGTATACTGAGTCGTATGCTTTAATACTGATATTTGGGACAACTTATTTTTCAAGTCACTTTTGCTGTCAGCCCACCAATGGCTTAAATCCTCACACATATCAGCAACTGTCATTCTTGCTTTCAACAGGTCTTGTATCTGGGATATATTGTATGAATCTTTCAGTAGGGTGGCATTTAACTTCCAGTAACCTTTCCCTCAAGAGATATTCTCCTGTAAACCCAAACTAGCCTGTAAAATAACACGGTCAGAAGTCTCTATGGGCACTGTTGTAGCTTTGTGAATATGTACCAAGTTTGACACAAAAAAGAAATCTATTCTAATGAACAGGCGTCCTATAAAGAAGGTATATCCACCCTGTTTATGGCACTCTCTATAAACATCGCGTAAGCCCACAGTTGTGAGTATATTTTTTAAACAGTATCACAGAAATCTTCGTCAGTACAAGCTCCTCTATCCTGTCTGGATACTACACAACTGAAATCTCCTCCCCTTATAATACGTTTTGTGGTAAATAAATATGGTTTGATAAGTTAACATATATTAACTTTTTTTTTCTTGATGGCACACATATATTCATCGCTCTCCATGCTTTCTTTGCTGTAATAAAATCAATCACTAAAACTCTCCCTGGTGCTACATCTATAATTTTGGAAACTAAAGCGGTCTCCTTTAAACATAATTCCCACCCCATCACACGTATTTATTCCAAAAGAAAAGTAAGAGGGTCCCCAACACCAAAGTTTTTGTGCTGATAATGTCAAAAACTTGGTATTTAATCTAGTATCCTGTAGGAAATAAATATCAGCTTCTAGTTCTTTTAAGATGTTAAAAGTTATGACAAGTTTTCACTGGTTTTTAACACTATTAGTGTTTAGGAAGGCTGTCTGGAGACAAATCATGAGTATTCAAGAAAGGGGACCGCCATGAGAGTTAGTTCACTACTTAAGTCTTATTTTCCCAGAAAGTTAGCTCATGTACGGCTTCTAGTCCTCACCACCAGTCTTTTAGTTCTTTCTTTGCTTTGGGACAAGTCTTCTTTTTCATAGTCAGATGACATCAGGGGCTATGAGGTTTCTGAATCTCCTCCTTGTTCAGACTCTTGAGAGCTTCGTGATAGGGCTTCATATTTGTTTTGTACTGGGATTTCATGTGCTGGGGAAGATGCTTTGGCTATTTTGGACTTGGGTCTTTTTTGTCTCATGGCCCTTTTCCGGGACACCAAAATCATATCTGGAGGGGGCATCACTTCCTGGTCTTTAGAATCTTTCTCTTGGTTTTGAGCTACTTTAGAAATTGGGTCCGAGATCTGGGGAGCAATAATATCCTCAGGAGAAGGATCTTGTATGTCCTGGGTCAAGATTGTTATGTCAGAAGGGGAACCTACATCTGCCTCTGGTGGAGGGGGAAGGGCGGAACGAGGTCCTGAGGTGTCCGTTTTCATGCTGTAATATCTTTTTTCTGGGCTTCTGTAACTATTGTATCTTGACTGGGACAGTCATTTCTATTGTGGGCAGCCCGAGGACATGCCCTAAAAGCATGCCCCAACCTTGTCACATAAATTACAGTTTAAGTCATCTTGGCACTCAGAACTAGTGTGTCCACAAGATAAAAATACAGTTACGTAAGAACTTACCGTAACAGTAGATCTTTGAGAGAGGCTCTTGCAGTAGGTATTCACATATAGGACTCAGCCGCCAGGCGTCAGGACCCCACGGAAATATTTCTAGCTAGCGGTCTCTGGCGTGGGACCGCACCCATGTCAGCAGACCAGCATCACGCGATGTTGGTATAAAGGGGTGGTCTCCCACGCCCGCCTTCCAGTTCTTTCCCGCCAAAGGCCAAAAGAGGCAAGATGAGAGAGAAGAGGATATTCCCCCCATGGAAATAAAGCAAAGAAAACTTAGGGGGACGGAAGACAGGAAGGCAATACCTACTGCAAGAACCTCTCTCGAAGATCTACTGTTACGGTAAGTTCTTATGTAACTGTACTATTTTACTTCGAGAGGGCTCTTGCAGTAAGTATTCACATATAGGACTGAGTTCCAAGCAGTCTGGAACAAGGAAAAGCACTTGGGAGGAGGATTGTCATCCATAGCATGGAACCTCAGGGCTGAACGGGTCTCATGAAAGGAGACCTTGTTGGACAGCCAACCCGAAGCCTGCTCTACGGCGAGAGGCGATGTCCAAACTGTAGTGTTTTGTGAAGGTATGGACAGAAGTCCAAGTTGTGGCTGCACAGATGTCTGCCGCTGACACATTTTTGAAATAAGCTGCAGAGGTAGCTACTCCTCTGGTGGAATGACCGCTGACTTGACCTGGAAGGGTCTTGTACTTGTAACAGAAAGTGATACAATTCGCCAACCATTCTGACAGGCAATGCTTAGAAACAGCACTGTCTTCTCTTTTGTGAGTGAAAAAGACAAAAAGCAAATCAGTCTTCTTGAGATCCTTAGTCTGACTGGTGTAGTATCTCAGGATTCTGTGAACATCTAAAGTATGCAAGAGGTACTCCCCTTGATTGGAGTGCTGCATAAAGAAAGCAAGTAGCTCAACAGATTGATTCAGTGTAGATTCAGCCACCACCTTAGGGAGAAACTTAAAGTTGGTGCGTAGAGCCACACGCTCCTTGTGAAAAATCAAGTACGGGATTTTACACATTAAGGCTTGAAGCTCGGAAATTCGCCAAGCAGAAGTAATGGCCACTAGGAAGAGTCTCTTCCAAGAAAGGAACTTCAAATCAGCTGCTGCTCCTGGCTCGAAGGGAGACAGAGTAAGCTTCTCCAGGATGAAATTCAGGTCCCACGGAAGGGCAGGAATGTGGATGGGGGATCTCAAATGGAGAACCCCTCTGAGGAAAGTCTTACAGACTTCCAACTGAGCAAAAGTCCCGTCTCCAAAGGGAAAGTACAGTTACGTAAGAACTTAACGTAACAGTAGATCTTCAAGAACAGCTCTTGCAGCAGGTTACACCATTAGGACTGAAGCCGGCAGGCGTCAGGACCCCACGGAACTCTTCTAGCTAGCAGTCTTCAGCGGGGATCGCCGCAGACGTCGGTCCCGCCCCCGACGTCAGACGTAGTACCTAAGGAGACGGTCCCACCAGAATCCCTAGTTCTCCCGCCGGAGACTTCTGGCCGCTGGATGACATCAGAAGTGGAGACAGAGGATCTGCCATCAGAAGAAGAAAAGAGCGTAAGCTCCTGCCAAGGCCTGGTTAGGCCGTACCTCCTCCAAGGGGGAATGGTGGATGGGAAGGTACCTGCTGCAAGAGCTGTTCTCGAAGATCTACTGTTACGGTAAGTTCTTACGTAACTGTACTATCTTACTTCGAGATACAGCTCTTGCAGCAGGTTACACCATTAGGACTGATTCCCAAGCAATAGCGCCTCAGACACTCTGGGAGGAGGCCTAACGGAGAGATCTTAAAAATCCTGACTCTAGGACAGGAGACCCTGTAGAACAGCGAGGCCAAAACCTGCTCTCCGCCTTGAGGCGATGTCCAGGCTGTAATGCCTGATGAAGGTGTGCACTGAGCTCCATGTAGCTGCGGCACAAATGGCCAAGATGGAGACGTTCCGTAGCACTGCGAAGGAAGTAGCCACCCCCCTAGTCGAGTGGCCCCGGACTGTGCCCGGAAGGGGCTTCTGTTTGTTGTTGTAGCAAAAAGAAATGCACTGGACAAGCCAGCAAGAAAGAGTCTGTTTTGAGACTGGTTGGCCCAACATCCTCTCAGCAAAGGAAATAAACAGTTGCTCGGAGTTGCGATGCTGTTTGGTCCTGGTCAAGTAGTATCTTAAGGAGCGGTGAACATCTAGGCTGTGAAGCAAAGCCTCTCCTCTATTGGTGTACCTAGGGAAGTACACCGGCAGATCGATGTCCTGATTAAGGGTAAGGGCTGAGTCCACCTTAAGCAAGAATTTAGGATTCGTCCTCAGAGACACTCTGTCCTGGTGGAAAATTAAATAAGGTAGGTTCCTTACACATAAGAGTGTGTAGCTCAGAAATTCTCCTTGCTGACGTGACAGCAACCAAAAATAACGTTTTCCACGACAGAAAACGCAGCTTGCAAACTGCGGCAGGTTCAAAAAGGGGCAGCGTGAGCTGCTTCAGGACGAAGAGTAGGTCCCAAGGAGGGACGGGATCCTTGGTGGGTGGCCTAAGGTGTAACACCCCCTCAGGAAATCACAAGAGGCATCGAGTTGTGCCACTGTGCGTTGACCTATCGGGCAGTGATAGGCCGAAATCGCATATAGGTGAACTTTAATCGAGGAGTAGGCAAGGCCTGAGTGAAAGAGGGAAAGCAGGTATTCCAGGACTGATTTCTCTGGGTAATCTAAAGGGGAGAGGCTGCGTGCCTGAGACCACAGGCAAAACCAGCGCCATTTCATGGCGTACGTCGCATGCGTTGCCGGCTTTCTGGCGGTAGAAAGGACTTCCGCCACCTCTTGCGAGACCCCGTGTCGCATAATGGCTAAGGTATCGAGGAGCCAGGCATGCAGGTTCAGTGAGCACAAGTCCAGGTGGACTAGCGAACCCTCCTCTTGAGACAGCAGATGGGAGCTGATGGGCAACAGGAGTGGAGGTTCCTGGGACAATTGCGTCAGCATGGGGAACCAGATCTGTCTGGGTCAGAAAGGCACTACTAAGATCATTGTTGCGTGCTCCCTGCGAAGGACTCGCTGGATCAACGGGAAGGGAGGGAAAGCGTAGAGGAATCTGTCCACCCAGGAGAGGGACAACGCGTCTCACCAGAAAACACCAGGCCCTGGATCTAGCGAGCAAAAATTGGGCAGTTTTGCGTTAGATGGGGAAGTGAACAAGTCCAATTCTGGAGTGCCCCATCAAAGAAACAGATCCTCTGCTACCTCCTGAAGAAGTTCCCACTCGTGGACTTTGGCCTGGGATCGACTCAGGCCATCTGCGATTGTGTTGTCCACTCCGGGAACGTGAACTGCAATCAGGCTCGTGCCGTGTCGCATTACCCAATCCCACACTCTTATAGCTTCCCTGCAAAGGGGGTTAGAGTGTGTGCCTCCTTGTTTGTTCAGGTAATACATCACCGCCATATTGTCTGTCTGAAGCAGAAGGGTACTCGGCGGGATTTCTGACTGAAAGGCCTGCAGGGCATAAAGGACCGCCCTCATCTCCAGAATGTTGATATGGAAATGAGCTTCCTGAGGGGTCCACGTTCCCTGGGACCTCACCCCGTTCAGGTGTGCTCCCCACTCCAACCCTGAGGCGTCTGTGGAGAGGATTACCTCCGGGGATGACGCTGCAAACGGAACACCCACAGAGAGTGTCCCTGGATCTAGCCACCATTGCCAGTCCCGAATCACGGCCTTCGTGATTCTGACCGACTGCTACATGTGGTCTTGCCCTTGATCCCATTGCACTTTTAGCATCCACTGGGTCACCCACATGTGGAGCCTTGCCATCGGGACGGTTGGAATGGCCGCAGCCATGTGTCCGAGCAGGCGAATGACCAGTCTGGCGGGGACAGTCTTCTTCGCTGAGAGGTCCCTGATGAGGGACCTGATGCGCTCCGCTCTGTCCTCAGGAAGAAAAGCTTTCCCTTGGATGGTGTCCAGAACTGCGCCTATGAACTGCAGCTTCTGGGACGGTACCAGGAGAGACTTCTTGAGGTTGATTAGGATACCCAGTGACTGAAAAAGCGTTTGGGTGTTCTAGATGGCCAACAACAGCGCCTCTCTGGAGGCGGCCTTGAGAAGCCAGTCGTCCAGGTACAGAAACACATAGTGGCCCTGTCTCCTTAGAGACGCTGCCACGACTGCCATACACTTGGTAAAGACCCTGGGGGCCGATGACAGTCCGAAAGGAAGAGCCCGGAACTGAAAGTGGTGGCCGAGGAACTCGAAGCACAGGAACCTCCTGTGCGCTCGAGCAATGGGGATGTGCAGGTAGGCGTCCTGCATGTCCGGGGACGCTAGAAAGGTGTCCTTCCTCAGCATGGGAGTGAGCCCTTGGAGGGTCACCATGCGAAAAAGTTTGTAGGCGACCGACATGTTGAGGTCGCTGAGGTCCAATATTGGACGGAGGTCCCCTGTTTCTTGGAACCAGAAAGAAGCGGGAATAGTAGCTGGCTCCTCTCTGGTTCTCCGGGACGTACTCCACCGCTCCTTTTTGTAGAAGCGCGAGTACTTCTTGCCTGATGAGCGATCTGTACTGACCCGAGTAACGGGAGAGCAGAGGAGGCCTTGTGGGTGGCTTGTCCATGAATTCTATAAAGTGGCCTTGTTCGACCAGTTGAAGAACTCACCTGTCGGTGGTAATAGACTGCCACCCTGGCAGGTGGTCCGCAATACGACCCCCGACCTTGGTGTCCCGTTGATCCTGAGGGGCGGGAGCCGGGAAGGAGTCATGCTGTGGCAGCTGAGGGTCCTGCAGGCTGGGCCGACTTGGCAGGGCGTTGGCCTCGGCCTGCAGACGACTTTCCCTGGGCTCTTAGGAGGAGCCCCTCTGTTGCGGGCAGTGCAGGACTGCTGTCTCGTCCCAGCCGTGGAATCGGCTCTGGTTCTTACGAAAGGAACCGGCTTGGGTCTGTACATGGCTTGACAGACTGCATCGCTTTCCCGCCTCTTGAAGTTTGGTGAGAACCCTCTCCGAGGACTCACCGAAAAGAACTTCTCCGTGGAACGAGGCGTCCAGAATGTTTTTCTGAACGTCCGGGGAAAATCCGGAGACACGAGGCCATGAGTGTCTCCGGAGGCATAAGCCTGAGGCTGCCGCTCTGGCCGAGGAGTCCGTGGAGTCATACGCGGCTCGAAGCACCCGAGTTCCCACGTCTGAACCTGTGCGGAGGAGCTGGAGCAACTCTTCCTTCTGCTCACCTTCTGGCATCTTTTCTGCCAGGTCTAGTCCCTGCTCCCACAAGGCATTCTGGAACTGGACCATGTGGGTAAAATAGTTGAGGAACCTAATGGCGCAGGTAGCAGATGCGTACATGCGCCTGCCGATTGCGTCCAATTGCTTGGACTCTGGGTCCGGTGGCAGGGTGCTCAGATGTTGCGGCCTCTGGGACCGGTCATGTGAGGCTGTAATGACCAGAGAATCAGCCAGAGGATGAGATGCCAAGTACTGGTCCTCCCTAGGGGCCTTGTACAGGTGGTCAGCCTTCTTCGGCATCGCCGGGAGCGGGTGCGGACGTTTCCACGCTGCCTTGGTGATGTCCACGAAGGTGTCCACCACAGGCTTTGGGTCCTTTTGCCAAAGATATTGTGCAAGGCGTAGCCTCTCGGGGTCAAGTTCCTCTGCGTCCCAGCCCATGTTCTCTTGAATATGCCTCATAATCTCCGAGAACGATGGGTCATCCGGAGGAGATCTTGGGAGCTCACGTGGGTCCGGAGAGGGGACGCTGATGGGAGAAGGGGATCTGGATCTGTCTGAGAAGTCCGATCCCGAATCCTCCGTCGAAGGCGAGTGGCGGCGTCTTCTGGGTCTCTTGGGGCTGGGTGACCCTGAAGAAGATCTGGACGGAGGTCTCCTCTTGTCTAGTCTGCCCCTAGGAGATTCCGCAGGCTCCCGGGGGGAAGGTACTCGGCCTGCTGCCCCAGATGGGGTGGGGGGCACTGGGGCCGGTGGAGTCACGGGTGGAGGAGGAGGAGGAAGAGGAGGAGGTGTGGGAACCACGTCCTTCTTTATGGTATCCCACCTGTAGATGAATAACTCCTTGACCTCTGAAAAACTGAGGCCCGACAACGGACCGGGCGCCGGTGGTCGGTCATCGTGTTCTGGAGTCGGCTCCCCAGGGGTCTCTGGTTCAGGGGAGGGTTCCCTTGGGGGTTTGACAGGACCAGGTTCGCCCGCCTGGTCTTCGGGCTGAGTCGACTACTCCTCCTCCGTAAGCGCCTCCTGGCCAACGTCGGTAGGTGGCGTAGGGGTTCCTCCCTCTACTGGGTCGGGCGTCGGTCCCCCGGCTGGCGTCCGTGGTGGAGAAGGCCTGACCGGCGACGGGCAGTCGTCGGGTCCCGGGACCAGTGCTGCTTGGCAGACGTTGGTTGGGCCAACGTCCTCTTGAGTGAAGTCAGCTCCTTGGTTTTCCACTGGGGTGGAGGGGGCAAGGAGACCGACCGGACATCGGGAGCCGAGTGGCGGGAGCCGGACTTGTAGTGATGGCGGTCCCCTGACCTTGGCGAGGCCTTGGAAGAAGATGAAGAAGGCCTGGAGGTCTTAACAGGCTGTAGAGTACAGGAACCTGAAGATGACGTGGCCGCGACTGGGGGAGGCTGAGAGCGGGCCTGGGAAGGCGAGCGGTCGGACCGGGAGCTGGAGCTATGGGAGTCGGAAGCCCTAGAAGGGAATTTTGATCTAACCCTCTCCTTGTGCTTTGAGGTGCCGGCGGGCTTTCTCGGACGATTCCCCCTTGCAGGCAGAATCCATGGCCTTCACTCTCTCCTCAAGAAGGTAAGCTTGTAGGGCCTTCTGGCAACGGATCCGGGTCCGGCTATTAAACCCTTGACAGAAGGAACAGGCCCGGGTGTCGTGGTCCGGGCCTAGGCACCGCACGCTGGCCGAATGCGGGTCTTTAAATGGAATTTCCTTCTCACAGGTGCACTTAGATGGATGGCCCTCCACGGAAGTTGGAGAGGACATCAGATGGCAGACGTTCGTTGAGAAAAAAGGGTTTCCAATTCGGAGAAAGAACTCTTCCAGGCGTCGCGCGCTAGAAACAGACCGAAGGGTCGATACATGCAAGTCGACGGCGGGAAAGAACTGGGGATTCTGGCAGGACCGCCTCCTTAGGTACTACGTCTGATGACGGGGGCAGGACCGACGTCGGAGGCGGTCCCCGCTGAAGACTGCTAGCTAGAAGATTTCCGTGGGGTCCTGACGCCTGCCGGCTTCAGTCCTAATGGTGTAACCTGCTGCAAGAGCTGTATCTCGAAGTAAGATCATGGTAGGCTGAGACAGCTGCTATGTGAACTTTCAACAAGGAATGGCCGAGACCCAGACAGAACAGGTGACGCATGTAGTCCAGGACTTTGTTGACTCAGCACAAGAAAGGCTCCAAGTCTTTCGAAATTGCCCAGACAGAAACCGTTTCCACTTCATAGCGTAGGTGGACCTGGTGGAAGGCTTCCTGGCCTCCACCAAAATGTCCGCTACTAAAGGAGAGACCCCAAAACAGGCTTTAGCTACATCTGCAGGAGCCACGCATGGAGATTAAGGGATTTGAGACCTGGGTGAACAAGGGTCCCTTAATCCTGGGTCAACAATTGTTGCGACAGAGAAAGAGGAAGAGAAGGTTCCTCTGAAAACTGTTGCAGAAGAGAGAGCCAAACTTGCCTGGGCCAGAAGGGAGCAATGAGAATTATTCTAGCTCCTTCCGATCCGAGTTTGTTCAGGACCCTCAGAATTAAAGGAATGGGAGGGAAGGCATAAACGAATCTGTCCCTTCAACAGAGAAAGACAGAGCGTCCCGCCAAAAGAGGTCTTGCCCTGGAGCGAGCCAGCAAAAGACAAGAAGTGTTGCATTTTGGGGAGAGGCGAAGAGGTCTATCTGAGGTGCTCCCCATTACTGAAAGATGGCATTTAAGACTTGGTAATCAAACTCCCATTCGTGAGACCTGGCTGAGGACCAACGGAGTTCGTCTGCCAGTGTGTTTTCCACTCCCGGAACATGAACTACGGTCAAGTGAAGGTGATGTTGGGCTGCCCAGTACCAGACTCTAATCGCTTCCCGGCACAGGGGGTGGGAACGTGTTCCTCCCTGTTTGCTGAGGTACCAGACTACACAAATGTTGTCCGACTGTATGAGGAGATGACCGGGTAGGATGAAGGGAAGGAGAGCCTGAAGGGCATAAAGGACTGCCCTCAGTTTGAGCACATTTATGTGCAGGTTTTGCTCGAACTTGGACCAGCTGCCCAGAGCCCTGTGAGACCCTAGATGGGCACCCCAGCCTTCTCCTGATGCATCTGTCGTCAGCATCTGGGAAGGAGGATCGATGCAGAAGTGAGCTCCCAGGCACAGGTGCTCCTGAACCATCCACCATTGCAAGTCCCTGATCATGGGATCTGAAACTAGTACCTCTTGGTCTAGATTGTCCCTGGTCTGGTTCCATTGCAACCGAAGCATCCATTGAGAGATCCTCATATGGAGCCGAGCAAACAGGACTGTCAGAATGGCAGCCGCTATTAGCACTAGGAGGTGGGGGACTGACCTGGCTCCGACCCCCCTGCAGCTGGACAGAAGACGAGCCTGATTCTGAAGGGTGCCTACCCTGTCCAGAGGCAAGACGACTTTGCCGGTGGTCGTATCCAGAATCGCTCCTATAAATTGGAGGCATTGGCAAGGAACCAGGTGGGACTTGGCCTGGTTGATGGTGATACCCAGGCGGGTAAAAACCTGCAAGGTAAGGAAAAGGGAGTACAGGAGTTCCTCCCTGGATGAGGCCGCCAGGAACAGGAATACCTGTACTCCCTGGGTACGCAGGTGGGCCGTTACCACCAACAGGCATTTGGTATACACTCGGGGCTGAGGAAAGACCAAATGGGAGGGCCTTAAATTGGTAGTGGTCCCCCTGAAAACAAAACCAGAGGAATTTGCGGTGGGAAGGGCATATGGGGATATGCAGGTAAGCATCCTGCATGTCCAGGGCGCATAGCCACTGTCCCGGCCGAAGTAGTGCTAGAAGACTCTACAAGGAGAGCATTCTGAAGCGTGTGTACTCCACGAACATGTTCAGGGAGCCGAGGTATAGAATGGGCCTCAGATCGCCTGTCTTCTTTGGAACTAGGAAGAAATGGGAATAGTATCCTGTCCCCCAAAGCTGAGTAGGGACTGGCTCTAACGCCGCCTTCAAGAGAAGGGGATGATTTCCTCTAGAACCAGAGGAAGATGTTGCTGGGATGGTTTTCGGTTTGGTTTCTGCAGAAACTCTACTGAGTGTCCTGCTGATATCAGCTGGAGCACCCGTGTCTGACGTTATCCTCTCCCAACCCGACAGATGGGAGGAGAATCTCCCCCCTACCAGTTCCTCTGAAACCTCCAAAGGCAGCGGGAGAGGTAGGGAGTCAGGAGGTGTGGGGCAGCGCAGCAGCCGGGGCTCCCGCAGCTTTTTTGTTGGGGGGAGTCTTGGTTCCCAGAGGGGTCCCGACGTTTGTTGGCCTGTTTTCCTTGTGGCTTTTGTCTGTCGGTTTTGGCGACGAAAAGGACACCGCTGCCCTTGAGGGGGCTTGTACGTAGTCTGGACAGACTTAAATGCAGTACCCTTCTCTTGCAGTTCAATAATGATGTCCTTGACATCACCCCGAACAGCACCAAACCCCTGAAGAAGGGAGCATCCTGTATAGCAGATTGTACCTCAGGGACCAAACCTGACATGCGGAGCCAGGCGTGACGCCGTAGGTCGAGCTCCTTCCAGCTGTGTCCACCGCATTTAAGTGGCACGGAGCATGTGCCAACAGGCTGAGTGAGCTGAACAGACAAGGTCACCCCCTTCCTGCTTAGTTTGTGACTCAGGAAGGGAGTCCAATTTAGATTCCACCTGGCTAAGGATAGTCTTCTGGAAATCCCCCAAATGGGCAACATAGTTAAGGGCCCTGATGCCTAGGATAGAAAAGGAACAGATCTTCCCGTACTGGTCCAGAAGCTGGGATTCCTTATCAGGCAGAGACTAGCTTGGGTGTTTAGGACTGGCGGAGCGGCCGTGGGCGGCGCTGATGACAACTAAATCCACCTTGGGGTGAAGACTGAGGAAGTCTACACCCTCAGGAGCCCGGTATAGCTTGTCCACCTTCTTCGGAAGGGGAGCTAACGAGGAAGGTTGCTTCCAGATGGTGGAAACAAGATCTGCGTGTGGCTCTATCCAGGGTGGTATCTGCGTAGGAGCGTTCTCTGGCAGATCCAGATGGGCAGCAAGTTTTTTTTACGCTGTAGGCCTGGCTCTACTGATTGCCACTGATGTACTTCCTGGATTTTCCTCAATAACTCCAGAAAGGAAGTGACTTCGGAGGATCCCTCGACCTGGGGCGTTATGGAGCATGGGGCTCACCTTCGGGGTCAGAGTGACTGGACTCCGAGTCAGAGTCAGAAGTCTCTGAAGCAAAGAAAGAAGACTCCTCCCTAGGAGAGGGAGGGATGACCCCTCTGGGGAATTCCCCAGGCGCGTACCCTCCCTGCCTCGGGCACCGGAGGGGTCTCCTCTGGTGTCAGCAGGGGGGAGTCTCCCATTTCCAATGTAGGGGATCCAGTATAGGGACCGGCATCAGGAAACGACTCTCTACCTCCCTGGTGAGCTGAGCCTTGGCCTCAGCCCACCAGGAGGCCAAGGTCTCCTTCAGATCCGCCGGCGACTGTGGAGTGGGCGATGGAGGTGAAGGAGGTGGGGGATACCGGTAATGGGGGTACCCATAAAAAGAGTATCCGTAGCCCATCGGGGGGTAGCCAGACGTCGGGTATTGAGATGTCTGGTACTGTGGCACCGGATACTGCGGCATCGGGTACTGCAGCGCGGGATACTGGGGGGCCAGGTACTGCGGCACCAGGTACTGCAGTGTCGGGTACCCTGGCACCAGGGGCTCTGACGCAGCAGAAGGACCTGGCAGAGGCCCCGCTGGTGGGCCAGATGGGAGAAGCGTTGGCCCCACGGGCGTCGTGCCCGGTGTAGGTATACAGTCGAGCGGTCCTGACTGAGGAATAGGTCTTCCGTCAGGCAAAGGAACGCCGGAGGGTGGTGTCAGGTTGGCCGGCGTCAGGGGGTCTGGCACAGGAGGAGGAAGCCCCGACAGCAGCGTCTCAAGGTCCTCGGTGACGACCAGGGAAGGAGGATTAAAATCCCCGGGTGTCAAGCGAGGGGACGTACCCCGGGTGTCAAGCGAGGCGACACAGGGACCTCAGTGGGCAACGTGGTGAGACGCTGCGGACAGCCTGGGGCACTAGACAGCACAGTAGGGTCTGGCGCAGGCTTCTTGACCGGGCGGTCATCGGTGGAGCTGGCTTCCGACTTATCGGACTCCCTATCCAAGGAAGGCCATGAAGGAGTGGCGGCCTTGGAGGGGGGGGTTTGGCTGGGCGCTCACCCGAGGAGGTGAGTAGCTTAGCAGCCTTGTACGGGCGGGCGTTGGTGGAACTGACGTCCGACTTACCGGACTCGCTCTGACCAGAAGGCCGCTAGTAGGGAGCGACCTTAATGGGAGTGAAGGCTTCCTTTGCCCCTGAGGCTCTCGAAGGGCCTGATCATGAGCCGAACGGGAGGGGCAACGCCTTCTTGGTAGCCACCAAGACGGCCATCGAGGAGCGATCCCCCGGAGGGGATGTTACCTTAAGAGCCGCGACTACAGCCGAAGTCACGGCTGCTGTGGAAGACTCCCCCCCGCTCCCGGTGCTTCTCCTTGTCACGCTTTTTCTTATGGCCTTCGGGAGAAGTGGATCGCTGCCCAAGCTTTTTTTAACTGTTTTTCCATGGAGGCCATTTCTTCTTGAGAAGATGGGCTTCCAGGGACTGCTGCCTTCTCTTGCGGGTAGCAGAGTTTAACTTCTGTCAGTGCTGGCACTTCTCCAAGGGGTGGTCTGGGCCCAGACAGAAGAGGCACAATAAGTGGCCGTCCTTGTGTGGAAGCTGAGAACTACACGAGTCGCACTTGTTCTCATGCAATTCGGAGGGTGTCGGGGACGACATACACAGCAATTATGAAGAAAAACAGAAAAAACAGAAAATAGGTTGAAAAAAGTTCAAAAACATTAAGACCGACGAATGACTGACGAGGAACTTTCACAAGCCAATGGTGGGAAAGAACTGGACAGCGGCCGTGGGGGACTGCCCCTTTATACCGTCGCATGACGCAGGGCATCTGATGTGGGGGCGGTCCCCCACCAGAGACTGCTAGCTAGAAATTTTTCCGTGGGGTCCTGACGCGTGGAGGCTTAGTCCTATATGTGAATACCTACTACAAGAGCCCTCTCGAAGTAAGATCATGGGTATATCTTAGACAATCCATTGCTGAGCTAAGGTGTTGGTGAAACCCGCATTTAAAACAGGTTTTAGATTGGACAAAATAAAAACAGTGACACCTCTCTCTACCCAGAAATAGACTATTTGGAAGCTGTACCGGGCCTAGGGTATTGTTTCGTAGTCTAATTTTGTATTTCCACCCCCCTGTCCAGAGATGTTCTTCATCGAAAATAGAGGTGGGGGGGGCGGTAAAAACTCGCACCGCTGCTGCAGCCAGTGTGAGATATATCGTGGTCAGAGATGGTTTCATTCCTGAATAGTATAGTTACCATCTTTACTGTTGGTTTTGCCAATGGTAAGGCTCTAAAAATTAGCCATAAGGAAGAGTACCTTAATTTGTCATAATTAGCCCAGAATCTGTCAAGGTTTTGAGGGGTTCTGAAACTGATGATATCAAACAAACTGTCCCCAGACACATGACTTAAGGCAAAAATTTTATTTGTTAAAAAAACCAAGAGATTTCTTAATTAAATGCTTTCCAACATTAAGTCTGTCCAGCTCCATTTCTAAACCCACAAATACTGTAGACATACAGCATTTCTTCTCTGGTTAGGAGGTTGATTATTAAAATGGTATTTGCGTCTAAATTCCTCCCATTTAGATTTAGCCTGTTCATGAGTTTGGGGGGGGGGGGGTCTCAGTGTCCATGCGATCTCCCCATGTTTGTTTTCTCTCATTCAGTCCTTCATCCACAGAGGAGGAGCTCGATATTAATGGCACTTTGGTCAATTTTGCGGTTTCAGGAAGGTTTTCTTGTACATTGTCCATATTAAGGTTTAGATCAAAATCTGTGACAAAATCTGCAGTCTTGTGACTGATTTGTTCTGTACTACTGAAAGTTTTTAAGTCAGCAGGTTGTGCAGTGGAGACCCCAGGGATAGGACTGTGCTCAGGATCAGGAACCCATTGCCCTGAGTCTCCTTTCTTCCAACCCGTGCTTTTCAGGGTTTGTTCTAGGGAGCGAGGGGTTTCTCCTCTCATTAAAGCTGGTAGTGTTTCACTTCTGACCTTTCTTAGTCCTAAGCCATGACTTTCGATTTTATTCTGCTGTATTTTATGTTTAACAGTTTTAATATTAACATCACACTTTTTTGTATTTTTCATGATTGTACTATTATTATTCAATCCGTAGCTTTTTTTGCTGTTTACAGAGTCATCACTCTTGCGCGCTGAGTCATCAGGTGTTCTTGCCTTTGATGCAGGTGCACCATCAGCCTGTTTGTCAGTTTCTTCCTGGAGTTTGTCAGATTTAGCACTGTCAAACTGCGGTTCAAGCAGAGCATTATTTACTGAAATATTTAAAGCACCAATTTTTTTTAATCAGGTAAGAATAATTCTGATGCTCCTACTGCTTGTTTTTGTTGATTTTTCACAGTGTAAGATCCAATAGGAGAAACTGGCTCGCACGGCTCTCAGCACACAGTGGCTTTACTGTCTTTACTGCCAGACGTATTTTCATTTAGCGGTGCCTCTTTATCCAGAAAAATTTGTGAGGGATTTTGTGATTTAATTTCAGGTACACAAGTAGTGTGTGGATTTTTTGCAGGCAAATTATTAGCTCCAGTCACGGGCTGTGCTTTTTGAACAACACCTAGTTATATCTGTAATTTCTCTTTCCATTTTAAAAACAGCATTTCTTCTTGCAGCATTTGTCTCTTTATATTCATTGCCTCATCAAAGATCACAGTCACATCCATATTTTGACATACCTCAGAATCAGATTCCATATTGATGTCGAAGTCAGGATCATTTTCTTGCCATTTCTCTTCTCCTTCGATTACATCCAAAAACTTAAATTCTTGTTGAAGCATTTGCCTTTCCACAGCCTCTAGATTTGTTTGGCCAGGAAAGAAGGCAGACTCTCCTATCACATCAGCACTTCCTCCTTCTCCTGTGTCCGGCTTCAAAATGGGTCCCTCCATCCTGTCCACAGGAAGTGGCAGCACTCCTGCAGGCAGAGTAGGAGAATTTCCCTGGTGTCCTGGCCAAAATCCCACCATTCACTAAAAATACCACCAATAGCTTAAAGTTAATTTCAAACTTAATAGAATAGGCTTTTGGGCTTAGCAGCCCAATACTTTAACCTTCACACTAGTTCATTTAGCAGAAAATTATACGTTTTAACTACATCCAACAAGAGAGGGAAGGGGACTGTAAATTGGGCTATAGTGCTGGCCAGCCGATCCCTTCCACTTCCCGGTATGCCTGCTCCGCCCCCGCACTCCAACGTTTTGCGACATCTAAAAAAGGGAACGTGCAGGGGCGTGCCACACCGAAACCTATGGGGAAACATAGAAGCTGACAGCAAATAAGGACCACACTGCCCACCCAGTCTGCCCATTTACCCTACCTGTTTGGTTTTTTTTTTTTGTTTTTTTGAATTAGCTTTCTTTATCTCCCATCCTGAGCGGCCCCCTTTCTCGACGACCCCCCAGCCCTGTTCACCCCGCTCGCAGCAGCACCTCCTACCTTCCCCACAGCGGGGCAGCGAGGATCACTCAACCCGACATGGATCTGGTTCAGGAGGTGCCTGCTATTCGTGGGAGCAGCGCCTGCAGGGGTCGGCAGTCATCCAGCCAACCAGGAGATTTTCTCCTCTTGCCTTTTCTCCCCCCCCCTGTGTAGGCGGGGCAATGGCCCAGCTGTGTGCGCTTCCACCCACAGCATGCCGTCCGACTGCTCTGCCTCTATCCATCTGTTATGGGACCCAGGTGCTCTGACACCCAGCCACCGTTAGGTGTCAGAGGTGCACCGGCCTCTGTGTCCCTCCCTCCCCGGGAGAGGAGAGCTGTCCGGATGCTCAATCCTCTCCCACCCCGGCAGACCCTTGGTGACCCGCGAACACCGCACACACGGGTCGCCGGTAAGGCATGATATGCCTCAGCCCTCAACGCCACTGGGCTGACTTACCCTACCTACTGTAATACCAGAGACCCTACTTGATCTCCAGCTTTACCCTTCCCTTTTCCTTGCCACTAAAGGTTCCCTTATGCCTATCCCATGCCTTCCTGAAGCCCATTACCATTTTACCCCCCCACACCTCCTCTAGGAGGCTGTTCCAAGCATCCACCACTTTTTCTGTTAAGTACTTTCTCACATCTCCCCAGAGTCTACCCCCCCCCCAGCCTCACTGCATGGCCCCTTGTTCTTGAGCATCTCCTTTTCTGAAAAGAAAAAATTTACTCACCATAGTAATGTTGTTTTTTCTAATGGAGTCTTGTATTCTGACTAAATGCAGTTAGCACCAGCACTTGAACTGCTCGGGAGAGTGAAAGGTTAACTCTATGCAAAGGCATAGAACGTTGAGCTCAAGCTCGGTTTTCAAACCTCTGTCTGTGGTACTCTGAAGTGTAACCGTCAGATTCTTACGAACAGTAAACTAACTAACTCAAAGGAAAAAATTGTTTCCAAAATTTTGTGCCACATGGCAAAACAAGGTTTTTTAGGCTCAGAAGACTGAAGTCGAGAACACCAAAAACACAAAAGGTAGTGATTTAGCCAAACACTTAATAATACAAACTAAAAGAAACCCCCTAAGAGATGGAGGCATGTCCAGTACACCTCTGGGGTGCAACACTGTGCCTGCCCCAGCACATCCCAAAAATGGAAATTACGTACCTACCGGAATTCTGATTTTTTCTGTGTATCTTCACCATTCATTACCTTTGGGTAGTGGCCAGAGGTCACTACCCTGTGGGAGCTTTTTTTTTTTTTTTTTTTGGATGGGTGCAGCCGACGCACCATTGGCGCTGCCCTCAAGACTGATGCACTGCGTGGCGCTCGTGGGTTGGCCGTTAGGTGTTGTCGACTCCGCCCTCTCGCCAGTTCTGAATCGCTGTAGAGTAAGAAAGGTTTGGGAGGGAGGAACAAGGAAGTCCAAAGGACAGACAAAGTAAAAGATATACAAACTAAAAGGAGAAATAAATGACCGAGAGGACAGAATAAGGTGGAAAACTAGGGGACTGGGAAGGGGCCCCAATCTCTGGAGTAGAAAGGAGGAGGGAGGATTGAGGAATCTAGAGAAAAGAATGTGGGGGGGAAGAGAGGGGAGCACACCCTGGAACCTTGACCTGTCTCCAGATTGTATAGGAACTGTGAAGGAGTAGCCAGAAGGCTAAACTGCCAGAACTCAAGGCACAGAATCACTGGCAATAAATCCCACAAAGCAGAATCAGCTATTCTGGAAGAAAAAACAGGATACAGAGAACCCCCCAAAATTAAACTTTTGGTGCAAGAAACCTAGTTTCTTAAATTAAATTTAGGTTGTGTCCAAGGACAAGGAAATCAAGTAAGGCTGACAGGAAGAAGGGAAGAGAGCGGAAAAGAGGGCAACTTCCCACCTCCACCCAATGGGGGTGAAGCCGAGGCACTGAGGAAGGAGTGCCCCCCATTCCGACCACTCTCCCCTATAGAAAAAAAAAAATTCCCCTATGTGCCCAAGGTCATCCCACTCCTGACTAACAGAAAGGAGGGGGAGCGAAAAAGAGGGCACAGAGAGGGAGGGGGGACCCAGAAACTGATGCCCCAGGGGGATGGTGGGTGGGACTGTGATGAATGGTGAAGATACACAAAGATCAGAATTACGGTAGGTACATAATTTTCATATCTTATCTGTGTCAATCTTCACCATTCATCACCTTTGGGTGAGTGCCAAGCCCCCTCAAAGTGGTCCCTAGACCCTAAAGGACTAAGTCCCTTAGCTCTCAGTGGGTGACACACTAAGAGAGAGAACCTTCACAGGCCAGTAGAGGCCCGGGAGTTGGGAGGGTGAGACGAGGACTCCTCGGAAGGAGTAGGAATTTGCCCCGACAGACACCGTCTCACCGTACAGGAGAAAAGATGGGTTCTCTGGTAGGAGGAGGAAATCACCCTACGCCGGGCCAAGGGTAACAACCAGGAAAGACGCAGTCATGCCATCTGCCTAGTGCAGATCGATGTCCCTATGACCCTGGAAACTACCTCGTTGGTGTCGTAAGATGCCCTCACTTGGTGCCTTTCTAGCTCCAGGCCACGTGCAGAGAGTGCAATGGCTTGTCTGGTTACCTCTGTGTCAGGCATAGCAGCTAGGAGCTGACCTAACCTGGACCACAGGAACCTATCATAGGTAACATAGTGGGCCTGATGTGCTGAAACAGAGAGCAACAACCGTGCCAAGTAAAAAGTCCTCCTCCACCAGAAGTCAAAATCCATAGAATCTTGATCTGGGGGCCAGTCACGGTGAGGGGCGCAAAGCCCATCAGGAGTGTCCAGCTGCGTCAATCCTGACTGAGGATGAGGCATATAACCTGGAGACTCAGGGTGGGGGCACAATACTTCTGGCAGAGATCCCTATGGGCTGGGACTCCGGAAAAGGGTCTCTGCCAGAAACGCAACAACGTCTCCCTAAACGGAGCAGGCCAGGGGGGCACCACAAGGGTGTCCGCACTGAAATCGTCTAAAAAGGCGCGCGCCGAGTGCTCTGGATTGTGCTGCGTGGGTGGGGTGATGTGCACGTCCCCCAACATCCTCACGAGGAATCGCTGATACTCTGCGAGATCAGCAGCTGGGGAGATGAGGACAGATGATTCCTCTCCTTCAGAAGAGGGGGATGAAGAGTCAGAGGGCCTCAAGAGTTCAGAAGCTGGCTGCTCAGGGGGAGGTTAAAAAACCTGTCTGTCCATAACCCTGATGCAAGAGAGAAATTGAGCAGCCACAGCTCTGAACTGCTCCCAGGAGAGAGGACTGCTAGGACCAAGAATATCAGGGAGAGCAGGAGAAGGGACAGAGCCGAGAACAGGAATCAGCTGTCCTCTGCCTGGGCAAGACAGCGGCTACCAGGAGCCCCAAGGAAAGAGGGAGCTCCGGAAGACTCAAAAGCCGACAGCTGGTCAGCCATACGGGAACTGCCCAGGCTACGCCCTGATGAATCCCCCCTGTGAGGTGACCGGGGCTGAGAAAGTCCAAAAGGACGGTCCCCTACCTCCAAAGAACAGGGCCCTCTCGAGGAAACAGAAAAGAAAGGGCGAAGATCCGCACTATGACTCCTTCTGGAATCCGGGTGGGTCCCAGAAAAGGGTTGTCATGTCAAACCCCTACCCCTCGGAGTCCGAAAGGGCCCTTCTCCTCGAAAAAGCCAGCCTAAGCAGCTGACAGCCCTGGTCAGTCCCCAAAGGGACTATCCAGGGAGCAGCACCCTTCCCTCCTGTGGGTGCTCCGATCAGCCCCAAAGTTGGGTGATCCAGGCACACCACCTGAGGAGGTACCACCACTGAGGGGTCAGAAAACCCTCCGAGGCCAGGTTGCAGGGCAATGGTGGCCTGCACCACCACCTCCTGGTCAGAACCCCTGACCCTGAACCCGGGGACCACTGTCCGCTCCTCAGAGGGGGGCTGGCTCCGGTCTGTCGAGGACACTACCAAGGTGTCCACGTCAGCAGCCAACTCCAAAGAGTCAGACTGTCCGAGTCAGTCCAATTCCTCCTCCGAGGTGGAGATCGAAGTTCTGTGCCAAACGGTACGTGGACACCCGCAGCCATCCCAACTGAATGGGGCACCAGACTGAGTGACTGCACCTGAGTCAGCGCCGCTGTCCTCAGCCGCACCGCAAACGGTGCGGGAAGAAGACACGGCACAGACAATGGCAGCAGCATCAGTGCCGGAGTCTGTCATGGCGCTGTCACAACCCACATCACTGAAAGCAGCGCCGGGGCCAGAGACGACGCCAACAGCTCCGAATGCACTCTCAGCGCAGAGGACAGAAACCCCCACGGCGCTGTCCCGACCCACGGCGCCACGAGTGGCGCTGAGGTCAGAGATGGTGCCGACGACAGCTTCCGACCGCACTCTTGGCGCAGAGATCCGAAACCCCCACAGCGCTGTGTCCTCGCTCTGCGCCATAAATGGCAACAGAGCTGGACACTGCGCCATGCTCAACCATGGCGCCGAGGAGTGATACAGTAAGGGACAGCGCCATAGAGCCTCCCACGGCACAGTCAACACCATCGGCACCTCGAATGGAGCCGACAGCAGAAACCATCCAGCCGACAACGGCGCCATCAGGGCCCACGGTGCCACGAACAGCACCAAGGCCCAAGACGGCGCCGACAGACGGTGTCGAGGATGGCGCCGACCCAGGCCTTCCGAGCCAAGGGCGCGACACCAGGGGAGCCTTCACCACCGAAGGGGCGATTGTTACAGGTAGAACTTCCATCTGTCCCCCAAGGAACAGACTGGGCCTCCTGCACCGCAGGAGGGGCTTCTGCAACAGCTAGGCTACAAGAAGCAGAAGCCCCCTCCTCCGTGGTCAAAACAGAACTGGGAAGGGACCCGGAGGAAAGGCAGAGAGAGTGTAGCTTGGCCCGAAGAGTGCACGCCCATCCCACAAAAGTCGGCTGAGCTCGTCCAACTTTCCATGCGCATTGTTCGATGACACGATGGTCCATGGAGAAGCAAGCGTTGTACTAATCCATGTAGTGGGCCAAGACACGCGAGGCAACGGTCATGTTGGTCGGTGACGGAATACTTACGGCCACACGGGCACCGACGCATTAGGGGCCGTCCCGTCCTCCTAGTTTTCTTCACCTCCGACTGAGACATGACCTACGGAGAAAACACCACCAAACAAGACTCAATGTCGCATAATAAAGAAAGAAAAAAAGAAAGAAAGAGTCTTACCAGGTGACGTCGACTGGAGCGAACAGCGGGACCGGTAGGAAAACTTTAAATTCAATGGAGTTGAAAATTCAATGGGTCGACGGACTTCGAGAATGGAGCCGAATGCTTCAAAGTTCACAACAGGCCTCTCATGCAGCAGAGCTACCCATGAGGTGCTACCTCAATGGCGAGAGACGAAGAACTGGCAACGCCTAACGGCCAACCCGCAAGTGCCACGCACTCCACCAAAAAAAAAAAGAGCTCCCACGGGGTCGTGACCTCCGGCCACTACCCAAAGGTGACGAATGGTGAAGACTGACACAGATAAGATCTACTAGGTTCCAGGAGGGGAGACAAAAAGGGAGGTCAGAATACAGCAAGACTATTAGAAAAAACAACATTACTACGGTGAGTAATTTTTTCTTCAAAACAACATGAAGTCTGGCTGTATTTCGACTATATGCAGACTACCAAGCAGTACCCCCTTGGAAGAGGGAGTCACAGAACCTATTTTGGAAACAAGTTCTGCAGCACAGCCGTGCCAAACCTAGCATCACTTTGTGACTGGATATCCAAAGAGTAATCCTTGGTAAAAGTGTGAACAGATTTCCAGGTAGCTGCTTTGCATATGTCCACTAAAGGTACATCTCTAGCTGCTGCAACCGAAGCAGCTGTATCCCTGGTAGAATGAGCCCTCAGGCCTGAGGGAGGTTCCTTCCCAAGCATAGAAAAGCAAAACTGAATACAGGAGACAATCCATCTGGCAGTAGACCTCTTTGTAGCAGGTTTCCCCTTTCCCACTTCTCCATAAGTGAGAAACAACTGAGAACAGTCCTTCCTATGGGCCTTAGTATACTCAATATAGCAAATAAGAGTTCTCTTTACATCAAGACTGTGTGACCTTCTTTCCTCAGAGGAAGAATGATCAGTGAAAAACACAGGCAATGACAGACTGGTTCAGATGAAAGTGACACCACCTTGGGACGAAACTTTCTATTGGTGCAGAGGACCACCATATCCCTATGAAAGGAAATTAAATTAGGTTCCGCTGATAAAGCCTGTAATTCACCAGTTCTCCTGGCAGAGGTAATGGCTATCAGGAACACAGTTTTCCAAGTCAAATATTTCAGCTCAACTGATAATAAAGGTTCAAAAGGGGGCTGCATAAGCTGTGCAATACAGATGTTCAGATCCCAAGAAGGGGTAGGCTCCCTAAAGGGAGGATTGACATGAACCAAACCTTTGAAAATTTTTTTGAAAACTGGATGAGAAGCTAGGGAAGAGCCCTTACCAGCAGAAAGGAAGGCAGACACAGCTGCCAGATGTACCTTGAGAGTAGTAGGCTGGAGGCCTAAACTGTTACGATGCACCTGATAGTCCAAAACAATGGCAATATCCAGCCAGCTCTGGCTTGGCATGCTTTTGGGAACACCAAAACCCAAATCTTTTCCATTTGGAGTTGCAAGTCTTTCTAGTAGCAGGCTTCCTGCTAGCCTTTAAAACATCCAAGACTGACTGGGAAAGGTGCAAGCTTGCATATTCTAGCTCTTCAAGAGCCAGGCTTTGAGACTGAGAATCTGAAGGCTGGGATACAGAAACCTCCCCTGAGAGGAGGTGAGGAGATTGTCTTGTCTGTGTAGAGGATACCAAGGCTGTCTGGCCCACTCTGGAGCCACCAGAATCACCTTGCAAGGTTGAGACCTGATTTTGATCAGGACCCTGAATATCAGAGGAAAAGGAGGAAATGCATACAGAAACCTGCTTGTCCAGTTTAGTAGAAGAGCATCCTGAGGGACGGGGCCCAGAAGATGTGGTCTGCAACAATAGAGAGGAAGTTGATGATTGTCCGGGGGCTGCAAAGAGATCTATCCCTGGAGTGCTCCATCTCTTGACGATGGCTTGAAGAACTGGAGGGTTCAGGGATCATTCGTGGTGTCCCTGGGAAATTCTGCTTAGAGCATCTGCTAGAATGTTGTCCTTCCCTGGGAGATGCACAGCCATCAGGGAAGCCTGAAGGGAATATGCTACACCCCATACCTTCATGGCCTCTGTGCACAAGGCCGAGGACCGAATGCCTTCCTGTTTGTTGATGTACATGGTTGTGGTATTGTCTGTCCTGATCTGCACCACTTTCCTTTGAATAAAAGTTGAGAATGTCTATAGTGCCAGAAAGACAACTCTCAGTTCCAGAAGATTTATGTGCAGAAGGGACTCCTGGTGAGACCAAGTTCCCTGAGCTGTAAGATGATCCAGGTGGGCTCCCCACCCCAGCAGGGAGGCATCTGTGGTGAGAGTCACAGAAGGGGCCTGACTGATAAAGGGGACAACTAGTCGAAGATGGTCTTCCTCCAGCCACCACTGGAGGGCCTGGACTAGAGTTTGAGAGACTGGAACCAGTTTGGAGAGAGGATCCTTATTCTGAGACCAGTAAGATCTGAGATGAAACTGTATATCTCTCATCTGAAACCTTGCTCCCTGAACTACTGTTGTGGAAGCTGCCATGTGGCCCAGCAGCTGTAGAAAGTGTCTGGCTGGGTGAGACACCAGAGGACAAAAAGAGGAGGCCAGAGTGACCAGTGACTGAACCCTTGAGAGAGGGAGAAAAGCCCTTGCCTGAATAGTATCTATTTCCACCCCTATGAAGGTGAGAAGTTGGGCTGGTTCTAGAACAGACTTCTCTAGATTAGAATGAAACCCAAGGATTCTAGAAGTCTTTGAGTGACCTCTAAGGCTGACTTGACTTGGTCTGAGGACTGGCCCACTAGGAGCCAGCCATCCAGGTACGGGAACAGAAGGATGCCCTGTCTTCTGAGGAATGCCACCGCTACTGCCAGACACTTGAACAGCCTTGGAGCAGATGTTAGGCCGAAGGGCATGGCCCTGAATTGATAATGGCCTGAGTGCAACTCGAACTGGAGGTACTTTCTGTGGGAATGTCCGATAGGTATGTGGAAGTAGACATCCTTGAGATCCAGGGAAGCTGGCCAGTCTCCTGGTCTCAGAGAGGGAAGAATTACTCCCAGAGTCACCATTTTGAATTTTAGTTTTGTCAAATGTTTGTTCAGGTACCTTAAATCTAAGATGGGTTGCCACGCCCCTGTTTTTTTAGGGGTAAGGAAGTATCTGGAATACAGTCCTTTTTCCCTGTGACAAAGAGGTACCTTCTCTACTGCTTGCAAAAGCAGAATACAGGAGACTTCTGCCTCTAAGGCCTTTGTCTCCAAGGGAGAGAGAGAGGACTTAAGGCTTTTGTTCTCATTCTTGGGAACCTTTTGAAACGGAGAGCGAGTCCCCAGCCCACTACTTCCAGGACTCATATGTCTGAAATAATAGACTCCCAGGCCTGGGAGCAGTGAGCCAGCCTGCTCCTTACTGGGATTGGGGAGGTGACCCTGACTGACACCTCAGGGTGTCTGCTTGGCAGGGGGCTTAGACCGAGTAAATGATGGGGTCCTAGTCACCTCTCGTCTTCCTCCTTCCCTAAATAACCCCCTCTGCTGAAAAGGAGGAGGAGACCTAAGCTTGGTAAAAAGGCCTGCCCCTGCCCCTAAACTGCTTCCTCTGAGGAGTGGTCTGTTTTTCTTTGGCTGCAGCACTCCTATAGGTGGTCCAGTACTCATCCATCTTTTTCACGTAATTCTCTGATCTCCAAAAAGAGAATTACCAGCTACAGGAAAATCCAAAGCCTTGGCCTGGTATCCTGTGAGAGGTTGGTACACCTAAGCCAAGCAAATCTCCTCATGGAGATAGATGTAGCCATGACCCTGGAATGAACATCATTATAATAATCTACAGCAGTGTGGAATAGCACTTTAGATGCCTCTATACCATTTGCAGCCACCTGTTCCAGCTCCTTAGCTAGCTTGGGGGGGGCGGGCATTCCTAGCCAGTTCCACAACCGTATCCAACATAGATTTCTGGTACCTAGCTGTATATGACATGTAGTTAGATTGTCTGAGTCCCAAAGTGGATGCCAAGTACTGTTTTTTTGCCATGGCACCCACTTCCTGGAATCCTTGTCGGGGGGGGGGATGAGATGCCAGGGGAATATTAGCCTCGTCACAGGCTGCAGGTTGTACTACCCCAACATGGCTGCTGTGATTAGTGAGGAATTCCATCCCAGGACCTGATAAAGTATACCTCCTGTCCATCCTTTTTTTCCACAGGAAATATGGATGTAGGAAACTAACATTTTTTGTGTCTGCTTCCCCAAGGATTTGTGTAAGGGGATAGACACCCTTTTTGACTCTGGTACATCCATCATTTCTAGGTAGTCAGGTTCTTCCTGATCCTGTTCAGCCTCTTCCACAGGAAGCTGAGGAGTCTCAGTCACTTTCTTGTAAAACAAGAAATGGGAAGGGGACTCAGAAAGCCTAGGAGAAGAAACTTGAGAGGGCATGCCTGGGGAGATGTCAGGCTCTACCATCCCATCTAGGCCCTCATCCTATTCATCGTAATCTTCCTCCTCCTCCCAATCGCCCTCATAATAAGCTTCAGGTTCTATGTCTGAAACAGACATTTCCAAACGAACCACTCTGCTTTGAACAGATACCAGTTTGGTCAGAACTGGGCAAAGCGATTGGACTATATAAATCGCTTTCGCTATCTCTTCAGCAGTCGGAACATGGGAAATCAGATCTGAACTGGCAGACTTTCTTTTTCTTTTAGCCGGAACAGATTCCGCAGAATCGGCTCTCCGTTTGTCCAAGGAGGTATCGCCCAGGTCAGTGGGCACCTCCTCAGGTTCAAACGCAACCGAACTGGGCTGGCCATCCGGGTCAGTGGACTTCTCGGCCTCCCTCTGCCTTAGTCTACTCAAACATTTTTCCAAAGTGGCTTTGGGAACGTTCTTGCATATCTGACAGTCTTCTTTGAGGTGGTCAAACCCGACAGTACACACATACAAGGTGAGGGTCGGACTTAGCAAAGGCCTCCTTACACTCAGTCCAGTGCTGAAACCCAGTGGGTCCGGTTTTCTTTTTGGGTTTCTCAGACATGACTACAAATCTAAGGTCACCCCAAACAGCGGTTAAGCCAGGCGATTACAAACTTATCAGTTCCAACCGTGTCATGGGTCAGTTAAAAAAATCCTAAAAGGTCGGATATATTTTTTTTTTTGGAACCGATAAGTAGCGGAAAAACCACACACAAGAAATACAATACACAAAACAAAACAGGTTTCGGTTCTGAACCGGACCGACCAGCAAAGAACCGAAAATAAAACAATTTCTTAAGAAAACAACCACACCTATAACTACCACTTACTGGTACCGAGACAGAAACAAGAATACAGATTTATTGAAAAAACGGTCTGAAAAAAACGACTGATTCGAACTATAACCGAACCGAAGGAGGGATCTCCGGAGTGACTTCAGTTAGGCGCAGTAAGAAATCTGACGGTTACCCTTCAGAGTACCACAGACAGAGGTTTGAAAATCAAGCTCAACGTTCTATGCCTTTGCATAGAGTTAACCCTTTACTCTCCGGAGCAGTTCAAGTGCTGGGGCTAACTGCATATAGCCGGAATACAGCAAGACTTCATGTTGTTTGAAATGCTTCCTCTTGAACCTTATTTATACCCATGAAGTATCTGAAAGTCTATCATAGTTCTCTTTCCCTTCTTTTCTTCAGGGTGTACATACTGAGGTCCTTTAGTCTCTCCCTCATAGGGCTTTTGATGCAGGCCCTGCACCATTTTAGTCACCCTCCTCTGGACTGCCTCTACTCTATGTTCTTCCAGAGATGTGGTCTCCAGAACTGGACACAGTACTCTTCAGTGAGATCTCACCACTAATCTATACAACAGTAACACCACCTCTCTTTTTCTGCTGGTGATACCCCCTCCCTATGCACCCTAGCATCCCTCTAGCTCTCTCCACTGTT
This sequence comes from Neoceratodus forsteri, assembly GCA_016271365.2. Lineage (NCBI taxonomy): Eukaryota > Metazoa > Chordata > Ceratodontiformes > Ceratodontidae > Neoceratodus > Neoceratodus forsteri. The sequence continues at coordinate 414,102,280 of CM028138.1, forward strand.
CTGTCACACAGTCTGGCCACCTTTAGGTCATCAGATATGTACCCATAGGTCCCTTTCCTGTCTGGTGGTCGTCAACACTACACCCCCCCTTCGTACTCTGCCCCTGGCTTTCTGCACCAAGTGCATGATTTTGCACTTCCACGCACTAAAACTCAGCTGCTACACCCTTGACCACTCCTCTAGCTTTCTTAGATCTCTAATCATTTTGTCCACACATCCCCCAGAGTGTCTACCTTGCTGCAGACTTTAGTGTCATTCGCTAAAAGGCAAACCTTCCTTTCTAGCCCCTCTGCAATGTCACTAATAAAGACATTAAAGAGGACTGGCCCCGGTACCAATCCCTGTGGCACCCCACTGGTCACCCTCCCTTCCTCAGAGTGAATTCCGTTTACCACCACCCTCTGTCTCCTGTCCTCTAACCAACTCCTTACTCAGTCTACCACCTATGAACCCACTCCCAGGCTCTCAAGCTTTCTTACGAGTCTCCTATATGGAACGGTGTCGAAAGCCTTGCTGAAATCTAGGTAAGCCACATCCATCGCACCACCTTCATCTAATTCCCTGGTCACCCAATCAAATAAATCTATCAGATTTGTTTGACATGACCTCCCCCCAGAGAATCCATGCTGCCTTGGATCTTGCAAGCCACTGGATACAAGATACTCCACAATCCTTTCCTTCAGGAGTGATTCCATTAACTTCTCCATTACCGCAGTCAGGCCGACTGGCCTGTAATTGCCAGCCTCCTCCTTGCTCCCACTTTTGTGAAGTGGGACTACATCTGCTCTCCTCCAGAACCACTCCTGTCACCAGTGAGTGGTTGAACTGGGCTATCAAAGGTGCAGCCAGTACCTCTCTGAGCTCCCTCACATCTTTGGATGCACCCTGTCTGACCCGATTGCCTTGTCCACTTTCAGATTTGCGAGTTTCTTCAGAACTCTCTCCTCTGTAAATGGACTAGTGTCCACCTCCCTTCCTTCGATGCTCCAGTCTCTTATCTGTGATCCCTCACCTTCCCCTTCCTCTGTGAACACAAAAGTATTTGTTCAGAATGTCCACTTTTTCTTAGCCCCCCTCGGCACACCCACTGCCTTCCCTCCTAAGCCTTACTATCCCTCCCATAGTCTTTCTCTTTTCACTTACATATCTGAAAAATATCTTGTTCTCTTTTTGTACTGCCTGGGCTATTTTCTCCGTCTGTGCCTTTACACTCCTAATTGCTTTACCCGTTTTCTCCTGCTTTTTCTGATACACCTCCCTATTCTCCTCCCTCTGTCTCCTTATACCATTATCGTTCCAGCCACTTCTTTTCTTCTTACACGCCTGATGCAGAGGTTTGTTGCCTTCACTATCCCCCCTTATTTTCGCCCACCACTCCTCCACTCCAACCAAGTCCACACACACCAGGGCTTCCCTGAGGCATTCACCCATCTTTTAAAATCGGACCTCCTGAAGTCCAGGACCCTTGCCTTTGTATGGTTCGATTCTGCCACTGTGCATATATCGATCCACACTGTACAGTGACCACTGGTCCTCAGATGGCCCTCCACTGTGACGTCTGCAATACTGTTCCTGTTGGTGAGTACAAGGTCCAGTACTGCCCCCTCGTGAGTGGGCCGTTTTACTAGTTGCCTGAGGAAAGGCCCCCCCCCCGAAGGGTGTCCTGGATGTCCCTGTTCCTAGCTGAAGCTGCAGCTGGGATGCTCCAATCTATATCCAGCATTCTAAAGTACCCTACCAGCAGCACCTTCCGTTAGTTGCCATCTTTTGGATGGCCTCCACCAAAACCTTGTCCAACCCCCCCCAAAAAAAAACAGCTGTGCTAGAGGTCTGTAGATCACTCTGGTGTGAATCGTGACTCATTTCCGTTTCTAGGGTAACGGACAGTTCCTATGCCCCTCCCTGTGTTCCTTGCATCTCTGCTGCATTTATGCTATTCCTCACATAAAGGGCCACTTCTACCCCTTCCTTTCCCATCCTGTTCTTTTCTAAACAGAGTATAGGTAGCCTGGAATAGCAGTATCCCAGTTATACTTTTCATTGCACCATAACTCTGTAACGGCAACAATGTCCAGCTTAGCCTCTACCGTAATGGCCTCTAGGTCCAGGATTTTATTTCCCAGACTTCAAGTATTTGCACATATGACCCTTCAGACTCAACCACCACCTCGCTTGTCACCACTTCTCCCCCTTGCCTGCTCTCCTTACTCCCTCCGCCTTCATTCCCATCTCTCTTCGTCTCTACCCTTTTGTTCTTCTCGTTATGTACTCTTGGGGATTTCTCTCCTTTAGGGTTCTCTCTACTGACTACTTGACGCTTGGCCAGCTGGGCAGGATTGTTGTACGATATCTGTAATATAAAAATATAGTATGTGAGCCTGTGCTTCCATGGGTGCACCCACCCCCCCAGGTTTCAGTGAAGCTACAGGATATGTAAACTGACCAGGAGATCTCTGTAATGTAACTAACTTCCTTGAGAAATTGCATTTTATAGTCTTTTTGTGACTTCATGCTTTGAAGCTGGGAAACTAAAATACACATTTTATTACAGGACAGGACATCATTTAGCTGATTCCTGTTGGCTATATTGCACCTAGGTGGTGGACTGCAGGATTGTAAACCTCAAAGGAACTGGCTGATCAAAGACTCATAATTTGGGAAATGAGTTTTGCTGATGTCACATTATTTAATATACTTCATGATAAAACATGTTTGTGATTTTTATATTTTTAAAATGAGGAGCTAGATGACTCATAGAAGGGGTGTAGAGACACAGAGTTTAAACTAATACTTGTGTCGGAACTGTTTGAGAGATATACCATCTTGGGACTTTAGAGAAACACAGCTCTCTGACTTAACTTTATAGGCACTTACAGAGGTAATACATTAGATAAAAAAGGTCTAAATGTATTGTGGTAGAAGTTTATGTTTTGTACTTTTCCCTTACTCTTATGTGATTGTGAGCTCTTTAATATATTGTTCTGTGTTTACACTTTTTCATATTTTTATCATCTTTTAGTGAAGTACCTGTTATTTAAAAGACTTCCTGGATGTCTGACAGTCCGTTTTGCATGTGAAGTATGGTTCAACAGCTTGATGGTGTTACTGAGCTTGAGTAAAAAGGTAAAAATATACCCAAGGTCTCTTATAGAGTTAAAAGGGTTCATTTTGGAAGCCTGGCTGGGTGCCCCTGGTGAAAGATTGTACCACAATCCCTGAAGAGGGTACATATCTAAGCCTGTATATTGGGTACGCTAGCATAAGGTTCAGTTTGAATCCCCCCAGAACTTGAGACTAAAAGTAATTCAGACCCAAAGGCAGACAGGAGGGTTACCCTGTCTGTTACCTGTTTACACTATGGGAGCAGAGGGCCTGACCTGCTGAGTGCGTTTGTGACAGATTTGGTTGGCAGCAGTGCGAAAAAATTGATAACACAAGCTTTAACTGTTCAGTGTGTCAGCTTAATACTGTACCGCTCACTTGTAAAATAAAGCAGTGATTTAATTTTAAAAAAGGAAATAGAACTATATCATTTTGCTTACAGTCAAGTTCCTACCGTTTTTTTTTTCCAAAGTGCAAGTTACAGTAGCCGTAGTTAGGGAAGAAGATAGCTTCCAACTACACTGAGCACAATACAGACTACCTGAAGCAGCTGTGCAAGGAGAGAGGATTCCTGCATGAGGGGAGAGCCACCAAGCAGAACCTCGTGGATGCCCTGATGGCAGCAGATGCCCAGAGCATCGCGTCACAGACTGTGATTGTAAAGGACCAAACCTTGGGCATGGAGGAGCCAGCGGCCAGTGCAGTGTCCAGATCCGGTGGGGAGGCCAGCAGGGCCAGTGCAAGCCCAGGGCCACAGCAGCAGGGAAAGGTCACCAGCATTCTGGAGCCCAAAGCAATCATGCTACAGACTGAGTTGCACAGAATGGAGCTGGAGTTCCAGAGAGAGGTTGAGCGAGAGAAGCGAGCAGCAGTGAAGAAGAGGGAGCGAGAACAGAGAGAGGCTGAGCGAGAGAAACGAGCTGCAGAGGAGAAGAGGGAGCAAGAACAGCGAGAGGCTGAACATGAACAGCGAGAGGTGGACCATGAAGCATGTGAGTGCCAGAGGCAACATGAAAAGTACAGTTACATCAAGAAAGTAAGATAGTACAATTACGTAAGAACTTACCATAATGGCAGATCTTCGAGAGAGGCTCTTGTAGTAGGTATTCACATACAGGACTAAGCCGCCAGGGGTCAGGACTCCACGGAAACATTTCTAGTTAGCAGTCTCTGGCGGGGGACCGCCCCCACGACAGGTGACCGGCGTCATGCGACATCAGTATAAAGGGGCAGTCCCCCACGCCCGCCTTCCAGTTCTTTCCCGCCAAAGACCGAAAGAGGCAAGATGAAAGGGAAGAGGATATTTCCTCCCATGGAAATGAAGCAAAGAAAACTTAGGGGGACAGAGGGTGGGAAGGCCATACCTACTGCAAAAGCCTCTCTCGAAGATCCACTGTTACAGTAAGTTCTTACGTAACTGTACTATCTTACTTCACGAGGGCACTTGTAGTAGGTATTCACATAGAGGACTGAGTACCAAGCAGCCTGGAACAAGGAAAAGCACTCGAGAGGAAGATTATCATCCATAGCATGGAACTTCAGGGCTGAACGGGTCTCATGAAAGTAGATCTTGTAGAACAGCCAACCCGAAGCCTGCTCTATGACGAGAGGCAATGTCCAAACTGTAGTATTTCATGAAGGTATGGACAGAAGTCCAAGTTGCGGCTGCACAGATGTCTGCCGCGGACACATTCTTAAAACAAGCCACAGAGGCAACTACTGCTCTGTTGGAGTGACTGCTGATTTGACTTGGAAGGGTCTTGTTGTACTTGTCGTAACAGAAAGTGATACAATGTGCCAACCATTTTGATAGGCATTGCTTAGAAACAGCACTGCCTTCTCTTTTGTGAGCAAAAGAAACAAACAGCTGATCAGTCTTCCTGAAATCCTTAGTCTGATTGGTGTAGTATTTCAGGATTCTGTGAACATCCAAAGTATGCAAGAGGTACTTCCTTTGATTGGAATGTTGCGTAAAGGAAGTGGGTAGCTCAATAGATTGATTTAGCCACCACCTTAGGGAGAAACTTAGAGCTGGTGCGTAGAGCCACACGTTCCTTGTGGAAAATTAAGTACGGGATCTTACACATCAAGGCCTGAAGCTCGGAAATGCCCCGAGCAGAAGTAATGGCCACTAGGAAGTGTGTCTCCCAAGAAAGGAACTTCAAATCAGCTGAAGTTGCTGGCTCAAAGGGAGGAAGAGTAAGTTTTTCCAGGATGAAATGCAAGTCCCATGGAGGAGCAGGAATGCGGATGGGGTCTCTAATGGAGAACCCATCTGAGAAAAGTCTTAGAGACTTCCAACTAAGCAAAACTCCTGTCTCCAAAGGGAATATGGTAGGCTGAGATAGCTGCCATGTGGACTTTCAACGAGGAATGGCTGAGACCCAGATCGATAAGGTAACACATGTAATCCAGGACTTTACTGACTGAACACGAGAAAAGCTCTAGATCTTTCAAGTTTGCCCAAATAGAAAACCATTTCCATTTCATGGCATAGGTGGACCAGGTGGAAGGCTTCCTGGCCTCCACCAAAATGTCCGCTACTTGAGGAGAGACTCCAAAATGGCTTTAGCTATGTCTGCAGGAGCCACGCATGGAGATGAAGGGATTTAAGACCTGGATGAACAAGGGTCCCCTGATCCTGGGTCAACAATTGTCGCGACAGAGGAAGAGGAAGTGGAGGTTCCTCAGAAAACTGTTGCAGAAGAGAGAACCAAACTTGCCTGGGCCAGAAGGGAGCAATGAGAATCATTCGAGCTCTCTCCAATCTGAGTTTGTTCAGGACCCTCGGGAGTAAAGGAATTGGAGGGAAGGCATAAATTAATCTGTCCCTCCAGTCGAGAGACAGAGTGTTCCGCCAAAAAATGTCTTGCCCTGGGGCAAGCGAGCAGAAGGCAGGAAGTTTTGCATTTAGGGCAGAGGTGAAGAGGTCTAACTGAGGAGTCCCCCATCGCAGAAAAATATCGCTTACGACCTGTTGACCTAACTCCCATTCATGGGACCTGGCTGAGGACCGACTGAGATCGTCTGCCAGTGTGGTTTCCACTCCCAGAATGTGAACCGCTGTCAAGTAAAGGTGATGCTGGGCTGCCCAATGCCAGACTCTCATCGCTTCCCGACACAGAGAGTAGGAACGTGTTCCTCCCTGCTTGTTGAAGTACCAGACTACGCTACACACACATACAGAAGAATAAAGGAGAGTAGAGCCTGAAGGGCATAAATGACTGCTCTCAGTTCAAACACATTTATGTGCAGGTTTTGTTCAAACTTGGACCAGCTGCCCCGAGTCCTGTGAGACCCTAGATGGGCACCCCAGCCTTCTCCTGACGCATCTGTCATCAACATCTGGGAGGGAGGATCCATGCAGAAGTGAAATCCCAGGCACAGGTTCTCCTGAACCATCCACCATTGCAAGTCCCTGATCATGGGATCTGATACTAGTACCTCTTGGTCCAGATTGTCCCTGGTCTGGTCCCGAGCAAACCGGACTATCAGAATGGCAGCCGCTGTTAGCCCAAGGAGGCGGAGGACTGACCTGGCTCCAACCCTCCTGCGACCGAACACAAGATGAGCCCGATTCTGAAGGGTGTCTACCCTGTCTGGAGGCAAGACGGCTTTGCCTGCGGAGGTGTCCAGAATCGCCCCTATAAACTGGAGACACTGGCGAGGGACAAAGTGGGACTTGGCCTGGTTGATAGGTGATACCCAGGCTGGTAAAAACCTGCAGGGTAAGGGAAAGGGAGTGCAGGAGTTCCTCCCTGGACGAGGCCACCAGGAGCCAATCGTCCAGGTACGGGAATACCTGTACCCCATGGGTACGCTGCTGGGCCGCTACCACTGACAGGCATTTGGTAAACACTCAGGGGGGCCGAGGAAAGACCAAGTGGGAGTGCCTTGAATTGTTAGCGGTCCCCCAGAAAACAAAACTGGATGAATCTGCGGTGGGAAGAACCTATGGGGATATGCAGGTAGGCATCCTGCATGTCCAGAGTTCATAGCCACTGTCCCAGCCGAAGCAGTGGTAGAAGGCTCTGCAAGGAGAGCATTCTGAAGTGTTTGTACTCCACTAACATGTTCAGGGAGCTGAGGTCTAGTATGGGCCTCAGAACTCCAGTCTTTGGAATCAGGAAGAAATGGGAATAGTAGCCTGTCCCCAAAGATGAGTGGGGACTAGCTCTGTGCCACCTTGAGAAAGGAGATGATTTCCTCTAGCACCAGAGGAAGATGTTGTGAGAGAGTAGGACAACTGGGGCGGACTCTTGCAGAAACTCTATTGAGTGTCCTGCTGATATCAACTGGAGCACCCAAGCGCCTGATGTTATCCTCTCCCAACCCGACAGATGGGAGGAGAATTTCCCCTTCCAGTTCCCCTGGAACCTCTAGAGGCAGTGGGAGTGGCAGGAGTCAGGAGGTGTGGGGCAGCGCGGCAACCCGAGGCTCCAGCGTATTTTTTTTTTTTTTGCTGGGGGGTCTTGGTTCCCAGAGGGCCCGACATTTTTGGCGCGTCTGCCCTTTGCGGCTTTTGTCTTAGCTTGGTTTGGCGAAGAAAAGGACGCCGCTGCCCTTGAGGGGACCTGTACACGGTCTGGACAGACTTGAGTGCAGTACCCTTCTCCTGCAGTTCGGTAATGATGTCCTTGACATCACCCCCGAACAGCAACAAACCCCTGAAGGGAGACTCCTGTATAGCGGATTGTACTTCAGGGACCAAACCTGACACGCAGAGCTAGGCGTGACATCATAGGCCTACGGCAATGGCCGAGTTGCTTCCAGCTGTGTCCACCGCATTGTAAGTGGCACGAAGCATGTGCAGACAGGCTGAACGAGCGGAATGGACGAGGTCACCCACTTCCTGCTTAGTCTGTGACTCAGGAAGGGAGTTCAATTTAGATTCCACCTGACTAAGAATGGTCTTCTGGAAATTCCCCATATGAGCAACATAGTTAAGGGCCTTGATGACTATGGCAGAAGAGGAATAGATCCTCTTCCCATATTGGTCCAGAAACCAAGATTCCTTATCAGGCGGAGATGAGCTTAGGTGTTTGGGATTGGCGGAGCAGCCCTGAGTGGCACTGACGACAACTGAATCCACCTTAGGGTGAAGACTAAAAAAAGTCTACACCTTCAGGAGCCTGGTATAGCTTGTCCACCTTCCTCGGAAGGGGGGGCTAATGCAGGTTATTTCCAAATGGTGGAAACAAGATTTGCATGAGGCATTATCTAGGGTGGGATCAGCATAGGAGCGGTCTCTGGCAGATCCAGATGGGCAGCGAGTTTTTTACGCTGTGGGTCTGGCTCCACTGATTGTCACTGATGTACTTCCTGGATTTTCCTCAATAACTCCATAAAAGAGGAGTCCTCCGGCTAGGACTCTGGAGGATCCCTTTGGTCTGGAGCATTCCAGAGTATGGGGCTCGTCTTCGGTGTCAGAGTGGCTGGACTCGGAGTCAGAAGCTGACGGAGAAGAAGACCCCCCCCCCGGAGAAGGAGGGACAACATTTCCGGAGGTGCATATCCTCCCGCCTCAGGCACCGAGCTCTCCTCTGGTGTCCGGCAGGGAGGAAGTCTCAGTCTCCGGCGTAGGGGATCCAGTATCGGGTCAGCGTCAGGGAGACAACTCTCGACCTCCCGGGTGAGCCCAGCCAGCCTCCAAGACAGGAGGCCAAGGTCTCCTTCAGATCCGCCCGGCAGCTAAGGGTGGGCGGGCGGAAGTGAAGAGGTGGGGGAATATAGGTATTGGGGTGCCCGTAAAGAGTATCCGTGAATCTTAAGGGAGCCAGCTCGTGTAGGGCGGCAGCACCGGATACGGGGGCCGGGTAGTGCAGCACCGGGTATTGCAGTGTCGGGTATCCAGGCACCAGAGGCTCTGACACAGCACAGGGACCTGGCAGAGGCCCTGCTGGAGGAAGTGTTGGCCCTGTGGGCGTCAGGCATGGCATGGGTATACCTTCAAACGGGTCTGACGGACCTGACGGAGGAATAGGTCTTCTGTCAGGTAAAGAGACGCCGAATGGCATCGTGTCGGCCGGCGTCTGAGGATCCGGCATCAGGGTGGCGGCACAGGAGTAAAGAGCCCAGACGGCAGCACCTCAATGTCCCCGGTGACGACAAAGGATGAAGTTAAATCCCTGCGCTGCGGTCGAGGGACGCAGGACCCCAGCGTGGGCACCCGCTAGACGCTGGCAGAGAGCCTGGTGCGCCAGGACTGATAGGTCTGGTGCAGGCTTCTTGGCAGGCGGTCATCAGTGGAGCTGGCGTCCGACTTATCAGCAGCGTCGGGCGGACGTCAGAGGAGCCGGCGTCCGACTTATCAGACTCCCTACCCGAGAAAAGTTGTGAGGGAGAAGCGGCCTCGTCGGAAGGGGTTTTGGCATGACGCTCACCCGAGGAGGTGAGTGGCTTAGCAGCCTTGTCCGGGCGTGCGTCGGTGGAACTGACGTCAGACTTATCAGACCCGCTCTGACCGGAAGGCCACGAGAGTGGAGAGGCCTTAACAGGAGCGGAGGCCTCCTTTGCCCCAGAGGCTCCCAAAGGGCCAGAGCGTGAGCCAGACGGGAGGGGCAATGCCTTCTTGGTAACCAAAGCAGAGTAGCGCAGTGGTTTAAGGCTCTGAGCTGCAAATTTGGAGACCTGGGTTTGAATCCCACAGCCCCCACTTGCATACTGTATGACCCTGAGCAGTCACTTAACTTCCCTGTGCTCCCAGGTCGCACCTGTAAACAAGCTTTCAGCTTAGTGTGTCTCTCCTGGTTAAACGATTTTGGGGGGTGGGAACAAGATAGCCATCAAGGAGCGATCCCGGAGGGGATGTTACCTTGGGAAAAATGATTTGTAGCCAAGTCATGCCCTGTGAGCAGATTGCCCCAGTGCTTCTCTTGTCCCGCTTTTTTTTTTTTTCATGACCTTAGGGAGGAAGTAGACGCCTGCCTAAGCTTTTTAACTCTTTTTCCAGAGACCATTTCTTCTTAAGGATATGGGCTTCCAGGGACTGCTGCCTTCTCTTGCGGGTAACGGAGTTGAACTTCTGGCAGTGCTGGCACTTCTCCACGGGGTGGGCTGGGCCCAGACAGAAGAGGCACAAGGAGTGGCCGTCGAATGACTGACAAGCGCTTTTCTACCACGAGAGACTTTCACAAGTCAACAGCGGGAAAGAACTGAAAGGCAGGTGTGGTGGACCGCCCCTTTACACCGATGTCGCATGACACCGGTCAGCTGACGTGGGGGCGGTCCCCCACCAGAGACTGCCAGCTAGAAATTTTTCCATGGGGTCCTGATGCCTGGCGGCTTAGTCCTCTACATGAATACCTACTGCAAGAGCACTCTCGAAGTAAGATCTGGAGAAGCTACGACTCCAACCACCAGCACCAAAGCAGGTAAGTGGCTTGGGTTTAACTGGAACTACAGGACTGGGTTACAAATTGAATTCCAAATTGATAGCTGAATTTAAAGAGGGGGAGGATATAAATGTCTTTAAATTTCTTCAAAAAAATTTGTATTCAGGCAGAAATTCCTAGAGGGTCCTGGAGCTTCCAGCTATCCCCGCTACTTACCGGGAAAGCTCGGGATGTACTGGGTCAAATGGACAATGAGGACAATAATGATTGCAGCAAACTTAAAGGTGCACTTTTAAAAAAGTTGATTTAACTGCAGAAGCATACAGAGCTGACTTCCATAAGCTCAGGAGAAGCCCTGACATGAGCTATGAGGAGCTAGCCACGAAACAACATCAGTGTTCAAAAACGTTAGTGGGAAGGAATTGAAGCCAACTCTGTAGATAAAACTGAAAATGCTACATTGTTAAAGCAGTTTTTTGGGGAATGCCCAGCAGAGCTGAAAATCTGGCTGGAGGACAGAGATCCCAAAACAGTGTAAGAGGCTGCTGAACTCTCAGACCGATATGCCAAGAGCAGGCCTGCTCTGAGAGTGAATGGGGCGGGCGTGGCAGCGCAGAAAGGGAGAAGCGCGTTAAGGGCAGCTCAAACCCTCACTGCCTCCACCGAAACCAGTTAGCCCCAGGTTTCAAAGAAAATATTTTTCTGAGAAAAGAAACGAACGTTGGGTTTGTAAACAAACTGGGCAGATTGCCAGGCAGTGTCCCAAAAGGACGTGCAATACGCAAAATGGGGCTAGGAAAGAAGTGGGTAGTTTGTGTGTCCCTGGAAGCATGCCTGTGAGCATGAGGAAACACACGCACCCAGTCACGGTGAATGGTGTACAGACACAAGGGTTAAGACACAGGGGCATCCCCGACGCTGGTAAAAGGGGATCCGGTAGAGCCTGGTCAGCTTATACCCAATAAATCTGTAACTGTACAAGGGTTCACTGGTGAGGAGACAACATTGCCACTGGCTAGTGTTCTCCCAGACTGGGGTAAAACAGGAGGAACTGTGTAACAGGTGGCTGTAGCCAAAACGTTAGCAGTTGACATCATCCTTTGCAATAATCTCAAACAAGGAATGGTGCGTGCGGTTACCCGTAGCCAAGCGGGATGGGGACACTGTAGTTCCCCAGACCCCAAAGAAGCCATTGTGGAAACCACTGGGAGGCTGGTTCCCCAGCCTGTGCCTCCCGATATGAAGACTAATGAAAAGGAGGTAGATATTTCCCCAGTAGCAGTTAGCCACACAGCTACGGAGGATTACTCCAAAGAAGGAGAGGTGACCCATTGTCGGAGCGTTAGGCATGGCAGTGATCCTGAGTGCCCTGATGCTAGAGCTAGGGACCCTAGTTTAGATACTGACAGGGACCTGTTCTGTGCCTTGGGAATGTGTAAGGAGTTTGCAGCTGCTCAGAAAAAGTGATCCTAGTCTACAGAAGCTGAGGGCTTTGGCAGACTGACGGAGCACAGGAATGATAGTAAGCATAAAGTTTATTGGGAAAATGGACTGATGTATACTCAGGATGTGAAGACAGAGAGAGGGGTGATAGGCAGGCAGCTTGTCGTTCCCCAGGGGTATCGTAAGCAGTTCCTCAAGACTGCACACGATATTCTCTTGTCTGGTCATCTGGGAATCGCTTGCACTACGCAGCGGTTGGCCCAGAATTTCTATTGGCCCAACTTCACTCAGCAGGTGAAGGAGTATTGCAGGTCTTGTCACCAGTGCCAAGAAATAGGGAAGGCGGGTAAGATAACCCAAGCCGCCCTAATTCCATTGCCCACAGTGGAGGAGCCATTCTAGAGGGTGGAAATGGATATTGTGGGGCCCTTAAATACCCCAGCTCCTCCGGGAAGAGGTTTATCTTGACTGTGGTGGATTATGCCATCCGGTATCCAGAGGCAGTCGTCCTATCCTCACTGAGGACAAAGTGGAAGATGCCTTACTTGGGATTTTCTCCCGTGCTGGATTTCCGAAGGAGGTCATCACCGATTGAGGGAGTTCCTTCATGTCGGACCTGATGAAATGTTTGTGGGAGAAGTGTGGGGTGGTGCTGAGGTACACAACACCTTATCACCCGTAAGTCAATGGGCTTGTGGAAAGATTTAACGGTACCCTGAAGTCAATGCTCCAAGTGTTTGCTGAACAGCATGGGGAGGGACTGGAAGAAATACTTTCCCCACCTGTTTGCATACGCCGGGTACATGGGCCCCTAGACTTGAACCGGGAGGACTAGGAAGGCAAGCACACCACCCAGGGAACTCCTATAGTGGATTACATCCTTAGGTTTAGGGAAAGGCTGAAGGATCCGATAGGGACAGCCCAGAGCAACCTGGCAGCTGCCCAACAGAAAAAAAAAAAAAAGTGTGGTACGACCACAGAGCCAGAGCTCGCTTGTACACGGTGGGTCAGGAAGTCATGGTCCTTCTTCCGGTCCAGAAAGACAAGCTGCAGGCTGAGTGGGCAGGACCGTACAAAGTAGTCAGAAAGGTATAATGACATGAACTACATCATAGAGTTATCTGACAGAAAACATACAGAAAGAAAGTACCATGTTAACATGATGACGCCATATGCTAACAGGGCTGACATGGTGTTTGCAGTATGTTGTCCTGGGAAGGGGACGGACGAAGGAGATCCCCTTCTGGACTTGCTGGAAGAAAGCAAGTGGGAGTCCTCTGTGGAGGCAGTTAAATTGTCTCCCCAGCAGGCCCCAGACAAGATCCACGAAGTAAGGGAGGTTTTAGCAGACTTTGACCCACTGTTTAGCACCAAACCTGGAGTAACCCCCATAGCGACGCACAATGTGGAGACAGGGACACAGACGCCCATACGGTGGACAGCATATCGGGTGTCAGAGGCTGTCCAAAAAGACATTAGAAGGGAGGTGGAGGAAATGCTGGATTATGGGGTAATCCAGAGATCCCACAGCCCCTGGGCCTCACCCCTAGTCCTTGTGCCCAAGCCAGATGGCTCTACTAGTTTCTGTGTGGACCATCGTGGAATGAATGCAGTCACGAAGTCAGACGCCCACCCGATGCCCCGGACGGACGAACTCCTAGACAAGTTGGGAGGGGCGACATACCTTACGACTACTGACCTAACAAAGGGGTACTGGCAGGTAGAGTTAACTGAAGAGCTAGGGAGATGTCGGCCTTCATCACACCATAGGCTTGTTTGAATTTAAAGTAAAGTAATGCCTTTCAGAATGAAGAACGCCCTGGCCACTTTCCAAAGTTTGGTGAACCAGGTGTTAATAGTGCTGAGGAGTATGCCGTGGCATACCTGGATGACACTGCCATCTTTAGTGCCAGCTGGGAGGAACACCTGTCCCACCTTAAGGAAGTGCTGGGCAGGATACAGAGGGCCAGGCTCACTGTCAAAGCTGAGAAGTGCCAGGTGGCCATGGCTGAAGTGGCATACCTCGGGCATGTTGTAGGCCAGGGACAGCTCCATCCTAACCAAGTAAAAATAGAAGTGATCAAGGCATGGCCCAGACCAGAAACGCAGAAGCAGATCAGGAGTTTTCTAGGGACAGCAGGGTACTATAGGAAATTTGTACCCAATTACAGTGTCCTGGCTGCTCCCCTATCTGACCTTAGAAGGAGTGTGGGGAGACAGAGTTTAAACTAATATTTGTGTCAGAACTGTTTGAGAGATATACTATCTTGGGACTCTAGCGAAACACAGCTCTCTGATTTAACTTAATAGGCACTTGCAAAGGTAATACAATAGATAGAAAAAATCTGAATGTATTGTGATAAAAGTTTATGTTTCGTACTTTTCCCTTTTTCTTTCATGAGGTTGTGAGCTCTTTGATATACTGTTCTGTGTTTCAATTTTTCCATATTTTTTATCATTTTTTAGTAAATACATTTTATTTAAAACATTGCTAAGATGTCTGCCAGTTCTTTTTGCATGTGACGTATAGAGGGTTAAGTCTGACAAAACGGTTCAACAGCTTGATGGTGTTACTGAGCTTGAGTAAAAAGGTAAGAATATATCTAAGGTTTCTTATACAGTTAAAAGAGTTCATTTTGGAAGCCTGGCTGGGTGCCCCTGGCGAAAGATTGTACCGCAATCCCCGCAGAGGGTACATATCTGAGCCTGTACACTGGGTACACTAGCATAAGGTTCACAGTTTGAATCTCCCCAGAACTTGAGACTAAAGGTGATTCGGACCCAAAAGCAGACAGGAGGGTCACCCTGTCTGTTACCTGTTCACACTATTGAGCTCTGAGGTTGGCACTGTGGAAGCAGAGGGCCTGACCTGCCGAGTGCGTTTGTGACAACTACTACAGCTTGTAAGGGGAAGGGAACAGTTTATGACTCCCTGCTTCCTTCTGCCCCCCCCCCCAAGCTAGTTTAAATGTTCGCCAATGTAACATTGAAACCACTCACTGAGGACTTGGGTTCCCCTCCCGGATGGATGCAGACCATCTCCGCTTTATAGGCCTTTATCACTCCAGGTGGGACCCCAGTCCCCAATGAAGCCGAGAACCCCCTCCTTCAACCACTGATTGAAGCTACTGGTACCAAGTAAGCTCTCTTACAAATTTCCACTACGTGAGGACCCACAACTAACCTGACTGGAGCTGCCAACACCCTCAACTCCAAATTTACCAAGCTATCTTACAAAGCTTCCCCTTTACAATCCCAGGCCACCCCCTTTGGCCAGTCCACCGAAGGCCCTATTGTTCCACCTTTTCATGTCAGGGCTATCTCTCCTTTGAGACCCTCAAGCTTCTCCTAAGCCTCCTAAACCGTGGAAGTGCTGGCAGTGACGGTCTCTCCACCCAGTTTCTCAAACTTATTACCCAATGCCCACACCATTGCTACACCCCTGAAAACTATTTTCAACCTCTCCCTTACCACAGCCACTGTTCCCCTTTTATGGAAACAGACTAGGGTCGTTCCCACCTTTAAATCTGGCAATCCCCAACAAATGGACAACTACTGCCCCATCTCCATCCATTCATAGCCAAGTAAACTCCTCGAGAAAGTTGTCCGCAGCCATACCACGAACCGTGTTACGAAATACAACCTCCTCTGCCCATAACAGCATGGTTTCAGAAAAGATCATAGCACCACCACAGCTCTGGCCCATTTCTCAGATCATGTACTCTGAAATATGGATGTCGGTAACATCACACGTGCCGTCTTCGTAGACCTTTCAAAGGCCTTGGAGTTGGTTAACCACGGCATCCTCCTCGACGAACTGTGCAACACTGGTTGTTCACCTACATCCACTGCCTGGTTCCCAGATTACCTCTCTAGCCACACTCAAAGAGTCTGTCTTTGGGGTGCCTTCTCCACTGCCGCGCCCATTACCACTGATGTTCCCAAAAGTTCAATCCTTGGACCCTTCTATTCTCCCTCCCTAAGTATATATAGTCTCATGTAAATCATTACTCTCTGCAGATGACCTCATACTATTTCAGTGACCGGTCACTAGCTAGCCCCTCCTCTACACTCTCTGCAAACTACAGTGCCACCTATGAGTGGTTCTTGAGCAACAGGTTACTCATCAATGCCAAGAAGACCAAAGCTATGCCCTTTGGCTCTAAACCCAGGCTATCCAAGCTAGCCAACACAAATGGTCCTCGGAATGTCCTATCCCCTGATGGTAAGCCCCTAAAGACTGTTACCCCCTTTAAGTAGCTTGGCATCATGCTTGATCCAGCACTGACTTTCTCTGACCACAGTGAGGTCATTACCCGATGTGTATATCAGAAACTGGGAGCTGTGTACTGCAAAATCAACTACCTCACCCCTGGAACCCGGCTCGCCATTGCCCATGGCACCTTCCTCCCACAAATGGACTATGGCTCTCATATCTATGGACTTGCCTCTTCCTCCAGGTTTTCTAGGCTAAAGACTACCTATAACAATATTTGTAGGTTTGCCCTTCTAGCACCCACCCTTACCCATCACTGCACCCTCTACCAGACACTGGGATGGCTCCCCCAAAGGCCCACTGCAACTACTTGCTGGGCTGTACAGTTGAAAAGGCCATCAGGGATACAGTTGGATTCCCTCTCTCCCAAAACTTGCCTCCGTGACCTCCGCCACTCCTACAGCTCTCTGTTGGAATGTCCCCAGATCTCCACTTGTATGGGCCAAAGTCTTCCTCTCCTGCTCCTCACATGTGGAATGGCCTCCCGGCTTCCCTGCAATCCCTTAACTCCCACCATCAATTCAAATCTCTCTAAAGTGCACCTAATAGCAACATTCAAATGCTCCTGTTCCCCGACTGAATGACACGTTCACGATTCCGCTACCTTTCCTATGTTTGGCAGTCTCCCATTACCTAACTGATGTTCTGTGTGGCTTGTTTACTCCTCTGGCTGTTAAGCCTTGCACTATTTGCTTGTCCCTTGTTCAAAATAATTGTAATATACGAACATACGTAGGAAGCCAGCAGATACAGGCCATGAGGGTCTATCTCATCTGCTCAATTGTGCAGCTTGTGGTTTACACCACAGCTGCCTCTCCCCTTCCCCAACCCCATTTACTCTCCGAAATGAGTTCCCCCTTGGGTAAAGTCTCCTCTGGTAATTATTCTGCCCATGACTCTATCCCATCCCCTCTTAAAACCATCCACTGTCTTTTATAAGACCTGCTCCTCAGAGTTTATTCCACTCCACCACCACCCTCTCCGCGAAGTTTCTCCTCAGTTCATTCCTGAACCTTCCCCCCCTCCAGCTTCATGCTGTGACCCCTAGTGCCCCCCTCCCTTTTCAGCCTGAACATGTGATCTGTATCTCCCCTATAAATGTCCTTTAAATATTTAAAGGTCTCTATCATGTCCCCCCCCCCCGCCCTTCTGTGCTCCAGGGAGTATCAACCTTTCCTCCCATCCCCCTTATCATTCTAGCTGCCCTTCTCTGGACCCTCTCCAGGAGTTTGATGTCCCTCTTTAAGCAGGAGCACCAGAACTGCTTGCAGTACTCCAAGTGCGGCCTCACCTGTGATCTGTACAATGGTAGGATAACTTCCTCGCTTCTGAAGGTGATCCCTGTGGCAATACATCCCAAAATCTTGTTGGCCTTGGCTGCCGCCCTTCTGCACTTCTCTCAGTGGTTCAATTTCCCTGTTACTATCACACCCTGATCCTTTTTTCTTCCAAGACCTGCTCAAGAAACAATCAGGCTTACTGAATCCATGGAGCCCAACGCTGTGTCAGTCAGCCCTACAGCGGAGCTTGTACCACAAAAACCCAGGTCAGTATGACTCCTTTACAGGATAATTCCTTTGTAAAGCAGGACATTCTCCCTCAGCTTGGGCTTTACTCACTGCCCGTTTTACATTCCAGAGTACAGTCCCATATAGTGTACTGTACTGACCCTTTACGAAGACACCGTCTCCTAACCCCAAGAACCTTGTACTTTCCCTCACCTGCCCCGGTCGGTACCTGGAGGGAGAAAGAGTGAAGCAGACCTACAAAAACATTTTCGTTTGATTCCTTTTTTTTTTGTAATATCCGAAGGAACATTTCATCAATGCAGCAGAAACTGCAGTTACGCAAGAACTTACCGTAACAGTAGATCTTCGAGGGAGGTTCCTGCAGTAGGTCTTCACATATAGGACTGCGCCCCCTGGTGTCAGGTTCCAACGGCAAACTTGTAGATAGCAATCATCAGCAGGGACCACTCCCGATGTCAGGAGACGTGACGTCAGCCTGAGTATAAAAGGGGCGGTCCCGCGCCCGCCCTCCAGTTCTTTTCCACCGGAGACCTAGAAAAAGGTAAGTAGAAAAAAAACAGGAGTGAAGACTCCTAGAACCATGCTTCCTCTCTAGACCCAAGGGCTAGGCAGGATGAAAATGAAGGAAACGATCCAGGAGTAGGGGGAAGGTGGGAAACTAGACCTACTGCAGGAACCCCTCTAGAAGATCTACTGTTCTGGTAAGTTCTTACGTAACTGCAATGTCTTACTTCGAGAGGGTTCCTGCAGTAGGTCTTCACATATAGGACTGAATACCAAGCAGTCCCAAAGACATACGGAGGTACATCCGGGAGGAGGAGAAGTCGCCATCTGCTAGTTACGACAGGAGGCCTTGCAGAACCGCAAGACCAAAGCCAGTTCTGCGCCTAGAGGCAATGTCCAGACTGTAATGTTTAGTGAAGGTGTGGATAGACGAACACGTGGCCGCTGCAGAGCTTTCTGCAGTGGACACATTCCTGAAAAAGGCGGTAGAAGTAGCAACACTCCTAGTGGAGTGACCTTTAACCACCGCCGGAAGAGATTTCCCATGCTTTTGACAGATGAAGTGGATGCAGTTAGCCAACCACCTAGAAATGGTCTGTTTGGAAATGGCCTTGCCCTGGCACTGGGGAGCAAAGGCCACAAAGAGCCAATTTGTCTTATGGACCTCTTTAGTCCGGTTATTGTAATACCTAAGAATCCTGTGCACATCAAGAGTGTGCAGAAGGTATCCCCTCACCCCCCCACCCCATTAGAATGCTGTGGATAATAGACCGGCAGTTCGACACTCTGGTTGAGAGTGGTTTCAGAGACTACCTTTGGAAGAAACAAAGGGTTTGTCTGAAGGACTACTCTGTCCCTATGGAAAATCAGATAGGGTTCCTTACAGATAAATGCCTGAAGTTCCAAAACCCTTTGGGCGGAAGTGACTGCAACTAAAAACAGAGTCTTCCAGGAAAAGAAGCGCAAGTCACAGCTAGAGGCTGGTTCTAAAGGAGGCAAGGTCAGTTTTTCCAACATAAAATTCAGGTCCCGGGGGGAGACATGGATTCCGGATCGGCAGTTTCAAGTGAAGGATGTCTTTTAAAAAAGTCTTCGTAACCTCCAGTTGAGCCAAAGGTTTGCCCTCCACCAGGAGGTGGCAGGCCGACACCGCAGAGAGATGGACCTTAATGGAAGAATAGCTAAGGCCCAACTCTGGTAAATGTGCGAGGTACTCTAACACCTGGGCAGCCGAACACGAAAAGGGATCCCAGCTCCTGGCTAGGGCCCAGATCGAGAATCTTTTCCACTTCATGGCGTAGGCGGATCCAGTAAATGGTTTTCTGGCTTCCACCAGGATATGGGCAACCTGTGTAGAAACCTCATAGCGGGAGGCCGCTGTGTCCATAGGTGCCACACCTGAAGGTGAAGAGACTGTAGGCTCGGGTGCACCAGGGTGCCCTGCTCCTGAGTCAGAAGGTCGTGGGATAATGGGAGGGTAACCGGAGGTTCTAGTGCCAGATGCTGTAAGAGAGGAACCAAATCTGGCGTGGCCAGAGAGGAGCGATCAGAATCAAATGTGCCCCTTCCTCCTGAAGTTTCACCAGAACCTTCTGAATGAGAGGAAAGGGAGGAAAAGTGTAAAGAAACCTCCCTGTCCAAGAGAGAGACAGTGCATCTCGCCAAAAAGCACCATGCCCAGGAACAAGCGAGCAAAAGTTGGGTAGTTTTGCATTTATTTATTATTTATTTGCTATTGTTTACCAGGTGAGTGCACTAGACAGCCAAGTGCCTATTTTCAGGCACGACCCAGGATGATTACAATGGTACAATATATGAAACATAAGGCATAAACAGGGTTAACGTACATTAGGTTCAAGCACATGATAAATCATATGAATACTGTACATAAATTAAGGCACTTTTGTAACATACGAATAAGGTACATAGTTGAGGTGCATAGATCACATTTGACTGAGCACAATGAGTGGAAATCATCAGTGAGGTAGCATGGATAACTACGTAGGTTGGCATCCAGCCGAGTACAGGAAATAGGCGACGGTAGACTCCCAACAATGTTGAAGAATACCAAAGTACAAGGCAGCAGAATAAATCAGAACAGGGGGTAAGAGAAGAATCGGGTAGATTACCATCTGAGACCAGTCACTACAGGGTAATAGAGCACCAGGCAGGGTATGACAGGAGACACGGGTGAGTCCAGTGGGACAAAGTGCTGGTTATAGCCGCGGACAGTCCACCCAGAGATAGGTACCAGGAGAAGCAGCTCAGGCACAGAGACAAGTAGCATTGAATGGGGAGGTGAACAGATCTATCTCTGGTCGACCCCATCAAAGAAAAAGATCTTTGACTACTTCTAGCTTTAATTCCCCACTCGTGAGCCCTGGGCACTGATCGACTGAGACTGTCCGCCAGGATGTTGCTTATGCCTGGAACGTGAACTGCTGTCAGGAAAAGGCTGTGCTGAATCGCCCAGTACCAAACCCTCATTGCTTCTCTGCAGAGAGAGTACAAGCGAGTTCCTCCCTGTTTGTTGATGTACCAGACAGTGGACATGTTGTCCGTCTGGACAAGAAGTGATCCCGGTAATAGAAGGGACTGGAACGCCTGGAGTGCGAACAGAACTGCTCTGGTCTCCAGAACGCTGATATGGAGCAGAAGCTCCTGGTCGGACCAATACCCTTGTGTCTTGTGAACCCCCAGATGGGCTCCCCAGCCCAGGTCTGAGGCATCCGTGGTAAGGATCTGGGTTGGGACAGGGGAATGGAAAGGGGCCCCCTGTGACAGGCTGGAAAGCGCTTGCCACCAGCGAAGCTCTCTCCGTAGACTGTTTGAGATCATGACCATCTGAGTCATGTCGTCCTTCCTCTGATCCCACTGGACTCGAAGAGACCATTGGATGACCCTCATGTGAAGTCTGGCCAAGTGGACTGTGGGAATGGCCGCTGCCATCAGTCCCAAAAGACGAAGCACAGCATGTGCTGGGATCCACCGAGCCTGGGCCACAAGAGTGGCTTGAGAAACTAGGGTCGCGTCTCGATCCGATGGCAGAAAAGCCTTGCTCAAACTGTGTAGTACTGCTCCAATGAATTGGAGCCGTTGAGGTGGTACTAGCTGGGACTTGGGCAAATTGACAGTGATACCAAGAAGAGCAAACAAGCTCAGAGGGAAAGAAAGAGATTCTTTCAGGCTGTTCGGAGTGGGTGCTGCGAGGAACCAGTCATCCAGGTACAGGAACACGTAAATGCCCTTGCGGCAAAAAGCAGCCACAACCACCGTTAAATACTTGGTGAACACCCGGGCGGCCGAGGAAAGACCAAAGGGGAGTGCTCGAAACTGAAAATGGTTCTCCTGAAAAGTAAAACGGAGGAAGCGGCAGTGGGCCGGAAGGATAGGGATATGCAGGTAGGCATTCTGCATGTCCAGAAAGCACAGCCAAGAATTTGTTTTGAGCAGGGGGAGAAGCCCCTGAAAGGTCAGCATGCAAAACTTCTTGTACTCAACGAAGAGGTTGAGCATGCTGAGGTCCAGGATCGGTCTCAGATCGCCTGTCTTCTTTGGAACTAGGAAAAAGTGGAAGTAAAATCCCCTTCCTAGCTGGTTTTGAGGGACGGGTTCCATGGCCACTTTTAACAGGAGGGCCTGTATCTCCTGGAAGACTATGGGGATTTGATCCCTTGGATAAAAAGACCGCCCCGGAGAATGAGGGGCAGGATCTCAGAAAACTCTATTGAGTGACCTCGCTGGACGAATTGAAGCACCCATGCTTCTGCGGCAACGAACCTCCACCCCTCCAGGTGGAGGCTGAACTTCCTTCCTACCAGTTCCTCTGTGACTGCTGGAGGTAGCGAAAGGAGGGGAAAGGAGTCAGGACGCCGAGGGGAGGAGAGCTTTTGCCCCAGAGGCCGGCTTGGGGAACTTGGACTGGGGGGATTAGGCTCCTGAACCAGGGGCTCGTCATTTGCCATGACGTTTACCCTGGTTTTTATTCCATCTACTTCGGTGACAAAAAGGCTGCTGCTTCTTCTGCCCTGTCCAATACATTGAGTGTACATCCCGAAAGGAGAGTCTGCTCTTTTGCATCCCAGTAATAATATCTTTGGCGTCACCACCAAAAAGGACGGAACCCCTAAAAGGAGCATCCAGAAGGGAGGACTGGACGTCTTGTGCCAAACCTGCAATCCAAAGCCAGAAAAGGTGACAGATGCAGATCCCCGTGGCTGCCGCCCTAGCCACTGAGTCTACTGAGTCATACGTTGCACGCAAAGCATGACGACAAGCAGACTTGCCCATTCTGACTTTGTCCAGCAATTTATTACGGAGCGACTCATCCTGGACCTCCAGAAGATCCCCCTCCAGCTCGGAGAGAGAGGCCTTCTGGAATGCCACCATGTGTGAAACATAGTTGAGGGACCGGATGGCACAAGAGGAAGAGGAATAAGCCTTCCAGCCAAACTGATCCAGCTGCCGAGAGTCCTTGTCGGGAGGCGAGGAACTCAAATGCTTTGGTTGCGCTGACCAGTAGTGGGTGGCAGTGATTACCATAGAGTCAGATTTGGGATGAATCGTGAGATGTTGAATCCCTTCCAGGGGATAGTAGGTACGATCTACCTTTCTGGAGACAGCTGGGATGGATGATGGCTGCTGCCAGATAGTAATCACCAGATCCTCATGAGGACCCATCGGGTGGGGGGATGGGTAGAGGATCTGTAGTGGCTAGATCCAAATGTTCTACCAGCTTCTTACGCTGGGGGTCCATTTCTTTGGAAGGCCAGTCTCCTGCTGCATGAATAGTGTGCAAAAGGTCCCCCAAGGAAGGATCCTCTGGAGAGATTTTGGGGATTCTTTGGGTGGTACCTCAACTGGAGACAGAGGGTCCGAAGGATCGGAATCAAGAGTCTGTGTCAGATGGCTCAGAACCACTGGGGATGAAAGAGTCTGCCCCAGATGAGCCTACAGGTACAGTACTCGCTGCTCTGCCGGAGGGTATCGGTGGGGGAAGGGCCCTCGGAAGACGGATGTTTCCCACAGACTGCCTAAGCTCAGTGATGAGCTGGGTCCTGGCATCCTGCCACCATGTGGGGATCGTCTCCCGATCTGGCACTGGAGGAGGAGAAGGAGACTGGTAACCCGGGTAACCTGCGTACTGCAGGTATTGCCAAGAAGGGTATTGAAAACCTGGCAATCCAGGAGAATAGCCATAAGGGTTATACCCAGGGTATCCTGGCATCAGGTAATGAGGAGCCAATGGCGGGACGCCCGGTTGCGGTGCCTGGGGGTCTGCCTGTGGAAGACCGCAAGGAGGTTCGATTGGACCTGCCAGGGGAGGTGCCATAGGGCCACTTGGTGGCGTGGGATCTGGGAGAGCCCCTGAAGTGCGGGGCGCTCCACATCAGGATCCTTAGCCTGCGGCGGACTCTTGTCCAGAGGTGGCAACAGACCTGGCGAAGGGAGAAATTCCAGAAGGGACCCCAATGAAAGGTCGAACAACAATCCTGTTGACCGGGACAGAGCAAGATCGAGTGGCAAATCCCTGGAGTGCAGGACCCGGAGGGATGCAGGGTCTCTCGACAGTGCACACTCGCCAGTGTCGGGGGCCTCGCAGGAGCCCGACAGGCAAGAGGAGCCCGGGCGGGTGACGGAGGATCCACCGTCCGACTGATAGGACCTAACCAGGCTAGTGGCAGCAGGTGGGCCGCCGCTAGGCTTATCGGTCAAAGCCGTGCCCCTGTCAACAGGGTCGAGAGGAGACACAACTGAAACCTCAAGAGAGGATACCCCCAACTGCCTGCTCACCTCAGCAGGAGGGGGAGACGATGCTCGGCACAAAGAGGCGGACGGGGCACCAGAAGGAGTACTAACCTTTTTTTGAGCAGGCCTCCTGCGTGGTGACGGACTCCTGTCCCAGCGCTTCTCCTTGCTCTTCTTTTTTCTGGGGGCTGGTGACGACAACCTTTCCCTCAATTCCTGGAGCTCCTTTTCCATCAACGCCAGCCGCCGGGTAAAGAGGTGGGCCTCGAGGGTCCGTCTGTGCCTGGTCCTGGTGGCTTGATTGAAGGCCTGGCAGATGGCACACTCGTCACAGTTGTGCTTGGGGCCTAAGCACAAGAGGCAGCGGGAATGGTCGTCCCCATGTGGTATTTGGGCTCTGCACTTCCAGCACTTCTTCTTGACACGAGTCAACATACAATCGGTCAAATAATAGAGGAAAAAATTTAAGGTATGAAGAAAAAACTTAGATTGACGCATGGGCATTAGATCGCTGTTCTATCTCGTAAGCCGAACTGAGATGACAGCAGGAAAGAACTGGAAGGCGGGCGCGGGACCGCCCCTTTTATAGTCGGGCTGACGTCACGTTACCTGACGTCGGAGGCGGTCCCCACCAATGATTGCTATCTACAGGTTTGCCGCTGGACCCCGATGCCAGGGGGCGCAGTCCTATATGGGAAGACCTACTACAGGAACCCTCTCGAAGTAAGATCATTTAATTGCAAGCCCACAAACCGTCCACCAAATAGCAAACCCCTCCTAAAACTACGAAATGTATTTACTTACAAGATAAAAACCACATACCCCTCTTGAACAACTAAACATGTAAAAAGCACAGCCCCTCTCAAACAACTAACTATATGTACCTCGCATCGGAGATCCTGGTAGTCAGGGAAAGGGGACAACCTAGTACTAGAATAGCTTCGAGAAGCAAAGCTATGTGCACAAATGAGCAGACTAGGTGGGCCATAGGCCCTTATCTGCCGTCAACATCTATGTACCCAAAAAAAAAAAAAAAAGGCCACTAGCCTACTGGTCCTACCTAATCCCCAAACATCATTAGCACACAGGCAATGAATCGTAAAAACGTAAAATAACTTCCCTTCCCTCCCAGCAAGTAGCCCTTGCGGTTTATCCAATCCTTCTTCTATCCCCTACAGACCGCGTTTACACAATCCGAGCCTCCATCATAGCCTTCATGGGCCTGGCTGTTGTGTGGCGCACCTCCCCTCAACCTTGGCCCCTACAGTTGATACGATCCTTCTTCCATCCCCACAGATCACATTTGATACCAAATGCCTTGATTCTTGCTATACTGTATGTGTTGTATTGCATTATGCCTTTGTGCCATCTTCATGGCCTGGGTCATGCCTGAAAATGGTGCTTGGATCAGGGCACCTACTGAGTAAACAAATAAATAAATAAATAAATAACATAATAGGGACCCTATTAGCTGAACAGTTAATTTTATTTATATCAAAAACTGCTTAAACGTCTGTAAAAGCACTATGAAAACCTTCGCCATAGGTTTCAATTGGGCACATCCCGCGCTCTCCCTGGTTAGACGTCAAATGCCGGAGTGCTGGGGCAGAGCAGACTGACCGGGAAGTGGAACAGACAGGCTGGCCAGCACTACGGCCAGACTTACGATCCCTTCCCTCTCTTGCTGGACATTATAAAAAAGCATAATTTTCTGCTATAAAAACTACTGCAAAGTTAAGGTAACGCACTATGAAACCCTACCCGTAATCTTTGAAAATACCTTTAATCTGGTTCAATTTCAGTTGGTTTCCATCTGTACCCCCCCCCCAACAAGGCTGAAAGGCATAACTTCCTAACCACCCTTTCCCAGACAACAAAAGCTAAACAAAAAAAAAACAACTAAATAAATAATGTATCCCTGGGACAGGGTGACCGATAGCTGCCACTTGATCCACTGGGGTTTGCGCCTCTGTTCATATTTTACTAATTTATTGTTTAGTTAGTGGAGATTTGATGACTGGGGGAATGAAGTCCCCTTTAACAGGAGTCACCCAGGACAAAAAAAAAAAAAAAATACAGTATTGTTTCAACACAGAATATCAAACAGCATAGACGTCAATTATATATTACACAGTTACAATTTTCCTGTACCCAGGACGTCTACAGTTCTTGTCAAACCTGGGTATGACAGCATACTCTTTTATGCCCCCCCTCCCAACTTTACCACAGGTCCAAAACAGTCACGACAGCAGAGCCAGCAGCTGGCTTAGAACAAATCCTTCCTTTTCATAATAAAAAATTTGGATCAGCAGCCACTATTTAGTGGCACCACAAACAGTATGACAAAAGCATTCAGATGTGATAGACTTTGGTATGCATCCAAAATACAGCAGGCACAGGAAATAGCCCAGGAAAAAAAAAAGAACAGCTTACTGCCCCCTCCCCATCATAAAAAAAACAGAACATTGAGCTTAAGCAACAGAACAAAAACTGTACCTCTAAGTTTGTCATGTAACTTAACGTATCCTCGTCCTTTTCATCAATTAGTGCCGACAACTGTGGATGGTTCAGAAACTGGGAAATGTGGTCAAGGGACTTACATATTTCTTTCTCGTTTTTTAGACAGACGGTAGCCATGGCCAGATGGCTACACAGTATTAACACTTCAAACTCCGCCAACAGGCACAGAATTAAAAATACTTACCACTCATCTGGGCTAACAGATTCAGAAAAGGAATAGCCTACTAAAATCTAAAACAGATCTGAAGATTACTTTAGCAGAGGCTGCACCTAGATCAGATGCTATCAACAAACTGAACAGTTCCACGGACTAGTAAATGAAAATACTTGGTAGCCTGATGTGCCATTAATCAGACCCTGGCTACCACATTAGCTGCCAATTTCAAAAGTAGCCAAAGATCAAGTTAATGTCATGAGAACTGCCATAATTTGTAAACTAAAGCCCTGTCCACACAACTGAACTGTTAATGAACATTGTTTTCAAAACCGGTTTAAACAGTCCATCCACACTAGGGAACATTGTTCACTGCATGTCTGTCCTTTGCTCCTGTTTTTTTGTGTGTACGAACATGCTCCTTAAGAAAATGCAAGAGAGTATATAATAACAAAAAAAAAAAAAAAAACTACTACTAATCACCATTTTCAATAACACTATTTTTGAGATTAGATCCCCAGATAGTGTCAATTTTTTTTGTTTGTTTTTTTCCCCCTTTTTCTCATTATGGTCCCTGTGCCCCCCTCCTCGACCGGCCACTCCTTGAGGCCTTGCCTAGAGACCCCGTTCTCCCACCAAGCCATCCCTCTCAGCCATCTGTACCACCCCATGTGCTGTGCCCCGGCTGCCTGATGTCCCTTCGCCGGGGGATCAACGTTAGAGGTGCTCACCCAGGCTGCGTGGTGCAAGGGGGTCTGGCGACTGTCACCCGGCTGGCCAAGCAGGTGATTTTCTGGTTCTCTCCCTCAACCCGCCCACCTCCCATATCGTGGCTGCACGTAAGCAGCGGCCTGGGGAAAGACACTTGCGGTATGTGGTCACCCACACTGCAGAGTGCGCTGCCACTACAGGCCACCAGGAGCCACTCACAAAGTGGTGCAGGCTCACTTATACCTCCCCCGGGAGGACAGTGTCCAACGGACACGCCTAATCCTTCTCGCTGGTCCACTCCTGTCA
The DNA here is from genome assembly GCA_016271365.2 of Neoceratodus forsteri. NCBI lineage: Eukaryota > Metazoa > Chordata > Ceratodontiformes > Ceratodontidae > Neoceratodus > Neoceratodus forsteri. The sequence goes on from CM028138.1 coordinate 414,129,907, forward strand.
TAACGGGTGCAGACGCAAACACGGGTCACCAGCGTGCCAAATAATGGTTTTTGAAAAGCTGCTCTACCAAAGCAGCAGTATGGATGCTGTTATAACCACTGCTGATCTAGTTTAGTGTAGTTAAAATGGTTTAAACTGTGCTATGTGAACTAAACCAAAGATAATGGCGGACTATTTCACATTCATAGTAGTACACATTTAGAACAAGGTTCCCAGTCACCAAAAGCAGACCGCCACCCACAGCTTAAAAACAGAAATTTACAAGCAGAAAAGGACCGAGTCCATCTACTATGCTCTGGCTGTATCCCAAGAAGCACTCCAGCCTAGTGCTCTGTGGCCACAGACTGAGCCCCCTCAGTCTGCCCTGCAAACTCATCCCCACTTCCTTCCTCAGGTCCCAATGACTAGACCCTTGAACCTGTCCTCTCCCACCTTAAACCCACTGACTGCAACCACACCAGTTTGCTTGGCAGGTGATTCCAGTTGTCCACCATCCTCTCCGTGAAGATCTACTTCCTTGTGTCTCTCCTAAATCCCCCCCCCACACACACCTTACAGACATAGCCACTGGTGCAAGACCCCTCACTGTACCTGAACAGTGCGTTCCAGTCCATTCTATTTGATCCCTCTGAAATAACTGAAAGTTTCAATTATACACCTCCCCCCTTCCTTCCTACATCACATTCAGACTGCCAAGCTGTTCCCTGTATGATTTTCCATGCAGCCCTTGTATCACACTGGTGGCCCTTCTCTGCACTGTTTCCAAGCTGTCATTTCGAAGGCAGGGGCTCCAAAACTGCATGCAGTACTCCAGGTGCAGACTCACCAGGAACCAATACAGGGACCAGATCATCTCCAGCTGGTGATGCCCCTATGGATACAGTATAGCAGCCGGTTGGCCTTTTCACACACACACTGTTGCACAGGGCTGATGACTTGAGGTCATCACTAATGATTATCCCAAGCTCCCTTTTCTCCTAGTCTGTTTTACATGGACACCCACTATTTAATACTCTACTGAATTTGAGTGGACAGACCCCAGATTATTTCTTCAGTACTGCCAGGTCGCGCTTTCAATTCCTTGGTTCCATCCTGTGTCTGCCCTGTCACAGAATTTTGTGTCCTCTACGAACGAGCTATCTTACTCTGCAGCCATATTCCTCTGTTGGAGATGAATACGCAGGACAGACAGACCCCTGGTGCACCCAGCTGCTCATCCTCCTGACCTCAGTTTGACTCCTGTTTATCACTACCTTCTGTGTTTTATCAGCAAGCCAGTATCTTATCCACCTGGCTAAACTCTGTAATCCATGGCTCTCTGCAGACCTCCTAGCACAAATAAAAGCTCGGGATCATCTCTGGTATCGGGCTCGGGAAACAGGGATCCAAGCAGACATACTCAACTACAAACATGCTCGTAATGAGTGCACTAAATCCATCTGCAAGACCAAGAGTAGATACTATAAACGAAGTTCTCACTAACTCCTGGGGTAAGGGGAAATCCTCCTGGAGCAACCTCAAAGAAATCACCAGAAAGGCATCTCATACCTCGCCTACCATGCTGAATGCTGAAGGGGAAATAACTCTCGACACAACCTCAATTGCCAATACATTCAATATCGCGTTATCATCAGACCTCAGCAGTGTTCTCCCACCGGACTACTTCGATGTGGATACTCCACCTACATTCCCTACCTCCACCACCCCCCCTGCTAAACATCCCCTGTTCTACTTCAAAGCAGTCAGGATGCCCGAAGCCCACAATTACATCAGTACGACAACTGCCAGATCAAGGACAAGTAGTGATTCCCTTGACCTCAAATTACTGTCCCTTACTCTTGATGAAGTCCTATCACCTCTAACTGCGATTTTCAATCTCTCACTATTCCTTGGTCAGTTTCCCGACCAATGGAAATCCACCACTATAACACTGTTCCACAAGGGTGGTGACAGGGCTCTTCACTCGAACTATCGGCCAATCTCCATACTACCCTCACTCTCCAAGGCCCTTGAACGCATAGTAGCTGACCAGCTAACTGATTACCTGGACAAATACAACATCCTGTGCACCCAACAACACGGGTTTAGAAAAAGTCACAGTACTATATCTGCCCTTCTCGAGTTCACAGGTGCCATCCACCACTCCCTGGACAACAGTCTCCTCACCGGGGCGGTCTTCATAGACCTTGCCAAGGCCTTTGACACCATCCACCATCGCCTATCAATCACCCAGTTGCTTTCCGCTGGTCTCTCCATAGAATCCTCTAATTGGTTCTTGTGCTACCTTGAAAACCGCTCTCAAAGAGTGAAAATTGCTGATGCCCACTCTGCCAAAAGGCCAGTTCGCTCAGGAGTCCCCCAAGGTTCCATCCTTGGACCGCTCGTTTAGCCTTTTCCTAAACAGCCTCCCGCAATCATCTATTGAACAAGTCCTTTTCTATGCAGATGACACGGTCATCTTCTCCACCCAAAGGAATCCTTATCTCCTTCAACACAACCTTCAACTTGGCTTCTCCACAATCAAAAACTGGTTCTGTAAGCATAAATTAGTCCTCAACTACAAGAAAACCAAGTCCATGCTTTTCAGCAGTTCTCACAAACACAGGTCCCAACCCCTCTTGATCACCAATGGCCTTGGGGTAGCCCTTGAACAGGTTTGTTCATTAGAATACCTTGAAATCACTATTGACAGTAATCTATCTTATAGCACCTACATTGAAAATGTCTCTAAAGCTGCAAACTCTCGTACTGGCCTTCTATACAGACATACGCAATGCCTTACCACTGAGAGCTCGGTGGTTTCCTTAATTGACTATGACCTCATTATCTATGGCTCGGCCTCAGCCTCTGCCCTCAGGCGTATATCCTTGACCCTTAAAGCATGCAGGCTCATCACTGGCTCCCACCACCTCACCCACACTTGTGATCTATACTTTCAAACTGGTTGGCTCCAATTGTCCAATCGCATCAAGTACCAGACCTGCTTAATGGCAAAAAAAAAAAAAAAAAAAAACACAACAACAATGGGCTTAGCCCCCCCGGGTGTCCAAGCCCTTCTCCGCAGGGCACAGAATCCTCGCTCCACCAAGGGCGCGGAATCACAGGTTATACACATTCCGCAATGCCGTTCCACGCAGGGGCAAAGATCCTTCACTTACAGAGCTCCCAGCTGGCTCAATGGCCTCGGCAATGATAGCTCTTCCTGCTCTAAGCTGGCCTTCAAATATAACCTCCGCCTCCTACTCTCTGCTGCAGCTCCTGCGGATTGTCTGTCTCCACCTGCTCACGAAGGTGCTCTTACCCTCCATTTCACCTCCACTACCGCACTCCTCCCTCTCCTCCCCCTTTTTTTTTTTTTTTTTAGCCTTTCTTGTTCCTGACAATTACCACTGGCTGCACCTGTACCATAACAATGTAATGTTTGTAACTGTTTGGAATTGACTGTAATCTGTATTGCAATCTGCCATCTCAAATTGCATTGCTCTTTCCTGTTGTCCTGTTTCTAACTGTTTTGTCTACTATTGTCCTTCATCTGACGTGGAACCTTTGTAAAAGAGCCTCTGGCTCAAAGGTACCTGTAATCCTAGATCCAAATAAAATAAACTATCTACTACTCCCAGGTCTTCCACCTTTCTCATCAACCTCATATGTGGCATGGAGCTGAAAGCCTTGCTAAGGTCAAAGCATAGAATGTCCACAGTCAGACCCTATCCACTCTTTGTGTGACTGTGCTGAAAAAGTCAGGGAGGCTTGTTTGGTATAAGCTTCCTTCTACAAAACTGTGCTGCCTTACATCTTGTAGTCCCTGCCTTTTGAGAAACTCCACCCTCCTTTCCTTGAAGATTGTCTCAATTAGGTTCCCAACTACGGATGTCACACTCGTCAGTGCTGTGTTTCCTACATTCCCCTGAATCTGTTCAAAATACAGATCATGGACTACCTCAAAGAATCCTGTTCATGTTTCAAGAACTCGCCGTGGCCTTACATCCACTATCCAATGCACATATTGTTCCATGGTGGGTTATCAAATGTATCTGTAGCACCTTCAGATTGTATAATGTAGGACATCGAAATGTTATCTGTATGACTGTATCTACCCATATCCTCATCCTCCATGAACTGCGCCAGACATACCAAGCTTCCAAACATGCTAGCCTTAGCTACCCTTGCTTCTTCTCCCCTTCCCAATTTTGGCTCCTTCCTTTCACAACTCTAAGCCGTCTTCTCCATACCAGCTGATAGCACCATAAAAGTACCATTATCGTTACTGTATTTGCCCTGCTGGTGGTCCCTATCTAGACCACCTGCTCCACTGTTCTGCGGTCACTGCAATGGAGTGGCTCCAGGACTGCTACATTTTGGATCCTCTCACTATTGGTGAGCACCAGACCCAGCACAGCCCCTTCCCTTGTCATACCCTGGACTACCTGAACTAGAAATGCCTCTTGGCATGCATCCGCCAGGCACCCATTCTAGTACTTGCTACCATTAGCACTTTCCAGTCCACATCCAGTATATTAAAGAAAACAGTGGAAAGCAGAACAGCTTTCACGGCTGCTATAAGCAGCCAATTAAAGCTTTCAAACAGTAAAGAGAATTTTAAAGATTACTTCTAAATGCTCTTTTAATTATTTAAACTACTACCCACAACATCCGCTTTCTATTGCTGGCAGCCACCATCTCACGAGCAACCGCAAGCTTCCCTAGCTCATTTTGGGTTATATATCCTGCCAACCAATGGTTGAGGTTAGCAAGAAATATTAGCATAAAGTGAACATTTTGCGACATTTACCCATGCCCCCTTTTTCCCCCTTTACCCTGCGTATGTTTGATTCAATTATACTGGTCCCTCTGAAGGCCTTGTTGCATAAACTCATAGCTCACTCCTGAACCTGATGCCCTCCCTTCTATGATGCCTCTCACCTGTGCCTCACATCCCTAGCCATCCCCAGCACCCAGGGCTTCAAATAAGACGAGGACTGACCTTTATTTATGTATTTATTTTTGAAATATTCTCCAGAAATTTTTTTTTTAAATGAGTACCAATACTTACTCAACATTTGTAAATGTGCCACACTCTATAGAACAGTGCTTTATAACATAACTGGTAATTCAAAGGACCAGGTTTTTTTCCCACATTTACAGCACTCTTAACATCCAAATTTTGTTTTACTCACTATATTTTAAAACTGGTGAGTATCACTGGAGGGCCGGCCAGGGGGAGAAGGATTGGCGTCCTAGGGACAGCTCTCCTTCTCAGGTGAGGGGGGGTAGGGGACTGGTCCAGCGCCTGCTGGCTCCTAGTGGAGGCTGGGGAGTATTACAGGACACACAACCTAATACTAACTGGGAGAGTAGCGGACATCGGCGTATACCGTGATGTCACTACGCTGCCCCCAACAGAAAGCCAGGAAAAAAAATGCTCGCTGGCCCTCCGGATGATGGCTCTCTGTTCCCCAAGGGCCTCCAGCGCCTTCCGGTGCCTCCTGTTCCTCAGCAGCATACCCAGGCCCTAGAAGGATGTGCTGGGGCTACCCTCCCCCCGGTGCCTTCCCCCTCGGAAAGGGACCCGCCCAGTGAAGGGATACACCGGGATATCCCGGGGGTCGGCTGCGATCTGGGGACTAGAGGCAGGCTGGGCAGGGACAGAAGAGGTCAGGGGGAACTTGGCAGAGCCTGAAGGAGTGGAGGACCAGCAAGCACGGGGGCCGAAAAATAGATAATACAAAAAAAAAAAAAATGGTGAGTAAATTACTCCTACCTACCATTATTACCTGGGGCACTGTGGGCACCTGATCAATTATCTAGAGGAAAAAAAAAAAAACTACACTATTTAAAAAAATTTACTCCTCACTCCACTCAGTCCAGATATTTGTAGTCCACATCTGAGTTTGGTTTTACTCACCTCATTTTCAAAACGAAGAGTACAGTACTCATCCCCAAAAATCTTATCTGGAGCCCTGCCAGCATCTGTGCCCCCCCCCCCACCTGCTATCCCCCGCCCCATGGCTGTTGTATTTATGTGGGTTTAAATAGAACACCAACATATCAGTAGATGTTGCACAACTGGTACCACTGTTCCATTGGCTACACTTTTTATTTCTCTTATATAACGGATCAAAACCAAGTTGAAATATCCACTACCCCTACAGACGTTTCCAACAGGTCCAACAGGTGCACTTACTGAGATTTTACCTTCTCCACTATAAGCCAGCAGGGTAGTTAGGAATACCAGTATTTTACTAGCCCAGTGCAAAATGTACCAGTCTTTGGCTTGTGAGCCGGTGACAATTTCAATCCCCGATCAAACGTCAATGTAATATATCTGAATATGATTTATTGTACTTCAAAGCTCAGTACGCTTTTCCTGGTCAAAAATGTAAAAAGTTTAATAATATTTATTTAAATACTCCCTAGTGCCAATGAGCAGCCCCGGCACTTGCACAGGAACTGGCTGGAGTTGCCAGCTGCACACTACATTAATGAAAGAATGCACTCATAGGACATAAAAGCCCACAACACTGGCAAGGTGGAAAGAATTGCATCCTGTCCTTCAGTGACCTAGCCCTGCACCCTTCTCTTTTATCGAAGCCTGCCTTTATCTGCAGGTTTCTTGTAATGAGCACTGCACCCTATCCTTCGGTTATCTTAATCTGCCTTTATTCCTAGCTTCTGCTAAAGGATGCTGAAGTACACCCTGCCCTTCTTTTATCTTGCCTTGCCACACAAGTATACAATTTTTTCTCGTCTTTTTAATTAAAATAGCAGCTCACGTTAAAAAGTTTTAAATAGTTCACTTCGTAAGAATTCCTTGGTCAGTATAAGGGTGACTCTTAAAGAGACAGTGTTTTCGTAATTCGTTATTAACAGTCTATTTATTAGGAATAGATCTAATATATTTCATAATGTCATGTTACGTCTTATTATTTTAGTTGCTGTCTGTTTTGTTGTACTAGTGCTCCAAGTCTCTGGGGAAGTGCACCATAAATAAATAAAATTTACTACTACTTTTAAACCCTTTGCTGCCTGCTGTTTATTTCTGTTTCCAAATACATTTCTGTGGTGCGGCCTTTTATTTTATAGTCCCCACGTTAGAATTTAAACGCGACCAGCAACAAAAACTGAAAAAGTCTTGCCCTACCACTAGCATTATATTCAAAAATTACCCAATTTCAGTGTTATTCTTTTTTTACGGTTTCTAAATCTGAAATAATGCTATGTATTTATATCCCATAGTGAGAGTTGGGATAAAAAACTATGAGACTGCTCAGTCTATACTTACCCCTGGCATGGCACCAGGATTGACAAATAATGAACCAGAGCTAGTAATAATTCATACTATTAATAACTACAATGCACTTTCCTGTGACTGCTCCCTAGCTCTGATGTCAGTTGTGGGATCCTCTAGGATGTGCCCACAGAGGCACTGGTCACACAATGTCAGGTGAGAAGGATGGCAGGTTCAATCACATAAAAGTAAATTGCAATATCATACATTATACAATGGCAAGAAAAAAATATGTTCTCTGATTGGTTAGTGTGTGCCTCGGACAGTGATGATATTAAGCTATAACATCACTGTATTAAGTCCAGGCACACACATATAACCCTATAACAAGAATCATGCTACCACTCCTAAAGTTACTTGTGCTCTGAACTCTCAGTAAAGCCGTGACAGCGAGTGGTTTGAGTGAACTGCGCTAACCACAACCTGCAATCACGTCTCACTAAAGCTGCTCATTTTCCGGACAAAACGCTGGCTAAAAATTACTCTTCTTTGTGTTCTAACCCTAATTACCCTCTCACTACTCTAGCTGGCACAACATTGTTTCACCAGTGAAGCCGTCACAGCTTCACACATTCCCGCTGTACCCTCGGTCTTCATCGCGACCGCAAAATAACGGAAACTGTGAGTGCTTACCATGCTCCACGAACATATCGCTGACTGACTTTTCCTACCGTGCTCCACTTGCAGATCACACAGCTTTCTATAGACAACGACCACATTCAGAAGAGCCCCAATGTAAATGTAACCAAAGAAAGCCGTGACGCCAAACGGCTTTTCAGCCTCCCTCAAGATCACCTCAATGAGAAGCTTTACAGGACTGGGAAAGGAGCATCAGTCAAGCAACAGTGCCACCTAGTGTTGCAAAAAAATTGGGATTTTTTTTTTGTTTTTGTTTTTTTAAATGTATACCTACTCACATAAAAATCAAATAAAAATACATAAAAAACATACTTTTTTTTTCCTTTTTTGCTACCACACAAGCCAGTGTATAATAGCAATAAAGCACTCCAGGGATGTGTGTTATTGTGTAATAACGTCACTCCTGGGGTGGAAGCACTCGGCTTTGCCACGTGCTTCGACCCACCCCAGGACTGACGTTATTACACAATAACACACACCCTGTCGTGCTTTATTGCTTAAATAAGTATAAAGATGGACATTCCCCTTTAAAGTAAACAAGGTTAAACAGTGCAACCAGGAACAAACGTAAAAAAAGAAGAGGCTTTAAATAATTGGCACAACTACATAAATCTAAACTGAGTTTAGAAGTAGAAAGATTACATTAGCCAAAGAAGAAATAGGCCACCGGTTCACTCATCAGAGACCTCCTGTCCCTGTCAACACCCCCCCACACACACACACCTGATAGTCTGACCATGACAATACTACCCACCTTTTTGTTCTGTATCCCCTGGCTGATAACCACGCCTGTACCCATGCCTGCATCCACTGCTTTTCTTTTACCGTGCCTGTAAGCCATGCCTGTATCCACTGCTTTTCTTTACCACGCCTGTATCCACTATTTTTCTTTACTGTAACCACCTCATGATGTAACTCACAATGCCTCAACTGTTCCTTATGTTCTTGTTCATTCTTATAACTTGTATTGTTATCCCGGGTTGCCCCTGAAAAAGGGACCTTCGGGGCTCAGTGGACCTACCCGATCACCAAAATTTAATAAATAAAATGAGTAGTTTGATGTCTCAGTTCATCTCCCATCTCTGTTCCTGATATTTTCAGACATCAAAAGGTGTCCCTCTTACAAGAATTTTTGGTTGTGTTTTGAAGTTCTCAGATAGGACCCATGGTCTCTGGTTCCCCCGCACCCTGCAGAGGCCCGTTCCAGAGGCAACACTTTTAAAGTTTTGGCCACTCCATCACCTTGGAGACACAGACACTACAGGTCATTTGGCCTCCAGTACAAATTCACACTCTGTGACTTCCCACTGCTAAGCCAGTACTTATTTTTCTGAATAAAAATTATACACATTTATGCCACTTCAATCTACTGAGTCATCTTGACAATATTCTCCATGAGAGTTTAAACGGGAACAGTAGTCACCACAGTGGACCAAACACTCAAGTGTGGGGCTGGTCCCAATGAGCACTTTGTGGGCCAAAACATTTTGGTTTACTTTCTGTTTACAGTAGTAAAAGTAGATTACATCAAACTAATTTTTGCTTAGTTGTAGGCTGACATCTTCTGTTACTACAAATCCCAGAATCCCCTTCAGCCGACATCAGAGCAGTAAGCGAAACTAAAAGCAGGAATAGTGAAGGCAACAAACCTGTGTGTCAGACAAGTAACTTAAAGCAAGAGAAAAAAAAGAGACTGCTATGGTTCTCTAAAGAGGTAGCTGGGAAGTAATGGGCAAAAAAAATAGCATTCAGGCGTTATAAGGAGACACAGAGGGAGCACGATAGGGAGGTATATCAATCAGGAGAGGCAGGGAAAATGGTCAGGAGTGCAAAGGTGCAAACGGAGGAGAAAACTGTCCAGTCAGTAAACAAAGGGGAAATTTTTCAGGTATGTAAGTGAAAGAAGAATGATTGGGGGGACTGTAAGGCTAAAGAGGGAAGGGGGCATGTGTAGAAGCAGACATCCTGAACGAATTCATTTGTTCAGTGATCACAGATGAATGGGAGGGCGACGAACCACAGATAAGTGTCAGAGGCATCGAAGGAAGGAACACTACCTCCACTGGGAACCTGACAATGCTACCAGCTGCTTCTTTCATGTCTTGACTTGTGTAAACTATAAATGCATTTGCTACCCCTTCCTAAGTAAACTCTATGTTAGTAGTACAACCCCAGTGTCAATTTGTCTGCTGTAATTATGCTGTTGCAACAAAATGCATCTCAAGTGTTGACGAGGATCTTTTGTAAACGAGCTCTTACCTCAAAGGTTTGTAATTCCAAGTTCCCAATAAATAAAATAAAAATAAACAATAGTCCATTTTCAGAGGAGAGTCCTTATGGAACTTGCAAATCTGAAAGTGAACATGGCAACTGGGCCAGACAGGATGCATCTAAGTATATTAAGGGAGCTCAGAGAGATGCTGGCTGCTCAGACAGTCCTATTCAACCACTCACTGGAGAAGAGGGTTGTCCCAGAGGAGAGCAGATGTAATCCTTCTTCAAAAAAGTGGTAGCAGGGAGGAGGATGGCAATAACAGGCCAGTCAGCCTAACTTTGGTGGTGGAGAAACTAATGGAATCGCTACTAAAGGAAAGGATTGTGGAATGCCTTGAATCCAGTGGCTTACAAGATCCGAGGAAGCATGGATTTACTAGGAGTAGGTCATGTCAAACAAATCTAATAGATTTCTTTGACTGGGTGTCCAGGAAAGTAGATCAGGGTGGAATGGTGGATGTGGCCTACTTTGATTTCAGTATAGCCTTCAACACTGACTCATAAACAAGCTGGGCAGCCTAGAAGTGGGTCCAAAAGTGGTAAAGCAAGTAAGAAATTGGATAGTAGATAGGCGACAGAGGGGGAGGTGGTAAACAGTTCACCCCAAGGAAGGGAGGGTGACCAGCGGGGTGCCACAGGGATTGGTACTGGGACCAGTACTCTTTAATGTCTTTACTAACAACACTGCAGAAGAGCTAGAAGCGCAGGTATGCCTATTTGCAGATGACATGAAGATATGCAATAGACACTCCGGGGGGGGGGTGGAGGGGTGAAGAGATCCAAGTAAGCTTGAGGAGTGATCAAAGAGTGTGGCAACCAAGTTTCAATGCAAAGAAGTGCAAGGTCATGCACTTGGGGTGCAGAAACCCAGGGTCGGAATACAAAATGGGGGAAGCGGTACTGCTGACCACCAAACAGGAAACTGACATGGAGTAATCATTATCTGATGACCTAATGGTGGCCAAACAGTGCGACAATGCAGTGGGAAGAGCCAGTGGGATGCTAGAGTTCATAGGGTGGGGTATCACCAACAGAAAGGGGAAGGTGGTAATACCTCTGTAGAAATCTCTGGCGAGACCTCACCTAGAATACAGTGTCCAGTTCTGGAAACCTCATCTCCAGAACGACATAAACAGAGCCAAAGTGGTACAGAGAAAGGCAACTAAAAATGGTGCAGAATCTGCAGCAAAAGCCCTACGAGGAGAGACTGAAGGATCTCAACACGTACAACTCTGGAGGAAAGGAGGGAAAGGGGGATATGATAAAAACTTTCAATACCTCACTAGTATAAATAAGACTCTAGGTGAGCCTTTTTAAAAGAAAAAGATGATCAAGAATGAGGAGTCATGCTATGAAAATGGAGGGGGATGACTCATTGGAGGTGTAAGGAAGCACTTCTTCACAGGAGTGGTGGATGCCTGGAACAGCCTCCCTGAGGAGGTGGTGGGGACAAAAAAATGTAACAGGATTCAAGAAGGCATGTGACAGGCATATGGGGACATTAGTGGAAAAGAAAGGGAGGGGTAAGGCCAGAGATCAAGTAGCTTCTGCAGTGTTAGAGTAGGTAGAGAAAAATGCGCAGACTTGGTGGGCCAAACGGTCCTTATCTGCTGTCAAACTCCATGTTTGCATAGTTTTATACAGTGTGGGGGGTGCAATGGAGGCAGGGCTAAATTTTTCACATAGCTTTTTACTCACTCCTGCCATTCAGCTCTTCGGCACCTGTCCCCCCTTCCCTCAGCCGTGACCCACCTCCCCTGGACTTACCTGGAGCTTGTTCCCCACGGATTGTCTTCCATGGCGGGCTGGTGAGGGGAGGGATGTCCTCCTCCCTAGTGCTCATGCCCAGTTCGGCTCCAGGTGGTGGGAGGGGTCTAGCAAAAGAGTACTGGGCTTTATAAAATGGGCAAAGGATTTCAAGCAATCTGATTGGTTGTTAGCCGTGCATTAGATGTGTCTAATGCACAGCTAAAACTAGAACCCTCATGCAGAATACACAGGCCCATTTTATAAGCGCAATTAGCCACTCCAGGGATGTGCATTAGACAGTTCTAATGCACGGCTAGGGGACTGGACACACTCGGCCTGTGGCCTTGTGCCTCACTACATCCCCCTAGCCATGCATTAGAACTGTCGAATGCACACCCCATCGTGTCTTATTGCTCACCCATCCTGCAGCAGGGTTCCTTTTCAGTTTTCTCTCAAACCCACACGCATGTCCCGTAGAACTGCAGTCCCACCTCTGTGTCACTCACTGTGTGCCCGGTGGCAGACAAAGGCCAATACAGCTGCCACCCCTTCCCCAGGAGAGGAGAGCTGTCCTTGAGAGGCTCAATCCTCTCCCACTTCATCGATCCCCCTCCACGCTCACTCCCAAACATGGGTCGCCAGTGTAGCAAGAAGTAAGGCATTAGACGCCTCACCTCTCCGTGCCACTGGGCCAGTTTAAAACTACTTTATGTTTTAGAGGTCCTTTATGGCTAAATCAAAACCACTGCTCAACTAACAAGACTCTTGCTCGTTGAGCAGCAGCTTTGGTTTGACCAAGTGGACCACCCAAAACATGCAAAAAACATATGTTGTGCAGAGGGTTTTGATTTGTATGTTAAGTTGTTGTGTGTCCTTCTTTCTGTCTGCTATCAAGAGTTTTTCCAAAACTAGCCTGCTAGCTTTAGGGTAGTTTTACAACTCCTGGAGATCTCCATCTGAGACAGCTTAATTGTATTCCTTTGTCCTAGAATGCACCTTGTCTCATGTGACAGCAATGTAGCGGAGACCATAAATCCAGCAGAAAACACTGCTTTACAATCAGTTCACAACTGTGGAGATGGCTATATTTTAAAATCTATAGAATTAAGCTTAGTGACTACCCTCATTGTAAAGGTGTTACTGTCCTGAAGAACTTTGCTGCTGGTAATTTTTGTGCAGCCTGCAAAGCTTCCAAGATATTTAGTTTGTTTGGCATGTGTGTGCTGAATGTTGGGTGTCTGCTGCATCACTGTCACATGAGATAAGATGCACTGTGGGAACAAGGAATACAATTAAGCTGTCTCAGATGAAGATCCCCAAGGGTCGTAAAACTAGCAAAAAACTAGCAGGCTAATTTAGGAAAACTCCTAATAGCAGTCAGAGGGAATGAAACACTAGAACTTCACATACAAATTAAAACGCTCTTCACAACATATATTTTTTGCAAGTTCTGGGTGGAGGACTACTTTAAACCAGACTCATTGATATCAATGAAGCACACACCTGCACTCTACAAACCTCTATGCAACAAAATGTAAGAGTGCAGGGGCAGCACAGGGGTGGAATTTTTACATTTCGGGACCAGGAAGGGATTTGGTGTCCAGCAACTCAGCCATTAATTATGATCCCTTCCCCATACAAACATAGACCACAGGAAAATTAGAACTGGAATATGGACTCATCTAAAAGAGACAGGACACCAGTGGGGCCTTTATCAAAGCACCAAAATGGTGCTCTTAAAAACCGTAAATCTGACACCCCACTAAGATTACTAATAGACCAGTGTAGATGGAACAATACCAGCATTGGAACCGGTATTTAAAAAAACAGCTTCTGTTGGGAAAATGACTTAAATTCAGCATAGTTCTTTAAGATTTTGCCAAACCGAATTTACCATTTTTGAAAATGGTACATCTTTGGTTCTATTTAGCTGTGGGCCCCAGACCCGGACATTATATTCCAGATGTGGTTTAACCACTGATCTACACAGAGGTAATATCACAACTGTTCTTCTTCTAGTAATACATATGAAATAAGAAACAGGAATGATCCTAAGCTGGGCCCGGTGGCGCTGAGGGTTGACACACTGGGCTACATCTCGCCACCACGCCCGGCGACCCAGAGCCGGGAGACATAGGTGTTAGTGAGTCAGCCGGGGGGACTGAGGCGTCCCATGAACCGCTCTCCTCCTCTGGGGAGGTGGAAAGGACAACCGCTGAACTACTGGCTCTGGTGGTGGCCAGGGGCTGGTGTTAAGCTTAGGGTGTCATACAATGGGTCGACACGGGCAGTCGGACATGCAAGCGCCACGACAGCGTCCCTAGCGTTATTGCGCCTCTCGCGCTGGTGGAAGCGGGATCACAGGAGAAACAATCTGGCATGCATATGAAGGCTGGTCCTGGCGGCGCCACAGAGGATACACTTGTTAGCTCCCCGAGACCAGTATCCAGGTCTTCCACAGTGAGCGGGGCAAGTACCCACTGTGAAGTGGCCTGGGGAGTAAGGCAAAAGGGGTTAGAGCTCTGACTGCGGCCGGTGTGGGGCCGAGGAGACTGTGCTGGATGGCGAGAACCATGGGTGCACTCCCCCAGCCAATGAAGTAGCACAAATAAATAAGCAAAAAAAAAATAAATAAATAAAATAAGAAAAATAGGAGTGATCCCAGACTGACCTGCGTGGTACCCCACTAGTCAATGCCACATCCTCAATTTACCAGGTATCGGTCAACCTGTTTTTGACCCTAAGTTTACACTTTCAGGGATAGAAGAGGTGTGACTGGATTTCCAGTACTGTATGTGTCCGGCAAGTCAAGGACCAAACATTTTCTTGGTAAGCCATAAAATCTGCGACAGTGGAGGACTCCGGATCCATGCAATGAGCCTAGTGGTATGTCATGGAATCTGTGTACATTACGTTGTACTACCACTACACTACTTGGATGACTTAGAGCTGAGCACTACCTGACAGATCACTATTGCGGTCAGTTTGGGAGAAGCTGTCACACTGAAAAATACGTGTGTGTGTGTGTGTGTGTGTAGGGGGCACAGTCCCTCCCTGTACCAAAGCATGAAAGATGGTTTTGTTAAAAAGAATGGGGGCCTCGCGCCCCCACATACTCTATTTCTAAACATAAACGGTGGCATGCTGGTTGTGTATGTCAGTACATCACTACTCCTACAGCACAGTGTGTGCAGTTGTCCCACAGAACTGCGGACATGGCATAGTTTTACGTAATTAAAAAGCATACTGGGTAAATGGGTCCAGAGCCCTCCACTATCGACAAATTTACTTGCCCAATAGGCTCACCTGCCCCCAATTAACCCATACACCTATGCTGAAAAGGATACAGATGTGACCCAGAATCCTGGAATGTTCTGGATGATTGCATTCCTCCTCTCCAGGTAGGGCTTCCTCAGCTGGTTAAATTTCATGTTCATGCGCTGCATGGCACTGTTTGCACGATCGTTCAGTGTCCCCAGCTCCAACTGCACCCCCTCCAGCGCCTCGAGGTGGCTGTCCATTTTCAGTGAATGGGTCTCAACAGAGATGATAGAGCATTCCTCTACCTCAGATGTGTCTGCCTTGCCCTGCTCACCTGCTGCCTCCTGGCGCTTTAGCGCCCTCTTGTTGCCATCCTTTTGCTCTGGGGTACTTGGGGATAGGCTTGGTTGCTTCATCACCCTGCCCTCCACTAGCTCCCCCTCCCTGGGTAATGGCTTGGCTCCTTGGAGCTCCGCCCCTTTGACTGCCTCCGCCCCCTTAGCTGCAGTAGAGTGCAACCCCTCTGTCATAAGCGCCAACGCCTCCGCGGCCAGTGCTACTGATGCTTCTGTCTCTTTAAGAAGCCTCTCCCGCGCGTCCTCAGAAGTCTTTTCACGCGCGTTCTCGTGCCTCGTTTCGGCCATCGTAACGGTTGCAGTCTCGCGCCCGTCCCCGGCTGCCACTGGGGCGCGCTCAATTACCCCGGCAGCATTCTTCGCGTTCCCGCGACGGGGGGAGTTGCGCGCTGAGGACGTCGTGTGCGCGCCTGCCAAATCCGCCGTTTTCGGGCGGTCGAGACGGCGCACCTTAGCTTTGGGAGCCTTGCCTTCCGTGTCGCTCATAGCGCGGCGCTCTGCCGGTCCCGCTCGAACAAGCTAACTGAAGTCCTTTCCGGCTTCTCGATGTTGTTTCTCCACACAAATTCGGCAGTGATGCACCGTATAACCGACCCCGCGCTAGAAGGCCGAAACTTTCACTTTTATCGCATTCCTTGTTTTTCTTCGGATGCTGTGCTTTCCCCCCTTAATTATGCCGATGCTTTACGTGAACCAGCCGTGACGCCTAGCCCGATTGGCTACTTGCATTGCGCGGGAATGGTACCAATCGGCAGCGTGTATGGGCGGGGCGGGAATGCGCTGCTGCCTGCAGTTGGCTGGTGGCGCACGAGAAATGGCCTATCGAAATTGCGATTGCGTGTTGTCTCTGGGATCGACGCATTGCTTGCTCCGCCCCTTGTTTGTTGTTTTTTGTATTTATATTGCGACATACGTTTTATAAAGAAATGACGGGATAGTTTTGTTTTGTTACTGTGTTTTGTATCGCTGAAACGAGAAGTTTCTGTTTTAGCATTAAATGTTTAGATTTTTTTTTATTAACGGGGTGTGCGATGTCCTGACTCAATGTACAATTTATCGAGAATGGGGTGGGCACGAACCACTAGAGGCAACGCCAACAGGGAGTTAAGGAAGGTCCTGCACCCTCACGAGTTATGATAAACTGCTTAGGTTGAGTCAGACACTGTTTATTCAGGTTTTACAACATACACCTGTTTACGAGAAATGTATTCTTTGTTTGAAAATGTTGCTTCCTTAGCTGGATATTTTGTTTAGGAGGCATGAGCTCTCTTATTCTGCAGTCAGCAGAGAAGGATCTTTTTAACATAGAAGCAAAAGCAACACCTGAATGCCCACCACAGTACTTAGCCTACAAAAACCACAATGCAATGCTTCTCCCATAGTCCTCTGGTATATTATAAAATGGCCTTCCCCAATTTCGCTTTTCTTTGCTATTGGCAATGTGACAGTGAGGTGACTGAATGTAACCACCCTCCAACCCTTTTTGTTTTGATGGCCCACATACTGCTCCTTTTTGAGGCTATGGTGACTAGCATACAAGAGTAAATCCAGGCAGTTGGCTGAAGAAATCTGAGGATTTAAGCACTGACCATGAAGAGCTGATTGCAACCCACTACTGTTGGTCAGAACAGGGTGAGAGGAGGTCATGGCAACCTCAAGGGGAAGGTTACAGTTTCATCTTTTCCTTCATGGCAGAGTTCACACTTGTTTGGGCAGTGTCTCAGATCATGAGATACCACTCGAGGATATTTTTGGGAGCAGTCTTTTTTAAGTCTTTGGTAACCGGGTAAGGCCCACTAGGCACACATACCTGTTTTCAGGGGTGACCCAGGAGCACTGGGTGGTTAAGTGACTTAATCAGAGTCACACTGGACAGTAGAAAGGGAACCTCCCCCATCCAGGGAGCACTAGCGCCACCACCACTACCTCAGAGATTGCGAAGAAAGCACAGCAGTTGGGCCACAGTGGGCTCAGGGACAGTGAGGAGGGTGGAACAGAGGCACACCCAGTCAGTTGTTCCACTCCACAATCCATACACCATTCTGGGGGAGCATAGCTCCCCTATGGCTGCACCCGCAGAGAAGACTGATGATAACTGTCACAGGGAGGCCCACAGAAAGGAGGCAGAGGACACCAAAGGGAAAGGAAGCAGCTCCTGGTGGGGACTCAATTATTAGGGGTATAGAACTGGGGGAGCTGGGAAAACAGTAAGGTGCCTGCCTGGTGCCATGGCTTGAGGGACAGGAAGCATCCTCAGGGATCACGAGAACAGCTGCAAGGGATTCCGAGCTGGACGTAATTGTCCACCTAGGGACAAATGACTTGGCTCATCATGAGATTAGAGCAGTGCAGGAGGACATTGCAGAGTTGGGTAGGGACCTAAGGCAGTAGCACACACAGTATCCTTCTCAGAGGTGCTGCCTGTCAAAAGCATGGGGAGGCGAGGTAATTGCACCATGCAGTTTAATGAATGGTTGAAAAATGGTGCGGAGCACAGGGGTTTGGCTTCATTGGGGACTGGGGTTCCACCTGGAGGGACACCAGCCTATACTGGCAGGATGGTCTGCATCTGTCCAGGAAGGAACAAATCTTTTGAGCAATCAGTTTAAATGCTTCATTGGCAGCTTTAAACTACTCAAAGGGAGGCACTGACAAGCAGCAGAAAATCCCAGCCTCTCCTACAAAGCGGTACTAAATGAGAAAAAGACTGAGGTAGAACGGTCAATGGGGGATGCTGCAACAGAAGGTAAAGCCATCAAAAAATGGAGAGCAATGAGTACTAATGCCCGCAGTCTGGGTAACAAGCTTCCTGAATTAGTGGCCTTAATGGAGGAGGAACATCTGGATATCGTGGCAGTCACAGAAACATGGTACACACAAAACCATGACTGAGATATAAACATACCAGGATACACTGTCTACAGGAGGGACAGGGAGGGTAAAAGAGGAGGAGGAGTACTTCTTTACATAAGGGAAGGAATAAAAGCAACAGAACAAAAGGGTAAACGGAGGAGAAGAAGCACTGTGGGTAAATTTGGAGACAGGCAATGGTACCACAATACGCACAGGGGTTGTATACAGACCCCCTTCTCAGGGGGAGGAAATGGACAGGGAAATGATAGAAAGTATACTTAGAATGGCAGAAAAAGGGGAGATATTGCTGATGGGTGATCTGAATATGCCAGATGTTAACTGGAGTGCAGTTGCAGCTGCCACTTCGAAGAGTGCAGTTATTCTAGATGCCCTACAGGGGGCATGCCTTAGACAACTAGTACTGGAGCCCACTCGAGAGGGAGCAGTATTAGACTTGATTCTCTCAAATGGAGATGGAGAGAGGATTACAGATGTAGAAGTGGGTAGCCATCTGGGAACTAGTGACCATCGAACAGTATGGTTCACAATAAACACAGCAATAGAGTCAAGCCATACAAAGACAAAAGTACTGGACTTTAGGAGGGCTGACTTTGCCAAAATGGGTGAGTGCCTAAGGAATGCACTAACAAATGGGCAGGACGGGGTGGAAGAATAATGGGGAATAATAAAAACTGCCATCACAGAGGTAACGAGCCTTTGTGTGAAGCAAATAAGCAAGATGATGTAAGAAACCACTATGGTTCTCAAAGGAAGTGGCAGTGAAGGTTCAAGAGAAAAAAAGCATTCAGGAAGTACAAGGAATCGCAGAAGGAGCAGGACAGAGAACTGTATCAGTTAAAGCAAAAGGAGGCTGGGAAGGCAGTCAGAACAGCAAAGGCCCAAACCGAGGAAAAGATAGCCAACTCAGTTAAGAAGGGGAATAAAACCTTTTATAGGTACATCAGGGAGCGAAGGAAGACCAAGGAGGGATAGTGAGGCTTAATAAAGGGAGGGAGGGTGGGCAGAGTGAGACTGAAAAGGCAGAGATACTAAAATATTTTGCTCAGTATTTACAAAGGAAGAGGAGGAGCATAAAACAAACAGTAGTAACACTCTGGATACAGAAGTTGATACCGCCCATTTACAGAAAAAGGGTTCTGAAAGAACTCTTAAAACTGAAGGTGGACAAAGCAATGGGGCCTGATGGATTCATCCCAGAATTCTAAAAGAACTAAGGGTAGAACTAGTGACACGCTGACTACCCTTTTAACAAATCATGGGAGGATGGGGTGGTACCGAGGACTGGAGGAGGGCAGATGTGATTTCCCTTCACAAAAGTGGGAGCAAGGCAGAAGCAGGAAACTATAGACCTGTTAGTTTAACCTCAGTGATAGGGAAAATGATGGAATCACTTCTAAAGGAAAGAATTGTCGAGTATCTAGAGGCCAGAGGGCACAGGACCCTAGGCAGCATGGATTCTGGCCAGGAAGGTCATGTGAGAGCCGAATCTGATAGATTTCTTTGACTGGGTGACCAAAGTAGTAGATCAGGGAGGGCTGTGGACATGGCCTACCTAGACTTTAGCAAGGCATTTGACACAGTCCTACACAAAAGATTAATATTCAAGTTAGCCAGCCTGGGAGTGGGTCCCAAGATGACAGCCTGGGTAAAGAATGGCTGGAGAATAAGACACAGAGGTAATAGCAAATGGAGTCCACTCAGAAGAAAGGAGGGTTACTAGTGGGGTACCGCAGGGTTCAGTATTAGGACGGTCCTCTTCAATGTCTTTATAGCGACATTGCAGAAGGACTGGAAGGAAAGTATGTCTCTTTGCAGATGACACTAAGATCTGCAACAGAGTTGATGCACAGGTGGGGTGGAAAGGATGAGAAGGACTTGGCAAGGTTAGAGGAATGGTCAAATGTGGCAGCTTAGATTCAATGCTAAGTAAGCAAGGTAATGCACATGGGAAACAAAACCCAGGGAAGAGTACACAATGGGGGTGAGATACTAACAACAACAAAAATGGAAAGGGACCTGGGGTAGTCATCATCAGATGACCTAAAGATGGGCAAGCAATGTGAGAGGCAGCAAGGAGGGCTGGGGATACTGGGATGCATAGGAGAGGCATCACCAGTAGAAAACAGGAAGTTATTATACCTCTGTACAGACAGCTGGTGAGACCCCATCTGGAGTACTGTGTGCAGTTCTGGAGACCCAGTCTCCAAAGACATAGGATGGAAGCTGTCCAGAGGAGGGCAACTAAATGGTGCAGGGTTTGCACCGAAGACATATGAAGAGAGACTTAAGGAGCTTAATATGTATAGCCTCGAGGAAAGGAGGGAGAGGGGGGACATGATAGAAACTTTCAAGTACCTCAAGGGAATCAACAAAGTCCAAGAGGGTAGCATCTTTCAAAAAAAGAGGTGTGCAAGAACAAGAGGGCACAATTTGAAGATAGAGGGGCGGCTCAGAGGTAATTTAAGGAAGTATTTTTTCACAGAGAGGGTTGTGGATGCATGGAACGGCCTTCTGGAGGAGGTTGTGGAGTCAAAATCAATGGTGGAATTCAAGCATGCATGGGATAGTCATAAGGCAGTTCTGGGGGGTGGGGGTAGGAAGAAGTAGGTTGTTGGCTAACTAGGATCTGCAGCTTATCCAGTAGGTAGGGAAATGGGCAGATTGGGTGGGCCAAGCGGTCCTTATCTGCCGTCAAATTCTATGTGTCACACAGTATGCAAGTGGAGGTTGTGGAAATCGGACCCAGGTCTGCTGGATGTGCCAAGCTTATTCACTGCTCATTACTCTAACCTCTAGGCTATACTGCCAGCCATTGACAGTAACACTCCTTACCCTGCCATAATGTGCGCGGCTTGTTCCCCTCTCTCACAGGGGCCCGTATAATTCCCTTGTAAAAATGTCAGCGCCAGGAGACTCTGGATGATTTCTTTAAGGCCCATGTAGGGCAAGCGTCCCTCCTATTTGGCTTAAGTGTTGTGGCACCTTTACAGTAGGTTGCCACCAGGCTGCCATAGATTTTTACGGTAGTTCCTGGGTTCTGGTCTCAATCAGCAGTGAAGGGTGTTTGTATATCAAAAAAATGCATTTGTGCCACCACACAGAGAAATAAAATTTAAGTGACTTTTATGATGTATCAGTACAACCTCTTCGATGCTGTACTTGCCCACCTCCCACAGAGTCCACAAAGTTTTTTTTTTTTTATCAATAAGTTTTCGTTGAAATAAGAAAAACTATAGTACACATGAGAATACGTTATACGAAGAGAGAAAATCAAAATTCTAGAAATATATAGTATAATGTTTATGATTATACAGTCAAACATAAATAAATTGCAAGAAAGTTGGCACATAGAGTAACTTATCCCATAAGGGGTATGAGAGGTAAATAGTTCAATGCTAGCAACAAAGTGCAGTAGATTAATGATTTTAAAAATCTGCTTATTGAGGCAAAGATAAATTAGGAGGAATACATTGTATAACATACAATTATCAAATTATTTACTATCGTCTGATCTTTGGTAATGACATTTTACCCAATTACATATATTATTTCGCTCATAAGACCCCCACGCAGTTAACAATCTCACCCAATTTGTCTGCACAGTAATACTGCAGACAAAGAGAAATGGTTTAACAGTAAATACAATTCTGTTTACCAGAACCAGCTGCCTGAAAACAGAAAGTAAACTGGCACACACAAGTTGGGTTGAACCACCCTATAAAAAAGCATGAAAATCCCAGCCCCCCAACCCCACAAAACAGGGTAGTTAGTGAGGTTAACACCGAGATGGAGAAGTCAGTAGGGGGCAGGACAGGGGGCAGTGGAGAAAAAGGCAAAGACAGTAAGAACAGGGATGGGGCTAAAAGGGATACAGCTATAAAAACAAGCATTTGTCAATGCCGAATGTTTGCTTGCTGGCATTGGTAGTGTAGGAGTTACAGAGCTGCATAATAGGAATGGCAGTGAAGTATTGAACTGAAGCCAACCCCACCGCCACCCTGCAGAGACTGACATGCATTGGGGTGTGCCTTTGGTTCGTCGGGCATAGTGGCCACGCCATTTCGCCACACCCTACCCTGCAGACACTGACAAGTGTCACGGTGTGCCTTGGGGTCTTTGGCCCTTATGCGCACCCCATTCCATCAGGAAATACGGTGAGATGGGTATGGTATAGGAGACGGGGGTGAACTTTGGGGCCAAAGAGCCCAAGGCACACCTCGATGCCTCTCACTGGCTGCAGGGTGTGGAATGGTATGAGCATTACAGGCAACAATCCCAAGTCACACCCCTGATGCCTGTCATTCTCTACATGGTGAGGTGTTATGGTCGGAAACCCTAACGCCTCAGGCATTCGTTGGTGTTTTCACTCCAAATTTTCAACATGTTTTTTTTGTGACCCCCCCCCCCCACGTCATGCACAGCGCCAATATCAGTTTGTTAACCGAAAGCTGCTTTTGCACAGCGACTACGGCATTTAGCACCACAGGTGCAAAAACACATTCCGAACAGGATGTGAAAAATGACAGCTGTACTGTTCATGGGGAGGTGTAAAAAATGCAGTGAAAATATTAAACTGGTGAAGTCACGAGTATGCGTATAAACTGTGCAACGCACACCCATAATGTAATTAGTTTGGGGATTTTTTACAGCAGATTGTCAACACAGGCATTTTGGGACCTCCGATCATGAACAGTGTCACTGTGATTTTCTTAATCTGTCCCGAACAGTGATTTCCCACAGCGACCACGCATTTCTGCGCTGGAAGTGTGAAAACACATTTCGGCCATGTTGTGAAAAATGACAGCTGTACTGTTCATAAGGAAGTGTGGAAAAATGCCACTGGTGAAAATCTGGACTGAAAATATTACAAATTTATGAACTTACGAGGGTGCGTGGAAACTGCGAAATGCTCACTCGTAACACAGTCATTTTATGGACTTTTGTCACCAAATTTTCAGCATAGCCATTTTAAGACCTTTGCTCATGAACAGTGTCGCTGTGATTTTCTTAATCTGTCCCAAACATTGCTTTCACACACCGACTGCACCATTGTGCACTACATGTGCGGAAACACATTTTGGGGCGAGATGTGAAAAATGGCAGCTGTACTGCTCATAAGGAAGTGTAATAAAATGGCAATGTTGAAAATCTGGCGTACAAATATTAAAAATTCACAAACTTGCGAGCGTGCGTAAGAAGTGCGCAACGTGCACTCCTAAAACAGTCACTTTTGGGAATTTTTTCACCAAATTTTCAACGTAGCCATTTTAAGACCTCTGCTCATGAACAGTGTCACTGTGATTTTCTTAATCTGTCCCAAACATTGTGGCGCACACCCGACTGCGCCATTGTGCGCTACATGCAGGGAAACACATTTTGGGCGACTTGAAAAATGACAGCTGTACTGCTCATAAGGAGGTGTGGTAAAATGGCAGTGTTGAAAATCTGGAGTGCAAATATTAAAAATTCACAAACTTACGAGCGTGCGTAGGAACTGTGCAACGCATGCTCGTAAAACAGTCACTTTTAGGAATTTTTTCACCAAATTTTCAACATAGCCATTTTAAGACCTCTGCTCATGAACAGTGTCACTGTGATTTTCTTAATTTGTCCCATACATTGATTTCGCGTGCCATTGTTCTACATACGCAGAAACACATTTTGGGCAAGATGTGAAAAATGACAGCTGTACTACTCATAAGAAGGTGTGGTAAAATGGCAATGTTGAAAATCTGGAGTGCAAATATTAAAAATTCACAAACTTACAAGCGTCGTAGGAACTGTACAACATACGCCTCGTAAAACAGTCATTTTAGGAATATTTCACCAAATTTGCAACATAGGCGTTTTGAGACCCACCTTATGAACACTGACACTGTCGTTTTAGATCGGTCCCGAAGGTGATTTCACGCAGTGACTGCGTAAATCACCCTTCGCCCGATTAACGCCATGACAGTTCCAGAATTCATGAGGAGGGGTCCCAAAACCCCATGTTGAAAATTTGGTGCCAAAATTAAAAAAAGCCTGAAATATGCATTAAAGTTGAAAACCCTATTTATTGCATTATACAGCTTACGGCATTTCCTCAGTTCAGGCGCGGCTTTGAAGAGTGCAGGCGTATTCCCAGTCCACGAAGATCATCGCGCCGAGCTACAGAGGTAAGTATGGGGTGAGGAGTAGGGTGGTAGCGGGTGGGCAGGAGACTGCCGAGGGAATTTTTTGTTTACAGTTTGTTGGGTTTTTTGTTTGTTTTTAAGGAAGGCGTTATGGACATTTGCCACGCTGGAAGGCTGTTGTTGGGGCGAGCCGACGGGGATGGTACACCGTCAGCCAAAACCATTTTTGCACTTGGAAAGCTTTTTTTGGGGGGGCGGAGCTGACGGGATTGGGCACCTCCGACGGCCATGCAGTGTGTGCATGTGGAGGGAGCGTATTTTCACGCAATATGCGTGCGTGTGGAGGGAGGAGCGCTGCTCACTGAAGCAGAGCTCTCCCTTTCAACTGTACGGCACTGCATTTTCAACTGCTGTCATAGACCGCTGCAGCATTCATTGGAGAACTGCAGCCACGCCTGCAAACACACTGACTGAATTGGAAGACGGGTGCCACACCTCCGAAAACTCGGATGATGGCACTATGTTTCTTGCACATGCGCACGTGCAAGCAAACATAACAAGCATTTGTCAATGCTGAGAGTTCACTGTTGGTATTGCTCCTGTATATGCCTCCCGTATGTTTGTCTGTATATTCCTCTGTCTTGCATTTTAAGGGTGGGTGTTACTGTTGGAAACCCTAACGCCCCTTGCATTTGTTGGTATTTTTGCTCCAAATTTCCAACATGGGCCTTTTGGGACATCACCTCATGAACAGTGCCAGTATCATTTTGTTAGTCACAAAAGGTGATTTATCACAGCACGTGTGCCAGTCGGTGCCACAGGTGTGAAAACACATTTTGGACAGGATGTAAAAAATGACAGCTGTACTGTTCATGAGGAGGTGTGAAAAAATGGCAATGTTAAAATCTGGAGTGAAAATATTAAAAAATGGTGAAGTTACAAGTGTGCGTACAAACTGCACAACACATGCTCGTAACGCAGTCATTTTTTTTGAATGTTTTCACCAATTTTCAACATGGCCTTTTTGAGACCTCCCCTCATGAACAGTGGCACATGAATTTCCATTCTCCTTCCATTCCCATATCAATGCCCTTTCTGTTGCCACCAATGTCAGGATTGCACTGTTATACCTTCATAGGGACTGCCTACCACAAGAGGCCCTTAGATTGGCAGTCACCTCCTCTGTCCTGTTGCTAATCGATTCTGAGCTGCCCATTTATGCTGCAGCCGACAACACTGCAAGAATCCAGCTCTCTGTAAACAAGGCCTGCAGGCTAATGCTGGGAGCCCCTAGGCGCACCCATACGTCCTTGCTGTACTCCACCACCAACTTGCTCAACCTTGAAGAAAGACTCCGTTTCCAAACCTTCCTTCTTGTAAAAAGGCCTGCTAGGGCTCCCCCACCGGGAGTCGCCACCTAGCGTGCATCCCCTTCAGTCTCCACCCACAGCACTGTCAAAACCTCCCTTATTGTCCCCAGGGTAAGGACTTCTATGGCCCAGAGATCCTTTTGCTATCGGGCTCCCTTCGGGTTCAGTTCCCTTCCAGCCAGTGTAGCTGGTCCTTTCAAGGTCTTCCTCAGAAGCCATCTAACAAGCACTCACTGCTGCAACTGCACATAATCCCCCACCTGCCCCTTACCTTCACCCCAGGCTGGGTCTGCCCTGTCTACTTTTGCTGTATATACCCGGGGTCTCGTGCAACATTTGCTGACTAATGTAATGAAATATCTCTGGTTGCTACCTGACATGGTACTTGTGTACCTATATTATGACTACTGTGATCTATCTATTACCAAGCGTGTACCACCAGTGAATGCCTGTAACACTGGTTGCTTTTTTAATTTAAGCGTTATGTTCTGTACTGTTTGTTTGCTGTGATGTATTGCTCTCTTGACGAGGTGCCTTTGTAAATGAGTCTGACTCAAAGGTCTGTAAACCGATGATCTAATAAAAAAAATTAAAAAATGTTGTTACTCTGTCTCGAAAGTTGATTTCTCACAGCAACTGCGCCATTCTGCGCCACAGGTGCAAAAACACATTTTGAGAAGGATACAAAAAATGACAGCTGTACTGTTCATAAGGGGGTATGAAAAAATGGCAGTGTTGGAAATATGGAATGAAAAGCTTAAAGATTGATGACAATATGGCGTGCATAGAAACTACGCAGCAACAGGCGCGCAAATAGCATGAACATGTTTGTGAGTTTTTCACCAGATTTTGCAACAAGAGCGGTTTGGAACCCCACCCTATGAACAGTGGCACCGTCATTTGCTAATTGGTCCTGAAAGGCGATCTGCCGCAGTGACCGCGAATCACCTTTCGGGACCGAGAAAAATGACAGTGACTGTGTTCATGAGGTAGGGTCCCAAGAACCCCATGTTGAAAATGTGGGACTAAAACACCCCAAAATGGCTGAGATAACCTAAATTGAACCCCCTCTTCACTGCCATTATAGAACTTGCCGACATTTCTTCAGTTTGCGGTCGGCTTTTGAAGAGTGCAAATGTGTTCCCAGTCCACTGAAGATCACTACTGTTGATCTCCTGAGGTAAGTATGGGTGGGTGGGGTGCAGGGAAGTCTGGTGCGCAGAGGGAAGGGGCAGGTTGGGGGAGGGGGTGGGGGCCCGCAGCAACAATGAAGGAATGTTTTCTGTCTCTTCAGGTTTAAAAACAAAAGACATTGTGGGTTTGTTTTTTTCCAGGGAGAACAGTGGATTTTGGCACACTGAGGTGAGCTCCCAGTGTGCCAGAGTACTGGGGGCTTCAATATCGACCCGGAGATTGGGCACCCCGAGGTCGGAGGTTATGTGTGTGGGGGGGGGGGAGGCGCATCCAACACCAAGAGTGGGCATCTCGGTGTCGGAAAAACAGCAGCATGGAGGAGGCAGGCAGGAAAGCACCTCCTTCCAGCCAGCGCAGAGACACCGGGACGCAGTCAGCTGTTTGCTCTGCGGTGAACTACAGATGAAAGGAAAAAGACGTCTCTTGATTGGTGAGGCTTTTTCTTTTCATGTGTAGACCACTGAAGGCAAAACAGCATCACAACCATCTTGACTGAGGATTGGTGTGATGCTGTCGAGCACATGCAGAGCACTCTGCATTGGACAGACAGTGTCACACCCCTCAAAGCCTACTCTCCCAAGGAGTTTGGCGCACATACGCGAACTCAGAAATGGAGGGCGATGAGTACCAGTGCACGTAGTCTGGGTATCAAGCTCCCTGAACTAGTGGCCTTGATGGAAGAGGGACTTCTGGATATGGTGGCAGTCACAGAAACATGATACACAAAGATCCATGACTGGGATGTCAACATACCAGGGTACACAGTCTACAGGAGGGACAGGGTGGGTAGAAGAGGAGGAGTAGCTTTCTACATAAGGGAGGGGATCAAAGCAATGGAGCTAAATGGAGGAGAGGAGATGCTGTGCATCACCCGAGAGACAAGTAATGGCACCACAGTCCATACAGGAGTTGTATACAGACACCCATCTCGGGGAGGAAATGGACAAGAAACTGATAGAAAGCATCCTTAGAATGGCAGAAAAGGGGGAGATATTGTTGATGGGGGGGGGCGGAGGCTGAATGTGCCAGATGTTAACTGGAGCAGCTTTGCTGCAGCCATATCCAACAGCAGGGTAATTCTCAATGACCTACATGGGGCATGCCTCAGACAGCTAGTGCTGGACCCACCCCAGAGGGAGCAATCTTAGACCTGGTCTCAAATGGGGACGGAGAGAGGATCTTGGATTTAGAAGTGGGTAGCCCTCTGGGAACAAGTGACCACCAAACAGTGTGGTTCATGATAAACACAGTCGTAGAGTCAACTCACACAAAGGTGAGGGTATTGGACTTTAGGAGGGCAAAATGGGGGCGTGCCTCGCAAAAGCACTAGCAAACGGGCAAGAAGGTGGGGTGGAGGAACAGTGGGAAAAAAATCAAAGCTGCTGTCACAGAGGCAACAAGCCTTTGTGTGAAGCAAATAAAGGAAAAAAAACACTGGATCTCAAAAGAGGTGGTGGGGAAGGTTAGGGAGAAAAAGATAGCATTCAGGAAGTATAAGGGAACATAGAAAGAGCAGGACAGAGAACTGTACCAGTTAAAGCAGCAGGAAGCGGGGAAGGCAGTCAGAATAGCAAAGGCCCAAACCAAGGAAAAGATAGGCAACTTGGTTAAGAAAGGGGATAAAACCTTTTGTAGGTACATTAGGGAGTGAAGAAAGACCGGGGATGGATAGTAAGGCTTAATAGTGGGGAGAGGGGCTGGGCAGAGGGTGACAGTGACAAAGCAGAGATACTGAACGAATACTTATGTTCAGTATTCACAAAAGAAGAGGAGTGGGAGGTACCTAAACCAAATAATAGAAGCACACTGGTTAAGGGGGTTGATACCAGTCCATTCACAGAAGAAAGGGTCCTGAAAGAACTTCTTAAACTGAAGGTGGACAAAGCAGTGGGGTCTGACGGGATTCGTCCCAGAATTCTAAAAGAAATAAGGAAGCCGGCCCGGTGGCGGTGGATGCCTTACCTTGTGCTACGCTGGCAATCCGTGTTTTGGAATGAGCATGGGTCACGGGGGGTCGGCAGGGGAGGAGAAGGATCGAGCATCTGACGGACTGTTGGCATCCTACTGGGCCCTATCAGTGGCTGGGGGGGCAGTGCCCCAACACTGCAGTAAGGGGAGGAGATGGAGCAGATGCTTGGAGGAGCACATGTGGGCGCGTGCTCTCTCCACGGGTGTCATTGCATGCCTCACCTCGAAGAAAACGGAAGAGGTCTTGGGCTGCATAGCATGACACTGTCCCCTGCAGACGCCAACCCTGAGAAGGTACCTACCTGGCTGGATCCGTTTCAGGTGGGTTGAGATGCTCCCCACAACCCTGCCATGAAGGATAAACTGTGTGAGCATAAGGGAGGGGGCCTGATCCTTCGGGAGATGGCGCCAAGGGGACAGCCGATGGTACTAGGAGTGCTGGCCAGGACAGGAAAATACCATACTAAAAGAACTAAGGGGAGAACTAGCGGTACTACTGACTACCCTTTTTAACAAATCATGGGAGGAGGTTGTGGTACCTGAGGACTGGAGGAGGGTGGATGTGATTCCCCTTCACAAAAGTGGGAACAAGGCAGAGGCAGGAAACTACAGACCTGTTAGTTTGACCTCCGTGGTAGGGAAAATGATGGAATCACTTCTGAAAGAAAGAATTGTTGAGCACCTACAGGCCAGCAGAGCACAGGACCCAAGACAGCATGGATTCACAGTGGGAAGGTTATGTCAGACGAATCTAATAGATTTCTTTGACTGGGTGACCAAAGTAGACCAGGGAGGGGCTGCGGACGTGGCCTACCTAGACTTTAGCAAGACATTTGACACAGTCTCACACAAAAGATTGATGAAGTTAGCCAGCCTGGGAGTGGATCCCAGGGTGGTAAGCTGGGTAAAAAAAATTGGCTGGACAACAGGACACAGAGGGTAATAGTAAGCGGAGTCCACTCCAAAGAAAGTGGGGTTACTAGCGGGGTACCGCAGGTTTCAGTAATGGGACTGGTCCTCTTTAATGTCTTTATAGATGACATTGCTGAGGGCGTGGAAGGAAAAGTATGTCTCTTTGCAGACGACACAAAGGTCTGCAACTGGGTTGATACACAAGGGGTGGTGGAAAGAATGAGAAGGGCTTGGGAAGTTTGGAGGAATGGTCAAAAGTATGGCAGCTTAGAGTCAGTGCAAAGTAATGCGCCTGGGAAACAAAAACCCGTGGGAAGAGTACACAATGGGGGAAGGGGTATTAACAAAAATGGAAAGGGACCTGGGGGTAGTCATATCAGACAACCTAAAGATCAGCAAGCAATGTGAGAAGGCAATAAGGAGGGCTGGGGAAAGACTAGGATGCCTAGGAAGAGGCATCACCAGTAGAAAACAGGAAGTTATCCCTCTGTACAGACAGTTGGTGAGACCCTGTCTGAAGTACTGCGTGCAGTTCTGGAGACCCCATCTCCGTAAGGACATAAGACAGGATGGAGGCAGTCCAGATGAGGGCAACTAAAATGGTGCAGGTTCTGCAGCAGAAGCCATATGAAGAGAGACTAAAAGAGGTTAATATGCATAACCTTGAGGAAAGGGGGGGAACATGATGGAAACTTTCAAGTACCTCAAGGGAATCAGCAGAGTCAAAGAGGGTAGCATCTTTCAGAAAAAGAGATGTGCAAGAACAAGGGGGCATAATTTGAAGATGGGAGGGACGGCTCTGGCAACGTGAGGAAGTATTTTTTCATGGAAAGGGTGGTGGATGCATGGAACAGCCTTCCTAAGGAAGTCGGGTCATAAACAGTGGGGGAATTTAAGAATGCATGGGACAGACATAAGGCAATTCTAGTGGAGGTAAGAGGAAGTAGGCTGTTGGTAAAACTAGGATCTGCATCTTATCCAGTAGGTAGAGAAATGGGCAGACTGGGTGGGCCAAGCGGTCCTTATCTACCGTCAAAGTCTATATTTGTACGTATGTAATCTCAAAGGACAAGCCTAATTTTGTTACATATCCTTGGTAACGTTCTTAACTAAAGTCAACTGTAGCTGAAAGTGACATAAGTAGACGTAAACAGGAATTCAGGTATGACTGGATAAACACATTCTTACCTCAGGAGTCCTTTAGCATCAGTAACTTTTTTGCACTTAGCTGGCTAGGTGCAACTGCCCCGGAGGTGTCCCTTTAAGAGATATTTAAATGAGCGTAGGGCCAAGCCAATCAGAAGACAGGAGGGATGTGAGCTTAGTGGGAGCGGTTGAATGCTTCAGAATTTTTTCTCCGCTGGACTGAACAATATTGCCTCTGAGGTGTCTCCCAACTTTCCTTGTTGACAGCCTTCTAGTGCTTATCTGGGTAAAGTTTTCCTCATAAATTATTTCTTTTAGCATGCTGAGTGAAAGTTTTACTTTTTCATTAGCGCTGCTCAATTTTTTTAATTTTAGCACAACAGCAATATTTTTACCACGACTATTTAATTTAAAGCCTTTTTTATGGTGGGTGCTTATTTTCGACAGTTTCCTTCATTTTGGGGGCAAATTCTTGTGGGAACTGTCGAAGTAGGAACAGTTGCCATGTTTTTTACCTCAGACCTCTCGGGGTTTACCGCGAGGCACCTGCAGTAGATTTCAAATTTAAACAGTGCCTGGGGTTTTCTTACCAGGTTGGCAATGACGAGGAAACCTTTTTTGTTATATTACAGGAACTTGGCATCATCTGTGTCAGGACTGTCCATAAGGGTCCAGCAGCCACCTGTGCGCAGTTGAGTATTACTGTTTCTGTTAAGATTGGCACTGGTATAGATCCCAGTTTTACAACCAGGAAAAAAAGAAAGGCACTAGTAATAGAGTTTATTAACTGGGGCGGGACTGGCCGGTGGCATTTTCACAGAAATCTGCACTCAGTTCGTAGGTCCAGAACTGGTTTGCTTTGTTTAAATTGGCAAACATAGCAGACAAACCTTTGATTATTATGGCTGAAGATAAAGGCTTCCGACGAGGGACCATTCAGAAGTACTAATACCAAAAGCAGAAGTGCTGAGGAACCCTCCAGATCCCAGCCAAAAAATAAAGCTTCCAAAGATGAAGTTCCTCGCAAATTGGAAAAAAAATTAAGAGTGACGAAAAAAGGAAGCTTGATCAATTTATTTATTTGTTGATATCGGATAACACCTTTGAGTCAAAGACTCCTTTACAAAGGTTCCATATCATTGAAAACAGAGACATCAGGGACAATAGCAACAGCTAGACACAATAATTACAGAAATGGTTACAGATAACACTGTAAAGTAGCTGGCGATACAGAGTGTTGCCAAACAGGTACATAGTGCAGATGGTAGTAGGCAACAAAACATACACTGCAGGGCGGTGTCACTAGCCATGCTCAGGTGGTTATTTGCAGGCCTAAGCTGGACTGAGGTGTCCATTGTCAAAATATAGGCACGCCCAGGGGTGGCTGGACCAGAGTTAAGTCCATAGTTGGGGGGGGGTGTAGGTCAAAATCAAGGGCAGTCACAGACTGATTCATAAATGATTAGGTCTCTTAGTTGGGACTTGAACTGACCAAGTTTGGGTTCTGTGAGGAGGGAGTTTGGGAGTGAGTTGAGCCAGCAACCGGCCAGGTACCTAAAAGTTCTTTGACCTGAAGTGGTCTTGCAGTGAGGTACCCTGAAGTAGGTTGTCGCTGATTGCCGAGTGAGGCGGGTGGACAGTGATGCCTGGAGTCGGGGGGGAGAGAGCAGGTGGGAGTAGCCTTGCTGTTATATTTTTAGCAAAGAGGCGGGTTTGATATTTGAGCCTCCCATCAAAGTTTAGCCAGTTGGTTGAGGCGAAAAGGGTGCAGGTATGTGTGAGTCTGGTGCAGCCAGTAGCAAGTCTACAGGCCTTATTAAGGGCCAGTCTAATTTTGTTTAGGTACATGTTGTCGGCTGCCCCATACATGATGATTCCATAGTCTATGAGTGATAGTGTAGATGCAGAGACAGCTAGGCGGAGAGCATCTGGTGGGAGGCAGTGCTTGTACCAGTGAAGTAGACCAATACGCACATTGACAGCGGTGCTCAGTATTCGGATGTGGTCATGGTAGGTGAGCCCAGAGTCTAGGGTGATACCAAGGTATTTGAACGAGGTAACCTGCTCAAGGGAGTCATTTAGGGAGTTCAGTATGAGCAGGGGTTGTCTTCTGTTCTTGTTTTGGGGGTGTGCAAACACCATGGATTTTGTTTTTTAGTAATTTAAGACTAGCCTGTGTTGAACGAACCAGGATTCAGCTTCCGTGAAAGATTTCTGGAGCGCCGAGCGGAGGGCTGTGGGATCAGTGTGGGAACTGTAGAGGATGGCATCATCCGCATACAGTAGTAGTTTCCTGGAGCAATCCTTGGGCAGGGAGTTGAACAGGGAGAAAAGTAGGGGGCCAAGAATAGGGCCCTGTGGGACCCCTGACCTCTGACCTGGAGGGGGAAGGACAGGGTGTGGGCAATCCTGACTGGGTTCTCTCAGACAGATGGCTGGCAAACCAACCAGTGGTCTCAGGGGACAGGCCTATCTGTGTGAGGGAATCCAGGAGTAGTGTGTGATGCACCATATCAAACGCCTTAGAAAGGCCTATGAAAACCGCACCAGCAGTGTGGCCAGTGGCCAGTGGCCAGAGATGTGTGGAGGACATTTGTAAATTCCAAGAGGGCTGTGGTGGTACTGTGGTTATGGCAGAGGCCATGCTGTTCAGGACAAAGGAGGCTATACTTGGAGAGGTAGTCCATTAGCTGGGTGGTCACAATTTTCTCCAAGGTTTGTTGAGAGAAGAGGCAGGATTGAGATGGGGCAGCGTGCAGTTACCGCTTTTAAGGATAGATGTGATGAGGGCAGATTTCCGTTTAGAGGGAAACTGGCCCAGCGATAGGGAGCAGTTCAGAAGCATGGTGAGAGGGGGAGAACTTCGTTGAAGGTGAGTCTAAGCAGTTTAAGGTCTAGTGTATCACTGTTGAAATGTGATTTGCTGAGGACCTTGAGTAGAAGATGGCAGCTTCATGCCAAGATATTGCTTTAAAGTGGAATGGGGGGTGGAGAGGGAGCAATGCGTTGGTGGGGGAGAAGTTGGGGGGGGAGAACACTAGTAAGGTCGGAGAAGGAGTCATTAAATGTATCTGCAATCAGGGCAGGGTCTGTGGTGATAGACCCATTGGCCATGAGTTGGGAGGGAGGTGCAGTGGAGGCTTTGCCACTGAGCTCTTTGAGGGAGTCCCAGAACTTGCAGCCCGAGCCCCATGTGGCAGTGAGCAAGGTTTGGTAGTACTCAGCCTTTGCCTTACGAATACTCCAGATACATTTATTGCGTGCTTCTTGGTAGCACTGCCTATCTGTGGGTTTACCAGTATCTAGCACAATGTGCCATAGATTGTCACATTCGTGCATCTGGTCCAGCAGGGCTTGTGATATCCAAGGTGTGTCAACCCCTTTAACTCTTTGTTTGCTTAGGGGTGCATCAAGCCTCTGATGAAGTAGCTATAAAGAAACTCTTATCAAGACAGATATGTTCCCGTTGCTCCTGGGAAAGCCAGTAGCGAGACAACAGACAGCTTAAAGCATACAGAAGAAACAAAACACAAACTGCGCAGGTTCTTCCATCGGTGCAAGATATGAAAAAAGCATGGCAACTGTTTCAGACCCTTCAAAAGATGGGTCCTTGATTTACTGCGGCTGGCAAGCATGCTTCCACACGTCCCTCTTCTGTAGACTGTGAGGGTGATGCAGATGATGATCAATTTTATGATGCCCCTGACATGGATTTTGAGGGCCTTGAGCCCCAGGAGTCCCCAGACCCTCACCTTGGGGATCCACCGGGTGACCACGAGCATCCTTCCTCTGTGTTTACTTTTATACAAAATATGCTGCATACCCTGGACCTCCCTACACACAGGAGCCCAACCAGGATGACGATGAAGACAAAGATTATAGAGAGATGAAGGGTCTTTCATCCTCAAAGACCCTGGTCGTCCCTATCTATAATGCATTTAGAAAAAATACCATGAAGGTGCTTCAACACCCCACTTCAGTGTCAGGGGTTGATAAGCAGCTTGAGAGAAAATGTAAATTGTCTAAAAATGGTACAGAGTTCCTATCTGCACACCCTAGCCACAAAAGTATAGTGCAGCAGGCAGCTTGTGAGAAAGCTGAAGTCTCCTTGTCGCCCTCTCCCCTGACAAGGATTCCAAGAAAACTGACTTTATAGCAAAGAAAATGTATGCCACAGCTTCCCTGCTTCTCAGGCTTTCTTCTTACATGGCATTCACAGCCAAATGTCAGAAAGCCCTTTGGAAATCTGTCCAGGATATCGCCCACAATGGATCAGATTCTATGGTGCAAGAACTGGTAGATATGTCAAAAACTGCCCTGGAAGCTACTGTGTACCGGTTCCACATGGCAGATGACAACAGTGATGCAGCCTCTAGGGCAGTGGTCCATGCCATCTCTCTGAGACGCTTCACCTGCCTTCGAACAATCAGTCTGACCACAGACACTCAGAACAAGGCCATGGATTTTCCCTGTGATCAAAATATGTTGTTTGATTACAGAACCACTGACTGTGAAAAAAAGATGATGAGTACAAGGCCTCCTGGCAGAGCCACTCATCCAAGCCTAAACCCACCACCCCTCAGAGATCCCGTCCCAGGAGCGGTAGGGGCAGAAGTTTTGTTTCCAGGCCTTACAATCCCTATCCCCAATCTGACTTTAGCCAGTACAGGGGGTCTTTCAGGGGCAGAAGAGGCCAAAGAAGAGCCACCTCTACCCAGCTGTCTGCCTCTCGGTCCAAGTCCTGATGTGAGTGTCTAGGTTGCCTCCCCATTTCCGGTTGGAGGCAGACTCTCTCACTATCTTCAGCACTGGTCCCTCATCCCGTCGGACAAGTGGGTGCTGGAGACAGTGGAGAAGGGTCTGTCATTACAATTCAGGTAGCTGCCAGACCTCAAGTGTACCCAGGTGTCAAGACTTCTGTCCCCGACACAGATACCGCTGTTGGAAATGGAGGTACAAAACCTTCTGGCTTTATGAGCAGTGGAGTGGGTCCCCACCCACGAGAAGGGTAAGAGCCTCTACTCCAGGTATTTTCTGACACAAAAGAAAATGGGGGAGTGGCGACCTATCTTAGATCTCAGATATTTAAACAAACATCTGAAATAACCCAAATTCAAAATGTTCACTCTGTCACTGGTCATACAGTCTTTACAGCAGGGAGACTGGCTAGCCTCTCTCAACTTAAAGGATGTCTACTTCCACATACCTATAAGGAGATCTCACAGGAAGTTTCTCAGGTTCAAACTTCCTTCGGGTCACTCTCAGTTCACCGCAGTGCCCTTCGGTCTGTTCTCAGCCCCAAGAGTCTTTACCAAATGTCTTGCAGTGGTAGCAGCACATCTCAGGAGACTGGGTGTCGCTCTATACTCCTATCCGGATGACTGGCTCATATTAGCAAAGTCTCCTTGCCAGGTCAAGGGATCTCTTTCCCTCACAGAACGCACTCTGGAGTCTCTGGGTTTCCTGGTAAATCTAAAGAAATCTCACCCGGAACCCACCCAGCTGCTAACCTTCATGGGGCCCAGCTGGACACTCAGAAGGGATATGCTTCGAACAACATGAAGTCTTGTTGTATTCTAACATATGCAGTTAGCCCCAGCAATTGAACTTCTGGAGAGGAAAGAGTTAACTCTGTGCCAGAGCATAGAATGCAGGGCTTGAGCTCGGTTCAAACCTCTGACTGCTGCACTTCAAAGTGTAACCGTCAGATTCTTTACTCTGCCTAACTGAACAGTCGCTCCGGAGATTGCTCCTTCGCTTGTCGGTTTGGTCTTAGTAAAATGTCAGTTTTATACCGTATTTTGTCTTTTTTTTTTTTTGGGTTCAGATCCCTGTCTGCGGTACAGTAAGTGTTGTAAGTAGTGGACTTTAGTTTAGTTACTGTTTCATTTCTGATTTGTCTGTATAGAAATTGTAAAGTCTGTCAATTGGTCCGGTTCGGAACCAATTGTGTTGGTTGATTTCTTTCTTTCATTTCGTAGTGTGAGGTACCGGTCCCTATCGGTTTCAAAAAAACGTATTTTTAGACTTTTTTCCACAGCCCGTTACATGGTTGGTAACCGATAGGGATCTTGCCTGGCCTTAAAGCTGCTAAAGGGTAAGTGTTAGGATGGCTACGTCTGAGAAACCCAAGAGAAAAATCGGGCCCAGTGGGTTTCAACACTGTAGTGAGTGTGGGGATGCCATTGCTAAGGCAGACCCCCACACCACCTGTGTTTATTGTCTGGGATTTGACCACCTCGATTCAGACTGCCAAATATGTAAAAATTTTCCAAAGGCCACCTTGGACAAGAGATTGGGCAGGGTTAGGGAAAAGGAGGCAGAGAAGTCCGTTGATCCGGTTGGCCAGCCCGGTTCGATTCCTACCGAACCTGAGGGAGTGCCCACTGACCTGGGCGATACTTCCTCGGACAAAAGGAGAGCCGATCCTGAGGGGTCGGTTCCGTCAAAAAGAAAGAAAAAATCGGCCATTTCGGATCCAGAACCATTACGTCCGACCACCGAAGAGATAGCCAGGGCGATTAGCATTGTGGAATCGCTCTGTTCAGTTCTGTCCAATCCGGCGCCTCCTGGTAGGCGCTCGGTTCGGTCGGTTCCTCTGGTTCCGGAATATTGTCCGGATGATGATTATGAACCGGATTTGAAAGGGTACGACGATGATGATGATGGTGTGGAAGGTCTGGATGAGCCCATTGAACCGGACATCTCCCCAGACAAGCCTTCTAATGTTTCCCCTCCCAGGCTTTCTGAATCCACATCCCACTATTTGTTCTACAAAAAAGTGGCAAAAACCCTCCAGCTCCCTCTGGTTGAAGCTGCTGAGGAACAAGAGGAGCCTGACTTCGTAGAAATGATGGACATACCAGAGTCCAAGAGGCTGTCTATTCCCGTCCATAAATCTTTTGGGAAACAGATACAAAAAATTCTCCAAACACCAAATTCTTTACCTCCTGTGGGCAAGAGAATGGACAGGAGATATATGTTGTCAGGCTCAGGTATGGAGTTCTTACTCCAACAGTGCAGCCATGTTGGGGTCATGCAGGCTGCAGCCTGTGACAAGGCTAACATACCCTTGGCTTCACACCCCCCCCAGATAAAGACTCTAGGAAGATGGATGCTATGGCCAAAAAACAGTACTTGGCATCCTCCTTGGGTCTCAGGCAGGCAAACTACATGGCATACACAGCCAGATACCAGAAGCCCAGATAGGATACTGTTCTGGATTGGCCAAACAGACTCCACCCCGGATAGCCAAGGAGCTGGAAAAGGTGGCTGCTGATGGGGATTGAGGCATCTAAGATCCAATTTCATGCTGCTGTGGACTCAAATGATGTGTCATCACGAGTCATGGCTACATTTGTGTCTCCTTGGAGATTTGCTTGGCTCAAATGTACTAGCCTCTCACAGGACACTCAGGCTAAAGCCATGGATTTCCCTGTGGTGGGTAATTCTCTGGGGAGCAGACAGAGAATTATATGAAAAAGATAGATGAATACAGGACCACCTACAGGAGTGCACAGGCCAAGAAAAGGCAGGCAACTTCTCAAAAGCAGCTGTCTAGTGGCAGCGGCACGCCTTTTCACAGGCCTTTCTACCAGGCACAGGCCTCCTCTCCTTTTCCTCAGAGGCAGAAGGGGGATGAGCAGGACTGCATCCTCCTCCCAGTCTAAGGCTCCTGCCAAGCAGACACCCTGATGTGTCAGCTCGGGTCGACTCCCCTATTCCAGTAGGAGGCGGGCTGGCTTACTACTTCCAGGCCTGGAAGTCTGTTACCTCAGACAAGTGGGTCCTGGAAGTAATAAACCAGGGACTGGCTCTCAGCTTCAAAAAATTTCAAAAACTGAAGGTCAGGTCTTTTCCATCTGCAAACATCTCCGAAACCATTGCCTTAGAGGCAGATGTTTCCTCTCTGCTGGCTTTCAGAGCCATAGACAGAGTTCCTACTGCATACAGGGGCAAGGGTCTGTACTCCAGATACTTTCTTACCCCAAAAAAGACAGGGGAGTGGCGGCCCATCCTAGACTTGAGATACCTAAACAAGCACCTAGTCAAGCCAAAATTCAAAATGGTGACTCTGGGATTAATTCTTCCCTCTCTGAGGCCAGGGGATTGGTTAGCCTCCCTGGACCTCAAGGATGCCTACTTTCACATTCCCATTAGGTGTTCCCACAGAAAGTACCTCAGGTTCGAATTGCCTTAAGGCCATTATCAGTTCAGAGCAATGCCCTTCGGACTAACATCAGCTCCAATGGTGTTCACAAAATGCCTAGCAATAGTAGTAGCCTTTCTAAGGAGACAAAACATCTCCATTTTCCCGTAACCTGGACGACTGGCTCATTGTGGGACAGTCTCCAGACCAAGTCAAGTCAAACCTGCAAGTGACACAGCAGTTGCTTACTTCTCTGGGATTCCTCCTCAATCTTCCAAAGTCAATTCTTGAGCCAGTACAGCTCCTGACCTTCATAGGGATAGAGTTGGACACTGTCCAAGCAAAGGTTTTTCTTCCTCTGACAAGGGCAAAGGCCCTTACAGACCTGGCTTCTTCTTTTCGCCTTCTGGTGTCTCGACCAGCAAGACATTTTCTTCAGCTCCTGGATCACATGGCAGCCTCCACTGCAGTGGTGCAGGGAGCCAGATTTCAGATGAGGGACATTCAGTTCCATCTGAGGTCCTTTTGGTCTCAGAAAAAAGATCCTCTAACCAAGCTGATTCCAGTGACTCAGACTCTGATCCAAGTTCTTCAAAGGTGGTTGGATCAGGACAATCTCAGACAAGGAGTCCCATTCATCAGTCAGACTCGTTCAGTGGTGTTAACCACAGATGCTTCTCTCCTGGGATGGGGAGCTCACTTGGGAGCCCTCACAGCCCAAGGAGTGTGGTCCCCTCAGGAGTCTCTACTTCATATCAGTCTTCTGGAGCTCAGGGCAGTATACCTGGCTCTTCAAGCTTTCTCAGACTCAGTACAGAACAAGGTGGTTCAGGTCAGGACAGACAACACCACCACCATGTTTTAAATCAACACCACAGGAACACTATATTCTGAGGGTGTTCCACAGACTGCATTGTTCAGAGCAGTTAAAGGGGCAGTTTGCTCTATTTTTTT
This sequence comes from Neoceratodus forsteri, assembly GCA_016271365.2. Lineage (NCBI taxonomy): Eukaryota > Metazoa > Chordata > Ceratodontiformes > Ceratodontidae > Neoceratodus > Neoceratodus forsteri. The sequence goes on from CM028138.1 coordinate 414,170,157, forward strand.
GTTAGGGGCTCAGTGTGTGACCTTTGGTTTTGCAGTTCCGGGTCATCACTCGCTATATGAGGGGTGCCTGCTGCCAGTGGGGTGATCTAATATAGATGTACTCTAAGCCCTGAGGTGTATGGTCGACCTGACACACCCATTACTTTGCACTTAATAGAGCTAAAAGACATCACCTTATTTAATGTTGTGTATCTACGTGTTTTTAGTGTGAGTGCTTGTGTATACTGACTACTGGAGCCTTGTTTCATATTTTGGAACAGGTAGAGGAGCGAGATGTACCGCTCTCCAAACTCTCAGCAGATATTTTAAATCAACACCACAGGACCACTATATTCTGAGGGTGTTCCACAGCCCTGCGCTGTTCAGAGCAGTTAAAGAGGCAGTTCGCTCTATTTTTTTGTTAGGGGCTCAGTGTGCGAGTGTGTGACCTTTGGTTTTGCAGTTCCAGGTCATCGCTCGCTATATTAGGGGAGTCTCCTGCGAGCTGAGAGGGCGTGCGCGTGTTCGGTGGTGGAGGTGGCCAGAACTTGTCTATAGAAATAGCCTATGACCTGATGTCTATCTGTTAGATTAGCAGAGGTAGTAAGTTCATAGCCTTTACTGTTTAGGTAACACCCAAGTCTAAACTACTGTAACAACAACCATGGCGTCTACTATCACTACGGATGGGAAAATGGGTGTACAATGTGATACATGCCTCATGTATGAATTAATGAGTTTAAATAAGGCTGTTGTTCAGTTTGCTTGTAACAAATGTGCACAAAATAAAGACTTACTACATGATGTATCTCTTTTTAATGCACGTATGCTGGACTTGGAGAAAAGTCAGATTAATATGGCTTTACGAATGAACTTAGCCCACCCCAGCAATTCGTTTCCCCCACCAAGTATCAATAATATAGAGACTGAATCATCAGTTTCTTTTAATACTGGCAGTATACCTCAGTCTTCTGCACCGAATGATACATCTTTGGGTGAGCCTTTAATTTGGGATACTGGCAACAAAAAAAGCATGAGAGAGGAATACCCTAATGTTGAATCAGATGAAAGATGGTATGAAATTCAAAACAGGCAGCCATTAAAAAAAGGCAGAAGAGCTTTACTTTAAGTACTGAAAACAGATATGATCCATTATTAAACTTAATAGAGGAAAATCCTAATTTACTGTATCTACCACTGCCCATTTTGTTTTGACTGAGCACACCCCTATGCCACTTATTGTAGGCCCTTCTACTAATTCTGGCGATGTTATAGATTTAATGGATACTGCATTGGCCCATAATATTGAGGATAATGGCTGGGGATCGGGTGATAACCACACTGTAATCACCTCGAGTGGTTGCCAGGGCAACATGGCAAACCTCGAGAGCGCAGCTCGAGAGGTTTACTGTAGCCCTAGCAACCATGAGAGGTGATTTCAGTGTGGTTGTCACCTGATCCCCAGCCATCCTCTTTTATAGTGTATGGTCAAAAAAACATTGTTTGCATTCTATGTGTGAGAATTATGGAACTCCGGTGCATTCTTTTTTGTTATGACACTGTTTGGAAGTTCCAAAGTGTGGTTAACAACTTTTAAAATTCTAAACAGTGCATAACAAAGCTGTGTGACTGCTGATTATGGTGGTTAATAGGCACTTACCATACATTATATATAGGATAAAGTATGGGGAGAAGTGTGTTACGAGTATTTAACACACTGAGTTGTTGGATGGCACATAAACCCCGAGGGAAGCCCGAGGGGTTTATGAGTGCCATCCAACAACGAGGGTGTGTGTTAAATTCGAGTTTGACACACTTCTCTCCATATTTTATTTTATATAATTGAAGGGCTCCGTTTTTAAATAAACAGAGCGTGAGCTTCCAACTATCCCTGTTTCCGCAAAAAGTACTGACGAAAAACTTACTTCTCTGCATTACCTCAGTTTACCAGTGAGCCTAGAAGCACAAGAGTGTGTTTGGGATGGAGGTAATGCAGAGAAGTGTTTCTGTCAGTACTGTTCTATGAAACAGGGATGGTTGACGCCCGCCGCCTGTGACAAGGACAATTTAACGTTGCGCTATGTTTAGTCTCGAGCGCTTTGTTGTTCAAAGGGAGCGCGTGAATGCCGTAACACCTACTCAGGTGTTATGGCATTTAACACACGGTTTTGGCAATGGGAGAAAACGGAGACCATTAATTATAATATTCACACTTCAGTTAATAATGATAAAAGGCAAACTTGCAAACTTTTGTTATAGGTGATTCTATAATAAAACATCTGGATAGAGCTATTTGTAATCCTGTCAAACATAATCGAACTTGCTCTTCTTTTTCTGGAGCTAAGATACAAGATATTACATGTATGCTTCCTAATATTCTTTCTGATAGAGGGGTTAATCCTATAAATGTTGTTCATGCTGGGGCTAACAATATTGGCAGAGAGGACTTGCTTACTGTTAAACAGCATACAGTTGCCTTAACTAATATTTTAACTGAGATGAGGTGTGATATCATCATGTCAGAAATTCTCCCAATTCCTAAAGCCCCCCAATCAGTGAATTTGACCCAACATAATGATTGGATCAGGAAGTGGTGTATGTATCAACATATATCCTGTATAACTTATTGGGAAGAATTTACTGTTCATTTTGAACTATATAGTGGGGATGAACTGCATCTTAGCAGACGTGGTTCATCTCTTCTGGGGAAACAATTCCTAGAACTTATTGATCAACATTTAAACTAGTTCCACAAATCCACAGGGGGAGAGGTCTGCTTTTCCATCCTTTCTTAACATAAATTCTGACCATACAGTGCCCTATCAAGGTATTTCACACCATATTCAGTTTCTTTATTTTAATGCCAGAGGTCTAAATAGCAAAATTGATGAGCTTAAATTACATGTTCTTGAAGACAAAATTGATATTATTGCAATTACTGAAACTTGGGGATCTGATAATTTAGCCTGGGGGCGGGATATTCAGACTGTGCCAAAAAGATGTGCAATAGCAGGAGCAAATGCAAGTGCAGTGCGCCACTGCGCAACACGCGCGATATTCAAACAAAGCGCAGGCCAAGGTGCGCTTGCGCAACACAGCTGAATATCGTGCCAACTGTGCCATGGCGCAACCAGGGATGCGCAGTGGAGCAGGGCCGATGCACAGTAGCACAACCAGTGATGCGCAGGGACAGGATGCAGAGGTGCACCACCCATGGAAGCCATGGGCGGAGGAGCACACAGCAGGCCAGACAGACCCACCTCCTCCCAGGCACCCCATGAACTGCACAACCAGAGGTGAGCTAGATGGACCACCAGCCTATGAACACCAGCACCGAATCAACAGCCGGGACACGGTGCCTCAGCACACCCCCCTGGCAGGCAGTGACCACAATACAAGGAGGGCCTGCCGCCCAGTGCCACCCCAACCCACCAATGCAGAGCACACCCTGTACAGCGATCCCCAGACACCCGGCCCAGAAGCAGCGCCCAACAGTGCATGGCACCGAATGCATGCCACCACCACCACCACCGTGGCAGTGCAACCCTGTGCACCATGGAGCCATGCATGGCAGCTGCATTGTGATCACCCTGCAGTGGGCGACACCAGCCACTATGCAACAACTGCATACACAATGCCCCCCTGCATGGTCCCCCGTGGCACAGCAGAGTGGTCGACCCTGCGTCAGTACCCGAGGGACCCCGCATGCAACAAGGCCTGCCCTGGACACCACCACCAGCAGGACAGCACCCCACACACCCACCCATGCACACACCCTGTCCCAGCACTGGCCCCAACAGACAGCACAGCCACCCACTGTGGTGCATGGAGGCATGCGCCACACAGGATGCGGCACGGACAAACACCCACCCTGTCCCAAGGGTACCCTGACACAGGGCCACAAAAGCGGGGCAACAGATGCCGCTGGTGTGTGTCCACTGCTGCTGTGTACCCATGGCCTGCACCCCACCATGGCACAGGTGAACTAACCATCTGGCGCATGCACCATCAAGCCGTCCATCGCCAGCATGTGGCCAGAGCACAAGTGACGGACAGTAGAACACAGACACTGCAACAGACACCAGTGACAGCATGGAGGGAGAACAACAACAGCATAGCCCACAGTGTCACCCGAGGTAGACGTGCAACAAACTGGTGACAGGACACAAGCCACCATGGCGCCATGCCCAGAGGGTGGCTGGCATGGACAGCCACCAATGACATGCCAGCAGACCATAGGTACCACAGACATGCAAGGGGCCCAGCTGCACAGGCCATGGACAGACTGACGGGCATCAGGGATGCAGCGCATGCACCAGGGACCACCGCACACAGGCATCCAGTGCCCAGGGAACAACACACATACCACAGACCGGGACCGTGTCCCCCACCCACACCATTAGTGGGGCCCTACCGGACACACACACACATGCCTAGGCCAGCACCACCCCCGACGCCATGCACACCACTGCAGCAAAGCAGAGACCACCACAGTTGTCATATCAAACAAGAATATATTGCATAGGTAAACTGTACAAACAACAAAATAAACAAAACTATGTACAAAGTATGGGGGGGCCACAAACCAGGTGGGGTGGGCATGGGCGAGGGGTACATCAGGGAGTGGGACAAAGGGGTGTGAGAGATAGTCAGGGGATGCACATCACGTCGCCCATGAGTCTCACTGTGACCCCTCTCTTCATTCTGGTCCCTGTGGTGCCGCCTGTGCTTCCTACGGTCGCCACGCTCCATTCCCTGGAGCAGCTCCAGAGTAGCCCGGGTCACCTGTAGTAGCTCCTGTATGTGCCACTCCAGGGTAGTCCAGCATTGTCCACCTAGGACAAGGGAGCAGAGTCAGTACGCATGACTGGCCAGACCTCTGCAGCCCACCCAATGTGCACGGCATACTGCTGTGGGTCACGCCCCTGTGATGGCATGCGACCACCCACAGTGTCTGTGCCCACAAGACCCACCTACCCAGGCACCCATAGCCATGCGGAACGCTGCACACACCCACTGCCCATGTTCTGCACAGCACCAACGTGGCCGTACAGTGACATGGCTATGCAGTGTGAAGGCAGTGGCACAGCCATGGACGCAGTGCAAGCACAGCCCACCTGTGACACCCACCCACACATGCAGTGCCACAGGACAGTGCTGAGTGCACCATGTGGCGTGCACGGCAGTGGGGCCAAGTGCGGGTGGCCACGGCCCACCACCACCCCTGCAACCCACCATGCACAGATGTAAGGGCAAACACGGCACTCACCTGCATCCTGGTCAGCAGGGCACTGCTGACCCATGGCACCACCAACGTGCCCCAGCTGCAAGGCCACGCCAGCCACTCCGGCCTGCTGTCCCTGTCCACAGGCCAAACGGGCCCTACAGCGATCCTCCGGGCCTAGGGTGCAAACATGGAGAGGGAAACATCAGTACAGGTCAGTAACATAGCCCCGCCCCCGCTGTGTACGTGCCCGCACAGCCCAGCCGTGACGCACCCCCCACAGGGCGGCCCCACCCCCTGCAGCGTGGCCTGATGCACACCGCGATACCTGGACAGACAGACACTACCAGTGATGGGATGAAGCACCTACCTGGCCGTCGCCCCAGGCGGTCAGGGTCCCGCCGCTGGAGGTCACCATAGCGATGGCGGCACTGCTCCACTTACCTGCTGCTCCCTGTTGCCTCCTCCAGGCCCTCTGTGACCTCCTGCCACAGCGAGTCCGTGGCCTCTGGAGGGGTTCCTGTCCAAAGAGGGCACCAGCATGTGACTCCACCAAGGCCACCAGATTTGCCAGTTCGATGGCACTGCAGACCGGTGCTCTGGTCCTAGGCATGGTGCTGTCTCAAGTGGCATCAAAATGGCCCTCTGTAGTGCACGTGCCCCATGTGCTACTGCGCTGCCAGTCCCTATCGCGCTGTCACTGGACTGTGCAATAGGGGTACAGCCATGCGGACGCATGGCACCTAGGGAGCAAAGGTCGACCACAGGGTCAAGGGTCTGTCCGCGCACGGAGCGCCACAGCGCTAGTGGGACACCCTGCGTGTAGCGCAGTAGGGTGCATGTGTGTGACACTCTGCAGTGGCCCACGGCGCACCATGGCACGAGTGCCCCATGGGCATACAGTGCACTAGTGCCACAGGCATAGTGGTGGCCTTGCTCTGCACTGCCTCCCACGCATAGCACGTCAGCAGTGCCGTACACGTCAGCACCCCGGGCATGCGCCATGCGGTGCCGATTGTGCACGTCACAGTGGTGCACCATAGCCTGAGCATGCTCACCAACATTGTGCAAAGCACAACAGTGCAATATTCAGCCAGGTTATGCAAATCTGCTCAATAGCCATTCCACGGCACATCCACTGCATTAGCATCCACTTACATTTGCGCCTGCCCTCATTTGCATGCATTGTGCTATATATATATGCGACCTGGGGCTGCAGATGCCATGGATCGGTATTGTAGTCCTTTGTGGTAGGTTGCATGCTGTTGGGATGTGGGGACTGTGGTTTGGGAGGGCTGTATGGGAGTACACAGTCTAGGGTAACACCTGTCTTTCCCACAGGCGCGGGCATGACCGAGCGTGAGGAAGAGGAGGCACAGGGAAGGGGCAGAAGGAGGAGGAGGCCCAACTTTGCCAGGGCTGAATCTGATGCCCTGTTCGAGGCATATCTGGACAGGGAACCGCTGCTTAGCGAACAGTGGGGAATGCCAAAAGCCTGTGCTGCGGCATGGGGTGAGGTGGCGTGTGCCACGAACCAGCAGGGCAGCCACCAGCGGTCCGTGCAGGAGTGCAAAAAGAAGGTAGGCACAGACAGGAGGCAGATGAAGGACAAGGTGGCAGTCATCAGGGCGGCACGTGCTGCCACTGGTGGGGGCAAGCCAGATGTACCCCGCCTGACGCCACGGGAGGAGCAGGTGGCCAGCAGCATGTGGCGTAGTGCCATCGAGGGCGTTCCTGGTGGTGGCTTCCAGATGGGTGGCAGCCCATCACTGCATGGTAGGTCCGGTGCTGTCAGTGTGTGGGTGGTGGAGGGCATGCTACAGGGCAAAGCAGAGCCACTAACGCTACTGTGTTCCTTTATAGCTCCTGAGCGTCTACATGGGGCAGCGGTGGTCCACCGAGGGGGAGGCCTGGGACACGGAGGATCGCCCACCCACCTCCACAGGTGTCAGAGGGATCAGCCAAGTGCATACTTGCACGTCTGTCCGGACTGATGTGGGTGGTGCAGGTGCGGACAAGGCCCTGTCTGTGTCCCAGCGTGACACTGGTCTCCAGTGTTCTGGGCCACAGATTGGGGCTGGATCCAGCACCGATGATGATGGGCTGCATGTCCCGGACAGTGATACATGTGGGACACAGGATGGTCCCATAGCAGGCAACTGCACGGGCGATACCGTGGGTGATGCTGCTGTGGCTGCCTGTGTAACAACACAGTCCCAGCCTGTGTCTGTATGCTCCAGTGGGGCAGCACTGGTGTGCGTCCAGAGCGGTGGGGCTGCTGCGGCAACGCCGGTAGACCCTGGCAGTCGGCAACCAGAGGGGCAGCGCCAGCAGTTGGCCAATGACAACGGGGGGACAGTGTCGGGGGGGGGGGACAGTGGCAGTGCACCGCATGTGGACGTGCCCCGGCATGGCTCTGGTGTGCAACGCCCAACGTCAAGGGGTGCTGGCCAGCAGGGCCAGGAACACCACGAGGGACAGCATGCTGGACCAGCAGATGACCCCTTGGACGACCACAGCCGTCTTCTCCAGGCCTCAGTTGATCAGCAGATGCATCTCGTGACGGCGGTGGATGCACTCAGTGTGGTTCTGCGCCAGGCAGACGAGCGGTGCAGCAGGGACCACAGCTTGCTCCTAGCAGAGTTAGCCCGGCAGCGGGTGGATGTGACCGCTGCCATTGACAGGCAGACCACTGCAATGTCAACTGTCATGGCTACACTGGCCACCCAGTTTGGTGTCCAGCCACCGCAGACACCACACAGTGTCATGTCCACCACCCATTCCCGACGTTGAGCGACACCTGCTATGTCGACACCGAGTTTGGCTGTAGGCATACCGAGCACGCCTGGTGCGGGCATGTTCGGTGGGCTGCAGACCACTGCGTGGACACGGTCACGTTCACGCGAAATCACCCCTGGGGGCCCGTCGGTGCCACCCCATGAGGCCACTGGTCAGCCTGGCACAGCTGGCAGGTCTCTGCGGGGCCGCCCATGCATCCGTGGTGGCCGTGGTACTGTGCCACGTGACTGACCTATCCCCCACCATGGCCACTGTCTGCCGCTGCCCTGTGTGCACTGTGGTGTGCATTGTGCGACCCAAGGGTAGGGTACCCAGCCCTGCACACACACGGTCCCTGTGCACACCCTCCCAGCTGCTGGCCACTGTGGAGTGTGCATGATGATGCCTGCGTAGCACTGTCCGCCACTGTGCAATGGTGCCCAGCGTCTGAGGCACACACAGTGACAGCCACTGGGCGTGGTCCTGTGTGGGGGTGGGGGTGGCTGTTGGGGTGGGAGTGCCATTTGCCCTTTGGGCATGTGTTGTGGTGTGTGTGCATGTGTCGTGTTCAGTCCTGCCCATCCCTGCCGCCATGTGCAGTCCCACGCTCAGACCCATTCCCTTACCACCGTCTGCCCCGGTGTATAGCCCTGCCTATCTGTGGGCTGTGCCCTTGCCCTTGGTGGTTGCATATGGCCCCATGACCTACCTGTGTTGTCCAAAGTGCTCCTCTGTGACGGTGTTCCATGCTGCTGTGCCATCCAGAACAGCCGGGGGTCTCATTGCCCAGGGGGTGGCTGCCCTACACCAGCTGGACCGACGTCCTCATCGTCCCCACCGCTGTCCCCCTCTTCGATCTGTACAGCTATCCTACAGTCGGTAACCATGTTGTGCAGGATACAGCAGGCCAGGAATAGCCTGCAGGACTTCGAGGGGCTGTACTGTAGGGCACCGCCTGATGTGTCCAGCCACCGGAACCATGTCTTCAGCAGCCCAAACACCCGCTCGATGACATTCCATGTTGTGGCGTGTGCCTCATTGTACCATTGCTGCGATGGGGTCATGGGGCGCCGGTATGGTGTGAGCAGCCAGGGCCATAGCGGGTAACCACTGTCACCTGTGTGTAAAGGGGAGACATTAGCATGGTGGTCTGCGTCGCTATGCCATGGGCCATCATGGCCAGTACCCATGGCACCTCTGACAATGCACCCCCCCACGTCTGCTCACGTCATCCTGCGTAATATGCATACTCACCTACTAGATGGCCAGTAGGGATGTCCCCACTCTCAAACCTGTGGCACAGTGCGGACTGGTGCCAGATAAAGGCATCGTGTGCTCCCCCAAGGTGCGTGGCACAGACATTCATTATGCGCCCCCTGGCATCGCACACCACCTGGCAGTTTATGCTCGGGTAGCCCTTGCGGTTGATGTATGCCACGCCCTCCGGGCCAGGTGGCATGCGGATGCCAACATGGGTGCAGTCAATGGCCCCGAGCACGCCAGGCAACTGTGCTACCCTGTGGAACTCCTGTATGTGTGCTGTGTGCTCCCCCTGTGTGCTGGGGAAATGGATGTACTCCACAGCATGTGACAGCAGTGCGCTGAGGAATTATGTGAGTAGGCGTGACGCAGCCGACTGAGTTATGCCTGTCGTGTCCCCTGTTGGTCTCTGGAAGGTGCCCGCGGTGAGCAGGCATGTGACGGCTCTGTGACCTTTGTCTCCACTGACAGCGCATGGCTCTGTCGTGTGGGTGCCTGCATCTCTTCACTGCACAGCTCAAAGAGCTGCTGCGGAATCACCCAGTTCAGGCGGTACCGGCCCACAATCTCAGTGTCAGAGAACTGTTCAAAGCTGGTGCGGGCTCGGTACTGCCTGTTCTGGGCGTAACGCCAACGGGCCCTTCCACGGCTGCACCTCCCTGCCTGCTCACACCCCTTATTACCACCTCCATCTGGAAGCTGGCACTGGCCATGTCCCTGGCTAGTGTCTCCCCCCCGGGCAGCTGTTCTTCTGTTCCTCCCGCTGTCTGTTGCTGGTGCTTCCCCTGCACCGGGTTCACCTTCGGCTGTTTGCCTGTGGCTGTCCTGCCTCTTGCCACTGCCCTCAGTCCACTGTGGCACTCTCGGGCCCTTTTGCGCACACTGGCACGGACACACCCTCTCCTACCCTCACTCTGGCACACTTCTGGTGGGCTCTGTCCTACTCCTGGCCACTCCTGTGCCCTTCCTCCTGTCTTGCCTCCCTGGCACTCTGTCTCCGCGCTCCCACCTGTGGCTTCCCTGTGGCGCTTTCTTCCTCCCCTCTCTTGCTCCCTTCTATTTTGGCTAATTTCCACTGTCGCGCAACTTCCGCTTGCTCCACTATTGCGCACGTCGCATGCTGTTGAATATCACACTGCACATGTTATTCTTGGTTCCGCCCCCTGCGGTTGAGCATGCATTCATTACTGTTGCGCTCTGGCGCATTGCTTGTTGCACTGCACAGCTGGCTCCTGATGAATATCGCACAGTGACGCATTTCTGCACTTGCGCTGGTGCATCCCTGTTGCACATGGCGCATCCGCTCTGAATATCCCGCCCCAGGACTGTATTATTCCAGGGTTTAAAATCTATAAATGGAATAGATCTAATAGAATAGGTGGCAGTGTGGCTTTACTAATCAAAGATGTCTATGACTCTGTGGAAATATTGGATGAAATCAAATACCCTGATGTTAATATTGAATCAGTATGGGTGGCACAGCAGAGAGGTCGACCCTGTGTCGGTACCCCGAGGGACCCCGCATGCGACTAGGCCTGCCCTGGACCCCACCACCAGCAGGACAGCACCCCACACACCCACCCAAGCACACACCCTGGCCCAGCACTGGCCGCAGCAGCCAGCACAACTGCCCACAGTGGTGCATGGAGGCATGCGCCACACAGGATGGACAGACACCCACCCAGACCCAAGGGCACCCCAACACAGGGACACAATAGCGGGGCAACAAATGCCGCTGGCGTGCGATCACTGATGCTGTGTACCCACGGTCTGCACCCCACCATGGCACAGGTGTACCAGCCATCCTGTGCATGCACCATCAAGCCATCCGCCACCAGCATGCGGCCGGAGCGCAAGTGACAGACATCAGAACACAGACCATGCAACAGACACCAGCGACAGCATGGAGGGGGGACAACAACAGCATAGGCCACAGCGCCACCTGAGGCAGACGTGCACCATACCGGTGACAGGAGGCAAGCCGCCATTGCGCCGTGGCCAGAGGGTGGCCATCATGGACAGCCACCAATGACATGCCAGCAGACCATGCATACCACAGACATGCAAGGGGGCCAGCTGCACGGGCCATGGACATACTGACAGGGGTGCCAGGGACACAGTGCATGCACCAGGGACCACTGCACATAGGCATCCAGTGCACAGGGAACAACACACATACCACAGACAGGGACCGAGTCCTCCACCCACACCATAGGCGGGTCCCTGCCGGACACACACACGCCCAGGCCTGCACCACCCCCGACGCCATGCACACCACTGCAGCCAAGCACCATAAGCCCGCTGCAAATCAGAGACCACCACAGTTGTCATAACAAATAAGTCTGTATTAACAGTAGTTTAACAATATACAAAACAGAACAAAAAACTATTTACAATGTGGGGGGGGCACATACCAGGTGGGGGTGAGCATGGGGCAAGGGTGTACAACTGGGAGTGGGATGAAGGGGTGTGAGGGTTAGTCCAGGGGGGGAATGTACAGCAGAGGCATAGTGGGCCTAATGTTGACCCCTCTCCCCACTACGATCTCTGTGTCTCCTCCTGTGACACCATCCTCCGCCCTGCTCCATCCTTTGGAGCAGCTCCAGGGTGGCCCTCGCCAGCTGCAGCAGCTCCTGGACACTCCACTTCAATGCAGTCCAGCGTTTTCCACCTAGGACAAGGGAGCAGAGTCATTACGCGTGACTGGCCAGACCCCTGCAGCCCACCCAATGTGCACGGCATACAGCCGTGGGCCACGCCCCTGTGATGGCATGCGACCACCCACAGTGTCCGCGCCCACATGACCCGCCTACCCAAGCACCCACAGCTATGCGGAACGCTGCACACACCCACTGCCCCTGTCCTGCACAGCACCACCGTGGCCATACAGTGACATGGCTATGCAGTTCAAAGGCAGTGGCATAGCCATGTACCCCGTGCACGCACGGACCACCTGTGATGCCCACCCACACATGCAGTGCCACAGGACAGTGCTGAGTGCACCATGTGGCGTGCACGGCAGTGGGGCCAAGTGCCGGTGGCCCCGCCACCACCCCTGCAACCCAGCATGCACAGATGTAAGGGGAAACATGGCACTCACCTGCATCCAGGCCAGCAGGGCGCTGCTGGCGCATGGCCCCTCCACCGTGTTCCTGCTGCATCGGCAGCGCACCCACTTGGTCCTGCTCCACCTGTACTTGGGCCTGCCTTGCCCTACGGCGCTCCTCCGGGCCTAGGGTGCAAACATGGAGAGGGAAACATCAGTACAAGCCAGTAGCAAAGCCCCTCCCCGGTGTGTGCGTGCCCGCACAGCCCAGCCATGACGCACCCCACCACCACCCCCACTAGATGGCCCCCACCCCCCTGCGGGGTGGACCTATGCACACCGTGATACCCAGACAGACAGACACTACCAGTGTTTGGATGGAGCACCTATCTGGCCGTGGCACGGTGCCTCGCCGGGCGCATGCGTACAGATGCCCCAGTCGGTCAGGGTCCCTCCGCTATAGGTCGCCATACCTGTGGTGACACTGCTCCACTGTCCAGGTGATCCTGGTTGCCTCCTCCAGGCCGTCAGCCACCTCCTGCCACACAGCACTACATGGCCTGTCTAGGGCATCCTGCCCAAATAGGGCACCAGCATGTGGCTCAACTAGGGCCACCAAGTTGGCTAGCTCAGTTGCGCTCCACACCTGCGCTTTCCTACGAGGCATCCTTCAGTTGGATCACAATCAAAATGGTGCTCTGTAGCACATGTGCCCCACATGCGGAGGCAGCACGGTACTGTGCTGCCAGTCCCTATCGCGCTGTCACCGAACTGCTTTATAGGGGTGCACCCATGCGGATGCATGATGCCTAGGAGGCAAAGGTCAACCACAGGGTCAAGGGTCTGTCTGTACATGGAGCGCCACAGCGCTATTGGGACGCCCTGCGTGTAGCGCGGTAGGGTGCTTGTGTGTGACGCCCTGCAGGGGCCTACCGCGCTGTGGCTCCATGGCGCCTACGGCGCACCAGGGCACGAGCGCCACACAGGCGAACAGCACAGTAGCACCACAGGCACAGTGGTGGCCGTGCCTTGCACTGCCTCCCATGCACAGCACATCAGCAGCGCCGCACACATCGGCGTCAGCACCCCGGGCATGTGCCTTGCAGTGCTGATTGTGCACGTCACAGTGCTGTGCCATAGCCTGAGCACGCTCACCAACATTGTGCAAGGTGCAACAGCGCGATATTCAGCCAGCATATGCAAATCAGCCATTCCATGGTGCAACCACTGCATTAGCATCCACTTACAGTTGCGCCTCGCCTCATTTGCCTGTGTTGCACTATATAAGTGCATCATGGGGCTGCAGAGAACATAGGTATTGCAGTCTATTGTGGTGGGTTGCATGCTGTTGGGATGTGTGGACTGTGGTTTGTGAGGGCTGAATGGGACTGCATAGTCCAAGGTAACACCTGTCATTCCCACATGCTCGATCATGACCGAACGTGAGGAAGAGGAGGAACAGGGATGGGGAGAAGGAGGAGGCCCAACTTCACCCGGGCTGAATCAGATGCCCTGTTCGAGGCATATCTTGACAGGGAACCGCTGCTCAGTGGACAGCGGGGAATGCCACAGGCCCGTGGCGTGGGGTGAGGTGGTGCGTGCTGTGAACCAGCAGGGCAGCCACCAGCAGTCCATGCAGGAGTATAAGAAGAAGGTCGTCACAGACAGGAGGCGGATCAAAGACAAAGTGGCTGCCATCAGGGCTGCATATGCTGCCACTGGTGGGGGCCAGCCGGATGTACCACGCCTGATGCCACAGGAGGAGCGGGTGGCCTGCAACATGCGGCATTGTGCCATCGAGGGCGTTCCTGGTGGTGGCTTCCAGACGAGTGGCAGCCCATCACTGCATGGTAGGTCCTGTGCTGTCACTGTGGGGGTGGTGGAGGGAATGCCACAGGGCAGGGTAGAGCCACTAACGCTAATGTATTCCCTTACAGCTCCTGAGCATCTGCATGGGTCAGTGGTGGTGGGTGTGTCCACTGAGGGGGGATGCCCTGGACATGGAGGATCGCCCATCCACCTCCACAGGTGTCCGAGGGACTGGACTAGTGCATACCTGCACGTCTGTCCAGACTGATGAGGATGGTGCAGGTGCGGACGAGGCCCTGCCTATGTCCCAGAGTGACAGCGCCCACAGTCTCCAGCATGCTGGGACACGGATTGGTGCCGGATCCAGTACCGATGATGATGGACCACACGTCCCAGACAGTGATAACGTGTGGGACACAGGATGGTCCCACAGCAGGCAACGGCATGGGCGTTGCCGTGGGTGGTGCTGCCTTGGAGGCCTGCGTAACAACACAGTCCCAGCCTGTGCCTGTATGCACCAGTGGGGCAGCACTGGTGTGTGTCCAGGGCAGTGGGGCTGTTGCGGCCGCGCCGGTGAGCCCTGGCGATTGGCAACCAGAGGGGCAGTGCCAGCAGTCGGCCAGTGGCGACGGGGGGACAGTGTCATGGGGCAGTGGCAGTGCACGTGTGTGGACGTGCCCCGGCATGACTCTGGTGTGCAGCGCCCATCGTCAAGAGGGGCTGGCCAGCAGGGCCAGGAACACCCCGAGGGACAGCATGCTGGACTGGCGGATGACCTCTTTGACAAGCACAGCTGTCTACGCCAGGCTTCAGTAGATCAGCAGATGTGGCTCATGACGGCAGAGCAGGGACCACGGTCTGCTCCTGGCAGAGATGGCCTGGCAGTGGGCGGATGTGACCGCTGCCATTGACAGGCAGACCAATGCATTGACAGCTGTCATGGCCACATTGGGCACCCAGTTCAGTGCCCATCTGCCGCAGACACCGCACAGTGTCATGTCCACCCCCCGTTCCCGGCGCCATGCGACACCTGCTATGTCGACACCGGGTTCGGCTGTGGGCATACCGAGCCGAGCATGCCTGGCGCGGGCATGTTCGGTGGGCTGCAGACCCCTGCGCGAACATGGTCATGTTCACGCAGCGTCACCCGTGGGGCACTGTCGGTGCCACCCCGTGAGGCCAATGGTCAGCCTGGCATGACTGGCAGGTCTTCTCGGGGCCGCCCACGCATACATGGCAGCTGTGATAGAGTGCCGCTTGACTGACCTGTCTCCCACCATGGCCACTGTCTGCCGCTGCCCTATGTGCAGTGTGGTGTGCATTGTGCGACGCACGGATGGGGTACCCGGCCCTGCACACACACGGTCCCTGTGCACACCCTCCCGGCTGCTGGCCACTGTGGTGTGTGCATGATGATGCCTGCATTGCGCTGTCCGCCAGTGTGCAATGGTGCCCAGCGTCTGAGGCACGCACAGTGACGGCCACTGGGCATGGTCATGTGTGGACCTTTGTGGGGGTGGGGGTGGCTATTGGGGTTGGCGTGCCGTCTACCCCTTGTGCATGTCTTGTGATGTGTGTGCATGTGTCGTGTTCGGCCCTGCCCATCCCTGCCGCCGTGTGCAGTGCCACACTCAGACACATTCCCTTAACACTGTCCACCCCTGGTGTCCTGCCCTTCCTGTCTGTGGGCTGTGCCCTTGCCTTTGTTGGTTGCACATGGCCCTGTGACCTATCTGTGTTGACCAAAGTGCTCTTCTGTAATGGTGTCCTGGTGCAGCTGTGACGTCCGGATCAGGCGGGGGTCTCTTCACCCAGGGGGTGGCTGCCCATCACCAACTGGACCGGCGTCCTTATCATCCCCACCACTGTCCCCCTCTTCGACCTCTACAGCTATCCCACAGTCGGTGGCCATGTTGTGCAGGATACAGCAGGCCAGGAAGAGCCCTCAGGCCTTCGAGGGGCTGTACTGTAGAGCACCGCCAGATGTGTCCAGGCACCGGAACTGTGCCTTCAGTACCCCAAACACCCGAGCGATGACATTCCGTGTTGTGGCGTGTGCCTCACTGTACTGTAGCTGCGATGAGGTTGTGGGACACCGGTATGGTATGAGCAGCCAGGGACGTAGCAGGTAACCACAGTCACCTGTGCGTAGGGCGTGGACATTAGAATGGTGGTCTGCGTCGCTATGCCATGGGCCAACAAGGCCGGTACCCATGGCACCTCTGACTATGCACCCCCCCATGTCTGCTCATGTCATCCTGCTTGATATGCATACTCACCCACTAGATGGCCAGTGGGGATGTCCCCACTCTCAAACCTGTAGCACAGTGCAGACTGGTGCCAGATGAAGGCATAGTGTGCTCTCCCAGGGTGCGTGGCACATATATTGGTAATGCACCCCCTGGCATCGCACACCACCTGGCAGTTTATGTTTGCGTACCCCTTGCGATTGATGTATGCTGCTCCCTCCAGGCCAGGTGGCATGCAGATGGCCACATGGGTGCAGGCAATGGCCCCGAGCACGCCAGGCAACTGTGCTACCCTGTGGAACTCCTGCATGTGTGCTGTGTGCTCCCCCTGTGTGCTGGGGAAATGGATGTACTCCGCAGCATGTGGCAGCAGTGCACTGAGGAATTGTGTGAGTAGGCGTGACGCGGCCGACTGGGTTATGCCTGTCGTGTCCCCTGTTGGTCTCTGGAAGGTGCCATGGTGAGCAGGCACATGACAGCTGTCATCTTCATCTCCACTGACAGAGCATGGCTCCGGCGTGTGGGTGCCTGCATCTCATCACTGCACAGCTCACAGAGCTGCCTCAGGATCACCCGGTTCAGGCGGTACCTGCCCACAATCTCTGTGTCAGAGTAGTGTTTGAAGCTGGTGTGGGCTCGGTACTGCCTGTTCTGGGTGTACCGCCGACTGGCCCTTCCACAGCCGTGCCCCCCTGCTACCTGTCTTCTCACACCCCTCATTACCGCCTCATCTGGAAGGTGGCGCTGGCCATGTCCCTGGCTGATGTCCCCCCCGCCAGGCTGCTGTCCGTTCCCGATGCTCCCCCTGCACTGGGTACACCTCCGGCCTTTGGCTGTGGCTATCTTGTCTCCTGCCACTGCCCTCAGTCCACTGTGGCACTCCACAGCCTTTGCTGCACAGTGGCACAGGCTCACCCACTCCTACCCTGTCTATGGCTCAGTTCTGGTGGGCCCTGTCCTGCTCCTGCCCAGTCCTGCACACTGCTTCCTTCTGTACCACCCTGGCTCTCTGTCACCACGCTCCCACCTGTGGCTTCCCTTTTGAGTTCTTGCACCCCTCTCTTGCTCCCTTTTATTTTGGATCATTTCTGCTGTCGCGCAACTTCCACATGCTCCCCTATTGCGCACAGCACATGCTGTTGAATATTGTACTGCACATGTTATTCATGGTTCCGCCCCCTACGGTTGCGCATGCATTCATTACTGTTGCACTCTGGCGCATTGTTTATTGCGCTGCACAGCCGCCTCCTGAATATCGCACAGTGGCGCATTTCCGTACTTGCGCTGGCGCATCCCTGTTGCGCATGGCACAATCCTTCTGAATATCTGGACCTCTGATTCCATATCCCATCCCTTATATTTATTTTTTGAACATTGTTTGAAGCATCATTTTGTACCTCAAGAATGGAAGTCCGCCCATGTTATTCCAATATATAAAAAAAGGCTTCGTTCAAACTGGGAAAACTATTGAACTATTAGTTTGACTTCATCTATCTGTAAAGTACTTGAGAGTCTAATCAAAGATCTTATAAGTGATGCATTGAACACTGTCGATATTGAACAACATGGGTTTAAAAAGGGCAGAGGGTGCCTTAGCAATCTGATGTGTTTCTACAAAAATGTTAGCAGAAACAGCAACCGTAGCACCCCTTGGGATATTATTTATCTCGATTTTAGTAAGGCATTTGATGTGATGGCTCATCATTCCTTAATAGTTAAATTGTTAGATACCAGTATTAATAAATATATTATTGCATGGATCAAAACTTGGTTAGATCAAAGGACACAGAAGGTATTAATTAGCAGTCATTTGTCTCATTCCCTATTTGTTAGTAGTGGAGTTCCCCAAGGGTCTGTCTTGAGCCTTTACGTATTTTTAATATTTATTGCTGATTTAACACAAAACTGTATGTCCACTTCCGTAAAATATGCAGATGATGTTAAACTTGGGCCTTGTTGATATGATATACATAATTCAACAGGACCTCAATAGCATTTCGGATTGGGTTAATACTTGGGGTATGCGTTTGTACCCATCAGAATGTAAGGTGATGCACGTTGGTCCAAATAACCCTTTGGCCACATATATGTTAAATGGGCTTCCATTGGAAACTATTACTAATGAAAAAGACTTGGGCATTTACATACCAAATGATCTTGGGCATAATGAACTAATGAGGCAATTAATAAAACAAATCGGATAATATGGTCTATTAAGAGAAACATTAAATCAAGGAAAAGGACTCTCTAATGTTCCATATGAACTACATCTGGAAAAGCTAAATCTGATGCCTTTATCACTTAGATGCCTTCGAGGAGATTTAATTTATATGTTGGATATAGTAAATAGCCCATATCTGTTTGCTCAAATGGGTTTCGAGTCTAAAAACAATATATATAACACTAGAGGTCACCCACTACAGAATAACAGGGCTAAATTCTTTCATGTATCAAGGAAATATTATTATACACAAAGAATTATTTTTTATTTTTATTTAGTTTTTGTTAACCGGGTAAGTGCACTAGCCAGCAAGTGACTGTTTTCAGGCACAACCCGGGAGGTAAAATTACAGAACATAACGATACAGTAAGGATAACGAAAATACATGATGCACAGAAATACAGGAAGATACATATGGCAGGATACAATGCATGACAAAGGAAAATACAAGGCAAAATACATTTCAAGGACATTTTCCATTGAGCGCATACATAAAGTGCATTGAAGGACCTAGGAAAGAGGAGAGGATAGGTGTAGGGGTAAGCCAGAAACAAGATGGAAAATGACAAAAGGGGGAAGGTGAGGAGGTGAGGAAAGGATAGAGGGAAGGATAGAGGGCAAGGCCAAAAGGGGGCTAAAGAAATGGCTAAGAATATAAGGACAGAGAGGCGGTGGCAGGAATAGGGAGGTAGGAGGAGTAGAGGAGGGATGGCTGGGAGAGGGAGGAGGGGAGGAGGGTTAAAGAAAGCCGCAATACGCAGCCGTGATAAGGTTCCAACCTGCGTCTAGTCGGTGGAGCCGAAGACGGCAAGCAGAGAAAGGGTGACGGGTTACGGCAAAAGACGGCAACAGTGGCAAAGGTAGCAGAATGCAGCTGGGCTGGTCGAACCGAGACAGCAGGGCAAGGGTGATGATGCGGTAAGAGGAGGAGAGAAGGAAGAGTTACGGCAGTAGCGGAAAGGTAACAACGCCAAGCCGAGCCAGTGGAACCAAGAGACGGCAGGGCAGGGAAGAAGAGGTCGGAGGAGGAGGTAAGTTTATGGCAAGTGGAGGTAATAGGAACAATGCTCAGCTGGGAGGGTGGGACGAGTGAAGGGCAGGGGTGACTCAGGAGGAGGTAAAGGCGAGGCACGCAAGCAGAGAAAGGAAGGGGGAGGCAGAGGGGAAGGGGAAAAGGAGAGTGCAGGAGATGTGGTCGGGGGAGAGAGGAGCAGGGGAGTTGAGTGAAGGAAGGCTGAGAGGTGAGGGAGAAGAGAACAGGGATCAAGGGGAAGCCAAGTGGTGGCAGGAAGTAAACAACAACTTGTAAATGGCAAAAGCTAATATTTGGATACAGTCAAACAGATTCAAGCAGCAATTATAGTAAAACACCACATAAAACAACCATTGGGAAAGGCACAAGTGCTAGCAATAAGGAAGTGGGGAAAACAGGTTAAGAGCAAGGGGATCAGGTAGGATCAAAGCAAGCACATTTGTCCAAAGCAGTAAGAAAAGTCCTGAGTTTGCCCTTAAAAGTTGCATGAGTAGGGACATCCCTTAGTTCCTGAGGCAGCAGGTTCCACAGGTGAGGAGCAGCATAATGGAAGGAGCCCATGCCCTTTTTTGTCCAACAGAGGGGGATGGATAATAAGGTCTGATCTGCAGATCTAAGGTTCCGTGTGGGAATAGCTGGTCTAAGGAGTTCTGATAGGATAGCAGGTTTGGATGTCCTTATGATGGTATCTGATAGATTGTACAGGTAGTATTGTCTGGTAGAGGAGGAGAGAGCCAGCCAAGGTCTTGATATAGTTGGCAGTGATGCTGCAGTCGAGGTGCTTTGGTTGCATACCTGTATACATTATTGAAAGTAGTGTCCCACAGATGCAGTGCAGATTTATTGGCCAAAGACAGAATGGGACAACCATATGTATGGGTTGGCAACAGTATCACTCTAGCTACTGCCAGTTTAGCAGCAGGGGTAAGGAGGTAGTTGGTTCTGTAAGCAGCCCCTAACTTGCAATTGACTGACTTGCAAGTATCCTGGATGTGTGTTTTAGGTCCAAGGTTTGGTCGAGGTGGATGCCCAGGTAACGGAAAGAAGTGACAGGTTCTAGTGGGTTCCATCAATGTCAGGAACAGAGATAGTCAAGGACATGATCTGAGCTTGTGAGTGGAGCCAAATAGCATGACTTTGGTTATTTTTTGTTTAAAACAAGGCATTGAGAGTTCAGCCAGTGTTGTACCGAGTGAAAATCAGCAGTGAGGGCAGCATTCAGTTCCAGAACGTTGTCAGAGGAGCATAAACGACCAGGTCATCCGTATACAGCAGTGAGTGACCAGTGGTTACCATCTCTGGGAGATTATTTACTAATAATGAAAATAGAAGAGGCCAAGTATGGACCCCTGAGGGACACCAATGTTGATAACAGCACTGTCTGAAATCGCTGAATTAAACTTCACAGCCTGGGTTCTGTTGGTGAGGTAGCTTTAAACCAGGTAGTTGCTGGAAGGGAGAAGCCCAAGGTACTGAGGGTAGAGAGTAGTAATGTATGATCAACCAGGTCGAAAGCTTTGGTTGTCAATGAAGACTGCCCCTGTTAACTTCTCTATCCATGTTTGTGACAATGTCAGAAGAGAATTTTACAAGTGCAGTCATGGTGCTGTGATGCTTTCTAAAACCATGTTGGGCTGGACTGAGCAGATTGAAGTTCTCAATGTATTCTGTGATTTGTGTTGATACTATTTTTTCCAGGATTTTGTTCAGGACAGACAAAATAGCAATAGGCCAGTAGTTAGATGTGTCATTTTTGCTACCTTTCTTAAATACTGGAGTGATTCTGGCTGCTTTCCAGACTTCAGGGACAACGCCATTGGAGAGAGAGAGAGGGTGAATATTCTTGCTAGGGGGCCAGAGATGTAGTGAGAAGCCATTTTTAGTAGCCTAGGTTCCAAGCCATCGGAGCCAGTGCTGGTGTTGTCAGAGAGGGCTCTGAGCAGCTTGAGAACTTGATGCCTAGACACTGCCCTGAAGTAGAAGGGGTTAGGTAGGTTAGATGGTTCGCCAGGTGCTGAGAAGTTAGGTTGTGAGGCAGGAGATTGTGATTGAAGGGAAGCTGTAGGCAGATAAGTCTGAAAACTGTTGATTAAATGCATTAGCAATTGTGGTAGAGTCATTGCAGTGTACGCCATGTAGAACCACATCAGAGGGAGTGACATCTTTAGCAGATCCTAAGAAGGACTTAATGTGACCCAAAACTTACGAGGGTCATGGGAGGAATTAAACAGCAGGTTTTGGCAGTATTTACTTTTGGCCTGCCTGATGCACCTTTGCAGTCATTTCTGTATTGCTTATACAGAATGATATCAGGCTGAAGTCCAGTCTGTTTGTATCTCCTCCACTGCTTGTCTCTGACTTTTAACTTTGCAGAAGGTCTTTTTCAGCCATCTAGAGTGCTGGCCTCTAACTCTCCTTTGGCTTTGGGAGGTGCTTTTTGAACATTACCAAACTTGGTTAGAAATGAGTTGAGGGCAGTTTCAACATTGGTAGTGGTGAAAATGTCAGTCCAGTCAATACAGGAGATATCCAATAGGAAGGCTTGTTTATCCAGGGCAGCTTAGTTCGTAAAATGCAGTCGTGGTTGAGGAGGAGGTGGTGGACAGGAGCGCCAGTGACAGAGTGTAGGGGAATGATCAGTAATTGAATCAGCCAACACTGAAACACTTGAGACATGGTCCGTCTATTAGTGAGGATCCAGTCAAGTAGTGACCCTGAGTGAGGAGTCGAGTCTGGTACAGTCTGTAATAATTTGATGGAGATTGTACTTCTGGATCAGAGATGCAAGAATATTGTGCTGTGGACCCAGCCAGTTAAGGTTCAGGTCCCCAAGCAGGAGTGCCTCATTTGATTTTGTATTCTGAGAGACATACTGTAGTAGGTTCTGAAGACCACTCAGCCCACTGGTTGGTGGGTTGTATACACATACGATGTGCAGCAGTTTCGAACCCAGTGCCAGGGTAGCATGCAGCATTTCACAAGGTATGAGGGAATCAGGGCAGGGTAGGATGTTGAGGGACAGATGATTTTTATAAATAATCGCAACCCCCCTTCCCTCTTAGACCCAGCACGGTCTCTCCGTAGAATATTATACCCAGGTATAAGACATGAAGCATCAGGTACAGAAGGCTTCAGCCAAGTTTCTGAGAGGCATAATATTATCAATCCTTGGAATAACCTACCCTCTGAAATTGTTACCAGCGGTAACAAAAAAAACCTTTCAAAATCCCCTTGACAAATTTATCCTTAATAAAACAAATGTGGGGTATTATAATTGATTAAGGTGCAGTTATGGGCCTCTCAGCCCCTTTTGCACCATATTACCTTAGTATAAACCTTAGTATGTGGTACATCAACAAGCAGGGAGGCACTCTGCCTACGGCCTTGTGCACGGAAGCCATGAAATTATGGTTTCTAGCTTATTTTCTGCAGACATCTCTGGTAGCAGCCCACCTTCCAGGGAAGGACAATACTGCTAGCAGATGCCCTAAGCAGAATATCTCCTGGCCATCACAAATGGTCCCTGGATCCCTTTGTGTTTAGGCTTCTGAAGAAGGACTGGTTGGTCTGAAAGCTACAGCACTTTGTTCTTGTTGTTACATCTATGTTGGTCCATTAAAAGGTATCAAATCATTTGCTTCTGGATTTGTGTTGAGGGTAATTTTCTCAAGATGGGGCACTCCAGAGATAGATCTCTTTGCAGCCCCAGACAATCATCAACTTCCTCTCTTCTGTTGCAGACCCCCAGTCATGGGTTCAGTTTCTCTGGATGCCCTGGTTCTGGATTGGGAGGGGAAATTCCTGTATGCCTTTCCTCTGTTGTTCAAGGTTCTGGTCAAGATAAGGTCACAATCATGCAACGTGATCCTGATTGGCCAGGCAGCCTTTGTATCCTCTGTTGCTGTCTCTGACAGTCCATCTTCCCCTGTCTCTTCCCAAGAAACACATAGAGGATTGTGTATGAGCAAGCATACACAACAAGGCAGTTGTGATCGAGAGGTTGCCGTGGTAACCAGAGACCTCGAGAGCGTAGCTCGAGAGGTCCGTTACCATGGAAACCTCAAGATCAAACAACTGTCTTGTTTGTGTATGCTTGCTCATACACAATCTTTTATAGTGTATGGGCAACCATACGCAGTACTCTGTGAACACAGGAACAAGTTTTTGTAAAAAAAAAAAAGGCTTACTTCTGTTTCTGCGCCCGCATGCTCGCTTCCGCGTTGCCGTGCGCTGCTCAATTGCGCATGCGCGAATGTGTTCGATCTTGTTGTGCTGCACCGGTGATGTATTCGGTGCAGCACAACAAGATCGTGATGCACCGAGTGCAAGAAAACAACGCTGTTCCAGGCATGGATTTCCATGCGGAACAGCATTCTACCTTACACTATAATCTGTTAACCTCCTCTTGAGAGGATATGGTACCCCAACCTTCGGTCTCTCAGCCTCAAGGCTTGGCACTTGAAGAGTTAGAGTATGCAAGTCTGCATCTGTCTCACGGGGTTCTGAATATTCTTAAAGCCTCTCAAAAACCTACCACCAGAAAAACTTATAATTCCAAATGGAAAAGATTTAGCATTTGGTGTTCCAATAGGGATGTTTTACCAGATGCTGCTGATTTGGCTACAGTTTTGGATTATATGGTTCATCTTAATGGCTTAGGCTTCAGGCTAGCCACTTTGAAAGTACACTTAGCAGCTGTCTTTGCATTCCTGTCAGTGGGGAAGGCTTCCTCCATGGCATCTCACCCTGTTTTCTGTAAGTTCTTTAAAGGTTTGCTCCATACCAACCCTCCCTTTAAGGACCCTACCCCTGCTCAGCTTATGCAACCTCCCTTTGAGCCTTTGGCTTCAGCAGAACTTAAGTACTTGACTTGGAAAACTGTACTCCTGGTAACTATCACTTCTGCCAGGCGTATTAGTGAATTACAAGCTCTGTCAGTGGACCCTGATTTTATCTCATTTCATAGAGATAAGGTGGTCCTTAGAACCAACAGGAGGTTCTTACCCAAGGTGGTTTCAGATTTTCATCTGAACCAGTCCATGTCTCTTCCTGTGTTCTTATCTGAACATTCTTCTTCAGGAGAAAGAAGATTACACAGTCTGGATGTTAAAAGGGCACTTAGCTACTACATTGAGCGTACTAAGACACTTAGGTTTGACTGTCCTCAGTTGTTTCTCACTTATGGTGAAGTGGGAAAGGGTAAACCTGCTACTAAGAGAACTATTGCCAGGTGGATTGTCTCTTGTATACAATTCTGCTATGAAAAGCTAGGCAAAATACCCCACTTAGGCCTGAGGGCTCATTCGACTAGAGGTACAACTGCTTCTCTGGCTGCTGCCAGAGATATTCCCTTACTAGAAATATGCAAAGCAGCCACCTGGAAAACAGTCCATACATTCACCAAGCATTACTCTCTGGATATTCAGGCTAGGAGTGATGATAAGTTTGGTACAGCAGTACTGCAGAGCCTATTCCCAAAATAGGTTCGGTCCCTCCTCCTTGGAGGTATTGCTTGATAGTCTGCATATGTCAGAATACAACAAGACTTCATGTTGTTTGAAGAAAAAATGACTCACCTCAGTAATTGTGTTTCTTCTAATGGAGTCTTAATAGAAACATAGAAACATAGAATTTGACGGCAGATAAGGACCGCAAGGCCCATCCAGTCTGCCCATTTCTTTTTCTACCTTATAAATGTGCCATCGGCCTTTGCTCTGTCAGTGACCTATCTATTCATAGTCATTTGTATTGCTCCCTTATGCCTATCCCATGCCTGTTTGAAGCCCTGCACTGTATTCATAGCCACCACTTCTTGTGGTAAGCTATTCCATGCATCTACCACCCTTTCTGTGAAAAAGAATTTCCTCATATTCCCCCTTAATCGGCCTCCCTCTAATCTCATGCTGTGTCCTCTTGTCCTGCTATTTTTCTTATATTTAAACATGTTAGACTCTTTCACCTTGTTTATGCCCCTAAGGTGTTTAAATGTCTCGATCATATCACCTCTCTCCCTCCTTTGCTCAAGGGTATACATATTGAGCTCCGCTAATCTGTCCTCATATGTCTTCTGATGCAGTCCCTGCACCATTTGGTTGCCTTCTCTGGACTGCCTCAATTTGGTTAATGTCCTGTGAAGGTGTGGCTCCAATACTGCACGCAGCACTCAGATGGGCCTAACCAATGTCTTGTACAGAGGGATATTACCTCCTCTTACGACTTGTGATACCCCTACTAATACACCCTAACACCCCTAGCCTACCTACTGCTTTAGAGGTCTGCTTGGATGATTTTAGGTCATCAGTGATGATGATGCCCAAGTCTCTTTCTTCCTTTGTGACTGCTAGCAACTCCCTCCCAGCCTATAAGTGGCTTCAGGGTTTCTCTTCCCTATGTGCATGATTTTGCACTTCTTGCATTAAATCCCAGTTGCCACTCTTCTGACCATTTTGCTAGTTTATCCAGATCTCTTCTCATTCTGCCCACCCCATCTGGATCATCTACTCTGTTGCAGATCTTGGTGTCATCTGCAAACAGACAAACTCACCCTCTAGTCCATTCTGAGGTCACTAATGAAGATGTTGAATAGGACTGGCCCCAGGACTGATCCCTGAGGTAATTTAATTTGTGACTTGCATCTCTTCTGACTGTATACCATTTACCACCACTCTCTGTTTTCTGCCAGTCAACCAGTTTGCCACCCAGTTGACCAACTTCTGACCCACCCCGAGCCTACCTAGCTTATTTATCAATCTTCTATGTGGAACAGTGTCAAAAGCTTTGCTGAAGTCAAGGTAGGCGACATCAACTGCTCCCCTTGGTCCACCACTCTGGTTACCCAGTCAAAGAAATCTATGAGATTAGTTTGACAGGACCTTCCTTTGTAAACCCATGCTGTCTTGGATCCTGTGCCCTATGGATTCCAGGTGTTGCACTATCCTTTCCTTAAGTGCCTCCATAATCTTGCCCACTACTGAGGTAAGACTGACTGGTCTGTAGTTTCCGCCTCCTCCCTGCTACCCTCTTGTGGAGCGGGATCACATAACCCTTCTCCAGTCTTCTGGGACCTCTCCTGTGCTCAGAGACTCACTAAACAATTCTGCTAATGGCTCTGCTAGTTCCTCCTTTAGCTCCTTAAGTACCCTGGGATGTATGCCATCAGGTCCCATTGCCTTATCCACCTGAGCTTAGCAAGCTCTTGTAGGACCCTTTCTTTTGTGAAGGGAGTAGTGCTCACCTCCCTCCCCTGTGTCCATGATGCTGAGCTGTGGGCCCTGCCCTACCTTCTCTTCAGTAAATACTGAGCAAAAGTATCTATTTAGGATAGATGCCTTTCAGGGTCCTCCTCCTCACATGCTCCCTTTTCTCCATTAAACTAGCAATACCCCCTCTGGACTTTCTCCTTTCACTAATGTATCTATAGAAAGTCTTGTCACCTTCTTTTACTGTTGTGCTAGTGTTCCTCAGTTTGGGACTTTGCCTGCCTTACTGCCTTACCTGCTTCCCTTAGGGCAGTTTGGTATGCCTCCTATCTTCATCCCGCTGTGTTCCTTTATATTTCCTGAAGGCCAGCCTTTTGGCTCTGACCTTTCTGCTACTGTATTTGAGAACCAAAGTGGTTTCCTTCTTCTTTGCACTTCCTTTCTGTCTAACACAATGGGATGTTGCTTCAAGTATTGTATCCTTAATGCTTGCTCACTTTGCCTGTACCTCCCACCTGTGTTTCTTTTGCCAGGGCTAGCAACTCTGTTGGCCATCTTATCAAAGTCAGCTCCTCTGAAGTCCCATATTTTTGCCTTGGAATGGGATGATTTAGATGTAGTAGCCAAATTGAACCATACCATGTGATGGTCAC
Source organism: Neoceratodus forsteri (assembly GCA_016271365.2). Classification (NCBI taxonomy): domain Eukaryota; kingdom Metazoa; phylum Chordata; order Ceratodontiformes; family Ceratodontidae; genus Neoceratodus; species Neoceratodus forsteri. Next base: position 414,197,608 of record CM028138.1, read on the forward strand.
TGGCCCCAGGTGACCTTCTACCTGGAGATCTGTGATCCCTTCTTTGTTAGTCAGTACTAGATCTAGGATAGCCCTGTCTCTTGTGGGTTGCTGTACCAGTTGTTTGAGGCCCTCCCCTGCAGGGAATCCACTATGAGTCTAGTTCTGGCAGATGTTCCTGCTGGTATTGACCAATCTATATCTGGCATGTTGAAGTCTCCATTATCAGAACCTCCCTTTAGCTGTCATGTTTTTGTATATCTTCTAACAGTAATGTGTCTATGTCCTCCTCTGGTCTGGGGGCCTGTAGACAACCCCAGTTCTTATGGCTGTCCCATTTCCTGTTTCCAGGGTGACCCACAGTTCTTCTGGCTCCTTATGTGTATTCTGAATTTCTGTAGCTTTGATATTTTCATTGACATACAGGGCCACTCCTCCCCCTTTTTGCACCTTGGTCTCTTCTGAACAATACATAGCCAGGTACTGAAGTCTCCCAAGTGTGGTTACTGGTAAACCACGTCTCACTAATTGCTACTATGTCCAGTTTAGCCTCTGACATTATTGCCTGCAGGTCTGGGATCTTATTTCCCAGGCTGTGAGCATTGTGTACATGATTTTCCATTGGCCCAGATTTTGGTGTGTTAGTTGGGTGAAGTTTGGCATTACCCTGTGCATCGTATGGGGAGACAAACCTTTTTTCTTACCTGGTGATGCAATTGAATGGCAAACACGCTGAATTCCTGTTTGACCACTAGCTGAGGGGGGAAGGGTGTTCTTCCCATTCGACGTATGGGGTGCTGCACTGTATTCTGACCTCCCTCTCTGCCTCCCCTCTCAGAACCTGTTTTTTGGGAAGTGGGCTGACAGGTACACTGTTGCACCTCAGGGGTGTACTTGGCACTCTCCCCTTTTAGAAAGGGGAAGTGGGTTATACTTATGTTGTTTTTTGTAGTTATGTTTGTTCACTACCTGAGTCTTTTGGGGACCCACAAAAAAATTGGTTGCCTGTTGGCTAGTTTATTTACAATTTCCACCTAGGAGGTGTAGTTGGTTAGTATTAGCTTGTAAGAATCTGACGGTTACACTTTGAAGTGCAGCAGACAGAGGTTTGAACTGAGCTCAAACCCAACGTTCTGTGCTCTGGCATAGAGTTAACTCTTTCCTCTCCGGAGCAGTTCAAGTGCTGGGGCTAACTGCATATGTCAGAGTACAGCAAGACTCCATTAGAAGAAACACAGTTACTAAGGTGAGTCATTTTTTCTTACAGTATCGCCATTAACTTCTAGACGGTAATGCAGTCAGTACTTTCACAGACATACGACAGCAATTTGCATTTCCCTACACTGATTTTTATGTATGCTTATGCATGCATACGCCAAAATTTTGTTACAAGAATGGCATTAAAGAGGTGTAGCAGACAGAGGTTTGAAACGAGCTCGAGCCCAACGTTCTATGCTCTGGCATAGAGTTAACTCTTTCTTCTCCAGAGCAGTTCAAGTGCTGAGGCTAACTGCATATGTCAGAGTACAGCAAGACTCCATTAGCAGAAACAATTACTAAGTTGAGTAATTTTTTCTTTCCTCCCACAGGAAAGAATTCAGAGTTTCCTTTCAGTGGCAGATTCTTTTGCTCAGGGACAGCCAAAACCAGCCAGACATTTCCTCAAACTTCTGGTATATATGGCCTCTATGACTGCAGTAGTCCCAGGGGTCAGGCACAGGATGAGACTCCTGCAAGCCTACCTCAGAGCTCAAAGTTGATACCTGTGTTAGAGCAGTTCCTCCAAAACTTGCTGTGGTGGAAGAACCCTGCAAATTTGCAGGCAGGGGTTCCCTTTCAACCTCCCCTTCCCTCCCCATAAAGGTGATCACCACAGATACCTCCCTTTTGAGCTGGGGAGCTCATTTAGACAGTGCCTAGTAAGCGGCAACTGGCCTCCCGAAGAGTCACAGTTACACAAAAATCTTTTGGAACTCAGAGCAGTCTTACTAGCTCTCAAAGCTTTCACTCCCAGCATAGAATGGGAGGTGGTTCACATTCGAACGGACAACACCACTGCAATGTTCTACATAAACAAGCAAGGTGGTACCAGATCAGGAATACTCTGGAAGCTCTAAAGCTCTGGTCTCTAGCATTCTCCCTGGGAGTCAGCCTGTCAGCTATTCACCTCCCAGGCAAACTCAATACTCTGGTGGATGCTCTAAGCCGCATCAGTCAAGGTCAGAGCGAATGGACATTGAAGAAGCAAGTACTAGCCACAGTGTTTAGGCAGTGGGGCACACCAGATGTGGATCTGTTTGCCTCTCCTCTCAATTTTCAGCTTCCTCAGTACTGTTGCAGGCCCCCAGTTCTGGGAACACTTCCTCTGGATGCCCTGATCCTGGACTGGTCAGGGAGGTTTCTATATGCATTTCCTCCCTTTTCCCTGATATTCAGGGTTTTGCTGAAACTCAGACAGCAGCCTGCATCGATGATCCTAGTGGCTCTGGACTGACCCAGGCAAACCTGGTACTCTCTCCTTTAAATGTCCTGCAACAGGCCCATCCGCCTGCCTCTGACTCACTCCCTGCTGACCCTTCCTCAGACGGACGTGCAGTATCCAGACATACACTCTGTTCACCTCAAGGCCTGGTTCTTGAGAAGTTAGAGTTTCCATCCTCACAGTACTCTGAACAGGTCCTTAAGATACTGAGGATGGCTAAAAAAACCAAACACTAAGAAGACTTATGCAGCCAAATGGAAACATTTTTCCCACTGGTGCAAGAGCAAAAAGGTCAAACCCCTATCAGCTTCAGACCCTCAGCTACTAGACTACCTGGTACACCTACAGGCGTCAGGCTTGAAACCATCTTCACTCAGGCTACAGCTGGCGGCAATTTCAGCGTACCTTTCAGTGGGAAAGAAGAAATCAGTTTTTTCCCACAACATTTTTAAACAGTTTTTCAAAGGCCTCTTGCACCTCCAGCATCCAACCAGGGAGCCTGTTCCTCCTTGGAGCTTGTACTTTTGCATATATGGGCTCATGAATCCACCTTTCGAGCCTATGTCCACGGCCCACATCAACTTTGTAACTTGGAAGACCGTCTTCCTGGTAGCCATTACATCTGCCAGGAGGATTTCAGGGCTACAGGCCCTGTGCACTGAGCTGAATTACATCATCCCTCACACCGATAAAGTTGAGCTCAGGACAAATAGGAAATTTCTGCCAAAAATGGTTTCAGAGTTTCACTTGAAACAGTCCATTACTCTGCCTATCTTCTTTACTGAGCCATCCACTCCTAGCGAGCAAAAGCTCCATAGCTTGGATGTCAAAAGAGCCATCTTTCACTACCTAGAGCATACTAAACAGTCCAGAGGCTCTTCCACCCAGTTCCTCACCTACGGGGATGTAGGCAGAGGAAGACCAGCTACCAAGAGAACTGTTTCTCATTGGTTGGTCTCTGTATTAGATTCTGCTATGAGAAAGCAGGTCAACAACCTTCAGTGGGGCTCAGGGCCCCCCCCCCCACCTGGGGCACTGCAGTCTCACTTGCAGCAGCAAGGGACCTTTCCCTACTGGATGCCTGCAAAGCAGCTACCTGGAAATCTGTGCACACCTTTGTGAAACACTACAGTTTGGATGTGCAGACCAGGTCTGATGCCAAATTTGGCAGGGCAGTTCTGCAGAGCCTCTTTCCTAAGTAGGTTCTCTGCCCACCTCCCACTTGGTACTGCTGGGTAGTCTGCAAAAAAGTTACTGATGCTAAACGACTCCTGGGATAAGAAGAAAAAATTAGTCACCGCAGTAATCTTCTTTCTTCTAAGGGGTCCTTTAGCATCAGTAAGTTCCCACCCTTCCTCCCCGGTTCATCTGTCGGAGAAGGCCTCTTATGTCACCTTTTACCAAATTTGGAGTTTCTTATTGATGAGTTTTTAGCTCGTGTTGCTGTTGTTTCTGTTTCCACTTTTGTGGACATTTGCATGTTTCTTGAATCCTGTTGATTCTTTTTTGGGGCATTTGCCCTCGTTTTTCCTTGAAAAAATTCTGAAGCATTCAACAGCTGTTACTCAGCTCACACTCCCTCCTGTATTTTGATTGGCTTGGCCTTACGCTCATTTAAATATCTCTTAATGGCACACCTCCCAGGCAGCTGCACATAGCCAGCTAAGTGCAAAAAAGTTACTTATGCTAAAGGATCCGCTGGAAGAAAGAAGATTACTGTAGTGAGTAATTATTTCTTGGGTGTCATGAACTCTCCTGTTATGGATAATGGATCATAGCAATTATGGGTGCACTGTCTTCTTAGCTCCATATAACCTTTAGTATGACTTTTGGTACATAGACAATATTGACTGAATACTAAAAATACATGTTTGCAGTTATTGGTTGCAATAGAGTCTCAGAATGGTAGAGCAAGAAGGCATAAGAGAGAAACAGAGATAAAGAACTGTTGAAGAAAGGAGAAGATGAGCAAAAGGGGGTGGGGTGGGTCCTGCTTCATGGGACAAAGTCAGAATAATTATCTACTTGGTATAGGGTCCATAGACGCCAGTGTATGACAAATAGTGGAAGTCGATCCATAAGCTGAAACGTCCTACATTCCAGAGTGTATAGCTCCAGAGCAGTATCCCTCCAGCTAGCATGTGTGGGGGATGCTGTCAGTTCGCCACTGTCTGATGATGGCTTTCTTAGCCAACAGGATCAGCAGTAGTGCCAGCCTGAGGAAGTTTTTACCTAATGAGCACCGACGGGGGGATTGCCATTAGGATAAGTGAGGGGATAAATTCACCAGGGCAATCAGAAATTGCTTCTATCTTCTGTATAGCGTCATGCCAGAAAGGCTGAAAGCAAGGACATACCCAGAATACATGATTTTTGTAGACATTAGGCTGGCCACTATTCTGCCAGCACATGTCTGCACTTGGTCCTGAGTATTTGGTGACTACCGCTGGTGTGCGAAAATATCTATAGCAGCACTTCTAGGAGTATTCCCTCCAGTAAGTGGCTGATGCAAGTTTGAGAGCAGGGAGGACAAACTTGTTCCAAGTTTCTAAGGTGTGGTCATCAGCTAGTTCTGAATTCCACTGCTGCAGAATGGTGGCAGTAGTCTCATTTGTGGTCTCCTGCAATGCTCTGTATAATTATCTACTAAGATGTGTCCAAGTGTCACCTATTAATTAAGCAATTGTAGGAGCAGAGGGGGCTTCAAACAGTGCAGTTTCAAATACACACAGGAGCTGCAACTGAAATGCAGGTCCTGCCTATTCCAGCCTGTTCCCACCATCCACCGAGTCCTGGGGGCTGAAGGAGGCAAGTCATGGGTGGCAGCAGTCTGGGTCTGGGAATCGGGAACCCAGGTAAGCCCCATTTTTTTGGAGGGGATTACATTTCTAAAAGCACCATAAATAAAAGCAGTCGCTTTCCTAGTTTGACAAGTTCAGTTTTTCATGTATTTCAATACCCTTCTCCATCCAGTTTGTATAGGCCCCCTTTGTTACTAAATCACCTCCAGTAATTGAAGGATACAGTTAGAAATTGTCCAGCACACTTTTAGATCCTCTCACTGTTGGTGTTTCCAGCAAGCCTAAATGCTGGTAATTTTTCCCAATAGTGCTTTGCACTATCATGTTCAGGAGGAAAAGCGGTCTTTTGGACTCGACGGGGTGAGACTGAAGGGGGTAGGATCCACATGCTGCGTTGGATTGTTTCTAATTCTGTTTTTTTGTTACTGGCAGTTGAGTTGCTGATGGGAAGGGCTTGCACAGACTGGGTGGGGAGGGTGATGGGCTAAGATGGGTGGTGGGGAGGGTTTTACTATGTGCAGTGCATAGTGACCTGCTGGACTATTGCGGAGAGAAGCTTCTTCTGTTAGGCCTGAGGGGACTTAGGGCAAGACCTACTGCATCCCAAAGCAAGTTACAGACATTGGGGAGGGCAGAAAACACACTTTACAGAGGTAGAAATTATCTGTTGTGGGAGTCGGAACACCAAAGACAGTTATTTCATCTATCCAAAAGGACATTTTATAGATTAAAGAGCTAGTGCACTGCCTAAAACTAATACTAGTTTTTAAAAGCAGTTAACCATGACCTTTTATATCTGAGGTACTTTTTCTTTTTTCTATGTTAGAAGATTGTTTACCTGATGTTAGTAGGTGTGATGTGTGCAACAGCACTCTGCCTGGCAGCTGATATATCTGTCTCTATTTCCCCTCACTACATCATCAACATTGTGACTTCACTGCTGCCGAGGAACAGCCACTCAGTGGCTGCTGGGTCAGTCACCTGTGATGTCTGTGTCAGTGAGATCGCAGTGCTGATGATGTAGTTGGGGAGATAGAGATAGGTATGTGAACTGCCAGGCTAAGAGCTGTTCCACACATCCAGCATCATATTATCACATAGACTTTCTAAGGTGCCAAAAGAAAAATACTTCAGAGATAAAAAGTTACAACTGACTACGTCTTTGTCTGAGTGCTTGTTTTGGTTGCACTAGCTCTTTAAACTGCAGACCAGCGCCATGGAGGAAGTGGTATTTCAGTTGGAATGCGAGTATGATGAAAATGGTATTCCACCTTGACCTGCTGCTATCTTCAGACTTTCATTTACTGCTGCCCCCCACCCACCCCCATTGCAGGTTGTGCTATTAAAATGTTTTTAATTAGACAGAGGCGGAGACATGATTAATGATATTTTAATTCAAGTTTAAAATATGAGCTGCTAGTTCAGTGGCTGCAAGTTGAGTGATCGTGCTTAAGTCCTCTTGCCATGGTAACACAATTTCCACATCTTTCTTGTTGAGTAAAGTTGTCACTCTAGTATTGTGTCACCATAGGAATGTGACATAACAGTCATACTCCTGTTAGGTAGGAAAAGGTAGACATGATGAGCCTACAATGCTAAAGGCTTAGCAAGTTCAGCCTTGGCCAATACACAAAGATTTTATCACATTATTTATGCAGCTTATTTTAAATGTTTACGGGGGTGCACCTGGTGTGTGGCCAAAAGCAAACAGTAATAGTACCTGTGCGCCCCCCAAACAGCGTTAAAAGCCTGCAATTATGTTCATATCTGTTCAGTTTTCTTACTTAGCTTTCTCTAAATGTTAAAATGGTGGCATAAAAACCAAGTAAGGAAATTGAACTGATTTGAATGAATTGCAGGCTTTTAAGCTTGGGGAGAACACTACTATTTGCTGTTGATGTTAACCACAACAGAATGCACCCTATAAACATTTAAAATATTAAGAAAGATGCATAAGAAATGTGATTAAATATTTTGAGTATTGGCCAGGGGTTGAGCTTGCTAAACCTTTAACGTTGTATTGCAAACACAAGAGGTGTGGTCTTCTGCTAACTGGTGAGCTCAACCCTGGACCAAAACACTCCCTGAGAGGACCAGCTGCAACCCAGTGGGTGCGTGACAAGGGCCTTGGAATTGCTCACATAAAATAAGGGATATGCGATGGGTGGCTGTCACATAAGCTATTTATTTTCACGAGTCCCCGGTGTCTTCGGGTGAACTCACAAGTGGCGGAGTGTAGTGGAGCCATGAGTGGTTCGGCCAAGGACAACGGGGACGAATGAAAATAAATAGCTTATGTGACAGCCTTCCCCATGACATGTTTGGTGTATGGAATAGGCACTTTTTTATGTAGTGCTTGTATGAGTTTGGTTAAATTTTGCCTTTTTTAGGTACTGTAACAGAGTTTTTATTACCCGTTTTTTCATATTTCCACTTTTGTGGGGCGTTTTTTTTTTTTTCCTTCCTTCGTGCTCCTCACCCCACCACTCCTTCGAGCTGCCTAGGTCCCTTCCGCTCCACCTATCCCTTCCTGAGCCTCCAACCTCATATAGCAGCCACCCTCAGGGTAACTCAATATAACCCTTTGCCGGTTGGGTCCCCCTCCTTCGAGGGGGAAGGCGCCGCGAGGGGAGACCAGCATAGCTACTTGGCCCCGGAGTGCTACTGAGGTGGACATGGCTCCTTCGGGACTTCGGTGGCATCAGTGGACTGGCAGCCGCTATACGGCTGGTCATGGAGCAATTTCCACTTTTCTGGTTCATTCCCTTATTGCGCCGCCCATGCAGTGCTCCTGGTCTCCACCAGGGGCTGCTGCCAAGCAATGACACCCCTCTACCCACCCCAGGAGAGCAGTCCCCATGGATGCTCAAGCCTCTCCTTCCTCTGCCAGCCCCCAGCGTCCCAATTCCATTCCCGAACCCAGGTCACCTGCATGGTTCGAGGTAAGGCACCAGTGCCTCAGCAGCCCTCTGCGCCACTGGGCCGGCGTGTTTTTTTTTCTTCAATGAGAATGGTAGTGAGTTGTGATTGACTGGTTATTTTGAGTGGTGATGTCAGTGTTGTTCGATTTGGTTAGGAGATCGTGGGAAAAAATTCTGTGATTGGCTAGTGGGCGTGTCTGTGTAGTTAGTGGGCATGGTTTATCTTTGTGGCATAGTTTTGCCTCAGTATGGAGGAGCTTAGTGACTGAGAAGGATCTCTTCGGCGGAGCGAATAGTGTTGGTGGCTTCGGCATGCTGGGGACATCGAAGGAGACTGTAGGAGGCCCCATGTGAAGGTGAAGTACATCTTGGATCTTGTTTTTTTTTTGGGGGGGGTATGAACTGGAATGAAGACCGGTGATCTTATCTGTGTCAATCTTCACCATTCATCACATTTGGGTATATGTCTGGAGGTCACAACCTTGATGGATCTCTTTCTTTTTGGATGGGCAAAGTTGATGCACCGACGGTGCCGCCCTCGAGGCCGACGCACTGCATAGCACTCGCGGGTTGGCCGTTAGGTGTCGTCGACCCATCCTCCCACCAGTTCTTCATCTCCCGCCATAGAGGTCTCACCTCACGAGGAGCTCCAAGCAACTACGTTGGGCCTAGTCTTCTAGTCCTTTCAACTCCGAGTTCTACTTGCCGGTTCTGTTTCGCCCTACTCAACGCCGCTGTTTTCTAAAGACTGTTCCTTTATTATTTTCAGCGACGCTGAGTCTGTTTTTTGCATTGTTTTTCTCTCGATCATGTCTAGGTCAGAGGGCAAAAAGTCGCTGAAAGCAGGGCGGCCTTCTATGCATTGGTGCCCTTGCAGCCGCAAGTACTCCGTTACCAACCAGCATGATCGTTCTTTTACGTGCCTTGGCCCACTTCATGACATGGATTCGTGTGATGCCTGTTTCTCTATAGATCGTCATGTCCTGGAACAATGCACGTGGAAAGTTGGATGAGCTCTGCCAACTTTTGGGGAACAGGTGCGCACTCGGGCCAAGCCGCAGTCTCTCGGCTTTTCCTCTGGGTCCCCTTCTGGTTCTATACGGACCGCAGAGGAGGAGGCTTCTGCCTCTTGTAGCCTCACCATAGCAGAAGCCCCTTCCGTGGTGCAGGAGGCCCAGTCAGTTCCCCCTGTGGAGTGGGCGGGAGGCACTGCTCCGGCAATCGCCCTTTTGGGGTCAAAGGCTCCTCCGGTGTCATTTCCGCAGGCTGGAAACCTGTGTCGGCACCGTTCTCGATGCCGTCCATCGGTGTCCTTTGGACCTCGGTGTTATTTGTAGCACCGCAGGCCCTGATGGTGCTGTGGTCGGTGTTGGTCCACCACTTGGCACCATCGCTGCTGTCGATGCCGTTTGCAGTGTTATCAGAAGTTCTACGGCACCATCTTTGACTGCTTCTCATCTCAGCGCCATTCGTGGCACTGAAGGAGCTGTCTGTGTCGCTATCAGTGCCACCCCTGAATCTGGTGCTATTCGCAGCACCGTGGAGGGGGATGGTGCCATGGTGGGCATTGACTCCAGTTCTGCTGCTGCTCTTGGCGCCGTCTCTTACTCGGGCACCATTTGTGGTGCTGTGGAGGAGTTCAGTGCAGGCTCTGGTGTGGACACCCGGACTGGCACTTCTCTCGGTCCAGACAGGAGAGGGCGTCTGCGTACGGTGTGGCATCAGACTTCGGTCTCTACCCCTTTGGAGGTGGACTCCGAGTCTAGGTCAGACCAGCTGTCCGACTCTTTGGAGTTGGCAGCCCATGTGGACACCCTGGTGGTTACTTTGGCTGACCAGAACCAGCCTTCCTCTGAGGAGCGGGTGGTAGCCACCGAGTCTGGGGTCAGGGGTGCTGACCAGCAGGCGGTGGTCCAGGCCACTATTGCCCTGCAGCCTAGGTTTGGAGGGTTTTCTGCCCCCTCAGTCGGGTTACCCCTCAGGCGATCTGCCTGGTTTGCCCAACTTTAGGGCCAACCAGTGCGCCCTCTGGAGGGGAAGGTGCTACTCCTTGGGTGATCTCCTCGGGGACTGACCAGGGTTGTCAGCTGCCTAGGCTGGTGTTTGCAAAGTGGAGGGCTCTTTTGGACTCTGAAGGGTCGAGGGGTCAGGGTTTGATGCAGCGACCCTTTTCTGGGACCCTCCCTGGTTTGGGGAGGAGTCGCAGTGCCGACCCCTGCCCTTCCTTCTCAGTCTCCTCAAGAGGGCCCTGGTCTTTGGAGGGAAGGGACCGTCCTTCTAGGTTTACATGGTCCCAGTCACCTCACGGGGGATTCCTCAGGGCACAGCCTAGGCAGTTCCAGGGTGGTTGATCAGCTGTCGGCTGCTGAGCTTTCCGCAGTTCCTCCTTCCCTTGAGGCTTCTGGTGTGCTCTCTTGCTCAGACAGAGGACGGTCCCCTTCTGTTGTGGACTTATCCCCCAATTCTTCTGTTGCCATCTCCTGCTCTCCCAGACATCCGTGGTCCTACGAAACCTCTTTCCTGGGAACAATTCAGGAATGTGGCTGCTCATTTCCCTACTTATGTCGGGGCCATGGACGAGCAGGTGTTCCACCCACCCCCTGAGCAGCCAACCTCTAGATCTCCAAGGTCTTCCGCTTCCTCATCCTCCTCTTCTGGGGAAGAGGAGCCCTCCATCCATATCTCCCCTGCTGCTGATCTCGCTGAGTATCAGCGTTTTCTCGTGAGGATGATAGAAGACCTGCGTGTCACCCCACCCACTCAGCACAATCCGGAGCATTCGATGTGTGCCTTCTTAAGCGACTTCAGTGTGGCCACCCTTGTGGTGCCCACTTGGCCTGCTTCTTTCCAGGAGGCGTCATTGCGGTTCTAGCAAAGACCCTTTTCCAGAGTCCCAGCCCCTAGAGATCTGAGCCAGAGGTATTGTGCCCCCCCCCCGGAGTCTCCAGGTCATATGCCTCATCCTCAGTCAGGACAGATGCAGCTGGACACTCCCAATGGGCTTTACGCCCTCCACCGTGACCGGCCCCAGATCAAGATTCTGCCGATTTTGACTTCTGGGGGAGGATCTTCTACTCGGCATGGTTGTTACTTTCGATTTCTGCTCTTCAGGCCCACTCTGCTTCCTATGATAGGTTCTTGTGGTCCAGGCTAGGTCAACTCCTAGCCTCCTTGCCTGATTAAGAGGTAACCAAACAAGCCATTGCACTCTCTGCATGTGGCCTGGAGCTAGCAAGGCACCAAGCGAGGGCATCTTACGATGCCAATGAGGTAGCTTCCAGGGTTGTAGGGACAGCGATCTACACTAGGTGGATGGCATGGCTACGTCTTTCCTAGCTGTCACCCTTGGCCCAGTGTAGGGTGATTTCCTCTGCTTACCGGAGAACCCACCTTTTCTCCCATAGAGTGAGGCGGCGTCTGATGGGGCAACCTCCTGCCCCTCTGGAGGCCCTTCCTCTCCTCATCCGGGCCTCGCCAGGCCCATAAAGGTTCTCCCTCTCAGTGTTTCCCCCACTGGGAGCTAAGGGACTTAGTTCTTTAGGGTCTAGGGCCTCCTTCGGGGGGGGCTCGGTACCTACCCAAATGTGATGAACAGTGAAGATTGATACAGATAAGATATGAAAATTATGTACCTACCGTAATTCTTGATCTTTCTGTGTATCTTCACTATTCATAACAAATCGCACCCTCCATCCCCCTGGGGCCTCAGTCTCTGGGTCCCCCTCCCTCTGTGTGCCCCCCTTTTTCCCCTCCTTCCTCTCTGCTGGTCAGGGGCGGGTGACCTTGGGCACACAGGGAATTTTCCTTCACTTTCTGGCAGGGGGGAAAAGAGATATGGGGAGGGAGGGCTCCCTCCTCAATGCCTTAGCTCCACCCCTTTGGGTGGGATTTGGTGGCTGCCCTCTCTTTCTCTCTCCCTCTCCCTCTATCTTCCTCTGTCCTTGTCCTTAGGGACTCATCCCTCAGTTTTTAATTAGGGAGACTTGTTTTTTATCCCTTTTCCAATTATTTGGTTTCAGGGAAGGACAACCCCAGATTTCTGTCTCCTTCTGTCCCATGGTAGCCTCTACTGCTTCTGCTGGAGTTAGTTGCCAGTAATTCTGTGCCTTGAATTCTGACAATACAGCCTTCTGGCTACTCCTTTGAAGTTCTTAAAACTCAATTTGAGAACAGTTAGTGATTCCGGGGTATGTCCTCTCCCCTCCCACTTCTTGTTTCCCTCCCTCCCTCCTTCCCTTTCCTTTTCTAATTCCAGAGATTGGGGCCCCTTCCCAATCCCCTTAGTTTTTCTCCATCTCCTGCCTGTCCTCTCCGTCATTTATTTCTCCTTTTAGTTCATATATCTTTTCCTTTGTCTGTCCCTTGGATTTCTTTGCACCCCCCAACCCTTTTTTACTCTACGGCGACTCAGAACTGGCAGGAGGGTGGGGTCAATGACACCTAACGGCCAACCCGCGAGCGCCATGCAGTGCATTGGCCTCAAGGGCGGCACCGTCGGTGCGTCAACTCCGTCCATCCAAATAAAAAAATAAGAGCTTCCATGGGGTCGTGACCTCCAGCCACATACCTAAATGTGATGAATGGTGAAGATACACAGAAAGATCAAGAATTACGGTAGGTATGTAATTTTCATTTTTGGGTTTTTTTTTGAGGAGCGTCAAATCTTGTGCATCAGGCGATCGGTGGATATTTTTGTGGCTGGCCTTCAAAGTTAATGTTTAGTGAGGTCTCATGAAGATGGACAAGGTACTATAATGTGAGGGGATCATCTGCGAAGAAGCCTGCAGCCCATGATGGAGTAACCGAGGGGAGGCCGTGAAGGGTCCGGGAGTGGATGTACTGTACATGAAGCTGGGAGAAGGAGTTCGTAGAGCCATGGGATGGGTACATGTATGTTGGGGTATTTCTTATCGGAGTGGTGAGAAATGTTCCATGGAGGTTGGCATGGATGTTGTGCACAAGGGCTACACTGGCATGAGGGGATGTGATTACATTCGGATGAAGTTTCAGCAACATTTATGCAAATTTCAGAAAATGATTTTGATTGATAGCAGGGGGTGGGATAAATGCTGGTGATTGATGGCAATGTGTGGGATAAATAGTGTACATACGATTTATGCAATAGCTGCGTTGATACACACTTTTATTCTACAACTTTTACACTCACTCCTATTGCATACATGCAGGGAACCGTCTACCTAAATTTCAGGAATTAGAAGCTTGGGCTCAGCTTCACAACCCAGATGTCCTGCGAAATAGTGAAACCTGGCTAAAACCCAAGTACCCAGGCTCTCTCTCTCTCTTCCACCTACATGGTTATGTCAGCTATATGATTGATAGACCTAGGTCCAAAAAAGGTGGCGGAGTCCTCTTATACATTAAGGACCACCTTGTTGGCACTGTAATTACTAGTAGCAACGCAGCCGAACATGACAGAGAATGGATTATAATGGAACTGATCATAGAGTCAACTAAGAAAATTTATCTGGACTGCATATACAACCCCCCCCAGGGTGGCATTCATAGCTTAAGACTCATAACCGATGTAGTTGCTGGTCTCACCCTTGTAATGGACATCATATTGGTGGAAGACTTTAACCTGAACTGGCTGGATCGTAATCAGCTAGGCAATGCGGAACTCCTCAGACAGGTTAGTCTTACCCAAATTATTGAATTACTAACACATTTAACTCACTGGCTTCAGTAGTGCTTTTCAAAGTCCGAGGATTCCATTGCTTAACCTTAATTCAAAATGTCGTCTCCGAGCTGATGAGTTAAATTTAAAATCCTAGAACCACACCTTACTTAATTGGATTCTTACCAATAGGGCTGACAGGGCAACTGCTGTCATTCTTTCAGACTCTATAAGTGACCATTTTCCAGTTTATTGTACCTGGTCCTGCCATTGGATACACCCACCACCACGGCTGATTTCTTCCAGAAACTTTGCAAGAGTAGATCTGGAAGTACTCAAGTCAGGTTTATGGGGCATTGATTGGAGAGAACTATATACTCCATCAAAAATGTGGATGCGGCACTAGGATATCTCATTGTAGTTCTATTCTCCATTCAGAATAAGCATTTTCCCCTCACCACACAGTGAATGGGGTGGTAGTACAAAACGGATATCCAAAGAATTAGTATCCCCTATGAAACAATGTGATAGAGCCTGGATTATCTACAAGGCCTCACCTGCTGCTGAACACTGGAATGGCTACAGATGTCTGAGGAATCTGTAAGCAGGAAACTAGACTTGTCACATCTAATTTTTTTAAGGCTCGGCAGGTAAAGAACCTCAACAATTCCCATAATTTCTGGTCAGCAGTAAACTCTGCTTTTAAACCGACAACCAATACCAACGCCATTAGGCTAAATACGGAGACAGGACTTCACACCAACCCTAAAACACTTGCTGACACACTGAACTCAAAATTTACAAACCTGGAGTTTTTCCAGGCACTACTCCCCCCGTCTTGCAGGTAACAAGTTCCCACTGTCCTGACAGCACATGTACTGACTGCCCCTTTTTACTTTAGAACCTCGTGCCCATCGGAAGTCCTGTGATTACTGCAAGCACTCCCAAACTCAGGCAGTGCCATTAGTGATGGGCTGTCCCCTAAAGTACTGAAACTAGTAACTAAAGTCATAGCTAGACCACTTTCTTACATCATTAACCTGTCCCTCACAACATCCACCATTCCAGCACTGTGGAAAGAGGCCAGGGTCATCCCTATTTTCAAATCAGGAGATCCCGACTTGCGTGAGAATTATAGACTGGGGTCAATATTATTTCATAAGAGCAAAATCATGGAAAAGGTTGTATTTAACCAGATATCCAAACACTTGAAAAATATAACCTTCTATCTACAAGCCAGCATGGATTCAGAAAAGGATATAGCACCACATGGCTTTAGCTCTTTTCTCAAATCATGTGCTCAGAGAGGCTGATAGAGGTTGCCTCACTGGGGCCATATGTGTTGATCTCTCCAAGGCATTTGATATGGTGGACCATGTTATCTTACTGAGAGAACGTTCCTCCCTTGGTTTCGCGGCAGATTCCAAAAACTGGATTTGAAACTACCTGTCAGCCTGGACACAAATAATCCGGTTAGGGGTACCTTGTCTAGCCCTCTACAGGTGAGCACAGGTGTCCCCAGGGCTCCATTCTTGGCCCTCTACTCATTATTTGTCAACCCTATTTACTCCATCTACCTTCTGCAAGTTCCGGGATCGTGTATGCAGATGATCTTATTATATTCCATAGCGATAAACTATCACACACTCTCAATGAAGATTTCGCCACCACTGTCCAGTGGTTCAAGCAACACAGATTATTAGTAAATGTAAAGAAGATGAAATCTATGATGTTTGCCTCCAAACAGAGGCTCACCAGGTCCACTTCCGTTCAACAACCTACCCTAAACATCACGTCCCCCGACAGCAACAAACTAGAGCAGGTCCTAAATTTTAAATACTTAGGAGTGACTCTGACCCCTCACTCACCTTTGCTATCAATATAGGCCAGGTAATCAGAAAGGTTAACCATCGCCTCGGTGTGTGCTACAGACTTAACATCTTTTGACTCCCGGAGCGAGACTAGTAGTGGGTAGGGGCACCATTCTCCCCATCATGGAATACTGCACCCCCATTATTTCCCTTGCCTGTCCTCAAATCTTACGTTGCCTGAACACGGCATTCAATAGTATCTGTAGGTTTATTTATTTATTTATTTTACTCTGTTTATCACCGACCCACGTGGAACTCCCTCAGGCATCCACTCTCACTCTCGCCCCATACTGCCCACCTGAAGCCACCCTGCTGGGAGAGAGGGGACAGATTCCCCTACCTACCTACCCACCCCGGTGGGACCCCATTCATTGGTAATAGGCAGATCAGGAGAGCCAGCAAGGGTAAGCTCGGCATTGGGCATGTTGCGGCGGGGCACTGGAGGTGCCGTCACCTATCCAGGGATGTTTTTTTTCCTCAGGTTTCCCTCAGGATGCAGCACGCAGTGGCTCCAGCGCGGCTGACTTTTCACGCCTCTGCCGCATGAGTCTGCTGATGTCCTTCCCTCTCCTACGTCCAGTGCGCTTGTGTTGCCACTGGTCTCCACCAGAAGCAACTGCAGCACCAGGAAATCCCGAATCCCTCCTGGGAGAGGAGGCAGTGCATTGGACCCTTGATCCTCTCCCTGCCAACCCCCGACAACCCGAGTCCTTTCCCGAACCTGGGTTGCCGGCATGGCGCGATGTGTGGTGTCCAGTGCCCCAGCACCACCGGGCCGGCTCAATCTGTAGGTTTGTTACCCAGGCACCTTTTAGCACACACCACTGTACACTATATCAAACCCTAGGATGGCTCCCCCCTAATGCATGTAGGGATCTAATGCTAGGATCTTTCATCTTCAAAAACCTACATGAAGGAACAAAATCCCTGCTATTCAGCCCATTAATCCCCAAACAGAACTGTACATTGAGGTCCTCTCTAACAGGCTATTGGAGTGTGCCAGGATATCCACCAGCATGGGTCAAAGAGCCTTCCCTTGGTCTGCACCTAACTTTTGGAATGCCCTTCCAGAGGATAAAAACTTGAATCACCCATATCCTTTAGAAAGCACTACAGAATTACAAAACTGGGCTGCAACTGCTAGCTTGGGGGTACTATGGGACTGTATAATTGAATTGTCTTCTTGGGGTTAACATGGTCCTCATAAAGGAACCAATGTCTAATGCACTGTATGTCTCTGTGCAACTAAATATATGTACCTGCCTGTTTTATACCTGTACACCTAAACCGAGTTTCACTGTTGCTGCTGCAGATGGTACTTAGCTCTTGTTATTGTGTAATCTTTGTATGTTAAGACTTCCTATGTTGTACGTGCCATCTATATGGCCCGGGTTGGGTCGTACCTGTAAACGGTCCCTGGGACCAGTGTACTTACCCAGTTACCAAATACATAAATAAATCACCTGTGAGCCTCTTGTGGGCCAGAACACACTATATAAGAAATGAAGCCAGAGAGTGGTTTCCCCACAAGTAAGGGAAAGCAGGGGGACATCAGCAGATATTGGCATGGTAAAATTTAAAATTACAAGATGAAGCCAGAGAGTGGTTTCCACACAAGAGAGCAAGAGAGATAGCAGTGGGACTTCAGCTCATAGTGACATGTTGAAATTTTAAACGTATTTTCCTGACTGGTGAGGGGGCCACCTTGCCATCGGTGGTCAGGCTGACCATGATTCGGCCAAATGATGAGACCAAGAACCCATCTAAATGTTCAAATGACTGCATGAAAACCAAGTAAGAAAATTGGTTTGAGTGAATTGCAGGCTTTTAAGCAGCTAGGGGCGGGGGGGTACCCATACTGTTACTGTTTGCTTTTGGTCGCACAACAGGCGCACCCCTGTAAACATTTAATAGTATATGGTTACCCTTTGTTATGTATAAAAATCAGCCTGCTCAAAATCCTTATAATGTATGGTAAGTGCCTATTAACCACCATAATCAGCAGTCACACAGCTTTGTTATGCACTGTTTAGAATGTTAAAAGTTGTTAACCACACTTCAGAACTTCCAAACAGTGGCATAACAAAAAAGAATTCACCAGAGTTCCATAATTCTCACACATAGAATGCAAACAGTGTTTTTTTGACCATACACTATAAGAGATGATGGCTGGGGATTGGGCAACAACCACGCTGAAATCACCTCTCGTGGTTGCTAGGGCTACAGTAAACCTCTCGAGCTGCACTCTCGAGGTTTACCATGTTGCCCTAGCAACCACTCGAGGTGATTACAGCATGGTTATCACCCGATCCCCAGCCATTATCCTCTATATCAACAGTTCTCAAACTTTGTCATAGTGAGCCTCCCCTAAGCCATGGAAAAGATTGAGAGCCTCCCCCAAAATACTGAAATATATTTGGGCTTCCCCATAGAAAAATAGCCTACTTTTCACAGTACATCGGAATAAATTGAAACCTCTTTGCATAGATGGCTCTCATGCTATTAAGCTTATTGTAACCCTCCCCCCCAACAGGACAACCTACTTGCTCCAATATTTTGATTCTCAAATCATTGTTACCCCTTACTGCCATACCTTCATGTGTCAGACTGCTTTTTCCATTTCCCCTCTATCTGGAATAACCTTCCTGCCGACCTCTGCCTCTCCCCCTCTCCCCCTGCTCTTAAGCAACTTCTCAGGATCATTTTGCTCCCTCCTGCTCTTATTCCTAGTACCTGTATGGTTAACTCTTGTATTTGGTTTCAGTTTGCCTTATTTATTCCTTCATACAAAATCTATAAAGTTCAAAACTGAAATACAGTACTTTTTCAAGACTTGCTTGAGCCTCCCCTGGAACAGGTTGGGGCCTCCCCAAGGAGGCTGGCCTCACCATTTGAGAACCCCTGCTCTATATTAAGCACATTCTAAACCGTTATGCGTATTCTAAAGTGTTGTTATGTGCATTCCAAACAGTCATACACAGTTCAAAGGTCATACAATTTTAAATTTCTCATTTATTCTACACCTAACTACTTACTAACCACCCAGTGCCCAAAGTTATACTTTTTACCTTTAAATGCCTGGAAATTTGATTTTGATATGTGAGTAGAACAAAGAAATGGCAAGATTTTTCATTTTCACTTCAATGGGGATCTGTCACTCTAGTGTAAAAAAAACACATACTATAAAAAATAAAATATGGTCAACCATACACAACTAGGCATGTGTTTCCATCTCGGGGTTGAGATGACAGCTTGGACCTCTCGAGCTTCGCTGTCAAGGTTCATATGCTGTCATATCAACCCCTCGATGGAAACATAGCCTTGTTGTGTATGGTTGCCCATACATTATTCTCTATAAATATGCAAGAAAGATGCATAAGAAATGTGTTCAAATTTTTGTGTACTAGCCACTGTTAAGCTTGCTAAACCTTTAATATTTAACAACCTCTGCCAGAGTTTTGGCTCATGCAGTGTCCTTCCCAATATACGCCTGCTCTCTGAGATTCCATATGGCAGCCAGCCAAGGTGGTGAGAGGGGGGCTGTGCAGGTCACGCTATATGATCCCCCATGTGGCACCAGCAACAGAGGTAAGGGGGTGGCAGGGTGGTGTGATCGATGCAGGCAGTACTGGAGGGTGCTGCTAGACACCAGGGACTATGGGCTCTGAACTGGGATGGGTGCTTGAGGGTAGGGGGTAGCCACTGGACACCAGGAAAAACCTTGTTACTGCAGTAAGGGTGAGCGGAGTGCGGGGCGGTTACACTAGACACCAGGGACATCATTCAGACTGTGATGGGCAGTCGGAGGGTGGGGGTTCCACTAAACACCAGGGACCTCATTCAGACTGTGGCAGCAGGCGATTGGAGGGTGGAGGTTGCCACTGGACACAAGGGCATATGCACATGGAGGGGGGGGACAGACAATCGCAGTGTGAGGGGTGTCACTAGATGGCAGAGCATACATGCATTGTATGGGGATTGAGAATCGGAAGGTGGAGGAGTGCCACTGGACACCAGGGAGGACATTTAAATTGGGATGGGGTATGGGGGGAGCCACTCGCCACCATGCCTGACATGGCGGCGACTACAGGAGGGGTGCTAACCTGCTGCTGTTTCCCATGAAGATGAGTGCATAAGGAGTAGTTAATTGTTTATTGATCAACCAAGACGTAACAAAACATCTAGGTTATTACAGTCAGTAAAAAGGCAGTTTTTAAAAAGTACATATACGTTGATAATCAAAGACTATCATACATATAAATATTAGATAATATTTTTGTATATGCACCATACCAAATAGAATAATAGAAGCCAGCCTGTCGGCACAGTGGTTGGATTTCTGCTTGCGACGCCGGCGACACAGGTTCAGGAACGGACCTGGGACGTCAGAGAGCTGGCTGGGGGAGAAGGATTGAACGTCTCAAGGACTGCTGTCCGGGGGGGAGGGGAGTGTGACCAGTGCTCGACAGACCCCTGGCAGAGGCAGGGGCACTGCAGCAGCGGCACCAGAACGTTTGAGAAGCGGGGCGGATGCTGGCCATCATTGCACGTCCCCGCCCCTCTCATACAGGGGGGAAAATTCAGCTGCCTGCCGCCCAGATGAAGCCTGCCCCTCCGCTCCAATGAGCTCCCAGGCCAGTTCCCGGACCTGTCCTGACTTTGCAGCACTTGAGATGGTGCCGCAACCCCACCCTGGGGGGCAAGCCAGGGGGTATCGGGGAGTCATGGCTAATGTAGGAGTGGGAGTGGAGGGGGCCATGATCAGAGCTGAGGAATGGTGGCAGGTGGCACGAAAAAGCATAATTAAAAAAAAAAAGAATATATATATAGATAAATATGAATATTTTAAACTAGGCTCTTATTACAAGAGTCCTCTTGTAATAAGAGCCTAGTTTAAAATAATTTTTTCTTGTATGATAATTTTTTCCTTTTTATCAGTGATGCAAAAAATGCAATTATTAGTTCTGCGTCCTTTATTATAACCATAATGGGTATGCATATTGCCCTTAGTGCCTTGCATGGCCTCTGGGCTCATTGTGACAGGGCTGAATAAGGACCTGTCTCATTTGTTATGCAGAAAGAGTTTAAATGCAAGGGTCTGTTCTATCCTCTCCTTTTCTGTCTCTTCTCTTTCTGGTTGCGCAAGTAAATTTTCTTGCGAGATTTAGAAACTGATCACTCTGACGGTTTCTCAGTCGTCCACCTCTCGCTATCTCTCTGCCTTCCCTTGCTGTTTCTGTCTTTTCTTCCCCCTTGCATATCTGCGAGTGTAAAATATATGTGAGTCTTTATGTGGAAATGTCACTGATACTGGGATCCCTTTGTTTAAAACTTTATATAGTTATACTGTTGAAATGATTGCAAAGCTATTTGGAACTCAAGGGGTTAACCTGAGGTGCAGTTTTTAAGCCTTTTGCAGAGCTGTACACAAGAGGTCAGTTCTGGGTCACCATGTACTATTTTGCTGCACCTGCAAGCAATGAAACTTACAAGAACATTCTGTAAACTTACAAGAACATTCTGTGAGAAGCAGGCTGTCTTAACGAGTTCCCAGACAAAGATTTATAAAAAGAGCAGCAATGCTTCTGCTAGAGAGAGAGCGAGCAAGACTGAAACTTGGAATTAAAAGATACCCTCAGAAGAAGGACGTAGTTTTCACTGTACTGCCTTTGTAAATAGTTATACTGAATAATTCTTATTTTTTATTTTGCTGCTATTGAGAAAAATAAAACGCTATTTGCGAATTTTGAAACTGCTCCTGGTTTTTCTGTGCTTCCTGACCTGTGCATCGATGACACTCATTTGCATGTTGCTAGCTGAATTTCACACTGTGGCTGCCGGCACTAATGGGACTGGGGGCACAATTCCTTGCACTTCCCTATGGGCTGCAGACAGTCCAGATCCATGTTGGGGCAGCACTACTCGACTTTGCGCTACCCTGACATGGCCCTGTATTCAGGGTCGGGTGTAAGGGCAAGTGCAGTGCAAACCTTTGTGCTCCACTTTGCCCATATTTCAGTATCGGGCCCCAGGTTTCTGAACAAATATTTTGAAAACATTAAAAATCAAGGTGGTCACACTAAGAACAATGATACCATCTTTGAAGAAATGTCATTGGTTGGGATCCCTGGATCTGAAAGACACCTATTTTCATATCCTAGTCAGACAGTCTCACAGAAAATACCTCAGATTTAAGCTGTTGAACTGCCAATACCAGTTCACAGCTCTCCTATTTGGTCTCTTCTCAGCTCCAAGGGATCTCTTGAAGTGTCTGGCTGTAGTGGCAACACATCTGAGAAAACAAGGCATGGTGGTTTTCCACTATGTGGATGACTGGCTAGTCTCAGGAAAACAGAACAAGAGGCAAGGTGCTTATTTCAGTTGGTAAAAAGTGCCTTGGAAAACTAGGGATTCTTGTTAAACCTGCAGAAATTCAATCTAGATCCTATTTATGTACCGGATGTAATAGGAGCAGAGCTAAACACCCTGCAAGGTAAAGCCTTCCTCCCGCAGGTCAGAGCTACAGCTTTGATAGTAACCGCAGGTCATCCATAACCTGCAAGAGACTTCCTACAGTTACTAGGTCACGTCAAGGAAACCTGCTACAAGATGAGCTTATTCCTCTAAATGGAAAAGGTTTTCTTACTGGTGGGCCCCCAGAAAACTAAACCCAGTAGAGTCAGGGCTGCCTATAATTCTGCAATACCTAGTGCACCTAGAGTTGTACGGCCTTCAAGTATAAAGGTGCACTTAGCAGTAGTACCAGCATGCATATCAGCTGGCAAGAAAAAGTCTTTGGCCTCAGAACCCATTTTATAAAGGTTTTTAAAGGCCTAAACCACTCGTACCCATCAGTGAGGGATCGTGTCCCACCCTGGGACCTCAGCATATGCCTTGCCCAGTTCTTGTAGGCTCCTTTTGAGCCTATAGAAACTGCTGACCTGAAGTATATCACATGGAAAACCATATACCTGGTTGCAATGACCTCTGCTAGGAGGGTAAGTGAATTGCAAGCCCACTGCACAGAGCCAAATGAAATAATGTTTCACAGGGATAGAGTCCTTAGAACCAATCTGAATTCACCTGAATTGGTTAATGACCCTCCCTTTACCCTATCCAGAAAATTCTAGTCCAGGTGAGAAACGTTACACAGCCTGGACCTAATGTGAGTCCTGTCTACATGGAATGGACAAAGGATGTCTGGTCTCACAGCATCCAGCTTTTAGTTAACTATGGTGAGGTTGGCAAATGGCAGACCAGCTACAAGGAGATCTGCCACTCGCTGGATAGTCTCTTGGATTCAGTTATGCTATGAAAAAGCTGGAAAAATACCACCAGGAGGTTTAAGGGCACTCAGCCTCTGCGGCATCCTCAAGGAGCATCCAGTTGTTAGTCATTTGCAAAGCAGCTACCTGGAAAACAGTACACACCTTCACTAAGCACTACTGTGTGGATAAACAGTCCAGAAGGGAGGGCAGCTTTGGAACTGCTGTCTGGCAGAACCTTTTTCCCTAACTAGGATCTGGACCCAGCCTCCCAAGGTACTGCTACCGAGTCTGCATAAAGTGTAAACATTTAAGTAGGGATTCTTGGAGTTAGAAGAAAAAAATTATTCACTGTAGTAATGTTGTTTCTTCTTCAGGGGTCCCACGCTACATTTACACTCCCTACCCTTCCTCCCCTTCCAAAATCTGAAATAGATTCACTCAAGAATTGGCTACGTTTTAATTGAGGTTGCTTGAGCATTACTGTTGCAGTTCATTTATAAGTTTGTTCTTAAATTTTCACAGGTCTGCTTCATTTTGTTTGGTGCTTTTCAAAATTCTGTAACATTTTTTTCTAAAATTTTTAATCACCTTTTTGGTTAGTTTTGTTAGCCACTGCTGCACTCTGGCCTGGAAACAGATCTCAGCAATGCCCAGAGTGGAGCTCAGATGCAGAATTTGAAGCTACATTCCAAATTCTAAAATTTGCATTGGTTCTATCTCTGGTGCGTCACTCTTGGCCGCAATGACTGCATAAAGTGTAAGCATGGTGAGGGGACTTCCGGTGATGCCACGGAGCCGATAGCAGCAAGCTAAAGGGAGCTCTCCCCTTCAGAGGCCTAAGAAGCTTTAAAAATAAGAGAAAGCAGCATAAAATGATAAAAATGATCAGTATTAAACAAACAAAGGATACTAGAGGAAGATCAAAACTAAAGGAAATGCCTAAGCGTCCCGATGTAACAGGATACAAACTCCAACAAGGAGACGAAAGCAGAAGCCCTTCCCCCGAGAGCATCCCAGACACGGATGCAGAAACGGGTCAATTATCTCGATCTCATTTTGAGAAGCTCTTTAACGAGATAAAAGAAATGAGAGCAGAGAATAGGGCCGAATTCAAACAATTGAACCATCACTTAAAAAGCCTCGAGACGAGACTGGAGGAAGCAGAGGGCCGAATAAGCAACACTGAGGATGATGCCACCAAAACGGGCCTAATGGTACAAGCCCTGGTAGAACAAACTGAACAATTTCAAAATAAATGTACTGACCTCGAAGGCCGATCGAGAGGAGAGAATATGCGAATTCATGGCATTCCAGAGGGCGCTGAATCGGGACAGACGATGATCGATTTTGTTTCGGCCCTCATAACTGATGTGCTGCAATTGCCAGCAGGTTACCAACTGGGTATCGAAAGAGCACACAGGGCCCTACAGGCGAAACCCCCACCACAGGCAAGGCCTAGGTCTGTGGTGCTTAAATTTAATAGCTTTAAGATAAAAGAGGATATCCTCTGCAGAGCCTGGCAACAGAAAGAGGTGAGATACCTCTCGAGCCGTTTATTTTTCGACCATGATTACCCAGTTGAGGTTCAAAGGCAAAGACTGAAATACGGTCCAATATTAAAAATTCTCCGAGCAAAAAATATCGCTTCAGCACGCCGTATCCAGCCCAGATCCATATTTATTGGTCGGAAGGAATAAGAGCATACGACTCAGCGGAGGAAGTGAGGAAAGCTTTGGTAGAGAGGGGTTGGATGGAAGCAGTCTCAGAGGTGGCTATTGAGCAGAGACTGCACGCATACTTGAAGGCTCCCATCAAATGGCTAATTGTGCAGAATAAAAGGAGACAAAGGCGAGGATCACTCACGGCAGCACTTCGAGTATCAGGAGTTAAAGCTACTGTACAGAATTCACAAGGAAACAACAAAACAAAGATCACTCAGGACTACTGAACAATGAACTTTTCAGGAGATGCTGTAAGTCCAGTCAGTTAGATGGGGACCTGAGGGCCTAGAGTAGACTGAATGACCGTTACCATTCCTTATACCATGGTTCTCGGTGGCGCTTTTAGGCAACAGAGTGAAACGAACAGATGGCTCTGAAATCTCTCAGACTTTTGGAGAATGGGTATAGCAAAACTCCTCGATAGTCCTTGAGATGTAAGCTGGACATTAAAGCAGAAAATGTATCTTTCATGTTTTAAACTGTAAGCTGGTTGCTGGGGAAACTTAATAGTAGAGTGGGCTGCCTCTGGGGGGGGGGGAACTGTAACACAGACATTATTAGTTTTATTGTAAAGAGAGTCTGTGTAAGGGCTTGCTAAAGGAAAATTGGAAAACAAAACCCTTTATAGCTACCTGAGTCACAATTCAGCTGATTACAGCTAATACAGAGCCGTTTTTTCTACCTTTCCAATGTAGGCTTCTTGGGAGAACTGCAGCTGAGCAGTTTGGAGTACTGTTAGCTCCAACTCCCCCTGTTCGGTTATTCCTGCCTTTCAAGATGGAAACACTGAACACACAGATGTCTCTTAGAGGAAGGAAGACCTCCACGGTGGAAGCCAAAATGTACAAAGTTTCTGAGTTAAGGAAAATTGTTGATTATAAAAATGTTATTAAGTTGTTATTTGTTAAGGGAGAACTATGTATTGTCAAAGTAATCTTAATGGAGGGGAGAGGAGGTGACTGGAAGGGGGATGGCATGTACAACTTTGGTACCCAGTTTAGGCGTAAAATTAAACCGCCATAATGGCTGGTCCAGAACTAACAATCCTATCTTATAACGTCAATGGGCTAGCACACCCCATCAAAAGATCCCGGGTTATGTCCTTCTTAAAGAAAACCGGAGCGAATATTATCCTGCTCCAAGAAACTCACATGAACAAAATAGAGCATAATAAATTATTGAAGTTTGGATACAAAGAAGTAATAGCAGCCGAATATGGTGGAGGTTGAAGGAGAGGGGCTGCGATACTTATTCCCAACTCCACTCATTTCGAACTGCTGGACACGTTGGTAGACAAACAGGGCAGATTTGCAGCTGCTAAGGGCAGGATTGATTTGGGGGGGAGATAACCTTAGTATCATTATATGCTCCACCGAGCACGAACTTCACTTTTTATCGTGACTTCTTCATTAAAATTATGGAATGGGCAGAGGGATATATGGTAGGGGGGGGCCTCAATTTGAGACTCAACCCCAAACTGGACTCTACAACTCAACCAATAAGAAAGGAAAAAGGAGTAGCTCAAAAGGTCGCCAAGTTCTTGGAGGAAGTAGGCTTAATAGATGTTTGGCGCTCTTTAAATAACAAAAATAAACAATATACGTTTTTTTCCCCACCTCACCAAACTTTCTCCAGACTGGATTATTTTATCACCACTAGAGAAACTCTCGAAATATGTAAGTCCTCGGACATAGGAGTTTCCCCACTGTCGGACCATAGCCCTGTCTATTTGAAGTTAAATATAGGCACCCCTAAAAGTTCTACCTTCTGGAGGCTTAACACCTCACTCCTTCAGTTAAAGGAGTTGCAAGATAAAATAGTCCAAACTGTTGAACAGGCTATTCAAATGAATCAACATCCTGAAATATCCCCTGGTATCCTATGGGATACAATAAAAGCTATTGTTAGAGGGGCGTTTGTAGAGATCTCGTCTAGATTAAAGAAAAATAGGGAGAAAAAGCGAAAAGAATTACAGGAACAAATATCTAGCTTAGAACAGTTACAACAACAGAACATTAACAGGGAGAGAGGGAAGCATTTAAAAAAATTAAAGGAAGAATACATAAAGATACTGGACGATCAAGTGGAGCAGCGGCTCATGTATTTGAGACAGAGGTTCTATGAGGATGGTCCTCGCGCCCAGAAATTACTAACTAGTCAGCTACGTCAGTTTAAGAGCCGAGCAGTGATCTCAAAAATTAGAGACCCAATGACCCAGATTTTGCAGTACAAAACCGAAAAAATAGCAGATGCATTTAAAAAATACTATGCAAGATTGTATAATGGGGGCCCTAAGCCAACAGAACAGGAGATTAAAACCTTTTTGACTCCATTGGGCTTGCCCAAATTGTGCCATACTCAAGGGGTGGAACTAAGTCGACACTTTACGGAAACTGAGATTAAATCGGAGCTTGGGAGGATCAAGATGGGTAAATGTCTTGGTACAGATGGACTTCCTAGCGAATTTTATAAGCAGTTTAGAGATCTACTCACCCCCCTGTTATGTAGGGCATACAATAATCTTTGCCAAGATGAAGGTAGAATGCCCCCCTCATGGACACAGGCAATTCTCTCGGTGATCCCGAAGCCGGCCAGGGACACTACCAATTGTGGGTCCTATCATCCAATATCTATACTAAATGTAGACTACAAGATAATGGTGGGAATCATAGCTAAAAGAATAGAATGGATTTTACCAAGATTGATACATATGGATCAAGCAGGCTTTGTTCCAGGCCGACAGACCTTGGACATTGTCCGTAGATCAATTAATATAATAGAAAAAATACAGAATACAAAGCAATCAGCTTTCATTATGAGCTTAGACGTGGAAAAAGCTTTTGATCAAGTGTCCTGGGAATTCTTATGGACTTCCTTGGCCGGCTTTGGTTTCCCGAATGCTCTCCTTAATATAATAACCAAGATGTACACATCTCCAATAGCATATGTGAGAACTAATGGTTACATTTCAAAACCTTTTAACCTCACTAGAGGCACACGTCAAGGATGCCCTCTGTCACCCGCTCTTGTTCGCTCTTTATATAGAACCCCTTGCTCAAAGTATCAGATTGAATAGAGAGATAGAGGGAATTAAGTGGGGCAACTCAGTACATAAAATTGCACTATACACGGATGATATTCTACTCTACCTGCAAAGCCAGAGGACTTGCTACCGAAGGTGTTTCAGCAAATTGAGACCTATTCCAAACTATCAGGCTATTAACTGAATTGGGCAAAGATGGAGGTTTTAGTCCTAAATGCTGATGTACCCCGGGAACTTAAACTTAAATATCTGATGAAGTGGGACTGCCCGACTATAAAATATCTAGGGGTGCATATTGGAATATCTCCCCAAAATCTTTTTAAAGATAATTTTCCTCCCCTAGTGAAAAGAATTTGGACAGACATAGAAAGATGGTCTTTGCTCCCGCTTCCCTTTTACTCCCCGACTTCAAACAATTAAAACCAATATATTACCAAGATTTCTTTATTTATTCCAGGCGGTGCCGTGTTTAATCCCACAAGGGGCCATAGGGGAGTGGCAGAAGAGAATGATGTCGTTCCTTTGGGCCAGGACTCATCCGAGGATTTCCAAAAAAACATTAACACTACCCAAACAGAAAGGAGGGAGGGCATGCCCAGATCTTCATGTATACTGGCTGGCAGCACAAATGAAAAATGCCCTCATGTGGTCTCACTCTTCATATAGGGCACATTGGCAACAAATGGAGTTATCTATAGTAAACTCCCCCCCATTACAAGCTATTCTATTTCTCCCCCCCCCGCACAAATTGATTTATCTACTTTCCAAATCCATACAGTACAGGTTACATTAAAAGGATGGATTCAGGGTACAAAACAGGGATGTACAGCTAAAAGTTTATGGAAATATAGATGGTGGTGTTATGATACAGAATATGCACCAGCCACTATGCATGTTTGGTACAAAGTGCAGCTGGGAAGGGGGATTTATGCAGCTTGGCAGGTCTTTAGAGGACCAGATATGGTACTGTTTGAAACACTTCAAACTAATAATGACTGGTCAACATGGGACCGCTTCTTTTACTACCAACTACGGGACTATATATCTAATAAATTAAGACAAACTATGTCGTGGCTAGATGAGATACCTTTCCCACGTGCATTTGAGACAATATGGGAAGGAGATCATGGGAAGGGGGCAATTACTATGTTGTATGGAAATCTGATCGCAGATGCAGCACATAATATACAGAAGGTACAGAGGAAATGGGAGGAGGAGCTTGGGATGGTTTTAAACTCCAAAGCACAGAGGATAGTATTTATGAACACCTGGAAAACAACATCATCACCAGGTTGGAGGGAATACGCCTGGAAGGTGAGGATCAGATATTTCCACACACCGAGGAAATTAAGTAAAATGGGAGTACAGGCACAAGGAACCTGTTGGCGTGGGTGTGGGCACACGGCAGCAGATCAGGCTCATGTGTTTTGGCACTGCCCGGGAATTCGTGACTTCTGGTCCCACATAATTAAGCACTTAACCACATTATTTAGCTTAACAACGGAGGTGGGCCCAGAACACTGTATACTTGGTCTTTGCCCAGTTGAAGTAGGGGATGAGGCATCTCGGTACCTTTGGTCAATTTTGTTGATATCTGCTTTAAAATCTATAACCAAAAGATGGTTACAGAAGTTGCCCCCTGTGTTGCAGGATTGGTTGGGAATAATTAATCAAATTCAACAGATGGAAAGAATAACTTCTAAAATAAATCACAGAGGGAATACTTATGATGATAGATGGAATAGATGGGAATTATATATAGATAAGATGTGAGGAGGTCTTCCTCCCCCCCCCCCCCTTCCTCCCCCTATTTTCTTCCATCTTCTACCCTTACCCTTTCAAGTTATATGTGACTCTCAACTAATCCTGGGTCCATCTAGGAATGATTAGGAGGACTGGATGCCTGCCCTTGACCTATGTTGTACTCCTCTCTCGACGTGTGTAGGCTTATTTCAGCAAGGTTTTAATTAATTGACAATACCTGTTTGTTTTTTTTAGTTTATAAATTTGTCTTCCATGTTTTAATAATTTATTTTTAAGTCTGTCTTTAAAACAAATGAGTAAATAATAGCTTTAATGATATTGGATAGAAAAAAAATTGTAATAACATTAGTAGTTTATGGAAGCATAAATGTATGATCAATGTGATAACAGTTGTACATACAAATTGTTAAACTGGTTGGTAACAATTCTGCTTGAATGTATAAGCAAGTGAAATGAATAAAATTTAAGTATAAAAAAAAAGCATGGTGAGGGATCCCTTAAGAAGAAACAGCATTACTACAGTGAGTATTTTTTTTTCTTTTGTGATGCTTTGCAACTCTTACAAAGGGAAACAGTTCTGACATGCAAATGTATTTTTGTCCCACTTCACTGTGGTCCTTTAAAGGTTCAGCAACTTCATGAACTTTGTGTTGATGAACAGTTCATGAACTTGGCTCATGAACTGAGTCAAAGAATAGTTGGTGAACTTTGATAAATATTCATGAACTATTCATGAACATTCATCAGAGTTCATGCATTAATAAACTTAATTTCGCTTGGGCAACCACTAGCCTACAAAACATTTGTAACACCCTGGTGCTGCTGCCACAGATCTCACCATGTCACCTTTGCCACTGCATCCAGCTGGAATTAAATTCTGGGACAGAGGGCTGACAGGACAGCCTCAGTCTTCAGACATGCCATGGGCTAAGAGCCCTTCAAAAATGTGAACACTGTATCACTGCCCCCTCTAATATGTGGAGACATTCTCCCTTCCCCCAACAAAAGGTCCCAAAGTCAGGACAGGAATTCTGGGGCATAGTCTGGTGATGCTGCTTCAGATTTAAACAAGTTCTTCACTCTGTCTTTGTGTTCAGAGGGAGATCTGAAGTAACAGAGAGGAACTAGAGGATCACCTGTTGGTATCCAGGAAGACCACAAGTGACCCAGATGCACTAAGTTATTCACCTTTCAGATGGACCCTCCTCCAGAAGTGACCAATGCATAGTACAACGCCTGTGTAAGCTGTTGGATGTAAAAGCTAGGAAGATGTTCCAAA
The DNA here is from genome assembly GCA_016271365.2 of Neoceratodus forsteri. NCBI lineage: Eukaryota > Metazoa > Chordata > Ceratodontiformes > Ceratodontidae > Neoceratodus > Neoceratodus forsteri. Next base: position 414,228,372 of record CM028138.1, read on the forward strand.
GACATTACCCTGAACCAATCCTCCCTCATAAAGCTGCTTGAGTACCAGAACTCAATTAACATTTTTCCTTACATTTGGGTAAATCAGGGACGGAGCCTTTGATGGGCATAGACAAATGCAGAAGAACAAAAGGCAAGATAAATTGTACCTTGTAGGTCCTTTAGGCCTTCTAAATGACATGGTACAAGAGATCAGTGATGATGACATTCTCTAGTTCTGGAACAAATTCAGGAGATTAATCTGCATGCTATTTGTTTTCTGGGCAACGCTAATGCTCCTCTCAATGCTGAGGTTCAAATCTGCCCTACTGTGCTTTCACCCTGACTCTACCAATTTGATGACTAAAGACAGGGGGGTGAAGGCCAAAGGCATGTTCTTTGGAGATCATTTATTGGAGAAATTGGCAATAATGTAGTACATAAAAACTGTGTCCATCAAGCAAGCCCGGTGTGCATTCAGGGCTCTGAGCAGACCCCTTCTCCCCATGCATTTGACATATTAAAATCAGATGCAGTTGTGGCAGATACCATTTGAGCACCATCAGAGTCAGAGTGTTGAGGCGCAGGGCTTAATGCAATCTCTGCGCCACCGTTTGAAAATCCGTCCCCCCAAGTCTGGGGCTACTCTTCACCCAGGGACACAATCAGTCCTGTCAGCATGATCCCAATTTTGGATTCATCTTCTCCTGCAGGTTCAGTGCAGTGGGGCATGGTGGCTCTGACAGCTTTTTCTTTCAGGGGTTCCTGGACTACCACAGGACTTAGTCCTTGACCAGGGGCAACAAGAATGCAAACAAATCCATGTGGGAACTCTGGGCTAGCTCTGCCACTCGTCATTGGAGCCAAAAATCATATGTATTTCTTACACTGTGGTTTTTGTGACTGTGTGGCACTATCAAATGTAGTTTAAAATAGGTCTTACTTACTATATGGCACAAAAAAAACACATTTTGGCAAAGATAATGGCACGAAAAATAAAAAGCTAGAGCTAGCCCTGGAACTGTCTAGTTTCTTGCCAAATCATATGAGGAATGGAAATCTTATGTAACCTGCCCTCTTTCTTACGTAACCTGCCCTTCCTGTGGTCAGGCCACATAAACAGTAGCACAGGGCTTATAGGAAAAACCTCTCCTCCCTTTACTCTAAATGGGTCAGTATGGATTCTTTCATTTACAGAACAATTTGGCTGTAACAGCAATAAGGACTTGGTGCCTCCATTTGGGGTAGTAGTAACTGGTACTAGCTAACGCTCAAAAAACACCCTCCCAGGATAATACTTTAAACCTCCTGCCCACTCTGAGATGCCCCCAAACAATGGGGTGTATGCACTGACATGTGGGAACAGCACACATATGCCATACGCGCTGTAGCAGCTGTGCGCAGTTATGTGCCATGCTGGCATGGAGAAGTACACACAGTGAACAAAAACCACACAAGGCAGGTGGATGCAGGGGCGTGATTAACAGGCACATGCAGGGCTACACAGAGGAGGCAGGCAGTGGGTCTGCAGAACCTGGCCACACCCCTTGGCACTGCCATATATGGACATCTGCTCTGCTCCCCCCTTCCCGCTGAAATGCAGGTATGTGTCATCCTAGGTGTCCCGCTGTACACTTCTAGATGTACACAGCAGTGACACAGTACATAACACCCATCCACTCTCTCACCCCCAGATACATCGCAGGTGCCCATGTGCACGGCAGAGGAGGAACAGGTGCCATAGGGCACACCTTGTATAGAAACTGTGGAGGAAACCCAGGTGGACGAGGAATGGATGCACACCCTCACTGACAGCCAGCATTCCCCCACCCCCTATGCGGATGCCATGATGCAGTCCCACCCTGGGCAGTCGCCAGGGATGCCACAGATGACACCGCTGTCCAGCCACATGTTGTAGGGCAGCCAGCAAGACCTGCCAGCACCACATGCCACACACAGGACATGGGTGGACTGCTCAGCATCAGGGGCAGTGGAGAGCAGGAAGTTCAAGGGGGAACACACAAACCAATGCAGATAGTGGGACAAGGGTGAGTCAGTCTGCCCAACGGAGAGGGAGGACAGCCTTCTGGGGTATACTCCACACATGCTACCTCCAATGTATACAGTAGCTGGAGTGTGACCACCTCCAGGCACAGAGGTGTAAAACACAGAGGCACTAAAGGAACTGACGGCTGAAGGGAGGAGGATGTGCTGGGGATAGACAGGATAGGGGACCAGCTGGAGAGGCTGACAGAGCACATAGTGTCAGGAATGGGCACAGCCACCACAACAGTCACTGAGACCCCCTGTACCCCCCGATGCTTCACACATCTGGCATCCCTTGTGTCCCCAAGGAGAGGGAGAACAGCCAACCTCAACCGCAGGCTGACCGCTTAGTAGAGGTGAAACGGCAACAGCTAAGACCTGTCACTTAGGAACACATTCATCGACATGGCTTGGGTAGCAACAGACAAAGAGAAAGTGATGCAGTTAGCACACAGCAACTAACAAAGAGTGGCACACAAGCACCTACCAAACATATCTCCCATACACAATTCCCTCATCACATGTACCAGCAGCACTATGGCCCCCCCACAGCACATACACCACAGCCGCATCTATCACCAGGCATGGACCTAATGCCCCCCCACACTGGGTGGAATGGCAGAATGTGTCTTCTTCACTGTGCCATGCCATGATGCTAACCCCCTAATGGCTGAATGACCCCTGCACGTCTGTGGCATTTTGCTCGACTAGACAGGGACTCTGCAAACCTCCCCTGCTGGACCCCCATCACCCAGAGGGACAACCACCTATACGTCCTGAGGCATAGGTAGCTGATAGCGTACAATCATGTTGTGCAGCTTAGCGCATGCAGTGACTGCTCTACATACTTTCCCAGGGGCAAGCATCATTGTATGTGCTGCTGATCATCCAGGCAGTAGAACTTCAGCAGCCCTGTCGAACGCCGACCATGTCTTCCTGTGGGCCTTGTTGTGTGCCTCCTCCTCTGTGTCGTGTGCTTCCAGGTAGGGTGTCATTAGGTATGGCCATAGTGGGTATCCACTGTCACCTATGTCGTGGAAGAACAATGAGATTAGTACAGAACAGGGTCTCTGCATACACATCTGGGCACCTGTCTGGTGTAGGTACACCCACCTGTCAGCCATCCATTCCTGGCATTGCATGCACTAATGAGGGCACCGAGTCTTGAGTTTTCAAAGAAGTCATGACAGGATCCAAGGTATTTGGCACACACGTTAGTAATGAGCCCTGATGCATCACAGACTAGCTGGTAATTTATACCATGGTAGCCTTGCAGGTCCAGTAGACCTCCTCATCTGCGAACAGGGACAGGATTGCCACATATGTGCAGTCTGTGGCCCCCAGTACATTATGCATGGCATAGAATGCCTCCTTGGTGGATCGTATGTTGGCCTCTGCTGTGTGGGGGTGATGTATGCTCATGCACATGCAGGACCAGGGTGTTGGTGCCTGGTGCAGTGCCCTGCACACGGATGACTGTCTGACACCTGTGACATCCCCCGTTACCCTCTGGATTGACCCAACTGCATGTTATGCCAGTGCACATAGCACTTTCATCTCCACAGACATCACCAGTGAGCATTATGTATTCGGGGACACAGGGGGCCGGACTGTGTCACACAGTCCTGCAATTGTGGCATGGTCCAGACAGAAATGCTCGACACGGTGTGTGTGTTCCGCTGGGTGTTGGCATTCAGCCATGGATGGAATACACGTGGACATGGCCTTGCCCTCAGTGCCTGCTCATGCTCCCTTTTGCCATCCAGCAGAAGGAATTTATTAATAGCCCTTGGCACATCTTCTGTACCCCTGTGATGTCATCCTTTCTGGCTGCACAGGGTCATGTGGCCCGCACTGGTCTGTGCTGTCCTTCACCATTGGGGCCTACAGGGTTGCAGCTTGAATGTCTTATGCATATCTGGGGACTGGGCTTTGGCTGAGCCATCCAAGGAACATGCAGTGTGGAGGGGGGGGATGGGAACGGTGGGGGCCTGTGTATCCACGGTGTGCAGCAGCCGCAATGCATGTGCATCCTGCCCATGATGGTCCCCTGTGTTCCTCTTATTCCAGGATTATCGAGGACTAGTGCATCACCTTCTGCTTGTAGAGAGGGCTACACAATGACAACATCAGTGGGGTCCTGCAAGGACTTCCTGGAGGAGGATACCAATTAGCAGGCGGTCGGTGCCCCCAGAATGTCTTTGTAGACTCCACTGTTCACCCTGTGGCTTCTGCAGATTAAAGTTATTTAGCGGTATGTGTTTGTCCCCTGTCAGGTGACAGGTTAGATAATGTGAGGTCTGCATAGTTAAGGTGGCTATGACATGGTTACTAAACTTATTCTGTTCAGTGGGTGCATACCACTGGCTGTGACTGCATTGTCCATGGTTGTGGCTGGGGGGGGGTACAGGTACTGTTATGGTGCAGGTGGCAGGGGGGGACTTTGAGGTATGATGTGTACATGCTCTGCCTGTACCGTGGTGGGGATGGCATTAGCAGGTCCACCTGTGTACAGGGGAAGCCGATTCCCATGTCCTTTACTGGTCTAATGTATGTATGTGTAGATGCTGCATTCTGGCAGTCTCGCACTGGTTCCACTATACCATGGAGTTTACGGGCATCTGTGGCACTACAGGTCTTTAGTGGTGGTAATCCAATATGATCCCATCCATGCTTTTACAGTCCCTGTGGTTCGTCCAACAAACTGTGTGCCTGTAGTTTATAGCAGCCCTCCATCTGGCGTAGTGCTGCACCCTCAGTCCCATGTGCTTGGGTGATGTATTGGGCACCATGCATGCACATCTGTATGGTATGCACATGCTGTTATGCGGCCATGCCCATTGGCCTGTCCATAGTGTTGACGCCACTGAACTACACACAGGCTGCATTCACACACCTCTTGCATCTTACATGCATGCCGCATGGCCATGGCATGCATATGTATGGGATGTATGCACTTATGTGTGCCTGTTGTATGCCGAGGATCTGCAAGAGTATGATAGTGCATAGGCATCAATGACAGCAACAGCAGTACACAGCACAGCAGATATAAAATGCAAAAATGAATAATTTTATTTAAATGGAGGGATAAGCAAAGAACGGGGACAAAAGGAAAAGTGGATGCAGTGTGGGAATATGTTATACTGTACACTGTTCAAACATCTCTTGCCCGACCCCTGGCAGTCCCAGTCCCCAGATTGCAGGTGCACCCTGCGTATGCCCCCCCAAGGCCTTAGTGAGAGCTCTCACATTACAGTTGTACCTAACCGGGTTACTGGTAGCTAACCAGGGTGATGGAGAGTTGTGCACTTATAGAAAAGTGAACAAAAGAAATTACAGTTCCTATACAGGAGCCCCTATTTGTATTTCACATGTAGGGTTAGATGGCCTTGCAGGTCTTGTACCTGGTCTTATCCAATAGAAGGCACTGCCCTGCCCAGCACTTCCCTGTCTGTCTAAATAAAAAAAAGAAAGTCCCCAGAACCACAGATCTGAGGTACTCATAGTTCTGTAGGTCTCGAGTTCTGTTGTCTCTCCTTACACTTTGGCTGTATGGAAAAGGTGACACCTCCACTGCCTCTGGATAGCTGGCGGTTGGACCTTCATCCCCCAAAGGGCCTTTCATTGGTTATTGCAGAGTGGCACCCTTGCCCCAGGACCTTCTGTCGGACTTCGCAATTGGGGCCTTTCCTTGGATTTCACCTCTAGGGTTTCTCATTGCACCCCTCAGCTGGGTGGCTGCTGCCACAGAGGCCGTGTCTCACAACCCCTTCTGGTTCAGCACAGCTGTCCTCGAGGGATGTCTGACACCTACACCCTGGCAGTGAGTTAAGACTGCCAACCGCTTACTGCAGGTTCTTTCCTTTTCATGGGTTTACATGTAGGCACTGCTCTGCCGCAGTGTCTTCTCCTAGGTTCATCTGGAACGTTTGACAGGCGTGGGTCCTTTGTAACCTGGACCTGCTGGTTGGGTTTGGATTCCCGATTAGGAAGAGCTCTTTGTATCATTTTTTTGTTTGTATTGGGATGTATTTTTATTTTTGTATGTGTCTTTCTGTATGTGAGTTGCCATGTGTGTGTTTCTATGTGTAGCTTTATGTGCGTGTCAGTGTCCCCAATTTTTTTTTAATCAGCAGCTGGTATCCATTTCATTATAACTGTTGAAATGGGGGCCCAGATGTTGGTGGTACTAACCAACTCATGTATTAGTTGGTTATTTAAACAATAATGCACTTCAAAGGTGTGGGTTGTGCTGGGATAACCTCACGCCTGGGGTGGTTACTCTGCGCTTCAGGCTGAGTAAGGCCCAACATCCCGTAGAAGTGAGGCTATCCCAGCACAATCCCACCCTGAGTGCATTATTGCTATTATACAATGGTTTGTTTATATTAAGAAAAAAGAAAGATAAGAAAAAAGCATTTTAAAATAGAATTTCATTGTATTTATCAATGTGGAGGTATACGTAGGAAAAAAGTAGTTTCGTTTGGCCAATAGGTGGTGCTGCTGTTAAATAAATGGCTCTGTCTGTAGAAATGCTCACCCCCTTCCCCTAACACTCTTCTCTTTTCTTGTTTTGCTACACATGTGTCCTAGTCTGTGACCCATAGTTTCGCGAACTTTCAAGGGTGGCAGTTGTAATGGAGACCGGTAGTGGGAGAAACATGGTGTGCTGAACACTACTGGGTGAGTCATCTCTCTGTGAGCAAAGCCGAGAGCGTGCCTGAAGTGAATGGTCAAGTGGATGACAGTGTTGACATTGGAGTTCCTTAGCAGCAGTGGTTTTAAAAAAAATGTTATTAGTGTTGCTGGCAGTTATTTGAAATTATTTGTACAGCCGCTTCTTGTGGTTCATATGGGGGATTGGCCATTTTTTTTTGCTGGGAACCGAGTGGCATCAGTGAATCACACGACTGGCAGTTACGGTCTCCGCGGTTCACTGGAGCTGCTGTTTTGGCTTTCTTTTACAGTGAATCGCACCAAGTAAAAAAAATTGTTTTTCCTACATAAAGTGTAGTTTTTATGAATGTCGGCGGAACACTCAGCATTGGTATTCTGGGGTGGGGTTTATCAAGCCTTGACAGCTTCAGCATGTGGTGCTCTTCGGATTCTGTTTGCTTCAGAAGCTGTGACACAACTTATAAGTCTGTCATGTGGCTGTTTGTGTGCTGGACCTTCATACAGTGAGGTTGTACTGGGATAACTTCACTGTTGGAGGACTGTGCCAACCATTCAGAGCCCAGCTTTCTTTTTTGCCATTGTATAATGGTTATTTGATTATTTAAATGCAAAGAAAGAACATAGGAATGTTGCCAGCAGAAGAAGGCCTTGCTGTTTGTCAAGTCTTTTTGATGCAGAGTCCATGTCTCTTTCTTTGCACGTAACTTACCCTCCCCTTTATTCTGTCCCTTTGACGCAATCAACAGTTTTCTTGCTTACCACCTCTTTTGGTAGCCTGTTCCACCACTTCACAAATAAAGAGCAAAATAAATGCACTTGCTTAAATCAACCAGCCTCAGCCGCTACTTTAAATGAAAGAACTCATCCAGATGACAGAATCACTTAAGGGATAATAGGGAGGGATCAGATACTCTAATTTGAACAGCTAGAAGCAAGGCAATAGAAGGGTGTTAGGATTAGAAAACAGTAATGGGACTGTAGTAAAGGCCCATTTGTGAAATCGGAATCCTCAAAATGGGAGTCCTTATCTAGAGAACCAGCAGGGAAATTTCTAAATAAAATACACGTTCATGATGATAGTGCAATTATTGTTGCTTATGGCTCGACAGTCTTTGGTTTATATTACTTGGAGTCATAATCAAGGGTCACAGTGGCTAAAACAGTGTCTGGATTTCAGTAAGACAGCAGATAGGCAACTCAGGAAACAGGCTCCAGATATGGATCTGTAAGCACTGGGCTCAGTAGAGAATCCCTATTTTTTTAGCAAGTCCTACAAGATCTCGCTAAGCTCAGGGTGGACAAGGCAATGGGACCTGAAAGCATACATCCCAGGGTACTTAAGGAGCTAAGGGGGGAACTAGCAGAGCCATTAGCAGAACTGTTTCGTGAGTCTCTGAACACAGGAGAGGTCCCAGAAGACTGGAGAAGGGCTCATGTGATCCCGCTCCACAAGAGTGGTAGCAGGGAGGAGGCAGGGAACTACAGACCAGTCAGTCTTACCTCAGTAGTGGGCAAGATTATGGAGGCACTCCTTAAGGAAATGATAGTGCAACACCTGGAATCCATAGTGGCACAGGATCCAAGACAGCATGGGTTTACAAAAGGAAGGTCCTGTCAAACTAATCTCATAGATTTCTTTGACTGGGTAACCAGAGTGGTGGACCAAGGGGGAGCAGTTGATGTCGCCTACCTTGACTTCAGCAAAGCTTTCAACACTGTTCCACATAGAAGATTGATAAATAAGCTGGGTAGGCTCGGGGTGGGTCAGACGTTGGTCAACTGGGTGGCAAACTGGTTGATGGGCAGAAAACAGAGAGTGGTGGTAAATGGTATACAATCAGAAGGGATGCAAGTCACAAGTGGGGTATCTCCGGGATCAGTCCTGGGGCCAGTCCTCTTCAATATCTTCATTAGTGACATTGCAGATGGACTAGAAGGTAAGGCTTGTCTGTTTGCAGATGACACCAAGATCTGCAACAGAGTAGATGATCCAGATGGGATGGGCAGAATGAGAAGAGATCTGGATAAACTAGCAAAATGGTCAGAAGAGTGGCAACTGGGATTTAATGCAAAGAAATGCAAGATCATGCACATAGGGAACAGAAAACCTGAAGCCACCTATGGCTGGGAGGGGAGTTGCTGGCAGTCACAAAGGAAGAAAGAGACTTGGGCATCATCATCACCAATTATCTGAAATCATCCAAGCAGACCTCTAAAGCAGTAGGTAAAGCTAGGAGGGATGTTAGGGTGTATTAGTAGGGGTATCACAAGTCGTAAGAGGGAGGTAATAATCCCTCTTTACAAGACACTGGTTAGGCCCCATCTGGAGTACTGCGTGCAGTACTGGAGGCCACACCTTCACAAGGACATTACCCAAATTGAGGCAGTCCAGAGAGGGCAAAAAATGGTGCAGGGACTGCATCAAAGACATATGAGGATAGATTAGCAGAGCTCAATATGTATACCCTTGAGCAAGGAGGAAGAGAGGTGATATGATCGAAACATTCAAACACCTTAAGGGCATTAACAAGGTGAAAAGAGTCTAACATGTTTAAATATAAGCAAAATAGCAGGACAAGAGGACGCAACATGAGATTAGAGGGAGGCCAATTAAGGGGGAATGTGAGGAAATTCTTTGTCACAGAAAGAGCGGTGGATGCATGGAGCGGCCTACCTCAGGAAGTGGTGGCTATGAATACAGTGCAGGGCTTCAAACAGGCATAGGATAGGCATAAGGGAGCAATACAGATGAGTATGAATAGATAGGCCACTGACAGAGCAAAGGCCGATGGCACATTTATAAGGTAGAAAAAGAAATGGGCAGACTAGATGGGCCTTGCAGTCTTTATCTGCTGTCAACCCTCTATATTTCTGTGTTGTGTTGTTGTTAATAAAATAAGCAAACTAGTAACAAATCAACAAATAGGACATCAAAGGGGGAACAGTGCTACAGAGTTCGTCTGGATTGGGTTGGGAATAGGAGGGCAAATGTGTCACCTTAGGGGTGTGCCTTAGGCCCCCCAACAGTTCTGTGGAGCATCATGCCCGCTGGTTGGGGAAATTATGAGAGCAGCCAAATCAGATGCATTGGTGATCCAGAGGGATTTCAGTCTCTAACACAGATTGGCATCTTGAGAAGGCTAATAGCAGGGCTGAGACTGAGTTCCTGTCCACTTTCAAGGACTGCTTCTGAAACTCCATATCCAACAAGGGACTATGTTTGAAGCCATCCCTGACCTTGTTCTTAGCAATGGGGATGGGATCATCTCCATTGTGAACATTGGGGAACCAGTGGGAGGCATGAAAAAATGGGTAGCCTTTTCACTGATGGCAGCAAAGATTAGTTGGGCCTCAGCCACCAGAACTCAGAACTTCAGAAAGCCAGACTGCCAAGATGAAGGATCTGATGGCCAACGGTCTGGAGAAGCTGATTGAGGCTGGTAATGCTGAGCATATGTGAAGTTTGTTGAAGAAGATACTTAAAGTAGCTGCAGAGATCTATATACATGTAAGCAGTAAAGAAAAACAAACCAAGAAGTGCCCTCCACAGACTGAACAGGGGCCTATGGAAATTGATCCAGAATAAAGAGGGGGTTTATAATTGCCGGAAAGAAATGGGTTGCCTCTCAGCAAGAGATAAGTACAAATCAGAACTGAGGGACTGCGAGATTAGAATTCAGGAAGCCATATGACCTCTAAATTTATTTGGAATAGCACACATCCAAGACTAAAGTTTTTAACCTTCCCTAAGGAGAGGGGAAGCCTTTCTCTGCCCGTTCTTAAGAAATATTACTGGGCAGCTCAACTGCATATTGAGTTACTGGTGCTCTCCAGGTTTATTGGCAGACTGGAATCTGGTAGAGATGGATATGGGTAGAGCCTTGCTTGTACCAGACAGCATACCTAATGTCAGAATCCCCATTCCAACATCAACAGGAAATAAGCCCTAGAGTAGAGACACTATCTTGCTGTGGCATAAGATAACAAAGAAGCTCCATTTTGTAGAGCACCTGAATCTATTCCTTAGCTTTGTCATAGACCTGGGCTTTATACCTACTGAACTGGACCACAGATTTCACACCTGGACCAGAATGTGGCTAATCGCTCCATTTCATCTGCTTAATGACGCTGCCATTAAATCTTTTAGTGACCTTCAGACAGTTTGGTCGTCATAGATCAGACTTCTGCAGGTATCTGCAGCTTAGGAATTATTTCTCCACACTAGCTGACTGAAAGAAAGTCACCAGTACCCCACTAGTACTGATGACATTGTTCTCAACTGCCATGCAAGGCCCTCTGGGGAGTAGGCTTATCTCCAGCATATACAGGGCAATAGGGAACTTGGAACAAGGGAACACAGGGTATGTAAAGAGGAAGTGGGAGGAGAAATGAGACATACAACTCACAGATGAAGCATGGAAAGCACTGCATTCGGTATAGCATAAAACGTCTAGTGCACCAACATGGCAGGAACATTTGTAGAAGAACCTCATTAGATTATTTTGTACTCCTGTAATGTAATTTACATTTATGTCAGGCAGACAGCGTACATGTATGTTGGAGGGACTGTGGGAAAAAGAGAGCAGATCACACCAGATAATGTGGTCCTGTCTGAAAATCTTGGGTTACTGGAAACAATGCCTAGGGGAGACTGGTAAGGTGATGGGCCTGATAGTCCCAGTGGAGCCATGCTGTGCCAGTGTAGGTATGCCTTCCAGATCTTTGAAGGACAAGAAAAAGAGAAAGCTGCTTCTAGTCTTGCTGGCTGCCATTCGAAAGACCATAGCCAGGAATTGGCTTACCATGTGAGTTCCATCTCTATCCGACTGGTGCAAGCTGGTGCTTGAATTATATAGTATGGAAAGAATTACGTTTAGGAAGAATCAGTATTTCCATAACTTTGAGTTTATACGGGCCTTATGGGTACACTATGCCTTGGAAACTGACCCAGAGTTAGTCCCTTAAAAGTCTATCATAAGATGATAAAGTCTGCAGAGGTCTCTTAAACTGCAATTAGGAACTGAAAGAATATCAGCTCCAAGTCAGTATGTGCACTCCCCCTGTGCCCCCCCCAACATACACACTTGAATGGCTGTCAATACTAAACACTCATCAGCATCTCCTTTTCGCAACTGTCATTCACCAACTTTATGTCTCTCTCTCCTTGTCCTTCAGAGAACATAAGTGTTGTATTTGCCCATACCAAAAAATACTGGTGAATTCCAGTTGTTTTATTCTCAAAATCCCTTCATTTCACAGTTTTGTGAATTCAGCCATTCATTTTCTATTTTTTGTCTTTACTCTTCATTTTCTGCTCCCGATATTCCTTCAAATACTCTTCAGATGACCCATCTTTTTGAGCAGTTTATTCTGAACTATTCATTTTCCATTTCTTATTATTCTGAACCATTCATTTGCAATTTTTTATCTTTCATTTTCAACACTGCAAACAGAATCCATTCAAATAACCTTCAAATTAGCCATCTTGTAGCAGTTTAATTATTTTAACCACTACATATTTTTATTGTGGCAGCTTCAGTTATCTGTTGAGGTATGGAGGAGTTGGAAATTTTCTTCTCCATATCTTGTGCTCAGACTACAAACCTGGTGACCAGCATAGTGTTTGATTTTGTGCACGATCTTCAAACCATACACTTGGAGTGTAATGGCAAGTTACTCCAGAATGTCTGTTATCAGCTAAGATGCAGCCAGATTTGAATCTCATCCGCTGTGGTGTTTCCCTAAGTGTGCCAAACACCAGCATCATAGTTAATATTGTTTAATAAGACTGGGTTATTGTCTCCAAATATGTTTAAGAAATTGTAAATCTATTTACTGTATATTAAAATTAATGGGCATGATTCACAAAAGGGATGCATTGGCGCATCCCTGACACGCACCAAAAGGTGATTCACAAAGGGGTCCAATGTACCAGAGCAACCCCAATTCGCCAGCACATCAAAGATGCACCGCAAAATGCCAGTAATGATTTGTGATGCATCTGGAGGGGCATTGAAGGGGGCATGCCCATGCATACCTGGCACAGCCCCATTCATAGCCCCAGTTGAGGTGCATCCCAGGGCAATTCTGGGGATGTGCCTCCAAAAGATAAGTCTAGTTCCACTAGACTTATGTGGATGACCACCTACAGGCAGGCTGCCATACTGCAGACAGCAGCACAACAGCCTGCACGCACACTCTGCCAGTCCATGCACCACCCCCCAGGCAGCCCACAGCACTATATCACCTGTCACCCAGTCTGGCTCCAGGTGGTACAGTGGTCTCCCCTGCCCATAGCTGCACTGGCCCCATCTGGAGTACTGCATAAGTTCCGGAGACACAATGTCTGCAAAGACAGACAGAATAGATGCAGTCTAGAGGAAGGCAACTAAAATGGTGCAGGGTCTGCACCAAAAGACATATGAAGAGAGACTTGGGGAGCTGCCTAATAGTATAGACTCGAGGAAAGGAGGGAGAGGGACAGGATAGAAACATTCAAGTACCTCAAGGAATTTACCAAGTCCAAGGGTAGCATCTTTCAGAAAAGAGGTGTGCAAGAACAAGGGGGCACAATTTGAAGATAGCGGGGACGTCTCAGAGGTAATGTGAGGAAGCATTTTTTCATGGAGAGGGTTGTGGATGCATGGAACGGGCTTCCTGAGGAGGTTGTGGAGTGAAAAACAGTGGTGGAATTCAGGAATGCATGGGACAGTCATAAGGCAATTCTAGTGGGGGTAGGAGGAAGTAGGCTGTTGGTTAACTAGGATCTGCAGCTTATCCAATAGGTAGGGAAATGGGTGGACTGGGTGGGCCAAGCGGTCCTTATCTACCGTCAAATTCTATGTTTCTGTATGTAAACAGCCCAGAGAAACATCCACAATGCCTCAAACACCATTTCAAGACAAGTAATCAAACAGATCCAGGGCTGCCTGATGCTCTGTAAGTAGTAGTCTTTAGAAATCTATTGCAGAACGTTGCTGCAGTGAGAGCTAAAAATGTTGCAATCATAATTTGCCTGCCATGTATTTCAGAACAGTATAGCCATGGCAGCTACAGTGAGTGGCACGGACAGCCAGGGGCTAACAGGATGCAATTGAACCATGATCGTCTCAGGTAAAGAGAAAGCTGCCGCTGGTGAAAGGACAGCTGACAATCTTTCCTCAGGGCAAGCAGCTTGTCATTGTTGTCCAGGAGCTGTCTACAGAGGTGCTGAATCAACAAGCATTTGTCAATGCTGAATGTTTGCTTGCTGGCATTGGCATTGGTAGTGTAGGAGTTAGAGAGCTGCATAATAGGAATGGCAGTGAAGTATTGAACTGAAACTAACCCCACCACCACCCTGTAGAGACTAACAGGCATTGGGGGTGTGCCTTTGGGTCATCAGGCATAACGGACACGCCATTTCTCCACACCCTACCCTGCAGACACCGACAAGTGTCATGGTGTGCCTTGGGGTCTTTGGCCCTTATGCTCACCCATTCCATCAGGAAATACAGTGAGATGGGTGCTGTATAGGAGAATGGGGTGTATTGGGGCAAAGAGTCCAAGGCACACCTCGATGCCTCTCACTGGCCGCAGGGTGTGGAATGGTATGAGCATTACAGGCGAGAATCCCAAGTCACACCCCTGATGCCTGTCAGTCTGTACAGGGTAGGGCATTATGGTCGGAAACCCTAACGCCTCAGGCATCCGTTGGCATTTTCACTCCAAACTTTCAACATGGGTTTTTTGTGACCCCCCACCTATTGAACAGTGTCAATATCAGTTTGTTAGCCGACAGCTGATTTTGCACAGCGGACTACACCATTTGGCACCACAGGTGCGAAAAATACATTTTGAACAGGATGGGAAAATGACAGCTGTACTGTCAATGGGGAGGTGCAAAAAATGGCAATGTTGAAAATCTGCAGTGAAAATATAAAAAAAACTGTTGAAGTCACGAGCGTGTGTAGAAACTACGCAACGCACACCCGTAATGCAATTAGTTTGGGGATTTTTTTACAGCAGATTGTCAACACAGGCATTTTGGATCCTCCACTCATGAACAGTGTCACTGTGATTTTCTTAATCTGTCCCGAACAGTGGTTTCCCACTGCGACCACGCATTTCTGCGCTGGAAGTGCGAAAATACATTTCAGCCATAGTGTGAAAAATGACACCTGTACTGTTCATAAGGAAGTGTGGAAAAATGCCAGTGGTGAAAATCTGGACTGAAAATATTAGAAGTGCATTAACTTACGAGGGTGCATGGAAACTGCGCAATGGTTGCTCGTAACACAGTCATTTTATGGACTTTTTTTCACCAGATGTTTAACATAGCCATTTTAACACCTCTGCTCAGGAACAGTGTCACTGTGATCGTCTTAATCTGTCCCAAACATTGATTTCACACACCGACTGCGTCATTTTGCGCTACCTGTGCGGAAACACGTTTTGGGCGAGATGTGAAAAATGACATCTGTACTGCTCATAAGGAGGTGTGGTAAAATGGCAGTGTTGAAAATCTGGAGTGAAAGTATTGAAAATTCGCAAACTTACAAGTGTGCGTAGGAACAGCGTAACACATGCTCCTAAAACACTCATTTTTGGGAATTTTTTTAACAAATTTTCAACATAGGGTTTTTGGGAGTCTACCTCATGAACTGTGACACTGTCATTTTGTAAATCGGTCCCGAAAGGTGGTTCTGTGCAGTGACCGCGAAATCACCTTTTGGGGCCGATTAACAAAATGACAGTGACAGAATTCATGAGGTGGGGTCCAAAAGCCCCATGTTGGAAAATTTGGAAATAATTCCAAAATGCCTGAGATATGCATCAAAGTTAAAAAAAATCCTATTTATTCCATTATACAGCTTATTGGCATTTCCTCAGTTCGCGGTCGGCTTTGAAGAATGCAGACGTGTTCCCGGTCCTCTGAAGATTGTTGCACCGGACTCCGGAGGTAAGTATGGGGTAAGAGGGGGTGTGGGGAGGCAGTGTGCGCAGAGTGTGGGCGCAGGAGGGGGTCAAGACAGCGAGAGACCGTTTTTTCCTTCTAGGTATTTTTGTCTTTTAGGAAGACAAAGCAGGACTTGTGCCACGCTGGGGTGGGCTCCCAGCATGGCATCTGGAAGGCTGTTTGGGAGGGAGCAGTGGAGCTGATGGGGATTGGGCACTTCCGTCGGCCTTACAGACTGTTGCCATGCTGGGGTGGGTTCCCAGCATGGCACCTGGAACTCTGTTGGGGGGGGAGCGCAGCAGAGCCGATGGGGGATTGGGCATCCCCCTCGGCCATACAGTGTGTGCATCGGGGAGACGGGATGTGTGACCACGCAATATGCGTGTGTGTGTGGGGGGGAGAGAGAGTGCATGAGCAATATGCTAAGCAGCACTATCTTATCGCTGCTCACTGAAGCGGAGCTCTCCCTTTCAACTGTACGGCACTGCATTTTCAACTTCTGTCCTAGACAGCTGCAGCATTCATTGGTAAACTGTGGCCGTGCCTGCAAACACACTTACTGAACTGAAAGACAGGGTTCCACACCTACAAAAACTCGGATGATGGCACTGTTTCTTGCACATGCGTGCAAGCAAACATAATAAAGCATTCGGCAACATTTCCCCTAGCTTATTTAAAGTTTCTATGCAGTTAAAGCTGTTGTTTGGCCAGCCAAATTCTACTCTTTATGCCCTTGTACTTTTAACTAGATTGAAAACGGTGGAATGAGGCAAAAAAATGCAAGCAGCACTTCCAATGCTACCCTTTTACAGAAATGCCTGCATAAAGAGGGTCTGCCAGTATCCTTTCTGAGAACCATCTCAGGATTAGAGAATCGGATCACTATAGTACCCAATTAAATGCCTGCACACAATCACCTCAAACTCCCTTCAAGCAAATGGGAAACTGCAGTAACAATGCCAAACGCATACTGTATTCTCTTTTTTTTTTCCTAACAAGCAGAACTTTTTGCATGGAGCCCTAAGTAACTCTTAGATGACTCGCCTTCCCCCTCATCCTCTGGTGTTTCCAGGATGGAAAACTAAAGCTGCTTCCTTACTTGTTCCCGTTTCCTTTTACAAGTTTGTGTGGTGAACATTAGATGTCCCTAACCGAAAGCTTCTCGTATTTCAAGGCAGACCGATAAAAAAGGGCAAATCAAGCACATCCCTGCTCTAACTTTGATTATACAATGTGGTAAATCCAAAGTCCCAAATCCTGCATCCTGATTGGTTGGCTGGCACAATTACCATGGTGATAAATCCTCCAGTGTACCCACTGGAAAAGGTGCCAGCCAACCTTTTTACCAATATCAGTACGACCCCCCCAAAATCAAAACGTACACCTGCCATCTTTATTCCCCGCTAAACTGCTCCACAAGTCCAGTCTGCAACCCGAGTACATAAACTACACTTGCTGTCCCGAAACAATTGACAGAAAAAATACTCGTGAAGTGAAAAAAAATAAAATAAAAAAACAGCACCTTGTACTGAGACTAAATCAGTTCCTGGACGGGACAGTCATCCTTGCCGCCTCCCCAAACACTTTTCTCCTTGTAGCCTGAGTCCCTTCTAATTACCGACACCAAATTTCCTACAGCTTACAAACCGCAGCTCTGCACGAAACTGCTTGTAACGTGAGCCTCGCTCCATGTCTCCTCCGATACTGCTCACCACATACCTCTTCACTTTCCAGTTTTTTTTCTGCTCCGGCTCCAGTACCACTTACTACCTGCCTCTCACAGTGTCTTCCCGCTATCTCTCACGATTGCCTATATCAGAGGACTATTTCCTCCCTCCGCGTAACAATAAAAATGTATAAAAAAAAATTAAAAAAAAGACTTAGAATGAAAAAAAAAAGTTTTCTTTTTTCCCAAAATGGAAGGGGGGCATTGTATAATAAAAATTTATCCCTCCAAGGAGTGGGTACACTAGGTTTACCACAACTGGTGTGGTTCAGTCAACTCTGCTGCGCCGGTGACCGAATCCACACCAGCCGTGGTAAATCCTCCAGTGTACCCACACCCTGGAGGGATAAATTGCTTAAATCTAAAACCACAGGAGTAATTCAAGAAACTGTCACAGCAAATGGAGTGTCTTCTTTCTCTGTCTACTGTAGCTAACATCCAATCACAGCAAGTTTTACATACCTCAGCATCAACCAATGAACTCAGCAGTCTCAGGTTGCATGGCTGTAGCCAATCGTGCGTATTCTTGTTCTGGTGAATCTTTTTAAATGTCTCTGCTGGCCTGTTCAGTTATGGGGATATTATGCACAAAGGAGAAAGAAAAGCTGCTGTATTTCATGGACTTGGATCTGGACTTTTGTGGGTGAGTTTTTAAATTATCAAAGTCTGTGGGTGATTGACTGGGGGGCTGATTTCAATAACTTGGTGATTGTGGAGAAACCCAGGAAAAAGATGTTGATTTACAAGCACCACCACAGGCAGCAGTGCATGGCACTGAAAGCATGTAAACATTTAGCCCAATGGTTTGGGTTTTTTTTGTCTCTTTTCCAGTAAAAACATTAGTACTGCATTCATTGTAAACTGTATTTGTCTGTAGTTCTGCTTATTTTGCAACAAATGTGTTTTCGGGAGGGGGCGCAAGTACATGAATGAAACGTTCTGAGAAAAAATGCTTTTAAATGCTTTTTTTTTTTTAAATGGTTATACCATTTATTCTGCAACAAATGTGTGTTCTCTTGTGGGGGAATGAATGAGCTTTTATTATATTTCTTAGTATCTGAAATTCCTGTGGAATACTGCTTTTCAGCAACTGAAAACATCAATTGTGAGTGATTGTGGAGCACTGCGGGCGATACCGGATGATTAAGGATCCCTCATGCGCGAAATCAAAAACTCACAGCATTACGGTAGTGACGGCTTTTTCCATGCCATGCACACGCCCCCCTCACAGAAAAATAGCATACAGTGACACGTCCAACCACGACATGCTACCAAAAGTCTAGTTATTGCAAACGATAACACCTTGAGCATGTATGTAAAATGTGACCTTTTCAACTTGCACCACACCTGGCTTAACTAACTTTACAAGTTCACTGAAATAGAAAGACCGTTTCCACGTTGTACCACTGCACTGTTTTATTTTTCTGTATTTTCTGTACACCCCCTTATGCATCTAAGTTTCATCGTTTGAACAGTATTTTTTTCCACAGCACTGTGTTTCCGTTATATTTGTAACCTTACTACAGCTTAACGCCAGTTTTCCGACTGTTCGGCACATTCTCAGCATGTCCTCTGCCTCAGCTCGTTTCGCCTCCTGATCTGGCGCACAATTTAGAATATGCAATATACTATTTGTTTTATTCTACTGCAATGAGGCGCTCCTTCCGCAGGGATTCTATTTGGTAATTTGCACAGTTGGATTTATTATTAGACTATTTAATTCTTGTTCTTTCTTCTGTGGGGCTCTGCCCCCACCAGGTTCTATTTGGTAATTTGCACAGCTGCATTTATTATTATGACTGTTACTAGTTTTATTCTTTACGATGCAGCGTACTGGTAGCTGGCAGTGGGCGGAGCAACAGCCTGCAGCTATGGTGAAACTGCCGTAATTCTCCTTGAACGCAAGAGGGGTCCTTAATCATCCAGTATCTCCGCACTGTGCACTGTAGAGTCTGTGATCCTTGGTTATTTGGGACCTTGCATACTGTAATTAAGCTGGAGATAGCCTTTAGCTGCGGAAGGAAGAGGCCGAAGGAGTTTTTATGTACCTGAGGGAGGGGACTTAGTTAGCCATTAGCTGCTGGGGGTGTCAAGGGAGTCAATAACTGCTGGGGGTAGGAGGCCGTGGGAGCCAGTTGCTCGGGGTAGGGGGGCTTATTCCCAATCTGATGCATGCATCTGTACAAATAATTGAGTCAGGGTCTGCAGGGCATGGTCACATTATGGCCATGCTCTGCAGTCTTGTGTGCTGAGTCGGGTACTGGAAAGTAGGCACCACACATCACCTTTTTCACTGAGCTAAACATGAGTTTAAATCTCACAGCCCTGGAGCTGGGCAAGCCAGAGCAGGCACATGCCTCGAACTTTATAGCCAACTGAGAGCCAAGGCCAAGCCAGTTATGGTCAAAGTAAGCATTTTTGTCAGCCTGAGTAGTCAGTAAAGTGTCTGAATTATTCAGCTCCTATTCAGAAAACAGCCTGCAGTAGCCAGGGTTCGGCTCGTGTTTTGACTCGGAGCCAAGCCAGACCCTTGGCTTGGCTCTAGGTAAAAAAAAAAAAAAAAAATATCCTGGCTTGCCTATGATCACACAGCCCTCATTTACATATTGGCCCCAATATTCAGACTTGCGCCTGGCAATGATGCATGTGGTGGTGCAGCACATCTGAGTTGCGCTGGTGCAACACAGGGATATATTCGAAGGAGATGAGCCATTGTGCATCACCTTTGAATATATCAGATAAATAGCTGAAATGGGAACTGTGCCAGTGCAACAGAGTTACGCTGTATGCAAATTCCTGATATTCAGTCACAGTATGCAGATGGGGCCATAATGTATGCAAAGTGCAAATGGGACTATTTGCATGTGATTATGACCCTATTTACATGAGCTGTTAAGGGCTGGCCAACGAAATGCACATGGCACCTTACACAGCATGTGCTGCGAGAGGGGATCTAGGGGCATCCCCCTGCCCCATAGTGGTGAGCACCTAAAATATATCAAACCTATTCCCTGGTAGTCTAGTGGCACCCCCCCCTTCCTCCAGCCGCGATTGCATAAATGAAATTACTTACTTATCCCTCATAGTCTAGCAGTACCCCCAACCCTCCCGTAACCCCAGTCGTCTAATATCCAGTAACTGCCCCTCCCTGGTGGTTCAGTAGCACCCCAACACCCACACAGGACCTCTTGCACAACCAGCCCCCTCTTCAGCGACGGGCAGCAGCATACCCATCCACATATCTCTGCGGCTGGCCACAGACTGACAGCTACTGTATGGGCTGTAATCTCACTGGTCACAGTGTGGACAAATGGGCTTGCAGTGCATACTGTACTAGGCATTCATTTACATTTTTGTGAATGATTAGTATACTATGCACTGCAAGCCCATTGGTCCGCATTGTGGACCAATGGGATTGCAGCTCATACAGTAGCTGTCAGTTTGTGGCCAGCCGCAGAGATATGTGGATGGGCATGCTGCTGCCTTTGCTGGAGGCTGATGGGGTCCTGGGTCCTGTGGCGGGTGGGGTGCCACTGGACCACCAGGGAGGGCGACGGACCATTTGGAGACTGGGGTTACAGGAGTGGTAGGGGACCAGCTAGACTACCAGGAATAGGTGATTCATTTCATTTTATACGCTTGTGGCTACAGGGAGGGAGGGGGGCCACTAGACTACCAGGGACAGTATGGGTGCTTCTGCATGGTGTACTGGGTGTGCAGGTGACCACCCATGGCTGGCGGCTGCTGCGTTGTGCCTTGCAGTGCAGCAACTCACCTGTGGGTGGTCACCATTTGTGTCTTTTTTTTTTTTTTTCAGGCTCAGTATTGCCCTGCGATATGCAGCGCATCTCCGGGATGTGCCAGCATTTGCACTCTACATCCCGGGCTGAATATCGGGATGTGCCACATGTGTATAGGAACGCCCCCTGTAGGTGCACCGCATACATTATCTCTGCGCCCCTGCACATCAGGGCTTGCGCAGCACAAGCCCTCTTTTGAATATTGTCCTGGGGTGCATTTTGCGCCAGGCATAACTCCTTTGAATATTTGGGTCACTGTGTAACCCTGAGCAAATCGTTTGATTTCCCTGTGCTCCCCAGGTCGCACCTGGAAACCATCTTTGGCTTGGTGTGCTTTTCTTGGTTAAACAATTTCCCTCTTCCCTATATCATTAAAGCTGGGCCATTAAACCAGTAGAGGTTCCAATAGCCCATCTGTGCTACTGTTCTAAAGTACTGGCCAGTGGCCACCTGCCCATTCAGAGCACTAAGGGTTTTAGCTGAGCCCCTCCCCAAATTACACTTTCTCTATTCTTTCCTGTATTTATTATTTTATTTATACTCGTACTGGGTTGTGGATGAAAGAAGGTAATTCTTGCCTGGGAAAGAAAAACCCAGGGGGGGAAAGGAAAAACCCTGGGGAAGATTACACAATGTGGGGGGAGGTAGTAACAACAACAAAAATGGAAAGGGACCTGGGGGTAAGCATGTCAGATGACCTTAAGGTTGGCACGCAATGTGAGAAGGCGGTAGGGAGGGCTGGGGGATACTGGGATGTATAGGGAGAGGCATCACCAGCAGAAAACAGGAAGTTGTCATCCCTCTGTACAGACAGTTGGTGAGACCCTATCTGGAGTACTGCGTCCAGTTCTGGAGACCCCATCTCCGCAAGGACATAGACAGGATAGAGGCAGTCCAGAAGAGGACAACTAAAATGGTGCAGGGTGTGCAACAGAAGCTATACGAGGAGAGACTAAAGGAGTTTAATATGTATACCCTTGAGGAGAGGGGGGACATGATGGAAACTTTTAGGTACCTTAGTGGAATCAACAAAGTCCAAGAGGTAGCATCTTTCAGAAAAGATTTTTTGGGGGCGGGTTCAGGGACAATGTGAGGAAGTATTTTTTTCACAGAGAGGGTGGTGGATACATGGCACAGCCTTCCTGAGGAGGTTGTGGGGTCTAAAACTGTGGGAGAATTCTAGAATACATGGGACAGACATAAGGCAATTATTGTGGGAGGTAGGAAGAAATAAGCTGTTGGTTAACTAGGTTCTGCAGCTTATCCTGTAGTTAGGGAAATGGGCAGACTAGGTGGGCCAAGCAGTCCTTATCTGCCATCAAAGTCTATGTTTCTATGATCATATTGACCATTCCCATGTATTTCCTTTCTCTGTCTTTTTTTGTGCTGACCCAACTGTAACCTTTAAAGGAAGCTTTCATCATGCCAGCCTCCCCCGCCCCCACAAGGCTTACCCTCTGGTTAAGCCTTTTAAGTATGTTGTGGCATTTTCTCCCACAGCAACTTACTTTTTAATTACAAAAGTCTGCTACCGAGTATGGTGGGCGCTAGTGGGCTCCATTATGTGTAAAGGCACGCGCCACACACGTGCCACTTCAATACAAAAAGTATAATGGGAGCCCCACTATTGTGCCATACTTCTGGGTAGTGGACTTTCTACAATTAAAATAAAGTATTTTTTTTTTTGTTTTTTTTTTTTTGTTTTTGTTTTATTTTAGTTAATTTCTTTCCCTCCTCTGTCCCTGGCAGCCGTTCCTCCTGTCGGTCTCCCAGCCCTGTCCCCTGCTCGCAGCTCAACCCCCAGCTACACCATGGCTTACCCCCCATGGTGGGGTGGCGGGGATCCCTCAACCTGCCTCACACTAGGATTCGGTGCTGGAGGTGTGTTGCTGCCAGTTGCGGGGGTGGTGCCTGCTGGGACCGACCATCATGAAGCATGCCAGGACCATTTTCCTCCTAACTTTAAATCTCTCAAACCAAGGATGTGCAATGACATCCAAGGGTGGTTTCTGCCTTGCGCTCCGTGCGTGTTCCTCCGAGCACGTCTGCCAAGCTTCCCTACTGTAGCTCCCAGCTGCCACTAGGAGCCAGTAGTGCACCGAGAACCAGTATCCCCCCTTCCCGGAGAAGGAGAGCACTCCAAAGGACGCTCGGTCCTTCTCCTCCCTGCCGACCCCCAACGGCCCATGCTCGAACCCGAACATGGGTCGCCGGCATGGTGTGAGGTAAGGCGTCCACCATCTCAGCCCTCAGTGCCACTGGGCCAGCTAAAATAAAGTATGTTGTGACAGAAGAAAAATGCTGCAACATACTTAAAAGGCTTAACTGGAGGGTAAGCCTTGTGGGGGTGGGAGGCTGGCATGGTGAGAGCTTTCCTTTAATTCTAAATTCACCCTTTTCCTTACTTCTGTGCTGTTCTATACCTCTTGCATCTCTCTGCTCTCCATTCATTTCTGCTCTTGCTACTGTATTTTCTCCATATTAACCCAATTTTCTTGATTTTACAGGTCTGAGAGGACACACTCTTCCCTCTCCCCCCCCATCAGATAAGTATCATTCTTTCCCTAGCTTGTTGTTTCCACCCTGTTTACTCTCTTAAGAACTGTGGATCCTTTGTGACCCCTTTTTTGAATTTTATTTTACAGGTCCTGTGGACATCATCCTTTAAAGACCTTCCTGTGGCTCCCTATTACTCAGGTAAGAGACTCAACTTCTACCTATATATGGACTGGCTGTAATGATGTTGCTGTGCCCGTTACAGTGTATGTTGGAGTTGTGTGTGTGTGTGTGTGTGTGTGTGTGTGTGTGTGTGTGTGTGGAGTTTATAGTGCAGTTTTGGAGAAAATAGGGCAGTTTGGGGGACTGTGGAGGTGGGGATATTTGTGGCGGTCATGGAGGGATGGTGCTGTCTGGGACAGTGGAGTTAGGGGGCTAGTTTAGGGTGCTTTGGAGGGTGAAGGCTAGTCTGGGCTGTGGGGGCATTTGTCTTGTGCTGTGGAGAAAGAGGGCTAGTGTTGGGGCATGGTAGGAGTGGAGTTAGGTGGCTAGTTTAGGGTGATTTG
The DNA here is from genome assembly GCA_016271365.2 of Neoceratodus forsteri. Taxonomy (NCBI): domain Eukaryota; kingdom Metazoa; phylum Chordata; order Ceratodontiformes; family Ceratodontidae; genus Neoceratodus; species Neoceratodus forsteri. The sequence goes on from CM028138.1 coordinate 414,252,599, forward strand.
GAGTGTGGGGGCTAGTGTCTGGGCTATGATGGGCAACTGTCTTGTGCTGTAGAGGAAGCAGGCTAGTGTTGGGGCATGGTGGGAGAGAGGCTATGGTCCAGAGCTGTGGAGGGAGAAGCATTTGTATTGGGGCTGTGGATGGAGGGGGCTAGTATTGTGGGGCCATTGAGGGCGGTGGCTGCTGTGGGTGGAAGTGACTGGTGTTGGGTGCTCTGGACAGAAAAGGCTGGTATAAGATCAGAGTAGCTGCATCAGAAGAGGAGAAGGACCTGGGAGTGATGATCACTAGTGACCTGAAGCACTCCACGCAGTGCAAGAAAGCAGCAGTAAAGGCAAACAAGATGCTGGGATGCATAGCTAGGGGGATTGGTAGTAGGAGAGAGGAGGTTATACTGCCCTTGTACAGGTCACTGGTAAGGCCGCATCTAGAGTATGGAGTTCAGTACTGGTGCTCACACCTCAAAAAGGACATTAACCTGCTGGAGGAGGTACAGAGGAGGGCTACAAAGATGATAGCTGGTTAGCAGGGCAAGGCATACAAGGAGAGGTTGAAGGGACTGGACATGTACTCCCTAGAAGACGGGCGGGGGGACATGATCTGGACATTCAAGTACTTGAAAGGGATAAATAATGTTGATAAGGAAAGTTTCTCTTGAAGCTGAGTGGCAACCATATCATGAGGGGGCACAGTCTCAAACTGGAGGGTGGGAGGTTTAGGAGGGATGTCAGGAAGCACTTCCTCACAGAAAGGGTGGTGGACACTTGGAATGCGCTGCCGGAAGAGGTCATCTCAGTAAAGACAGTGAGCAGCTTTAAGAAAGGCTGGGATAGGCATAGGGGGAAGATGAGAATCATGGGTAGGGAGGATTGGAGGAATGGGGAGGGAGGACAGAGACAGTAGCTCAAGCTGTGGACCCTGCAATATGAGCAGACTTGATAGACCAAATGTCCGCCTTCTGCTGGCTTCTTCGTATGTTTGTATAGGTTGATGCGGACTGAGGTGGGCTGCTGCAGGGTATTGTAGTGGGAGGGAGCTAGTGTCGAGCCACAGAGAGGAGGCTAGTGTTGGTTAGTTTGGAGGCAGATGGCATACTTTTTGAGTATTGTGCAGGGAGGGGTGGGGCTAGTGTAAGATGCTTTTGGAGGGAGGTGGACTGGTGTAGAGGGCACTGAAGAGAGTGACTGACTACTGTTTTGGAAGGGGAATAGTGTTCTGGGGGTCGAGGAAGGAGAAGAGTCTAGTGTCTGGGATGGGGGAGCTAGTATCTGAGGTTGTGGAAGATGGGGTAACTCTGGGTGTTGGAGACTGTGGTACTAGGGGTTAATGTCTGGGCTGGTGGTGGTGGTGGCAGTAGTTGTAGTAGTAGTAGTAGTAGTAGTAGTATGTGTTGTTGCCTTTATTTTATGTGGCGCTCTTCCTCTGAGGCTTGGGGCACCTTTTTAAATACCAAACAGTAGCAAAATAAATTTTTTAATTAGTATTTAAAAACTGGCATGACTTAACTGTGAGGAAGATCAAACCCTGAAAGCATAAGTGAATAAAGGTTTGAGACACTGATGAAAAGCCTCTACTATCCTTAGGATGCAATGCATCACCTCCTGGCTATGTGGTGTTAGACCCACTTCCCTCCCTGTGTCCCCTCACTAGGGACTCCCTTGAAAGGGATAAACCAGGTGAACTGTGAGGAACTATTTAGTGTGAGCAACAGTTAATGGACACGGTGGGTATTTATTTTAGCCTGGAAATGAGCTATTTTCAGACTTGAACCTACCTGGCATTTGTTGGAGGTCTCCACTGACCAGGTCTAACCTTGCTTTGAGATTTGATAATGGGCACATACAGGAAATAATGAACCCCCTATGTGTAGAACAAGTCACACTGACTGAGGCTGGTGACATCATGGGCATGAGTGCAAAGCTTGAGTGCCCTCATTATGTCACTAACCCACAAATTGTGGGGTTACCAGTGCATTCTGCAAGGAGACTGGTTTATTATATATAATGATATGAGCAGGCTGATTCTAAAACATATACAAGCGACAGACAAGCCCCCTCATGTGTGCTGATTATAAAACAGCACCCAGTACTGTTTTTCACTGGGTGCTATTTTGAAATTGGCACTTTTGAAGGGGTTTGCCTGTCATAATCAGATTGCACTCCAGGCTCTGTCTGGTTTGCTGGAGTACGACTACGATTGGGCGCGGCCGTTCAGAAAATAATTCCTAAACATTTTAAAGGTGAATTACTGGTTTTAGAAACCACTGCAGAAACTGGCTTTATATTGATATTCAGGATAGCCCGATTGCCATACAACCCCAGTGAATAACTGGGTTTAATAAGCTCTATCACGAAACTGGATTTGTATTGATATTTAGGATAGCCTAATTGCTTCGTCCCACACAGAGCATGGCCCCTGCTGTATCAGTCAGCTGCTCAATACAGCATGAAACCGCCAGTGCATGAGAGGGAGTGCCCAGAATGGTGAATGTCATTGATAATGCTAGGAAAGATTGATTTCTGCAAAATGTCATGAATGAAATACTCTGATATGCCTCCTCCCCCAGTCATGCACACTGATATGCACTGTCATTCAGCTTGTGGACTTAGAGCTGTGGCAGACTGTGCTGTAGGTTCGGGAGGGTAGGGGACCATGCTGTCTGGTATATCTTGCTATATGTGGTCCCCATATCATGGCTTGGAGGTCAGGAGGGGAGCCCAACATCTAAATAAGGACTATGTGGGGATGGGGGTCTGGCTAAGGAGGATGGCTTTTAAAAATGCCAGGAGAATGCCATTTTTTATTTTTAATCCATGTGGAAGAACAGGGAAGGAGTGAGGGTGGTAAATCACAGGAGTGTGGAGGGTTTGGCCTGGGAATGGACAGGGTCTAGTTGAGGTTGTGGGGATCAGACCCAGGTCTGGTGGATGTACTGTACCAAACTCATTCATAGCTAGTTACCCTAACCTCTAGGCTATAGTGCCAGCCCTGGTCATCACTTGGCATCTAAGCAGTAGTGTCGCAACATGACTTAAGAAGGAATGTGACACTACACACCACTGTAATCAAAGGAAATTCAAACTGGTAAGGAGAAGGAAAGGGAGAAGACAGAAGGTGCAGTTAGGGGGTGATATTGGCTTTAGACCACATCTTCCCCCAGTGGTACCTTTCTTAAACTAATATTTATCATGGTCTACACACACACACACACACACACACACACACACACACACACACACACACACACACACACACACACACACACACACACACAGAGAGACACTTACACATGGATGGTGTAACCATTCAAGTGGACTGACAGTCAAATGGGTAAGAGCAGGAGAGATATTGTATCACACAGTCTATCCTGAGTTAATATAGTGTTAGAAACACACACAGGGTAAGAGCAGGACCGATATTGTATCAGTCTGTCCTGAGTTAATATAGTGTTAGAAATACACACACATGCATATGGATCCTCGCATCTAAAAAGATGCACAAACAGTCACACACACCAGTAGAAACAGATGCGGACATAGCATATGCACAGTTGACAAATGCATGTTTATATACACGCGCTCAGATTACTCTCTAGACATGACAGCACAGATACATAGACATGTACATACACCACTACTCTGTACCACAGTCTCATGCATAGAACAGTGATGTCACAGACACATACATACATACATATTCGTATACAATTCAATTACCCTTACATACTGCAGAAGTCTCCAAATGGGGTCTCACGCCTCACTACTTATGGAAGGAATGATCCTCCTTCCCAAACAGCACCGGAGATGGTACAGGGTGGTGCAGCAGTACCTAGGAGAAGGAGGTGGTACAACTGGACACCAGAAGACTGCTCAATGCAGATTGGGGAGAAAGAGGAGGTATTGCTTGGTATCAGTCAGAGGGGTACCACTAAAAGGAGGGACGTGACAGAAACTTTCAAGTACCTCAAGGGAATCAAAGTCCAAGAGGGTAGCATCTTTTTGGAAAGGAGATGTGGAAGAACAAGGGGGCACAATTTGAAGATAGAGGGGGATGACGTAGAGGTAACATAAGCAAGTATTTCTTCACGGAGAGGGTTGTAGATGTATGGAACTGGCTTCCTGTGAAGGTTGTGGAGTCAAAAACAGTGGGGGAATTTAAGAATGCATGGGACAGACATAAAGCAATTCTAATGGGGGTGGGAGGAAGTAGATTGTTGGTTAACTAACTAGGATCAGCAGCTTATCCATTAGGTACTGAAATGGGCAGACTAGGTGGGCCAAGCGGTCCTTATCTGCCATCAAATTCTATGTTTAACACCAGGGACTGCTTGGAATAGGTCAGGGACATAGAGGGTGGACTGGTGGACACCAATGTCTATTTGTCAGTCTGGGAGAGTGAGTGGGCCTACTGTTGGGCACCAGGGACTGCACAAATTAGGGAAGGGCTAGAGTTTCCACTAGACACAGGAAAGTGAATGGTACTAGGTCAGGACTTTAGGAGGTAGGTGGAAAGTGCTGCAGTGAGAGGAAGTTGTGTGATCAAGCTGGGGCATAGTTGGGTGGCAGTGGTATGCAAACAGACACACACACACACTGGATGGGCAGCGTGAGCCTTGAAGGAGGGTGTCGCTGTCTGAGGACTAAGAAATGGCAATTAAAAAAAAAAAAAAAAAAAAAAAAACATTGAGCGGGTCTGTGGTGTTCCGTCATCTTCATGTTGTTCTTGACTTTGTTTGCTGGTTCCTTGGAGTGGTTATTCTTATTACTGTACTTTGCATTAACCTTGCTAGTCTGTAAGGGTTAAACATCCATTTGGTTTTGTTTTGTAGTGTAGGCTCTGCCTGGATGCTGCTGGTGGAGTTTGCTGGTTTCTAGTGAAGGTGCTGAAGTGTGGTCACAGTAAGTGTGTCTGCATCTTGTTCTTATTAATGTTCATCTTTAGAATTGTAGGCGGCTAGCTGGCACTGTGGCATGGGGGACTGAGGCATCTGTGCCTTATCTCCTGCCATGTTGGTGACATGTTCCTGGTGTGGAGCTGTGGTCAGCTGGGGAGGGAAGGATTGAGCATCAAAGGACAGCTCTCCTCTTGCGGGGTGGACAAATACAGGCTCAATGCTGCCCTGACACCTAGCAGTGGCAGGGTGCAGGCACGCAATGAGCTTGTCACACGCAAAGGGCCGGGGGGTGGCGCAGTCAGCCGGCATGCTGTGAGCAAAAGCACACACAGTATGGCCATTGCCGGCATTGCACGCTCCACTCAAGGGAACTGAACAAGGCAAACAGAGGTCCTAGGTCAAGCAGGATGTAAGCAGCCACCCTCCGCAGGCCCCGACTCTTAAGAGCACTTCCCTGGAACTAGATCCTGTTCAAGGTGAGTCATGCTGTGGGTGGGGTGGGGGAGAGTAAACCATGGGCAAAGAAGGGGACAGTTGTCTGATGTAGAGTGCAGAGTGTGGTGGGTGGCTGAAAGAAGGTAGCTGACTGGTGGGGACCCAAGGAGAAACAAATTAGCTTTCAAAAAAAAAAAAAAATGTAGGTGGCTTGTTGGTGCATACAGACTTGCCAAACAGAGAAATCCCTTAATGTTTCTTTTTATTACATTGATACTGTTGGCAGATAAGGGCCTATGGCCCACCCAGTCTGCCCATTTGAGCTTGTAAGTTTCCTTTACATTTTTCTAGAAGTCTGTTGCCCTTTACCTCCTGACCTCCAGGGTTCTTTTATGTCTATCCCATGCATTCTTAAATCTCGTGATTGTTTCAGCCCCACCACTTCCTCTGGCATGGTATTCCACTTGTCCACCACCCTTTCTGTGAAGAAATTCTTCCTCACGTTTCCTATGAATCGCCCTCCATCCAACTCCACCCCATGCCCTCTAGTCCTCAAACATCTTTTTGCAGGAAAATAGTGTATTCCTGCACCCTGTTCATCCCTGTTAAGGTACTTGTATGTGTCTAGCATATACCCTCTCTCCATCCCTTATCTCCTCCAGGGAGTACATATTTAAGTCCTTCAGCCTGTCCTCTTAGGACTTGTGATGCAATGCCTGTACCATTTTGTTACCCTCCTCTGAACCTTCTCCACCCTGTCTATGTGCTTACGTAGGTTTTGTCTCCAGGACTGTACTCCAGGTGGGGCCTCATTTGTGTCTTGTATAGTGGAATTATGACCTCCCTTTTCCTGCTGGTGATGCCCCTGCCATCCCAGTATCCTGTTTGCTTTGTCTGTTGCCTTGTTGCACTGTTTTCCTACCTTAAGATCATCAGAGACAATAACCTGAAGGTCCCTTTCATGCGTGGTGCATGCCCTATCTTCACCCCCAACTGATATGTTGCTCCAGAGTTTTGTGCTCCATATGCATTATTTTGTAGTTCTTTGCATTGAACCTCAGTTGCTACATCTCTGACCATCTTTCAAGCTTCTTCGGGTCACTCTTCATTTTCTGCACCCCTTCAGGAATATCTAGTATGTTGCACATCTTGGTGTCATCGGTACACAGACCTTTTCTTCTAGCCCCTCTGCAATGTCACTAATGAAGATATTGAATAAGACTGATCCCTGAGGTACCCCAATGGTCACCTCCTTTCCCCAGATTGTACTCCATTTACCACCATCTGTTTCCTGTCTATTAAGCAGTTCCTAACCCAGTTGACCACCTTGTCTCCCATGCCCAGACTACCCATTTTGTTAATTAGCCTTCTATGTGGGACTGTGTCAAAGGCTTTGCTGAAATCTAGGTAGGCAACCTTTGCCACCTCTCCCTGATTGAGTGACTAGGGAACAAAAAAAAAAAAAAAAAACTTTTATTCATTTGACATGACCTTCCTTCTGTGAATCCATGTTGCCTCAGATCCTGAGCACCACTGGATTCCATATGTGCCACTATCCTTTCTTTCAGCAGGGTCTCCATGATCTTTCCCACCACTGAGGTGAGGCTGACTGGCCTGTAGTTCCCCACCTTCTCCCTACTGCGGCTTTTGTGCAGTGGGACTACATGTGCCCTCCTCCAGTCCTCTGGAACAACACTCGTGTTGAGTGACTCTGAACAGGACTGCCAGAGGTGCTGCTTGTTCCCTTCACAGCTCCTTTAATATCCTCAGTTTGATGCAGTTTGGCCCCGGGGCCATATCCACTTTCAGCTTTGTGAGTTCTTCCAGAACTCTCTCCACTATGAATGTACTGGTGTTCACTTCTTTCCCCCACCCCATCACCTCTGCAACCCAACTGTGGTCCTTGATCCTCCCTCTCCTTAGTGAATACTGAGCAGAAGTATTTGCTCAGTATTTCTGCCATGTCCAGATCCCCTTCCTTACACTCTCCCTTCTACCCTTTGAGCCTCACAACCCCCCCATTTCTTTTCTTTCACTGATGTACCTATAAAATACTTTATCCCCTTTGCTTACAGACTCTGCTAAGCCCTCTTCTGTCTGCACCTTCACCGCCCTAACAGCCTTCTGTGCTAGACATCCAAGATACGCACCTCCCTGTCCTCTTCCCTTTGACTCCCCTTATATTTCCTGAAACTCTGCCTTTAAGCCCTGACTTTGTCCTGCACCTCATTGGAGAACCATAATGGTTTCCTCCGTTTTCCCTTTGACTACTATCCTAACATACTGGTTTGTTATATCTACTATGGCTCCTTTCAGTTTCTCCCATTGTTCTTCTACCCGCTCTACTACCTCTCCCTTCCCCAGGACTGCTTGTATACATTTACCCATTTCAATGAAATGTGCCCTCTTGAAATCTAATACCCTTGCCCTTGTGTGGCTCAATTGAGTCCATGTCTCCATGCTGAACCACACCATGTGGTGATCAATGGACCTCAGCTGCCCATCCACCTGTAATTCTTTGACTCTGTTTCCATTGGTCCATACCATGTCCAGAATTGACTTGTCCCTGGTTGGCTCATTCACCAGCTGCCTGAGTCCAACCCCATGCATTGATTCAAGGATGGCTGTACTTCTGACTGAAACTACTACCTGGGTGGCCCAATCCATGTCCAGCATATTAAAATGCTTCAGTAGCAGGATTTTGGCTTCAGCAGCCATGTCGTGTATGTTCTCCACTAATTCCCTGTCTACTTTCTTCCTCTGTGCCAGAGGTCTGTAGATCACCTCAGTGCATATTGCTGTTTCATTCTCTTGCTCCAGGATGGCCCACATTGTCTTGGCCTCCCCCTGTCTTCATTGAACTTCTGTAGCCTTTATACTGTCTCTGATGTACAGGGCTACTCCCCCATCCTTTTTACCCTCCCTGTTCGTCTTGAACAATGTATAGCCTGGTACATTGACTTCCCAGCCATGATTAGCAGAGTACCATGTTTCTGTTATTGCTGCTATGTCAAGGTCTGCATCTGCCAACTAGGCCTCCAGGTCTGGAACCTTATTTCCTAGGTTACGGGCATTCGTTGGCATGATCTTCCATGTTTTACATTCTGCCCACCCTCTACTCTTGCCACCCCCCATATAATTCGTTTTACATTCTTCACTTGCATGCCCCTCCCTGCCTGCTTTAACTGTACTCGTAGTCAACTTATGTTCCTGCATGTTCCGATTGTGTTCCTAAGTCTCCTGGCTCTCCCCCTTTGGCCAGTTTAAATGCTCCCTGCTGAAGCATTTAAACTTCTTACAAAGGACCAAGATCCCCTTCTCTGGCAGATGCAGGCTGTCCTCCTTATATAAGCCTGCATCTGGCCAGGTCAAGCCCCAGTGCCCTATGAAGCCAGAACCCTCTCTTCCACGTCAATCCTTCAACCAGAAGTTGAAGGTATGGACGTGGAGTACCCTAGCTTCCCCTGTGCCCTGGACAGGTAACGCCTCCAAGAATGAGACTGAGCATGCTATCCGTTTCAGATTTTCCCCAGCTTCCTGAAATCATTCTGGACTCTTAACGTCCCCTTCTCCTGGCCGGGTTATTAGTTCCCTGGTGGACAATGGTATCCAACCGCTCCCCCCTAGCTATTGTCATAGTGATCCTTTGGATCTGCTTCCCATCCTTCCTTGCAGCGCTTTCTGGGAGGCACTTGACCTTCCTGTCTCCCCGCTGTTAGGTTACCCTAACTCCACTCCCCAGATAGTAGTCCACCACTAGGAGAAGTTTCCCCCTCCACTAGAGTTCCCTGCTTCCCTTCCCTGGGGCCCTATCCTGGAGGACCATCCCATACTCCCTGGTCCCAGCCTTGGGTTCCTGAATGGGGTTTTCCCACAGACATTGTATAACTAATCCCTTTCTTTTTTTTTTAAGCTGTCCTCTGATCACTGCTTGTCTGGCTTCCAAGGAAAAAGTGATAGGTGTGCGCTCTCTCTCTCTCTCTCTGTCTGTTTTGAGTGCCTACCTTCACTTAGCCCTCTGCTATACGGCATTCCTCCAGCACAGTATCTCTTCTCCCCCCCCCAATAGTTTACTTCTATGCTGCCAATAACTACTACTTAATTGCCTGCTGCTCTGGTTTTCTACTATGCCACTATTGGTGGCTCCTTTATTGTCCAGTTGGGCTTCCACATATGCCATCATCGGTGACTCCTTCATTGCTTATCAGGCTTTGGTAACTTGCTCTGACACCGTGGAGGAGGACAACAGGAAGCCAGCAGTCTGGGGAATGTAGCCTTTATTGGACCCACCAGATGCCAGGGATACTCCATTTTAAAGGAATGGGCTTATAGCTCAAAGCCTACACTAGCTTACTAAACCACATGCTAAATCATATTTAAATAAGACAACCCCGCTGCACTGCTTCATTTCTTTGTCTCTTTTTCTTCTTGTTTTTTTACCTCTAGATTGTTTTTTCACTCTCTCACTCACTTTTCACTTAAACACTTCTCTAAATTAACTTTTACTTAATTTCTGGGCTCGCACTTTAACTCTTGTTCCTCCCAATGTGTACCTTCCCATACATTTTGACCATATCACTGTTATTTTACAGGTACAACTGGACACCATCCCAGGCTTCATAGGATCCAGGTAAGTGATCCCCTGCTTATTACCTATACTAAATGAGTGCGCTGTAACAGAGGATGTTTATGATTGCATAACTTTTGAAGAACAGACAGACAGTATAAAATAGTAACAGGAAAGAATAACGTAAACAAAATGTTTTACCAGTACAGTAACTAAATGGTTTTCTTCTAAGATACAATGCCTTTGAACACGTTGATTTTCATGTGGTGTTTGCCATCTGGTATACCTGAAATACATCCAAAGTAACTGAGATTCATATGATAATTAGCGGAGTATTGTTGCACAAAGAAAGGGCACATGAGAAGGTACAAGTAGACTTGTTTTTAAGTCAAAGAACCCCTAATGGATTGTTGACGCCTTACATTAGGCTGTACATGCAGCAAAATATGTAAATGAGCAGGTTTTGTTGTTGGATTTCTTTTTAGAAAGATTATATTTGCATTGTAAACAGAATTTCTAAAGACATTCAAATCAAAAACACACTCATTTACATATCTCCTTGCATGTGCTTTAGGAGGTTCAGTTTATTACCAGTATTTCTGTGTTTTTGAAGGCTAATTTGCATTTTTGCGTGCAATTTCTGAAGGGCATTTGAGAACCAATTGAGGTGTTTTTCACTGGATAAAAGCTGGTGTTCCAAGTAAAATATGCAGTTTGAAGTACTTCAAAACCAATTACAAAAGCTGAAGGAAAACTTGAATTTGAAGGCATTCATTTTAGGTGGACTAGAAGGGTGTTTTAAGGTACAATTGAAGGGTTTGTTCAGAACGTTTTTTTTACCACTCTTTTTCCCTTCTTTTTGAAGGCTAATTAGTATTCTTCGTGCACTTTTTGAAAGGCGTTTGAGAACACATTGAGGCATTTTTCAATGGATAAAAACTGGTGTTTCTGGTAAAATTGAAGTCAATTTGAATTACTTCAAAAAAATGATGACAACTGGACCAGTTTATAAAAAAATTAATTGAATTTGAAGGCCTTCGTTTCCTGTATGGGTGGTAGCGGAAAATAAGTACCTTAAACACATCAGGGTCTTGGTAGACAGAAAAACATTCACACACAAGTTTAGGCCTTCTATGTTTACTTCCATTCAGCACAGACACAAGGGGGAAAACTGATCTCAACACACACAGGAAGATTCACAGGAAGTAGATTTCTTAAAGTTGTACTGTCTAACATTTCGTGAAGCTGCACTACACATAACAATCCCTCCTGACTTAGCTAGAAAGTACGTAAGTCAATAATTCAGAAAATATGAAACTATTAAAATTATTACTGCAATGTCCCTTTTAGGTAGTCTGTCATTAGACTATATCTCTACAAGTCCATTCTCTTTGGTGGACGTCTTAAACGTCCTGAACGATGTAGTAGGACTGGAGGCTGTTCTGGAATCTGATTAGCAGCAGCCACATCTTGTCTCGATTGCTGTGGTTCTACTATCTCTTCCTGTTCTTGTTCTGGAAGAAATAATGCTGGATAGCAACCCTGACTCTGGGTATCCCTTTTTTGTTGTGTCTCAATTCTAGTGCGTAATTGGTCCGCACGTTTTTTCAATCTCCTCTAGTTAGTCAGTCAGACACTATAAACGACATTTCTGAACTTTTTTTCCACCACGCCTTCTATCCATCTCTCCAGGCCTGCATGCACCCTGACCCACACAAGATCATTGGGTTTGAAGGATCTGGTCTTAGGAAGCATTTCAGTTACTGACTTGTAGCCTAGAGGGTGAAGAAGACCCAATTGAGTGTGAATCTGACATCCTAACAACAATTCTGCAGGGGATATTCCCGTGACACAATGTGGTGGTGTTCGATACATCACAAGAAAGTCCAAAAGGGCTATGTGTATTCCCGTTGGTGTAGTAGGATTAGCTTTGTCCATATTCTTTTTAAAAGTCTGAACCAGGCGTTACACTTCGCCATTTGAACGTGGATGGTAGGGAGGTGAGAAAATATGGTGGATACCACATTGCTAGCAAAATGCTTGGAATTCAACAGACATGAACTGTGGTTTGTTATCCGAGACAATCACTTGTGGAAAACCATGGGTAGCAAAGATAGATTTCAACACTTTAATGGTACTCTCTGTAGTTGTTGTTGAAGACATTTGAAGAATTTCTGGCCATTTACTATAAACATCAGTTAAGAGTAACCACACGGAACTTAAATAGGGTCCTGCAAAATCAATATGCAACCTTTGCCAGGGTTTTTCAGGTCATTCCCAATGGTGAACTGGAGCTCTTGCTGGATTTCCCATCAATACAGCACAATCTTCACATCTTTGCATAACCTGGTATATGTCTCTGTCAGTGGAAGGCCACCATACATGAAGTCTAGCTAGGGATTTCATTTTAGCAATGCCTGGATGGCCCGCATGCAAGAGAGTCAACACATTTGAGTGATAACATTGGGGTACTATGACACGCAATCCCCATAGAAGACACCCCTCCACAATGGACAACTGCTGTCTCTTTGTATAGTAGGGTTGTAGTGCAGTCGAACAACTAGTGCCTTGCGGACAACCCTCAAGCGTATACTAATACACTTGTTTCAAAATTGCATCTTGACTAGTCGCTTTTGCAGTGTCCTTGGCTAGTACTGGAAGCTGATCTAACTGTTGTAGCTCCACTGCATACGCAACAGTAGAGTCCTCCATATCTTTGAATTGCACTGGAAAACTATTTGGCCCCACCTGACATACTAATGGCGGCTCTTTAAGTCCCACATCGAACTCCATTTATCTGGATATTGGTAACCTTGACAAGGCATCTGCATTTCCATGCTGGTGTGTTGGATGGTAAGTAACCTCAGAATTATAGGCAGAAAAAATGAATGCCCATCACTGACGTTGGAGAGCAGCTGTCTCTGGAACTCCTTTTTCTAGACTGAAAATTGTCACTAGTGGCTTGTGATCTGTCTTCAGGTGAAACTTGCAACCTAGCAAGAATTGGTGGAGTTTCTGGACTCCAAACACAATCACTAATGCCTCTCTCTGAATCTGGGCATAATTCCTTTCAGCTGAGTGAGTTTGCATGAAGCATGGGCTGTTGGCTTCTCCACTCCTTCTGGATCTGTATGGAAAAGGACAGCCCCTATATCCACAGGACTAGCATCACAGGCCAATGTGATAGATAAGTTAGGGTCATAATGAGTTAAATTATGCACATCGGTTAGAGAGAGCTTGATGGCTTGAACTGCCTTACTGTGGCCCTTGGTCCACTTCCACGGAGTGCCTTTATGTAACAGTTCATTTAGGATAGCACATTTAGTGGCTAAGCCAGATATGAAACGGTCATAGTAGTGCACCATAACTAAGAATGAGCGCAACTCTGAAACATTCTGTGGTTCAGGCATGTGCACAGTGGCTTCCACCTTTTCATCATTTGGATGAATTCCATCTTTGTCAATAGTGTGACCTAAGTACATGACACTTGGTTGACAAATTTAGCATTTTTCTCTCCTGAGTCTGAATCTACTCTGTTGCAATCTCTCTAAAGGCTCTGCTTCTGTCTTGCCCATGACAATGATGTCATCCAAATAACAAGCAGCACCTGGTATATCACCACCGTTTGCTCAATCACTTTTTGAAAAATAGCCGGTGCGGAACTAAGGCCTAAACATAACCGTTTGTACTTGTACAGTCCTCGGTGTGTATTAATCACTACCAGTTTGAGGGTCTGTATCTAACTCCACTTGAAGGTATGCATCAGTGAGGTCCAGTTTAGAGAACCCCACACCACCATTCAGTCTGTGAAAAAGTTCCTGTGCTAAATACTGAATTAAGTGTCGCCTTAAAATCTCCACATATTCGAACCTTACCACCTGGTTTAGACATCACCACAATTGGAATGGCCCAATATGAACTTGAAACCTTTTCCAGCACACCCGCTTTTTCCAGTCTGTCCAATTCTTCCCCAACCACTGGTTTTAAGGCAAAAGGAAGTTTCTGTGGTTTACAAAACTTAGGGAATGCATTAGGCTTTGTAACTAGCTTGGCTTTAGCTGTTGTGCAGCATCCCAGGCCTTTCCACAGCTCTGGATACAAGTCTAAAATTTCCTCAGGCTTGGGTGGATTACTGCTTTGTGGTACCTGGACAGCAGCAAGTAGGCCAAAATCTGCTGGATCAATATGAATGCTTAGAATAACCTGGGCGTCTCTGCCCAAAATGTTGACACCCTTTTTTTGAAACCAGAAAAGTTAAAGGTGTACTAGGAGAATCAGTCCTACCTACTAAAGTGGTAAACGAGCCCAGTGGCTGAATTGGTTGCCCTTAAAATGCATGCAGCAACTTATTACAAGGAAGACAGTGGTGGCTTATCCAGTTCAGTCCATGTTTGATGGTTAATAAAAGTAACTGGGAAAGCAGAATCTACCATTAAATGCAACTGGCACCTCAGTTGTGGCAACTGAAGTAACACTTAGAAAGGAGGAACATCTTTAGTCTGCATTTGCGGTGCAATAGGAACCACTGCACTGTCTGTGCTCTCTGAACTGACCACTGCAGTTCTCCTGCTCCTGCAAACCTTAGCAATATGTCCCTGACGTTTACATGCATGACACTGAACTTCTCTGCATTTGCACTGGTCCCTGCTATGCTGAGAAGACCCACGTTATGCACATTTGTACTGGCCATGCAGTTTGGATGGAGTGGTTGAATTTTTCTTTGAAAACAGTGGTTTAGACTTAGGTTTGAGCTGTTTCAATTTGGGGTTTACTGCAGACTCTTATACCTCAATTTTAGTGTTCATCTTAGCATGTGCTTCATTTTCTGCAGCCTCATACATTTGTGCCAACTGTAACAGTTCATCAGTAGACTTACTGACACTTACAGAAAGTAAGTGCTTAATACAATGTTCATTATTCAACCCCATAACAAACTTGTCAGCTAGATTAGATTCAAGATGCTCTCTGCTCCATTCACATGTGAGAGCTAAGTGTTTGATCTCAGCCAAATAAGATTCTAATGACTGACCTGGTTTCTGTTGGTAGCTGTAGAATTTATTAACATTCAGCCCTTGGGAAAGTTTTTAAACTGTATTGTGCATTCAATTTGGCCTTTGGCTCTTGCTATGACAAATCCTCTGGCTGGTCAGATGCACACAGACTGCATAACAGTTTGAAGGTTTCACTTCCCAAGAAAGTACAAAAAGTAGTTCGAATAAGCTCACCCTGTAGCTGATCATTTGCTGATTGTATGGCAGGATTAAGTAATAACCACTGATCAAACTGTCTGGATGATGTATCCCAATCCATTCCTGTAAAAATCTCAAAGCTGGCTGAAGTTTCCATGTCACTGCACAGTTCCAAATTGCTTACTTGCCTCCAATGCAGAAAGTCACAAAATGGTGTAATTCAGAAAGCTGGAGCTATGAAAATTTTCACCATCCTTTGTTGCCAGTTTGTTGTATTTGGTGGCTGAAAATAAGTACCTTAAACACACCAGGGTCTTGGTAGTAAGAAAAACATGCACACAGAAATTTAGGCCTTCTCTGTTTAGTTATATTCAGCACAGACACAAGGGGAAAACTGATCTCAACACACACAGGACGATTCACAGAAAGTACATTTCTTAAAGCTGCACTACACATAACAATAAGGATAACACAAAGTTTTTGTAGGTGTAGCTTTCCAACCCTTGTGTTGTGAATACCTGCTTCAGATTTTCATTTCAGTAAACATTCTGCTGTTTAATCTCGGAATAGCATAGCTGAATGGGACCCTTGCTCCATTTGGGAAGGGGATTCTCGACTGGCTTAGGTATACATAGTAGAAGAAACAAACTGACATGAGCTGCAAATGTTTATTCTCTTTACTTCAGATAGAGATCTGTATTAGAGTTTGTTAAACTCTGTGTGGCTGCCAGTACTACTTGTACACACCTATGCAGATTTGAAAGTGAAGTTATCTTGTACTGTCTGTTTTCATGCAGAAATTTTATAAACTTTGATTAAAAATAAAATTCAGGAAGACAAAAATGGTCTGGTAATATTAGAATAGCATTGGGAGCAGCAGATGATACTAAAGCTTTCTTCTGATACGTAACTGGAAAGAGGAAGGTGAAGGATGGGATTGGGCTCCTGAGAACATGGGAACAGTGAACATGGAAAAAGACTGTCACTATGTGCCCTTGAATGTAGGACTATGTATGTGAATTATCATCTTTGCATATAATTAACTCCAGGTTGTCCTTGAAAAAGACATAATGTCTCAGTGGGCCCACACAGTTAACACAGTTCAAATAAGTAAATGAGGCAGGGACAGTGGCTGAGATGTTAAATGAAAAATTATATAATTATATATACTGGCATAGTGGAGTTAAAGGGTTGGCAGTATAGCCTAGAATTTGAGTAATGAGCTTGGTACATTCAGCAGACCTGGGTTTGATTCCCACAATCCCAAGATGCATATTGTGTGACTCTGAGCAAGTCACTTAACCTCCCCAGTGCTCCCGGGTCATCCCTGAAAATAGGCACTTGTGCCTCATGGGCCTTACCTGGTTATCAAAGAATGAATAAAATAAAGGAACAGTTCGCCTCTTGCTATAATCTTTCATGAGTCTGTCTGTATAGATGTGGTACCAGAGGACTAGAACATCACCAGTGTGGTCCCCATCTTTAAGAAAGGGGCAAGGTTGGACCCAGGCAACTATAGGCAGATCAATCTGACATCAGTGCCGGGCAAGGTCCTGGAATCCCTTATCAGGGACAAACAAATGGATCACTTGATTAAGGCTCTGGTTCTCAGCATGGTTTTATGAGGTGCAGATCATGCCAAACCCGCCTGATCACATTCTTCAAGGGGCTGAGCAGGGAGGTGGACATAGTCTATGTATATTTCAGCAAGGCCTTTGGCATTGGTGCATAATAAGCTTCAGAGTAAAATACAGCAGTACAGTATACACAATACTTACACAAGGTGAATTTCTAACTGGCTTAGGGGCAGGAAACTGAGGGTATGAATGGTTGAAGGGTACTACAAGTGAAGAGGGGAACTCGGTGGTGTCCCTCCAGGACCAGCGCTGGGGCAGTTGCTTTCCCACATTTTCATCAGTGGTCTGACAGCTGGAGACTCCAGCAGCCTGCTTATGTTTGCTGATAACACAAAGCTGGTCAGGATGGTGGACTGTCATGAGGGAGGGGGTCAAACTTCAGAAGATCCTAAACAAGCTGGGCAACTGGTCGGACTCTTGGAGTTTTAGATTCAATGTGGCAAAATGTAGGGTGTTCTACACTGGGTGGAGAAACATATAGGGCCTACACACTGTGTTGGGCTCCTCATACTGCAGTGGAGGAGGGAAAGGAGCTGGGGTCATAATAGACCAGGGGCTAGTGTGACAGCAGTGCATGGCTTCTGCCAAGCTGAAGAATCCTGAGGTGCATTTGGGGGCAGCAGAGCAGGGAAGTAATCCTATCACTTCACTGTTCTCTGTTCAGGCCCCACCTGGAATAATACTGTGTGTAGTTCTGGGCTCCTTAATACAAAAAGGACATTAAGGCAGTAGAGAGGGCACAGTGCAGGGCCACCAAAATGATCGGATGTGTGGGATGAAAGCTGTGAGGAGAGATGGAGGCCCTTAACATGCTCACCCTGGAGAGAAGAAGGCTGGGGGATATGATCTCAGTCTCCTGCATACTGAAAGGAATTATGAATGTCAAACAGAATCTGGTCTGTTCCAGCAGGATGCTGGAACCCACCCTCAAGCTCAAATGTGGTAAATTCAAGGTAAAGGGTTGAGGTAGGAGAAACTACATGAAACACATAAGCGATAAGGCCTGACAGGGTGTGCGTAGTTGGGGGATACCCACCTACCCAGGATGTAGTGAGGACTGAGGCCACAGGTGAAGGCCTTACAGCCCTGGAAGTGATATCCCCCTGCACTCCACAGCCTAAAGGGATATTATCTTGCTTAGAAAATTGGCTGTGTTGGCCTGACAACCCATTTACTAACCATTATAAGATGGGGATTTTAAAGCACTGTGATTAATGCCAACAGAGCAGAGGCAGTGGCAAGTGTGGTGAAGGTTCAGTGTCAACATAAGCTGTACTGTAGAAATGTGAGCCACTTACTGGCTTTGCTTTTTTTTTTTTTTTATTCCCAGGCAGTGTTGACTGATGCCCACACTCATTATGACTGCTGTAAGCCAATCGAGTTGCAGAATTTTTGTAACTCATTTTCTAAATAGAATTTATGATACTTAGGTCATCACATGTTGCTGTCAAAACCAAAGAATTCCTTGGCACGTGACTGACGTTAGCCTATTTTTAGACCTCCAGTTTTTAGATGAAGAACTGATGCCACTTGGGACTCCTGTTATGTGGTTCTGGGTGTAGCAGTTCATTTTTTTTCTTGCTGGTATATCGCATGTTTCCCAGGGATCAGAAAGACAAGATCATTTTTTCCAATGCAAAATGTCTAATTAAATCTTTAGTCTGCCTTTATTTTTTCAGGGCAAATAAGTTACAGTACCCATGTGTCTAACCTTCCAAGCCTGAGCAAAATATTGCCTTTTTTTTCACACCCTGCAAAAACTAAATTCTTAATTGTCTGAAGAGGCTAGGAGAGCGTGACAGTGACATTTTTTTATTTACTTTTTTCTCTGCCTCCACGGAGCTAGGCAGGTGGCTCCAGCCCTCCCTTGGAGGGAATCGTTCTCTGGCCCCAATCACCCTGCACCAGCCATGCCCTGGAGTTCCCCCGTGGATTACCACTCACAGTGGATCCAGAGAGAGGAGCACTGGCTTTACTCCCCACCCTGGAGCACAACCAGAATCGGGGCTCGGTGGCACATCGAGCAGTCATGGAGCCTTCTGGCTCCTGGTATTTTTCTCCCCGGGTTCCTGTACGTGCAGTGGGTGGAGATGGCTGGACTCTGCCTGTGCGGAGACAGCTGTATGCCCTATACATGAGGCCCTCCCCTTCTGATGGCACGCATGTGCTGACACCCAGCCACTGCTGGATGTCAGGCAAACAGGTTGCCATACTGTCCCCCCACCCCAAGGAAGAAGAGCCGTCTGTGGATGTTCAATCCTACCTCACCTCTACCAACCCCCGAGTGACCCAAGTCCGTTCCCAAACCCAGGTCGCAGGCGTGGTGTGAGGTGTGGCATCCAATGCCTCAACCCTCAGCGCCACCGGGCTGGCTGTGACAGTGAAATTTAACAAAGCAGCAGAAAAATGTGTCCACTGAGAGGTGTAACAAAAGGAGAAACTGCTGGAAAAAGTTTATTTAAAAAAAAAAAAAAATAGTTTATAGAGGAAAAAGGCAAGGAAAAAAAATGTTTTGAGTGTATGCATTTCTTAGCATTCTAAGTACATTACAACATCTGCAAAGGGTACATGGGGGAGGGTGCGTGTATGTATATACCTGTTCTAAAATGTGAGAGAGGGAGTTTGTCAGTATTGATCTTTGTTCACTAGTTACATTGATCTAGCAGCCATTTTCATTGACCTGGCAACAGCCTTCGACTCCGTCTCTCATACCCTCCTCATTCAAAAACTCCAATCCACTGGCCTTTCTTCAGCTGCTTCTGACTGGTTCAGTTCGTACCTTCACCTCAGGCAGCACTCTGTTCTCGTAGGCTTCACCCTCTCCTCCCTATCACAACTGACGTCCCCCAAGGTTCCATACTGGGTCCAATTCTATTCTCAATATTCATACACCCTCCCCTCTGTCTGCTCCCCCTCAAATATTCATATGTACGCATACGACACTGCTGTACTTCTCTGGCTCCTCAGCAACACATGTCTCTGCCCCCTTTCAGCATGACTTTGATCAAGTGCAGAAATGGTTCCATCAAAACCAGCTAAAACTAAACTCAAAAAAAACTGTTTCAATGTTTTTTGGCTCTAGACAAAGAAGGTCTAAATCCCTAAACCCTCTTACTTTTGCCACCCTTGACAACTCACCTTTACAGTTGGTCGACTCCTTCAAATACCTCTGGGGCTGGTTGGACAATAGCCACAACTTCTCAGTCCATATAAACTCCATTTGCTGCAGACTCCAGCCAAAACTTGAAGTCCTCTATTGAAACAAGGACTGCCTCCCTCTGTCAACTTGCCAAGACTTCGTTACTAAAACTATTCCCCCTGCAATTGACTATGCTGATATTGTTTATGACTCTGCCCCTGCTACTTCACTTGCTAGACTTGATAATATACTTAATTAATTTTGCTGTTTCACCACCACCTCCCCCCCCTCCACTCACCACTGCTCCCTCTGCTCCTCACTCTGTCCCTCTTGTCTCTACCCTCTAGGTATCTGCTACATAGCCTAACTTCCATTGGCAAATTCTGATTCGGGACTCTCCCCTCCTACCTCAACTCCTGTCTACCTCCAGTCAGTTTCTCTACTTACTCCCTTTGCTCAAGGGGTGCTCGCATACTTTCCCTTCCACACCTTTGTTCCTGCTCAGGCCAGGCGGCTTCCTCCTACCATCTCCCTCACCTCTGGAATCAACTCCCTTGGGACAACCACCATGCCTCGAACTTCTCTGTCCTTAAATCCCTACCTGCAGCCTCATGCACTTGCTCCCCTTCCTCCTCCTCCTCCTCCTCCTCCTCCTCCTCTTCTCCTCCTCCTGCCCCTTTCCGCCACTCCGCTCACCCAAACCCCTCCTCCATATCTCCCCTATGCCCAGCATCCTCAGTTACCCAAGTTTTTAACTTCCTCCTCCTCCTCCTTTCTGCTGCTTATTGTTCACATAACTTTATACCTAGCCTCTAGCTTGTTCAGCCCTAGAATTGTTCACATTCAATCAACCAGCTCTGTACATACTGTCCCAAGTTTTTCATATATATGTATGTAATTTAATGTTTATTTTTTTTTTTATTTAGTTGTTTAACCAGGTATAGCACACTAAGCTGAAAGCTTTTTTACAGGAGCGACCTGGGAGCACAAGGAGGTTAAGTGACTTGCTCAGAGTCGCACAGTATGCAAGTGGAAGCTGTAGGATTCAAACCCAGGTCTGGTCTGCTGGATGTCACCAAATTTGCAGCTCAGAGCCTTAGACCACTGCGCTATAATGCCTCCTAATTTAATTAACTTTGTGAATCTGCTGCATATGATTATAAAAATATCTTTGCTTGTGTATTGCTTATGATTGTAAAAAATAACTGTTACTCGTATATTACTGTCTATATCTGCGCTGTACCATTTGTCTCCCCGGTATGTGTGTCTTATCCTCGGGTCACACCTGGAGACGAGCCTTGGCTCAGTGTGCCTTTCCCCGTTAACAACTTTTAAATAAATAACTCTAACTGATCATTAAGTAACAAAATCAAACCAGTGCAGTGCTGTGGGTCTCCGGAACTCTGTGTTTGCTTCAAACAACATGAAGTCTTGCTGTGTTCTGATATTATGCAGTTAGCCCCAGCACTTGAACTGCTCCTGAGAGGAAAGAGTTAACTCTATGCCAAAGCATAGAACGTTGAGCTCGAGCTCAGTTCAAACCCCCTGTCTGCTGTACTTTGAAGTGTAACCGTCAGATTCTTTACTCCGCCTAACTGAACAGTCGCTCTGGAGATCTCTCCTTCGCTATCAGTTCGGTCCAGTAAAAACGTCGGTTTTAAACCGCTATTTTCATTTATTTTTTAGTTCAGATCCCTGTCTGTGGTACAGTAAGTACTTTAGGTAGTGGACTAGTGCTGAATTTGTGGAAATTGTAAAAGTTATATTTTCAATCGGTTCGGCTGAACTGGTTGTCTGTTATTTTTCTTGTTTTTTTCTTTGAGTTCTGAATTTAGTGTGAGGTACCAGTCCTTTTCAGTTCTAAAAAAAAAAAAGCAAACGTATTTTATCGTTTTTTCCAAAAACCGTGACATGGTTAGGAACCGATAAGGGGATCTTGCCTGGCTATTGCTGAAAAAAGGGTAAGTTGTAGGATGGCTTCATCTGAGAGACCCAAGAGGAAAACCGGGCCCACTGGGTTTCAACACTGCAGTGAGTGTGGGGAGGCCTTTGCTAAGGCTGATCCCCACACCACCTGTGTTTATTGTCTGGGTTTTGACCACCTGGATTCAGACTGCCAAATATGTAAACATTTTCCTAAGGCCACCCTGGATAAAAGATTGGGCAGGCTTAGGGAAAAGGAGTCCGAGAAGTCCGCTGACCTGGATGGCCAGCCTGGTTTGGTTCCGACCGAACCTGAGGGAGTGCCCACTGACCTGGGTGAGACTCCCTCAGGCAAATGGAGAGCCGATCCTGCGGGGTCAGTTCTGGTAAAAAGAAAGAAGAGAAATCTGACAGTTCGGATCCAGAACCGCATCATTCAACCGCCAAGGATATTGCCAGAGCAATTAGTATAGTTGAATCACTCCGTTCAGTTCCGGCTGATCTGATGCCTCCTGGTAGGCATTCAGTTGGTTCCCCCAGTTCAGGATTATTCCCCAGGCGACTGTTATGAACCGGATTTGGAGGGGGATGAAGATGATGGTGAGGAAGGTCTGGATGAGCCCACAGAACCGGACATCTCCCCGGACAGACCTTCTGATGTTTCCCCTCCTAGGCTTTCTAAGTCCCCTTCCCACTTTATGGTCTACAAAAAAGTGGCAGAAACCCTCCGGTTCCGTCTGGATGAAGCTGTCGAGGAGCAAGAGGAGCCTGACTATGTGGAGATGATGGGCATCCCAGAGTACAAGAGATTGTCTATTCCCCTTCACAAATCCTTTGGGAAACAGACACAGAAGTTACTTAAGACTCCAAATTATTTACCTCCTGTGGACAGAATAATGGACAAGAGGTACATATTGTCATGCCCAGGTATGGAGTACTTGTACCAGCAATGCATCCATGTTGGGGTTATGTAGGCTGCAGCCTGTGATAAGGCTAACATACCCTTGGCTTCATACCCCCCAGATAAAGACTCCAGGAAGCTGGATGCCATGGCTAAGACACAGTACAACGCATCTTCCGTGAGACTCGGGCAGGCTAACTATATGACCTATACAGCCAGATATCAGAAGTCCAGATGGGATACTGTTCTGGAACTGGCTAAACAGGCTTCCCCCCCAGCTTGCCAAGGAGCTGGAGGAGGTGGCTGCTGATGGGATTGAGGCATCAAAAATCCAGTTTCATGCTGCTGTGGACTCCAATGATGTCATCACGAGTCATGGCTACATCTGTGGCTCTTCGGAGACTGGCTTGGCTCAGATGTACTAGCCTATTACAGAACACCCAGGCTAAGGCCATAGATTTCCCTGTCATTGAGAATTCTCTGTTTGGGGAGCAGACGGAGAATTATATGAAGAAGATGGATGAATGCAGGACCACCTACAGGAGTGCACAGGCCAAGGAAAGGCAGGCAACTCCTCGGAAGCAGCAATCTAGGTGCAGGGGCAGGCCCTTTCACAGGTCTTTCTACCAGGCACAGGCCTCCTCTCCTTTTCCTCAGAGGGGGTTCTTCAGAGGGAGAGTCAGAAGGGGGATGAGCAGGGCTGCATCCTCCTCTCAGTCTAAGGCTTCTGCCAAGCAGACACCCTGATGTGTCAGCCCAGGTCGACTCCCCAATTCCTGTAGGAGGCAGGCTGGCTTACTACTTCCAGGCCTGGAAGTCTGTTACCTCAGACAAGTGGGTCCTGGAGGTAGTAAGCCAGGGACTGACCCTCAGCTTCAAAACATTTCCAAAACTGAGGGTCAGGTCCTTTACACCTGCAAACATCTCCGAAACCATTGCCCTAGAGGCAGAGGTTTCATCTCTGCTGGCTCTCAGAGCCATAGAGAAAGTTCCTACACCTCACAGGGGCAAAGGTCTGTACTCCAGATACTTTCTTACCCAGAAAACAAACAAACAAACAAAAAAAAAAAAAAAAGGGGAGTGGCTGCCCATCCCAGATTTAAGATACTTTAAACAAGCACCTAGTAAAGCCAAAATTCAAAATGGTGACTCTGGGAATAATTCTTCCCTCTCTAAGGCCATGGGACTGGCTAGCCTCCCTGGACCTAAAGTATGCCTATTTTTACATTCCCATCAGGTGCTCCCACAGAAAGTACCTCTGGTTCAAACTACCTTCAGGCCATTATCAGTTCAAAGCAACGCCCGTTGGCCTAACATCAGCTCCAAGGGTGTTTACAAAATGCCTAGCAGTAGTAGTGACCTTTCTAAGGAGACAAAACATTTCCATATTCCCATACCTGAATGACTGGCTTATTGTGGGTCAGTCTCCAGACCAAGTCAAGTCAAATTTGCAAGTGACCCAACAAGTGCTCACTTCTGTAGGATTCCTCCTCAATCTTCCCAAATCAGTTCCCGACCAAGTGCAACTCCTGACCTTCATGGGGTAGAGTTGTATACTGTCAAAGCAAGAGCCTTTCTCCCTCTGGCAAGGGTAAAGGCCATTTTAGAGCTGGCTTTTTCTTTCCACCTTTTGGTGTCTCGATCAGTAAGGCATTTCCTTCAACTCCTGAGCTACATGGCAGCTTCCACTGCAGTGGTTCAAGGGGCCAGATTTCAGATGAGACATCCAGTTCCATTTGAGGGCTTTTTGGTCTCAGAAAAAATGTCCTCTAACCAAACTAATTCCAGTGACTCAGACTCTGATCCAGGCTCTCCAGTGGTGGTTGGATCAGGACAACCTCAGGCAAGGGGTCCCATTCGTTACTCACTCTCATTCTGTGGTTCTAACCACAGATGCTTCTCTCCTGGGGTGGGAAGCTCACCTAGGAGCCCTCACAACTCAGGGAAAGTGGTCCCCTCAGGAGTCTCTTCTTCACATCAGTCATCTGGAGCTCAGGGCAGTGTACCTGGCTCTACAAGTCATCTCGGACTCAGTACAGAACAAGGTGATTCAGGTCAGGACAGACAACGCCACCACCATGTGGTACATCAACAAGCAGGGAAGCTCTCTGTCTACGGCCTTGTGCATGGAAGTCATGAAATTATGGTCCCTGGCTCATTCTCTACAGACCTTTCTGGTAGCAGTCCACCTTCCAGGGAAGGACAATATGCTAACAGATGCATAGAGCAGGATTTCCCAGAGCCATCACGAATGGTCCCTGGATCCCCTAGTGTTAAAAGTGATCTTTTCAAGGTGGGGCACTCCAGAGATGGATTTTTTTGCAGCCCCAGACAACCACCAACTTCCCCTCTTTTGTTGCAGACCCCCAGTCTTGGGTTCAGTCCCCCTGGATGCTCTAATTCTGGATTGGAAGGGGAAATGTCTGTATGCCTTTCTTCCTTTTCCTCTACTGTTCAAAGTCCTGGTCAAGATTAGGTCACAGTCTTGCAAAGTGATCCTGATTGCTCCAGACTGAGCCAGACAGCTTTGGTATCCCTTGTTGCTGTCCTTAGCAGTCCATCTTCCTCTATCTCTCCCCAGGAATCACAACCTGTTAACCTTTTCTCAGGGGAGGATTTGGTACCCCAACCTTCGGTCTCTCAATCTCAAGGCATGGCTCTTGATGAGCTAGAATATGCAAATTTGCATCTGTCTCAATGGGTTCTGGACATTCTCGGAGCCTCTCAAAAACCTGCCACCAGGAAATCTCATAACTCCAAATGGAAAATATTCAGCATTTGATGTTTCAATAAGCGCATATCCCCAGATACTGCTGATGTGTCTACAGTTCTGGATTACGCAGTTCATCTTTTCTTTTTTTTTTCCAAATTGTATTTTATCTCCTCCTTCTCGACATCAGAGCCCCACTCTGTCAGGAGTCGCTAAGGGTATTACCCCCGCTGCTGCCTACCTGGAACCCCGGAGAACCCCTATGGAGCCTTGGCTGTGTCCCCCAGGCGGGTACGAGGTGGGGCCAGTACACCCCGATCAATTAGCTTTCGTCAGGTCCCCTCTGGTGGTCAGGCAGGCAGCAGTCATCAGGGCCTACACCCAGCGCTCCTTTCCCTCGGCGCTCCGATGTGTATATTTCCTTGTTCCGAGGGAGTGGCTACACCTAGACAGCAAGACGTCCCCACCAATGTCCTCACTCCCAACCCTCTCTTGTGTGCTCATGTCCTTGCTGTGCCTCTGATTTCCGTCAGAGGCCAGAAGAGTACAGAGCCTACACCCCCCACCCTTCCGGGAGAGGAGAGCTGACCTCTGGCCACTCAATCCTCTCCCTACCCTGCCGACCCCCGATGGCCCGGGCTCGTTCCTGAACCCGGGTCGCCAGCATGGCATGAGGTGTGGCGTCCAGCGCCTCAACCCTCAGCGCCACCGGGCTGGCTTACATAGTTCATCTTAAGGGCTTAGGCCTCAGACCAGCTACCCTCAAATCCCCTTTAGGGATCCTGCTTGGGATCTTCATGTTTGCATCGCTCAGCTGATGCAACCCCCTTTTGAGCCTTTGGCCTCAGCAGAACTTAAGTACTTGACTTGGAAAACTGTGTTCCTGGTAGCTATTACCTCTGCCAGGCATATCAGTGAGTTGCAACCTCTGTCAGTGGAGTCTGATTTTATCTCATTCCATAGAGATAAGGTGGTCCTTAGAACCAACAGGAGGTTCTTACCCAAAGTGGTTTCACATTTTCATCTGAACCAATCCATGTCTCTTCCTGTGTTCTTCACTGATCATTCTTCTTCAGGAGAGAGAAGATTACACCGTTTGGATGTTAAAAGGGCTCTTAGCTACTACATTGAGCGTACTAAGACATTTAGGTTTGACTCTCTCCAGTTGTTCCTCACTTATGGTGAAGTGGGGAAGGGTAAACCTACTACTAAAAGAACTATTGCCAGGTGGATTGTCTCTTGTATACAATTCTGCTGTGAAAAGCTAGGCAAAGTACCCCCCTCAGGCCTGAGGGCTCATTCACCTAGAGGTACAGCTGCTTCTCTGGCTGCTGCCAGAGATATACCCTTATTAGAGAGATGCAAAGCAGCCACCTGGAAAACAGTCCATACATTCACCAAGCATTACTCTCTGGATATCCATGCTAGGAGTGATGCTTGGTTTGGTACAGCAGTACTGCAGAGCCTATTCCCAAAATAGGTTCGATACCCTCCTCCATGGAGGTACTGCTTGGTAGTCTGCATAATATCAGAATACAGCAAGACTTCGTTTGAAGAAAAAAATTACTCACCTTAGTAATTGTGTTTCTTTTAATGGAGTCTTGCTGTATTCTGACCTCCCTCTCTGCCTCCCCTCTCAGAACCTGGTTTTTGGGAAGTGGGCTGGCAGGCGCAGTGTTGCACCTCCGGGGGGTGTGCTTGGCACTCTTCCCTTTTTAAACAGGGGGATTGGGTTATTTATATGTTTTGATAATTATAATTGTTCACTACCTTGTTTTTGTTTTGGATTTCTCAACTTGAGTCTTTTGGGGATCCAAAATATTTGGTTGCCTTTTGGCTAGTAAATTTTACAGTTTCCATATAGTGGGGTAGTTAGTTAGTGTTGGCTCGTAAGAATCTGACAGTTACACTTCAAAGTGCAGCAGACAGAGGTTTGAACTGAGCTCGAGCTCAACGTTCTATGCTTTGGTATAGAGTTAACTCTCTCCTCTCTGGAGCAGTTCAAGCGCTGGGGCTAACTGCATAATGTCAGAATACAGCAAGACTCCATTAGAAGAAACACAATTACTAAGGTGACTATTTTTTTCTTCTAGGCCATCTATTTTAACAGTTGCTTACCTGTGTTATCTGAGTCCCTAAGCAGGGCATTTGTAGCTGTACCCAGGGTTTGGTAGGAGAATGGCTTAATCAAAAAAATGATTGCCACTCCAAGTTTATTGACTACAGTTCTAGCAGATTCAACTGCAGGTTCCTAAATCCAGTTCAGTTCATTCCTGTCATCTGAAATTTTACTGGCTTTTAGTACCCCTGTACACCATAACATTTTGATGAGCGGGTCACTCAAACCCTACCCTTTAACTGTTCTCAGCTTATTACTTCTTCATCTGTTATTGTTGGTTTTCCAATGTAATCTTTTGTTTCTGAATATGTATCTCTCACACATTTAATACGTAAAATGTAATTACTAGCAATGTTTTTTTTATTGCATCTCACTTGGGGTTATTTTTGTTAACTTCTGCTTTCCTCAGCTTTTCCTGGAAGTCACCTTTTGGTACAAAAATTATCTGACCAACTGTGTTCACGAGACCACCTTTGACATCTCTCTCAGGCTTCCGTCAATTCTGCTGTGAGGTTCCCCAGGGTTCTATTCTTGGCCCTCGACTCATTTCCATGTTTCTGAAGACGTTGTCTAATGCCTGCCCATCAACGGAAACTATACTCTGTGCCTATGACGCTGTCACCTTCAGTATGGGCAAGGACCTAGCATCCCTGAACAGTGTCATTCAGCAGCACTTTCACCTAGTCCAGGACTGGTTTGTAAAGCAAAGGCTAGTTCTGAACACCAGAAAAACAAAATTTGTGGGATGCACACAAAAATGACTGGTGCCCATCTCTAGCTTTTTGACCTGGATGGCGCTGAGGTGGAGCTAGTCACTCAGTTGAAATAGCTGTGTCTGTACCTGGACTGCTTCTAAAATTTCGACTCCTGTGTAAACCACCTGTTAAAATCTGTTCACATGAGGCTTGAGTCTGTGTACTGAATAAAAAGGTTCCTAGTCTGAAGGAAAGAATTGTTGAGTACCTAGAGGCTAGTGGGGCACAGGACCCAAGGCAGCATAGATTCATAGCAGGAAGGTCATGTCAGATGAATCTAATAGATTTCTTTGACTGGGTGACCAAAGTAGTAGACCAGGGAGGGGCTGTGGACATGGCCTACCTAGATTTTAGCAAGGCATTTGACATAGTCCCACACAAAAGATTAATATACAAGTTAGCCAGCTTTGGAGTAGGTCCCAAGGTGGTAGCCTGGATAAAAAATTGGCTGGACAACAAGATGCAAAGGTTAATAGTAAACTGAGTCCGCAGTGAAGAAAGGAGGGTTACTAGTGGGGTAACAAGGGTTCAGTACTGGGACTGGTCCTCTTTAATGTCTTTAAGTGACATTGCAGAGCAACTGGAAGGAAAAGTACATCTCTTTGCAGATGACACAGAGATCTGCAACAGGGTTGATACACAAAGTGGGGTGGAAAGGATGAGAAGGGACTTTGTAAGGTTGGAGTAATTGTCAAATGTATGGCAGCTCAGATTCAACGCAAAGAACTGCAAAGTAATGCACCTGATGAACAAAAATCCAGGGAAGAGTACACAATGGGGGGTGAGATACTGACAACAAAAATGGAAAGGGACTTGGGGGTAATTATATCAGATGACCTAAAGGTGGGAAAGCAATGTGAGAAGACAGTAAGGAGGACACGGAGGATACTGGGATGCATAGGAAGAGGCATCAACAGTAGAAAATAGGAAGTTGTTATCCCTCTGTACAGACAGTTGGAGAGACCCCATCTGGATTACTGTGTGCAGTTCTGGAGACCCCATCTCCGCAAGGACATAGAGTGGAGGCTGTCCAGAAGAGGGAAACCAAAATGGTGCAGAGTCTGCACCAGAAGACATATGAAGAGAGACTAAAGGAGTTTAATATGTATACCCTCGAGGAAAGGAGGGAGAGGGAGGACATGATGGAAACTTTCATTTACCTCAAGGGAATCAACAAAGTCCAAGAGAGTAAGTAGCATCGAGATGTGCAAGAACAAGGGGGCGCAATCTAAAGATAGCAGGGGGACGGCTCAGAGGTAATGTGAGGAAGTATTTTTTCATGGAGAGGGTTATGGATGCATGGAATAGCCTTTCAGAGGAGATTGTGGAGTCAAGAACAGTGGGGGATTTCAAGAATGCATGGCACAGACGAGGCAATTCTAGTGGGGGGGGTAGGAAGAAGTAGGTTGTTGGTTAACTAGGATCTGCAGCTTATTCATCAGGCAGGGAAACGGGCCAAGCGGTCCTTATCTGCCGTCAAATTCTGTGTAGTCCCGGAAACTAACAGGATGCTTGTCCATAGTCTTCTGCTCCCTCTAACTGCCTAGGGTTCCCTGGTATATGTGGTCACCCCTGCCAGGATCCTCTTTAAGGTGTGCACTTTCTACAACAGTGTATGCCACTTTCTCACAGGTCCGCCATTTCGGGCCCAGCACTTCCATCTGTATTTCATTGCATAGAATCATACAATCTTGACGGCAGAAAAGGACCACTCCAGTCTGCCCCATACCATCCACTCATCCCCCCCTTTCTGCCAATCCCCAACCTATCCCCTCTGCTCAGGCCCATATGTCTGTCCCATGCCCTCTTGAATTCCTCCACCGAGTCAGCCGCCACCACATCCCCTGGCAGTCTGTTCCAGGCCTCTACCACCCTCTCCATGAAGAACCGTCTTCCTCCCTGCAGTCTGAGGCTATGACCTCTAGTTCTAATCTCCTCCTTCATTTTAAATACACACCCTTCCCTTACTTTGTTTGTCCCCTTCACATATTTAAAAGTTTCAATCATGTCCCCTTTTTCCCTTCTAGTCTCCAAAGTGTACAGATCCACCTCCTTGCACCTCTGCTCGTATATCCTCCCTGCATACCCTGCACCATCTTGGTTGCCCTTCTCTGAACCCTCTCTGTCCTAGCTATGTCCTTAGGTAGATGCGGCTTCCAGAACTGGACCCCATACTCCAGGTGCGGCCTCACCATGGCTTTGTAGAGGGGCATCACCGCCTCCCTCTTTCTGCTAGTAATGCCCCTGCCGATGCATGCCAACATTCTGTTAGCCTTTCCCGCTGCCCTGCTACACTGGTTTCCTACCTTAAGGTCAGATGAAACTATAATCCATAGATCCCTCTCCTGTTCTGTTACATTGATTTCCTCCCCTCCTAGGATGTATCCTGCTGGTGTGTTCCTGTGCCCCAAGTGCATCACCGTGCACTTCTTGGCATTAAACTTCAGTTGCCTCACGGCCGGCCCGCCGGTACAATGGTTGGATTTCTGCTTGCGACGCCAGCATTCCAGGTTCAGGAACGAGCCCAGATCACTGGAGGGCCGGCCGGGGGGAGAAGGATCGAGCATCCTATGACAGCTCTCCTTCTCCGGGGGGAGGGGAAGGGATGAGTCCAGCGCCTGCTGGCTCCTAGCAGAGGCTGGGAGTATCACAGGACACATGGCCCAAGTTGACTAGGGGAGGAGCGGACGTCGGCATTTGCCACGACGTCACCATGCTGCTGCCCACAAAAAAACAGGAAAAAAAACTGCTCGGTGCCCACCAGATGACGGCTCTCCGTTCCAGGTACCCCAGTACCTGACCAGGGCCTCCTGTTCCTCAACAGCATCCCAGGCCCTAATAAAGTGTGTGCTGGGGTCTTCCCTCTTCCCCGGTGCCTTCCCCTCGGAGGAGGGATCCGCCCGGTGATAGGGATACACCGGGATATCCCGGGGATCAGCTGCGATCTGAGGACCTGAGGAGGGCTGGCTAAGGTCAGTGGGGACAGGGGGAACTTGTGGAGCCTGAAGGAGTGGGGGACAGTGAAGCATGGGAAGCGGTATAAACACTTAATGCAAAAAAAAAAAAAAAAAAACTTCAGTTGCCTCATTTTCTTATCTGCAGGATCGTGTGGCTGATAGGTGAGCTGTATTCCTCCACAAGATGGCACTCAGGAAGGCCCCATCATGAATTTTTGAGCTCTTCCAATACTCATCCAACTTGCAGGGGACTCATTCTCAGTCCAGATTTACCTTCACACTTTCATTCAAGAAAACCACTGCTGGACAAAGGGTGTTGACCTACAGAGCCACTTGCCCCATAACCATTTACCCACCCACCTCACCGATGTTGGTAGCATTCATTCCTTCAGCTCCAGGCTTCACCAACAAATGTCAGACAATTCACACTGCAACCGTTTCTCTACATCCTAAAACTGCACCTTTATCCACTTGTTTTTTTGCCCTGTATTCCTTGTGATGTTGTCTGCCTTGTACATTTAGGTTTAGGTCATAACCATCCTGTACAACATCCTAAAATTGTACCTTTTATCCACTTGTTAATTTTATTACTATACCCTGTATTTATTGTGATGTCTGCTCTGTATCCTGTACCTTTCTTTACAATCGGTTGCTTGTGAAAAAGGACTAAGTAGTTTATCTTGCTCTCCAGTAAAAAAAAAAAAATGAAATGAAGTAAATTGAAATGTCAGTAAGATATTGATACAATGAGCCTATATCCATATAAAAAAACATAAAATGGTTGACTAAATTTTTAAAGTCCTGTTATTTTTACCAACGCATTATATCAACATGTTTTGATTGAACTGCAAGCTTTCATAAAAAAAAAACAAAAAAAAAAAAAACAAACTTGAAGACCTTCCAGTGACATCACGGTGGATGTGACTGCCTGAGATGAGCTTTTTCCACTCCTGAATGTTGTAAAACCCTGTTTGAATCAGATTAACTTTAAAATATTGCTTTTACTTAGCAGGAGGAGGGATTTGAATACTAGGATGAAGCCACTACAATTGAAATTCTAACCCCAGATGGCGAATGCAGGGGAATCCCAGCTTGACTTCTCAGATTCTGATAATTCTCAGGACTCCAGTGTGGCAATGGCTTACGAAGCTACTCCATCTAAAAGCCCCACAAACAAATTAAGCTGGGGACAATATTAAGGGAAATTCAAGTATTTAGGGCAAACATAAAGGATGCACTTAAAGAAATGAAAAGCAATGTCTTGATCTTACAGAAAAGAGCAGACGAGGCCGACCAGCAACTCGCTACCACAGACAGTCGCATTGCCCACCTGGAGGCTGCTGTTCTGGAACTAGCCAACACACAATCTCAAATCATTGCATGACAGGAAGATGCTGAAAACCTGCCACACAGTAAGAATGTAATAATCTGTAGCCTGCTGGAAAACTCGGAAGGCAATAATCTGGGTGAATTTCTGAACAGTTTGCTGAATATGGAGCTGGAGCTGACACAGGACCTTAAGCTACACATCGAACACACTCATCAGGTGCTCGGTCTGAAACCTACTTCACAAAATACTCGTCCCAGATACATTATTGTCTTTTTTAATTATGTTGTAAAAGATCTGGTCCTTTAAAAAGCACAGAGAAAATAAAAACGTATTCTATGGCAACGTGCCTCTTTGGTTTGATAATGACTTCCTCCCCGATACCATGAAACGTCACAGAGATCATATTCCTGTGCTGCAAGCACTCTGGCAACAAAATCTTAAATTTAGGACCACTTGTCGGGCTCAGCTTAATATGCAATATCGGAAGGGGCAATGGATGTATGATTCAGTGCAGAAGGTGCTGAAGGACTTGCGTACGTAAGACCCTATCCACTATGGCAATGGCTCTCCCAGCTCAGGAGGCAGTCACCTGATATAGCCACCCAGTGCTGTAAGCATGCCACTTTGACCCTTGCAACTATAGTGGAGCAGTTGAGAGCCTTTAGTAATGAACAGCCACAGACTTGAATTGTGTATCCTGGGGTGAGTGCAGAAGGGATCCCAGGGGGATCTGGAGGTGGGAGGGGGGCTTGTGGTTGGCACAGCAGACTTTGGAGCAGGGCATCTCTCCTTTTGGGCCCCTCATGGCATACTGGAATAGTTAGCCACATAGTGGAGTAATGACCCACTCACCGTTTAAAGATTTTAGAATTCTTTATTCTGTACAACATTTCATATATAATACAGGCTCCATAGATACATAGACAGTGTTGGCAGATAAGGGCCTATGGCCCACCAAGTCTGCCCATTTGAGCTTGTAAGTTCAGTTTGTTTTCCTAGAAGTCTGTTGCCCCTTACCCCTGACCTCCAGAATTCCTTTATGTCTATCCCATACATTCTTAAATCCCGTGATTGTTTCAGCCCCCACCACTTCCTCTGGCAAAGGGTACAAAGGGCTTGACCAATAGATGTGACTTTTGCTAGTTTGGTGTTAACATTTACATTGCTTCCAGACTTATAACATTTTGAAGTTTGGAAATTTCCCATAGGATAAAACTGTGGTGGACACAGTACCTTTTGATGCCTATATTGCAAAAAGAGTTTGGGATATGGATTTTTTGCTAAATGCAGCTTAGTACACCTTTAGGTGTACCAAGCAACAATGTAGGTTGCCAGTCTATGATTACACCGGTGGTGGAATTTTTTCAAATGTTCCCATGGTTACTGAGATATTACACCATTTGCAGCATAAGGGTTACTTGGAATGTCTCTAGGCCTGTGTTGCATCTCTAGAATAATAGGTAGAGGGGAGTGCAGAGCCCACATATGGGCCCAAAATAAGGTTAAACAACATAAACAGCGAAATACAATACTGTTTCCATAAGTACCAACACCACAGACAGTATATAGTATAACAACAAATCTGATTTATTTAGGGGACAGTAACACTGGAAGGGGAAATCAGGTTACTTGGTGGCATTAAATCACAGAACTGTGCACACATATAGGGTCTGAAAAGTCACACTCTGGGTACCCATGTTTGGGGGGCTAGCCAGGTCTGTTGCCCGGGGTTTGCCGGCAGGTGCAGATGGATAGGGCCCTTTAGAAGAAAATATTTGCACAACACGCACTTGTAATCTGGAGCCGGATAGCTCAGTCCATGAAGCAGTGAAACAACAAGAATTGGATGACACACTTGTGATTGAAAACAGGCTGCAGGGGAATACCCTGATTTGTACTCACAATACCAGAGCTGAGAACCAGATGGTGGATGTTCTCTGGATTGTCAGAAACAACAGGGCATGGAGACAAGGTCCTTGTGACTGGACCCCACTGCAGTTTATAGCAAATGGATTTAGTCCGAGACAAGCTGGCGTTTGCTTCCAGCTTCAACACACAGCACAGGGGATTGGAAATAGTGATTCCCCACAAGCACTACGCACATTCATACGTAAAAGGAAAGTACTATACCAGGCAGGCGGCTCCTCAATCCCAATCGCACTTACTGCAAAATACACAGGAGCGCACACAGCAGCTTCAGTTCGTGACAGACCGAGAGCAATTCAGCAAATTTCTCCAGTCTTCTACAGGATGAGCCTGGTTTCCACACTTCTAGTGTTTCTTTTTCCTCACAACTCGGATTCAGTCCAAACTGGCACTCACAAAGGCTGCAGACTGAAACTCGGGGCCTCACATGCGCTCGCTGCGCGAAACTATACACCGCAGAAGCACAGAGCTCTTCTCTTCACAGTCACAACTGATCTAATCTTTCCAGTCACAGAGCAGGGCATTTCCTTTAGCCCCACACCATTCTGTTGGCTGGTTCGGCTGTCATGCACAATAAGACTCCCTCTGTTGGTGGAAAAAGGCGCCAAGGTTAAAACTACATTTCCCAGAGTCACTGCCCATACAATCCCCTTGTGGCTGGCTCAAAATTGACCAGAAACACATTTCTGAAACTTTTCAATACATCACTTTTTACACAGTATTATACACACATTGTACCGTAACTCAGGTTATTACCTCCTGTACATGAAACCTGAAGAGAGGGGGGCCCTTCCCTATCAGCTACCTTGGGGCTGGATGGGGCAGGGGCACCATACCTAGAGGGCAACACAATTAACTTGGAGGTAGCACTTATGTTTAGTTTGGGCAATGAGCTCGGGGACACATACACCCCTTTATGGACAACACTGAAAGGCAAGTCAGCAGGCCTCGCAGGGGAATCGTATCTTAAGCGCATTACAGGTTCTACAGTTCGACCAGTCTTTCTAGGGGGAACTGTTAGTCTCTGCACTTTTAGACTCACTTTCAGCACTGTCTTCCCTTGCCGGGGAGTCTCCTTGGGGGTAGAGAGGCTAGAACCTGGGGCACTTTCAGCTCCATGATTTGCAATCTCAGAGTCCACAACACTTGGCTCAAATAGGGAGTTTTCTGACACTGGCAGTAAACTATCAGGGCACTCAACACACTCTTCTTGTTCTGGTATATCACCAGTTTGTCCCAGTCCATTATTTTCCTCCTCTGAAAATTCAAACAGTTCAACCATACACAATGATTCCATATCGTCTGACTTGATGCTTTGCACTTCACTTTCTGGGAGCATTGGCTCCAGGGACAAAGCTGGGGGCTTAGACAGTCCAGAAGGCCCAGCTTCATCTCCAGGATTGACTAGGGGATTGCCCCGAAACAATTGGCTCAGTTCGTAAGAAGGGTAGTATTCAAAGCCACTCACTTTCCTCTAACATGGACTGACAGTCATGTTCAACTGGGACTTGTGGAGGGGAACACTTTAACTCAGCTTCTGTAGGTGCAGGCTTTCTTGATTTTTGCTTAGCAGCAGCTCTAGTCACTGGTCCAGAGGGGGCATTTTCTGGGGGCTCAGACTCAATCAAGATTTGTCCAATGGGCAGTAAATGATTTCTATGCATTGTTTTCACATCTTTTGAATTATTCTCAGGCCTTACTTTGTACACAGGCAGATCATCTAGTTTGCCCACTACAATGTGAGGGAGATGGTGCCATCTGTCAGCAATCTTGTGTTTGCCATGCAGTCCCAGATTCTTAGCAATACCGATCCCCTCCTGGAGTTCCTGTGCTTTCACCTTTTATCACACCTTTCTTTGTTGGCCAGATTTCTTTTGGCAGCCATGGTTTGAGCCAGTTGGTATGCATGATTTAGCTGGGCCTTTAACTTTTGCACATACTGTAAATGGTTATCAGCTCGAACCCCATCAGGAGAAACTCCAAAACAAACATCTACTGGTAGTCGGGCTTCTCTTCCAAACATCAGGCGATAGGGGGGAGAACCCAGTGGCGTCACGTTTGGTGCAGTTGTAGGCATGTACCAGGGTGCTAATTTGTTGGCTCCATCTAGGCTTGACCTTTGGGTGGAGGGTACTCAGCATATCTAACAGAGTGCGGTTGAAACGTTCAGGCTGTGGGTCCCCCTGAGGGTGGTAAGGGGTGGTTCTGGACATTCACACACCCCCACAGAGAAAGCATCTCTTTGATTAAACGACTCTTAAAGTCCCTCCCTTGATCAGAATGGATTCTTTGTGGAGCCCCATAGTGAACAAAAAAAAGTTTTCTACAAGCACTTTTGTCACAGTGGATGTCTTCTGGTCCTTGGTGGGGAAAGCTTGGGCATATCTCATAAAATGGTCAGTCACCACCAGCACTTTGCTAATATTTCTTTGATCGTACTCCAAACTCAGAAAATCAATACAGACCAGCTCCATGGGGGCACTGGTGGTGATGTAAACAAGGGGGGCAGCCCTCTGGGGCAAAGCTTTCCTCTGTAAACAGCGACTACAAGTTTGAATGTGTTGCTCAACATCAGCCCCCATGTTAGGCCAATAGAATCTGGATCTCACCAAGTCAAGTGTTCTGTCTATACCAAGGTGCCCCATGTGGTTGTGTAAGGACCTCAGTACTAAGTCTCGAAAGGCAGTGGGCAGCACTAGTTGTTGTTTGTCTGTTTGTCCCCCTCTGTCTGCTGGTTCTCTGTATAACAGTCTATTGATCAGTTTCAACTTAGAACCTTCCTTGTATAACAATGCAGTTCTCAAATCAGTGGAATGTAATTTGGACATATCTTTCCCTGAGTAGAGGGCTTCTAACGCTGATTTGATCATGGAATCTTGGGATTGAGCCCGCTGAATACTATCATTGTCCAGCTGAGGCAGTGCACCAATATCTATTGCAGAAAAGTGGCAATAAGCAGCAGGTATGCAGTTCTCAGACGGTCCCAAACAATCCACCATACAGTCCACTGTGTCCATGGACATTTGTTCCTCCCTGTCAAACTTCTGGCAGAGTGCTCAAATATCAGGTTCTGACAGTCTGACCCAGTCATTCCGGGGAACAGGCCTCCGGGAGAGAGCATCAGCATCTATGTGGTTCAGGCCTGCTCTGTATTCAACAGCATAGTCGTATGTAGATAATGCAGAAAGCCACCTATGGCCAGTGGCATCCAACTTGGCTGAAGTCTGCACATAGGTCAAAGGATTATTGTCAGTTTTTACTAGTATCTTAGCCCCATACAAGTACTCGTGGAATTGGTCAATAATGGCCCACTTCAAAGCTAGGAACTCTAAGTTATGTACAGGATAGTTCTTTTAGGATGGAGTCAGGCTTCTGCTGTCAAAGGCTACTGGTCTCAGGCCATTCTCGTGCTCTTGGTACAATACAGCCCCCAAGCCTTGCAGGCTAGCATCAGTGTGCAAGACACAGGGCTTCACTGGATCTGCATAGGCAAGGACAGGAGCGTGGGTAAATTGATATATAATCTCATGAAAAGCAGCTTCACACTCAGGTGTCCATCTGGCTCCAAATACTTCATTAGGATGGAAATACACTCTCTCAGGCTCAGAAGAAACTGACCTCTTATATTTTTTGTTAGTAGGAGGGTAACCTTGAGTAAGATTAAATAAAGGACGAATCACTCTTGAATAGTCCTTGATGAACCGGCGATAGTAACCACAGAATCCCAAGAATCTTTGCAGTTCTTTTAGATTGTGGAGCTGTGGCCAGGTGGTCAAGGCTTCAGCTTTGCTCGGGTCTGTTTCTATTCCCTCGGTGGATACTATGTGTCCCACATACTTTACAGAGGTTTGGAAGAACTGACATTTATCGACGGATAGTTTAAGGCCAAAGTCTTCCAGTCGGTCCAACACCTTGAACAATCTGCTCTTATGTTCCTCCAGTGAGCTGCCAAACACAATAACATCATCTAGGTGTACCAGGCACTCTTAACAAGTTCATGTCCCCCACCGCACGCTCCATCAGTCGTTGAAAAGTGGCTGGAGCACCTGAAATCCCTTGAGGCATCCTCATGAAGTCTTAGAAACCAAGCGGACAGATAAAGGCTGTCTTTTCACGGTCTTCTGGGGCTATCGGGATCTGGTAGTACCCACTGCGAAGATCCAACACTGAGAACCACTTACTACCATTCAGGCAGTCTAAGGCATCCTGACTGTGGGGCATTGTGTACTGATCAGGAATAGTCCGCCGGTTCAAGGTGCGATAATCCACGCACATCCTTACTGTCCCATTCTTTTTCCTCACTACCACGATAGCAGAAGCATATGGGCTTCTGGATTCTTGTATTACACCAGCAGCAGGCATCTCTTGCAGATGCCAACTCACATCATCTATGTCAGCAGGTGCCAGGCGTCGAGACCTCTCACGAAATGGCCTTTCATCATGCAGCCGGATGTGGTGCTTAGCTCCTTGCACACATCCTATGTCCCATTCTTTGAAAGAAAACACCTGGTCTCTCTGGGCAAGCTTTCTACTGATTCTCATCTTCCATTCGACTGGCAATGGGGAGTCACTAAAATCAAACAAGTCGGGCATCACTCTGTCATTTTTCCCCCAAACACTTGTTACTGGGTAGTACTGCCGTATCTGCACAATGTACATTAGCCAGGGTGCAACCTCTATTTACTTGAATCTCTCTATCAGACACATTATGAACTTGGACCATTACCTGTCTGGCTTAAGCATGAGCTCTGGCAGGCAAAATACTTGGCTTGACCAGCAGTCCTTCCGGCAATTTCCCATCGCCTGGTGCATCCAGTATGAGGATTTTATTCTTGACATCCTTTCTGATATGGGCTTCCCCCCTGTAAGGTACACTGGGCATTTGGCGCCAGGATCAGAGACTCAGGATCCTTCTTCCAGACAATTCCAACCGGTTTCTTTGAGTCTACTCCTTCAGCATCTCTCTGTGTCTCATAGGCCTTCTTGATCACGGCCGGAATTCTCACAGTTCTACCATTCCTTGACCCCTGTTTCTCATAACACAACTGTACCAACCATCCAAACATATGTGCATTTGTCCCAATTAGTAGAGGAATCCCATCATACAGTCCAGTAGGGGGGACACACTAAGGCCAGGGTCTCTACTTGCTCTGCCACTCCAGCCACGGAGGTAGGGAAAGATAGCCAAATTCGGATATACCTGGAGTAGGGGTAGGCCTTCTCACTTAACCCCCATACATGCAATCCTTCCAATGGTTGTAAGGGTATGTCTGACAAATGCTTCTGATACCAATCCTGGAATATAATTGTCACTTGGGAGCCACTGTCCAACACAGCTCTGGCGGGCCACCATTCACTTTTACTGTAGCTTCCATTGAAGGGCCCACTATTCTGGATCAGTCTGGAGAGGCGGTAGCAAGGGCCTGGGTAGATGATCTAGCCACAGAAGGATGTGAGCTAGCATTTTTGGGACCTTCACTGCGGTCATTTCGTGCACCTCTTAACCACTATTTTGTGCTCCAAAACTCTCCTTGTAGCTGGCTCACCACTCTCTCTAAGTCTTTCCAAGACCAGCATTCCCTCTTCATGTGCCCATCCTTCCCACAGTTATGGCAAAATATGTCTGCTGAAGTTTGGGGTGACCGAGACATCACATTGGAGGCTGCGGCATTGGTACTATCAATAGAAAACCTTGGTGCCACCTCAGCCGGCGGTGGGTTGGACATTTGGAGAATTCTCTTCAGTTCCCCCACTTCCATATTCAAGATATCAAGCTTTGAGCTGCTGTCAGCAGGAGATGTCTGGGGGGGCACCCCCACCCCCCATAGCAAATGCAGTCGAGTAAGATTTGGGGCCTGTACTCATATGAGGGGCCTTCATAAAGAGATTATTTATTGTTTCCCTGAACTCCCTCAGCAGTTCATCTCATGGCAGAACATCGGTAGCCATCCCTCTCTGGCTGGGCCCCCCTCCCTTGGCTGACATATGGGTCTTGGGTTCTGTCATGTGATTTTGGTGATTCCAGACCATCAGCGTCTGACCCTGCACCTGGAGCAGGGGATGTAGCAGCTACGACTGCACAGGGCTCTGAAAAACCTTCCTCCTCCTCAACTTCTCGTACCTCCTTCATCAACACATGGAAAGGCAAGGGACTAGATTTCCTTTGCAGTTGCAATTTGAGCAACACCCAGCTAGAGTGCTGGGCAGAGCAGAGTATATGATCCAGTCTTACCCGGTCCACTTCACTAGAGGTCCAACCCCCCCTTTCCAAAAATGGTTTGCAAGATTCCCTCTAATTGATCCATATATGCAGATAACAATTCCCCCGGCTGTTGTCTAACATCTTTAAGCTTTCATTTCAAGGCCTCAACACTAGTGGTGCCCCCAAACACATTTTCAAGGGCAATTAGGTACTCTTGGGCTTTGGCATCAGGGTCAGAGACCCTCAGGGAGCGAAAAGTACGTTGGGCGAGTCCCTAGAGGCTCTCCCCAGGCGAGCCCTTTTTTCTGCCTTGAGCATTGCCAGTCTTGTACATGCAGGGTAGCAGAGTCTATCAGGTTTCCAGATGACCTCCCCATTTGGAGTAGAGCGGATGCCAGAAAGCCCCTTGAGCTTGCGGTAAGAGTCATGACTAATGGCAGGTACAAACATAGGGGCTAGCACTGGCACAGAAGGAGGGGCAATAACGGTGCTGGAGGGAGAGGGTGTTGGGGAGGAATGCCCCAGGTGGCAATAATAGTTTGTTTAAATCCTCTACAGTTTTCCTCTCCTCCAGCAACAATTTAGCAAATTTCTCCTCAAAAGTTTCAGATAATGTGGGGGTCATCCCCGAGTCTTTACTGTCCTTAGTTATCACTCTCCAGGCAGTGAGTGCTCCCTCTGGGGTAATAGTCTGTGGCATTTTGGAGCTATCTATGGGGTCCTTATACTCTACTAGGGCCATGAAAGTGTGGGTGAGCAAATCAGCATGTCGACCCACCACCACAGGGTTTTGTAAACCTTCCACCTTGGAAAGTACTCCCTGTACAGTGTCTGTATTGATACCCAGGGGGATGTCCACGATAAGCATAGCATTTTGGGGGTCGATCTCCTCCCCAGTACACCACTCCACCAACTGGTGCACAGCCACTTCAGTCGGGGTACCCATTTATGTTTTTTAACAGTGGTTCGTAAATGTGGCCACTAGAGGACACAAAATCCCAGTGGTGAGCCTCCAAGATGTAACCCCCAGGTGGCGCTATCCCAAGGGCTACTACTCCTGCCTGCTTGACTACTAACAGGTTGAGGGGCCTAGGTTCTATGGTGGGTGCCTCCACCCAGAGGTCAGGGTTTGTAGTGGTTAGACTAGCTTGATCACAGCCCTCTGGGACACTGTGACCCCCTTCGGTTCCCTCTAGTGGCTCACACAGTACACAGGAGTTACAGCCCCAATACCCCACGTATACACACTGTTCACTCATAAAGCAGCACTTACCCTCGAGACTAATTCTGCAGCACGTCTCTGAGGACCCCCCGTAAAATAAGGTTAAACAACATACACAGCGAAATATAATACTG
This sequence comes from Neoceratodus forsteri, assembly GCA_016271365.2. NCBI lineage: Eukaryota > Metazoa > Chordata > Ceratodontiformes > Ceratodontidae > Neoceratodus > Neoceratodus forsteri. The sequence goes on from CM028138.1 coordinate 414,294,637, forward strand.
TTTCCATAAGTACCAACACCACAGACAGTATATAGTATAACAACAAAAAATCTGATTTATTTAGGGGACAGTAACACAGGAGGGGGAAATCAGGTTAATTGGTGGCATTAAATCACAGAACTGTGCACACATACAGGGTCTGAAAAGTCACACTCTGGGTACCCAGGTTTTGGGGGGGGGGCTAGCCAGGTCCGTTGCCCGGGGTTGGCTGGCAGGGGAAGATAGATAGGGCCCTGTACAAGAAAATATATGCACAACACCCAATTGTAATCCGGAGCCGGATGGCTCAGTCCATGAAGCAGTGAAACAACAAGAATTAGATGACACACTTGTGATTGAAAACAGGCTGCAGGGGAATACCCTGATTTGTACTCACAATACCTGAGCTGAGAACCAGATGGTGGATGTTCTCTGGATTGTCAGAAACAACAGGGCATGAAGAAAAGGTCCTTGTGACTGGACCCCACTGCAGTTTATAGCAAACGGATTTAGTCCAAGACAAGCCGGGGTTTGCTTCCAGCTTAAACACACAGCACAGGGGATTGGAAATAGTGATTCCCCACAAGCACTACGCACATTCATATGTAAAAGGAAGGTACTATACCAGGCAGGCTGCTCCTCGATCCTGATTGCACTTACTGCAAAATACACAGGAGCACACACAGCAGCTTCAGTTCCTGACAGACCGAGCGTGATTCATCAATTTCTCCAGTCTTCTACAGGGTGAGCCTGGTTTCCACACTTCTAGTGCTTCTTTCTCCTCACGACTCTGATTCAGTCCAAACTGGCACTCACAAAGGCTGCAGACCGAAACTCAGGGCCTCACACGTGCTTCCCGCGCGAAACTATACACCGCAGAAGCACAGAGCTCTTTCTCTCTTCACAGTCACAACTGATCTAATCTTTCCAGTCACAGAGCAGGGCATTTCCTTTAGCTCCACACCATTCTGTTGGCAGGTTCGGCTGTCACTCACAATAAAACTCCCTCTGTTGGTGGAAAAAGGCACCAAGGTTAAAACTACATTTCCCAGAGTCACTGCCCATACAGTCCCCTTGTGGCTGGCTCAAAATTGAGAGTCCAAATTCCGATTCGTCCACAGGCTCCATTTTAGGGTCTCCCTATCATCCTGATTGGTCCAAGTCAGCTATTCAGAACCAAAGTGAAAGAGCTACACTGAAACAGTTCAAGCTGAAATGAAGACAGGTTAGACAAACTACATTTTCTGTCACTCTAAATGATTTCTGGCAAACAGTTATATCTTTCAACAAGGCTCCCTCTGCACATGTAGCAACGGCAGAAACGGAGCGAATTGACAGCAGCCCAGGTTCAGGCATTAGAACACACATGCCCCCCCATACAAACTAATTAAATCTGCAAGCAGACAGCTCTTAAAGAGACAGTATGCAGATGCTCAAATAGCACTCATTTGGAACCACATTTAAACAGCTCAGACGCCGAACACCGCCCAGACTTGGAGCATTCAGGCAAGCTCCTGGAAGACTTTTGGGAACCCCCTTTTGCAGGGGGGGTTACACATGCTAAATATAGCCATTTAATTTTCCTATAATGACATCTGTCAAATCCATTTTCAGCAATCACTATGTACTGTTTCATAAAGCAGTGTTCCCTGAGGGAACCTCTGCCCTGCAAACATTTAGTGCACTTTTACTATTACAGCTATTCTCCACCAACCAAATTTATTGAAATAATGCTAGGTATTAATTTACTCAGTATTTTATCTGTGCCCTGGAATAGTTCCCAGCTGCACTGGGGAGGGAGGTTTTCTGCTGTCTGTAGTGACTGTTGGGGACAGTGGGGAAGGGGTTCCCAGTACTGTTTCTAGAGTACATTCATATAGCATGCCTACCCCCCTGGACCGCATAGCTTTTCTTCCATTTCATTTTATGTACTTACTTGGGGGGATTTGTTTTCCTCTCTGTCCTTAGCTAGCTGCCCCTTTGCCTCCTGCGACTCCCCCAGCCCCATCACTGGGACTTATCTTGATGATCTAGCTCTTCCTCCACAACTTCCCCCTCTGGCAGAGCTATAGGGGTTCCCCATCCCCCTTTGGAAGGCTTTGCTCGGTGCAGTGGTCCTGTGCCCAGTAGACAGTGTGGAGCCCACAAGGAGTCGCAGGGCTTCATTCTGCCTCCAGCAGTGGGGTTTTTTGTGTTCTTTTTCCCCAACCCATGAACGCTCCATGGAGGTGATGGCTTGTCATATGCACACTGTTGGATGTTCTGACTTCTTCTGTCGAGAGCGTCCCACACCCAGAACTGCTACTTCTTGCTGCGCCCCCACCCATGGTCACCTAGGTGGCGGTGTTGTGGCAGAGCAGGCTGCCCTCCCTCCATGGGGGGAAGTGTCCACTGGGATGCTCAATCCTTCTCCCCCGGCCAACCCCACACAGCCCAAGTTTCAATCCCGAGCCCAGGTCACTGGTGTGGCAGCAGGTGAGGTGTGAATACTATAAGCCTTCTGTGCAACCAGGCCTGGGGGTAGACACAGATATGTCGTATTCCCATATTCCCAAAATATTTAATCTTACCCTGATTTCCCTATCCACCACCCTACCCTTTCACTGTCTTTCCTCAGAGGTAACATTTAGCCCAAAGAGACCAAGGGCACTGCTTGCTCTTTTCCTTTAGCCTCATGGTCACTAGCACATCATCGCCGCTGGGACCAGGGCGTGCAGGACTGGTTCATAAACTAGCCCTCCCCTTGGAAATCACAGTTCCTTGGTTGTTACAGAGGAGGTTCCTGTTCTGGGCTGCTCCCATTTGTCCTAGTGGCGTAGGTAGTAGCCCTCTTCACACCCATACTCACTGTTGATGGTATAACACAGATGCTTCAGGTTTATATTTAGCTCCCGAATTTTGTGGGGATTTTCTTCATCATAGTTCTACACTGCAAAAAAACTTACAATTGCATGCATGCTATGGCCAGAGCATTTTCATTTTGGTTTCAGGGGGTTGCTGGGGCTGTGGGTGGGGTGAAGGGGACATGTGCCTGGCCATCGTAATGAGAATATGATAGTACAACAGGTGACGTTATTGAATTGTTGGAAAGTGAATGGGCTGACAAGCCCAATAAAGTGGGCGGAACCAGCATTGGTGTTCCTTCAAGACACCCATTTGTAGCCTATAGACTTACAAAACTGGTTTAGTTTGGGTTTCAGGCAGGTTTCTGTTCCTCAGATCCAGAGGGTAGATGGAGGGGGGTTGGGGGGTGATGATTTTAATACCCCAAAACACAAGGTTTTAAGAGCAGCATATGATCACTGACCCCGAGTGGTGTCTTGTTGTAGTGCAGGGTCTTCTCAATGGCCTTGAAGTCATACTGGCCAGTATTTATATCCCTCTGGTGTCAACCACACCATTTATTAGGATGCTGCTGGATATCATTTTACAGTACATGAAAGGTCAGCTGCTTCTTGCTGGAGACTTCAGTATGCTCCTCTCCAATCACTGAGACAGCTCAAATGTGTATCAGCCCCATAGGCCATAGTACTGTGCTAAGAGGTTGTAGCAAACTGGTGAAGCAGCAGCATACACACTGGTATATCAAAGTGTAATTTGTTTGCGAGACACCATGACCGGCTTCACAACACTCCCCTACATAGCATCTCCAAAATGAAGTTTTGTCAGGGGGCCCACTGACGAAGCCTCATTTCAGAGGCACTATGAAAGGAAGAGAGTTTGGAGTCGGTCATGGCATCTTGAAATACTGGAGTGTGTGCTGCTTCTTCATGGCTACAGCTTTTTCCTTTGCTACAGTCTCGTTTGGGCAGCAGCAACTTTGGTCAGTTCATGGTGTGTGTTTTTTTTTTTTTTTTTGTTTGTTCGTTTGTTTCCTTACCCCTGCTAAGAAGTTAGAAGATTCGGGGTATGTAGATATCTGGAGAGATCAGCATAAAGGTTAAAAAATGCTATGCATTTTTTTTTTCCCCTCTGCCTGTAACACATATTCTTGAGTAGACCTGTGCCTTACTCAAGCTGAATACAGTACTTACATACAGTCAAAGACAGAAATCATTTCAATTTCTGATCATGCCCCAACCCTTACATATTTTATCTTAGAAACTGAACGTCCCACTGCAATGTGGCGACTTAACCCTATCCTCCTCAGATCAGTAGTATGAAGTTGGTGCTAGAGCATCACATACGTTGGCGTACCACCTGCAAAATCAAAAAGCCCAGTCTACAGTATTACCCACCCAGTGTTCTAGAAGTCTGACTATGAGAGCGTGGGGCTGGACAGGCACATTGCAGAATTATATAGATGTGTGTGTGTGTGTGTATATATATATATATATATTTTTTTTTTACTTATTCCTTATTCTCTTTCCCTTGCAGCTGACCCCATCGGTGCGGTCCTGGCCTCCCAGCCCCATGCACACCTTCTATGCCACTTGTCCCAGTCCTCAATCACTCCATCACCTTGGACTTCCCCCACTGAGATGGGGTAAGGGGAGATGGCCAGACTCCCATCAAACAGTTCAGTTGCTGGAGGTTGCTGGACAGTAGTGCTAGTGCTACCTCACCCTGCTTGCTGCAGCCGCCTTTCACTTGTTCTGGGAGCCCGTCCACAGAGACACTGAACCGAACTCCATGACAGACAGATGCACGCAAGGTGAGTGGCATCTCCCCCCACCGTTTCTTGCTGTCCACCTGTGCTTCCACCCGGCATCAGGTGACAGTTGTGTGATGGGAGAGGCTGCCCCCCCCCCAGAAGGCGAGTGTTCTGGGACACTCGCCTCCTTAGCGAGTGGTAGCGCTACCATTGCACCCATGGGGTGGCATGTCGCAGAATATTTTAAAACATGCAGGAAACTCCTCCCATGTTAATGAGACTCTTTAACTATGCTTTATCAGGAGGAGACACCCCCCTCATGGGATTATGCAGTTATCTCTAAACCTAGGAAGAACCCAGAATTCTGTGACTCGTATTAATCGACATCTGTACTAAATACAGATTACAAGCTGTTTATGGCTGTCCTAGCCAGGTGGCTTGATAATCTGCTACCTGAACTTATAGAGAACGAGCAGACAATCTTTGTACTATCTCAGCACACATTAAACAACACATGTCAGACACTACATATTTTACATAGCCTGCAGCATGGGAATAGAGAGGTGGTGGTCTTGACCCTTGATGCTGAGAAGGCTTTTGATTGAGTCTCCTGGCCTTTCCTCTGTGGGGTGTTGGGAGGGTTGGGATTCCTGATCCCATTTATATGACTGCTAAAAATAATTTATAAAGCCCCACAAGGTATGTGAATGCAAGCAGCCATACCTCCCAAACTTTCCCTCTGCATAGAGGCATGTTTCAGTCCCCCGCCCTTTACATAGAACCTTTGGCTTAATAATTTTGGCAGATGACAGGCATCAAGGGGCGGACAGTGGAGGTCAGGAACATTGCATAGCACTCTGTGCAGAGGATGTGCTTTTATATCTGATGGAACAAGCGATGGATATACTCTCCATGAGGGATATGGTCTGACTTTTGTTCCATATCTGGGGGGGGTAGAGATCCTCAGGAATCTACCTCCCTCTGCTCAGGCTTGTGGTGCAGGGCTGGAGAGAGAAGTGGGTTTCATTTAACACCTCCCCCGACTTTTACTCATTGAGTTCCAAGAAAACTTCCATCCAGCCCTTCTTGACACAGGGTATAACCAGTGGACCAGAAATTCTTTCAAACAACATGAAGTCTTGCTGTATTCTGACATATGCAGTTAGCCCCAGCACTTGAACTGCTCCGGAGAAGAAAGAGTTAACTCTATGCCAGAGCATAGAACGTTTTGCTTGAGCTCTGTTCAAACCTCTGTCTGCTGCACCTCAAAGTGTAGCCGTCAGATTCTTTACTCTGCCTAACTGAACAATTGCTCCGGAGATCTGTCCTTCACTTGTCGGTTCGGTCTCAGTAAAACGTCGGTTTTTAAACTGTATTTTGTCTTATTTTTTCAGTTCAGATCCCTGTCTGCGGTACAGTAAGTGTTGTAGGTAGTGGACGTTAGTTTAGTTACTGTTTGTTTTCTGTATTTTGTGTGGAAATCGTAAAGTCTGTCAACTGGTCCGGTTCAGAACTGATTGTACTGTTTGATTTTGTTCTTTAATTTCTTAGTGTGAGGTACCAGTCCCTGTCTGTTTCAAAAAAACGTATTTTTAGGTGTTTTTTTTTTTTCCACAGCCTGTAACATGGTTTGTAACTGATAGGGGTGTCTTGCCTGGCTTTAAAGCTGCTAAAGGGTAAGTGTTAGGATGGCTACGTCTGAGAAACCCGAGAGAAAAACCGGACCCACTGGGTTTCAACACTATAGTGAGTGTGGGGGTGCCTTTGCTAAGGCAGACCCTCACACCACCTGTGTTTACTGTCTGGGGTCTGACCACCTCGATTCAGACTGCCAAATTTGTAAAAATTTCCCAAAGACCACCCTGGATAAGAATTGGGTAGAGCAGGAAAGGAGGCCGAGACTTCGCTGATCCGGATGGCCAGCCCGGTCAGTTCCGACTGAACCTGAGAGTGCCCACTGACCTGGATACTTCCTTGGGCAAAAGGAGAGCTGATCCTGAGGGGTTGGTTCTGTCTAAGAAGAGAAAATCGGCCGGTTCGGATCCAGAACCGCAACGTCCAACCGCCAAGGAGATAGCCAGAGCGATCTGTATTGAGGAATCGCTCAGACCACTTCCTTCCGAACCGGCACCTCTCGGTAGGCGCTCGGTTTGGTCGGTTCCTCTAGTTCCGGAATATTGTCCAGATGAATATTTTGAACCGGATTTGGGGGGAGAGGAAAGTTACGACGACGATGATGGTGTGGAAGGTCTGGATGAGCCCATTGAACCTGACATCACCCCAGACAGACCTTCCAATGTTTCCCCTCCTAGGCTTTCTGAGTCCACTTCCCACTATTTGTTCTACAAAAAAGTGGCAGAGACCCTCCAGGTCTCTCTGGTTGAAACTGTTGAGGAACAAGAGGAGCCTGACTATGTAGAAATGATGGACATACCAAAGTCCAAGAGGCTGTCTATTCCCCTCCATAAATCTTTTGGGAAACAGACACAAAAAATTCTCCAGACACCAAATTCATTACCTCCTGTGGACAAGAGAATGGACAGGAGGTATATGCTGTCAGGCTCAGGTACAGAGTACTTGTTCCAACAATGCAGCCATGTTGAGGTCGTGCAGGGTGCAGCCTGTGACAAGGCTATAACATACCCTGGGCTTCACCCCCCCCCAGATAAAGACTCTAGGAAGGTGGATGCTATGGCCAAAAAACAGTACTTGGCATCCTCCTTGGGACTCAGGCAGGCAAACTGTATGGCCTACACAGCCAGATACCAGAAGTCCAGATGGAATACTGTTCTGGAACTGGCTAAACAGGCCCCCCCCCCAGCTAGCCAAAGAGCTGGAGGAGGTGGCTGCTGATGGGATTGAGGCATCTATGGTCCAATTTCATGCTGCTGTGGACTCTAATGATGTGTCATCATGAGTCATGGCTACATCTGTGTCTGTTCCTAGATTTTCTTGGCTCAGATGTACTAGTCTTTCACAGGACACCCAGGCTAAGGCCGTGGATTTCCCTGTGGTGGGTAATTCTTTGTTTGGGGAGCAGACAGAGAATTACATGAAAAAGATGGATGAATACAGGACCACCTATAGGAGTGCACAGGCCAAGGAAAGGCAGGCAACTCCTCAAAAGCAGCAGTCTAGGGGCAGGGGCAGGCCTTTTTATAGGCCTTTCTACCAGGCACAGGCCTCGTCTCCTTTTCTCAGAGGGGGTTCTTCAGAGGGAGAGGCAGAAGGGGGATGAGCCGGGCTGCATCCTCCTCCCAGTCCAAGGCTCCTGCCAAGCAGACACCCTGATGTGTCAGCCTGGGTTGACTCCCCTTTTCCAGTAGGAGGCAGGCTGGCTTACTACTTCCAGTCCTGGAAGTCTGTTACCTCAGACAAGTGGGTCCTGGAGGTAGTAAGCCAGGGAGTGGCTCTTGGTTTCAAAAAATTTCCAAAGCTGAGGGTCAGGTCTTTTCCACCTGCAAACATCTCTGAAAACATTGCCCTAGAGGCAGAGGTTCCTCTCTGCTGGCTTTCAGAGCCATAGAGAGAGTTCCTACTCCACACAGGGGCAAGGGTCTGTACTCCAGATACTTCCTTACCCCAAAAAAGACAGGGGAGTGGCGGCCCATCCTAGACCTAAGATACTTAAACAAGCACCTAGTCAAGCCAAAATTCAGAATGGTGACTCTGGGAGTAATTCTTCCCTCTCTGAGGCCAGGGGATTGGTTAGCCTCCCTGGACCTCAAGGATGCCTACGTTCACATTCCCATCAGGTGCTCCCACAGAAAGTACCTCAGGTTCGAATTGCTTTCAGGCCGTTATCAGTTCAGAGCAATGCCCTTTGGACTAACATCAGCACCATGGATGTTCACTAAATGTCTAGCAGTAGTAGTGGCCTTTCTAAGGAGACAAACCTTTCAATTTTTCCATACCTGGACGACTGGCTCATTGTGGGGCAGTCTCCAGACCAAGTCAAGTCAAACCTTCAAGTGACACAACAGTTGCTCACTTCTCTGGGATTCCTCCTCAATCTTCCAAAGTCAGTTCTCGAACCAGTGCAGCTCCTGACCTTCATAGGGATAGAGTTGGACACTGTCCAAGCAAAAGCTTTTCTTCCTCTGGCAAGGGCAAAGGCCCTTACAGACCTGGCTTCTTCTTTCCACCTTCTGGTGTCTCGACCACCAAAGCATTTTCTGCAGCTTCCACTGCAGTTTTACACTGAGACAGATTTCAGATGAGGGACATTCAGTTCCATCTGAGGTCCTTTTGGTCTCAGAAAAAAAGATCCTCTAACCAAACTGATTCCAGTGACTCAGACTCTGATCCAGGCTCTCCAATGGTGGTTGGATCAGGACAACCTCAGACAAGGAGTTCCATTCATCACCCAGACTCATTCTGTGGTATTAACCACAGATGCTTCTCTCCTGGGATGGGGAGTTCACTTGGGAGCCCTCACAGCACAGGGAGTGTGGTCCCCTCACGAGTTTCTACTTCATATCAACCTTCTGGAGCTCAGGGCAGTGTACCTGACTCTTAAAGCTTTTTCAGACTCAGTACAGAACAAGGTGATTCAGGTCAGGTCAGGAAGACACCACCACCACCATGTGGTACATCAACCAGCAGGGAGGCACTCAGTCTACGGCCTTGTGCACAGAAGCCACAAAATGATGGTCTCTGGCTTATTCCCTGCAGACATCACTGGTAGCAGTCCACCTTCCAGGGAAGGACAATATGCTAGCAGATGCTCTGAGCAGCATATTTCAGGACCATCACGAATGGTCCCTGGATCCACTACCGTTGAATGTAATTTTCACAAGATGGGGCACTCCAGAGATAGATCTCTTTGCAGCCCCAGACAGTCACCAACTTCCTCTCTTCTGTTGCAGACCCACCAGTCATGGGCTCAGTCCCCCTGGATGCTCTAGTTCTGGATTTGGAGGGGAAAATTCTGTATGCCTCCCCCCCCCCTTTCCTCTGTTGTTCAAGGTTCTGGTCAAGATAAGGTCACAATCATGCAAAGTGATCCTGATTGCACCAAACTGGGCCAGGCAGCCTTGCTATCCTCTATTGCTGTCCCTAGCAGTCCATCTTCCCCTGTCTCTTCCCAAGAAACCCAATATGTTAACCTCCTCTTAGGGGAGGATATGGTATCCCAACCTTCGGTCTGTCAGCCTCAAGGCGTGGCTCTTGAAGAGTTAGAATATGCAAGTCTGCATCTGTCTCAGGGGGCTCTGGATATTCTCAAAGCCTCTCGAAAATCTGCCACCAGAAAAATTTGTAATTTCACATGGAAAAGATTCAGAATTTGGTGTTCCAATGGGGATGTCTCTCCAGATACTGCTGATTTGGCTATAGTTCTGGATTATATGGTTCATCTTAATGGCTTAGGCCAGCTACTCTGAAAGTACACTTGGCAGCTGTCTCTGCATTCCTGTCAGTGGGGAAGGCTTCCTCCCTGGCATCTCACCATTTTCTGTAAGTTCTTTAAAGGTTTGCTCCATATCAGTCCTCCCTTTAAGGACCCTACTCCTGCTTGGGATCTTAAAGTTTGCATTGCTCAGCTTATGCAACCCCCTTTTGAGCCTTTGTCCTCAGCAGAACTTAAGTACTTGACTTGGAAAACTGTGTTCCTGGTAGCTATTACCTCTGCCAGGCATATCAGTGAATTGCAGGCTCTGTCAGTGGAGCCTGATTTTATCTCATTCCATAGAGATAAGGTGGTCCTTAGAACCAACAGGAGGTTCTTACCCAAAGTGATTTCACATTTTCATCTGAACCAATCCATGTCTCTTCCTGTGTTCTTCACTGATCATTCTTCAGGAGAGAGAAGATTACACAGTTTGGATGTTAAAAGGGCTCTTAGCTAATACATTGAGCATACTAAGGCATTTAGGTTTGACTCCCTCCAGTTGTTCCTCACTTATGGTGAAGTGGGGAAGGGTAAACCTGCCATTAAGAGAACTATTGCCAGGTGGATTGCCTCTTGTATACAATTCTGCTATGAAAAGCTAGGCAAAATACACCCCTCAGGCCTGAGGGCTCATTCGGCTAGAGGTACAGCTGCTTCTCTGGCTACTGCCAGAGATATACCCTTACTAGAAATATGCAAAGCAGCCACCTGGAAAACAGTCCATACATTCATCAAGCATTACTCTCTAAATATCCAGACTAGGAGTGATGCTAGGTTTGGCACAGCAGTACTGCAGAGCCTATTCCCAAAATAGGTTTGATACCCTCCTCCTTGGGGGTACTGCTTGGTAGTCTGCATATGTCAGAATACAGAAAGACTTCATGTTGTTTGAAGAAAAAATTACTCACCTTAGTAACTGTGTTTCTTCCTAATGGAGTCTTCCTGTATTCTGACCTCCCTCTCTGCCTCCCCTCTCAGAACCTGGTTTTTGGGAAGTAAGCTGGCAGGTACAGTGTTGCACCTCAGGGGTGTTCTTGGCACTCTCCCCTTTTAGAAAGGGGAGTAGGTTCTGTTTATGTTGTTTTTTGTAGTTATGTTGTTCATTTCCTAGTTATTGTTTTGGGGTTCTCAACTTGAGTCTTTTGGGACCCTAAAAAATTAATTGCCTTTTGGCTAGTTAATTTACAGTTTTCACCTAGGAGGTGTAGTTAGTTAGTATTAGCTCATAAGAATCTGACGGTTACACTTTGAAGTGCAGCAGACAGAGGTTTGAACTGAGCTCGAGCCCAACGTTCTATGCTCTGGCCTAGAGTTAACTCTTTCCTCTCCGGAGCAGTTCAAGTGCTGGGGCTAACTGCATATGTCAGAGTACAGCAAGACTCCATTAGAAGAAACACAGTTACTAAGGTGAGTAATTTTTTCTTACAGTATCTCCACTAACTTCTAGATGGTAATGCAGTCAGTACTTTCACAGACATACGACAGTGATTTGCATTTCCCTACACTGATTTATATGTATGCTTATGCATGCATGCGCAGCAAACATTTTGTTAAGAGAATGGTATTAAAGAGGTGTGTCACTACCAGGTCCAATGCAGCTCAAGCTGCTGGGGGCTCGACAGTTACAAGCTATTGATCAGTGAAGCTGATCATAACATTGGTCAGTGCCTGCAGGGTAGAAGCTTTGTGTAGTTGAAAGGACCGAAGCACTCCTATGAGAGAGCGCCTTGATGCTTTCATCTGCATGAAGCTGCCCAGCAAGCAACTGAGCAACGTCATTATATACTATTGTCGAAGTCACTGTTGTTACAGTCCCAGTCCTGGTCCCCTCTTCCCTCCCAAAACCAGAAATGTAATGTCAGTCACTGTTGTTACAGTCCCAGTCCTGGTCCCTTCCTCCCCTCCCAAAACCAGAAATGTAATGCCAGTCACTGTTGTTACAGTCCCAGTCCTGGTCCCCTCTTCCCTCCCAAAACCAGAAATGTAATGCCAGTCACTGTTGTTACTCCTGGTTCTGGTCTCCCCCAAACTGCACATGTAATGTTGGTCAGCGTTTGTGTTTACTCACCAGTGTGAGGTGATATCGAGTTTCTTTTTTTTTAAATATTTTATATTTTTATTTTTCATTTGTTGGCCGGCAAATAATTCCATATCTGAGACAGACTGTATACATAAGACAAGAATACATTTGCCATAGGAGATATCCTAATATCTCCTTAATAAAAGGATGAATGCATCTCAAATATTGTGATACCTCATACGGAGGGTATTCTAAAATATATCACTCAATAAACATACAAAGTTTAAAGTTGTAATGGAGTCCAGGAGCAGTGTGATTAATTCAAATTCTGAAGTCCATAATAAAATTCCAACAGATCACATCCACTAAGGGACTAACAGCATCACACTATGTAATCTAAAAGTTAATTGCTATAGCAATTCAATACAAGCAGCCGAGAAAAGAAAAATCATATCTAAAACTTTCCCCATTTCCAACTTTTCATGGGTTATATTTAAACTAAAGAGGGAGAAAAACATGTAGAATCCCAATACAGATTATTTGTCCAGCAAACTATATTTCCCATCTTTAATCCACGACTACTCTAGGTGGGATCTAAGTAATTATACTAAGAAGAAATATTTATTTAGTTTAAGCTTTTCAGAGTTCTATAACAGATAAAACGCTCTGCCTGTTATATTATATTAATGGGAACTAACCAAATAAACAAAAAGTGCTTCTATCAGCATGTTCCCTTAAGCCTTTAATATTTTCCCAGCAGTATACTGCTATCTAACAGGTGAATAGGAAAAACAAAGGAAAAACTTAATTTTTGATGGCTCAGTCCTCTTCAGTCTCTGCAAGATCACTGTCCTCTGATTCTTCTTCCTCTCGTCAAGAAGGATTCCGTCGTTTGCTGGCAAAACAAGTTGCCCATTTACCTGCCTCCATTGGGTCGGAAAACACCCAGACTTTGCCATTGTAAGCCACTCTGAGTATCGCTGGAAACATTACCGCATGGCTCATCGCGGCCTCCCATACGTGTCACATAGCTTAAATCCGGGAATATAAAAATGGATCGATCATCCTGTGTTAACTGACCCGCTTGTCTTGCCAGGCGGAGGATCTTATCCCATGTCCCAATGCCATCACTTACCAGCATTAAGGTGCATGGAGTGTCTGAGTCATCTCTATAGCCTCGTGGTGTAATTCTATAGGCCTTCTGCAACCCAAATTGAATATTTTGCCCTTCCGGCTCCAGCTTTTCTCCCATCCAGTCCGGCAGAAACATTAGCGGGTGATCTCCTTCTGTTCCCTCGAGTAACCCGAGGATCCGCACATTAGACGAACGGGCCTGGTTTTCCAGTGTCTCCAGATGGGCCTTTAGGTGGGTGTTCTCTTTAACAATCAGTGTAGTGGCTGCAGCGGTAGAGTCGGTGCTCCATTTAACATCAATCATTTCCGACTGTAAGTTTTCAACTGTTTTCTCCACAGCGTTAACTCTAGTGCCAAATGAGTCTATTTTATTATTTAAGTCAGCAACCAAGGTTATTATCCACTGTAGTTTAATCCCGATCATGGCCATGATCTCTTCTGAATCCGGCTGAGAGGAGGCCTGTTTCTCCTGACCTACCCTGGCATGCTGAATTGTACCGGAGGCTTTTCCACCTGTTGTCCCCGAATGATCCTTACGTGGAGTCCCCATCTTATCCTTCCAACCTTCCTCTATCAGATGGAATGGAAAGTTTTACCAAAATTCTGCTCCAAGTAGTTGTTTTTTATTTTATTTATTTATTTATTTAATTTTTTTATTGGATTTTGGTGACTGGGTAGGCCCACTGAGCCCCGAAGGTCCCTTTTTCAGAGGCGACCCGGGATAACAATACAAGATAAAATACAGTGGAGAAAAACTTTTGATTACATAGGTTGTTCAAGCATAAGGTGGTTACAGACATGGTTGTCATCATGACACAGTTTTGCCTTGGTACTACTTGGCATAGTGATATACATGAGGTAGCATTGGTCCCTAGGTGTTCAGATACTAGAGGGAGGTACATGGTCGGCTCACCTTTGGGAAGGTTTGATGCAGAAAAGGGGATACCTTAAGAGCCGTGGGAGTGGCATGCACGTGTGGCCAGTATATGGGACTTGAGCCTGGTGCAGAAGTTCGTGAGTGAGGAGGCATGCTGGACTGGGGGCTTGTTCCATAGGCTGGGGGCTTGGCAAGAAAAGGATCTGCCACCAGCATTGGTCCTTACTCTGGGGACTTTTAGTAGTGTTCATTCTGATGTCCTTAAATTCCTAGGGTTGTGTTTAATGGCTATGGTCTGGCTATGCTTGGTGGAGTAGGGGGTTTAAGTAGCTTGTAGGCCTGGACAAGCAATGGGTATTTGAGGCGAGCGGCCAATATGGGCCACCGGAGCTGGGCCAGAGTGTCACAGTGGTGACGTTGCAGGTGGTCTTGGGTAGCGAACCAAGCTATTTTGTTTTATAGTATTTGCATCCTGGATACCTCTTGCTTTGCCATGCCCTGTATAATCAGGGCTGCATAGGTCAGGGTAGGGAGCAGGACACTTGTCGCAATGGAGAGCCTGGCCTCATGGATGAGCTGGTCCCTGAGTTGGTACAAGGTAGCGAGTTTGCGATGTAGGGTCCTGGTGACCTGGTCCACGTGGTCCTTGTAGGTGATAGCCTGATCTAGAGTTATGCCTAAGTATTTTAGGGAGGGAACTACATTAATGCTTTTGCCAGAGAGTGTGGTTAGTCGGAGGGATGAGGACCTGTCAAGTCCCAGTGATCTTGGCCCGAATAGCATTGCCTTGGTTTTGTCTGCATTAAGTACCATTCTGTTCTCACACAGCCATGTCTCTAGGGATGTGAGGTCCTTTTGGAGGAGCGGACCAAGAGCGGCCACATCGCCCAAGGGCCAGTAGATGACAGTGTCATTAGCGTACTGTACAACTGAGCTCTCCCCACACTAGGTACTTAATTCATTGGTAAATAGGGAGAATAGGAGGGGACCTAGTATTGAACCCTGAGGTACTCCCTGATTTAGAGGTAGTGGCACTGACATGGCCCCCTTCCATGTGACCCTCTGTGTCTGGCCTGATAACTCCCAAACCACTTGAGGGCATGGGGGTCTAGACCCACATTGTGCAGCTTCTGTAGCAGAAGATTGTGGTCGACAAGGTCAAACGCCTTGGACAGGTCTATTAAGACTGCACCTGTGGGTATGCCTTTGTCCATTACCCTGAGCACTTTGTCCGAGAAGTTAATGAGGGCAGTGTCAGTACCGTGGTTTGGTCTGAATCCATGTTGAGAGGGAGCAAGGAGCTGATAAGCTTCCAAGTAGTCCCAGAGTTGGTTGTAGATTAGCCTTTCTTGCAACTTGGCAAGTGTGTAGAGAAGGGAGATCGGCCTATAGTTGGTTAGTTTTTCCCTGAGTCCACCTTTGTGGATAGAGACTACATTGGCATGTTTCCACTGGTCAGAGACTGCTCCTTTCCTCAGTGATCTGTTAAGGAGCATAGTTAAGGGCCTGGATAAGGAGGTGGTTCCAGCCTTGAGTAGCCAAGGGTTGATCCCATCTGGTCCCCCTGATCCTTTAGGTTTCAGCGTCTTTAGGAGGGTTAGGACCTCAGTGCGCTTTGCCAGTCTCAGGTGGAAAGAGGGTCATTCAAAGTGTGTTGCTTCAGCTGAGCTTGGGGCCAAAGTCAGGGAAGACTGGCCAGTCTTGTAGGCCTCCAGATCTGTGAAGTGGTTGTTAAGGGCAGCCGATATTAGAGAAGGGTCAGTAGTGAGCTGACCATTGATCTCCATGGGACTGGATTCATTCTTTTTGCTGCACTTGATCAGGTCATTGACATGATTCCAGAATTGCTTAGGGTTGCCTAAGCTAGTTTTCTGGAGGTGTGTGATGTACTCTCTTTTAGCAAGTTTAATGGCTCTCTTGGCTTTGTTTCTTAGGGCTTTGTATTCCACAAGATCTGCCGGGAAGGTGGAGAGCCTGAACTTCTTCCAGGCTTTGTCCCGAGTAGTCATTAGAGCTTTGAGGGATGGAGAGATCAAATTGTAACAGCTGCCTTTCGCCCTCAGTCTCTTCATAGGAGCGAAGAGGTTGGCAGCTGTACTTAGTAAGTCCTGAAAGTATTCCAAGGCCTCAGCCAGAGTTGGGAGGAGTGTTATGGTGCTCCAGTCCCGGCTACTTAGGTAGTGATTGAATTTGGTGTAGTCTCGGGCAGTAAGGATTCTTGGCTGGACCTTGGGTGCTCTGTTCTTCCACATACAGAAAATCGGGGAATGGTCACTCAAGGAGTCTGCCATTGTGCCCGCACTCTGGATGTTTTCAGGGTTTGACACCAGAGCCCAGTCCAGGTTGGTGTGATTCCCAGTTTTGTAATTCAGTCTGGTCAGTTCAGAGATGACCTGCGTCAGACCTGCTTATGGGTCAGAGACATCGAGCATGGCCAGTGTCCTGGGCCCAGTTCAGGTTGAAGTCGCCCAAAATGAGTAGTTCCTTAGCTACCTCTTGGGCCAGCGCATTCGTGATGGCTTCGATTTATTGGAGGGCAGACTTTGGTGGGTGGTAGACACAACCTATTGTTAGTTGCTTGGTATGTCCTAGGGTTATGCGGATCAATATACCTTCACCCTCAGCAGGGAGACTTCCCTGCAGGGTTAGAGGTGACACGGTGAGGTCAGTCTTTGTATAGATTAGCACTTGTTTCATAATATTCAACAAGGGAGCTCTTAAACTCTGCTGCTTGTGTGCTCAGGCTCCACAGCGCCCCCCGGTGATATCGAGTTTCTGGAGGAAAGCACAGTGGCACAGAATGCATGCCCATTGGTGCAGCAATAGCAAAACCACTCGTGATGCCGATGATCCGGTTTCAGAAATGAACTTGGAGCATCAGAGGGCCAACCATGGGAGGAGGATCATGCATCTGGAGGACTGCTGTCCTCCAGGGGGAGGGCTTGCAGAACCCAGTGTTTGCCTGGCCCCTTGCAGAAGCTAGGGGAGAGGCACCCAGTACTGCCTAGAATGCAAGAAGGGATGTGGCAGATGCTGACGTGCGGTGCATGGGAGCACATGGCACTTATCATGCTGTTATTGATCACCACACCACTCAAGAGGAAACCAGAAAAACTGAAAAGTTACCAGTGTTAGGATGTCGCCTGACACCCACAAGCCCTGCATCTGATCAGCTGTGCTCACCAGACCAGGAACTGGATCCAGTTCCTCACGGACAATCGGGGGGACCCCATGGACTCCATCGGGGGTGGGGAACAAGCAAGACTTAGGGGCAGATTAGCTGGCAGATAAGTCCTGGTGGACGTCGGAGTGATGGGGCTGGGGTGTCCTGGCAGATTGGGGCCATCCAGTAGGGGGCAGAAACAGAGGGGGGAAAAAAACAGCTCAGGCATGGTAGCAAGTTGACCTCTGACACAGACGTTCGGTGAGCTGTGTTGAATCTGAGGTCTGTGCCCATGGCTCACTTCCTCTACTCTCTGGCATACAGGATTATTTTTAAGTTGCGATCATCTAAGTCAGTTTCTGTATAAAGGCAACAACTACCCCCACATGGTGTTCAAGCTAGTGTTGGTGGTACTTATTTGAGTAAAAAATGTAGGATGCACTGTGTAACCAAAACACACACTTTTTCCTTTGCATAATACTTTTTTCCCTTCATTGTATGTAAGCCACTTCTCTTGGGGCTGGCTTACTACACCATGCACTCCCTGTTTGGTTAGGGGGCCTGGCATTGGGGCATTCTGTATTCCACCCCCAGGGGGACATTGGTTCAGGCTCAGGTATAAAAAGGGGGAGGTTTTCCTGGCAAAGGGAGCCGGTGGGCAATATGTAAAGCAAGTTGGGCTGGGGCTTAAAACCCCCTTGCCTGGGAGGTGCCAGCCTTGTAAGCGTAGATGGCTACGTGGTTTGCAGTTCATTTCCAAAGGGAAGGGTGGCAGGAGTATGGTGATAGTGGGGCACTAGGGTCCCAACAGCTCAGCAATTGGGAGGAAGCAGCTGGAGGAAGGCCCATTATGGCTTGGTCTAGGAGGCCTGGTGCTCTAAAAGAAAAGGTATGGCAGTAGGGTTGTCACGGTGGTGGCAGGGCCACAACAGGGCCCCTTAGAGGTGGCAGCTCCGAGGAAGTCAGTTACCCGGTATGACATGCTGCCATGGTTCAGCTGGTGGGTGCATTCTGGGGATTCGTTTTATCAGGCCTGCCATGCCCGTGTCTGGGGCAGGTCCTGTGTTAGACTCGCTAATGGAGTGCACATGGTGAAAGTAACTGGAAAGGTTGGAGCCGTGTTGTCCTTTCTTCTGTTAAATCTGACATCCTCCTCTACAGGAAATAGGGTTGCGAACTGATTGTGTTTACAGGCAAGATTTCAGGGCATCCGTGGTATGGATTAAAGGCCGCATTCCCGGTACTGGTTACATTTGGATAGAGGGAGTAAGGCACTTCCCCAGGTAATGGTTGGAGTAACACTCACCCTTTAAGGTCTTGTTTTGATATGGCTCTGGGTATCTGCATGGAGTCTGTGCCTGGTCTAATTCCTAGGCCTGTTGGTTAAAAATGCGCTTATGTCATCTAGGTACTGCTTTCTACCCTCATCTAATGCCCTATGTTTGTCCTGTCTCCGGGCTCCTTGGAGCTAAACAATTTGTTTATTTACTAATTTATAATATGAGAATAAGAAATATGTTTCTTTTTGTTTCTACTAAATGTGTTGCTGAGATTATTGAATGAACTAACTGATTCCTTCCTCAGTGGAAGTCTGCTGGTTTTGTCTCCCCCTGGCCCGGCCTAAAGCTACAGCGAGTGGTAAGAGGAAGTTGGTGGAAAGTGACATAACCTGCATTACCCTTGCCAGAACCGAATTTGAAGTAAAGCCTTGTTTTTCTTATCTGCTGGCTTTACCTCCCTGGAAGTTTTTTGGTTTATACCCCACCCCCAACCCCTTGCTTTCCATCAGGACTCCTGGACACAGTGGGGTGGAGAAGGGTGTTACAAATGTGGGGGCTTGTCTGGGATGTATTTTGGAACCAGGACTGAGTGCTTGGGGATGAACTTATCAAGGCTGGGGTCCCCGTTACTGGCAGGCCTGGATTTTGGTCAGTGGGGACCACCATTGTGGAGTGTTTGGTGCTATTTTACATTTTCCAGTAAGAGAAGATGCCTGGCAGTAAATGGAAGAGGTCAACTAGTTTGAAACGGCACTGCTGATTGGTTCATGCATCGGCTGGGTGAAGAATGTGCAAGGAAGACACCATTTTCTCCTCAAGCTCGTGATAGCAAGATGCACTCTGTGGGAAAGAGGGGAAAAAAAAGGGTAAATATGGCAGAAAGGGCCCCTTCTGATGAATCCCAGGCCACTGTGCCCACCTCCCTTTTGTCCTGGCTGTGGAGGAAAAATGTGAGAGGTGTGGATTTCAAGGAGAGGGGGTGGTCTGACTGCTTTTGTGCACTGGCTGTTCCAGGGGGCCTTCTTCAGGATTTTGCATGGGTACTCCTTTCAGTTATGCCTGGCCCTACCCTATGCTGGCATTGGTGGGTGCTGCCTCCTTAGTATACCGGGGAGCCTGGATGTCTTTGAAGAGACCAAGCCATTTGAATCATCAGAGGATGTGAATCCACCTGTTCCTCCAGAAAAAGCAAGTGAAGGTGCGCTTGATGTAGTCATGGAGGCTACGGAGGAGGACACTTGTGAGGGTGCTGTAGGGCACAGCCATCTGCCCAGACCCACAGTACCCACCACCGTCGACTATCCCATTGGCAGAGGAAGAGGATGGGGGTGGGGACTTAGAACTGGCGACCCCCCAGGGCCCAGGAGCTAAACCGCAAGTCCTCTACCTGGCGACGGTGGCACTGCAGATACTCCAGGTGGAAAGTTCTCCTGTTTGAGTACCCCTGTAAAGGGAAAAGTGGAGGAACAGGAGGACGAGATTGCAGGGGAGACACCAGCTGCGTTGCCCCCTGGACAAACCCTAAAGGTTTATCAATTTGCAGACTAAGAGGCATACTAAGCTATTCTTTATCCTTATGTGAATTCTGTGTTAAAGCTGCCAAACACCACCCCATACCTTCCAGCACTGTGCAAGGCCACCCGTGTTCAGTTGGATTGACTCTTGAGCAGCGATCCAGTGAATGTGCCATACAAGACTCTGGTGTGGCTGGAGCCAGGTACCACCCATCGGACCAGTGTTTGAGAGCTGCCCAGTGGTCACAGGCGGAAACGTGGGTGAGGCACTGAATACACATTGAATACGCAACTGTTAAGTACCCTTATGTCCTGAAGAGGTTGTGGGACATCATAGAAGAAAAGTGGCCTGACTGGATGTTTTGAGGAATGGTCCAAAAGCTCCAACAGCGGTGTGAGTAATTGGCCCACCGACCCAAGAGATCATTCAGAAAGCCAGAACTATGGGCTGTTCGTCCCCCTGATATTTAAGTCCAAAAAGGGTCTGTGTGCTCAGCCTGTAGAAATAGGGTGCAGAGAAGGGTAGCAAACCCTATTTCTTTCGAACAGTCTAAAAAAAAAACTCTGCACTCCTTGGTGCAATGACCACAGACAATGCTTGAAGTCAAATTCAATAATATTTTAATGAGAGTACAAAGTACCTTGATTTTTCCACAGTCGGAAACAACGATCGCTCTCCCGTGTCTCAAAGAACACTCCCCCCTGGGCAGGCTTGACTGTATTTAAACATTATGCTCTTGTCCAGGATGTGACTGCTGCTGTCATGTGAAGCACTACATAATATGGACTGTTTTGCAAATGAAACTAACAAGCCATATCCCGCCTTCTATTTTCCCCACGGCAGTGGGCCCACCATTTAGAGGGAGACACTCGGCAGCTGTGAGATGCCAGGACTATTCTACAAGTTTGTTTGGCCATTCCTAGTTAAAAGCAATTAAGAAAAAGCTTTGAAAGAGATTGTGCCCAGTGGATGATGCTGCAGCGCTGTTCTTTAGCGGTTAAGAACTGGAACTGTGTGAACTGCCACCGCTGTGACTTGTTGTTTCTGTGTTTGAAAAAAAAAAACAAAAAAACACCCTTTTGCTGTTCTCTGTTGGAACCACATGAAAAGAGTCAAAATGTTAACCAAGTATCTATCTCTTACTGTAAAGGGCTGAGTGATGGTGTGTATGAAGCTAGAAAAATTGCAGTGGATCTGTGTGGAGAGAATGGGTTCCTTACATGTAAATATTCAAGCAAGCTTAAAGCCATATGTTACTGTCATTAATATTCTCCCAACTCATGCTCTTCTTCTACATCCTGACCCCAGTCCCTCCCTTCACCCCCTCTACCCTGTTCCCTGCCTGTCCCCTACATCTTTTAATTCCCTCTTGCCCTCTACCCCCCCACTTCTCTCCCTTTCCAATTGCATCCATCCAATAAGATAAAATCTGCTTTTTTATGACTGACCTGCATCCTACCTACCTACTTCCCCTACTTACTCCTACTCAACCCTTCCCCCCCACCCTTATCCAAGTCACTGTTTTTCCCCATGCACTTAGCTCGCCATGATCACTATGTTCGTGTATCATGTACCATGCCAAGTTTGTTTCTACTGCTTGCGTATTCCAGAATTTTTTTTTTAGCACATCTGTGCACCATATGTAAATAATTTTACAATTCTGTTCTTTCAATTGATGTATTCGTTTTCATACAAGTCACTGTTATGGACCCTGTGCTCCTATTGATTATGTATATTCCTTAATTTGTTGTACTTGTCCTTCTTTAAATTTCTGTCATGTGTACAGGACCTCCTTGTGAATGAGCCTGCTCAATGGAGTTTCCCTACAATAAACTATAACTTAAGTCAGAGAGCTTTGTTAAGAACAGCCTAGCTTTATTGTTTTATAATAACTGGTCAGCAATTTCTCTCAATGTACTGACCAGGTTGATATTTTCCATAACAACCAGCTGGTTGTTCTGACATTCATGAGCCATGCCAGTCAAACTATGCTGCTGCCTCATTGGCCAACATTCTATGTGTGGGCAGGCCAGACAGCCTCACAAACAGCTGGAGAAAAATTGCTGGCCCCTTATTACAAAAAAAGAAAAAAGATGGTGAGGGTGTTTCATATGAGAATTTAATGCATAGCCCCACAACTCAGGTGTGCATTAAATTCTCATATCAAACCCTTGCCCATCCATTATTGTCTATATAATTCTTTTTTTAATGACAGTTATTTTCAACACCGTTTCTGGGCAGAAGCAGCTCTGCAAGGTGGTTTTGTGAAAAAGCCCCTTGGGAGGGAGGCATTGGGACTCGCTGGTGTACCCTGTGGAGGGGCTGCTGGGCGGGGAGTGTGCATATCTGTTTCAGTGGGCACCTTCATGGGCTGCGTAAATGCCCAATTTCCAGGAGGAAATGGATTTTAAGGGAGGCAGAGTGTAAATCACCCCTCTCGGGGCTGGGTTACTACACACCGTGCTCTCCCCTGTTTTGTTAGGGGGCCCTGGCTTTGGGGCATTCTGTGGTCTGCTCCGGGGGCATTACGCTGGGCTCAGGTATAAAAAGGGGGGAGGTTTTCCAGGCAAGGGGAGCTGGTGGGTGATATGTAGAGCAGGTCAGGCTGGGACTTAAAAAAAAAAAAAAAACTGCCCTGGAGGTGCTGGCTTTGTGCGCATCGATGGCTATGTGGTTTATAACTAATTTCCGAAGGGAAGGGTGGCAGGAGTGTGGCGACTGTGGGGTACTAGGGTCCCAAGAGATCAGTGGTTGGGAGGAAGCAGCTGGAGGAAGACCTGTTATGGCTCAGCTCAGGAGGCCTGGTGCTGTAAAAGAAAAGGTAAGGCAGTGGGGCTGTCACGGTGGTGGCAGGGCCACGGCAGAGCCCCTTGGAGATGGCAACTCTAAGGAGGTCAGTTACCCAGTGTGGCACGCTGCTGTGGGTCAGCTGGTGGGTGCATTCTGGGGATTTGTTTTATCAGGCCTGCTGTGCCCGTGTCTGGGGCAGGTTCCTTGTTAGACCCGGTAATGGAATGCACACGGTGAGAGTAGCTGGAAAGGTTGAAGCCGTGTTGCCCATTCTTCTGTTTAAATCTGGCATCCTCTTCTATAGGAAAGAGGGTTGTGAACTGATTGAGCTTACAGGCAAGATTTCAAGGCGGCTGTGGTATGGATTACAGGATGTATCCCCAGTATTGGTTAAATTTGGGGAGGGAGAGAAAGGCACTTCCCTGGGTAATGGTTGGAGTAACTCGCATCTTTCCTCACTGACAGAACTTTGAGAGTGGTGTCAGGGATTTATTCTTCGGCCTCATTCTCGCTGCCATGTGGGGTTTCCCAGGGCTCTGTGCTGTTCCCTATGTTATTTTTGATGTATTTGCTGCCATTGGGAGACATTGTGAGATGGTATGGGCTGAGATTTCACTGTTATGCAGATGATATCCAGCTCTACTTGTCTTTTGCATCTGATCAGGATAGTGCAGTCTCTGTCTTTAATAGCTGCCTTGCAGAGCTCCAGGACTGGATGCGGGCCAGCTTGTTAAGGTTAAATCCCGATAAGACTGAAGTGTTGGTGGTGGATCTGGGTCATGGGATAGAGAGGGCGGGGGCACGGTCTGCCTCCGGGTTTTGGCTCGAGGGTAACCAGCTCATGCCCTCTGTTCAGGTGTGGAATCTGGGGGTGATATTTGATGAGGGGCTGACACTGCGTACGCAGGTGTCAGCAGTTGTCAAGTCCCCTTTTCACCATCTGAGGAACATCACCCGTATTAAGCAGTTTGCTCTGTCTTGCGACCTCCCAGTGTTGATCCACACCTTTGTGACCTCTCACCTTGACTACTATAACACCCTCTACCTTCTGGAGATTGATATCCGCTGCTTGCAGCTGATGCAGAACACTGCGGCTAGGCTACTAATGGATTTCCCGGGCCAGTCATGTCACCCCTATGCTGTGTGAACTGCACTGGCTGCCTGTTCCGTGGCAGATCACCTTCAAGGTCGGTTTACTGACCTGTAATGCCCTACACGGACTGGGTCCTGGCTACCTGCAAGAGCTCCTGGTTCCTTACTGCCCCCCTGACTCCTCTGCTCAGATGAAGAGGGATTGCTAGAGGTTCCCACGGTTAGACTGAAAACTTCTGGTGCTAGAGCATTTATGTATTCAGACCCGACCCTGTGGAACTCTCTAACTCGCCGGATTAGAGGGTGCCTGACCCTGGAGAGCTTTAAGGCGGCCTTAAAAACGTATTTGTTTAGTCATGCCTTCGGGGATTAATCATATGAATACTGTGACTGTATATCATATTAATGTATCTGCTTTGTATTTTATTGTTTTTGCTCTTGTTTTTATACTTTTACTGTACAGTGCTTTGATAAGCATAGAACTGCGCTATACAAATAAATTTTATTATTATTATTGTTATCTGCATGGAGTCTGTGCCTAGTCTAATTCCTAGGCCTGTGGGTTAAAAAAACACTTATGTCATCTAGGTACTGCTTTGTACCCCTATCTAATGCCCTACGCTTGTCCTGTTTCCCGGCTCCTTGGAACTAAGCAATTTATTTATTTACTAATTTATAATATGAGAATCAGAATTAAATTTCTTTTTGTTTCTACAACATGTGTTGCCGAGATTATTGAATGAACTAACTGATTCCTTCCTCATCTGAAGCCCGCTGGTTTTGCCTTCCCTGGCTCGGCCTAAAGCTACAGCGAGTGGTAAGAGGAGGTTGGTGGATAGTGGTATAACTTGCACTACGCTGCCAGAACCAAATGCGAGGTAAGGCCTTATTTTTCTTATATCTGCTGGCTTTACCTCCTTGGAAGGTTTTCAGTTTGTACCCCCCCCCCCGTTTTCCATCAGGACCCCTAGGCACAGTGGGGGGGGGAGGGGGGGCGCGTTACATGTTTTTGCAGTAGACACTGCTTAGCTCATATGAAATAAAATGTCTTGTTCAGAGAATCCCTCCAGCCAATGAACATTTTCCTCACCACAAGCGAGAGTAGCAGAAGGGCATATTTGAAATTCCTTTTCCTAGTTAATAGTACTGGTGGGGAGAAAACGCCTGCAGCTAGGGCCCAGACAGCATTTTAATAGCCATGTGAAACAAGGACAAGGCATGACATTAAAAACAGACTAGTGACTCAAATTAATTGGTTTCACACTTAAATTATTGTCAGAGCAGAATTATGTAACTTATTACTTACATGAGGCAGGGACATTTGGATGAATTCTTGTAAGAATCCTGGGCAGAGCAAGTGAAAGGGACACTGTCAACTTTTTGGTAGCTTTTCTGTGTTCTTTCACTAATAGTGTGACTAGTAAGTAAGTAAGTAAACCTCTATTTTTCAAGTGCTCATTCTCGGGGGCTCAGAACGCTGTACAGAGTATCAATTTTACTACACATAGAATAAATATTAAATAAAAACAATCTGAGTTATACAAAATGAAACAAATTAAATACATAACTACTTATACAGCCAGTAAAATCAACCAGCCAGTGAACATGAGGAATTATAGCCAAAATGCCTCTTTGAAAAGGTAGGATTTCGGATCCCTCTTAAAGGCTTCCATCAAGGGGGGCCTCCCTCAGATGTCTGTGAAGAGAGTTCCATAGGGCTGGGCAGCTACTGCAAAAGATCTGTCCCTGAAAGATTATAGCCGGGCCCCGGGAACCACTAGGAGGCCCTCCTCAGAGGAGCAGAGAGGACATGGGGCAGTGGGGGGTCAGGAGGTCACACAGGTAATTAGGTCCCCGACCATGTAGGGCTTTGTAGGTCAGCAGTCTGGCCTGGAATGTGATTCAGCACCTCACCGGCAGACAGTGCAGACTGCGCAGAACTTGGGCGACTTGGCAAGACCTAGATAGGCCCGACAGCAACCTAGCTGCTGTATTTTGCACCAGCTGCAGGCAATGTAGGATACCTCCACTCACCCCGAGGTACAGAGGATTGCAATAATCGAGTCTGGATGTCACAAAAGTGTGTACCAGTGCAGGCAAGTCATCAGGCGGCATGAAAGGTTTGATACTGGCAATATTTCTCAGGTGGTAAAAACCACTCCAGGCAACAGGCAACACCTGAGACTCTGGTGACAGACTGCTATCCAAGATTATGCTCAGATTCTTCACCTTAGGGGAGATGGCAAGAGAAGTGGAACCCAGCATTAACCCAGGTGCCACTTCAGCCAGCTCTACACCTCTCTGACAACCAGGCTCAATCGCTAGCACCTTTTTCTTTTCCGGACTAAGCCTCAGCCAGCCAGAGGACATCCAGTCTTGGACCTCAGCCAAGCAGGAATTCAGCACAGAAACTGCTTCCTTTGTCTCGGGTGCAAATGCAGATGCAGCTGCATGCCATCTGCATAGCAGTGAAACCCAACAATGTAGCGCTTAATGATATCACCCAGGGGAAGCATGTACACTGTGAACAGCGTGGGTGAGAGAACTGAGTTTTGAGGAACCTCACACAATAGGGACCTCAGGCTAGAGGAATAATTCCCCACAGCAACCCTCTGCATCCTATCTGTGAGAAAGGACTCAAACTATTTGATAACAGTATCAGTGAGCCCACAGAACTCCCCAAGATGATTCAACAACACCCCATGGTCCACTGTGTCAAATGCTGAAGAGAGATCAATTAGAAGGAGAACTCACCATTCGCCTCTATTTCTCGCCCTCAGGAGATCATTTTGCACCCTGACTAATGTGGTCTCCATACTGTGCCTTGACCTAAATCCTGACTGGAGAGGCTTATAGATGTCAAAGGCAGAGAGGTGTGTCTCAAGCTGTAAAGCCACAGTTTTCTCAATAACCTTGCCAAGAAATGGAAGTAGTTTGCTAAGCAGTCTGGATCAAGAAATGGTTTCTTCAGAAGGGGCTTCACCAACACCTCTTTCAAGGCACTAGGGAATACCCCCTCTGAGAGCAAACACCAAATAATCTCAGCGAACACTGGACCAATGGACTACACTGCCCACTAATAGATGTGTCAGGCCCAGGTCCAGTTCACAACATGTTGGTCGCAGCTTCAAAATTACCTCCCTCACCTCTTTCACCCTTACTGACCAAAACTGACTCCAGGCAGGAGGATTTCTCCTGTTGACAACCAACCCATTACTGTGGAGCTGCATTGGCCCCATTGAGGAGATCCCTGATCGAATTGAGGATACTCTGTCACAGAAGGAACAGAGCAAACTCATCAAGCAGTTGACAAAGCTCTAGCCATCTGGGACAAACCAGATGAAGAAGCCTATCTACCATCCAGAAGATCTGTGCCAGTCTGTTCCTCCCTGCAGCCATCTTCCTAGACAGAAGTTCTGCCTTCTTAAAGGAGGCTGTCCTTTGATACTCACTGTAGTGAGTGCTCAAAGTCAGTCTATCTTCCTCGGTCCTAGATCCCTGCCAACAATGTTTCAACCTCTGAGACCTGGTCTTCATCACCTTGAGCTCCCCATCAACCCATGGGGCTTTCGAGTGAGAAGACTTAGGTTGTACATGGATAGGTGCGATAGACTCAAGGGCTGATGAGATAGCCCTGTTGTAGGCTGCAATCTCTGGCCCCGTGTCTGACTCACAAGCAGCCATCATGCCCGAGAGGTCCATTACTGCCTGAAACCCTGCTTTGAACAGTCTCTTTACAGGACAGTAAAAGACCAACTCCACAGGGAGGAGGCAACCAGAAAGGGTCCAGATAAGAACTTTACTGTTCAGTGATCCGACCAAATGGCCACATCAGTCTTGAGGTTATCAACCTAGAGCCCAAGCAAGAATACCAGGTCCAAGGCATGACCATGTTTGTGGGTCACGGTAGTAATGACTTGTGTAAGGCCCAGAGAACATTATCTGGAGGAAGCCTTTCCCAAATTGTGAGAATTAATTGTCGATCCAAGCATTGAAATCACCCAGAATTAACCACTGGGGTGACTATAACACTCTCTCAGCGATGAAGTCTGCTACTTCCTGCAGAAATTCCCTCTTGTGCCCTTGGCGGCTAGTGCACTAGAAGGATTCTGCAACCTGCACCTGGACCCCCGTGCATGGCCACACATTCAAACGATGAGGTAGACTCTACTGGGTGCACCGTAAATTTCAAGCTGTATCTAAAGCAGATTGCCACTCCCCACCCCTGCAGTCCCTCTTTGGGCAGTGTACTGCAATGGAATAGACCTGTTAGAAGGCCCTTTTAAGTTATGTGATACCTGACCAGCCACTGCCTGCTGTCTCCCATGCATCCATGACACTGCCATAGCACTGACTTGTGCCAAACTTGTGCATGAATGAGGTCAGCAATTTTGGGGGCATATGAAATAGTCTGCTTAATAGTTTGTTTATTTAAAACCTGGTAGGACCTTGGGCCTAAGAATAATTTACAAGGGTGACCAGAACATGTAACACATGTGCAAAACGTACATGTAACTAATAAAACAACCGTAAATATACAATTTCTCAGGCAAATATATCTATCCAGAATAGCATTTACATTGACAGTTTGCAGTAAGATGATGTTTTAAAGCATGTCTGAAACTCATAACAGTGTTCCAAGTACTGGATAAGGCTACAGGTAAGGAACTGTAAAAAGATGGCGATTTATAAAACATTGTTTTCAAACAACATGAAGTCTTGCTATATTCTGACATATGCAGTGAGTCCAACCTTCGAACTGCCCCGGAGATGAAAGAGTTAACTTTCCATGCCAGGCATGGAACGCTGAGCTCGAGCTTGGTTGAGACTCTGTCTGTTGTTCTTCAAACTCAAACCGTCAGATTCTTTACTCCGCCTCACGAACAGTTGCTCTGGAGATTTCTCCTTGTGCTCGGTTCATTTTGTCGGTTAAAGTGCCGTTTTCTCGGTTTTCGACCGAAAATAAACCGTAACCTGTCGGTTCAGTCTCTGTCTGTGGTATTTGTGAGTACTAGATAGGTTATATTTTATCTATTCTGTGTGGAACTTGTAAACGGTTCATCGGTTCGGTTTGAACCGATCAAGTTGTTTAAAAAATCTTTAATTGTATTTTTTGAGTGTAATTACCGGTTCTTATCGGTTCTAAAAAAAACGGATTTTATTACGTTTTTTTCCACGACCCGTGACACGGTTGGGAGCCGATAAGAGGGTCTTACCTGGCGGATTGCCATAAACGGGTAAGTTTGGATAGGACTGGCACTATGTCTGAGAAACCCAAAAGAGAAACCGTGCCCACTAGGTTTCAACACTGTAGTGCGTGTGGGGAAGTCTTTGCCAAGGCTGATCCCCACACCACCTGTGTTTACTGTCTGGGATTTGACCACCTCAATGGACACTGCCAGATTTGTAAAAATTTTCCTGCAGCTACCCTGGAAAAGAGAGTTGGTAGGCTCAGGGAAAGGGAGACCAAAAAGTCCGCTGAACTGGATGGCCAGCCCGGTTCGGTTCAAACCGAACCAGAAGGAGTGCCCTCTGACCAGGGCGAGACTTCTTCGGGCAAAGGAGATCCGACTCTGAGGAGTCAGTTCCAGCAAAAGGACTAGAAAATCAGCTGGTGTGGAGCAAAACTTCCTCTCCAACCACTGAAGAAATGCATCCAAAGCGATCAAAATTATTCAATCGCTTTGCCAGTTCCGACCGAACCGGCACCGTCCAGTAGGAAGCGCTCGGTTCGCGGTTCCCCAGTTCAAGAGTATGATTTAGAGGAATATTATGAACTGGAGGAGGGGAAGAGGAGTATGAGGAGAGGAATGTGGATTTGAAAGTCTGGATGTGCCGATTGACCCGGACATCTCCCTAGACAGACCTTCAGGAGTGTCTCCTCCTAGGCTTTCTGAGTCCCCTTCTCATTTTATGTTTTATAAAAAAGTGGCTGAAACCCTCCAGCTCCCTATAGAGGAAGCTGTGGATGATCAAGAGGAGCCTTACTATGTGGAAATGATGGATATCCCAGAGTCTAGGAGACTGTCTATTCCCTTGCATAAATCTTTTGGGAAACAGACATTTAAAATTCTAAAAACTCCTCACACTATACCTCCTGTGGATAAGAGAATGGACAAGAGGTACATTCTCTTATCCACAGGAGGTATAGTGTGAGGATAAGAGAATGGACAAGAGGTACACATTGTCAGGCTCTGATACGGAGTTCCTTACACAACAATGCAGCCATGTTGGGGTAGTGCAGGCTGCAGCCTGTGACAAGGCAAATATTCCCTTGGCTTCACACCCCCCAGACAAGGACTCCAGGAGGATTGATGCCATGGCAAAGAAACAGTACATGGCAGCATTCTTGGGACTCAGACAGGCGAATTATATGGCTTATGTTGCTAGATACTAGAAATCCAGATGGGACACTGTTATGGCTCTAGCAAACCAGGTCCCTGGCCAGCTTGCCAAGGAGCTGGAGCAGGTGGCTGCTGATGGTATTGAGGCATCCAAGGTGCAATTCCATGCTGCAGTGGACTCAAATGATGTGTCAAGAGTCATGACTACATCTGTGGCACTTCGAAGAATGGCTTGGCTCAGATGTACTAGCCTGTCACAGGATACCCAGACTAAGGCCATGGATTTTCCTGTTGTGGGTAATTCTCTGTTTGGGGAGCAGACAGAGAATTATATGAAGAAAATGGACGAGTATAGGACCACCTATAGGAGTGCACAGGCCAAGGAAAGGCAGGCCACTCCTCAAAGGCAGCTTCTCAGGGGCAGGGGCAGGCCTTTTCATAGGCCTGTTTACCAAGCCCAGGCTTCCTCTTCTGCTTATGTCCAGAGGGGGTTCTTTAGAGGGAGAGGCAGATGGGGTACAAGCAGGCCTGCTTCCACCCCTCAGCCCAAAGCCCCTGCCAAGCAGGCACCCTGATGGGGTTGCCAAGGCCGATTCTCAGCTACCTGTAGGGGGCAGGCTGGCTTACTTTGTCCAGGACTGGGAGTCTCTGACATCAGACAAATGGGTCCTGGAAGTAGTCAGCCAGGGACTGGTTCTCAGCTTCAAAAAGTTTCCAAAGATGAGAACCAGAGGCACTTGCCTTAGAGGCAGAGGTCTCTTCCCTCCTAGCTCTCAGAGCTGTGGAAAGGGTTCCACCCCTACACCAGGGCAAAGGATTGTATTCCAGGTATTTCCTTACCCCAATAAAGACAGGAGAATGGCGGCCCATCCTGGATCTCAGATACTTAAACAAGCACCTTTTAAAACCAAAATTCAAAATGGTGACTCGGGGAATTATTCTACCCTCTCTAAGGCCAGGGACTGGCTAGTGTCCCTGGACCTCAAGGATGCCTACTTCCATATTCTCATCAGAAGCTCCCATCGAAAGTACCTCAGGTTCGAGCTGCCCTCAGGCCATTACCAGTTCAGAGCAATGCCCTTTGGCCTCACCACCTCTGCTCCAAGGGTATTCACAAAATGCCTGGCAGTAGTAGTTGCTTCTCTAAGAAGGCAGAAAATTGCCATCTTCCTTACCTGGACGACTGGCTCATAGTAGGCCAGTCCCCAGACCAAGTCAAGTTACACTTACAGATAACTCAGCAACTGCTCACTTCTTTGGGTTTCCTCCTAAATCTTTCAAAGTCAGTTCTAGAGCCTGTCCAGCTCCTCACCTTCATAGGCGCAGATCTAGATACAGAGAAGGCCAGAGCCTTCCTTCCCCTGGGCAGGGCAAGGACCCTGGTCTCTCTGGCCTCCTCATTCACCCTGCAGGTGTCTCGACCAGCAGGGCATTTTCTACAGCTCCTGGGGCACATGGCTGCTTCTATGGCAGTAGTGCAGGGAGCAAGATTTCAGATGAGGGACATTCAGTTCCATTTGAGGGCCTTTTGGTCTCAAAGGAAGGACCCTCTGACCAAACTGATCCCAGTAACTCAGACCCTGATCCAGGCCCTACAGTGGTGGCAGGATCAGAACAATTTGAGACAAGGAGTTCCCTTTGTCACCCAGTCTCACTCTTTAATCCTTACTACAGATGCCTCCCTCTTGGGGTGGGGGGCTCACATGGGAGACCTCACCACCCAGGGGTTGTGTTCCCCTCAGGAATCTCTGCTCCATATCAATCTGTTGGAACTCAGAGCAGTATTTCTAGCACTTCAAGCTTTTTCCAAATCTGTTCAGAACATAGTCGTACAGGTCAGAACAGACAACACCACCACAATGTGGTACATCAACAAGCAAGGAGGCACTCGGTCTACGGCCTTGTGCACCGAAGCAATGAAGTTGTGGTCTCTGGCTTACTCCCTGAACACCTCCCTCATGGCAGTTCACCTACCAGGAAAGGACAATGTCCTGGCAGATGCTCTCAGCAGGATTTCCCAGGGCCATCACGAATGGTCACTGGATCCCCTGGTCTTAGAAGTGATATTTTCCAGATGGGGCACCCCGCAGATAGATCTTTTTGCAGCCCCAGACAATCACCAACTTCCCCTTTTTTGCTGCAGACCCCTAGTGTTGGGCTCAGTCCCCCGGATGCCTTAGTTCTCAATTGGGAAGGGAAATTTCTCTATGCTTTTCCCCCCTTCCCTCTTCCGTTCAAAGTGCTAGTCAAAACCAGATCTCAACCCTGCAAGATGATCCTGATTGCTCCAGACTGGGCCAGACAGCCCTGGTATCCACTCCTACTGTCCTTAGCAGTCCATCTTCCCCTGTGTCTTCCCAGGAATTGCAACCTGTTAACCTGTGCTCAGGGGAAGGTTTGGTACCCGAACCTCAAATCTCTCAATCTCAAGGCCTGGCTCTTGAAGAGTTAGAGTTTGCTGATTTACACCTCTTTCAAGGTATAATGGATATCCTGAAGGCTTCTAGAAAACCTTCCACCAGGGCTATTTATAATTCTAAATGGAAAAAATTTTCCATATGGTGCTCTGAGAAGCATATTTCCCCAGAATCTGCTGATCTGCCCACAGTTCTTTATTATATGGTTCACTTAAATAGCTTGGGGCTGAGACCAGCTACACTGAAAGTGCATCTGGCAGCTGTGTCTGCTTTTATTTCAGCAGGTAAGCCCTGTTCTCTCTCAGCTCACCCTGTTTTCTCCAAATTTTTCAAGGGTTTGCTTCACACCAACCCTCCATTCAGGGACCCTGCCTCTGCCTGGGACCTCAATGTTTGCATTGCTCAGCTGATGCAACCCTTTTGAGCCTTTATCTTCAGCAGCTTAAGTACTCTGACTTGGAAGACTGTGTTTGGTAGCCATCACTTCTGCCAGACGCATAAGTGAATTACAAGCTTTGTCAGTGGAGTCTGATTTTATCTCTTTCATAGAGATAAGGTGGTCCTCAGGACTAACAGGAAGTTCTTGCCTAAGGTGGTTTCAGATTTCCACCTTAATCAATCTATGTCTCTTCCAGTGTACTTCACTGACCATTCCTCCTCTGACGAGAGGAGACTGCACAGTTTAGATGTGAAAAGAGCCCTTAATTACTACATAGAGCGTACCGAGGGTCATAGGTTTGACTCCCTCCAACTGTACCTCACTTATGGTGAGGCTGGTAAAGGGAAACCTGCCACTAAAAGATCCATTGCCAGGTGGATTGTCTCCTGTATCCATTTTGCTATGAAAACTGGGTAAGGTTCCTCCTCAGGCCTGAGGGCTCACTACCAGAGGTACAGCTGCTTCCCTGGCTGCTGCCAGGGACATCCTATTCTAGAGATATGTCAAGCAGCTACCTGGAAAACAGTTCACACTTTTACCAAGCATTACTCACTGGACATCCAGGCTAGGAGTGATGCTCGGTTTGGCACAGCTGTGCTTCAGAGGCTATTTCCTAAGTAGGTTCTGTCCCTCCTCCATGGAGGTACTGCTTTGTATTCTGCATTTGTTGGAATATAGCAAGACTTCATGTTGTTTGAAGAAAAAATTACTCACCTTAGCAATGTTGTTTCTTCTAATGGAGTCTTGCTATATTCTGACCTCCCCCCCTGCCTGCCCCTCTCAGAACCTCTGTTTTTGGGATGTGGGTGGGCAGTGCAGTGTTGGCACTTAGTAGGTGCCCACCTTTTTGTTCACCCCTTCTTTTTTGGGGTGAGTGGATGTTGTGTTTTCATTTTTGGGTCTCCTGACTTGAGTCTTTGTGTTGGGACCAAAAAATGTGTTTTTATATTTAGTAGCCAGTTGGCTAGTGTAGGTTTACAGCTTCCACACAGGACCTTAGTGAGTTTAGCTCATAAAGATTTGACGGTTTGAGTTTGAAGAACAACAGAAAGAGTCTCAACTGAGCTCGAGCTCAGTGTTCCATGCCTGGCATAGAAAGTTAACTCTTTCATCTCCTGGGCAGTTCGAAGGTTGGGACTCACTGCATATATCAGAATATAGCAAGACTCCATTAGAAGAAACAACATTACTAAGGTGAGTAATTTTTTCCTTTTGACCAACTGAAGTTCTCATCCTGGGAAAAAGAAATTGAAAATGAAAAGATGACCAGGTAGAAACAGTGTGTTTTTATGTTGCTTGCACGCATGTGCAAGAAACATAGTGCCATCATCGGAGATTTCGGAGGTGTGTCACCTCCTCCTCCAATTCAGTCAGTGTGTTGGCAGGCGTGGCCTCTGTAAGCCAATGCATTCTGGAGCTGTCTATGATGAGCTCCAAAATGCAGTGGCATACAGTTGAAAGGGAGCTACGCTGGTGAGCACCAATAAGATATCAGCTGCTCTACGCAGCTCCCCCCACCACACGAGCGTGCGCTGCCCCACTCCCTTACGCACTGTATAGCCGACGGGTGCCCAATCCGCCAGCTGAGCTGCATCACCCCAGTAGTAAGTGCCACGCTGGGAGCCCACCCCAGCATGGCAAGCGGTCCTTGGCCGAGGGTGCCCAATCCCGGCTGGCTGAATGCCCCCGTCCTTGTGCCACGCTGGGCCACCCCAGCATGGCAACAATGCCATGGCCGGCAGGGGTGCCCAATCCGTCGGCTGAACGCCCCAACGTCCTTGTGCTACACTGGGAGCCCACCCAGCGTGGCAAACGTCCCACTAGCGCCTGTTTTTTTAAAAACCCTGTAAAAAAAAACTGTCCAGGTTGTCTCCCAACCCCACAACCCGCACTCCACCCACTGCGCACCCAGCCTCCCCCCCACCCCATACTTACCTCCGGACCTGGCGCGACGATCTTCGGTGGACAGGGAACACGTCTGCACTCTTCAAAGCCGACCGCGAACTGAGGAAATGCCGGTAAGCTGTATAATGGGCTAGATAGGGGGGTTTCAACTTTGTTGCATATCTCAGGCATTTTTGGGAATTTTGCACCAAATTTTCAACATGGAGGTTTTGGGACCCCTTCTCATGAATGATGTCACTGTCATGGCGTTATTGGGGCCGAAGGTGATTTAGCGCAGTGCACAAATCACCCTCAGCCCAGAATAATGCCATGACAGTGACATCATTCATGAGAAGGTCCAAAAACCTCCATGTTGAAATATGGTGCAAATTCCAAAATATTGTCTGGCGATGCGTTCAGCAGCGTTCCCCAGAATGTCGTAGGTTCCCGAAATTTCAATATTTTCACTCCAGATTTTCAACATTGCCATTTTACCACACCTTCTTATGAGTAGTACAGCTGTCATTTTCACATCTCACCCAAAATGTGTTTCCGCCCATGTAGCGCACAATGGCGCAGTCGGTATGCAAAATAAGAAAATCACAGTGACACTGTTCATGAGCAGAGGTCTTAAAATGGCTATGTTGAAAATTTGGTGAAAAAATTCCCTTCAGATGTTCTGCAATATTACTAATGAAGACATTGAACAGAACTGACCCCAGGACTGATCCCTGCAGCAGCCCACTGGTCGCCCCCTCTCCCTAGACTGCATACCATTTACCACCACTCTCTGCCTCCTGTCTGTTAGCCAGTTTCTAACCCAGTTTACCACCCTTTCCCCCATGTCCAGCCTACCCAGCTAGTTTATCAGCCTCCTATATGGGATGGTGTCAAAGGCTTTGCTGAAATCACAAGGTAAGCGTTGTCCACTGCCCCACCCTGATTCACTTCCTTTGTCACCCAGTCAAATAAATCAACCAGATTTATCTGACATGATGTCCCCACTGTGAATCCATCTTGTCTATGGTCCTGGGTTCCTATGGCATCTAGATGCCCCACTATCCTTTCTTTAAGCAATGTCTCCATGATCTTCCCCACTACTGAGGTGAGGCTGAATGGCCTATTGTTCCCTGCCTCCTCCCTGCTGCCGGACTTGTGTAGAGGGACCACATGTACCCTCCTCCAATTCACTCATGTTGAATGACTCGGTGAACATGGCTGCCACAGGTACTGCTATCTCCCTTTGCAGTTCTGTTAATATCCTTGGGCGTATGCCATCTGGTTCCATCGCTTTGTCTACCTTCAATTTAGTGAGCTCCTGCAGGACTCTTTTGCCTTTGAATGGACTATTGTCCACCTCTTCACCCCCTTGGCAACTGCTGTACTGCTGTGGCCCTTGCCCCTCCCACTCTTCTGTGAATACTGAACGGAAAGACACAGTGGATGTCTTGGGAGGAAGGCATGAAACTATCACTTCCAAATACCTAAACAGCACATACAAGCAAGCAACATTCAGCATTGACAAATGCTTGTTTAAAAATAGTATG
This sequence comes from Neoceratodus forsteri, assembly GCA_016271365.2. NCBI lineage: Eukaryota > Metazoa > Chordata > Ceratodontiformes > Ceratodontidae > Neoceratodus > Neoceratodus forsteri. Next base: position 414,331,104 of record CM028138.1, read on the forward strand.
CAGTGACGCAGGGACATAATCAAAAGTCACCTTTTTTGCAAGGATGCCTAATTGCAATAAGTACCATTGTTCTAACAGAAGCCATCCTACTTGCTTATACAAGTTACAGTGATGAGTGCGATATGGCAGTTGGGTTGCAAATCTTGCCACCCGGTTAAGAAGGGTCTTCACCCTGGCCTCCAACATCTCTCCAGTAGAATAGTATGCCACAGTCAGTTACTGCAAGAAGGAAGTTGTGAATCAGGAGCATCCTTGTTGAAGGAATGAGTAATGGATTTAACCCGTATAATGAACCTAGTCTTTACTGAATTACTTTTCCTATAAGTTTATGTGTTGCTCAAAGGACAGAGCGCTGTCCAGGATGAGGCCAAGATGTTTAAATTCCCTCGCCTGTTCAATTTCCACCCCTTTAAAGTGCATACAGAAAGAAGTGGTTCAGCAGGTACTTCTCTCCTGATTTATAAAATATCATTGATTGATTGATTTATTATTTTTGCGTTCAGTACCAGTTTATCTGCAAGAAACCATGTATGTAAGTCTGTGAAATCTGAGACCAGTAGATTCTGATTAAATGGGAGGTTGGGGCTACTCATGAGGATCACTGCATCATCAGCATAAAGAAACTTATCGGTGTTTATACAAATACTTGGCAGTGTGTTCAAAAAGTAAATAAAAGGGGACCCAAAATAGAACCCTGAGGAACACCCAGTGAAATAGGGGAGGGGGGGGGGCAATAATTGACCCTTTATTCTTGTAATTTGTGTTTGACCAAAAAGGTAGTTCTGGCACCAGCAACAATGTCCGTGGACATGCCCAGTTTGTGAAAGGCGACCAATAACAATAGTGCCCACTGAACTGAGCGTGGCAATATCGAAAATGTCCATAGAATGACCATTATAACACATTAAATTCCCTGTTCAAAATGTGAAGTTGTGACTCTGAGCATGCACATCAACATGCCTATCCTGCCTGCTGCACTCCAAGGACTGAGTTAGTTTGTTAACAGCCAAATCAAGAAAGAAGAGCAGGTTGACGACTAAGTGACTGCATGATTTCTGGATCAGGTGGACTGGGTACAGGACATGATATCTGAGACAGTGAGTGAGTACAAGTTGCCGGTAGCACACCAGGTGGGCAGATCAGGTGGCTGGACATTGCTGCACTCTGCAGTAAGGAGACAGGTCAGCAGTCATCTACAGCGACTGCAAGAGAGAAGTCAGGAGGTCAAAGGAGGAGATTGACTAAAATCGGATGCCAGCCGTCAGCACCAGCACAGGAAAAAAGTAGGTGACCTGGAGTCTAGGAGAAATAAGTACAGTTTTAACTGATGTTTTTTTTTTTGTTTGTTTGTTTAATCCTCTGCAGAAAGGGAGTAATACCCGATCACTGGACTCACACTGTCACATGGAGGGAAGGAGGAAGGTCGTCAAGGGCAGTAAGGTAGGGCAAAAGTGGAATCAAGCAACTCAGATTTTTTTTTTAACTAGGACAGTCATACACAAACAGCAGAAAACATTAATTCTAGGGACGTGGATATGTTGTTCAATCCACACTTACTGGCAGGTTTCTTGCCACTTTAAATGTTGCCGGAAGGTCTTCAAGCTGGCTCCTTCCACCCACCCGGGTGGTAAAACTCTCGGCTCCACCCCATGATGCCAGATATTCCTTACCGCTTGGGAGCTGAGGTTCCCTCCTTAGCGCTCTGCATTTTAGGCCTGGATCCACACTCTTCGGTTAAACTGAAACTTATTCTAAAACTTAAAAGACTTCAGTCTTCTTTTTCCCTCGCGGCTGCGGTGGACAAATTGACTCCCAGATTTCGTCGGTGCCCCTGCGGGCAGAAGATGTCCCGGACCGACCCCCCGCTCCACGTACGTTTACTGCCTAGGACTCAGACATGACTCGCAGGCTTATGAATTATGCAGATCCTTTTCAGCTTTGGTCTTGGAGGACCACGCTGCCTGACCACGTTTGGGGCAACCTGAAAAACATTATCCTCCAGTGAAGTCGAAGGAAGCCCGTTGGGCGGTGTCTGCCAGCGGGCTTGGCAGACTAGCTGGAGCAGATGATCACCCTCAATAAGGAGGCGGCCCAGGCCGCATCTTCATCTTCCTCAGTCATGGCATTTATCCTGCTCTCCTTGGGCTCTTCTTATACAGCTTCTTTTAAGGAGCTTTGCCAATCCCTCTCCACCAAGGGAGAAGGACTATCGGGACATTCTAGTGGGTCCAAAAAGAAGGACTCCAAAGGTAAGTCCCACCGTTGATGTTCATGAGAGCGGGAGAGATCCCCTTCCTCGGATAGTTGACAGTTGACTTCGGTCGAGGTTGCGGCTAAGGCTGCTGGCTTCACAGTGTCCCCATCAGGTCAGCCGGCTGAGACACCCGTCGATGCAGTCGAGATTTTTCTTGACCCGTCGGACGGTTTTTCGACTGGAGAAGCTGACAGCCCTTCTTCACCGTTTCCCTCAGTGGAAACCAAGGACTTGACTGCGCCTCCTGTGCCGGAGTCCCCGGTTAAGGTCCCTGAACCGAGGGAGGAGCGGGTTTCCTCTGCCCCCCTCTTTGACCTACCCTCGGAACCCCTGAAGGTCTTGGTCTCAGACCTCTTCCAGCTGGTCCCATCGGTGGTCTCTGTCTCGGCACAATGGAAAGCGGCGTCGCAGCTCATCCTCATTGTCCTCTTCGGAGGATAGGCTTCGACACAAGTTGCATTGGCGCTACGAGGATTTAATGTGGTAGCAGCTCTTATTGTCCGGGAATAAGCCGACTCCATCTCTTCTCCAGCTATTAGGTGGCTATCACCGGAGTGGCCGAAACAACCCTTTGTAGTGGTAAAGGAGCTGAAACTGGCACCGGTTGTTTAGCCGAAACTGGCTGCGCCACCCATTGTGGTGGAACCGCTGCCTCCACAACCAAAGACTGGGGCCCCAACCAAGGATTCTCGGTTTGGTCAGGGTTTGCCCCATAGGTTGTCCGTCACCCTCACTCCCGATCGACCTCAGTATGTGGAGGGTGGCTCAGGTGCTCGGTAGCTGTTTGCAGACTCCTCGGAGTCTGACGACAATGGCTCCTTGTTCTCCAGGCCGCTTGACCTGGAGTCCACTGGGGGTCAGTTGGTAGATGAGAGCCCATCCTTGTTCTTGGTAATGCTTCAGCTCATCTCAGAATCCACTGGGATGAAGCTTGAACCCGTTTCAAAATGGGCCAAGTATCCCCTCACAGAGATAGTAGACCAAGGGGATTCCCCTATGGAGGCCTTTCCAGTGGCTGAAGCCATTGTTGGCCCGGCCCTGGAGCTGTGGCAGTGGCCAGCTTCTTGTCCAGCACCTTCAGCCAGGATGGCTAGGAAGTATGCGGTCCCTACAGGTTCACTCTCTGGTTTCTTGGAGCACCCCTCTGCGGAGGGGTTAGTGACCGACAGCATTTTCTGGCATTCCGGGAACTCTTGGGATGTGGACAAGCCACCCGATAAGGAGTCCAAGAAATTAGACTATTCAGGGCGGAAAGTATGTGCTGCTTCCTCCCTAGGCCTTCATCAGGCTAGCTCGGTCGTCCTGATGGCACACTTTTTACACGCCCTTTTGGGCTCCCTGGATGAGGGGATTCCTCATCTCCTGGATGACCTTCAAATGATAGTCAAGCAGGTACAGGACCAGGGAAGGGCGGTAGCCAAACAGCAGCTCCAAACTTCGTTGGACATTGCTGACTCATGTGCCTGGTCAGTAGTGGCCGCAGTGACCATGCACCGCAGAGCTTGGATGCGGATCTCCACCTTTACGGCGGATACCCAGCACAAACTGGCAGACGTCCCCTTCCTGGGTACGGACTTGATAGGTCCCGGGGTGGAGAGTCATCTCCAATGGATCGAAAAGTCCAGTGCCACCTTGGACTCTGTCACGTCTGCCTAGAAGGACAAAGGCCGCCAGCAGCAGTGGAAGCCCTTTCGTCCTTCAGCCCCTACGGCACGTGCTGCACAGCAACACCAGCATCCGGGCCAGCAGGCTTGCACTTGGCACCCCAAAGTCAAGCCTGATGCTTCCTCCAGTAGGAAGCTGGGAGGAAAAGCCCAAGCAGCTCCTCGGCCGGCCTTTCCTCCAAGCGTGCCCAATGATGGGTTGAGGGGTGCTGCCCCCAACCTCGTCATTCCTCCCCGGGTTCCCCCCGTGGGGAGACTGATCTGCCACTTCCTTTCTGCCTGGTCTGATATCACCATGGACCACTGGGTGTTGGAAGTGGTAGGAAGGGGTCTGCCTCTGGAATTTGAGCAGTCCCCACCCTATCGAGCTGTCGCCTCATGGGGGGCTATGGGTTCCGAAGCCTCTCTGTCGGCTCGTCGAGCCAACATTGCCCTGCTCTTCCAGAAGGAGGTGATCAGGGAGGTAGCGGACCCTCCTCCAGACCCAGGGTTTGTGTCCAGGTACTTCCTGGTCCCAAAACGGATGGGGGGCTGGTGCCCCATTCTCGACCTACATGACCTGAACAAGTTCCTAAGGTCTCGCACCTTCAGGATGGTCACTCTGGCTCAGATCATTCCATCCTTGGAACGAGGCATGTGGTTCTGTTCTCTGGACCTTCAGGACTCATTCTTTCATGTGCCAATCCGTCCATCTCACCAGTGATTCCTCCACTTCAGGGCAGAGGGATCCCTTTACGAGTTCCAGGCCATGCCCTTCGGTGCCTCTCCAGCTCCCAGGGTCTTCACCAAATGCATGGCAGTGGTGACAGCATTCCTGTGGCGCCGAGAGGTCCGGGTGTACCCTTACCTGGACGACTAGCTGATTGCAGCCCCCTTCAAGTTGGAAGTGGAGCGGTCCAGGGGTCTGGCCCTCCAGGTCTGCTCTCAGATTGGCCTCCTTATCAACGGGGCCAAATTGGAACTTGTACCATCGCAGGTGATTCAGTTCATCGGGGCAGAGCTTGATTCTCTTCGAGCCAGAGCACGGCTCCCAGAGGACAGGGCTGAGGTCCTTTCCTCCTTTGCCCAATCATTTCTGGTTGGGCAATTGCACCCTGCCTGGGACTTTCTGGGCCTCATGGTGGCCTGCACCAGTGTGGCCCATTGGACCCGCTGGCATATGCATCCCCTGCAATGGGGCCTGGCCTGCCAGTGGTCACAGCACTCCGGTCCTCTGGACCAGCCAGTGACAGTGACCCAGGAGATGTGGAATGGCCTCTAGTGGTGGCTCGTTCCAGCTCATCTGCAGGAGGGTATCCCGTTTGTCTGCCTCGAGCCGACGGTCACTCTGACGACCGACGCGCCTCTGATGGGTTGGGGTGCCCATCTGGGGGAGCTCAGAACTCATGGCCTGTGGTCCCCTCAGGAGTCTCGATGCCACATCAACCTGCTGGAGATTCGAGCAGTCTGACTAGCCCTCACTGCCTTCGCTCCGTTTGTACGGGGTCAAGTGGTCCAGGTCCAGATGGACAACACCACGACTATGTACTACCTCAACCGACAGGGCGGGACGCACTCATTGCCTCTGTGCAAGGAGGCTCTCCACACTTGGTCTCTCGTGATCAGCCTGAAGGCAGATCTCCTAGCCATCCATGTGGCAGGAGCCTCCAACAGTCTGGCCAATGTCCTAAGCCGGATAGGCGCTGGATCTCACAAGTGGTCTCTCCTGCCGGAGATAGTACAAGATCTGTTCTCCCACTGGGGCACCCCTCAGGTGGACCTGTTTGCCTCCTGGGAGTAGGCAAAGCTGAGGCTGTTCCATGCCCGCCCCCCTCAGCATTGCTCACTGAAGGGGGATGCTTTCACGAGGCCTGGACCCCGGGCCTCTTCTACGTCTTCCCTCCATTTCCCTTGATTCACAAAGTGCTTCTCAAGGCAAAAGGGACAAGGCACAGGTGATTCTGCTAGCCCCAGACTGGCCCGACCAGTTCTGGTATCCAGATCTCCTCAGCCTCAGCTCCAGGCTCCCAAGGTGGCTTCCAGCCCACCTGGACCTGATCTCAGTCAACAAGGGAAGGTACTCCACCTGGACCTTCAATCTCTGCACTTGACGGACTGGTTCCTGAGCGGCTAGCGTTCCAGACCTTGGGTCTTTCTGATAAGGTCCTCAACATCGTTGAGGCATCCCGTAAGGAGTCGACCAGAAAATGCTATGCCTTCAAATGGAAGAGAGTCTCCATTTGGTGTCAGGGTAAGGGGTTGGACCCTTCCTCCTGTTCTTTGGCTAACATTCTGGACTACCTGTGGTCCCTTAAGGTGCACCTGGCAGCCATCTCTGCTTACTGGGCATGGTCCGGCAAGCAGTCAGTGGCGCAGGAGAAGGTGGTCGGGCGCTTTTTCAAAGGCCTCGATCACATATCCCCTCCGGTGCGAGAACCTCCACCTCCATTGGATCTACTGCTGGTATTGGCCAAGCTCATGGGCAAGCCATTCGAACTGATGCACAAGTGTGACATCTCTCACCTATCATGGAAGACCACCTTCTTGGTGGCTATCATGTCAGCCAGAAGGATGGGAGAGCTCCAGGCACTTTCCATCAAGTCTCCTTATCTGGTCTTCCACAGGGACAAGGTTGTCCTGCGGCCCCACCCCGAAATTCCTTCCGAAGGTGGTGTCAGAGTTTCACCTTAACCAGGTGTTGACTCTGCCGGTGTTCTACTCCAATCACACCTCGGAGGCCGAATACAGGCTCCATACTCTGGAACCTGGAAGAGCGCTCTCTTATTATAAGGAGCGGATGGCTGAAGTTTGGGGAGAGGTTCGCCAGCTGTTTGTTACCTACACTGAAGCTGCACCTGGCAGACCTGCAGCCAAGCAGATGATAGGCAGCTAGGTCACCTCCTGCATAGATCTCTACTATAGGTTGGCGGGCATGGAGCCTCCCAAAGGGATAAGAGCTCATTCTACCCGCCATACCGCTGCTTTTGGTGGTCTCTTCCAGGGACATTCCTATCTAGGAAATCTGCAGGGCTGCTACCTGGAAGTCAGCACACACCTTCATTACCCACTACCACATCGACCTTGTGTCACGCCGGGATGCTGGTTTTGGGACCTCGGTTTTCCAGTCCTTATTCCCTAAGTAGGGGGTGCGCGCCTTGCCTCCCTCCTCCCAGAGAACTGCTAGGAGTCTGCCAGTAAGTGTGGATTGAACAACATATCCACGTCCCTAGAAATACAGGTTACTCACCTGTAACAGGAGTTCTAGGAGTGGTATATGTTGTTCGTCCACACAACCCACCCGATCTCCCCGGCTCCGATGCACAACCTGGCTTCCACTGGCTAGATCTGGCGTCAAGGGGCGGAGCTGAGAGTTTTACCACCCGGGTGGGTGGGAGGAGCCAGCTTGAAGACCTTCTGCAATATTTAAAGCGGCAAGGAACCTGCCAGTAAGTGTGGATGAACAACATCTACCATTCCTAGAACTCCTGTTACAGGTGAGTAACCTGTATTTGTGGCAGAGTCAGACAGGTAAGAAGATAGAAGTGTATGCCCTGTGGAGGAGGTCTGCTATTTGACTGTGCCTCCCCTGACCTACCCAGATTAATAGAAATTGCCCACTTCTGGTAGTATGCCAGCTGGTGCTGTCTTTTAATTCAACCCCCTGCATTAGCCTGACCCCCAAGATGCCCAATACCTTCATTGTATAGAGGAGACCCCCTTCTGACCCTTGATCAGGGTGCAAATTCCTATTCTTCTGGTGCACCAGGGCAGACATTTTTGATTGGGGACACCTAATTCCTCTTGCTGCCTGCAGTCTGGGACCCCCAACTGTGGCTGACCTTTTTATCTCCACAGGCACACTCTAGCAATATAATATATTTTGTTTTCAGCAGGCTCCAGTCCTCTTCTCCCTTCCATCTGAGAATGAATCGTGATCTTTACTCCCTTCCTCCCTCACCCATCCAAGCACGATTGTCATGTGACTACAGTGACTGCCTAAAGCGGGTGCAAAAGCCTGCTAACAGTATCGTGCATGTGGCCATGCTCACATAATGATGTGCTCAGTCAGTGGGGTCGTGGGTGGGTGGCTGTGCTGTTTGTTAGAGCCTACTCACATGCAAACTGTAGTTGGAGCCATAATCACAGATCATGGTACAGTCAGACCTGGTTAATCTGTAAGCATTTGTTTTTTCTCATTTTGTTACATAATAAAAATATACATGGCAACCAGAGGATGTTGGTTTTGTTTACTTTATTAGAAAATTGTAAATGTGGAAATACAGGGCTGAGCAGTTAAAAACATTTAATTTTCTTTTCTTTATTTATTAATGCGTAGTTTACTTTCAAATAATCCAATTTTTTTTTATGTTGTAAAGAATGCAGTCTACAAGTTCCTGTGTTTCTCGTGAGGGGTTTGCTCCAGGAAGAAGCAGAGAATCATTTTTTTTATTTTTTTTATTTACAGCCAAACTGATTTTTTTTCAGTGAGCAGGGGCTAGGGACCTATCTTTCAGATAAGATTCCTAGCTGATGTGGGTCTGGGTTATTTCTGAAATAGGAGGGAGACATTTTGAGAACAGGAGATGGATTGAATGGGGACAGCGCTTTGAGGGCAGGCAGAGTCAACAAGCAGCCACAGTGGAATTACTGCTGGAGTGGTGGGAGGGATGCAAGGAGGGAGCATTTTTTGTTAAAGGTAAAAGTAATCCATTTTTTACACCTACAGATGCCCTCCTGTTTTCATGTTGATGTCTATCTAATAATATGTTTTGACCTTTTGTATTAAATTAATAATCTATTTTATGCCTTTGTAACTACTCTGAATCCTTTTTTCTCCACAGCACTTGCTTTTCTTTCTTTTCATACTGCCTGAACAATCAATCAGTCTTTATTTTAAATACACAATTGAGAGCACTCATTTACAAGGTGGTCCTGGGTATATATACAAAAGACATAGTAACATTACATAACAATCACATTGCAAGGGCATAACATTACAATTCTTAATAAGTGTGACACATCAGGTAAATACAAAGAGATTTCATAACATTCAGTGGCATCATGCTGAGAACCGCCAGCACAAAAAATGATAGCTTGTGCAATGAAAAGGGCTGTACAAGTCATGACAGCAGCATGTATTGGCAAGGACTGCATAGACAATATACCATTCAAACAGCCGGTGAGTAAGTGCCATGGGACAATATGACATATTAAAAGTAGGCCAAGAGGTCGTTCAAGTGCTCGTGAGGCAAATAAGAAGGAGGGGGGATGGGTACATAAAAGGAGCTAGGGGAGAAGGAAAGGAGAGGCAGGAGGTGGAAGGCCTATGGCAATACAAGGGAGAGAGAAGAGTTGACTATAGATGGTTTGGGTCCAAATAGTCCGAGGATAGGCATTGTTAGGAGAAGCATCTGCAACTTTCCTTGAAGGAGTAATTCAGCAGTGACTTGAAGGTGGACAGGTGAACATTCTATGCCATGCCAGGCCATTCAGATGAATATCGTGGAATGGTGTCGCTGATGTCATGGAATGTCTTAGAAATATGGAAAGATAGAGCACTAGCTGGTGAGGAGAGTGGAACATTGTGTAGCTCTAATGGCAACCCAAAGCTAGGTTATTTATTTATCTTAAATTGGTCAAAGCATATCAGAATACATAACTGCCATGTAAATGAAACTAGGAGGGCAGTTAATTATCTAAAACTAATTTTCTGTCACCTTTAACACACCAGAGGGGATTACAAGGGATGAAGACTGCCATTACCGCTTTCTATAACACTAGCACTAGATTATCCAGGTCTAAATGAATGGAGTTACTGATATTAGTACTCTGAACATGGGATTCATATTCAGAAACAGAGGTTTCCATATTAAAATGGCAAATACAATGGTAAAAATCTGTTTCAGAGGTTCCCTGCTCCGATAATAAGGTTTCCGTAATAACAAGGCACAGATTAACCAGGTCTGACTGTAGTAGGAGGTGCGATCTGCAACATTTGAGCAGCAGAGAGTGATGAGGTCCTTTTGTTAGCAGAACATTCCTTTTATGAACTTTTCAAATCACTGCAGTACTAAGCCCTTGTAAGGGCTAAGGAGGGGAGAGTGAACATGGCTGAGGCAGGGGGCAGATCAGTAAGTCCTTTTAAGGACGTGGAGGGGCAGCAGAGCAGAAAATCAGTATACTAAAGCCCTTTTAAGGACTAAGAAGGGGAGAGGGAATTTAGGCATGGCAGGAAGGACGTGGTGGGGACAGAAGAGAAAAAAAATTGAAATATCCCCAAACCCTTTTAACTAAATTATGTTTGTGTGGCCATTTTGTATCAAGGTTAAACAGTGGAAACTTCAGACTTTGAAAAGCATATCCAAGTAATACTGCCCCTTCAGTGACACTCAACTATGAGTCAGATGGCAGTGATCATGGTTTTTGAAGAGCATGAGGCTATAGGCTGAATTTTCAAAACCCAGCATGCACCATATCCCATGTATTTTCAAAAGCCTAGCCCATGATATGTCAGGGAGGTATTTCAGAAGGTGGACAGAAAAACCTTCTGAGTTGACTAAGTAGGGAGGGGGCTGCATAGTTTTCCCCTCATTGCTGCTCACCTCTGCTTCTGCCATCTCTCTTCTGCCAGCTGCAGACACAGTGATGGTCTGCCTGACTGTCTCGTGATTGTAGTTGCATCCAATATAAGAGTAAACCTGTTTTTCAGACTCACCACCTGGTTTGTCTACATGGGCAACTGGCGCTGCTGGGGTGAGATTAACCAGTCCCTGGGATGTGCCTGAGTCAATGTCATTCAGAATCCTAAACTGACACTATGTTTTTCTTATTTTTTCCACTGAGTGTATTTGTGACACCACACATCAGTGATCACATGCTTGTGTTGTTATTACTAGTTAGATACAGCTGTTGAAATTTTGCACAGTAGAAGAGGGTGTGTTTATACATCCCACTTCTAAGCATCCCACCCTATACATTTGGTTTATCTTTGGCTATAATATCTGGATATAAAATTTAGAGTAATATTCAGGACAAATCTTAATATTGTGTTGTGTAATGCTGTTCAAAGGATGCTAAATTCTGTATTTGTCAGTCAGTTACATTTCCTTTTCAATAACTCTATGAGCTTAAAAGGTTTTTTATTCTGATGTGCAGAACATTTTTTTAAATATAATATTCAGGCCAGCCTGTCAGCGCAGCGGTTGGATTTCCGCTTGTGATGCAGGCGACCCGGGTTCGGGAATGAGCCTGGGTCACTGGAGGGCCGGCCGTGGGGAAAAGGATAGAGCATCCTAAGGACAGCTCTCCTTCTCTGGGGGGAGGGTGGGGGAGCACTCTGGCACCTGCTTGCTCCTGGCGGAGGCTGGGAGCATCGCAGGTCACTGGACTACATGCATCACCAGGGGAGGGGCGGACGTCGGCGTCGGCCATTATGTCACTACGCCACCCCAACAGAAAAGAGGAAAAAATGGCTGTGTACCCTCCAGATGATGGTCTCCTGGTCCTCTGTGCCTCTGAACCTCCAGGGCAGCCTCCCGCAGTCTCAGCAGCATCCTACAAGCCTATAAGGTAGGTGCTAGTGCCGCCCACTGGTGCATCCTCTGGCTAAGGGAAACACCGGATACCGGGAGGGAGGGCTGCGATATGGGGATTGTGGGGGGGGTCAGGACTCAAGCGAGGCAGTAGGGAGGTATGGCAGAGGGACCATAGAGCAGCCTGAAGGAGAGGAGGGCACCTGAGTGAGGAGTGAGGGGAATAAACACATAACACAAAAAAACATATAATATTCAAACACAATTCTACTTATATTCCATTAAATTTTTCTGCTTATACTCCCCATTCTTTATTAGTGAGGTTATTTACATGAAAACATTATCTTTCACCCCACCCCAGACTTCAATCTCATCCTCTGCTGCTGAAGTCATACTGATCTTTTTGTGACATCATCACTGAAATGCAGGGGGTGAGATGAAGTCTGGTATACAGTGACCCTGCTTCATGTCAATATCTTTAGCAGGGGACATGGACAAAATACGACAAATAATAAAGTGCAAGTTAAATGCTTTAAAATGTGGGACACAGGATGAACCAGGGAACTATAGGCCAGTCAGCCTGACCTCAAAAGTGGGCAAGCTGACGGAGTCCATCCTGAAAGAGAGACTGGTGAGCTTTCTGTAGGATACTGGGTTCCAGGACATGAGACAGCATGGGTTTGTGTCGGGGAGGTCCTGCCAGACACACCTGATTGACTTTTTTGACTGGGTCACCGGGGCAGTGGACAAGAGCCAAGTGGTTGATGTCCTGTATCTGGGCTTCAGCAAGCTTTCAATTCTATACCTTACAGGAGAATGGCCAGGAAGCTAGAAGACCTGGGCTGGGGGCTAAGCTTGATGGATGGGTCAGAAGTTGGTTGCTGGACAGAAGCTAGAAGATGGCCATCTGGTGGGGGGAGGATTCTCAAAAGCTAGGCCTATGACCAGTGGGATCCCACAGGGTTCTGTGCTTACTCCAGTGTTGTTTAATATATTCATAAGTGGCATCACAGATGGGATCAAGGGCAGGTTCTACCTATTCATGGATGACACAGAGTTCTGTGTGATGGTAGGCACAGAGGAAGGAAAACAGGAACTCAAGGAAGACATGGCTAGGCTAGAAAAGTGGTTAAGCATTTGGCAACTAGCGTTCCATGCTAAAAAGTGTAATATGATGCACCTGGGGGTGAAAAATCCAGGATCAAATACTTGTTGGATGGTGTACTGGTAACCAGGTCAGAAGAGGAAAAGGACCTGGGTGTAGTTATTATGAGTGACCTGAAACAGCCACAGCAAATCCAGTGCTACACTGCATAGCCAGGGGAATTAGCAGCAGGAAGGTGGAGATCACTGTGCCACTGTACAAGTCTCTAATGAGACTACACCTAGAGTACAGTGTGCAGTATTGGAGCCCTTACCTCAAGAAGGATATCACCTTGCTAGAAACAGTCCAGAGAAGGGCAAACAAGATGATCCAGGGTCAGCAAGGCAACACCTATGAGGAGAGGCTCAGGGGGCCCCACACGTACTCTCTTGATTATAGAAGGGAGAAGAGGGACATTTATTTGTTTTATTTAGTTTTTGTTGACCGGGTAAGTGCACTAGAAAAATCCTGCCTATTTTCAGGCATGACCCGGGAGAGGGGGATACAGATGAATGCCAACTGACCTTGAACCAGATTAAGCTGACATGATTGAGACCTTCAAATACCTTTACAGTATAAACAGGGTGAGCACCAAGGGCCTCTTCAGCCTTCATGGAAACAAGACCACTATTGATAACAGCCTAAAGCTGGTGCGGGGAAGGTTCAAAAGGGAGATGAGGAGGCACATTTTCACCGAGAGGGTGGTGGCTGAATGGAATGAGTTGCCAGAGGAGGTGGTATCCTTAAAAATGGTGAACAGCTTCCAGGCAGGTTGGGACAGGGGAAGGGGGAAAGTTGTAGGTAGGGGGGAAGGGGTATTTGACAGTGTTCAGGAGTTATATGGGGGGGGCAGCTCCCTCTTTAGTTCAAGTTCAAGTTTATTTCATCAGGATAGCTCCATTGAGCAAGCTCATTTACAAGGAGGTCCTGCCATGGGCAAAACAATGCAGCACTACACAATACAGAACTAAAACCAAGTAGTTAGACGTACAAGTTTGAGGTGTTAATGCAGTGAGAACTGCACATTCAAGCAAAATAGATAAACCGTAAGGCCTTTATCTGCTGGCATATTCATATGTTTATATGATTTCTGACACAACGTAGTAAAAATAAATTAAAAAAACACAGTTTAAGAAATTATTTTTTTCCTGCATAGTCTATTTGTTCTATGTGTAGTGTCGGTGGCTCAGTAGGTATCATGCTTATTTCTGGGGCCAGAATGTCAGAAGGTTGGGGGTTCTAGCCCCACACCAGGTATTTGGGGTAATACCCATAACTGACATTGTAGTACAGTATGAGGGGGGATGATGCACTGGTGAGGTGAAATCTTTCAGATGAGATGTTAAATTAAGATCCCTTCTGCCCATCTCTGGTCACTGTCTAGGTGGAAGTAAAAGATCCCATGGCACTTATCGAAGAAGATTAGGGGAGTTTCCCCAGTGCCATGGTGGCCAACATTTCCCATCAGTAACACAGGCCCTTGAAATCCATCCCCTAGCATGTGCCAGAAAACAGGTTGTCACAGCTTACTGTGCCTTTTTTGGTCAAACATTACAAAATAAATTAAAAAATAAATTGTTCTCTGTGGTTACTTGTAAATAAAAAAGAAAAATAATATAGTGGTCATCTTGGGTCTCTTTCTTTTTTTTTCTTCTTTGCTTTTAAACTTAACCAATCTCAAAATATTATTCCTAAGAATAATTTTGTTTATACAAATGTATGCAGATATCTTGTTATTTTTGTAACTCACTTTTGCAACTGACCATCAGTATTTAGCATACAGTTTACACGACCGTGTAACTATTGTGCTCTATGATTGACTGACACTTTACGTGACTATGCGTCGATTTCCCAAATATGACAGGCTTAGGGCAAGCACATTTCTGCACCTTAAAAATACCCCAAAAATAATCCAAAAGAGCTTGATAAAAGAAATTCTTTATTTGCAGTCCAGGCTGTGTCAGGGCTTCTCTTGTCTCATGAAGAGCCTCAAAGAATGCCTGCTTTGTTTCTGTGATTATTTGACATTTGGCACGGAACGACAACATGATTTGATATTTTTCATTCTGAGCTCCCATTGTACATATATCACCTGCTCTCCCCACTTCTGAGTCCCCCGCCTTTCTCAGTTCTCTGGGAGTATGTGTGTTTGTTATTCTTCCTGGAAGAAGTCTCCTGAGCTTTCAGTGTAGTGTAGTACTGGTCTTCTTTTCTTTGAAAAGCATTTCTAACCAGAAAAAAAAAAACAGTACATTAAACAGAGATGCACAAAATAGGCGATTTGATGCCTTTTATTGGACCAACAAAATATTCATGGAATGTTTTTAAGCTTTCAGACTACACAGAATCCTGAATCCTTTCTTGATCAGCTAGTATGGCTACTGTGAGAAAGGGGGCGGCTACCTCTCTGCTGATCAGGAGGTGTAGCCAGAAGTGTTAAATTTGTACTCCCGAGCTGACAAAATCATTGTCACCCCTTCAAACACAAACCAAAAGCTGTGCTTCCCTGCCACACAAACATTGCCCCACCCTCATTTCAGTCAACAATGTGAAGTAAACCAATGCTCCTAATAGGGTCACAGCATTTTGTTTAATCACACACATACACACCACCAGTCAGACAGAAGTTGGCTGACTTTTAGTTATAGTATTTAGAATACATTGTGATAAGCCGGTGTACCACTTCAAGGTAGTAAGCCTTACAGAAGTCCATTCACACCAGCACCCATGCATACTGTACAGACTCGATCGGGTCACTCGTACAGTCATGGCCTATATGTGTAGCACGCACACATCTTCCAAAGAACATTCCCAGACTCACACTAATGCATCTATAGAGGGGAGAAACAGTTCTTCAGGTACATCAGGCTCTATTTGTGTTTATCGCCCTGGCCTGATGCTCGTGTTGCCTCTGGATTTTCCAGATTTTACTGTACTTAGCAAAGTAAATTTTGGTCCCACATAAAAACCTTCTTGGGGGCAAACTGCTCCCAATCAGCCAATGATATGGTTATAAATGGAACCCAGTGTAATAATCTGCTTACTATTGCGAACTCCTTTAACCTCTACTTCTACTTGTACATCCCTGTTCACTCCCTCCTGGTCCACTCCCCTCCACATGTTACCTGATACCACTCCTATGCACCCTCCTTTCCATTTCAAAACCATAACCAGGACTGAGGTCCTTGAACTCTTAAATTCCATCTCTGACAGTACCAGCGTGGGCTCTGATGGTCTTGAGCCCTGACTACTGAAACTTTATTTTTTTATTTAAGAAATCGGAAAGACCTTTGATCCAAGGGCTGTTTTACAGAGGTTCCACGTCAAGTCACAAGAATAGGAAATTACAATGGTTTCAGTAAGTAGTACAACATGAGGAAAGTAATTACATAAACAGAAGAACAATATGGCAAGATAAATATTGTGTCAAGTGCAGCCAGTGGCCTTGTCTGAAAATGGGTGAAAGGGCTTACAGGGAGAGAAAGTACAGGGGGTGAATTGGGGGGTGGAAGGAAAAAAAGAGCAAGGAGGGAGATTTCACAATGAAACTTGAGCAGGAAAGACTCATGGGGTGGGGGGAGAGGGAGAGAACAAGGTGAAGAAACAGAGGAGAGAGGGGGAAGGGGGATGAGGTAGGATGAAAAGAGGGCAGGAATGGGAAAGGGATAAGGGAGGAAGTGCTGTGAGTGGAACTTGCTTCCCCCTTTATTGCATCTCCTCTGACTAAGATCTTTAATCTATCTCTTTGCCTTAGCCTAGTCCCTAGTATTTGGAAAATCACCAGAATCACCCTGGTTTCCAAAAAAGGGGATCCTAAGGACATCGCTAACTAACGCCCAGTAGCTATTCTGTCTGTCCTGGGCAAAATTCTAGAAAAACTGGTGGCTGCACAAACCATATGCTTCCTATTGGACAATAACCTTCTCTCTGATGGACAACGTGGCTTCCGTAAAGGTCACAGCACCACTACAGCTCTTCTTTTTTTTGCAGCTACTTATTTTTTCCTCTGCTGGAGTCCTCTGCCAGCATCTGATGTCCCCCCCCCCCCGTGTAGGCTCTGGATATGAGACCCCCTCCCCATAACCCCATGATTTACCCTTCGTGGCAGGGGGGTGGGGAGCAACTCAACCCACTGGACTGGATGAGCATTCGGGGAGGTGCCTTCCCGGGCTAACACAGAAGGGGACCATCGTCATTCGCAGAGGACTCCATGTTTTCTTGTGTTTACTCTCTTCCCCTCGAGGTGTGGTGTGCAATGGCACCAGCGTGCACGCTCCTGTGCATGTCCTGCCAAGCACCTGCCACACTCTCGCCCTTCTTCTGCAGCGCTGACGTGCCACCTCCCAGCCTCCGCTAGGTGGCAGGCAATCGCCAAGCTCTGCAATGCCCCCTCCCCAGAGAAGGAGAGCAGTCCTTGGGACGCTCAATCCTTCTCCTTCCTGCCAACCCCCAGCACCCCATGTCCGTTCCCGAACACGGGTCACCAGCGTGGTGCGAGGTAAGGCATCCATCGCTTCCGCCCTCAGCACTACTGGGCCGGCACTATAGCTCTTCTTAAATTTACAAATGATGTCTTTACTGCCATGGACAAGGGCCTTCTCATGGGCATGAGTTTTATAGATCTAATCAAAGTATTCGATCTTGTTGACCACCCCCCTTGTCTTTGCGAACCTGTCATCTTTGGGCTTCTCACCACAGGTAGTGGACTGGTTTGATGGTTACCTATCAAATTGGAAACAGATTGTGAAATTTAACTCTGCCTTGTCTAATCCAGCAGTTATAAATATAGGCGTTCCCCAAGGATCCATACTTGGTCCTGTCCTATTCTCCATCTTTATCAACAAGATCTCTCTGTGCACCCTTTTGTGCTCATCCTTTCTGTACGCTGATGACCTGGTCCTGTATTACAGCTCTAGGAACTTAGCAGACACCAACTAGACCCTTTCATCTGACTTCAGTGCCATTCAGTCCTGGCTCTTCAATAATAAGTTAATTTTAAATGCTCTCAAAACTCATGCTGTGCTTTTTGGCTCTGATAAAAAGCTCAGAAACAGTTATAACAAACTACATATCTACTATGCAGATGGATCCTTGTTAGACATAGTAACCTCATTTAAATCCATGGGTGTGTTGCTTGATGGATTCTTAAGCTTTGACCAGCATATCTCCTCCACCTGCAAATTGATCAGTGTCAAAATTGGCGTGGCTTATAAAGCTAGCTATGCACTTACTCCCTCTCCTAGGTTGGCTATAGCCCATGGCATCTTGATCCTGGCCCTCACTTACAGCCCTGTTATATGCTTAGGTGCCTCAAAAACTGCTCTTCAAAGATGGGATACTAACTATAATAACATCTGCTGCTATGCTTCTGCCTCCTCTCATCGAAAACACCACTGTCAGCTCTTTGCTGACCTAAAATGGCCCTCCCCTTCCACTCATCAACTCCTCTCTCTTGGATCACTGACTGATAGCATTCTCAAATCTGGAACCCCAGTGTCACTAGCCTCCTTGCTGCCCTGGCAAACCCTTTCGCATGGACTACAGTTGGCTGCCCATACTCTCCTACATATACCGAGGTTTAAAACAGCCAAGGGGGGGCCCATGCTTTCTCTCATACAGCCCCTTGTTACCGGAACTCCATTCCACTAGATGTCTGGTTAGCTCCCCGTCGTGACCTCTTTAAGAAGAAGCACCTAGAACATTTTACTAAATCAGACTTATGTATCTGTTTCTATCCTCCTTAGCCCCCATTCTACCTACTTCTGTTTGTTCACTCCTCCTCCTCCCCCTGTAACATCCTACCTCCACTCCCAACTCCTATCTTCATTTCTCCCTTACACACTTTCTGGCTACTCCCTTACCTTATTAGATCTCAGTCACCCCTCTTATTTCCTGTTGCACTCTTGCTCCATTTCTCCACTTGCTGTACTTCCTCTTATGATATTTCTTGAATTAGGTGGCACTTATTATACATTAGAATTATATTTGCTCTTTGAAACTGTGTTGATGCTACTTTGTGCTTGTTGTAAACTAAACTTTCTAACCCAAGTAATACTCAGGTATTCATAACTTTCTGCAGATAGCCTGGAGGGCTGGACTGCCCGGAAAGAATGGAACATATGCAAGTAATGGAATCATCTGCATGTGACAACTTTTCAAATGCTGCCCTATATTAACTGCCAATGTTCTAAACCTCCTCAGATTTTACTCTTCGCCTGAACAGTCTGGTCACTTGGATTGTTGCTCTTCAATCAACTGTCTGAAATGAAGAAACGTATAAAAATATATAAGTATTGTTTCTATTTCATTTGCTACCTTATATTAATTGTTTTACTTTAGCTAAACTTAGTTTTTGTAGTTATTTAGTTGCTTTTGATGGTTCCTCTCAGTTCGGAATAACCAGGGGTGGGGGGGAACCGGGTTAGTTTTATATATTTTAGGGCTTTTCTAATAGAAAACCAGTTTTATTTTTGGTTAAATTTAGTTTAAAAGTGTTTTTTGGACCTGTAGTTTTCGGTTACTGAACCGCTAGTAGTGGTTCCAAATTGTTATATCGAGTCAGCAGGGGAGGGAGAGGATTGAGCATCCAGAGGACAGCTGTCCTCTCCCAGGAGGGACAGGGGTCTCTATTCAGTGCTCAGTTGCTCTCTGGTGGAAGCCGGAGACACAGCAAGCACTGAGGAGCAGAAGAAGGAGTGGGGGAGTGGCAGACGTCGGAATCAACGCCTTGCCATCAGGGCGCCAGCCACGTCCCAGAACGGGGGAAAATGCCTCTTGGCTCCAGCGGAGATGGAGCACTGGAGCTTGCCCCTGATTTATGGCTGCCCTTCTGGAACCCGACTGACGCTACTGCATTGTCGGGGTGTTGGGGCCCACCTCGTCCCTGCCCGGGGGGGGGGTAAACAGAGGCTACATGGGCGACGGAGGACTGACCAGGCAGGAGCGGACCGCAGGGGCATGACTCCTTGGTGCTCTCGAGGAGACAATAGCCGAGGGGAAAAGGAGAAATAAATAAGGAAAAAAAAAATGTTCTATTGGTTTGGTCCCTCCGGTTCATTTTCAGTTCCGGAACCGAATGCAACCGCAATTTTTATTATTTACATCTTTCTTACTTTGCATTTCTTTTTTTTATCTGTTCAATGGCAGAAAAAACGAAGAAAGACCAGTGAGCCCAGTTTTAAAAATTGTACACAATGTGGGGACATTTTTGCAAAGGCAGATATGCACACTATGTGTGTGGCTTGTCTGGCATATGAGCATCTTAAAGAGGATTGTCAAATCTGCCTGACTTTCCCTAAAAAAACTATTGAAAAATGCCTGGAACAGCTGAAAAAGAATCTCCCCAAGGCTCTCTCTGACTCTGACCAGCCGATAACCTGTTATTGTGGCTGAACCCACATCTGTTGCTATTTCCACCCCTGAGACGGGTGATAAAACTAACAAGATGATTTCTGAACCGGCTATCTCCCTGGTTCCCTCTAAAAAGGCACTCAAGCTAAAGCATACAGAACCCCAAAATACTGATCAGGGGACTTCTGTATCTGCTACTATCATGCCTACTCCTCAGGAAATCACACAGGCTTTTAAAGTTATTCGGGCATTGCAGGGTTTAGTGCCCTCTGCTCAGCAACCACCTGTTCCAGCAGGACAGCCTGGCAGAATTCCCCTTATCAAACAGGAGAAATATAGCGAGTATGAGGAAGATGAAGGGGAACCCATCTTACCCGAGGTATCCCCGGAACAAGATTTTGGTTCACTTCTAGGACATCTGAAGATTTTTCTTCTCACTTCACTTTCATGAGAAAAATGGCAGATGACCTTGACATCTCCACAAGAGAAGAAGTGGAGGATAAGGAGGAAATAGAGTATCTGGAGATGATGGGTTTGACTCCCACCAAAGCCCTCCTCCTCCTCCCAGTCAATAATTTTTTTTAAGAAAGATGCTCTGATCCGGCCTGATGGTGCAGAGGGCTGAGGCACTGGACGCCACACCTTGAACCACGCCAGCGACCCGGGTTTGGGAATGGACTCGGACGCTGGGGGTCGGCAGGGGAAGGGGTAGGATTGAGTGTCCATAGGACTGCTCTCCTCCCCTGGGAAGGGTTAGGGATGCATGATCGCTCTGCAGTGGCCCCTGGTGGAGACCAGAGGCACAACAGAGGGATCGCATGGAGGGGAACACCAGAAAACAGAAATACCTCTCCCTGGCCGCCAAATGACGGCTCTCTGTCCTCAGTTGCCTGCAGTGCCTTCCCAGGGCCTCCTTCTCCACGGCAGCATCCCCAGGCCCTAAGAAGAGTGTGCTGAGGTCATTCCTCTCCACCTGGTGCCTTCCCCCTCGGAGGAGGGGGGGCCCGCCCGGCAAAGGGATACACCAGGATATCACAGGAGATTGGCTATGATACGAGGAGTAAGAGGAGGGCCGGGTTAGGACAGGAGGGGCTATTGGGAGATGTGCAGAGCCTGAAGGAGTGGGGGCCTGTGAGCATGAGGAGGGCGAAAAAAGAATATACAAAAAAAAAAAAAGAAAGATGCTCTAAAACTGTTGCAAACCCCAAATTCTGTCCCCCCTCTGAATAAGAGGAGGACAAGAAATATCAGTTGGAGAGGGAAGAGTTCCTCTTTTCCCATCCAGATCACCAAGGGGTCATTCAACAAGCAGCCTGTGATAAGGCTAGAGTCCCTCTGGCATCCCATCCACCAGATAAGGACTCTAGGAAAATAGCGTGGCTAGGAAAGGATATCTGTCAACCTCCCTAGCCATACGACAGGCTAACCTTCAGGCCTATGCTGCCCAGTACCAGAAGTCCCTCTGGCAGTCAGTTCTGGCCATTTCTCAGAAAGCTTCCTCACTCCTGTCTGATGACCTAGCGAAAACAGCTAGGTTTGGGCTAGAGGCAGCTAAGTACCAATTCCAGATGGCTGCTGATGCCAACAACACTGCGGCCAGATGGATGGCAAATACGGTAGCCCAGAGGAGATTTGCCTGGCTGAGGGCCACAAATCTCACTGTTGATACACAATCTAAGGCTCTGAATTTTCCTTTAGGAAAAGTCACCACAGCAGGGTACTCAGTATCTAAGCCTTACCCAAGGCCTGCTAGAATCCTTGGGGTTCATTATCAGTCTCAAAAAGTCAGTCCTCACTCCTGCACAATAGTTGCAGTTCATATGGGGCAGAGATAGACACCCTGCAGGGCAGGGCATACCTCCTCTAGACAGGATCAGAAATCTTCAGCTAGTGGCAAATTCCTTCACCTTGAACAAGAGCAAGCCTGCAAGACAGTTCTCGCTACTTCTGGGTCATATGGCTGCCTCCACAGCCACAGTGTTGGGTTAAGGTTTGAAATGAGGGACATCCAGTTCCCCCTCAGGGCTCACTGGAGTCAAAGAAAAGATTATTTTTCAAAACCCATTCCGGTCACAAGAACTTTGCTGCAAGCTTTGCAGTGGTGGAAGGAAGTATCCAATTTAAGGGAAGGTGTTCCCTTTCAGAAAGAATACCCCTCAGTTGTTCTCACAACAGATGTATCCCTACTGGGCTAGGGCGCCCACTTGGGAGACCATACAACCCAGGGTACTTGGACAACCACAGAGTCCCTCCAGCACATAAACTTGCTGGAACTCAGGGCTATTTTTCTGGCTCTAAAAACCTTTTCAGGGCTGGTACAGTCAAAGGTGGTACAGGTCAGAACAGACCATACCACCACAATGTACTACATCAACAAACAGTGAGACACCAGGTCAGGCCCCCTTTGCACAGAGACCATGAAAATGTGAACCCTGGTGAATTCTTTGGGAGTTTCCCTGCAGGCAATCCATCTACCAGGAAAGAACAATACCTTGGCAGATGCCTTAAGTCAAATCAACCAGGCCCATCACGAATGGACTCTGAACAAACAGGTGGAAGAAATAATTTTCCGAAGGATGGGTACTCCAGAGGTGGACTTGTTTGCATCCCACCAGAACCACCATTTGCCTCAGCATTGCTGCAGGCCACCAGATCAGGGTACTTTGACCCTGAATGCCCTGACTCTAGATTGGCCAGGGAGGTTCCTATATGCTTTTCCCCTGGTTTTCAGAGTGTTACTCAAGCTCAGGTCCCACTCAGCATCTCTGATACTAATAGCCCTGGATTGGCCCAGGCAGCCATGGTACTTTCTAATGCTCTCCATGTATGTGGCCAAACCGGTACAGCTCCCTCTGAGGCACAGTCTATTGACCTCCAACCAGGGGACCCTGTTAAACCCAAACCTCAAGTCCGTCAACCTCAAAGCTTGGTTCTTGAGGAACTAGAATATGCTGACTTGCAACTCTCTGAATCCGTGCTTCACATTCTGAGGGGTTATAGGAAACCCTCTACTAAGAAAACTTATTCTTCAAAATGGAAAAGGTTTTCAATCTGGTGTTAGACTAGGGATTTGATTACATTACAGGCTGGGGTTCCAGCTGTTTTGGATTACACCTCTCATTTACATTCTCTGGGTCTACAACTCAATTCACTCAAGGTACACCTTGCAGCATTGTTTGCGTACATTTCTGCTGGTGCCAGGATATCGCTAGCTTCAGACCCCATTTTTAGTATGTTCTTCAAGGGTTTGTCCCATTTGCACCCTCCTCATAGGGCACCTGTGCCAGCATGGGACGTTAATGTTTGTATAGCTAAGGTCATGGGGCATCCCTTTGAGCCTGTCGCTATAGCTCAACTTAAATATGTCACTTGGAAAACAGTTTTTCTAGTGGCAATGACTTCTGCAAGAAGAATAAGTGAGCTCCAGGCTCTCTCTGTGGAGCAGGATTATATATCTTTTCACAGAAATAAGGTAGTTTTGAGAACAAATAGAACATTCCTACCAAATGTAGTCTCTGATTTTCACCTTAACCAATCCATTACCCAACCTGTCTTCTTCACTGAGCATTCCACTTCTGGTGAAAGAAGACTTTATAGTTTGGATGTAAAAATAGCTCTCATTTATTACAGCCACTAAGGACCATAGGCAGGACAGGAAACAATTTTTTCTGACCTATGGGGATGTGGGAAAATGTAATCCAGCTTCTAAGAAATCCATTTCTCACTGGATAGTCCAGTGTATTCAATTCTGCTATACAAAAGCTGGTTGGCAGCCCCCCAACAGGGTTGAGGGCACATTCCACCAGGGGAACAGCTGCTACTCTGGCAGCTGCAAGAGAAGTTCCACTGGTTGATATCTGTAAAGCAGCTACCTGGAAGACAGTACACACCTTTACAAAGCATTACAGTCTGGATAGCCAGTCTAGAAGTGATGCTAGGTTTGGCACAGCAGTCCTGCAAAGTCTATTTCCTAAGTAAATGTTCTGTGCCCACCTCCAGTGGTACTGCTTTGTAGTCTGCAGAAAGTTATTAATACCTGAGTATTACTGGGGTTAGAAGAAAAAAAATTACCTTAGTAATCTTGTTTCTTCCCAGTGATACTTGGGTATTCATAACTTCCCACGCTACCTCCCCTTCCAGAACTCAAGCCTCTGCAATCCCGCATGCTGCACTACCTCAAAAGAGTACATCACAATGACTGTATATATGTTGCCACATAGTGGTACAAGTTGGTAAACAAGGCTTGTGGTCTTTATTTTTCTTCAGATGTTTTTCTGACATGCTGATTCTTTGAAATTTTTGTATTTTCTCCAGTTGAAGTTTTTCTTCTGATTAAAATTGGGATTATTTTGAATTATCTCTCTCTCATCATAAATACTTGCAGTATTTTACTGTGTGGCTTGTCTACTCAAGCTCCTAGGAAATCTGAGGAGGTTTAGAACATCGGCAGTCAGTATAGGGCAGCATTTGAAAAGTTGTCATGTGCAGATGATTCCATCATTTGCATATGTTCCGCTCTCTCCCGGCAGTCCAACCCTCCAGGTTTACTGCAGAAAGTTATGAATGCCTGAGTATCACTGGGAAGAAACAAGATTACTAAGGTGAGTATTTTTTTCTTACTGTTCTTATTCATTGCATTGTGTCCTTATGTTGCTAAATGTTAACTCTACTTCCTCCTTTGTCATGTATCACCCTGTTGTAACCTCCTGTGACATGTCTGAAAATAAGTATTTATATGTCTAGTGCACCCAACCTGGTTACCAAACACAAATAAGTATACTGAGTGTGCTTGCCAAAACTCATGCTACTGATTGTCTACTTTGTGTTCAGTAAATCAGCTGGTGGGAGGTTTAAAATGCCAGCTCTTTCCTCAATGTAACACCACTGTTGTGACATCTTTTGGACCATTACAGAGGAATGAGTGTACTGGATTGGACTTGGGATGCTTGGGCGGAGGTCAGAGCAGCAGTAGCTGCAGTCGCTGGACATACCAGCAGCACCAGAAAGGAAGCCTCAGCAGCAGACCACTGCCCCAAACTTGTAGACACCATCTTGATCAGAAGAAAAGTGAGTCAGCCTCTCTTCAGACTGAGAACCATTCTGTCTTGTCGGTTTAGTACTGAACAGTAATGATAGACAGCATGAGGGGGACTGGTGTCTTTTGTTTGTCCTTGTTGGGGCACACACTAGCCAGCAGTACCGCGGTCAGAGAGTGTTCATGTGGTCATCAGATGGAGAGATAGTGGCACCAGTGGTCAACCACTACTCCACTCCAGGTGCTTTTTTTTTTTTTTGAGTCAGATCAGTGAACCAGTAGAAACAGTTTAATTTGCATGTCATCTGTTAAGAAAACAACAGCACCACTTATTTTCTATTTTTATTTTATTTTATTGAAATCTAGGATTACAAATACCTTTGAGCAGGAACTGCTCGTTTACAAAGGTTCCACGTCGAAACATTTGTTTCCCTTGCTGCTGCCAGGCAGCAAGTCTGCTGGCGGGGAGGGGGGGGGCTATGCTGCACACCAAAAAATTCCCCAAATCTGCCTGGATCTAAAACAAAAAGAAGAACAAGGTTAGCCACGCTGTACACTTTTAGTATGCAGTAAGTTACTGGATGAGCGAGAAGACTAGCAAATCCAGTATACCTGCATGCTTGGCCCTGAATTTTAGGTTTTGGAGAATGGCCAGTCAGTAGCTTGCTCAATCCAAAAAAAGAATTTGATCATGTGCCCCTGGACTTTTAAATTGATTTTACAGTACTTTTAAAAAAACTTTTAAAATGAAAACGATGACTACCCTATCTGTAGCTGATTACCCATTTTGCTTTTAATACAATGAAAATATTATTTATTTTATTTATTTGAATTTTGGTAACCTGGTAAGCCCACTGAGATCACGCAGTCCCTTTTTCAAAGGCGACCCGGGGAAAGGTACAAAGGATAAAGGAATACAAAATGTATAATACAGAGCCATGTACAAAGGTAATCAGTGCTATCTTTTTGAAACATCTGACCTGGTTGGCTTCACCGAGACCTGGCTGGATGAAAATGCTGGCCCAGTATTGGAGTCAGCTGTTCCATTAGAGTACTCCATGATACACCACCTGAGATTGGATCGTAGGGGCGGGGGTGTAGCCATTTGTTTTAAAACAGAACTGAGCCTTGTGGAGGTTCCAATGGGGGCCACTAGGTCCTTCAAGTGTATCATGGGTGCAGGTGTGAGCAGCAGGATTCTTTTATCTACCGCCCACCCGGAGATGAGAAAGTTTTCCTGCAGGAAGTTGCTGACTTCATGGTCAACATGGTGTTGGAATCCTCCAGGTGATTGGTCCCGGGGGATTTCAGTGCCTGGGTTGACGATGAACTCTTACATTTTGGTCAGATCTTCCTCCAATTGATGATCTTGTTGGGCTTCACACAGGTAGTTAGCGCTGCAACCCATATTCAGGGTCACTCCTTGGACCTGGTGTTCCTCCTGGGGATGGTGGCTGCTGACTTGGTGGTGGAATCAGTTGGATGGTCAGATCATCACTCTATACGGTTCAGTTTTGCAGCTCCCCCTGTGACACCTGCCCCTTTGGAGATGGTCCAGTACCGCCCTTTGAGGGGTGTCACCCCAGAGGGTCTGATGGTGGTGCTGGACCTATTGAATAGGCCAATGGAATGCTCAGACCCGGGAGACCTAGTAGTGCACTATAATAGTGTGGTACTGAGGGCCCTGGATTCTGTAGCTCCTGTCTGAGTTCGTCCTCTTCTCTCTGCCCTTGGTCCCCTTTGTTTGATGGGACTTTGAGGGAGTTGAGAAGAATTGGACGAAGGTTGGAATGTTGTTGGTGGACATCTGGTCTGGAGGAGGACAGACTTAGGTTGATAGTCCATTATTCCGACTATCAATCAGAAATCTCCCAAAAGAAGGCAGAGTTCCTGCCAGGGAGATTGCTGCAGCAAAGAATCGACTGGCTCAACTCTTTCAGACCATGGACAGGCTGTGCAATCCAGCCTGCCTTCAGGGCTGGAGAGCTTTTTTACAAACTAAGTTTGAGGAGTTCACTCAGTTCTTTGCAGATAAGGTGTCCTCCATCAGGTCAGAGATCTGCGTGACTCGTTCAGATGAGTATGGCAGTGGTCGATGTGAGGATGCAGACATCATGTCTATCTGGACAGATTTTGACCAGCCAGCGGTTGTGGGCATCCTGAAGATTGTTTGAGAGCTACGACCGACTTACTGTAGTTTGGATCCTGGTCCAACCCGCCTTTTGGTGGGGTGTATGGATGTCATCGGACTGATCCTTGCTGGGATAGTCTGGTGCTCAATCGACCAAGGGGTGTTTCCAGACCTCTTGAAGGAGGCCGTGGTGACACCCCATTTAAAGAAACCTTTCTGTGACTCAGACTGTCTTGCGAACTACAGACCTGTCTCTAACCTGCCCTTTTTGGGCAAGGTTATTGAGAAGGTAATCACGTTACAGCTAGAGAACTTTCTTACCACCCATGAAGTCTATGATCCTCTCGGTCCGGTTTCAGGAAGAGGCATAGTACTAAGACAGCACTGGTTTGAGTACTTAATGATCTGATAGTGAGGGATTGGAGGAATCATTTGATCTTGGTCCTCCTTGATCTCTGCAGCATTTGACACCGTGGATCATGGAGTATTGCTGGAATGCATGCGGCTACTTTATGGACTGTCTGGGACAGTCCTCAGATGGTTTCATTCTTTCCTTACTGGCAGGACCCAGAGGGTAGTGTCAGGTTTTTTTTCCTCGGCCCCCTTTGCCCTGCTCTGTGGGGTGCCACAGGGTTCTGTGCTGTCCCCCATGTTGTTCACAGTGTATATGCAGCCGTAAGGAGACATTATAAGGTGGTATGGGCTGAGTTTTTACTGCTATGCAGATGATACTCAGCTCTACATGTCCTTTGTACCTGAACAAAATAGTGCAGTCTTGGTCTTTAACAACTGCCTCGCCGAGATTCAGGACTGGATGAGTGCTAACTGGTTGAGACTAAATCCTGATAAGACTTAACTGTTTGTTGTGGACCCAGGTCAGTGGGTAGAGAAGTTGATTCCTTTGCAACCGTCTGGCCTTGTGCTTGGGGGTAACCAGTTGAGACCTTCTGAAGGGGTATGGAACCTGGGCATTGTGCTTGATAATGAACTGATGCTAAAAGCACAGGTGTCAGCAGCTGTCAAGTCCTCCTTTTGTCATCTGAGGAACATTGCCCGGATAAAGCACCTTGTTCTGCCTGAGGACCTTCCTATGTTGGTTCACGCCTTTGTGTCCTCTCGTCTTGATTACTGTAATGCTCTAGACCTAGGGTTACCGGGGGTGGATCTCCGTCACCTGCAGCTGGTGCAGAACGCTGCAGCCAGATTGTTGACAGGGTTGTCAAGAACTAGCCATGTCACACCTGTGCTGTGCAAACTGCACTGGTTGCCGGTGCAATGGAGGATCACCTTCAAGGTCACATTGTTGACCTATAAGACCCTACACGGACAGGGACGGGTTACTTGCAAGACCTCCTTCGGCCTTACCCCCCGCCCACTTCACTCCGCTGATGAGGGATTGCTAGAGGTTCCCAGGGTCTGTCTTCAAACATCAGGTGCTAGGGCTTTTTCTTTTGTAGCCCCGACCCTGTGGAACTCTCTACCTCATTGGATTAGAGAGTGCCTGTCCGCCAAGACCTTTAAGTCCTTATTAAAAACTTATTTATTTGATTTAGCTTTTGGGACAATATTTAATTGTTACTGCCTTTTTATCTTCTTTATCTTTTTTCAGATTGTATATTTGATTTGATATTGTACTGTGTATGCTTGATTTGATATTGTACCGTGTATGCACCTTGGTTTTTAGAAAAGCACATTATAAATAAAATTTTATTTGATATACAATATACACAGTGTGAGACACTGATATCATAAAAAGGAATAAAGAAAAATATATCACAAGTCCAAGTACAGAAGTGATTACGTAATGCACACCTGGTAAATAGCAGCGTTCTCATAGACAAGGGAGAAGAGGGAAAATGCAAGGCAGTTAATTGCTCATGGGACCTTAGGTAAGGCAGAAGCAAGTTCCTAGATTATATAGATAGCAGTGCAGAGAAAGTTTGAAACTGGGGAGGGGAGGGCAAGAGTAATCGGCTACAGATAGATTAGTTATGTTTTCATTTTAAACTGCTGTAAAATCAATTTAAAGTCTGGGGAGGACTTTACTGCACCCTTTCCAATGTGTCTGTTGTCTTTTTTTCTTCTGCCACATTACTGCTATAAAGTTGGTTATGAGAAAAAACACCTACAGTACTTTAGAGAAATGATACTACATATGAAAACAAGAAAATAAAAAGTCAGAATTCTTAAATGTGCGTTTAAGACTCTAAAGAGTAGTATATACACGAAAGGGAATAAGGAGCTCAGGGAACACGGAAGTGACCACTAATTGGGCAGATGGAACAGAAAGGGGGCGTAGCTGAGCAAGCCTGTTCTCAGTAAAAAGTCCATTCTGCCAAGCAGCCCTACACTTGCGGGCCTTGCGCTAGGGACATGCACAAAGGACAGCGACTGGAGTCTGCAAGGAGTCAGCCAAAGAGACCGCCAACTAGAAACCCTGCCCAGCAGAAGTCAGGAAAATCAGTACTCTTTGGGGGTTTGTAGGTAGGAGTGTGGTTGAAGGAACTAGCTGCTAGGTTGATATCTGGATAGGAGGGTACTGCCTTATTGTTTTAAAAAAAAATGTAAGTGTTGTGATTGCTGTCTATAGCATACCTGTATCTGTGTAGTGATTGTGTGACTGTGTAGCAGTTCTTGTTATGGCATACCTGTATCTAGGACATTCCCAGATTAGGTTAATTACAAGGTTGTGTACTGAACTTTAGTAACTCATACTTTGTACAGCTTAAACTAACTGGATTCTGGGAAAGGGGGACAGGCAGTGCAGTGAGAGCAGGAATAGGGAAAGTGGGGAGTGGTGCAGTGCAGTGGTTGTGGGGTGACACTCTTCAGGGAGACCTTCTGGAGACTGCAGTGCTGCCCCATATGTGTGCCTCTCTGGATTGGCATAGAAGGTCTCTAGACTTGAGGCTGCATTGGTTATGAATCAGGAGGAGGTCACTGGACTCGGGGCTGCATTGACTGGGAGTTGGGTGACCTTTTCTCCCACCCGGGGGCCACCAAGTCCAACACCATACCCTCAGAGGATACCAGAAAAGAGGAGCAGCTGGACTGTGGTGGGCACGAGGAGGAAGGGAGGGAGTGGTTGATAGGATCCAGAAGGTTGGGGGGTTGCAGGCACATTCTGTAGCTATAGACGGTACCACTACAAAATTCCTGTGCTGCTGTGGCAGAGTGGGACTGCCAAGAGTAAGCATCCATGGAAGTGGCCAGGGAGGATGTGGGGGCCCTCCCGAGTTGAGGCCTCAAGATAAGTGGAAAAGTACCCCTGAGAAGGAGGAAGCAACTTGTGGGGGGCTCAGTGGTCAGGGAATAGCACTGGGAATAGGAAAGGGGGTGGAGCGGGAGTTCAGGTGCCTAGCCGGTAACACAGCATGGAGGGATGGGAAGCATATTCTATAGATCGCTAGAGCAGTAAGAAGGGAGGGGGAGTTGGATGTCACTGTTCACCTCGGGACAAAGGACTTGGCTAAGGATAAGTCAGGAACAGTACAGGGAGTAGTACATAGGGAGCTGGGAAGATGTGTTAGACAGATAGCACACTCTGTAACTTTTGAGGAGGTGCTACCTGTTTATGATAGGGGGAAGGAGATTGAGCTCTGCACCAAGGCCTTCAACTCATGGTTGAAGGAATGGTGCAGAGAGAAGGGGTTCAGCCACACTGGGGACTGGAGGCCCATTTGGGAGGATAAGAGCCTATGCAGAGGTGATGGCCTGCATCCATCCAGGAGGGGAACCATAGTTCTTGGTGGATGGTTTAAACATTACTTTAATGAACATTTAAACTACCCAAGGGGGTGTGTGTGGAAGAAAAGGGGAAGGCAAAAACTGTCCCCCCCCTTTGCAGGCTGAGATAGAGTGTTGGGAGATCCCAAAGGGCAAGAGTCCCACCACAGTGCAGGTTAATCAAGAGAGTAGGGGTGACCAAAGGAGGAAGGAGGGAAATGAAGTAGTAAGAAGAGAAGAGGGAGGTAGGGGGCACAAAAGGAAAAAGGGTGAAGCAACAAGCAAAAAGCTAACAGAATATGGAAGGCCATGTACTCTCTCCATGTACGTACCTATTTGTAATGCTGGAACTTCAAAATTGTGTACCATGTGCCATCTATTTTTTTTACTGCTGTAGCTATTAAGTTGTGTCTATGTGCCATCTAGATGGCCCAGATCATGTCTGAAAAAGGTCCCTGGGACCATGGTACTTACCTGGTTATCAAATAAATAAATACATAAAAAATAAATAAAATGTATGCGTATGCTAGAAGTCTGGAAAATAAGATCCCAGACCTAGAAGCCATCATGGCAGAGGCTGACCTGGACATTGCGGTAATTACCGAGTCATGATGCATTGGCAGCCATAATTGGGACATGCTCATACCAGACTACATGATGTTCGGAAGAGAAAGGGTACAAAGGAAAGGGGAGGGGGGTTGGTGCTTTATGTGATGGAAAGCATGAAAGCAACAGAAATGCATGGAATCCAGGGGGGTTGGGCAGAGGTGATATGGGTCACACTCGAGATGAGAAATTGACCCAGTATTTGGACAGGTGTGATCTACAGGTCTTTCACACAGGGGAAGGACTTAAATAAGGAAATGTTAGAAGCAACTGGCAAAATGGCTGAAAAGGGGGAGGTGTTGCTGTGGGAGGACTTCAATCTGCCAAATGTAGATTGGAGCCTTCCTGCTGCAGCTTCAGCTAGAAGTAGGGACATCCTGGACTCCTTGCAGGGGGCGTTTTTCAGGCAACTAGTCAGTGAACCCACTTTTATTTATTTTGTGTTTGTTGACCGGGTAAGTGCACTAGACAAATCCTGCTTATTTTCAGGCATGACTCAGGGGAGGGAGATGCAGATGAATGCCAACTGACCTTGAACCAGATTAAGCTATTGGTATTTTTAGTGAATGAGGGAAATTTGGCCAGGACACTGGGGAAATTCCCCTACTGCTTGGCCAGTAGGGGGACTTGCTGACCATCATGATGGAATGCTCAGTTGCCCAGCCGACTTTGTTGCAGCAGGACATGCTGCAGGCCAAGGGGCCAATTACAACTTCTGCAATTGAAACTACTGATTCTGATATTTTTTTTGAAGCACCGATGGAAC
This sequence comes from Neoceratodus forsteri, assembly GCA_016271365.2. Classification (NCBI taxonomy): domain Eukaryota; kingdom Metazoa; phylum Chordata; order Ceratodontiformes; family Ceratodontidae; genus Neoceratodus; species Neoceratodus forsteri. The sequence continues at coordinate 414,363,291 of CM028138.1, forward strand.
CCGACTTACATGCTAACCCTGCAATTTCTATGGACATCTCGACCGCGAAGAGACAACAGATGGTGAATTCGTTATCTACTACGGCAATTTCTGAACAACACCCTAAAGAGTTCACTTTTCAAGTTCCAGACCAACCTTTCCTCTGTAACCAGCGGTGGAATGCGGAACCGCCACTTAGTCACCCTGTGACAGCTGAAACAATGCTGACTGACAGCGAGGTTGCTACGCAGCAGGAAAACGAAACTGACTCACAGGTTGCTGCAGCTCCGGCTGAAACGCTGAACACGCTTAGCTTTGGACAAACTACCACAGGTACTGTTTATGTTTCTTCACCTTTGGAACAACAACATGCAACTATTTTCTCTTTCGATGCCAAACAAAAATGGATTATCAAACCTGTTGTAAAGAAAGCACTACCTGACCAACCACGCTCCTGGGCAAACCAGGTTGATGACGCCAATGCTTCTTGGTCAGTTTCCAAAGCCCTGACATCTGCGGGCTGGGCGCAGCTCCCTGAGTCAGGCAAATGGATTTCTGGCTTCTCCCCTATTGTAATTCCGGGGGTTAAAATGAAGGGATCTTGTGCCTCTCCTTCGTGACTTCCCGGACCTGCAGTTTCTAAGGTCCTTCAAACTGCTACTAAAGAAACCCACTCTGAGGACGTTATAGATTCTCCTTTAGCTCTTCCTCCAGAACTCTCCTTTTCTCAGAATCCAGAACTTGGTTTTCGCCCACAGGGAGTTGTTCCCCTTCCCGAAGAACTTCCACCTGAGCTGTTAATCCCTTCTGTAGAGGAGCGTATAGATGACCCAGACACTTTGAACAACCCAGTAGGCCCTTCACCAGACACTTTGCCTGGCCTAGAACAACCTGCAACACGCTCTTATGCCTCCTTTTTTTGTTCCTCCTCTTATTCAGCTAAAAGACACAATGCAGTTCGGCTCATTTATAATGGGGGGATGGATGTCTTTCCTGATAGGAAATTTGTGGCAGAATTGTTACTAAAAGATAGCCTGCAATTTACTTCTGCTGAAATGTATGCTCTAATACATGTGTCTGGGGGAAAAACCTTTGATGTTAGTTTTAAACTTAATAGTGGTTTGGAAAAATTTTGGTCTAGATATCGTACTGTATGACAGACTCCTTTATGGTCCCCTTTTGATGTTTTTCCCCTCACAAAACCAGCACACAAAACAGTTACCGTTCTTTTCAGGAATGAGAGCGTTAGTGTTGCAGACCTAGTTTACTGGATGAAACAGAGGTGCACAGTATTGGGGCACCCAGAGGCGATTTTTGACTCTGAGGATATTTGGACAGGGGGTTGGAGAATCAGGGTTATCCTACGGTCTACTGAAGATGGTTTGCAGCATCTTCCAAATTGTATTTTTTTGGGGCAAGACAGAGGGGTCCTTTTCTATGCAGGCCAACCTAAATCCTGCTACAGATGTGGGAAATCGGGTCACATTAGTAGTGCCTGTGACCGCTTACGCTGTAATCTCTGTAATTCCTTGGGTCATGTGAGTGAACACTGTAGGAATGTAGCTGTCTGTTCCTTGTGTGCTGCTCTCGGGCACACTTATGCCACTTGCCCTGTGGCAGCTCACCAGCACTCAGACACTCAGGACTCTGAGGCACGTTTGTTAATTGCAATTGCACAACATTCCAGAACCACTCTCTCTACGGCCCACACTACACCCTTTGTTCCCACTACTTTGACCTCCTCAGGTGTGGAAACTCCTGTTCCTCATGAATCTCCCCCTTCCCCCTTTAGCTTCGGACCCAGAAACACCACTGCCTGACCCTCCACCCCAGGTTTCCATTCCTCTAGATAACTAATCCATGCCCCCCCGCCCAGCTTCCTCATGTCATACCTTTTCATTCTAGAGAAACACGGAGTAAGACCTACCATACTCAGCCTGCTTCGAAAGTCCCTAAATTGTTAAACACCCCTACAACTAACCGTTTTCACGCCCTTCTCCTTGCACAAGATGTGTCCGATGCTGACTCAGAATCTTCCCAGTCGGGAGTGGACTCAATGGGAAAATCTGTGGATGTTGAATCAGAGGAAATTTCACTCCCAGCCCTCCCTCTGAAAACCAGCTCTGCAGTTATTAAAAAGGGGAAAAAAAATAAACGTAAGCCACCATGACTTGCTCTCCACTACCTAAATGTTTTCCTCCTTAACTTTCTGTTCACTTAACATGAACAGCATCAAAAATCAGTTAAGACAATCTGCTTTCTTTTCCTTTTTACAAACTTTACTCTGCAATATATTCTTTTTACAGGACACACGTTTACACACTGTTGCAGAACTTGCTGGTGCCTCAAAACGATGGCACACAGGGGTTTCATATTGGTCACTGGGATCTGACAGATGTACAGGGGTTGCAATACTCTTTGCATTAGATGAGAAGGTTTTGAAATTGATAGATTTGGTTCCTGGAAGGGTATTGATTTTAGATATTGTACACCAGGGGGCGTGTTACAGATTAATCAATGTTTATGCACCTCAAACTAAAGCAACCAGGGTGGATTTGTTTCAGCTTCTACAACCATATTTACACTCCTCCTATAATGTTATCTTGGGTGGAGATTTTAATTGTGGACTATCTAACAAAAATAGGGGTAAGGGGATAAAAACTACTAAAGTTTCTTGTGATATGTCTTGTTTGGCCAAGGTGGTCCAAACCGCAAATTTGGTTGACGCATATGCTCAGCTACATGTGACTACTGTGCCTACCTTTCACAAAGGTGCCCTAGCTACCAGGATAGATTTCTTTTTTATTAATAGAAATTTACCTTTGCAGTCTGCATGGGTTACCCCGGTGGAATTCTCTGATCACTGTGCCTTGTGCATAACGGTTGGGTCCACAGCTGCTTTTTCTTTTGGTAGGGGTCTCTGGAGGCTTAATTCTCAATTGCTACTACATCAGGACATTTTGCAACACTTACAATATTTCATAATGGCAAGGAAATCCCTATATGAGATGTATGAAGATCCCCTTCTATGGTGGATGGATACTAAATCAGATGTTATCTCTCTGTTGAAATCTTTTGGGAAATCTCAACATTCAGCTGCATATTTTTCTTATTTGCAACTCCGGAAACAATTGCAGAAATTGATGTCCATGGCCCAGACTACAAAACATGATTTTTCATCCCAAATAAAAATTCTTAAGGACAAAATGGCACCTTTTCATAAACACCAATCTAAAGTTTTACAATTTCAACAACAATTTGGTACACAAGGTAGCTTTGCCACTGTTTTCCCCTTTCTGGGTAACAAAGAAAGAGTGGGGAAAAAGGTTTTTATCAGTTTACTAGGGTGTGATGGTCAGGAAAAACTTACACAAGCTGACTTAATGTCAGAGGTGACTTCATACATGGCAACACTCTTTAAAGAATGGCCTGTAGATTTGGATTCTTCTTGGGCTTATCTCCGCAGTGTTGAGGTTCCAGACTGTGCTCCATCGCTATTATCTAGTTTGGTAAATCCTATTACATCACAGGAAGTCCTCACTGTCATTCATACCCTTTCATGCAAAAAAGCACCAGGTCTGGATGGCCTAATTGCTGAATTTTACAAATTGATGGGAACCTTATTATCTCAGGAACTTGCAGATGTCTATAATGATTTATTGACACATTCTGATTGTCCTTTAGAAATGATGAGGGGAATTTTGATTTTTTTGCATAAGAAAGGTGACAAGAAGCTCCTTTCTAATTGGAGACCAATCAGCTTATTAAATGTTGATTTAAAAATTCTAATGAAAATTTTAAATATACGGCTTTTAACTGTATCCTTCCATTAATTTCTTCTGCACAGTCCTGTGCACTCTCTAATAGATCTATACTTGACCAGTTACTTTTTTTGCGTGAAATTTTTGACAGATCTAGTACAATTAGATTACCTGGTTTTATTTTATCTTTAGATCAAAAGGGGGCTTTTGATTCAGTGAATCATGACTTTTTATGGCTTACTTTAAAACTTTACGGTATTCCATCCACTTTTATTTTTTGGTTACAGAAACTTTATAAATCTGCGATGGTGTCTCCTCTGGTTAATGGACACCTCGGGCCTATGTTTCCGGTAAAGCAGGGTGTTTGGCAGGGTTGTCCAGTTAGCCCGTTACTGTATGTGTATAGTATAGATCCATTGTTACGTACTTTGAATAAATTGATACCCTCCATTCCTGTTCCTAGAGTCTCAATACCCTTTTCAGCCCTTGCTTATGCGGATGATATTTGCATTTGCACCCCCACTGTTTCTTCCGTTCACTCTGTTGTTGACATGTGTCATTTTTTTGGCTCTCTTTCTGGTACATCTTTAAATATACCCAAATGCCTTGGATACGCTTTAAATGGGGACATTCCTGAACAGACACTTATGTGTGTGATAAAATTTACGTCAACACCCATACAGATTCTAGGTATATTTTTTGGTTCACCTACACCGCCTATTTGTAACTGGGATATTCAATTGAAGAAAGGTGGGATTATGGTACAAAACTGGAATAAATGGCAGTTTTCCAAGCTTAAACGTATTTATTTGATACAAACATATTTGATACCTTTATTTTTATTTTTGAGTAATATTTTTCCTCCACCTAAACAAAGGGAAGCAACTTTATTTAGTATTTTTTTTCAAGCTGTTTGGGGTAGCCGTCTTAATCCCATTAAACGTAATATTCTGTACTTACCTGTATCTCTGGACTGCGGGATGAGGTAGCCAGACTCAGAGCGGAAGTAAACTGGGTCAGGAGTACCATCACCCCTATCCAGGGGCCACCCAGTCCAATGCAACTTCCTCAAAGGATGCCGAGAACGAGGAGCACTTGGACGACAGTGGGCTCAGGGAGGGTTAGAGCGGTCAGGCAGAGGCACATCCCAGATCCTATTCCACTCAAGAACTCATATGCCACACTGGCAAATGAGGACAATCAAATAGAGGTACCCAGAGAAGTGGAAGGAAAGGATGTGGAGGTTAGCCAAGGAGGTGACCTCAGCGGGGAAAGCAGTGGACCCCAGAGGAGGAGGAGGAAGTGAATCCTGGTGGGGGACTCCATCATAAGAGGGATCCAGCTAGGAACACAGGAGGGGGAGGACAGGGAGATGAGGTGCCTACCAGGTGCCATGGCATGGAGGGATGGAAGGAAGATCCTGGGGATCACTGCGAAGGCAAGATGGGAGGGTGAGCTGGATGTCATTATCCACCTAGGTACTAACGACCTGGCAAATGGGGAGCCAAAGGAAGTTCAGGAAGAGTTTAGGAAACTGGGAGGGGTCTCAAGCAGTAGCTACTTCTGTCACTTTCAGAAGTACTACCTGTGAGAGGCAAGGAGAGCATAGGAGTGCATGCACCAGGAACTTTAACTCATGGTTGAAGAACTGGTGCTGTGAGGAAGGGTTTGGATTCATTGGTGACTGGGGACCCACCTGGAGGATGGAGGTTTGTTCAAGCCTGACGGCCTGCATCCATCCTGAGGGGAATCCAAGACTCAATGATAAGTTTAAATGCTACATTGACAGCATTTAAACTAGCAAAGGGGTGGCAGGCCAGCAAGGAGGGTACCTATTGCTCACCCCCACAGCTAGCAGTGGAACCAGTGAACCAGAGGAGTGGCTATCTCTGCAAAGCAGTGTGCAAAAGATGGAGATTAGTGCCTAAGAGGTGGATAAGCAGAAAGGGGCAAAATTCAGCAGAAGGGCAGACAGCAAGGAGAACCAGGGATAAATGACAACCAAGGAAGGGGCTGGAGTAGAACAGTGAAACAGTCTAGGAGGTCAAATCATGGAATCCATGTGTGCAAATGCCAGGAGCCTTAGCAACAAGATGGAAGATCTGGAGGCTGTCATGGTGCAGTCAGACCTGGACATTGTGGCCATCACTGAAACCTGGTGTAATGATAACCACGACTGGGAGATGGCCATACCTGGCTCGACATATTCAGAAGAGACAGAGCAGGCAGGAAGGAGGAGGAGGGCACCTATGTGAAAAATGACATAAGGGCCACAGAGATCCAGGAGGAACAAAATGGGGGAGAGATACTGTGGGTTAAGCTGGAAAGGAAAATGGAGACAGCCATCCGCACAGGTGTGGTCTATAGACCACCAGCCCAGGAGGAAGAAACAGATAGGGAGCTGATGCTAGCCATTCAAAGGATGGCAGACAAGGGTGTACTGGTTGGAGACTTCAATATTCCAGACGTGGACTGGAGCATCCCAGCAGCAGCATCAACTAGGAGCAGATTTATCCTGGACTCCCTTCAGGGTGCCTTCCTCAAGCAACTGGTCATGGAACCAACTCGGCAGAAGGCAATACTGGACCTTGTGCTCACAAACAGGGACAGTGTGATGGGGGTAACAGTGGGGGAGCACCAGGGAAACAGTGACCACCAGTCATTGTGGTTTGAAATCACAGAAAGAGCAGAACCAAACCACACAAAAACACGTATCCTGGATTTTAGGGGGGCAGACTTTGGGAAAATGGGGAGATACTTGAAAGAGGCATTAAGGGGAATGGGACAGGAATCAGGGGTTGAGGAACAGTGGGCAGTATTTAAAATGGGGATTACAAGAACAACAGAATTATGTATTAAGCAGGTTAGCAAGAGGAAAAGGAAGAGGAGACCATTATGGTTTTCCAAAGAGGTAGCAAAGAAAGTGAAAGCCAAAAAGATTGCATTCAGGCTATACAAAAAGACACAGGCAGAAGGGGATAGGGAGAAGTACCAGGAGAAGCAAAGGAGGCAGGGAGGTCAGTAAGGGAAGCCAAAGCTCAGACAGAAGAACACATTGCAAAATCAGTGGGTAGAGGGACAAAACCTTTACAGGTACATAAGTGAAAAGAAAGACAAAGGGAGGGATAGTGAGACTGAAGGGGAGGATGGGGGCTCATGTGGAGGATGACAACAGTAAAGCTGACATATTGAACAGGTATTTCTGCTCAGTCTTTACTGAGGAAGAGGAGGTAATGGGTCTGAAGGGAGTACAAGGGTGAGAATGGTGCAGAAATGGACACAAGTCCCTTTACACGAGAAAGGGTCCTGAAGGAACTGGAAGTAATAAGAGTTGATAAAGCAATGGAGCCAGATGGGTGCACCCAGGGTCCTTAAAGAACTAAGAGAGGTGGTGGCTGAACCTCTGGCTATCCTGTTTAGCTGATCACTGGAAACAGGGAGGTACCCAAAGACTGGAGGATAGCAGATGTAGTCCCTTATACAAAAGTGGGAACAAAGAGGAAGCAGGGAACTACAGACCAGTCAGCCTCACCTCGGTAGTGGGAAGATCATGGAAGCACTACTGAAGGAGATTGGTGGAACATGTGGTTGTCAATGGACTACAGGACCCAAGGCAGCATGGTTTCACCAGGGGAGGTCATGTCAGACCAACCTCGTTGAATTTTTGACTGGGTGACTAGGGAGGTGGATCAGGGAGGGCAGTGGACATGGCCTATCTGGACTTCAGCAAGGCCTTTGACACTGTGCCACATAGAAGACTATTACACAAACTGGGAATATGGGTGTGGGCAGGACAGTAGTGTGGTGGGTAGTTAACTGGCTGGGTGGCAGGACACAGAGGGTGGTGGTAAATGGCTGTCACTCCACAGAGGGAAGAGTGACCAGTGGGGCACCACAGGATCGAGTGCTGGGACCGGTCCTATTCAACATCTTCATCAGTGACATGGCGCAGGACCTAGAAGGCAGAATTTCACTGTTTGCTGATGACACAAAGCTCTGTAAAGTAGACACACCAGAGGGTGTAGACAGAATGAGAAGCGACCTGCAGAAACTTGAAGAATGGTCAGGGTTTGGCAGTTGAAATTCAATGCAAAGAAGTGCAAGATAATGCATATGGGGCACAAAACCCTGGCACAATATATCAGTTGGGGGTGAGGATATACGTGCACCAAGCAGGAAAGGATCTTGGGTTATCATCTCTGATGACCTCAAGGTAGGGAAACAGTGTGACAGGCAGCAGGTAAAGCAAATAGGATGCTGGGATGTATAGGCAGGAGGCATCACCAGCAGGAAAAGGGAGGTCATAATTCCGCTTATACAAGACACTAGTGAGGCCCCACCTGGAGTACAGTGTACAGTTCTGGAGACCATACCTACGTAAGGACATAGACAGGGTAGAGAAGGTTCAGAGGAGGGCAACAAAGATGGTGCATGGATTGCATCACAAGTCCTATGAAGACAGGTTGAAGGAACTGAACATGTACTCCTGGAGGAGAGGAGGGAGAGGGATATGATAGAGATGTACAAGTATCTTACAGGGAGGAACAGGGTGCAGGAAAACACTATTTTTAAGCGAAAAGATGTTCCAGGACTAGAGGGCATGGGATGAAGTTGGAGGAGGACGATCAGAGGAAACATGAGAAAGAATTTCTTCACAGAACGGGTGGTGGACAAGTGGAACACCCTGCCAGAGGAAGTGGTGGGGGCTGAAACAATCATGGGATTTAAGAATGCATGGGATAGACATAAAGGAATTCTGGAGGTCAGGGGTAAGGGGCAACAGACTTCTAGGAAAACAAACTGAACTTACAAGCTCAAATGGGCAGACTGGGTGGGCCATAGGCCCTTATCTGCCGACACTGTCTGTGTATCTGTGTATCTATGTATCCCGAGGCGGTTTAAATATGATTAATCCTCTGCTTTTTTTTTACTGTCAATTCCTTTTTTCTAATTTTTTGCCATTATTAAAACATCTTCCTAAATTATGGACCAGTCTCTCCCTGCAGGCAATAGGGTTTTGGTATAATGAGTGGGTGGTTGGCAGATTAGGGCATTTTAGTAAATCTACCATTGTACAACCTTATCAGCGTGAGATTTTCCTTAAATTACGGCAGTGGAAAATACCCAGTGACTGGATACTTTCCAAACATAAAAAATTTTACCAGACTGTTCTCGATTCATGTTTTTCAGAACCAATTATATTCCCAAAATGTCCAGATGAGCTGCTTTTGTCCCTTCAGGGTTTAATAACTCATAACCGAATTCCTCCTAAACTTTGGGGTATAACTTGGTTGTGTGGTCATGAAAGGCTGAATGTTAAGGGAAATCAATTTCATAAACAGTTGCAAGACCGTAACTGTTCCCGACCTGGTTGCTTTCAAGCTTTTGAGACAATGCAGCACTTATATTTTTTATGTCCATATATTTCCAAATTTTGGAGCTATGTTGCTACTATTTGGGAAGAACCAGCTTTTAAATATGTGAATTACAATGTTTTGATCTATGGTTCCTATACTTCTGATTGGAGAAAGTGGGATACTGGCACATTGCATGTTATTTTTGCTGTCTTTAAAATGGTTCATTTGGCAAAACAGGTGTCTTTTTACTTTACAGCAGAAAGATTTTTCTTATACGGAACTTTTACAGAAAATACATTCTGAATTGTTGAACATTTATAAATATGAAGCAGGAAGATATAATTGCACTCAATTAAGGTTGAATTGGAGGAATTTACCTTGGGTGACGGATAATGATGTTCCCGTCACGTGATTTTATAGTGTACTATCTGGGTTTGATAGTGTTTCCTTTTCTTTATTAATTTGCTTTTCTTTCCATTTTTTTGTTTCCTCATTAATTTTTTTGAGTTATCCGATTTTTCTGTACTACTGTGAATTAACAATGTATTTGATTTCTTTGAAGTTCTGTTAATAAAAAATTCCCCTACTCTTTTTGATAAGTGCCATGGGATCTTTAACATCCTCCTGAACTACCACCAATCCATGCAGATGGGACCTCGGTTTAACGTCTCATCCGAAAGACGGCACCTCAGAAGTGCAGTACCCCTCTCATGCTGCACTACAGTGTCAGTACTGGGATATTAACCCAAGTGCCAGATGTGGGAACTGAACCCACAGCCCTCTGATCTCCCGGCCTCAGAGGCGAGTGTGCTACCTACTGAGCCACTGACACTTTTGGTGGTACAGTACTGGACTTGGTGCTTACTAACAGGGTCAGTAGTGCAGACATCAAGGTGGGAAGCCATCTGATGACCAGCGATCATTGTACAGTGTAGTTCAACACAAGAACAGCTGCAGAATTCAACCACACACGACGAGAGCCCTGGACTTCAGAAGGGCTGATTTACTAAGATGGGTGAATGCCTCAGAAATGACCTGGCAGACGGAGATGACTGGGGGTGAAGGAAAAGTGGGTCAAAGAAAAAGAGGGCATAGTGAAGGCAACAAATCTTTGTGTTGCGTAAGTAAGCAAAAATTAAAGAAAGAGGAGACTGCTATGATTCTCAAAAGAGGTAGCAGAAAAGGTAAAGGCTAAAAGAGTAGCATTCAGACGATATAAGGAGACCCAGAGAGAGAGAGCAGAGGATATGGAAGTGTGTCAGGGAAAGCAGAGGGAGGCAGGCAAAGTAGTAAGGAGCACAAAGGTGCAAACTGAGGAAATAATAGCTTAGGGAGTATCACAATGGGACGAGACATTTTTTAGATATGTTAGCAAAAAAAAGAGAAAGGGAGGGAGGGACTGTATGGTTAAAGAGGAAGTGGGGAGGCTGTACAGAGGGGGGTCAAGAAAAGGCAGACATCTTGAACAAGTACTTCTACTCAGTGTTCAAAGGGGAAGGGGAGGGTCCACAAAAAGGCACCAAGAATTTTGATGGGAGGGAAGTAACAGTCCGTTTTCTGAGGAGAAAGTCCAGAAAGCACTCACTAACCTGAAGGACAAAGCTATGGGGCCAGATGACATACATCCAAGTGTGCTGAGGGAACTCAGGGAGGTACTGGCTGCACCTCTAACAGACCTGTTTAACAGGATCTCTGGAGAAGGGAGTGGTCCCGGAGGACTGGAGAAGGGCAGAGGTAGTCCCACTTCATAAAAGTGGCAACAAGGAAGAGGCAGGCAGTTACAGGCCTGTCAGCCTGACATCGGTGGTGAGTAAGTTAATGGAAACACGATTAAAGGACAGGATTGTGGAATTGCTTGTGTCCAACAGTTTACAAGATCCAAGGCAGCATGGTTTCACAGGGGGAAGGTTCGTTGACTAGGTGTCCAAGGAGTTGGATCAGGAAGGTGTGGTGGACATGGCCTACCTGGATTTCAGCAAGACTTTCAACACTGTTCCACATAGGAAGCTGGTTAGCAAGTTGGGTAATGTGGGGGTGGGTTATAAGATGGTAATCTGGATAAGAAACTGGTTAGGGGATAGGACACAGGGTAGTAGTAAACAGAGTTTGTTCTGAGGAAGGGAGGATGACCAGCAGGGCACCTCAGGGATCAGTGCTGGGACTGGTCCTCTTCCATGTCTTTATAATGTGAAATGGCAGAGGAACTAAAATGGAAGACCTGCCTCTCTGCAAATGACAAGATCTGCAACAAAGTGGACACTTCGGGGGGGAAGGGGTGGTGGAAAGGATGGGCAGGGATCTGAAAAGACTGGAGGAGTGGTCAAAGGTATGGCAGCTGTGTTTCAATGCAAAAAAGTGCAAAATAATGCACTTGGACCATAGAAACCCGGGAGCAGAGTACACGATGAGCATAATGATACTGTTTAAGATACTGTTAAAGACCAAGTAGGGAAGAGACCTAGGGGTAATCGTGTTGGATGACTTAAACGTGGCCAGACAGTGTGATAAGGTAGTCAGAAGTGCTAGTGAGGTGTACAGGAAGGGGTATCGCCAGCTGGAAGAGTAAGGTTGTGCTACCCCTATATAGATTGCTGGAAAGGCCTCACCTTGAGTACTGTGTCCAGTTCTGGAGACCACATCTCAGGAAGGACATAGATTTGAAGTGGTCCAGAGGAGGGCTACCAAAATAGTGCAGTTTTTGGATCAAAATCCCTATGAGGAAAGGCTTAAGGAGATACATATGTACACCCTGGAGGAGGGGGATATGATCTAGACCTTTAAATACCTCACAGGAGTTAATAAGGTACAGGAGGGGGTATTTTTCAGAAAAAAGGTGCTCCAGAACAAGTGGGCATGCAATGAAGCTGGAGTGGGTAAATTCAGGAGGGATGTGAGGAAGTACTTCTTTACAAGAGGGGTGGTGGATGCCTGGAACAGCCTTCCAGCAGAGGTAGTGAGGGCAAAAACAGTGGTGGGGTTCAAAAATGCCTGGGACAGGCACAAGGGAATTGTGTGTGTGTGTGTGTGGGGGGGGGGGATGGCACCATAGATCAAGTAGGGTTGCAGCAAAAATATGAAGGTTAAAAAAATGGGCAGACAGGGTGGGCCCAGTGGCCGTTATCTGCTGTCGCATTCTGTATTTCTGTGTTGTGGGTTAAGGTTTGCTATCCTGGCAGTTACTACCTGTGTGCAATATAAATTATGCAAGAAAAGGAGCTTTATGTTGTATTCAAGTATGTTTTGTGTGGCTGAAGTGGTGCTGTTTTTATTGACTACACATTTTTTAAACCTTAACAAATGGGTCTTTATTTCGACATGGCTGCTAGTGTTGAACTTGTGACACTGCCACACTGTGTGCTGGAGTAAGGTTTTGTGTCTTGTGAGTCCAGGAGTGTAGCAGTAGCTTCAGACATTTTGTAACCATATTGCTTTCATGCTATGCCCTAAGGAACAGACTAGTTTTTATTTGGGGTCTGCTGGAAAGGGGGGCTCTTTTGCCTAGGCGCTAGCAGCTACTGTATGATTTAATTAACAAGACCTTTCTGGACTGGAAACTGCTCCTGTGCCCCTGGCCCCTCCCCCCGCACTGAGATGGTATGAGAAAATTAAAAAATCAATTCTGAAAACCCCTCTGGTGTTCAGAGTGGGCATATTAAATTAAACAAGCCCATCCTGGGCTGTTATTGACTTGCTATGAACAAGCAGTTGCCCCAAGCCCCTCCAGAGCTCTGACCTGCTCAGAATTGGAATATTCAATTAGCAAGCCCATTCTGGGCTGAGAACTGCTCCATGCCTCTGCCCTCAGCATTATTAGGAGACCCACTCTGACGGAGTGGTATATGTAAAAAATTAGGAAACCTCTTAGGTGCTCAGAGTGGACCCTGTTATTGACCTGCTCTGAGTGGGCAGTTGCCTACAAGACCCTCTGGGACTCTGACCTTCTTAGAGCAGAAATAATAACGAGGCCGTTCTGAGCTGGGAACCGCTTTGTGCTCCTGCTCTCCCATCTCTGCACTGAGACCCACTCAGTGGGGAAATAAAGAAAATTAGCAAAAACACTCTGCAGTTTGGCATGGGCATGTAAGTAATAAGCCACAACAGGGTGTGCATCATAGGATTTTAATGCAGGCTCCAGGGGCTTAGTAAGACATGAGGCCAAAGGCCATGTGTCCTTCCACTCTTGGGAAGTGCATTCATATTCTTTAATGCACACCCTGGAGTGACTTATCACACTTATAAAATGGCACTTTACTGTCCCATATAGTGCACCAAACTCCTGTCCAGGCTTCCGAGGTTATAGTGGTTTGCAGCTTGTTGCACCACTTTTGATGGAGTGGCTCAGCAGGGTCCAGTCCTGCGGCTAGTAGGCCATTATATCTGTCCTGCCTGTAGCAAGGTAGTCTTTTTAACCAGCAGCAGGTTGTCCAGAGACTATATCTGTTGCGCTGTATAATGAGGACCCATGATTACACTTAGAACATGTCCCAGCTGGAGGTACTGCCAATGTTGTGCTTTTACTAGCCCAAACTTCTCTTGCAGCTGCCCAGACTTCTTCAGGTATTGGGTCTTGTCATCTATGAGGTGGGAGAGACTATGAATTCCTCTCTGGTGCCATGTGCTTCAGTAGATAGGTTTGGCACCTATTTTGAGAGCCTGGTTGTTCCAGAGAGGTAATAAGGGTGAAACACTAGGTTACCAATTTGAGATTCTGCTACATTTCACCCATGTTTACTTGGTAACAAAGATTGTAGGGTGTGAAGAAATTGTTCTAGAAATTTTCCAAACATGATTGCCCTGTATAGGTCCTGCCTCATTCCGTGCGTTTCACACTTAGTCCATTTCAGACAAGAGAAGCTGCTTATTCTGGGGGAAAGTTTGGACCAGTTGATAGAGCTGGTGTCCCTCATGTTTGATAGCAAAATTAGGAAGTTTGAGCTCACCTTTCTCTATTGGTTGGGTTAATTTCTGATGGGCTAGCCTCTTGGGACTAGTGCACCAGATAGAGGAGATCATTTGGGTCTGGACCCCCCTCCCCATAGTGCCTCAGGTTTCATATGGATAGGTAAATTGTCTAACGCATATTGTATCTGAGGGGCAGTCATCATTTTGTAGGCATGTGTCCTACCCTAGTGGGAGAGATGGAGATGGCCGCACCTCCCCAGGTCCTTGCCAGTCTCTGTCAACAGTGGTTGTAGATTGATTTTGCCCAATACAGTGACATTCCAAGAAAACTGGACCCCTAAGTATTTTAGGCTAGTCTATGCTGGCTGCAATCCCCATGGGTAGTGCGGTAAGGTTGTTATATTGCCATGTGAGGGGAGTAGAAGAGATTTGGATATGTTGGCCTTATACCTGGAAGGTTTACCGTACCTGGACAGCAAGCTGAGGACAGCTGGCACTAACTCCTCAGGTTGCAAAAGGATCAGCATGATGTGATTAGTATATGCCAATGCCTTATGCTCCTCTCCCATGTCAGTACCATGTATGTGGCCATCTTGCCTTGTTGCCTGCAGGAGAGGCTCCAGGACTAAGATCAAGTGGAGCAGTGAAAGGGTGCACCCCTGCCTAGTGCCTCTTCCTAAAGGAAAGGGGGCAGAAAAATGGTTATTGGTGAGGACTGAGGCTGAAGCACCATTATGTAGTGTGCGTGTCCAGGCAATAAACATCTCTCCAATTCCAAATACTTTTAATACATGGAAGAGGTAATTCCACTCCACTCTTTCTCCCCATCAAGTGAGAGAAGCACTGATACCAGGTGGGCTGGAGCTGCTTTTCAGATAAGGTTGGGAAGCCTTCTGGTGTTGTCTGTGGCCCTTCTGTGTGGGACAAATCCAATCTGGTTAGTGTCCATTAAGGTAGCCCCCACTCCTTTGAGTCTGGTAGCCAAGACTTTCACATACACCTTACAGTCTGTTGTTATGAGTGAGATCTGGTGAATCTCCCACAGGAGAGTGAGTCCTTGCCATCCTTGGGTATTAAGGCAATTACGGCATTCCTCATTGAGGGAGGTAGGCAACCTACCTGCGAGGCCTCTTTAAGGGCATCTATTATGAGCAGGAGGAGAATTTCTTGAAAACGGTATAGTAATTTTGCAGGGAGGCCATCCACTCCTGGACTCTTCCCGGCAGGCATCTTCCAGTTCATTTTCTATGAAAGATTTGTCTAGTGCCTCCATGTGGGCTGGATCTAGTTGAGGTAGCCCCAGGGGTATTGTGAATTGTGTAAGCTTTTCCTCTGAGGGGCAGACTTCCTTAGTGTGAAGAGCCTGGTAGGAATCTTGAAAGAACTTGTTTATTCCTGAGGGGTCCCTCCTGAGGTCCCCATCTCATGTTCTGATGCCTATTATTGTGCACTTCTCTTGTCTTTTCTTGAGCTGGTGCGCTAGTAAATGGTCTGCTTTCTCCCCAGCCTCCCAGAAGTGCTGTTTCATGTAGAACAGTGCAACTACGCTTTCTGAAGGTACATATTCACCTTATATCTAGCTCCAGTTACTTACTAGGAGTCATACTAGGAGATATAGATGTACAGAAGGCCAGGGCCCATGAATATACATCTCCTGCTACAACAGGCATTAAGCCCCACTATCCAAATTCAATAAATACCTATCAAGTTTGGATTTAAATAGGCTATAGGAATCAACTTCAACAATATCTTTAGGTAATGTATTCCATGAAGAGATAATTCGTTGAGTATAAAAATTCCTTCTAAGCTGTGTTTTTGGATATGTGAGACCAAGTTGGTAACTATGACTTCTCAAAGAGAAGCACCTTTGTTGTCGAATAAAGCCTAGTTCCGCAAATAATATAGGGTCTCTTATAATTTTAAACATTAATAATAAATCACCTCTCTTTCTCCTAAGTAAAGATTTAACGAAAGTAGTCTATTATCATAATCAACCCTATTGAGGCCATAAACCATCTTTGTGACCCTCCTCTGAACCCCCTCAACTCTCCTTATATCTCCCCGCAAAAAGGGGCACCATAAGAGAGAACAATAATCCAGAATAGGTCATACATAAGCCCTATATAAAGGGATTATACAATTCCTATCTCTGGAAGTAATTGAGTGTCTAATACAACCAATTAGTCTATTAGACTTTTTAATTAGTTCAGTACAATGGTTGCTAAATTTTAAACTTTTGGATTTCAAAACACCAAGATCCTTCTCGTGTTCCACAGACTGTAGCTGATGACCATCTAAGAAATAATTAAAGTATTGGTTGTTATCTCCCAAATGTACAACCACACTCTTTTCTCGATTAAAGGACATTCCATTTGAATTTGTCCAAAATTCCATTAGTAAGAGATCTGCACATAGGTCAGAATGACCCTCCTTTGTACTAATATCTAATGCAATTTTAGTATCATCAGCAAACTTAACCGTAAAACCCTTAGTATCCTTGTTTAAATCAGATACAAAGAATGAAAATAATAATGGGCCCAATACTGAGCCCTGAGGGACCCCACTAGTAACTCTGCCCAGGTAACAAGCCCTTCTGCCTCTCAGGGTCCATTCTCTACGTCTCTCCCAGTTTTTTAAGAGCTTTGATCTGCTCCTCTAGGTCTTTGAGTGTAGCTTTCTTGATACGAGAAGTGTAGCTGATACTCCTTCCCCTGATATATGCCTTCAGTGCATTCCATTGGGTGGCTGCTGATGTATCCACATTATGGTTGCTTTTTTAAGTAGGCCTGCATTTCTTCACTGAGGAATTGGCAGAAAGCCTTGTCCTGCAGTAAGGAGAAGTTGAATCTCTGCTGTGTCTAGGCTGTGCCCTATGTGCTTGATAGGGACCAGATAATGGTCACTGGGACGTGGCCAGAGATCAGGATTGCCCCAATTGAGGCCTCTACTACATCTGGCACTATCAGCTTGGGTATGAGCCATAGGTCCAGCCTCGAATATGATTGATGTGAGGCAGAATAGAAAGTGTAGTCTAGGCCTGTGGGGTGGATCAGATGCCATATATAACTGTGAGGCCAAGCTCAGTGAGTGCCTTGGATGCAGGTGTGCTAGGCCCAGAGGGTAGCCAGCTTCTATCCAGGAAATCATCCAGAACTACATTTGCTTCCTCTCCCACTATAAGATTCCCCTTCATGAGCTACAAGCATTTGTGTCATGTCCCTAAAGAATGTGGCATCCACACTATTCGGCTCATATATATTGCAGAAAGTGACAGGCTGATCAAACAGCTCTGCACTTACAATTATGTATCTACTCATGGGTCTGAGATGATTTCCTTTGCTATAAAGTGAGTGTTGCTATGTATGAGTATATAAACCTCTCTGCTCTTTGAGTTATAGGTACTCCTAAAATACTTGAGACTCGACCCATCTTTAATTTTGCTGTTTCTTTCTCTGTAAGGTGGGTTTCTTGCAGGAATGTGACTCCTACCCCCTCCCTCTTAAGATGATCTATTATCTTTCAAAGCTTTATGGGAGAATGACTAGCCTTCATATTCCACGACACCCACCTAAGTGACTGGCCTGCCATTTGGCTTTGTAAGGAAAGAGCAGAGAGGTTTGATCCCTATCATGTCTGTCAGTGTAATGCCTCTATCGGTATGCCTATATGTGGCAATTCTGGTAAGGGGTGATACCATTGGTAGCCTTGGGGGTAGCTGGTCCTTTTCACTGCTGCTTTGCACTAGTGCATCTGTGGTTTGCAGGGTGCCATAAGAGTACTTGAGACTGCATAACTACATTATCTTTCATCAACACAACAAGTTGCGCAAACAGAAGTAACAAAACTTTTTACCAGTTCTTGAACCATTTTACATCTTTGCAGTCTAACAGAAATTACTATAACCCATTGTCTGAGAATGGGGGCTTAACCTATGCAGGGGTGGAGGCCCCCAAAATAGCCATCCTTCTTCCCTTGTGCCACCACTGCTGTGGTGAATTCTGTGCATACATGGCAGTGCCAAGAAGACAGTGCATCCAAAAGTGCACCAGATTATACCATACTAACTTGTCTTTGAGGGGGAGAGGGGTAATAAGTTAAGGGATGTCCCCATCTCTTCTGGGTGTGCAGATGTGTGTAGAAAGCTGAAGTTCATTGGGCCGAGGGAGGTGGGGAGGGGTCCCACCACTGGCCTGTCAAAATGCATAACTTTGTGGCCTTGCAAGAGGTGCTGGTCCTGGCGGGTGGTGTGAGGAGATAGAGGGTCCTGACTAACTGCAGTGACTGCTGTGTTCCCTAATATCCATCTATTGAAGAAAGAGGGGGAGAGATCTGTTTTTGTTTTGCAGAAATAGATTCAGCAGCTATCTCACAATTGGGGAACTGGGGTGGAGGGATATTCAGCGAGGCTTTAGTGAGAAGTGACAACTGAACCCCAATCAGTTTAATGAGAGTGAGGGTGTATCAATGGCATGGCAGCAGTAAATACCTCTTGGGGCTTAGCGACCAATAATTGAAGGTTTCCATTCTGCTGCTTGCATCTTTCAGCCACCGCAGTTCCAAGGCTGCACAAATGTGTGCACATTTGCACTGCTCTTCTTGAAGTAAGAAATATAGAAACATAAAATGTGATGGCAGATAAGGAGTGTAGGTGAAGGAATAATGCTAGCTTAATTTGGGGAATCTTTTCAGAAGCTGTTTACAGTAAGTGGTCTCTGAGAGGTCAGAGAGTATTGAAAATCAAAGATTTTATCTCTTTATTGGGTGTATTCAAGAGTTCAATCCTTTTTAGTGCAGGCTTCCTCATGGAGTCCGAGCTGACAGACGAGTGCCCCGAGTCCCTACTGCCCTCCCGCGGCACATGCCTTTGCCCAGCTTGGCCATATCACTGCTTCTCTCTGCTGCATCTTCCTGACCTCTTGGCTTCTCTAGTTTGCCAGTCCATATCATCTGTGCAGGGCTGGTTCCATCCTTGGGGTGTGTGACTGTGTGCCCTTGGCGGAGGTCTGGCAGTGGCTGATATGCTTTGTACCCTCTTGTTGCTGCAGTAGCTGTGTCTTTTCAGGCCAGTTCTTCTTAATGTACTATTCTGTTTTATCTGAAGAGTAGAATGTATGAGCAAACCCATTTCTGGTGATACTGAGTTTAGCTAGGTACTGTAAATGGTAGTGGATGTTCAACTCCTGAAAAATCATCTTGGCCCCCACATACCCTTCCGCTTCCCGGCAAATTCTGTGTAGTAGTCTGCGAAGACATATATTCTGTGCCCTTTCCAGTAGAGCAGACCTCTGTCCCAAGCTAGTGTCAGTATCAGCTCTTCATAGGTAAATCTCAGAAAACATGCCAACAGGGGGTTGAGATCTGTTTCTTACCTTGGGTGGGGGCTCCAGGGTGCACAATGCCCTGTCTATCTCTAGGGGGCTGTCTCCATGAGGATTTTAACAGCTGTGGGAGCTTCCTCTGTAGAAAGGCACTGGCATCTTTTTGCTCCACTCCTTCGGAGAATCTAAGGTTATTTCATCAGCTTCTATTCTCAGAGTTCTCCACTCATTCCCATAATAATGCAACCATTCATTCCAGCTCTTGGATCTGCACCTCCTGGTGTGAATCCTTGTCATCAATGCATGACAGGTAAGTTTCTGAATCTCTGGCAATATTTTGCAGATCCTGTACTTTTTCTTCCAAATTGGCAACTGATGACTTATAGTAAATGTTGTAATTTCTTTCAGTACCAGCTGCAGGAGGTGTTTGATCTCTGTTGTATCATTGGAGCCACCAGGGGTTGGAGTGGCCTTTGCCATTCCTGCCAAATTTCAGTCAGCCACCACTGTTTATTCCAGATATCTCTTCACAGGCAGAGAGTTTTGGGGTAAGATTTCAGAATTTATTGAAAGCAATTTTTCTTTAACGAGCAAGGCTATTTGCACTGAAAATAATGTTGTTTTCCCAAATTTATATTGACTGTCCCATCTCTGTGCCACAGAGCCTCATCTCAAGTGGCCATCCTACTTCCCAGCTCGCACATGTGCTGTGTGAGCCTGCTTTGTGCTTTGATTTATGATCTTAGGCTTTTAGCTGGTTAGTGATCGAGAAGAAGCAGGAGCCACCCCACCAACAGCAGAAGCTGAGGCAGGATGTTGATTTATTTTTAAATTAGAAATGGAAACAGCTGATTGGTTAGTTTTCCCATTCCAAGGCAAAAATATGGGACTTCAGAGGAGCTGACTTTGATAAGATGGCCAACAGAGTTAAGCTAGCCCTGACAAGGAGAAACACAGGTGAGGGGGGTACAGGCAAAGTGGGCAAGCATTAAGGATGCAATACTTGAAGCAACATCAATCAGTCACTCAAGTCTTTATTTAACCAGGCGTTCATCATTGAGCAGAAGCTCATTTGCAAGCTGGACATGGGTGGAGCATGAACAATTGTATATACAGGTCAACACAGGTATTTACAAGGCAATACAGATAACACTGTTTACAGAGAGGAAGAAAAAGAAGTTCATATGTACATAGAATTATACAGATATTGTACAGATTACAGCGTATTTACATACATAGAAGTGTCTATAGGAAGATAAAGCAGGTTATCTAAGGTTGCAGGAGGAAGTAACGGAAGAAGAAAAAAAGTATACACCAGGTAGAGGTGAAGGTAGGGAGGGAAGGGAGGGAGGTAGGGGGAGAAAGGCTAGGAGGTCACGGTGCACAGAGAGAAGTTGGTAAAATGGGATGTAGAGAAAGTAGATGGAGAAAAGGAGTATGTGTGAGCCCCAGGATTGAATGCTATAAAGTACGGGGCATGGTAGGATGTCACAACCCAGGGGTAGTGAGCTCCTATCCAAGGTTGGGAAAGGAAGGATAAGGGAATGGACAGGTCTAGTGTTGATAAGACAGGGGGATAAAAGAGAGAACAGTTAGGCTTGTGAGGAGCAAGGTGTGGGGGGGTCAGTACTTAAAATTGGGTCTAGGCATGGCTATATACCAGTGCAGACACCGGTACTGGGTCTGAGTGGGTGAAGCAGTTACTTACTTTTCTGATTGTACGGAAATAAAGCATCTTGAAGGTATTTATACCGATTAGAGTGCTTAATTTGAGGGTTTTTTGTAAATCGTTCCATAAGGTAGGTAGCACGAAGCTTATGGCTGCTCTGTCGAAGTGGGATTTTGCTTTGGATACTTTAAGTGTAATAGCTGAGTAACTTCTTAACGCGTATTTCCCAATTATACTGAGGGGAAGACAACAGGAGATATAGTAAGGCAGCTTATTTGAGATGGCTCTATAGGTCCAGAGAGCGGCATTTCTGTGGTGCCTGAACTTTAGTGATGTCCACCCCACTGCCGCATATAGGGTGCAGTGATGCATGTCGAAGGGAAGTCCTGTTATAAACCTCAGTGCTCGATGGTAGAGTGTGTCCAGTTTAGCCATGTAAGAGTTGGGGCATTGGCTGTAGAGGAAATCAGCGTAATCAATCAATGATAGGAAAATGGATTGGGCCAGTTGTTTCTTGGCATCTCTGGTGAGAAACTGGTTGATTCTAAAAAAACAGGCCAAGCCTTTGCAGAAGTCGTTTTAGCAAGTCCTCGATATGTTCAATGAAGGAGAGTCTTTGGTCTATCCAAACTCCCAGATACTTGAATTTTGTAATAAATTCTAGTTTTTCACCTAGAACTGTGGTCATTTGGGGAACTGTCCCACTGGACACAGGGTTAGCTGTACGGATGAAAGGGGAGAGAAGAAGCCAGAAGGGGAAGGAAGGAAACATGTTCAATTCAGTGCTTTAGAGTAACTGGTAATTGCTATTTTTCTTTTAAACTTAGATTGTCGGCTTTTAGTGACACTATACGTTCTTTGTTGTCTTTACTTATAATTGTTTTTGGGCTGTTGAGAATTTAAAACATAGTGGTGGTGTAATTCTGTGCTGTCTTTAATTGCTGCAAATTTTATCTTGGCTTGTCTGACTGCCCTGTAGTTGGGTGAAGGGTGTTAATTGTCTGGCCTCTGACCTCAGCTACTTGATAACTGGAGGTGGGGTTTAGTCAGAGTTAAAGTAGCAAGCAGATTTTTATTTTCTCAGAAGAAGCCAGAAGGGGAAGGAAGGAAACATATTCAATTCAGTGCTTTAGAGTAACTGGTAATTGCTATTTTTCTTTTAAACTTAGATTGTCGGCTTTTAGTGACACTATACGTTCTTTGTTGTCTTTACTTATAATTGTTTTTGCGCTGTTGAGAATTTAAAACATAGTGGTGGTGTAATTCTGTGCTGTCTTTAATTGCTGCAAATTTTCACCCCCCTCCCCTTCCCCCAACTCTTAATTATATGCCCTGTTAAATCTGATTGACAGGAACTGAACACAGGGTATAGTAAGGGGTGTGAAGTAGGAGGGGCATAAGGAGGAAGAAGCCCACCCTCAGCACGACAAGTGTTTTGACTCATTTATTTATTTATTGGTTTCTTTTTCTTAAAAACAAAAATCATCTGAGGATCAGTGGCAGGATTTTAGGACAGTAAATTAATAAAAAGGGAACTAGGAGAGCTTCAGTAGCAGACAAGTAGGTGGAATTGCAGTATAATGTGGGGAGTGGTGCAATGCAGTGGCTGTGGGCAGCCATATTCAGGCAGACCTTCTGACACTGAGGTGCTGCCCTATCTGCATGCATCTCTCTGACTGCTGGATGAGGTAGCAGACTCAGAGTGGAAGTAAACTGGGTCAGGAGTACCATCACCCCTACCCAGGGACCACCCAGTCCAATGCAACTGCCTCAAAGGATGCCCAGAACGAGGAGCACTTGGATGACAGTGGGCTCAGGGAGGGTTAGAGCAGTCAGGCAGAGGCACATCCCAGATCCTATTCCACTCAAGAACTCATATGCCACACTGGCAAATGAGGACAACCAAATAGAGGTACCCAAAGAAGTGGAAGGAAAGGATGTGGAGATTAGCCAAGGAGGTGACCTCAGCGGGGAAAGCAGTGGACCCCAGAGGAGGAGGAGGAAGTGAATCCTGGTGGGGGACTCCATCATAAGAGGGATCCAGTTAGGAACACAGGAGGGGGAGGACAGGGAGGTGAGGTGCCTACCAGGTGCCACGGCATGGAGAGATGGAAGGAAGATCCTGGGGCTCACTGGGAAGGCAAGACGGGAGGGTGAGCTGGATGACATTATCCACCTAGGTACTAATGATCTGGCAAATGGGGAGCCAAAGGAAGTTCAGGAAGAGTTTAGGAAACTGGGGAGGGGTCTCAAGCAAGTAGCTACTTCTGTCACTTTCTCAGAAGTACTACCTTGAGAGGCAAGGAGAGATAGAGTGCATGCACCAGGAACTTTAACTCATGGTTGAAGAACTGGTGCTGTGAGGAAGGGTTTGATTCATTGGTGACTGGGGACCCACCTGGAGGATGGAGGTTTGTTCAAGCCTGATGGCCTGCATCCATCCTGGAGGGGAATCCAAGCACTCAATGATAAGTTTAAATGCTACATTGACAAGCATTTAAACTAGCAAAGGGGGTGGCAGGCCAGCAAGGAGGGTACCTACTTGCTCACCCCCCACAGCTAGCAGTGGAACCAGTGAACCAGAGGAGTGGCTATCTCTGCAAAGCAGTGTGCAGAAGATGGAGATTAGTGCCCAAGAGGTGGATAAGCAGAAAAGGGACAAAATTCAGCAGAAGGGCAGACAGCAAGGAGAACCAGGGATAAATGACAACCAAGGAAGGGGCTGGAGTAGAACAGTGAAACAGTCTAGGGAGGTCAAATCATGGAAAGCCATGTGTGCAAATGCCAGGAGCCTTAGCAACAAGATGGAAGATCTTGTTGCTGGAGGCTGTCATGGTACAGTCAGACCTGGACATTGTGGCCATCACTGAAACCTGGTGCAATGATAACCACGACTGGGAGATGGCCATACCTGGCTACAACATATTCAGAAGAGACAGAGCAGGCAGGAAGGGGAGGAGTGGCACTGTATGAAAAATGACATAAGGGCCACAGAGATCCAAGAGGAACAAAATGGGAGAGAGATACTGTGGGTTAAGCTGGAAAGGAAAATTGGGACAGCCATCCGCACAGGTGTGGTCTATAGACCACCAGCCCAGGAGGAAGAAACAGATAGTGATGCTAGCCATCCAAAGGATGGCAGACAAGGGTGAAGTAGTACTGGTTGAGACTTCAATATTCCAGACGTGGACTGGAGCATCCCAGCAGCAGCATCAACTAGAGCAGATTTATCCTGGACTCTTCAGGGTGCCTTCCTCAAGCAACTGGTCATGGAACCAACTCGGCAGAAGGCAGTACTGGATCTTGTGCTCACAAACAGGGACAGTGTGATGGGGTAACAGTGGGGAGCACCTGGGAAACAGTGACCACCAGTCATTGTGGTTTGAAATCACAGAAAGAGCAGAACCAAACCACACAAAAACACGATCCTGGATTTTAGGGGCAGACTTTGGGAAAATGGGAGATACTTGAAAGAGGCATTAAGGGAATGGGACAGGAATCAGGGGTTGAGGAAAAGTGGGCAGTATTAAAATGGGGATTACAAGAACAACAGAATTATGCATTAAGCAGGTTAGCAAGAGGAAAAGGAAGAGGAGACCATTATGGTTTTCCAAAGAGGTAGCAAAGAAAGTGAAAGCCAAAAAGATTGCATTCATACAATACAAAAAGACACAGGCAGAAGGGGATAGGGAGAAGTACCAGGAGCAGCAAAGGGAGGCAGGGAGGTCAGTAAGGGAAGCCAAAGCTCAGACAGAAGAACACATTGCAAAATCAGTGGGTAGAGGGGACAAAACCTTTTACAGGTACATAAGTGAAAAAAGAAAGACAAAGGGAGGGATAGTGAGACTGAAGGGGAGGATGGGGCTGCGTGGAGGATGACAACAGTAAAGCTGACATATTGAACAGGTATTTCTGCTCAGTCTTACTGAAGAGGAGGAGGGTAATGGGTCTGAAGGAGTACAAGGGTGAGAATGGTGCAGAAATGGACACAAGTCCCTTTACACGAGAAAGGTCCTGAAGGAACTGGAAGTAATAAGTTGATAAAGCAATGGGGCCAGATGGGGTGCACCCCAGGGTCCTTAAGAACTAAGAGGGTGGTGGCTGAACCTCTGGCTATCCTGTTTAACGATCACTGGAAACAGGGAGGTACCCAAGACTGGAGGACAGCAGATGTAGTCCCCTTATATACAAAAGAGTGGGAACAAAGAGGATGCAGGGAACTACAGACCAGTCAACCTCACCGGGTAGTGGGAAGATCATGGAAGCACTACGGAAGGAGAGATTGGTGGAACATCTGGTTGTCAATGGACTACAGGACCCAAGGCAGCATGGTTTCACCAGGGGGAGGTCATGTCAGACCAACCTCATTGAATTTTTTGACTGGGTGACTAGGGAGGTGGATCAGGGGAGGGCAGTGGACATGGCCTATCTGGACTTCAGCAAGGCCTTTGACACTGTGCCACATAGAAGACTATTACACAAACTGGGGAGTATGGGTGTGGGCAGGACAGTAGTGTGGTGGGTAGGTAACTGGCTGGGTGGCAGGACACAGCGGGTGGTGGTAAATGGCTGTCACTCCACAGAGGGAAGAGTGACCAGTGGGGTACCACAGGGATCAGTACTGGGACCGGTCCTATTCAACATCTTCATCAGTGACATTGCGCAGGACCTAGAAGGCAGAATTTCACTGTTCGCTGATGACACAAAGCTCTGTAACAGAGTAGACACACCAGAGGTGTAGACAGAATGAGGCGACCTGCAGAAACTTGAAGAATGGTCAGGGGTTTGGCAGTTGAAATTCAATGCAAAGAAGTGCAAGATAATGCATATGGGGCACAAAAACCCTGGCACAATATATCAGTTGGGGGTGAGGATATTGCATGCACCAAGCAGGAAAGGGATCTTGGGGTTGTCATCTCTGATGACCTCAAGGTAGGGAAACAGTGTGACAAGGCATCAGGTAAAGCAAATAGGATGCTGGGATGTATAGGCAGGGCATCACCAGCAGGAAAAAGGAGGTTATAATTCGTATACAAGACACTAGTGAGGCCCCACCTGGAGTACAGTGTACAGTTCTTGAGACCATACCTATGTAAGGACATAGACAGGGTAGAGAAGGTTCAGAGGAGGGCAACAAAGATGGTGCATGGATTGCATCTCAAGTCCTATGAAGACAGGTTGAAGGAACTGAACATGTACTCCCTGGAGGAGAGGAGGGAGAGAGGGGACATGATAGAAACATACAAGTATCTTACAGGGAGGAACAGGGTGCAGAAAAACACTATTTTTAAGCGAAAAAGATGTTCCAGGACTAGAGGGCATGGGATGAAGTTGGAGGAGGACGATTCAGAGGAAACATGAGAAAGAATTTCTTCACAGAACGGGTGGTGGACAAGTGGAACACCTGCCAGAGGAAGTGGTGGGGGCTGAAACAATCACGGGATTTAAGAATGCATGGGATAGACATAAAGGAATTCTGGAGGTCAGGGGTATGAGGCAACAGACTTCTAGGAAAACAAACTAAACTTACAAGCTCAAATGGGCAGACTGGGTGGGCCATAGGCCCTTATCTGCCGACACTGTCTATGTATCTATGTATCTATGAGAGGACCATCACTTTAGTTTTTTTGGCGTTAAGGAGTAGCTTTTTTTGGAGGAGTTGGCTTTGCAAAAGGTTGAATTCTGACTGTAGGTCATTGCAGGCAGCTTCAGGTGTTGGGCAACTCACGCTGAGATCTGTATCATGTGTAAAAAGATGGATGTTGGCTTCTTTTATACAGTAGTCAATGTTATTAATGTAGATTGCAAAAAGTAAGGGCCCTAATATAGAGCCTTGAGATACCCCTCTTTGCAGAGTTTTTAAGGGGGACAGGCCTCCTTTGGCTTTAACTTGTTGAAGGTGCCCTGTAAGATGGTCAGTAAACCAGAGCGCAGAGAGGAGGGGTCCACACCTATGGTTTGAAGGGAGAAGAGGAGCAGACTATGGTCAACGGTGTTGAAAGCCTTGCTTGGATCAAGGAAAACAGCACAAATAAAGGTTTTGCTCTCAAGAATACGCTGCCAGTCGTTAGTAACTTTGGCGAGGGCTGAGATAGTGCTATGTTTAGCTCTGAATCTGGACTACATAGGGTTTAGCAGTTCCCTAGACTCAAGGTGAGTCCTCAGCTGTGCATTTACAATTTTCTCTAGGAGCTAACATTGTGTTGGAGAGAAAAAGAAGTGCAAAAGAAGAAGGAAACCACTTTGGTTCTCAAAAACAGTAGCAGAAAAGGTCAGAGCCAAAAGGCTGTCCTTTGGGAAATAAGGGAACACAGCAAGATGAAGACAGGGAGGCATACCAAACTTCCCTAAGGGAAACAGGGAAGGCAGTAAGGCAGGCAAAGGCCCAAACCAAGGAAACACTAGCTCAAGCAGTAAAATATGGCGACAAGGTTTTCTATAGATACATTAGTGAAAGGAGAAAGTCCAGAAGGGTTATTGCTATGATTAAAGTGGATAAGAGGGCGTGTGAGGAGGAGGACCAAGGAAAAGCATCTATCCTAAATAGATACTTTTGCTCAGTATTTACTGAGGAGAAGGTAAGGCAGGGCCCATAGCTCAGCACCATGGACACAGGAGAGAGGGAGGTGTGCACTAGTCCCTTCACAAAAGAAAGGGTCCTACAAGAGCTCACTAAGCTCAGGGAGGACAAGGCAATGGGACCTGATGGCATACAACCCAGGGTACTAAAGGAGTTAAGGGTGGAACTAGCAGAGCCATTATCAGAACTGTTTAGTGAGTCTCTGAGCACAGGAGAGGTCCCAGAAGACTGGAGAAGGGCTCATGTGATCCCACTCCACAAGAGTGGTAGCAGGAAGAGGCAGGGAACTACAGACCAGTCAGTCTTACCTCAGTAGTGGGCAAGATTATGGAGGCACTCCTTAAGGAAAGGATAGTGCAACACCTGGAATCCATAGGAGCACAGGATCCAAGACAGCATGGGTTTCCAACAGGAAGGTCCTGTCAAACTAATCTCATAGATTCCTTTGACTGGATAACCAGAGTGGTGGACCAAGGGGGAGCAGTTGATGTTGCCTATCTTGACTTCAGCAAAGCTTTCGATACTGTTTCACATAGAAGATTGATTAATAAGCTGGGTAGGCTCAGGGTGGGTCAGAAGTTGGTCAACTGGGTGGCAAACTGGTTGACAGGCAGAAAACAGAAGTGGTGGTAAACGGTATACAGTCAAAAGAGATACAAGTCACAAGTGGGGTACCTCAGGGATCAGTTCTGGGGCCAGTCCTCTTCAGTATCTTCATCAGTGACATTGCAGATGGACTGGAGGGTAAGGCTTGCCTGTTTGCAGATGACACCAAGATCTGCAACAGAGTAGATGATCCAGATGGGGTGGGCAGAGTGAGAAGAGATCTGGATAAACTGGCAAAATGGTCAGAAAAGTGGCAAATGGGGTTTAACACAAAGAAGTGCAAGATCATGCACATAGGGAAGAGAAAACCTGAAGCCACCTATAGTTTGGGAGGAGAGTTGCTGGAAATCACAAGGGAAGAAAGAGACTTGGGCATCATCATCACAGATGACCTGAAATCATCCAAGTAGACCACTAAAGCAGTAGGTAAGGTTAGAGGGATGTTGGGGTGTATTAGTAGGGGTGTTGCAAGTCGTAAGAGGGAGGTAATAATCCCTCCTTACAAGACACTGGTTAGGCCGATCAGGAGTACTGTGTGCAGTACTGGAGGCCACACCTGCACAAGGACATTAACCAAATTGAGGCAGTCCAGAGAAGGGCAATCAAAATGGTGCAGGGACTGCATCAGAAAACATAATGAGGACAGATTAATGGAGCTCAGTATGGATACCCTAGAGCAGAGGAGGGAGAGAGGTGATATGGTTGAAACATTCAAACATCTTAAGGGCATTAACAAGGTGAAAGAGTCTAGCATGTTTCAATAGAAGAAAAATGGCAGGACAAGAGGACACAGCAGATTAGAGGGGAGGCCAATAGGGGTAATGTGAGGAAGTTATTTTTCACAGAAAGGATGGTAGCTGCATGGAATGGCCTACTTCAGGCAGTGGTGGATATGAATACAGTGCAGGGCTTCAAACAGGCATGGGAAAGGCATAAGGGAGCACTAAAGATGAGTATGAATAGATAGACCATTGACAGAGTACAGGCCTATGGCACATTCATAAGGCAGAAAAAATGGGCAGACTGGATGGGCCTTGCAGTCCTTATCTGCTGTCGGCTTCTATTTTTCTCTGTTTTCTTTTTAATTTAATTCCAGCCTTTTCTGTAGCAGAGTGACTCCCCTCCCCTATCGCAACCTGCTACGTGCAGCGCCTCTCCAACTATTCTGATAGTGGCTGCTGTGTTCCCCCCTTTCTGCCTCAGTCTGCCTGTTTGATGGTAGGGACAAGACCCACAAACCCTCCTTTCACCTTTCAATGCTCCGCTTCACTGCTCCAATCATTTAGATGGTTGCTCGGGTTTATGAAATTTATGCTGCTGTGGGGGAGGAGGTGGCTCGTGTTACAAGCCCCTTCTCTCCCCATTTTGCCCATTATCTTGCCTCAGTGAATGAAAAGGCCTCCAACTGCTGTGTTCAAATCACCATTTCAACCATTCTGTGGCATGGTTGGCAGCTCACAGCTGATAGAAGAGCTTGTTTCACCCGCTCTCCTTGCAGCTTGTCTGTGCCAGTCGGTGCCTCTTATAAAGAATTTACAATTTTCAGTCTAACAATGTGCTACTTATAAAATGCAGTGTACATTTGACAGAACACACTCACTGGAACAATATAATATAAGGGTCCTGCAGCCTAGTACTTAGAGTGCAGAACTGTGAAGCAAATAAAATCCAGGTTCAAGGTCCACCAAAACAACTTATGCTTCTTGCAGCTCGGCTGTGCCAGTTGGTGCTTTTCATATTGTGGGACATCGAGTTGCCCAGTTGGTGAGCTTGAATTGAATTTGGAGGTTATCTGGTAAAATAAAGTTATGAAAATGCATTGGTAGACCATGATGGCAAACCACTTGACAATGCGGTGCTGGAAAAGCGGGTAAGCAGGGGATCCAGTGAAAACTCATTTTTTTCATGGAGGCCACAGAGTGTATTTTTAATTGTTAAGAGATGTAGCATTTTGTGCAAGTGGTGGGTAAGAACGGGATAATGTACAATAAGTAACTGTAATTTACGAGTTGAAAGATTGGCAACTTTAAAAAAAATCAGTTTTACATATGGCAGTAGTGAAGGCTAGATTTTCAATACGGTGGCTAGCGGCTTTTTTATTTTTTAGTTTTGTTTTAGGGTCCAGTGATATGTTTAGATAAGGTGTTGTTTGGGGGGAGGAAAATGATATATGGCAGTTCACCATGCATTTAAAGAGATTTAATGTATGGTCAACTGACGTCCCTCGACCAATGAAATTGGTAGATTTTTTCTTGCCATTTTATAGGTAAAAAATAAGCCACGACCGGGTGTGCATTATAGGATTATAATAACTGGTGATTAACTGGTTTGCCACTCCTGATAAAAACATCATAATAACCCACTGCATTCCATAACGTGCTAGGAGGTTATTATGGTGTTTTCCTCCTCGCGATCTCACTTCACTGCATTTGAGCAAGTATGGCAGCTGCTCAGGGACACACTCACTCGCACAAATACAGTTTGTCTCTTTGTTGAAACCTTTAACCAGTTATCCTAAAAAACAATGCCTGCACAAAATTTGTTTTATGATAATTTTTCACACACCCTCGGTGTCTGTGAGAATCTCATAAACCCCCCAAGCTTTGCTGTTGGGGGTTATGGATTATCACAGACCTAATTTATGTGAAAAATCCTCATAACACACACCTGCATGGGCATTATTCTCTATTTAATGCCTGCCTCAGAGGTGTAGTAAGGCATGTGGCCGAAGGCTGTGGGTCCTTATACCTATGGGAATTGCATTAAAATCCTATGATGCACATCCTGGAGGAGCTTATTACACTTATAAAATGGCTCTAAGTAGTTTATTTGGGGAGGAAAATTAGCTTCAGCACCTGACTGTGTGTTTATAGAGATTTAAAGGGAAACAATAGAAAAGACACAGCTTTCCTCAGACACTACAGAAACTCTCAGTTAGTGTTTTCAGACAGTAACAACTTTATTTAATGATTTAGAACAGTTATCCACAACTTCTACTTCCTGCTGCTGGCAGCAGCCATTTCATGAGCAACAGTGAGCTTCCTGAGCTCACTGTATGCTAATATGCCTGTTTGACCTCTGCTATTGGTTTGCAGGATGTATTAGCATAAAGTGAGCTCAGGAAGCTCTCTGCTGCTCATGAAATGGTGGCTGCCAGCAATAGAAAGTGAAAGTTGAAGGCCACTGTTTAAAATCACTAAAAAAACTATTGGAGTAATTTAAAAAAAAAATGTTACTGTCTGAAAGCATTAATCAGGAATTTTTGTAGTGCTTGGGTAAAGCTGTGCCTTTTCCAGTGTTTCCCTTTAATGCACGATCAGGTGACATTGCTCGGCCAATGAAATGTCTAGATTTTCCTTGCCATTTTATAAAATAAATTAAACAAGCCCAACTTGGGCAGATATTGACGCTCAGAGTGGGCAGTTGCTTACAAGTCCCTGACACAGAACATTTGCAATTTAACTTCTTTTTTTTCTGTGTTGCAGGCACAGCAGCACACAGTTTTGAATCCTATATCCACTAGTTTGAGAGACTATCACTGAACTGGCTGCATGATGTGATGAGATGGACGAGTAGTAATGGAGGGAGGGAAGTCATGGACATCAGTGTGCCGTGCGTTTATTTTGTCCTGTTGTGCACTTCATATTTGATTTATTAATGGAAGTGCTGGATATTGGTTGTGAGTGTAACTTACTGATTCTTGTTGATGTTTTAACTAATTGTTAATGTTTAATTCTGTATTTATTTAGTTTTTGTTGACCAGGAATGAGGGCTGTACAATACAGCCAATGTTTAGCCTATGGTGGGCGGGGAGGTTACAGATACAAACCAACTGAAATTGAATGAGATTAAGCTGTTGGTGGTATTTTAGTGAAAGGGGGAAATCTGACCAGGACACCGGGGAAAATTCCCTACTTTTCTCAAAAAATGACATGGCATCTTTAACATCCACTTATACAACCACCAGAAAAGGCAAACAGGATACTTGTGATTAAGTAGAAACTGATCTCTGTTGCAACATACCCAGTTTGAAAGCTCTGTGCATTAACCCCCCCCCCCAATAGTTATGTGTGCTTTTATACTGTTTTAGCAGCACATGAAGTGAGTACTGTATTTAGTTAAAGGTCATTGCTCCATTTTTAGATGTGTCCATTTTGCTTCTTTTCATGTTCCTGTGGTATACTACAAGTACTTGTATTGCACCATATGAACATGGAAACTGTCTTGTCATCCTATATCAGGTTCAGTTTCTGTGTGCCCCTGTCAGGATATCTGGGCACTGGCTATGTCCCGGTCAGTCTAAATTCCTTCCCAACAAGTACACAGCAAATACAAACAAACATTCAGCATTGACAAATACTTGTTATGGATTCCTGCAGCTTCATCATTTTATAATTTCTAACCCCAGTAATGCTCAGTATATTCATAGCTTTATGCAGAAAGCCTTCTAAGCAGAACTGCCCGGAGAGATGGAACATATGCAAATGATGGAATCTTTTGCATAAGCCACTTTTAAAATACTGCATTCTACTAACTGCCTTTGCTCTAAACCCCTCAGAGTTTTCTCTCCGCCTGTTGAGACTAGATGCTCGGAGATTCTCTCCTCCTCATCATCTTGTTCTGACTTGAGAAAACATATAAAATATATATAAGTATTCTTAACATTTCATTTGCTGGCTTTTACTTTTTATAATTTTAATGAAACCCATAGTTTTAGTGTTTAAATTGTAAGTTTCTTGGTTTCTCCCGGTTCAGTATAACCGGGAGGAACCAAGGTTTATTTTACTTTGTTTACTTAAAATTATAAAAAGTAAAAGGCAGCAAATGAAATGTAAAGAATACTTATATCAAACTCCCACCCATGGAGGCTGAAGATTTACTGCAAGACTGAAGAACTGCAGCCTGGAAAATGCTGGAGCATAAATCAGGCTGTGTAACTACAATCACAAAGCTTAGCAAGCCAGATTCCCTACAAAAAGAAATCAGAGTTGCAGGTAAAATGAGAACTGGTGCCTCAGTTGTTTTTTCTCCCAAACACATGGGATTACAAATGTTTGGGGAGGGAGTTGCAGATACACACTTGATTAACCAAGTATAGGGAAAGGAGGAAAATGAATGTCTGTTTTCATTTTACTTGGAGTCAAGACACCTTCTGTATAATGAGATTTGGAAAATAACCTTACTAGATTAGAACTTGGTCAGTAAAGTATATCGATTTCATTTGTTTTCCTTCTTGCCGACACATGGATACTGGTTCCTGAATCTTGTGGACGTCATAGAACGATCATGTAAAATGAACTGCTGAGACCAAGTTGGCCAGTAGAGGGCACTATAATGTTGTTTTCTATTTTTAGTTTTTACCAAACATTATATTTCAGCACTGTTCACGTAACAGTGATGGTACATACCTGAATCCCAAGCGGAGTACATCTCCTCTGATTGAAATTGTATGGTAGCAAAGCTGCAAGCAAATTGTGATATGAGGGAGGCATGTTTATAAGAGAGATAGTTGATCCTAAATAACTGCTTCTTTTACAAAACACAATTTTGTGTACGAGTCTTTTTTAAGTGCTGGTCACAAGAGGGTGCTAAAGCATTGTTGAAACATATGAATGCAGTTTTCAGTAGTGGGATTAAAGGTAATACTTATGGGCGGACAAGAAAAATAAATGATACAGAACTTGATAGTGTATCATGTACAGGAGGTGAGGGAGAAAGGCCTCGGGCATCCAGGTTGGTGACACACACAAGTGCTTGGAGAGCACTTTATGTTCCAGTATACCAAAGACATTGGGTATAATTCACAGTAATGAATTAATCGGGGGCACACCCAGGTGTGGGGGCAAACATCTTGTTCCTGGCCAGTGAAAGCAGCAAGTTATAAACTGTTATTAGTTAGGAGACGCTGTGTATATTACAAGAATAACATGAACAAAACTCACAATATATGTAGACAGCAACAGCATATGTAACAGTAAAATGAAGAACAGTTTAAGTTTGTATATTTGTTTGGGAAAAGTAATTGAGCAAAGCTTGTTTACAATGATGTCCCAGATATGCATGGGCATCATATTTGTTACATATTACAAAAATACATATCTAATAACAGTATTACAAATAGAATAGAGTATGGGGTGGTGTGTGTAACAAAATGTTTACGCACTTTCAAGGCGTTAGATACTACATAAACCCCGAGAGCGAAGCTCGAGGAGTTTATGAAAAGCATCTAACCCCAAGGGTGTGCGTAAACTTCAAGTTTACACAAGTCACCCCATATTTTATTTTATATAATTGCTGGGTCTCCCCTTTTTCACCACAGCCATTATATAGAATATCAGACTTTCCAGTACGGCAGCACTCTGGTTCCGTTTTCAGTGGTTCCCCACACTTTTGTTGTCCTAGATTATAAAATGTTTTACAATGTTTTGTTAACCCCCTGTATGTGGAAAATGACATATTTTTTTGCCTTTAAAGTAACTTACTGCTGAGTTCCTCTGGCAGTTGAGTTTTGGGGAGAAGGAAATGGTGAGTGAGAGGCAAGAAGGGACACACTGCGGCAGGCGCATGCACAGAGCAAAGGAAACCATGTGTGTGTCTGCCCTTATAAATGCTCCTTTATAATGACAAATTATGGCATGATTTCCCTATGGGAAAAAGGGGAGACCCATTCATTATTTTAAAATAATACATTTGTAGTTAAACACGTACAGTCACAAAAAAAGAACCACAGTCAGTGCCTATTAGAATTTAGAATACACAGTTTGTTCACATAAAATACAGTTCTCTATCAGATAGTAATTCTAGTAATTCCAGGAGATGTCTCCCTGCACCCATCAGATAACTGAGGTAATGCTGAAACCACGATTCCAGAAAGGCAGCTGATGACAGTTTCACGTCCCTGCATCTAAATACTGATGGCAAGGAATGCCAGGTCTGTAGAATCATATACCTAAAAAGTAAGATACCCTATGAATTTTAATTTTAGGAGCAGTTAAATCCAGGAGACCAGAATTCCTAAAAGACAAATGGACTTCACTAAAAGAAATCTGCTCAAACAAATAATCTGGGATGGAACCCTGTACACATTTTAGTGAAAATAGAATTTTGTGCAATCTGTGACAGTTTGATACAGAATACCCAACTGTTTCAGACCCTTCAAAAGATGGGTCCTCGATTTACTGGGGTTGGCAAGCAGTCTTCCACAGTTCTCTCTTCTGTAGACTGTGAGGGTGATGCAGATGATGATCAATTTTATGATGCCCCTGACATGGATTTTGAGGGTCTTGAGCCCCAGGAGTCCCCGGACCCTTACCTTGGGGATCCCCTGGGTGACCACGAGGATCCTTCTTCTATGTTTACATTTATATAAAATATTCTGGATACCCTGGACCTCCCTACGCAGGAGCCCAACCAGGATGTCGATGAAGATTATGGGGAGATGAAGGGTCTTTCATTCCTTAAAGACTGTGGTCGTCCCTATCTATAATACATTTAGTAAAAATACCATGAAGGTGTTTCAGCATCCCGCTTCAGTATCAGGGGTTGATAAGCAGCTTGAAAGAAAATATAAATTGTCTAAAAATGGTACCAAGTTCCTGTCTGCACACCCTAGCCACAAAAATATAGTGCAGCAGGCAGCTTGTGAAAAAGCTGGAGTCGCCCTCTCCCCCTGACAAGGATTCCAAGAATTGACTTTATAGAAAAGAAAATGTATGCCACAGCTTCCCTGCTTAGAAACATAGAAACATAGATTTTGACGGCAGATAAGGACCACTTGGCCCACCTAGTCTGCCCATTTCCCTACTTAGAGGATAAGCTGCAGATCCTATTTAACCCACAGTCTATTTCTTCCTACCCCCCACAAAAATTGCCTTATGTCTGTCCCATGCATTCTTGAATTCTCCCACAGTTTTAGATGCCATAACCTCCGCAGGAAGGCTGTTCCATGCGTCCACCACCCTCTCTGTGAAAAAATAGTTCCTCACATTGCCCCTGAGCCGTCCCCCCTCTATCTTCAAATTGTGTCTCCTTGTTCTTGCACATCTCTTTTTCCGAAAGATGCTACCCTCTTGGACTTTGTTGATTCCACTGAGGTACATAAATGTTTCTATCATGCCCCCCCCTTTCCTCAAGGGTATACATATTAAGCTCCTTTAGACTCTTCTCATATGGCTTCTCTTGCAGACCCTGCACCATTTTAGTTGCCCTCATCTGAACTGCCTCCATCCTGTCTATGTCCTTGCAGAGATGGGGTCTCCAGAACTGGACACAGTACTCCAGATGGGGTCTTACTAACTGTCTGTACAGGAGGATAACAACTTCCTGTTTTCTGCTGGTGATGCCTCTCCCTATACATCCCAGTATCCCCTAGCCCTCCCTACTGCCTTCTCACATTGCATGCCAACCTTAAGGTCATCTGATATGATTACCCCCAGGTCCCTTTCCATTTTTATGTTTGCTTGCATGCATGTGCAAGAAACATAGTGCCATCATCCGAGTTTTCTGAGGTGTGTCACCCCCTCTTCCAATTCAGTCAGTGTGTTGGCAGGTGCAGCCCCAGTCCGCCAATGCATGCTGGAGCTGTCTATGACAGCTCCAAAATGCAGTGGCGTACAGTTGAAAGGGGGAGCAACGCTTCAGTGAGCAGCGATCAGATATCGCCTGCTCATGCGCAGCCCCCCACACACATACACACACATTAAACACACGCACGCATACCGCGTGTGCCCCACGCACACACGGTGATAGCTGACGGGGTGCCCAATCCTGTCGGGCCGTGCTGCGCCCCCAAAAGTTTTCACATGCCACGCTGGGTGCCCACCCCAGCGTGGCAACTTCATAGTATAGCCGACGGTGTGCCCAATCCCCGCCGGCTCCACTGTCTTCCCCCAAGAGGCCGGGTGCCACGCTGGGAGCCCACCCCAGCATGGGAACTGATGTTATGGCCGACGGGGTGCCCAACCCCGGTCGGCTCCACGCCCCAACCAGTTGCTTGTGCCACGCTGGGAGCCCACCCCAGCGTGGCAAACATCCCGCCGTCAATTAAAACAACCTGTAAATTAAAACGGTCCCACGCAGTCTCCCGGCCTCCACCCCCACAACCCGCACTCCACCCACTGTGCACCCTGCCTCCCCCAATCCCTCACCCCATACTTACTCTGGAGTCCGGGCGTGACGATCTTCAGTGGACGGAACACGCCTGCACTCTTTAAAGCCGACCGCGAACTGAGGAAATGTTGGTAAGCTGTATAATGGGATAGATAGGGTTTTTCAACTTTGTTGCATATCTCAGGCATTTTTGGAATTTTGCACAAATTTTCAACATGGGGTTTTGGGACCCTTCTCATGAATGCTGTCACTGTCATGGCGTTATTCGGGTCGAAGGGTGATTTCGCAGTCACTGTGCAAAATCACCTTTGGGACTGATTAATGAAACAACACTGCCAGTGTTCATAAGGTGGGCTCTCAAGAAGCCTATTTTGAAAATTTGGTGAAAAATTCTGAAAAATTATTGTTTTACGAAAGGCGCTATGAGTTCTTACGCGACGCCGTAAGTTCGTGAATTTTCAATATTTTCACTCCAGATTTTCAACATTGCCATTTTACCACACCTTCTTATGAGTAGTGCAGCTGTTATTTTTCACATCTCACCCAAAACGTGTTTCCGCCCATATAGCGCACAATGGCGCAGTCGGTGTGCGAAATCAATGTATGGGACAAATTAAGAAAATCACAGTGACACTGTTCATGAGCAGAGGTCTTAAAATGGCTATGTTGAAAATTTGGTGAAAAAATTCCCAAAAATGACTGTTTTACGAGCGTGCGTTGTACAGTTCCTACATGACGTTCATGAAGTTCACGAATTTTCAATATTTTCACTCCAGATTTTCAACATTGCCATTTTACCACAGCTTCATGAGTAGTACAGCTGTCATTTTTCACATCTCACCCAAAAGCGTGTTTCCTACTCATGTAGCGCACAATAGGCGCAGTCGATGTCTTAAATCAATGTATGGGACAAATTAAGAAATCACAGTGACACTGTTCATGAGCAGAGGTCTTAAAATGGTTATGTTGAAAATTTGGTGACAAAATTCCAAAAATGACTGTTTTATGAGCGCGTTGTACAGTTCCTACGCCGCTTGTAAGTTCGATGAATTTTCAATATTTCACTCCAGATTTTCAACATTGCCATTTTACCACACCTCCTTATGAGCAGTATGGCTGTCATTTTTCACATCTTGCCCAAATGTGTTTCGCCATGTAGCGCACAATGGCGCAGTCAGTGTGCGAAATCAATGTATGGGACACATTAAGAAAATACAGTGACACTGTTCATGAGCAGAGTCTTAAATGGCTATGTTGAAAATTTGTGAAAAATTCCTAACAATGACTGTTTTATTTAGCGTGTGTTAGCAGTTCCTATGCATGCTTGTAAGTTTGACTAATATTTATTACCAGATTTTCAACATTGCCATTTTATTACACTTCCTTATGAACAGTACAGCTGCCATTTTCATATGTCACCCAAAATGTATTTCACATATGAGCGTATAATGGTGCTGGTTTGAAAGCAATGTTTGGGACAGATTAAGAAAATCACAGTTACACTGTTCATGAGCAGAGGTCTTAAAATGCTATGTTGAAAATTTGGTGACAAAAGTCCATAAAATGACTGTGTTACTAAAGAGCATTGCGCAGTTTCCACGCACCCTTGTAAGTTCATGACTTTGTAATATTTTAAGTCCAGATTTTCACCAGTGGCATTTTTCCACACTTCCTTATGAACAGTATAGCTGTCATTTTTCACAACATGGCTGAAGTGTGTCTTCACACTTTCAGCACAGAGATGCGTGGTCGCTGTGGGAAATCATCGTTCAGGACAGATAAAAAAAATCACAGTGACACTGTTCATGATCAGAGGTCCCAAAATGCCTGAGTTGACAATCTGCTGTAAAAAATCCAACCTAATTATATTACGGGTGTGCGTTGCACAGTTTCTATGCACGCTCGTGACTTCACCATTTTTTAATATTTTTACTGCAGATTTGCAACATTGCCATTTTTTACACCTCCCCATGAAGAGTACAGCTGTCATTTTTTACATCCTGTTCGGAATGTTTTTGCACCTGTGGTGCTAAATGCCGTAGTCGCTGTGCATAAGCAGCTTTCCGCTAACAAACTGATATTTCCCTGTTCATGAGGTGGGTCACAAAAACTATGTTGAAAATTTGGAGTGAAATACCAACGAATGCCTGAGGTATTAGGGTTTCCAACCATAACGCCCAACCCTGTAGAGAATGACAGGCATCAGGGGTGTGACTTGGGATTCTTGCCTGTAATGCTCATACCATTCCACACCCTGCAGCCAGTGAGAGGCATCGAGGTATGCCTTGGACTCTTCGGCCCCAAAGTTCACCCCATTCTCCTATCTCGCACCCATCTCACCGTATTTCCTAATGGAATGGGGTGCGAAAGCCAAAGACCCCAAGGAACACGTGACACTTGTCAGTGTCTGCAGGGTGGGGTGTAGTGAAATGGCGTGGCCGTTATGCCTGACGCACCAAAGGCACACCCCAATGCCTGTCACTCTCTGCAGGGTGGTGGTGGGGTTGGCTTCAGTTCAATACTTCACTGCCATTCCTATTACGCAGCTCTGTAACTTCTACACTACCACTGCCAATGCCAGCAGGCAAACATTTGGCATTGACAAATGCTTGTTGTTGTTGTTACTACCCCCCCCCCATTGTGTAATCTTCCCCTGGGTTTTTGTTTCCCAGGTGCATTATTTTGCACTTCTTTGCATTGAATCCAAGCTGCCATACTTTGACCATTCCTCCAACCTTGCCAAGTCCCTTCTCATCCTTTCCACACCTCCTTGTGTATCAACCCTGTTGCAGATCTTTGTGTCATCTGCAAAGAGGCATACTTTTCCTTCCAGTCCCTCTGCAATATCACTTATAAAGACATTAAAAAGGACTGGACCCAGTACTGAACCCTACGGTACCACACTAGTAACCCCTTTTTCTTCAGAGTGGACTCCATTTACAATTACCTTCTCTGTCCTGTTGTCCAGCCAATGTTTTACCTAGGCTACCACCCTGGGACCCACTCCCAGGCTAGTTAATTTGACTATTAATTTTTGTGTGCCACTGTGTCAAATGCCTTGCTAAAGTCTAGGTAGGCCATGTCCACAGCCCCTCCCTGGTCAACTACTTTGGTCACCCTGTCAAAGAAATCAATTAGATTCGTCTGACATGACCTTCCCGCTGTGAACCCGTGCTGCCTTGGGTCCTGTGCCCCACTGGCCTCTAGGTACTCCTCAATTCTTTCCTTCAGAAGTGATTCCATCACTTTCCCTACCTCAGAGGTCAAACTGACAGGTCTGTAGTTTCCTGCCTCTGTCTTGGTCCCACTTTTGTGAAGGGGAATCACATCTGCCTTCCTCCAGTCCTCAGGTACCATACCATCCTCCCATGATTTGTTAAAAAGGGTAGTCAGTGGTGTCACTAGTTCTCTGCTTAATTCTTATAGAATTCTGGGGTTAATTCCATTTGGCCTCATTGCTTTGTCCACCTTCAGTTTTAGGATTTTTTTTAGAACCCTTTCTTCTGTGAAAGGACTGGGATCGAACCCCCTATCCAGAGTGCTTCTGTTAATTGAACTAGGCACCTCTCCCACCTCCTCTTTTGTAAATACTGAACAGAAGTATTCATTCAATATCCCTGCTTTTTCACTGTCCCTCTCTGCCCACCCACCATCCATTCTATTCAGCATCACTAGCCCTCCCTTTGTCTTCCTACGCTCCCTGATATACCTATAAAAGGTTTTATCCCCCTTCTTAACCGAGTTGGCTGTTTTTTCCTCAGTTTGGGCCTTTGCTATTCTGACTACCCTCGCTGCTTTCTTCTGCCTTAACTGGTACAGTTCTCTGTCCTGCTCCTTCTGTGTTTCCTTATACTTCCTAAATGCTATCTTTTTCTCCCTAACCTTCACCACCACCTCTTTTGAGAACCATAGTGGCTTTTTCTTTCATTTTGATTTGTTTATTTGCTTCACACAAAGGTTTTCTGCCTCTGTGATGGCAGTTTTGATATTTCCCCATTGTTGCTCCACACCTCCTTCTAGCCTGGTTGCTAGTGCTTTTCTAAGGCACTCTCACATCTTGCTAAAGTCAGCCCTCCTGAAGTCCAGAATCCTCACTTTTGTATGGCTTGAATCTGTAGCTGAGTTTATCATGAACCACACTGTTTGGTGGTCACTTGTTCCCAAATGGCTACCCACTTCTAGATCTGAGATCCTCTCACTGTCCCCATTTGAGAGTATGAGGTCTAAAATTGCTCCCTCATGAGTAGGTTCCAAAACTAGCTGTATGAGGCATGCCACCTGAATGGCATCGAGAATGGCCCTACGTTTGGATGTGGCTGCAGCAAAGGTGCTCCAGTTAACATCTGGCATATTAAGGTCCCCCATCAACAGTATCTCCCCTTTGTCTGCTAGCCTAAGTATGCTTTCTGTCATATTCTTGTCCATTCCCTCCCCCTGACATGGGGGTCTGTATGCAACCCCTGTGCGAACTGTGGTGCCATTTCCAGTCTCTAAAGTGACCCACAGTGCCTCCTCTCCTCCCTGTTTACTCTTTTGTTCAGTTGCTTTTATCCCTTCCCTTACATAGAGAGCTACTCCACCCCCTCTTCTCCCCTCCCTGTCTCTCCTGTAGGTTGTGTACCCTGGTATGTTCACATCCCAGTCATGGTTCTCTGTGTGCTATGCTTCTGTGACTGCTACGATATCCAGGCATCCCTCTTCCATCAAGGCCACCAGTTCAGGGAGCTTGTTGCCCAGACTATGGGCATTGGTACTTATTACCCTCCATTTCTTGATGGCCTTACCCCTTTTTGCCCCATCCCTGTCCTTATTGCATTTGTCACTTTCTCCATTTACCCCTGCACTTCTCCCTATTGACATCTCTATGTTGGTGTCTACCTCACTTAGTACCCTGATTTTTTGGGGAGGACTAGGATTTCCTGCTCCTCTCCAGTGCCTCCCTTGGCTAGTTTAAATGCTTGCCAATGAAGCATTTAAACCTATCACCTAAGATCCTGGTTCCCCTCCTGGACAGATGCAGACCATCATGCCAGTATAGGCCTGCACCCCTCCAGGTGGACCCCCAGTTCCCAATGAAGCCAAATCCCTGAGCTCTGCACCAGTTTTTCAACCACTGATTAAATCCCATGGTGTGGAGCACCCTAGCCTCACCCATGCCATAGACAGGCAGCACCTCCAAGAAGGTTACCATGTGCTATTTGTCTAAGGCCCCTCCCCATCTCCACAAATGCTTCTTGCACTGCTTTGATCCCTTTCTTAGCCAGGTCATTTGTCCCTAGGTGGACAGTGACATCCAGCTCCCTCCTCTGTGCAGCTGCTTCTGTGATCCTGAGGATTCGCTCCCTGTCCCTCCAAGCCATGGCACCAGGCAGGCACCTTACCTCTCTCTCCCCTTCTTCCCCTAGTTCTACCTTCCTAACAATGGAGTCCCCCACCAGGAGTTGTTTCCTTCCCCTGTGAGGTCCCATACCACCCTCTTGTGGATCTCCTTTGTGGAGGTTCCCAGCATCCTCCTTGGTCTCCACTGTGGGTGTCTCCATAGAGGAACCACACTTTTCCAGAATGGCGTAGAAATTGTGGAGAGGTACAACTGGAAAGATGCGCCTCTGTTCCACCACCCTCACCCTCCCTGAGCCCACTATGGTCCAACCGCTCCTCTTTCTTGGCAGTGACCCTGGTGGTCCCTGGGTGGGAGAGGAGGTCCCACAAATCCTGGCCAACTCAGCCTGGAGATGAGCAACCTCCTCCCTCAGCCCAGAGAGGTGCCTGCAGATAGGACAACACCACATCCTCCAGAGTGTCTCACAAAAGACTGCTGCTCCACAGCCACTGCACTGCACCACTCCCATCATGTCTTATTTCTGGCCCCCTAACTATTGTTTGGAATACTTACTCTTTCCTCTGTTTCTTTCTTTTTTTTTTCTCTCCCTACTTACTTATTGCCTCTGTGCCCTTTTAGCTTCTGATCTTCCTGTTCTGAGACAAGAAGGTTACTATATTTCTCAGTAGTCTCCTTACTTGCTCAGAGTCAGACCTCCAGCAGCTGGGGGGGTGGAGAGCTACTCTTGCCCTTCTAGGATGGTGAGTCTTTGGTGGCTCTGTGATCATTCATTTCCTGCTCCCAAACAGGAAGTTACTGTTGTCAGTCAAATCCTGTGCCTATAAAAGTAGAACTGCCTTTGGGTGGGGAGGGAAAGAGGGCAATATAGTCCCAGTAGAGTAGTGTAGTTATACCAGCAGCTCCTTCCTCCTGGTGCTCTGCCTGTTCTCTGGCAGAAGCTATCTAGGGCAGTGTTTAAATCTGGTTTTAACTTGGCTCCTTCTAGCTAAGCCACTCCCTTACTTTGCAAATCTTTCTACCCTTAGTTAATTTCACAGATAACAATTCCCTTCAGCCACCTGTGACAAGCACCTAGATAACTCCCCCTACTTTTCAACTCTTTCTACACTTAATTTCACAGATAACAATTCCCTTCAGCTACTGTACCTGTGACAAGCACCTAGATAACTACACAGATAACATAGATAACAGATACACAGACAAAAATTCACTTCAACTAACTCTGACGAACACACTAACTTTTT
Organism: Neoceratodus forsteri; assembly: GCA_016271365.2. Taxonomy (NCBI): domain Eukaryota; kingdom Metazoa; phylum Chordata; order Ceratodontiformes; family Ceratodontidae; genus Neoceratodus; species Neoceratodus forsteri. Next base: position 414,407,156 of record CM028138.1, read on the forward strand.
TTTTTACCCTAAATTGAAGGTCCTAGTACAAGAGTTCTAGTTCTAGTTCTTAGTCCCAGTAGAGAGGTTTAGTTATACCAGCAGCTTCTCAGGCTTTCTTCTTACATGGAATTTACAGCCAAATATCAGAAAGCCCTTTGGAAATTTGTCCAGGCTATTGCCCGCGACGGATCACATTCTATGGTGGATACGTTAAAAACTGCCCTGGAAGCTACTGTGTACCAATTCCACATGGCAGATGACAACAATGATGCAGCCTTTAGAGCAATGGCCCATGCCATCTCTCTGAGATGCTTCTCCTGGCTTAGAACAACCAGTCTGACCACAAAAACTCCGAACAAGGCTATGGATTTTCCCTGTGATCAAAATATGTTGTTTGATTACAGAACCACTGACTACATGAAAAAAGTCGATGAGTACAAGGCCTCTTGGCAGAGCCACTCATCCAAGCCAAAACCTGCCACCCCTCAGAGATCCCATCCCAGGGGTGGTAGGGGCAGATGTTTTGTTCCCAGGCCTTACAGCTCCTATCCCCAATCTGACTTTAGCCAGTACAGGGGGTCTTTCAGAGGCAGGGGCAGAAAGGGGCCAAAGAAGAACCACCTCTACCCAGCCATCTTCCTCTCAGTCTAAGTCCTGATGTGAGTGTCCAGGTCACCTCCCCATTTCCAGTTGGAGGCAGACTCTCTCACTATCTTCAGCACTGGTCCATCATCACGTCGGGCAAGTGGGTGCTGGAGATAGTGGAGAAGGGTCTGCCATTGCAGTTCAAGCAGCTGCCAGACCTCAAGCGTACCCAGGTGTCAAGACCTCTGTCCCCAACACAGATACTGCTGTTGGAAATGGAAGTACAAAACCTTCTGACTTTCAAGCAGTGGAACGGGTCCCCACCCATGAGAAGGGCAAGGGTCTCTACTCCAGGTATTTTCTGACACAAAAGAAAACTGGGGCATGGCGACCTATCTTAGATCTCAGATATTTAAACAAACATCTGAAAAAAAACAAATTCAGAATGGTCACTCTGTCACTGGTCATACAGTCCTTACAGCAGGGAGACTGGCTAGCCTCCCTCGACTTAAAGGATGCCTACTTCCACATACCCATAAGGAGATCTCACAGTAAGTTTGTCAGGTTCAAACTTCCTTCAGGTCACTATCAGTTCACTGCAGTGCCCTTCGGCCTGTCCTCATCCCCAAGAGTCTTTACCAAGTGTCTTGCAGTGGTGGTAGCACATCTCAGGAGACTGGGTGTCACTCTCTACCCCTATCTGGATGACTGGCTCATAGTAGCAAAGTCTCCTTGCCAGGTCAAGGAATTTCTTTCCCTCACAGAACGCACTTTGGAGTCTCTGGGTTTCCTGGTAAATCTAAAGAAATCTCACCTGGAACCCATCCAGCTGCTCACCTTCATAGGGGCTCAGCTAGACACTCAGAAGCAATATGCTTTCCTCCTACAGGAAAGAATTCAGAGTTTCCTATCAGTGGCAGATTCTTTCACCCATGGACAGCCAAGACCAGTCAGACATTTCCTCAAACTTCTGGGACATATGGCATCTATGACTGCAGTAGTCCCAGGGGCCAGGTACAGGATGAGACTCCTGCAAGCCTACCTCAGAGCTCACTGGTCTCAGAGAAGAAACACATTTTCAAAGTTGATACCTGTGTCGGAGCAGTTCCTCCAAAACATGCTGTGGTGGAAGAAACCTTCAAATTTGCAGGCATGGGTTCCCTTTCAAGCTCCTCTTCCCACAAAGGTGATCACCACAGATGCCTCCCTTTTGGGCTGGGGAGCTCATTTAGACAGTGCCTCACCAAGTGGCAACTGGACTCCCGGAGAGTCACAGTTGCACATAAATATTTTGGCACTCAGAGCAGTCTTACGAGCTCTCAAAGCTTTCACTCCCAACATAGAAGGGTAGGCGGTTCAAATTCGAACGGACAACACGCCTGCAATGTTCTACATAAACAAGCAGGGTGGTACCAGATCAGAAATACTCTGTTTGGAAGCTCTGGTCTCTAGCGTTCTCCCTGGGAGTCAACCTTTCAGCTATTCACCTCCCAGGCAAACTCAATACTCTGGCAAATGCCCTAAGCTGCATCAGTCAAGGTCAGAGCAAATGGACACTGAACAAGCAAGTACTAGCCACAGGGTTCCGGTGCTGGGGCACACCAGACGTGGATCTGTTTGCCTCTTCTCTCAATTTTCAGCTTCCTCAGTACTTTTGCATGCCCTCAGTCCCGGGAACATTTCCTCTGGATGCCCTGATCCTGGACTGGTCAGGGAGGTTCCTATACGCATTTCCTCCCTTTCCCTTGATATTCAGGGTTTTGCTGAAACTCAGACAGCAGCCTGCATAGATAATCCTAGTGGCTCCAGACTGGCCCAGGCAAGCTTGGTATCCTCTCCTTTTCTCAATGTCCTGCAACAGGCCCATTCACCTACCTCCGACTGACTACCTGCTGACCCTTCCTCAGATGGGAGTGCAGTACCCAGACATACACTATCTTCACCTCAAGGCCTGGTCCATGAGGAGTTAGAGTTTTCATCTTCACAGTACTCTGAACAGGTCCTTAAGATACTGAGGATGGCTGAAAAAACTGAACACTAAGAAGACTTATGCAGCCAAATGGAAAAGGTTTTCCCTTTGGCGCAAGAGCGAAAAGGTCAAACCCCTATCAGCTTCAGACCCTCAGCTGCTAGACTACCTGGTACGCCTACAGGCGTCAAGGCTTGAAACCATCTTCACTCAAGCTACACCTGGCGGCAATTAAAGCCTACCTTTCATGGGAAAGAAGAAATCAGTTTTTCCCCACAACATTTTTAAACAATTTTTCAAAGGCCTCTTGCACCTCCAGCCTCCAACCAGGGAGTCTGTTCCTCCTTGGAGCATGAACCTTTGCATAGATGGGCTCATGAATCCACCTTTCGAGCCTATGTCCATGGCCCACATCAAGTTTGTAACTTGGAAGACCGTCTTCCTGGTAGCCATTACATCTGCCAGAAGGATTTCAGAGCTACAGGTCCTTTGCACTTTACATCATCCCTCACAACGATAAAGCTGAGCTCAGGACAAATAGGGAAATTTCTGCCAAAGGTGGTTACAGAGTTTCACTTGAAACAGTCCATTACTCTGCCTGTCTTCTTTACTGAGCCATCCACTCCTGGTGAGCAAAAGCTCCATAGCTTGGATGTCAAAAGAGCCATCTTTCACTACCTAGAGCATGCTAGACAGTCCAGAGGCTCTTCCACTCTGTTGTTTCTCGCCTATGGGGATGTAGGCAGAGGAAGACCAGCTACCAAGGGAACTATTTCTCGTTGGTTGGTCTTTTGTATTAGATTCTGCTATGAGAAAGCCAACAACTTCCAGTTGGGCTCAGGGCCCATTCCACCAGGGGCACTGCAGCCTCACTTGCAGCAGCAAGGGACATTTCCCTACTGGATGTTTGCAAAGCAGCTACCTGGAAATCTGTGCGCACACCTTTGTGAAACACTGCAGTTTGGATGTACAGACCAGATCTGATGCCAAATTTGGCAGGGCGGTTCTGCAGAGCCTCTTTCCTAAGTAGGTTATCTGCCCACCTCCCTCTTGGTACTGCTGGATAGTCTGCAAAAAAGTTACTGATACTAAAGGACTCTGGGGTAAGAAGAAAAAATTACTCACTGCAGTAATCTTTCTTCCAAGGGGTCCTTTAGCATCAGTAAGCTCCCACCCTTCCTCCCCGGTTCACCTGTCAGAGAAGGGCTATTAAGTTACCTTTTACCAAATTTGGAGTTCCTTATTGATGAGGTTTTTAGCTCATGTTGCTGTTGTTTCTATTTCCACTTTTGTGGACATTTACATGTTTTTTGAATCCTGTTGATTCTTTTTCGGGGCATTTGCCCTAGTTATTCCTTGAAAAAATTCTGAAGCATTCAACAGCTCTCACTCAGCTCACACCCCCTCCTGTCTTTTGATTGGCTTGACCCTGTGCTCATTTAAATATCTCTTAAAGGCACACCTCCGGGGCAGGTGCACCTAGGCAAAAAAGTTACTGATGCTAAAGGACCCCTTAGAAGAAAAAAGATTACTGTGGTGAGTAATATTTTTCTTATAGGCCATTGACAGGATATAGGGGAGGCACAGGGGGGAGAATAGTGGGATGCAATGGCTGTGGGACTGCTGTTTTTATGGGCACCCTGTGGAAGCTAGTGGGCTGCCCTATCTGCCAAAAGATAGGGTGGATGGAGGCGGAGTTAGCACGATTGAGGTGGAATCTTATAGAGATTTCCTCAGGCATAAGGAGGGGGCAGGAAGAGTGGCAGATAGACAAGGATGGAGCCTCTGAAACTAAATCATTGGGGATGGCATTAAAGGCAAAATGTGCCTATTCGCAGATGACACCAAGCTCTGTGGGAGAGGGGACACAGCTGAAGGGATAAGGGACCTACAGGAAGATCTGGAAAAGCTGGGAAGGTGGTCCAGGATCTGGCAGCTTGGGTTCAATGCCAAGAAATGCAAAGATATGCATATTGGAGCCAAGAATCCCAGGACAGAGTATTACCTGGGTGGAGTCCGAGTATCTGCATCAGAGGAGGAGAAGGACCTGGGAGTGATGATCACTAGTGACCTGAAGCACTCCACGCAATGCAAGAAAGCAGCAGTAAAGGCAAACAAGATGCTGGGATGTACAGCTAGGGGGATCAGTAGTAGGAGACAGGAGGATATACTGCCCTTGTATAGGTCATTGGTAAGGCCGCATTTAGAGTCTGGAGTTCAGTACTGGTGCCCACACCTCAAAAAGGACATTAACCTGCTGGAGAAGGTACAGAGAAGGGCTACAACAATGATAGCCGGTCAGCAGGGCAAGGCATACGAGGAGAGGTTGAGGGCATGATTGGGACATTCAAGTACTTGAAAGGGATAAATAAGGTTGATAAGGAGAATCTCTTTAAGCTGAGTGGCAACCATATCACAAGGGGGCACAGTCTTAAGCTGGAGGGTGGAAGGCTTAGGAAGGAGGTCAGGAAGCACTTCTTCACAGAGAGGGAGGTGGACACTTGGAATGCGCTGCCGGAAGAGGTAATCTCATTGAAGACAGTGGGCAGCTTTAAGAGAGGCTGGGATAGGCATATGGGGAAGGTAAGAATCGTGGATAGGGAGGATGGGAGGAGTGGGGAGGGAGGGCAGGGACATTAGCTCAAGCTGTGGACCCTGCAATACAAGTAGACTTGATAGACCAAATGGCCTTCTGTTGGCTTCTTTGTATGTTCGTATGTAAATGCATGACAATGGGAGCAGGACAAAAACAGGCAGGAGATAGAAAGGAGGGAGCCCTTGACCAGAATAACAGAGGTGCAGTCTTGGGGACTCAGGTAAGGAGGAGATACTCGACGGGGAGGGATAGCCAGGAAAACACTCAAAAAGGGAGGAGATACTTGGCACTGGGGGAGGGGATAGACCCTGGGGAGGTGTCTGGGGAAAGCTCAGGGAAACGCACACAAGAGGGTGAAAGGGGGAGCACAAAGATGAGAGAGGGATCCAGCAACCAGGAAGGAAGGAGGGAGAGGGTGCACTGGAGGGGGACAATCACAAGAGGAGGGGACAGCGGCAACAGAGACAGGGGGACATGTGCCAGAGAGAGAGGGGAGGATCCCAACATGTAAGGATGCACAGGTAGGATTAGAGAGTGCAGGACCTTTGAGAACTCCACAGAAACAGGTTAGGCAGGGAGGAAGGATCCACAAAACAGAGAGGAAGGGGTGGTTCCCGGATCAGGACTCCGTAAAAATGCACAGATAGGATCAGCAAGGGCGGGACCCATGAGAACTGTGCAGGAACAACCCAGGCAGGGAACTGTGAGAACTGTGCAGCATCGACCCAGGCAGGGAGAAAGGATGCAGGGGATGGGGACTTCTGTGGGAAGGACAGGGGGCATGGAGCTGAAATGAAGCTGGGGGAAATTGGGACAGAGGGGAAATCCCTGAGGGAGCAAGGCACAGGGACAGGTAGCAGCACAGAGGAGCCAAGGAACCAGATACTGGCTCAGGGAGATGAACAGGAGGAGGAAGACAGGGAGAGGAGGTCTCAAGAAAGTTTGGGGGAGGAATAGTAAGTGTAAGGATAGGGATAACTTGGGAAAGGGTGGGAGAAATGCAGTAGCGAGAGGTGCCCAGGAGGAGGAGGAGGAGGAAGGGGACATTTTTTTTATCACATCTCTTTTTTTCTCACCTGCAGCCACAGCCCTGCCATGTTAATCCAGCCACCACTCCTCCTTCAGTGCCGACCCTGAAGCTGATGTGCCCAGCTGGCATATGCAGCTACAACCTTTGAGAGGGGCCCCTCTAAGCCCCCGCTTTCAGCAAGGATCCAATACTGGCACACACCTTATTCAGGCATTGTCTGCCGGTGAAGCTGTGGCCATCAAGCTGCCGTGGACTATGCTGCCATTTTCCTCCTTTTTCCCCGATGGAAGCACGGATGTGCAATGACGTCTGTGTACATCATGCGGATGTCTGCCGTGCCCCCCCCCACTTAGCACCTGTGCATCTGCAGTACCTCCAGGCATCCCCAGGGACTGCCAGATTGTGGCGTGCAACCACCCCTTTCCCCAAGACTAGGAGAGCTGTCGTTGGACACTCAGTCCTAGTCCTCCCCTACTGACCCTTGATGACCGGGGTTCATTCCCAAACCCGGGTCGCTGGTGTGGAGCGAGGTGTGGCATCCAGCGCCTCTACCCTCAGCGCCACCGGGCCGGCCAGGGGACAGGGTTTTAATAGTCGGGGACTCTATTGTAAAAGGTATTACATGGGGGAGAAAGGGAGGCAGAGGAGGAAAAATATGGGTGGAATGCATGCCAGGAATGATGGCAGCCAAGGTCATACACTGGATCCCCTCAAGGGGGAAGGCATTGGATGAGAGAACACATCTGCTGTTCCACTTAGGGACAAATAACTTTGCAAGGAGTAGTGTGATGGAGGTGCAGGCATGGTTTATAGGACTGACTGGCTAGCTTCTTCAGCAGCTTGGATTTTAAATCCTTGACATTCTCCGAGGTGCTGCTAGTACCAAGGGCTAGCAAAATAGATGAATTCAACAATTGGCTAGCAGGATGGTGTGCTCAGAGGGGATATGGAGTAGTAAGAGATTGGGGAACAACGTGGAGGCACAACAGCATCTATGCCCCAGATAGGCTGCATTTAAATGGGGAAGGGAAAGCAGTGCTCAAATATAAGCTGGACGATTATGTTGAAAAGCACTATCATAACTAAACTGGGGGGCGAGAAACTCTACTTGTAGGACACATGGCAGGGGGGCAGCGAGCCCCCCCAACAGACAAGAGGCCTGAGGGTAGGAAATATAGGGGGTGTAGCAAGCGGGGAGCAGGGAAGAAGGGGTTGGAGGGTCATGTATAGAAACACCAGAAGTCTGGGTGGAAAATCCCAGATCTAGCAGCGAGGAGAGCCTTGACATTGTGGGGGTAACAGAAACATGGTGCCATCGAGAGCAAGGATGGGACATGGAGCTACCAGGGTATACACTTTTCAGGAGGGACAGGGAGGAAAGGAGAGGGTGGAGGTTGCACTCTATGTAAAGGAGGGTATCAGGCTATCAGAATTGCAGGGCAAGTTGGGCTAGGCTTAAGGACTATGGGTCTCCTTGGCTGCGAGGAAGGGAGAGGTGGTTCATACTGGGGTGGTTTACAGGCCCCCAGCACAGCAGGAATCTTTGGATAGATACATGGCTGATGAATTTGTGAGAATGGCTGCTAAAGTGGCGGTGGTGCTGATGGGAGACCTGAACCTACTAGATGTGGACTGGGACACCCCATCGGCATCATCAGCCAGCAGCAGGGAAATATTGAACTCCCTGCAAACGGCCCTCCTGAGGTAACTGGTCAGGGAGCCAATCAGGGCAGGAACTATTCTTGATCTGGTCATGACAAATGGGGATAAGGTAGGAGAGGTGTCAGTGGGTGAACACCTTGGTACGAGTGAACACACAGTTTGGTTCGAAATAAGGATCACTGCAGAGGTTCACCAGACTAAGTTGAGGGTGCTTAATTTTAAGAGAGCAGATTTCAGGAGAATGGGGGAAGTAGTGGGGAGGGCCCTGGAGAAGGTTGAGGAGTTAACAAATGTGGAGGACATGTGGGAGAGGAAAAAGGAAGATATTGTGAAAGTCATGACCACTTAGGCCCACCGGCACAACAGGGTGAGCACTACAACTGTGCACTCCCTTATCTCGCACTGGGCCCACTCTATCCCAACTGTGACTCCTCCTTGTTCTAACTGCAAGCCTTAAAACTTGCTGCCTGGAGTGATGAATTCACACTGTACTTCCTCCTACTGCCTGCAGTGTGAATACTGTAATGTAATCCCTGTTTGGTACTGTTGTTTGCAATGTCCCTGTGTTCTAGTCACTTTATAGTAATTCTTCACTTGTATTTGCCTGATGGTACTGATGCTTGTAAAGTCCCTGTGTGCTAATTCTATGTAATGTAATCCTCCACTTGTATTTGCCTGATGTTCATGTATGTACCTTGTAATGTACCTTGCAATCTCCCGGGTCGCACCTGAAAATAGGCACTTGGCTGTCTAGTGTGCTTACCCAGTTAACAACAGCAAATAAATAAATAAAAAATGGACCTATGTGCCAAGAGATCAAGTAAAAATAAGAGGAGGAGGAAACCCCTGTGGTTTAATAGGGTTGTAGCACAAAAGGTCAGGGCAAAGAGTAAGGCCTTTAAGAAGTTCAAGGTAACACAAGCTGAAGAGGAATGGGAAAGGTACCAGGAGAGCCAGAGAGAAGCGGGGTAGAAGTAAGGAGGGTGAAGACATGGACAGAGGGGAGCATAGCTAGCAAGGTCAAAAAAAGGGATACAACTTTTTTTTGGGGTATGTTAGTGAAAGGAGAAAGAATAGGCAGGGAAATCTCTGGCTAAAAACAAATGAGGGTGAGCTGATACAAGGGGACAGAGAGATGTCAGAACTACTAAACAACTATTTTTGCTTGGTGTTCACTAGGGAGGGAGGGAAAAGGGGTGTGCAGCAGAGCGGGAGAAGGCTGGGGAGGGGGGAGTGGATCCGAGTCCATTTCAGGTGGCGAAGACTCTGGGAGAATTAGGCTGCCTGTAGGTGAACAAGCCGATGGGGCCAGATGGGGTACACCCAAGGGTGTTGAAGGAACTTAAAGATATACTGGCAGCATCCTTGACTGCACTGTTCAGCAGGTCCCTGGAGTGGTACCGGAGGACTGGAGGCAGGCAAATGTGGTCCCTCTGCATAAGGGGGGGAGGGAGGAGGTGGGTAATTACAGGCCTGTGAGCTTGACATCGGTGGTGGGCAAGCTCGTGGAGAAAATACTAAAAATCAGGATCACCAATTACCTAGAGGTAAGCGGCCTGATGACTCCAAGACAATATGGTTTTACCAGGGTAGATCTTATCAAATGAATTTGATAGAGTTTTTTTACGTGGTTACCAAGGAACTGGATCGGGGAGGGCAGTAAGTATCACTTATCTGGATTTCAAAAAAGGCATTTGACTCCATGCCACACAGGAGACTGCTGTACAGGCTATCATGCCTGGATCTGGGGCAGAAGGTGGTTCGATGGATGGGAAACTGGCTGGGGGATAGGAGACAGAGGGTCATTGTAAATGGGGTGGCATCTGGAGAGGGCATGGTCACAAGTGGGGTCCCTCAGGGGTTGGTGGTAGGGCCAATACTGTTCAGTCTATTCATAGGGGACATCGCAGAGGGCCTTAAAGGGGGTGTGGGCCTGTTTGCGGATGATATTAAAATCTGCAATAGGGCGGACACTCCGGAAGGGGTAGAAAGAATGCAGAGAGATCTAGAGGGCTCGAGGCATGATCAAGGAGGTGGCAGCTTTCATTCAACATAGACAAGTGTAAGATCATGCATCTTGGATACAGAAACCAGATGGCAGGGTACTGTATTGGGGGCCGAGACCTGAAAGTAACAGAACAGGAAAGGGACCTAGGCATCACTATATCAAGGAACCTGAAGGTGGAAAAGCACTGTGAGGGAGCAGTGGCTAGGGACAGCAGAATGCTGGACTGCATCATGAGGGGGATTACCAGTAGAAAGAGGGAGGTCATAGTACCCTTGTATACCCATCTAGTTAGACCACATTTGGAGTATGGGGTCCAGTTCTGGAGGCCAAACCTCAGTAAGGAGATGGGGAGGCTGGAGTGAGTTCAGAGGAGGGCAACGAAGATGGTTAAGGGGAAAAGCCACCTGTCCTATGAGGAAAGGTTGGGAGAATTGAACATGTACTCCCTGGAAAAGAAGAGGGAGGGGGGGACATGATTGAGACCTTCAAGTACCTTAAGGGTATAAACCAGGTGCCAGTGGGAAGCATCTTCCAGCTGAAAGGGAATCAGAGGACTAGGGGCATGGGTTACAGATTGAGGGGGGACAGTTCAAAGGTAACATTAGGAAGTACTATTTCACAGAGATGGTGGTGGATAAGTGGAATAGGCTCCTGGAAGAGTTGATTGGAGAAGCAACAGTGGAAGGCTTCAAAAGGGCATGGGACAGATGCAGGGGATTGTTGAGGGTGAGGGGAGGGCATGTTCTAGCAGATAGCTATACAAATGGGCAGATTAGGTGGGCCTGTCAGTCCTTTTCTGACATCACATTTCTATGTTTTTATGTATATGTATATATATATATATATATATATATATATGTATGTATGTGTATATGTATATATATATATGTATATATATATATATATATATATATATATATATATATAGTCACATTGCTGAGTATTGAAAGGGCAATTTAATGTAAGATATGCCAATTGCTTATTAAGAATATCCAACTTCAGCAATTTATCTTTTACACAATGATCACAAATTACATCTGTATAGTCAATTAGAGATCTGAGACTGAATTTTTTCTAAGCGAGTCTCTGAATCTAAGCAGCCTCTGAATCAATACAAAAGGCCCAAACAAGTGCCCACCTTCTTTATGACTTAACTCACATGTAAATTCTCAGAGCCGGAAGAGTCCATCCAAAACTCTAGCTATTTATAGGCCCAGAGCTGCTCTACTGTACTACCATCAGGGATATGGATAGTCAGCTGGTTATTTAAAGCCTCATTCAATGTAGTCATGGCACCAAGTGACATCACATTTGTTTTGGCTGAATTTAGTTACAAATAGGAAGACTAAAAAAAGACAGAAGGCTTTGAATGGCCATCAGCAGCCAACACTGCACTACTGCCATAGAGGCACCAGAGGTGTATACCACTGTATTCTCAGTGTATAAATGCAGTCTGCACCTCCGATGCTCTCATTAATACCTAGTTGTAGTAGTAACTTTATTTCTAGGATGCCCTTCCCCAAAGGCTCAGTGCATCATACAGGTAAAACAGTGGTCACAACACTTCTTTTACATGCAATAGGCAACATTACAATAAATAAATAAAACCACAATAAATAAATGTGCCACTATATCATAATAAATAGAATACATACATTAAAATAAATAAACATAGAAACATATAGAAACATAGAAACATAGAATTTGACGGCAGATAAGGACCGCTTGGCCCACCCAGTCTGCCCATTTCCCTACCTACTGGATAAGCTGCAGATCCTAGTTAACCAGCAGCCTACTTGGTAACGCAGTAAAAGCAGCAGCATAGATGGCCAAGAGTGTATGGGATCTTACAGGTCCATAAAAGCCTATCTGAAAAGGTACTCCTTCATCCCCCTTTTAAAGGCATCCATCCTCTCTTAGTACCCTGGCAAGAGTGTTCCAATGAGATGGGCTGACAACTTTGAAAAGAATGATCACCTGAGGATTTAAGCAGAAAGCACTTGGGATCAAGAGAAGCCCACCTTGGAGGAGCAATGGGGGCACAAGGACTAGAGAGGATTCAGAAGTTCTGCCAGATAGCCCAGACCCAACCCATCCCATGTAGGGCCTTAAAGGTTAGTAAACCAACCTTGAAGGTAACACACCACTTCACAGGCAGCCAGTGTAATTCATGCTGGACGGGAACGTTGCCTTCTTATGGAAGACTGCCCTTTGATAGTCATTGTGATGAATCTTCAAAGCCAGTTTGTCCTCTTTAGACCCAGACCTTCTCCAACATCACTCTAACCTCTGACTCCTGGTCTTCAGCTCCCTAAGACCCCATCAAACCATGGGAATCCTAAACTTGAAACCCAGGGTCATACATGAGTAGGTGCAACAGAGTGGAAGGCTTCCATGATGACCCTGTTGAAAGTTATCGCTGCTCTCTCTGAATCAATCCCACAGGCCGCTCAGCTACAAGGTAAAAAGGAAAGGTCCCAAAACAGACCCCTAAGGGACCCCTTTACTATGGTTAGGCCCCCAGAGTGTTGCCATTTACCACTGTTCTCCATCATCTGTCTTGAAGATAACCGGTAAACCAGGTTAAGCCTCCACATTGAAACCAACCTCCCAAAGTTTCCTTAACAAAACTTTATGATCAACCATGTTGAAGGCCTTGAAGATGTCAACAAAGATGGCCCCTGTTACCTTTTCGGAGTCCATTGTGATGTTGACATCTTTCAAGACCTTCAACATGGAAGAGATGGTACCATGCTTTTTTCAGAAACCTGATTGATATTTTTCTCGTAAATCTTCAGCTTCCAAAAAATTCCTGCAGCTGCCTGGAAACAGTTCACACCAGTAGCTTGAAGACCACTGGGAGAAGGAAAATTGGGCAGTAATTGGTCATCTTGAAAGGGCTTCCCCCTTTAAATACTGGGACAACCCTGGAAAGTTTCCACCCTTGAGGGAACTCACCTGAACTCAAAGATCAATTAAATACAAAGGTCAGAAGTTCAGCGATCTGCAGTGCTGAACAGTTCAACAATTTGGGTGTTAGGCCATCTGACACACCACTCTTTCCTAGTTTTAATCCCAACTGTAGATCAAGAACTGCCTTATCTTGGAATTTAGAGAAAGAGAATAAAGTACCCTTCCCAGGAAGTTCAAGATCAATTTTGTCCCCTTCCCTGCTCTCAGAATCCTCAAAAAATACTCCGGAATTAATACAAACATTCATTAAATTTATCAGGAAGCTTGGCAAACTATACAAATTTATTTTCATCCATACAGATTTTAATACCACATCTTTCCCACTTAAAAAGTTTTATGGTGGCCCCACATTTCTTAAGATCTCCAGCTAAGTCTCTAGTTGTGTTTTTAAAGTAATTCTCCTTAGCTAGCCTAATTTCTGTAACATAGAGATTCCTAGCCTTCCTGTCTCCTTGAGTTTTTGATTTGATGTAGTTACAGGTACATAAGTGAAAAAAGAAGGGGAACGGGAGGGATAGTGAGACTGAAGGGGGAGGATGGGGGCTGTGTGGAGGATGGCAACAGTAAAGCTAACATACTGAACAGATATTCCTGCTCAGTCTTTACTGAGGAAGAGGAGGGTAATGGGCCTGAATGGAGTACAAGGGATGGGAATGGTGCAGAAATGGACACAAGTCCCTTTACACGGGAAAGAGCCCTTAAAGAACTGGAAGGAATAAGAGTCGATAAAGCAATGGGGCCAGATGGGGTGCACCCCAGGGTCCTAAAGGAACTAAGAGAGGTGGTTGCTGAACCTCTGGCAATCCTGTTTATCCGATCACTGGAAATAGGAGGTACCCAATGACTGGCAGACAGCAGATGTAGTCCCCTTATACAAAAGTGGGAACAAAGAGGAAGTGGGGAACCACAGACCAGTCAGCCTGACCTTGGTAGTATGGAAGATCATGGAAGCACTACTGAAGGAGAGATTGGCGGAACATCTGGTTGCCAATGGACTACAGGACCCACGGCAGCATGGTTTGACTGGGGGAGGCCATGCCAGACCAACCTCATTGACCTTTTTTGACTGAATGATAAGGGAGGTGGATCAGGGGAAGGCAGAGGATGTGGCCTATCTGGACTTCAGCAAGGCCTTTGACACTGTGCCACATAGAAGGCTATTAAACAAACTGCGGAATATGGGAGTGGACAGGACAGTTTTGCAGTGGTAGGTAATTGGCTGGGCGGCAGGACACAGAGGGTGTTGATAAATGACTGTCACTCCACAGAGGGAAGAGCAACCAGTGGGGTACCACAGGGATCAATACTGGGACTGGTCCTATTCAACGTCTTCATCAGTGACATTGCACAGGACCTAGAAGGCAGAATTTTCTTGTTTACTGATTACACAAAGCTCTGTAACAGAGTGGACACGCCAGAGGGTATAGACAGAATGAGAAGGGACCTGCAGAAGCCTGAAGAATGGTCAAGGGTTTGGCAGTTGAAATTCATTGCAAAGAAGTGCAAGATAATGCATATGGGGCACAAAAACCCTGGAACACCACATCAGTTGGGGGGTGAGGATATAGCATGTACCAAGCAGGAAAGAAACCTTAGGGTTATCATCTCTGATGACCTCAAGGTAGGGAAACAGTGCAACAAGGCAGCAGGTAAAGCAAATAGGATGCTGGGATGCATAGGCAGGGGCATCACCAGCAGGAAAAGGGAGGTCATAATTCCACTATACAAGACGCTAGTGAGGCCCCACCTGAAGTACAGTATACAGTTTTGGAGACCTTACCTATGTAAGGACATAGACAGGGTAGAGAAGGTTCAGATGAGGGAAACAAAGATGGTACAGGGATTGCATCACAAGTCCTATGAGGACATGCTGAAGGACATGAATGTGTACTCCCTGGAGGAGAGGAGGGAGAGCGGGGATAAGATAGAGACATACAAGTACCTTACAGGGAGGAACAGGGTGCAGGAATACATTAATTTCCAGCGAAAAAAATGTTCCAGGGCTAGAGGGCATGGGATGAAATTGGAAGGAGGGAAATTCAGAGGAAATATGAGGAATTTCTTCATAGAAAGGGTGGTGGACAAGTGGAGCACCCTGCCAGAGGAAGTGGTGGGGGCTGAAACAATCACGGGATTTGAGAATGCATTGGATAGACATAAGGGAATTCTGGAAATCAGGGGTAAAGGGCAACAGACTTCTAGAAAAACATAAAGTGAACTTACAAGCTGAAATGGGCAGACTTGCAAGGCAAGGCAAAATTTATTTAAAAATGCCCAATCCCGGAGGCTGTGGGTGCTGCACAAATAAATAAACACATCTTCAAAAATAAGACACAAGTACAAAATAATTAAAAACACAAAATAGTAACACATCATGTAGGCATTTATAAACTAATCATTTCAGTAAGTTAATAATTCAATCCAGAAATGACTGCGCAAATAGGAGGGCCTTAAGTCGGGCCTTGAATACCTCCAAAGTAGGGGCCCCCTTAACCCCAAAGGGCAGCGAATTCCACAGGACAGGGGCGGTGACACTGAAAGCCCTGTCGCCAGCCGATCTCAACCTCATCCTTGGAATCACCAGGGGGTCTCTGCAGGAGGAACTGAGGGGGCGGACAGAGATAGCAGGTACAAGAAGTTCTGACAGATAACCAGGGCTCTGACCATGTAGGGCCTTATAGGTGAGAAGACTCACCTTAAAATGGATCATCCACCTGACCGGCAGCTAGTGCAGTTCACACAACACCGGTGTAATATGGCAAAATTTTGGCTGCCCAGTAAGTAAGCGGGCAGCTGCGTTCTGTGCTAGCTGCAGTCTGTGGTGAGATCCTCTCATAACCCCAAGGTAGAGCACATTACAGTAGTCAAGCCTTGATATAACTAAGGCATGCATCAAAGTGGGGAGGTCCAGAGGCGGAAGAAGGGGCTTTATCCTCGCGAAATTTCTGAGATGAAAAAAACAGGAGCAGACAGTGGAGGATACTTGTGCCTCCATAGTCAAACTCCTGTCCAGAATGACACCAAGATTTTGCACCCTAGAGGAGGTCTTCAATGAAACAGATCCCAGAACAAGTTCAGCCTCTGATTCAGAGGCCATTCTATCACTCACTCTGTTCGACTCCACCACCAATACCTCCATCTTATCGGGGTTCAGTCGCAACCAGCTAGAGGCCATCCAGTTGATAATCTCAGCAAGGCAGCTGTTTAGCACATCCACTGCGTTGGATGTTCCTGGGGCAAAGGAAAAGTATAGCTGGGTATCATCAACATAGCAATGGAAACCCAAGCCATACTTCCTAATGAGCCCTCCCAGGGGTAGGATGTACACTGCAAACAACATTGGGGCCAATACCGATCCCTGAGGAACTCTACAAAATAGGAGGCTAGGGGTGGAGGAAGAATTCCCCATTACAGCCTGTTGCTTCCTTTTGATAAGAAAGGACTCAAACCAGCTGATGACAGAGCCGGTGAGTCCACAGAGTTCCCTAAGGTGGTCAAGCAACACACAACGGTCCACAGTGTCAAATGCTGAAGAGAGATCCAGGAGAACAAGAATTGTCTTATCCCCTCGATCTCTTGCCCTGAGGACATCATTCAGCACCCGAACAAGCACGGTTTCTGTGCTATGCCTTGCTTGAAATTCCAACTGGAAAGTTTCATACAACTCATGAGTTCCGAGGTTTTTCTCCAACTGAAGAGCCACTACCTTCATCAAAAAGGGAAGATTAGAGATAGGTCAGTAATTTGCCCTGGCCTCCGGATCCAACGATGGTTTCTTTAAGGGTGGTCTCACCAATGCCTCCTTTGAGGCATCAGGGAAAACCCCCTCAGATAAGGAACACCGGACAATCAGAGCAAACACCGGGCCAACAGTGTCAATGCATCTCATCAAGAAACGCGTCAGTACCGGATCCAGTTCACAAAAGGTGTGCTTCAGATTGGTTGCCACCCCAATGACCTCGCTTACCTCCACTGGTCTAAACTCCCCCCAACCAGGCGGAGTGCACTCAGAACACTTCTGGTGACCACTGCCAGCTATAACACTGCTGACCGAAGAAACTCCCTGCCGGATACCGGACACACTGTCCGAGAAGAACCGAGCAAACTCTTCGCATTCAGCATTAGTAAAAACCTTCTTCGGCTGTAGACAAGCAGGATGAAGTAGCCTGTCCACAGTCTGAAAAAGTATAGCTGGTTGGTTCTTCCTGGCAGCAATCTCCCTGGACAGGAACACTGCCTTCTTATAGTTGATTGCCACCTGGTATGCATTATAATGCACACGCAGGGCCAGTTTGTCCCCCTCCAGGCTGGACTTTCTCCAGCAGCACTCTAACCTCTGATCCTTTCTCTTCATCTCCCTGAGAGCCCCATCATATCAGGGGGACCTCGGGTAGGAAGATTTGGGTCGTACATGGACAGGTGAGAGGGAGTCAATGGTGTCGGATAGCACCTTATTATAAACGCTCACCCCAGCACCAACGCCTCCAAGATGCATGCATCACCCACATTAGATAGATCAGCTGCTGCCAGGAAACCCTCCAGGATCCATCCCCACAAAGGGCAACAGCTCGTCATCTCTGTAGGGAGAGGGCATCCGGTGGGAGCCTCGAACATGAACTGCACCGTGCAGTGATCGGACCATATGACCAGATCAGTCTTGAGATTATCTATCTCAAGCCCCAGTGAGAACACCAGGTCTGACATGGGAGGCAGTATAGTGCAATGGTTTAAGGCTCTGAGCTACCAATTTGGAGACCTGGGTTTGAATACCATAGCCCCCACTTGCATAAACTGTTGACCCTGAGCAAATCACTTAACTTCCCTGTGCTCCCAGGCCGCACCTGTAAACAAGCTTTCAGCTAAGTGTGCCACTCCTGGTTAAACAATTGAAAAAAAAACAAAAAAACGTGGCCGCCCTGGTGTGTCATGGCAGAAACAACTTGTGACAAGCCCAGGGATGACATAATCTGGAGGAGGTTATGACCAAGCCGAGAAGATTCGGCATCAGCCCAAACATTGAAATCCCCCAGAACAATACATCTGAGGGCTTCCAATGTTTCACCGACAATGACTTCGGCAACCTCCTGAAGGAAATTCCCCACCGTCTCTTGGGGGGGGGGGCCGTAAATAAGGAGAATCCTGCAGCCTGTGCTCGGACCCCCATGGACTGCCACACATTCGAAGGAACCTGGAGTTCCCACTGGGTGCATGGTGAAGGCCAAGTTGGATCTAAAACAAATGGCTACCCCACTGCCCCTACGTTCCTCTCTGGGGCAGTGCACCACAGTATACCCAGGTGGGATGGCAACCTCAAACACTGGGCCCACATCGTTCCCAACCCAAGTCTCCGTGATGCAAGCCAGATCGACTGAGGAAATAAAGTCTGCAATAATTGCGGTCTTGTTCCTGATCGATCTGGCATTGCATAGCACTTCCCTCAAGGGATTGTTAGGCAAAGCAGCCCCTCGGGTTACCTGACCACTTGGTCTGGTGGATTCCCTGGGGACAGGCACCAAACACGTCTGGCCTCTCTCTTGTGCCCGTCATAATCCAGGGCGCCTTCTAGACCTGATAATCCCTATCCTACCACCCTCCGCTGTGCACGGAGCTCCCCACTGCCCAAGATCACCCTGGCTCCTGCTAATCCCTACCTCCCAGCAACGTCTAACCATAGTATCAGAAACTGGGAGGCAGGTGAAGGGCCATAAATCATGCAGAAGGGATGCCCCGTACACTATCCTGGCCCTCCCAGGCCCCCCAAATAACCCGGGCACATCACTAAATTTAAAAACATTTAATTACTAGAAAATAGCTAGAAAGTCCAAAACAATAAGGCAGTCTAAATGTCACAACCCTTAACACACAACTGTGAAAAAAAGTTTAGATTGCTAAAAGGAAGACAGATTAAATAAATCTAAACATTCCTGGCCTTAACACACTAAAAGGATAAAGTTATCTATATCCAGCTAATAATACAACTCTATATATAAAATGGTATAACAACTGACAAAAGAATACAAATCCCACCTAAACTGCAAGTTACACACAGTAAACTAATTTGTTGGAGCTAATCCATATCCATAACAATAAACATAAGGCTCAGGCCCCCCCCCCCCACTGGGAGTACAGGCTCAAACAACAAAGCCTGATACAAATAAAACTCCCTGGGGCCTCTTATTACCTAACCTAACCTAATATAAGACATAGCTATGCATCAAACACTTTTTCCTGTACGGAGTGGCGCTCACGCCACTCACAACGCTTGCGCTACACTCGCACTTGCGAGCGGCGCAGGAATTTTAAATCCCTTAGTCTCCACCTCTTCAGATGGCTGTAAACAATTAGCTCCTTTGAGCCCCCTACACAGTAACGAGTCTACCACATCACACTCCCATGAAAGAATTAAAGGCAGCACAGTCTCTTACACTGACGGGGCGGGGGTGTTGGGGGGGCACAGCCCCCCCACAGAAAGCATTGAAAGTTATGTCCCCGGCACCGTTGTCCTGTGTGCTGGGGTGTCAGTAGTGCCAAAAATATTTTCAGCACTCTGACTGTGCGATAATGGCAATCGCCCTTTAGGCTTTCGCCATTATCACATAGAACCAAACTTGCTTTCGTAGTGCTGATGTTTCAGTGGAATGACTGGGAGGGCCATCCATTGCCAGGCGACTGGTAGACTGTGTGTGCACAAGAGCTTGCAGTAGCCAGTGAGGAGGGCACATGGGGAAGGGGCTCCATCCGTAATGGCGATGAATTCTCGGCAAAATCGCTCACGGCGATGGGAGGGTAGGGCGACCGGATCGGGGTGGGCGAAATGCGTGACAGGATGTCGCTATATGTACGCGCACTGGTTGGCCTGTGGTTGGGGTGGGTGAGGTACTGGGTCAGGGTGTTGGTGCGATTTTATTGCGCCCGGCCCGAACCTTTAGTTTTACATGCTTTCACCCCCCTGACATGTGCTCCCCTGGAGTTGAGAATCCTTTAGTAGGGGAGTGCAGGGGCCAAAGCCCCCGTGTGGAGTGGGGGTGTGGGGCACAGCCCCACAACATTGAAAGATTTGCTCTCGATTGCCATTGTCCTGTGCGCCGGGGTGTCAATAGTGCTGAAAATGTTCATTACTTGATCGTGCGATAACGGTGATCACCCTTAGGTATTCGCCGTTATCACATAGAACCGAGCTTGCTTGCATAGTGCTGATGTTTCGGTGGAACGCCTTCCTCAGAGCTTTGGAATCCCTTCACTACATTTATTTGCACGATAATGTAAAGCTGGCACCTTTTGAGGTAAGCACTTGTTTTATTTTGTCCAGTGCATGTCTTTGTAGAAATGTACGTGTATGGTGGTCAGTGACATGAGTTTGTAGAAACTACGATTTTCATTGCCTACATCTTGTTCACTCTGGTCTCATGTGCACAGGTTTGGGCATATTCTAAGAGAGGTGTGGAGCTCTTCACTGTGTCTACCCTTGAAAAATCTGCCACAGTTCTGATTTCCCCACAATGATAGGTGAAGTTTGTACTAACAGTGATGCAACAGAAGGTTGTTTTGGGTTAATATATGTTGGCTCCAGAATCAATTATTCAAGGCCCAAACTCAAGGCAACAGATTGCAGGTGTTTAGATTTCTCTGTGTATAACTTGCTTGTACACAGTAAAATAGCAATTAATGGTTACAAACGGCACAACAGAAGGATGACAGTGGGGGTATTCTTGAGTCCCAGTTTTGTCAAAGACCTCAATACAGAGGGAAAAAAATTTAAATAGTTATGTGTAATGTTAAAGGCCTTAACTCACTCATCAAAATGATAACAGTTATTAAGGAACTATCTGAATTACAAAGTACAATGTCTTTTTTTTAATGTAGCATTCTGCACCCTGTTGCAGCCTGTGTCTTTCCTCAGTCTTGTGACTCTCCCCCCCACTTCCATCTGCTGCGCTCCCCTCCACTCTCAGTGTCACTGGGGATCCATTGTGTGGTACCTGAGAGGGACAGTGGCTGTCATTAATGGTGACAAGGAGACTTGGGGCCAAATTCACAAAACTTTGCCTGGTCGCAAACTCAGTTTGCTCAGGCAAACTGGGTTTTGCCCGAAGTTGATATTCACAAAGCCCAATTTGCCCCGGTTAACAGGGTGTGCGCCCGGGCAAAGTTGGGAGGGGAGCCACAATACAAATGATGGGGAAGGGAACTGCATATCCCTGCAATCCCATTCACTAAGGATTTGCTCCATGCAAGGGCCTTTGTGAAGGTCCTTGCATGGAGCAAAGTACCGCCGAAAAAAAACTGGCGGTAATCCACGCAGCTCTAGTAGTTGGTGGAGGTGTTGTGGCCCCCCTCCCCGTTCACAGACCCTATAATGAAACTAAACCCTTTCCATGGCATAGTGTCCCTCCCCATCCTGATCACCGATCGCCACACAGTATAATACAAAACCCCCATTTTCCATAGCATAGTGTCCCTTCCCCACCCTGATCACCAATCACCGCACTGTATAATACAAAAAACCCTTTTCTGTATCATAGTGCCCCCCCAACCCGATCACCGATCACTGCACTGTATAATAAAAAAAAACCTTTTTCATAGCATAGTGTTCCACTCCAGTCCCCGATCACTGTATTTTATCCCCTTGTCATAGTGTAGTGTCCCACCCTGCTCCCCGATCACTGAGCCCCATATAATAAAATCATTTTCCATAGTGTAGTGGTCCCACCTCCCACTCTTTTCCCCGATCCCCAACCCCATGTGGCAGTGGAAACTCCCTGGCAGTCTAGTGGACCCCCACCAAGTAATGGAGAGTCCAAGCAGCTCGCTCCCCCCTGCCTGACCCACAGCCGGTGACCAGCACAGCCCACCACTCACCACTATGGCTGGCCGCTGACTGAGCTCTCAATGACCATGTCCTATGTAGAGTATGGCCCATTGACAGAATTGTCAATGGGCCATATCTATACAGGATGTAGTCACTAGAGCTCAGTCAGCGCCAGCCATGTGTGGTGAGTGGTGGCTGTGCTGGTCGCTGGCTGTAGGTCGGGCTGGGGAGCGGGTGGTCGGACTCTCCATCGGATGTGGGAGTAGGAGGTGGTCCATTAGACCGCCGGGAGTTTCCACTGCACATGGGGTCGGGGCTTGGGGAATGGGGTGGGGGTGGGACCACTACACTATGGAAAATGATTTTATTAATATGGTACAGAAAGTTTTTTTGTATAATATAGTGTGGTGATTGGTGATCGGGTGGGGAGAGGGACACTATGCTATAGAATACAGTGTGGTGATTGGTGATCGGGGAGGGACACTCATGCTATAGAAAAGGTTTTTTTTTATTATACAGTGCGGTGATCAGTGGTCGGGTGGGGGGAAGGGCCGTTACAGTATGGAAAGGGTTTAGTTTTCTTATAGGATCAGCGAACGGGGAGAGTACCACTAGACTCCCAAGGAATGCGGCTGCGTGGGGCTTGGGTTGGTGAGGGGGGGTCACAATCGCACACTAATGCCATGCTAATGGCCTCAAGCGCCTTGCATGCCTAATGGGCTCCTTTGCATGGCCACTTTTGTTAATAGCTCTTTAGCATGTGAGTGCTATTGGCAGAGGGGCCATTTTCCTAACTGGCTGTGGGGACAGCACTGCTGGGTATCCTACTGATTTTCTGGGGTTAGCGCTGCCCCCGCTGGCCCCTATTCATAGTTGGATAGCGCACCACGCTATCCGACTGTGAATAGCATGATTGCCCTTGAGTGCAATGGCGAGGTACCACACAAACTATGCATGACACTTTGCATTTTTTTTGTGAATCCTAGCCCTGGTATTTTCCATGTTTTCCTCCCCAGACAATGGGCAGTAGCCATATGAACAAGCCTACGCATGCACACAGCAGCACCATGCAGAGGAGACAAGGTCCCTGAGCCTACTACAAGGATTGCTGTGGGGGCAGAACTGCAGTGCCTACCCTACCCATGTAGAAGTGCTGCCACACAGTAGCACCACCCCAACTGTCCAACTTGATGCCTGAGTACACACCTGTACCCCGGTTGCTGGTACTGGAGTGCACAGCACTTTCACTAGGCAATCGGGTGGCCCCTACAATTTGATATTTTGCAGGAAATGCACCTTACCTAAATGGAATATACAGAACTTTCCAAAAGTTGGGTAGGCCATGCATACTCGGCAGTTCACCCTAATGGGGAAAAAAGTTGGTGTAGCAATTTTGATTTATAAGAACCTTCCATTTCAATACAAATCACATTAAGAAGACCGAGAAAGGTGTTTTTCAAAAGAAGATTGCCTGTTTGATCTTAAAATCTGTTCATTATTTACATCCCTAATGAAGACAATCCTGCTTTTATTAAAATAAATTTTCAGAAAGTTCCAGATTACCCCATACAGTTATATCTCTGGGAAGGGATTTTAATTGTGTGCTAAATGCAAGCCATGACTGGAGATCAACTAGATGGCAAGTCAGTTTTATATGTTCAGGGCCTCAAACTCCCTCACTACAGAAGATAGATTTACCGGTACAGTATTGGTTTTGTAAGGACGGGGAAACAGACTATGGCCCAGATATTCAGAAATCCGGCAAAGGCTGGCGCAAGTCCAGTGCAGTGCAAATCCGATGTGCCATGGCACAACAGGAGCCATATTCAGTGGTTACGCAGGCTGAACTGCGCCAGCGCAACCCAGCTAAATATGGCAGAGTTGCACCATGGCACAAACAGAGTTGTACCATGGCACAAACGGGGTGCGCCATGGCGCAAACAGAGATGCTCCAGCGCAGCCGTGGAGCAGAACAGCACAGCAACAGAGGGGGGCAGGGCACAGAGAACAGACTCAGGGACACAGCCATGGAAGTACAGTGACAGGCCACAGGAGGCCGCCACCAGCAGGGCACACACAGGCACCCAGACACGTGACCCCAGAACACAACAGTGGCACAGTTAGCAGGTGACAGGAGGTGCCAATGGCCAATGGAGTGCCACCAGGGGAGCCCCCCCCCAGCAGGCTGCTGGCCGTGCCCCCCCCAGACCATGACAGACCACACCCAGGACCAAGCAACCAAGCACACACATGCCACACAGGCACACAGGAAGCCCACACAGTAGGCACTGAACATGCCAGGTTGCAGGCAGCATGGCAGACCACATGGGACAGGCCACACAATGCCAAGCAGAGGACCCCAACACAGTGTGTAGACAGTACCCATCCAATGACCATGGCCGTGCGGTGCCACCACCATGCACACACCCGCCACACACCCCTGACAGTCACCCCATGGGCACCCCAAGGCACAGCAACCAACCCAGGGGATGGACACCACTACAGTGGGACACACCACAGCACACAGCAGCGAACCACAGAAGCACAACATGCGCCCCTGCTCATGCACACTACATGGACAGACATTGGGTCACTGCAGCATGGCTCCTCACACCACCTGCAAAGCAGACACAGACACAGGCAGGTATGTCAGAAAAAGATATATTTCAGTAAACTATATACAGAAACAGGGGCTGGGAAAGGGTAGGTACAGCAAGGGAAGGAGACAGGGAACAGGGACTGTACAGTGGGAGGGAGGACTGTAGGGGAAGGTTAAACAGGGGAGACAGTGGAAAACTGGGGAATCCTCAATGCCAGCCCCATCCAGCTACCCTGGCATTATGCCACTCCCGCCTCTCCGCTGCCATCATGTGCCTCATCGCCGCCACCACCAACAGGATTGAGGATACCACAAGGAGCATCTCCCACATTAGGTGGCTCAGCATCCTCCTTGGAGGTCTGTGCAATGGTCACCAGACACCTATAGCAAGGGACAAGACAGGTAATCAGTGCAATGGCCCAAGGAACCATGCCCACCCACAGTGTGCAATGGGCAGTAGGAACACACACACCCCTGAAGGGCACATACCAGCCACCCGCAGGGGGGTGGGCCAACGCCAGCCAGCAACTTGGTGCACCACGACATTGCACAGAGGTGGTCCCTGCTGCACAATGGCCACACAACTGCGCAATGACAGTCACATGGCACAGTGCACTGGAAGCACCACAGCAACAACAGTGGCAGCCGGGTGCACGCCCACCCCACCAACAGCCAGCACCTGTGTAATGGACGCATCACAGTGGCATGCACCACGCACAGTGCAACACACACAGCTGCCATGGCACATGACACAGGCGGCCATGCCCACACCCACTTCCCCTGCCACCCCCATGTACACTGTGAAGGACCATAACAGTGCTTACCTGCCCCCTGTGGCCCTGCTGGTGCTGGTCCACTGCTGTCATGGCACACTGGTCCCATCTGCGCTGCTGCAGCCCTGGCCTGCCTGCGGTCCTCCAGCCCTGGGAATGGAAAGAAGACAGGTGCACATCAGTAACCGACCACAGCAGCTGCCCCCCCCAGACCCATGTGCACAGGGTGTAATACTGCCCGACATGTCCCACATGCCTGCACAAGTGCATCGCAATGCAAGTGGAAGCTGGAAATGCCACTCCATGATGCACATGACGACAGTGTACCCCTCTGCAGGGCATGCCAGGCAGCCAAGCCAACACCACAGTACAGCACCAGGGCAGACATGCAACATGGGATGACTTGCCTAGCTGTGGCACTGCTCTACGCCTGGAGCATGCCTGAAGCCTTCTCAGCCAGTCCGGGTCCCATCTGCTGAGGTCACCATAGCAGTGCCTGCATTGCTCACCAGTTCTGGGCACCTCAGTCCAATACTCCAGGCTGGCAGCAATCCCCTGCCACACAGTGCGCCTGGCCTGCTGCAGGGGCACCTGCCCAAAGAGCTGGGGGGGGCGTGGGGCTCCACGCAGGCCACAAGGTTGGCTAGTTCCACATGCGACCAGTTAGGGGCACATCTGCCTCTTTCATGCGCCATTTTACTGTAGCAGGTTCAGTGGTGAAAATGGCAGGAGGAACCGCATGTATCCGCAACATGCGCCTGATGCGTGATGCATGGAAGAATGCGCAGTGCCCACCCATCACGCAGTGCCAGAGATGTGTGGAGCGGGCATGGCTAGGTGGAGTCACAGAGGTCTGACCCAGGGGTCAGAGGTCATCCACCATTGCACAGTGTGCACGTGCGCAATAGGGCACAGTACCCCATGTGCAACCACATGTGTAGCTAGCCGTGCACATCATGCGCAATGCCACTGCATCACACTGTCTGTGTGCTGTGCGTGATTGACACCATGATAGCGTAACACTCATGCGCACTGCACGCCTGTGCACTGTGCATGCATGTGCATTGTGCCACGACTTGCTCTGTTGCACTCTCATTGCGCATGTCGCAATATCACGATATTCAGACACCACATGCAAATGAGCTCATCAGCCAATACGTGGCACAGTGGGTGCATTAGCATGTCATTATTGTTGCGCTCAACCTCATTTGCATGCCTTGCACCTTATAGGCACCACGGAACAGCACAGACCATGGACTGGTATTGCAACCTTGATAGGTAAGTGGTGGATGCCGCTGCAGCACACTGGGAGTAGACAGCACTGCAGGGTGGGATGGACCAGGGGGATGCTGCCACTGACACACTGTGTTGTCCACGTCCACAGGAAGCAACATGTCGGCACATGAGGAGGGCGAGGAGCAGGGCCTGCTCGGAAGCACAGTCCCAACTTCACGAAGGCCGAGACTTATGCCCTGGTTAAGGCCTACCTGGACAGGGAGGCACTGTTGAGTGGTGCCACAGGCACACCACAGGCCAAGGCTGTTGCATGGAGGAGGTGACGACCTATGTAAACCAGCATGGCAGCTACCAGCAGTCGGTGCAGGAGTGCTGCAAAAAGGTTGGTATGGACAAACAGCGGATTAAGGTGAAGGTGGCAGCCATCAGGGCATCCAATACTGCCACTAGATGAGGGCCAGCGGATGCACCCACACTGATGCCGCAAGAGGAGTTGGTGGCAGCCACCATGTGCCGCACCACGATGGAGGGTGTGCATGGAGGAGGCTTCCAGATGGGTGGCAGGCCATCACTGTATGGTATGTGTGTCAGACATGCACAGCTGGTAGCACAGTGGGTGCATACACGGGCCTGCTGGTGTGAATGTGGCCATGATGCATATCATGTGCATGTGTGTGCACCCACGTGCATGCCATTCTGCAGGGCACATGCAGCATCAGTGTACGGAGGGGACACATGTTGGCATTGCATCACTGACATGCCATTTTTCTCTTGCAGCACCAACACTCCTCCATGCGGAGGATGGGGCGCCGGAAGCAGCAGCACTCGTGGACGCCGCTACTGCCCTGGGGGATCAGCCTTCAACATCCATGGGCATCCAGGAGCCCGACTGGCTGCAGCTCAGTACGGTGCAAGCAGATGTCCTGGACCTAGGGTCACACGAGGCTCTGGATGTGATCCTGCAAGATGCCAGCCTAGGTGTCTTGTGTGTGGAGACACAGATCAGGGCGGGGTCTGATTCTGATGAGGACTACTTACAGCTCCTGGACAGCATGGGTGACACTGGGTGACATTGTGGGTGTGTCGCCCCTGCTGGCATCAGACACAGGTACCACGCCCAGCGCTCTGCCAGTGGAGGAACAGCTGCCTGTCACCACTGCAGGTGCAGCGGTGTGCACTGTCACAGCTGTGTCCTGCGGTGGTGGTGGTGTGGCCATGCAGGCGCAGGGCAGCATACAGCAGATGGACACACGATGACAGCAGGTGCCACTGGGTAGCCGGCCACAGGGTCCACCCCTGGTGCACCTGCTGTGCCCATTCCCCCTGCAGACCCCACTGTGCAGCGTCCACCAGCGAGGGGAGCTGTGCAGCATGGCCGGTCACCACATGAGGACCGGCATCCCTCCCAGGAGTCACAGGATGCCAACTGTCTGGCTGAGCACACCCAGCTGCTGTGGGCATCTGTTCAGCAACAGCTGCTGCTTGCCACTGGTATGTGTGCACTGCTTGTGGAGGTGCGCCAGTTAGCTGAGCAGCAGGAGAGGGGCACCGCGCAGATCCTGGTGGGGATGCAATGCATGCAGGAGGCTATGACTGCATCCTTGGATCACATTGCCAGTGTGATCACGGATGGCTTTGCATTGCTGGCTGCCACAAGGTGTGGCCATGCACAGGTGATCCCCTGCAGTGCGCTGTCCACCCCACAGACCTGGTGTTGGGCGACCCCAACCCAGTCGATGCCAGGCTCTGATGTAGGCATCCCATGCATGCCTGGGGCTGGCCTGTTTGGGCAGCTGCACCCCCCCCCACAAGGACATGGTCATGGTCCCGCGGTTCCACCCCTGTGGGGGCTGTTGCACCCCCCCAGCTGATGCATGGCCTGTGGCTGCTGATCAGCCCCAGCGCAGCTGCTCCTGTGGCTGTTGTGGCCATGGTACCATGCAGCAGCCCTAATCTGTGGGCCGCCCTGACCACAGTTTGCAGCTGCTGCCCTGTGCACACATGGGAGGTGTGTGTGCCTTACCACTGGTGTCATGCCTGTGTGTTGTGCCACATGCTGCCTGTGTGTGTGCTTGCCCAGCCACTGGACTGTGTGACTTGGGCATGATGAGGGCAGTCTAGCATTGGTTGTGCCTGTGCAGGGGTGCAATGCATCTGATCCATGCCACATACCAACGCCTGTGTGTGTGTTGCTGTGTGTGGTTGTGTGCCACTGTCTCCCTTACCCCTGCATCATGCCTCTGTGTGTGCATGCCCATTGCCATGCACGCCCCTGCATGTGTGCTGTGTAGCTGTTTGTGTGGCCCATGCATGTGTACCACACCACCTACCTGTGTGCACCATAGTGCTCCTGTGCAATGGTGTCACAGTGGCGTAGTGCATGTTGCAACAGATGGGGGGTCCCTCTTCCCAGGGGGTGGCTGTCCACCACCCTCTGGCCCATTGCCTCCATCGTACCCACTACTGTCACCCTCATCAGCCTCAACAGTTATCCCACAGTCAATGGCCATGTTGTGCAGTATGCAGCAGGCCAAGAATGGGCCACAGGCTTTCGAGGGGCTGTACTGTAGGGCACTGCCTGACTTGGCTAGGCAATGGAACCATTCCTTCAGCATGCCAAAGACACGCTCGATGTTGCATGTGCTGGTGTGTGCCTCGTTGTACCGTTCCTCTGCTGGGGACGACGGGCTCTGGTAGGGGGTGAGCAGCCAGGACCTGTGTGGAGAATGACATGGTTAGCCCTCCGCTATTCTGTGCTACAGCCCTTGCCTGTCCCTGGCACCCACGCCACCATGCACACCCTGCCCACTCCCATCCCCAGGTCTGCTCTGCCCATCGCCCCTTGCCCCGTGCCATACTCACCCTCTAGGTGGCCCGTGGAGATGTCCCACCATTCAAACCTGTGGCACAGTGCAGTGCTGTGCCAGATGAACGCATCATGTGCACTCCCTGGGTGTGTGGCGCAGACATTGGTGATGTGCCCCATGGCATCGCACACCACCTGGAAGTTGACACTTGGACTTCCCTTCCTGTTGATATATGAGACACCCTCAGGGCCAGGTGACATGTGGATGCCCACATGGGTGTAGTCAATGGCCCCAATCATGCCAGGCATGCGTGCCATCCTGTGGAAGTCCTGCATGGTTGCTGTACACTCCGCCTGTGTGCTGGGGAAATGGATAAATTCCAAAGCATGTGGCAGCAGAGCACTGAGGAACTGTGTGAGGATGTGGGACATGGCTGACTGGGTGATGCCTGTGGTGTACCCTGTTGGTCTTTGGAAGGTACCCGTGGTGAGCAGGCACATGACAGCGGTCACCTTCATCTCCACGGACATGGCATGGCTCCATCTGGTGGGTGCCTGCATCTCCTCACTGCACAACTCACAGAGCTGCCTCAGAATAGCCCTGTTCAGGTGGTACTGGCCCAAGATCTCAGTGTCACTGTAGTTCTCAAAGGTGATGCGGGCATGATACCACCTGTGTTGGGCATACCACTAACAGGCCCTTCCTCAGCCACGTTGCTGTTCCTCCTGCCCCCTCACACCCCTCATTACTGCCTCCATCAAGAAGGGAGCACTATCCATGGCCTTTGCTGTCCACTGTCCCCCGGGTGGTTGGCTGCTGGCTGTATGCCACCCTGGTGCTTAGGTTGTGTGTGTGTGTGTGTCTCTCTCTCTCTGTCCCCTCTCCCTCTCCCAGGCCACCTCTCTGTCCCTGTCCCTCTGTGTGTGGGCTTTTGTCTGTCTGTCTGTCTCTCTGTCTGTCTCTCTCTATCTCTCCCTCTCACTCTCACCCCTGGCACAACTGCTGTCTGTGTGTTTGCACCCTGTATTTATAGGAACAAGTCTGCTTGGAACAACTTCGATTTGCTCCACACTTGCGCAAAGGTTTCATGGTTGACTATGCCACTGCACTGGATATTCATGGGAATGCCCCCTGCACTTGTGCCTGCATACATTATAATTGTGCATTGGTGCAATGGATTTTGCGCTGCACACTGGCTCCCGTTGAATATGGCTCCTTGGCGCAATTCCGCACTTTCGCCAGTGCAACTCAGTTGCACCATGTGCAACTGCTCTGAATATATGGGCGTATGTCTTTTTCTTATATCCAAACAAGGTTTACTCAAGAACTGACATGTTTAAACATGCACGGAATACAAATTTCTTCTCCAGTCCTCAGATTCATTTTATAGTGCATTCTGATCATGATCTGTTTCAGTCTGGTCTGCAATATCAGCTCAAAAAGAGAGTCAATGTGGAGATTTAATGTGTTATTACTCAGTGATACAGTCTTCAAAGACCAAATTAAAGAAAAAATTCAGAGCTATTTCAGAGTGCACACTGGAAAAGAAACTCATGCCACATATATTTGGGATGGCCGGAAGGCTGCATTATGAGGGATCACAATAGTCTATGCAGTAAGAAAAAGAAACAGCAGGAGGCATTGTGACACCACTTAGTAGGGCTAGTAATATGTTTGGCTGCATGGCATGAAATTTCACCAGATGACATCGCTTACCAGCAGCTTCAAGACACAAAGCAAGAGCTATTAAATATCTGTAAAAAAAAAAGCAGAGGGAAACTTCTATGTTTTAGAAATCTAAAGTACTATGAGCATGGCAACTGAGCCAGCAGGTTGCTGGCCATAAGGTCAGTTGAACAAAACACAGACAGAAGGAGTGGGGAATTATGTGAGTCTGCAGTGATCCCATTTATATACTACTGATACAGCAGAAATTTTCCAGAGGCTTGAAAAGTTTTCTGCTAACTTTTATCAGTCTGCTCTGTATTCTTATAATGTTACCCAACCTCACTAATTAAAGTTTGGCAATACCAGCTGAGGTCTGAAATTAACCTTTTCTATGGCACTGACACCACATTAACTTAAACGTGCAGTCACAATCCTTCCTTCCTTCTCGGTGTCCATGTTCAAACTAAATGTGCAGATGAGCACTGAATACATCACTATGCCTACTGAAACCATCAGCAGTAAAGACTCGGCAAATTGGGGTGTCAGACAGTTTGGTACATATAAATCAGTGGTGAATAAATCAGGAAAGAAAATCAGTTATTTTGGGATAAATCTTTATTGTCACTTAGAACACATGCTGTTATACTGAGAACACGTTATTTCCATTTTGAATCTGGAAATAGAACATAGAGAACAATGTATCAGATAGGAGGGGAGGTAGAAGAAATTGTTTAACCAGGAAAGGCACAGTAAGCCGGAGCTTGTTTTCAGGTGCAACCTGGGAGCAAAGGAAGTTGTGACTTAATCAGGGTCACACAGTATTCAAGTGAGGGCTGATGGAATTCAAACCCAGGTCTCCAGGTTTACAGCTCAGTGCCCTTAACCACTACGCTACACTGGTTTTACACTACAACAAGGTAAAACACACACAAAAAAAACATTAAAAATTATGTGGTATGTATCAAATGCTTAATGGGTTGTAGTGGAATAAAACAATTATCTGTACACGAGTGGTAAGACCTATACACTAACACGTGACTTTGCCACTCTTGAGTTACAGTATGGGTCTTACCACTCAGTAATGGAGATAAATGTTTTATTCCACTGCAACCCATTATGCACAAGGCCACTGATTTTCGGTTTTTATTGGAAAACCAGGTAAAATTCTGGAATTTGGTTTGTCTGAACACTGGTAAAAACAAAGAGTTTCATGGAATTTTGCATTTTAGGCCAAACCAGTAAATCTGCATAACTTGTTTTTTTTTCTTATAATTGCTACCTGTACTATTTTCAGTGTGCTTCAATTAATGCTCTGTATATTAAGCCTTATTTTAGTCTGATTATTTATACACATACTAAAAGAATGACAGTAGAATCCCAATGAAATCCGGAAATTAAACTAACAATCACTGGTGCAATTCATTAAATTTCAAGACCTGAAAATGGGATTACATTATTTTAATCATCATAAATCAGTGGCCTTGATTATGTATTCCCAAATTATTTAGTCTTTGTTAACCAGGTAAGTGCACTAGACATTATAATGACTGTTTTTCAGGCACAACCTGGAAAGTACTGACTTGACAGCAAATACGTGACTGAAAAATACAATGAGTACTGCACAAATGTACAATAAAGAGGACTGCAGAAAATGCATCAAAGATACATCAGTTATAGAAAATAGCAATGTATAATAATTTCCTATACCCATCTTTGTGTAAGTTGGTCTCTTGTCTCTGTTTTGAAATGTTCTGGCGCTATGAGCCCTGCAAATGCGCCTCATATAAATAAACTACTGTACTTCCGCTAAAATAGCCTCTGACACAAAATATCTGAGGGAATCTAAAATACACTGATGAGGAAGCTGTCTGAATACATTGTTGCTAAAAAAAAAAAAAATATGATGAAGTGTTTTGCCAACTAACAAATACTGCTGCTTTAAGGGATGCTGTAAGGAGAGCAGAGCTGCTGTAAAAAGGGGGCTGGTGTGTCACAGGTGCGGGCAATGAATATCACGAGAAGGCACCATCACTTGGAATCTTCAGGCATGTTCCCAGAATAGAAGTCCGCCAACCAAGGCTGTGAAGAGGCATGCAGGATGCCAGCAGCTGCAACACATAAGATATATGACAAACGTCGACCCATTCGTACAGCAAACACAAAAAAAAAAGAACACTTACCAAAGCACAAAGTAAACCATACCAAACACACAGATAAAAGAAAACTTAGTATAGATGTTTAAGAAAAAAGTCACCTTTCAAAGACCCACTCACATTGCATAAATTAAATATTGTAATGGGTAGCTGTACAAATAAGTCATTTATTTGTATGAGTGGCGTTTGTCGTCTGGACACCCCCATTTGTGGCTGTGCTATGCTTTGCCAGTCATGGAATCACAGAAATCAAACGCCACTCATGCAGATAAATGTCGTATTTGTACAAGGCCCGTTACACATCCCCTGTGTGTCCTCTGTTTTGCCTCTGTGTGAAAATATACCACAAGGAGAACAAGCTCACATAATGCATGTGGTGAATGCTGGCTTATCCTCAAAGCAGCTGCAAGTGTTAGTTAATCGAACAACTTTGCAGCTGGGAAGGAGCTCAAAATGGCTGACGAGAGTAGATGCCTTTAAGCAAACTCTAAGACTGATTGAAAATCTATTTAAAACAATATCATTTTCGGCCAAAGCATCTCTCAAAATGGGTTTCTGAATGAACTCAGAAGTAGTAACACATGTCCTAAAAGTGCAAGGTGCATGCATAATCGATTTCAGAGGATTTCTCTTCACCAAAAGATCTGACCCATAGAAAAATGTTTTGGCTTGTAACTAGCCCTGTGGGCAGAGGAAGGTGGGGGTCTCCTGGTCAGCCTGGCCATCCTGCCCAAGCGGCTCCTGCTCAAGAGCCAAATCTACCTGTGCCATGTCCTGAGGTTGGTACCATTCCTGACACTAGAGGAGGATGTGACAAACACTGCTTGTCCGGTACATCTAGATATCTAGGAAAAGCAGAACCAGTTTTAACTCCTGAACTATTATTGAGAAACATTGTTGAGACAGTTTCTGAAACAGTAGCTATGCCCTTACTAGTAGAGAAGGAAGTTTTCGCAACTTCCCCAATTGCACACTTTCATACCTCCTCTGCTGATAAATCAATGAATACAACATGTACAATGGAATCACTGGGCAGATGTATAGATCACATGTTGAACTGGACTGAGACATGTGATGAAAAATTTGATTCTTTAAACATATAGGGCCCCATATACAGTGAGCTGCACTTGTGCCGCATTTGTGCTATGCTTGTGCTAATGCTAGCACCAGTACACTGCAACCAAGATATTCAGAAGTAATACACTGGTGCTAACTCCTCTGAATATTGGGCATCAGCACAAAGTGCACATGCAGTGCAACTGTTTAGTGCAAGTGCAGTGCAGGGCACAGACACAGCACTAAATGTAGCACTGACTATAGCACTGTACACAGGTGCAGCGCGAAGGTGGGTGGGAGAGGAAGGCACCAATGGAAGATACACAACACAGCAGCAAAGTTATCAGATATTTATTAGATAACAACCAGGCACCTGCCTGGTAAGGATAAACAAAAAAAGGGCACCTGCCCGTTACACAGCGATTAAAAAAAGGGCACCCACCCATTATACAGAAAAAAAAGGATACCTGCCCATTACACAGAAAAAAGGGCACCCACCCGAGACATATAAAAATCAAAAGGACATTCAAGGTTCACATCCCATTTCGGGGAAGCAGACGGTGGTGGTGGTGACTGCTGAAGCTGACAGATGATTGCTGCTGGCAGTTCCTCGATCACACGGATACACTTCCCCACCCGCTGTCCGAGCATCTGCAGTAAACTGACCCTGTCACTAGAGAAGGTTGTCCCTGCCCTCTCCATGCATTGCATCTTGGTACCTTCCTGCATCCCTCCAGGCACCTATGGAAAGAAATGCACTGAAATCAGCCAGCTGTGCACACAGAATGCAGGACACAGGAATTGCAGAACATGCATGATGTATAACCAGATGACACGTGGGCTAACATGCCACACACAGGTGGACAGAGTCATTCAGCAGCAGTGGAATGTGTGTGGCATACCAGGGTCAGCAGTGTGGACCTGAATAGTAGAGGACTGCACATACAATGAGTGTGCCATGCAGCAACAGATCATGACTGTGCCGGGCAAGGGACACAACACTGACAGGCAAGTGAGATGTGAAAATGCAGCATATGCAACACCAGCACCAAGCTGTGGCACAATAAGCAGCGTAACAGCCCAAGTGGCTATGAGTTGCACCCACACACTCAGCACCCTGCAGACCAGGCATCTAGCACACAGGCTCACACAGGTGTGCAGGATGACAGACATCCCTGAGCCACCCTGGTAATCAGCAGGGTCAAGGCCCACACACCAGTGGTACACACAGTAGAGCTATATATGGATGGGAATGTCATGCAGCACTATGTGCAGCAGGCAGGATAACACAAAAGTGCAGTGTGGTTGTACATGGACGGGTGCCTGACACATTGTGCCACGGTCACCATAACACTGATTTGAGATGCAGAGCCTCATGGGAGCACCCTCCATCCCAGCAGACACTGGTCCCACCCTAAGTATAGGAGTTCCCTTCACACAGAGCCTGTGCAGGTCATCGGCCCAGCGAAGATCCAGTTGTGTTGACATGTATGCTTGGCACTGTCCTTTGTACCATGGAATACTCACACTATAGACATCACTGCTGGGTAGACACTACCATTTATGCATCAGAACATTGAATGAATACATGATAAGGTACATTAGAGGTCCATCAATGACCACCCCTGCTGCTGACCCCATGCCACGTAAGGCCAACTCTGGTGTGATGCATAGGCTTGGCACCCAGTGCAGATGGCACTGGAGATGGCACCAACATGGGCAGGCTGGCATGGGTGTTATATACTGCCCGCAACATGCCACAGGGGTGCACTGATACAAGAGTTGCCAATATCTACCACCACCAGACAGATATGCATACCTAGGCCCGACCATGTGGAACAACAGATCTGACAAAAAAATCACAGACATGCCCCATGGGGCAGTGTTCATTACTTTCACTGGCCCAGTGTATTAAGACTGTGGCACAGGGAGCATGCCACCATATGGGGTAATGCATGTCAGGGCACAGTACACACACTGGGCTGCATACCTGTTTCAGTTCTCATCAAATCAGTGGATGCCACAGCCCCTGACACACCACAGTGTCAGTGGTGGGACAGTGCCTCTAGGTTAAGGTGAGTGTTCCCAACCACCAGTACATAGGTGCTGCCCCCACAAGCATGTATGAAACCTGTCGAGGCACACATGGACATCCCCTTCCACAGCATAAGCATGCAGCATAGTGTAAAATATATGCAGCACAGACTGTGAAACACACAGTGCAGGGTACTTATGTGGACATGTGGCCAAGGCCTGCTCAGCCTCCCCAGTCTCACACTATCCACCATCTCGGCTATTTGGTGTCCAGACTGCACCTGGGCTGACCTGGCTGGGTCCTGTTCAAGTTCAAGTTCAGGTTTTATTTATTTCCACAAATGTATAAAATTTCACAAAATGTATAACATTTCATACATTAGACATACATCGACAATATCCATTGTTATTACAACCCTCATAAATCCATTAAAACACATTTGGTTCAAAACCTCTAAAAATACACATTTTTACATATGCAGGCAATAAAAATAACCATTTCTGAATGGCTCTTAAAAATGTTGCTGTTCCATACATTATTTTTACTTGTTCAAACTTCAGTAAATATATCATAGCTTACATTCCCCTATCCTTGAATTTCTTTGGTAGCAATGGTAAAATCCATTTATTTCTCTCTTCTACCCATAACTCACACTCCATAATAATATACAATAGGACAGGTGTATTACTGATTGAACAATGACATTTAGTATTTTTCCTTTTGTAACAACACTCATTTGTCCCCAAACAAGGTCCCAAGGCATCTATTCTAAGTTTACATAAAATGTTTCTATGCCAACTACTTTCACAAGATAGTAAATATTGCTCTGTGCCCCAACCTTCTTTAATGCTTGCATATAATCCATATTTGTCTATATCATGTACCTTTTCAAGGTCTTTTTGTCTAGCTATGTCTTGCAGCCTTATTATTACTTCTTCGATAAATATATCAACATTATTAATAGCCTTTCTAGACCATAGGTCATCTAGACCAGATTTTTTTTATAATACTATTTAATTTGGTGAACCAATTTTCCTTGGCTACGCCCTGTTGAAGATTGTTTATAAATTCTAACCAGCACATGTTTGGGAGTCTGTCATTGTCTACATTCATTACTCGACCCCACAATTTAATAGCCCTTATAAGTATTCTTGTTGTAAGGGATAACATTCCAGATTCTAATCTCAAAAAAGAAGACAGACAATCTCTTGAAAGATTCAGAGGCCCAGATATTCAAAGGGGTTGCAAATGCCTGAGATTGGGTGAAACTGGAGGGAGGGGGATTCAAATGGACCACCAGGGGATTTATTCATTTTGGATGCCCGAGATCGGCGAAATGAGAGGGAGGGAGGGGGAGTCATATGGACCACCAGGTATGGGATTGTCATATTCTACAGCCTGCAATTGGCATATGGGAGGGGGGCACTAGACCACCAGGGGCTTACAGCAGCAATGCAGGGGACCAGGCGCATTTCGCCAGGCTGCCCTGCACAACGAATGCAAATGGGGCCATAATGACATGCAAATGGCCCCATTTGTGCCTTGCACATATTATGGCCCCTTTTGCATGCCCTCTTCTGAATATTGCGGGTGCTGCACCCAGCGCAACTGCATTTGAGCTGGCGCATCCCTGGTGCTCCCTATCTGTGGCTTGCAGTGGCACATTGCCACTGCACTGTGTGCATTCCGTACCATAGTCAACGGTGCTGTGCCATGGTGCATCACCGTTGAATATCACCTGGTCCTGGTCCTGGCCCCGGTGCATCCCAGATGTGCTGCACCCACGCTTGTGCCATTGCCAGGCACAGTCTGAATATCCGGGCCAGAGTGTTTCTAATAAAGGAATTCTGAATAGTTTTAGTATTGAGCTTATTTGGATACAAGCCCCATATTTCACTACTATACAATGTTTGGCTTATTGTTTTTGCTTTAAATGTTGCTTTTAATACATTAAATGAGTTATTGGCAAATATATATGCAAATGAGCGTACAGTAACATTTGTCTTATAAAATCTATTCTTTAGTTTGTTTATATCCATTTTCCATGTAACTTTTTTATCAACTATGTCAGCTGTGACAACTATGACATTTATGTTCCTTTACCACTTCAAACTCTTTTCCATTTATTCTCCAGACTTTTTTTATTGAT
This sequence comes from Neoceratodus forsteri, assembly GCA_016271365.2. Taxonomy (NCBI): domain Eukaryota; kingdom Metazoa; phylum Chordata; order Ceratodontiformes; family Ceratodontidae; genus Neoceratodus; species Neoceratodus forsteri. Next base: position 414,445,246 of record CM028138.1, read on the forward strand.
GGCTTTGCTTCCAAATGTCATTATTTTTGATTTGTCCACATTTAATTCTAAGTCCAGTTTCCCCAAGGTGCACATAACATTAGTAAGTCCTCTTCTTAACCCAAGAGGGGTTTGCGAGATCACAATCTCATCATCTGCAAGTGCATAAAGCATTATTTTAATGTTTTCTTTATCTATAGCAGGTGCAAACGTTTCTATATCTTTAAGATTTTTCAGCAATGTTTCTAAATAAAGATTAAAGAGAAGTGGGGCACGCAGGCAAACCCCACCTTCTTTATCTCTTTTCTTAATATCAAGCATTCTTTGTCAAACCATGGTTTATTCATACCCACATCCAATTTTGGCTTACTTCTCATTTCCACTGATAACTGAGATTCTGTCTTATTCGTAAACCTTTCAAAGATACTTAATTACAGTTTTAACATCATCCAAACTAGACTTTTCGATTTTATGTAAATGCTCTTTTAAGATGCTACTGTCAGTTATTTTCTCAATTGTAGTTCTAGTATATGCATTCTGTCTTATTTTTTCCCTAGATTTAATACACATGTTAAAGTTAGCTGCTTCTTCAAACTTTTATCTCTTGGGAGTTTTTTAAAATCTATATTAAATTTACACCCTATTGGAAAATGGTCACTGTCCCATACTTTACGAATCTTAAGTGGTTTTGTATTAGTATATTCCATAGCCTCTATGATGCATAGGTTGGAAACGCTTCCTCCCTTAAGTGTGGTAAATGTAATTTCCCCCTCACAATCGCCCTCAGTATGACCATTTAGAATTCAGAAGCCATATTTTACCAACAATTGTAAAAGTATTTTACCATTAGTATTTAATACTTTATCTTTTGATTGTCTGATTGGTGTATTTATAGTATCATCAATGTACCATTCACTTGTTGTTTCTTCAATCTCACTCCCTATTTGAACGTTAAAATCACCTACAGTACTATAAAAAAGATGGTACTTGGGGATTGAGTTTTTATAGATTCAATATAATTTCCAATCTTCCTTAAAATATCTTGAAAATCCTTTTGTCTAGTTGCTGGTGGAATATAAATGTTAAAAAGTGCTAGAAGTTTGCTAATGCCAGCCAGTACCAAATACATATAGGAACCATTATATAAACTGATCTCAATACTTCTAAAATCAAAGTTTGTAGCTAAAAAAATTGCTAAACCACTTTTATATCTACCAAATTTACTAGTTCTATACACAGGTAAAATTCAAGCCCTATAGCCCTCCAAAAGTTGTTCTTCCTCCCTTCCCATCCATGTTTCTTGTAGAAACAATATAGAGAAATTTGTCATCCATTCTATGCATTTTTTGTCAAGTTTAGACCTTAATCCAGCTATATTCCAATTTAGAAATCTTATTGTGTTCCTTTCTTTGTTTTTTTTGGTTTTAGTCAATTGGTGACATCAGAGATGTTTATAGTGCTTGATGAACAAGTGCTGTTCTCCATTGAGTAATCACAGGAGGTTTGTGTATCAGAGTCAGAGAGTTCATCCATCTCCAGAACTTCACTATTGTTTATTCACACCCCCAACTGCTTTCTCCCTCTCCGGTGTGTTTTTTCTCTCTCTTCTTCTGCCAGAGCGTGTTCAATTTCAACTGGCTTCAAATATGCTATAATGTGGGGCTGTTTAACAGCATGGGTGTTCTCTTTTCCCTAATTTGAAGCATTCCTTTCTTGTTTTTTAAGATTTTTATTTGGAGCATTCTCTGTACCCACTCTTATTGTTGTATCTAATTTTATACTGCTATCAGTAAATCTAGTTCTATCAGATAGTATGCATCTTCTTTTATCTATATTTCTTAATACAATGCAAATTCAGCCTTTAAATGGCATTGCCTTATATTTGTAGGCTGATTTAATATCTTGCCATTCAATTTTATTCCCCGTTACACCTCTTATCAGTTTGTGTGCTGCCAGTTTTAATACATAGGTATTTTCTTTTTTGGATTTCGGTATTCCCTAAACATAAATCAGGGGTAACGTATCTTCTGCTTCTACCAAACGTTCCTTTTTTTCTTCAGTAGACTTCTTTTACCCATTGTCCAATTTTTTTATACATCACTAAATTTAACCTTTTTAGGGTCATTTCTATGGGTTTTATTATTGTTTGTATTTTCCTTATTATTTTTAGCATTGGTAGACTTATTTGTTTGTTTGTCCAATTTTTTACTATTATCTGACTCTGAACAATCTCTATGATTTTCATTAAATATAACCTTTGGATTATTGTTTTTCTCTTTGGTGGTCTTTATTTGTTTTTTCCCCCTCTGGTTCAATTCCTTAATTAACAGCTCTATTTCTTTTATTTCATTGTTAGCAATTTCTTCGGTAACATTCTTTATTAATTTTTTCATCCTGTCCTGATTTTTCCTTCCTCTTCCTATTTTTTTTTACTTCTTACCAGACTTGCTCATCTCAGATACCTGCTCCTAAACACAGCTACCATTTACTTCTGCAATATCTTCTTACCTATATCAGACTTTGTTACATCAATAAAGGCATGGCATAATGTAACCAGTTCCAGAAGCTGTTAATTTCCATGTTGCATTTCTTTTTTCAACTCATTAATTTTGTCTGATAAATTTTTATGTTCATTCTCCACTCCATTATTTCTTATAGGTGGATCAGGATCAAGATTTACCTCAGATTGTTCCAGTAAATCATCCTCCTGCAATTGCTCATTTGACCACAAGTGGAGAATTACACCATTTAGCTTGGAAAGAGGCTCTGTACTGCATTTATTAATATAAGGTGTAAGAACAGAGTCAAACTCCTGCAAATAAGACAAGTCTTTACTAGTTGTTTTCCTGTTTGAGGTTTTTGATCACATTTTTTATTATTTTTTTACAGCTTCTGGCTGTGGTGTAATGCCCTTTTTTGGTACATGATCATAATTCTCATCATTAACCAAATTAACAATATTTTCTTTTAGCACATTTTCTCTATTGAGCTCACAGTTATTGCATTTAGCTTTTTTTTATCCCAATTCACTCAATTTCTGATCTATAATTAGACTGTGTATTCTCTCTTACATGATTTGTTACATCCAGTATTGACCGGTGTAATTCTCACCCAGTAATATCAATTAAATTACCAGTCATATTCTTTTCTAGCTGTTTATTCTAACTCTTGGAACTTAACTCCTCTAAATTTCTGATTTTCTCTAACAAGGGTTGTGAAGCTAGCTATACCAAACATCCATTGTTCTTTTCCATAGGAGATGATGTTAGTTTGGGTTTAAAATTTGTCAGTACCTTTTTATTTCACCTTAATTCAATATGATTATCCACTGGGTGCAGATACTGTGTCATGTTTGTAGTGTCTTGTAATTCTGCCCCTTCATGTTTACTTTCTCTTGTTTTTTATTAGTTTTCTGACTATATGTTCTTACTTTTTTCTGTATATTGTTGGACATTCTTCCCTTATATTTTCCTTTACTCACAATCCCTTTTATTAAAATTTCAGATATCAGTTCAATTTAACTACTATCTGGGGAGAGAATACAAATATTCAAAACATATGATAAGATATCATTGGCAGATAGAGGGAGTAAGGGAAAAAAGAAAGAAAAAACACAAACAGATACTCAGCAGTCAAAGTTCCATATTTCAGTTCCTTAATTTAATACTTATCCACCAGAGTGTTCTTCTAGCTTGTTCAGGTGGTATTTTCCAGGGATGAAAGCATTTGCAATCTTGAACAATCCAAATTCTTGTTTTGCAGCCTTTTTAGTAACAGGTTTTAATATTCGACGGGTCTATGCAAGTCTGTGTAAGTCCAGGTAACCACCTCTCCACTTCTCTGTCCACACACTTCCCAATACTCCACTGGTCCTAAAGAACACCATTCTTTGACTCTCACAGTGCTGCCTTCTTCTTACTTGTACAGGGACAACTCCCAATATATCACAGGGGTTCACTAGTAGGAGGAAAAGAGGGCTCAGATCCTAAAGTTAAGTATATGATGTTAAAAACAACCTCCTGATCAGCTGGTTTTTAAACTATCTCCTATAAGTAACTTAGATAAAATTTTGGACTCTACAAAAAGTTCTGACAGTTAAAAAATAAATGTAGATTAAAACAGAATTTTTAAGCAGCCTTGCATATACTAAATCGGCTCCACTTTCTGGCTACAATGCACATATAGGAACTTACTTGTTCATGCATTGTAGCAAGCTCAAACTCAAATTATTAATTCCTCCAGGTATCCCCTTTTATAAGCACTTTCTGTCTGAAACAGCTCCATATCCAAGGAAAGAGAAAATGGAGGAAATATTCCTCAATACCAGGAGTTCCACCTTGTAACAGACAAAGTGTTACAGAGCAAAATGTTCTGGTCCATTATCATGGCCAAAACAGTGAACTTTTAATACAGAAAAACAAAGCACACTGTCTAGCTGTGGCAAGTAGAGTTTGTAGAACCCACAATGGTGACTGAGCTTTCAAAGATGCCAGGTTCAGTGCATGCTCTTTAACAATCAGAAACTCACATGACCAACTAGGAGTTATGCAAAATTTAAATCATAAAATTTTTAAAACTTTTCAAAATCTTTAAAACAAACAAATAGATATTTAAAGCACAAAAATCACAAAGGCATACAGGCATATGAATTATCCTGGCAATACTTTCCTACAGGAACAGCATTTGTTGTTCTCTAAGCACTCTCAACTAGTAGCTTTCAGTTTGTATCTATACAATTGCAGATTAAGAGCAGTTCTGAATAAGGTAGTTTTTATATCATTATATTGTTTATATTCTCTTAACAAAGGGCCACTTGTTTTCTTTGTGTGACCAAACACTGCAAGTGCTACCGATTAACCAAACAGGCAAAAGTTGTTTTTTTTTCCAATTCAATTCGATCAGATTCAGTTTCAGTGTTCCGATACTCTGACCCTCCGGTACTCCAGCGATTAAGATCAGTTTTTTGGAGTGATTCTCAGCTCCTTGCTCCTCACTGCACACCATTCTGAAGGGCACTTCTGCTTCAGTGGTCCGGCCACCCCCACCAGCAATGGTTATCCTCCTGCAGGGAAGCAAAGACACAACGGGAGCAAACCCACACCACAGAGATCTTCAACCTAAGATTTACTGGAAAGCCTACATGTAAGGCAACGATGGCTTACCTTTGATTTCTTTAAAAAATGCCTAGTAGCCCTGCTTCAAACTGCTACTCATCAGCAGTAAGAGCGTGTTGTCTCCGACATCCATCCTGCTGGATCCTGTTGTCTGTGGAGGGGGCAAAGGTGACATGTGATCGATAGCATGCAGCTGCCTTTATCCTGCTCTCTGGCAGGGGCCTGCTGTTCTCAACAGTGAATACTGAGCAGAAGTAGTTGTTCAGCATGACTGCTTTCTGCTTGTTTTCCTCTGTTACCATGCCCTTCTTTTTTAGTCTGACAATTGTAGGGTGGAGGGTTTAGGCAAAAAAGTATATTTCCATACCTTTCTAGTGTTCAGAAAAGCTACATACCTGGGTTATGTAGGCAAATACCAGCACAACCTGTGGTTTTCCCTTTTGCCATTAGCAGAAAGTATCCCCAAGAACCTATGCAGGAACATCCTACACACAATGCATTATCTACTGTAGGTGGATGCTTCAGATTGCAATGGATGTTAATGACACTGCAGCTCAAGGTATGGTCACTGATGTGGTCGCCTTGAGACAAGCCTGTGTGAAGTGTACTAATGCCCTGCTATTCTCTTCAATACTTTGTCTAAGTAAGCTAGATGGTAACCTGCTAGCCCCAGATCTATATGAACCTCCCATTGCACAAGTACATAACTTAAAATACCTGGGTATGTACCTACTGTAGACTCAAATTTATCTTTCTGTGATCATATTGTATAGTTATGCAGATCAACTCACCAGAAGTTGGGGGGCCTAAAGATTAAAGCACTGGCTGACCCCAAAAGCCAGACTATTGATGACTAGAGGAATTATCCTCCCATCCCTAAATTATGGATCCGCAATCTCCACTTCAGCCCATGTTACTCACCTTAAATGACTTGATGTTACCTACATTAACATTTGCAATTTTGCACTCTTAGCAAGCCCTAGAAGTCATGGCTATGACCTCTATTCTAAACTTGGCTGGATCTCAGCAGTCAATTGAAGATTGTTTACCTTAGGCTTTCTTATTGACAAATCACTGAGAGGCATTAATAAAGGACTTTTTTCTGATCTACTCCCCCCCGAAACTAATATGAAGGAACTTGAGATCAGGTGATCAAAACCTTCTCTCACTTGCTAAATTGAACACAGCTTTGGTTCAGAAAGCCTTTTCTTACATTGCACCCCACCTCTGGAGTAGTTTGCCTGTCTACCTGTGTGTTGCTGACAATCGCACAATGTTCTGTAGCAAATTGTTAAGTCCCCTTAGAGAAAAGGCACAATGTTCATGCCTGTAATACTGTATATGTATATGTATATGTATATGTATATGGGTGTAGTAAGGGTGATCTCTGTTTCACAAGTGTCTCTCATGCTGATTGGATGAGAGGACCATGAAGTGAAGCTGAGCAGTTCTGTCTGCCTGACCAGTGCAAGAGATCCTTATGAAACAGTAAGAGATCACCCTTAGTACACCCATATACGTATTATGTGGCAATGGATCACCATAGTGTGTGTGTGTGTGTGTGCGGAGTATTTTATTTTATTTGTTTTTCCATTTTGTTGATGTTTTTGTTTGTGGTTCCCACTCTCAATTACATCATTTAGCCGATGTGAGAAGATGTTTGACGTTAGATGTAGTGGATGCACACGACCTGCTGGCATCCACTGGGGTTTGGTGCAGTGGTGTGGAGGTCATAGGATTATTTGTTCAGTACAGTGGTATGGAGGCCATAGGATAGTTTGCAGAACAAAATCAAGACATTTTTTGGGGGGGGGGCATACAGAACATTTGGGAGACAGCAAGGATATGGCTGTACACAGAATAAGAGGTGCAGCCGCTCTCCACACTAATGGTTCTGTGTGTAACTCAAACTGTACTGTTATCTATCATATACTTTATATTTACTTGTAACATGTGGTTCTGGTAGCTCCTGAAAATGGGCAGAATTGCACAGTGTAGGGATGGGCGGATCGGCTGTGACCCGGTTCTGATACTGACTCTGATTTTTTCCCCAAAAGGTTCTGATTTACAGTAATTTACTCTGATGAATTGTAGACCTATTTTAGTCTATTTGAGTATGAGAAATGCATCAATATTATTCTTTTAGATCCCTCTTTAAAAAATATAAAATTTAACAAAACAGGGAACAGCTCCCTTATAGACTGGCTCCTTTCCACACATCCAGAGCACATATCAAATGTCACCGTCCTGCCTGACAGCCTCAGTGATCACTCCCGAGTGAAGTGCACCTGGACAAACGATTTCACCAAAGGCCCACCTAAGGTGTCCAAAAGTCGCTGCCTGAAGCTGGGGCTACTTGACCATGTTACGCAGTACCTATCACAACTGGACTGGTCTCCTTTGGCAGGAGATATTGATGGTAACAAGGCCTTGAATTATTTCATAATGAACTTCAACTGTGCTTGTGATATTTTTGCTCCATACAAAACAAAGAAAGTCAGGGGTACCTCCAACCCATGACTCACTAACCCCCTGATCAGTTTAATGAAGAATAGAGACAATCTCTGGCACATTGCAAAATCATCTGGAACTCCTGCGTCACTCATTGCCTACAGGGCAGCTAGAAACGCCTGCACCAAGCTCATTCAGTAGGTAAAAGCTGCCTACTGTAAGGACCTCTTAAGCAAGAGCTGGGGCTTCAGTCAGGAATTCTGGAACTCCATCAAATTCCTAACAGGAAAGACCCCTAAGGCCCCACCCGATCTACTAGTAACAAGGGATGGTCCCCTACAGGAACCCATTGACATCGCAAATTAGCTCAACCATGCTTTCACAGACTTATCTGGAGTACTCCCTGCTGACTACTTTAAAGATCAGCTTGGACAACAACACCCCACTACCCCTCTTAACCCCCCAAAGGATGCAATACCACCATTCTACTTTAAGCAGGTCACCAAGTCCAAAACCACCAAACACATTAAGAGGGTTCTTGGCAAGATCAGGATGGAGGCTGATCTAGTGGATATAATACTCATGGGTCTTCTCCTAAATGAATTGGCTGGTCCCCTCTCGATGGTGTTTAATGCATCTCTGAGAACGGGGGTGTTTCCAAAACTATGGAAGTTAACCAATGTCACGCCTGTCTTTAAAGTCGGGGACAAAACTCTAACGTCCAACTACAGACCAATATCCATTCTACCACCCCTCTCTAAAGCACTTGAAAGAATGGTCTCGGAGCAGCTTACAGAGTATCTTGATAAATATAACCTACTTTGCCCACGGCAGCATGGGTTCCGAAAAAAGCACTCCACACTTACCGCCCTTGTTGATTACTCTTCCCAGCTTTGTGATGCCTTAGATAGTGGGGAGGCAGTTGGCTCAGTCTTCATCGACCTTACAAAGGCCTTGACTTTGTTAACCACAGATTACTCCTAAACTGCCTCCATTCAACAGGTCTATTCCTGGACATAGTACTGTGGTTCGGAAGCTACCTCACAAACAGGTCACAATGAGTCAAAATTGGAGACACCCTATCATCTGCTAGAGAAGTGTCCCTCAGGGTCCCACAGGGCTCTATTCTTGGCCCACTGCTTTTCAGCCTCTTCATCAACTCTGCACCATCTGCATGCACAGCATGCACTATTCTCTATGCTGACGATGCAGTGATATCGGTCGCTGGGAAAGATCACAACTACATCACAACTGAAACTCCAAGACAGCTTCCTCAAGCTTGAATCCTGGTTCACACAAAACAAACTACTACTAAACCGTAAAAAATGAAAAGTCTACTCTTCTTTGTCTCCCAAAGCAAAAAGAAATACCAGCCTTTGCTCATCCAGAACCATAATGGTGAAATACTGGAACAGATATGTAACCTATAGAAATTACTGTCCTGCCTCACTCCTATGTATGACTGCCGCATGCTCATAACTTGTATATGAACAACTGCCTATTAGATAGATATATGTAACCCATAGAAAAGACTGCTCTGCCTTACTTATATGTATGACTGCCGCATGCCTATAACCTGTATATGTATCACTGTCTATTAGTTCATGTACTGTTATTCCCGGGTCGCCCCTGAAAAAGGGACCTCCAGGGCCCAGTGGGCCTACCCGGTCATCAAAATTCAATAAATAAATAAATAATAAAATAAATAACACAGTTCAAATACTTGGGCATCACCTTTGATGATACACTAATCTTCTCCAGCCAATAGACTCAGTCGTCAAGTCCGCGAATACAAAACATGGGGTCCTCTACCACCATAGGCACTCTATGACACCAGACGCTCTGAAACTTGCCATCAGTAGTTCAGTGATGTCCTCCATAGATTATGGGCTGCCTATCTATGGGGCAGGCACTAAAACTGCCCTAAACAGGGTCAGCACACTACTAAATGAAGCCTGTCGACTAGCCACAGGGGCTGCCCAGGACACCCACACCTGCACACTCTACACTGAAACTGGGTGGCTTCCACTCCATCTTAAAGCACAATACTAAACCTGCCTACTTCTGAAAAAAAGTGAAGTGCTTCTTGGGCTTTCTCCCCCTGCACTGGGCTGCCTCTTTACGTCATCAGTTCCCACCAAATCAAAAAGAAGCATGGCTACAGACAGGTTGGTGATTCCCTTCAAAAGGACGAAACTCGCCCAGAACTCCATCCTGTACCAAGGACCAAAATGGTACAATGAGTTACCTGCTAATCTTACAGAATCACCCAAGATTAGTACCTTCAAATCTGGGCTCAGATCCCTTCATGACACAAAAAAGAATTGTACTTGCCTGCACTAATATGGCAGAATTTCAGTCACCCAACCCTCTCCCTTTCACCTCCCCCCCCTTTTATCTCATCAACCCTCCATCCCTGTACAAGGCCCACTCAGCTGACAAACCACTTCCACCATGACGACACCATCCCTGGCTGACCCCCTATCCCCCTTAGGCTAGGCTGACCAACTAAATAGTGAACTACAAGGCTGAACCCTATTTCCTCTATCCTCTTCAACCTTTAGTTGGATATATAAGATTTATTTGGTATTTGAATGTCTGTGTAACTGTTTTTGTTCTCTGTAAACACTGTTATATTTGTAATGTTTGTTCAGCAATGACCTGGAACCTTTGAAAATGAGTCCTGGACTCAAAGGTATTAATCCTAAACTGAAATAAATAAAAAAACAAAACAAAAAAAAAACTTTAAAAAAAAAAAAAATGTTGTGTCTGTATTTTCTTGTCATTTTTCAAGGTCAGCAAGCAGTCAACAGCAATAAAATAAATTGACTGTTGTTCTTGCAATCCTGTGTGTCAGCCACCACATGACATTTGTAGGAAACAGTGGGCTGGATTCACCAAACTCTTGAAAAATCCCACAGCTGTGGAAAAAACTCGGCACAAATGGGTTGCCACTTGTGGAACCACAATTTCTCCCACAGCTATGGTATTCTCAAAAATGGAGCCAGTTTACAATGGGCTCCATGATTTACGGCAGCTTGTGGGTGGTGTTGCTGTGGAAATCCTTGCAGCTGTGGAAAAATTTTATGACCAGTGGAACCAGCCATAACACCTTCCGTAGCTGCTGTGGATCTGAATATTGATCTCCACAGCTGCGGTGATTTCAGGCTGCAACTGGAGTTGCAGTCTAGGACTTTGTCCCCAAAACATTTGTGAATCCAGCCCAGTGTATACAGGTCACTTGGGGCTTTGCAGTGAAAGGAGGCAGTGTGTCAAATGTTAGTCAGAAAGAGAGACAGAGACCAACAAATTCAACAGCAAAACAACAGCAGAGTGCAGACAGACCTTCACTGAGTCTGGCATGCTTTTTGGTGGGAGACAGGCAGCATGAGCAGGATATGTGATGGGGCCCCAGCCATCCCTCCTGCCCTTTTGACTTGAGATGTTATTTTTTTTATCTGTAATTATTTTGCTTGCCTTCTTGGTGTTATAGCAAGCATCATGGGCCCCACCCATCCCACACACTCCTGTCTGATTGGCCAATTATTTTTTATCACTTGTGTTTTCTAACTTACTTTTTTAAGATCTGGTTGACCTTGCCCTCCCCCCTCCAGCATTGCAGTTTTTTTTATAGAGCTGTTTGACCCCAACCACCACCACCTACTCAAGCCATGAAGCCCACATGCCAGTCCCCAGCCCCCAGCCCTGTCACAGCCCCCCCCCATCGTCAAGCTGGCAGGGATCTGCACGGTACACTCCACCTGGGTTCTCAAACTGAAAAACACATACAGCAGTACGTATGATGTAATATACACCGTGACCATACAAGAATAATTTTTTTTACTTGATCTTTCTATTATGGTTGATGACCTTTGTCCTCTGAATTCAAAGAAATAAATCATTGAATTAAATAATATCCTCACCATCGTCTTCAAGCACCACCAAGGAAGCACCCTGATTAAGAGACACCTGTTGCAGCTGTTCATCATCATCACTTTTATGTTCCTGCCACTCTTCACTGAAACTGGTAAAAGACTTTGTTGAGATTGACTTAGGAAGGTAAGGCGCTGTACGTTTTCAGGCATAAGCCTTGTGCGGCCATCAGAGACAACATTTCCAGCTGTGCTAAATATACACATATTGTAAACAGTAGTAGGAGGGCAACTAAGAAACTTAGTAGCAAAGGCAGATAGTGCAGGCCAGATATTGTTTCTTTTCCAGCCAGTACTCAAAAGGGTCATCAGTAATATTAATGAGTGATTCTCGTAAATAGGCATCCACAATATCAGACAAAGGCAAAGAAGGTGGCTCCACAACAGACACATCTGAATGATCAGTTTCCATGACTTTTGATCAAAAAGTGTGAGAGTCATCTGTGTGCTTTTCAGAAAGACATGCCTTTTTTAAGGGTCGTGAAAGAGGACTTTGTGCGGGACTACCCAATGTTGATGAAGGAGTACATCGTGGCACTAAGTGGAAATTATTGCTGTCACCACTAATAGATGTTGCATCATCAGATGCAGCATCCGCATCACGTGATTCACTTGTATTGTTAAATATAGTCCCGTCCTTTTCCTGTGCATTTGCTGAAATCAGCACTTTTTTGTATTCGAGATAACAGTCATCAAGATCTGAAGGAGGCGGCTGTTGCAACTTAAACCGAGGGTCAAGAAGAGCGGAAAGAAGACCATTTTTGTCCGTTGAGATATTGTGAAGTCTTCTGCAGTTTTGGAATCGCTGTATCAGTCTGTAAGAGATGCATCAGATTTGCTTCCTTTTTGATCAAAACCTCTACACAGCCTCCTGAGTTCCTTGTTCAATAAATTTACGATGAGAATAACCTGGCTTAATTTGTCGAGCTGCTTCCTCAGAGGGAGTCAAGAGCAATGTAAGATGCTCCATAAGGCTCCACTGGAATGAATTCAGCACAACACCATCTGCTATGTTGTGCTCCGTGGTATATTCATGGACTGCCTTCTTTTGTGTGAGAAGTCTCTCACACGTAAAACGTTGAGTTCCATTTTGTCCGCACTGCTTGTTTTAGTTGTGTATTGTCAAGCCATTTTTGTTTTCTGGGGGGTCAGCCAAGATACCAGGTGATTTTACACAGTGACTAAAATGGCCACATATTTTCTTTGTAGCTCCCCCTAGTGTTACGATACTGTTGTCACTGGACAGGAAAGCTTGTACTAACAGATTTAATGAGTGTGCAAAGCATGGGATGTGAGTAAATGTGCCACGTTTCAATGCACTAACAATACTGGAGCCATTGTTTGAAACCACTAAATTCAGTAGTGAATCCCTGGGGCTGTAACCACTCAGAAATGTTGTCATGCAAATCTTCCATAATATTGTCAGTGTGTAATGCTTACCAAACATGCTAACACAAAGTGCTGCCATTCTTTGTCTTCCTTTCTGTACACTACTGCTTGTGGTGGTGTTTGAAGATGATGATGACACCCAATGTTCTGTGATGCACGCATAATCAGTGGTTTGAGAACTCGTACACTTCTGTGGTCAGGTGCACAGAACCACATTCACCGTCTTGAGGAGCCAATTTTATTTTACTTTGCATACATTAATATGTTTTGGGAACAGCCATTTTCGCAAAATATTTGTGGCTTGGTATGTTGCAATGTGGAGCAAAATATTTTAAAAGGGCTCTAAAACCATCATTTTCCACCACAGAAAATGGTTGCAGGTCCTTGGCAATAAATACAGCTATTAACTGATTAATTTTTAATGTGACTTGATGTGATCTACTGCAGGCTGTTTTTTGTTCCAGCATCACAGTAATGGTCTGCTGTTTAGTTTGTGCAGGGGGGGCCAAAAACACAGGATTGCCGTGGCGAAGCTGTAGCGTGTCCAAATACCTTTGTCAGTGAAGTTGAGTATGTTTTTTTTCTGCTCTGTCTCTGTCTCTTCACCGTAACTGTTGTCTGTAGGATTGTTTTCATCACAGATTTTTGTCCCTTGCTCAGGACTGCTGCCCAGCCGAATGGTTGGATGTGCTCTTTGCAGATGCCTTTTTAGTGATATCCCGAATTGGCCCCTCACTTACTCCCTGTCAACTTCCCAATGACAAAAGGTGCAGACAGCAGCACATTCATTTTTGGGACTTGTATGAACATAATTCCACAACTGAGGTGGTATGTTTTGTCATCATGCCAGGAACTGCAGCAATTTTGGTGGCAGTTGTTTGTGACCCTAATTCATGTACACTGTGGCTGACCCCAGAAGAGCTATCATGATAATTGATTTTATCCCACTACTGGATGTGGCTACTGGTGGTGCTTGCTGTATGTGTTTCTTCTTTTTGGGTTGGGGAACCCAGGTGGCATCCTCTACCTCATCATAAAAACAGAATTTGATGGCAGATAAGGACCGCTTGGCCCACCTAGACTGCCCATTTCCCTATCTAATGGATAAGCTGCAGACTCTAGTTAACCAACAGCCTACTTCCTCCTACCCCCCACCTAGAACTGCATTAAGTCTGTCCCATGCATTCTTAACTTACATACATACAGATCCAATCCCGACACACAAAATTGATTAAATAAGTCAAGTCATCAACAGAGAAAAATAATTGGGAAGTTAATGTACATTCACTGTTTCACAAATAAGCACCATCTGACAACATGGGGAAGGACATGTTTCCCTTAATATATTATAATCCCCATCTATTCAACCCAGCCTTCCCCAAGTGTTAAGATCTCTGTGGGTGAGAGGGCTACCAAATATTGTTGCCAGGCATTAAAGAATTGCTCCCCTCTGTCCCGCATAACATATGCAAGTCGTTCTAAGGCAAGAGCTTGCAGCATCATTGCCTTCCATTGGTAGATAGTGGGTCTGGCTGCTGACACCCAAGTATTGAGAATACAGTGCCTAGCCATGACAAGTAACACTCTTAGCCACCAAGGCAATGGGGTCCATTCACCCTCTCCCAGGTCCTCCACCCCAAACAACATTACTATCGGCTGCAGGGGAATAGGTCTGCCAGCATAGGCTTGGAATTCCTGGTTCACTTCCCTCCAGAACTCCTGAAACACAGAACACGTCCATAGATAGTGATAAGAAGAAGCTAGATCTTCATTACATCTGGGGCATACCGGAAAAACTTCCAGATTAAATTTACTAACCGTTAAAGGTGGACAGTATAGCCAATGACATTTATAGAAGGATTCTTTATACTTATTACATATCAAAATACCCTGATGCAACTGTGTCATGATCTTCCAAGACTCCTCTGTAACAGGAATCCCCATATCTCGTGCCAAATGTTGCCTATTTTTTTGTGAGACATCTGAGAGTAGCTGCCTACCCACTCTTACCACTTTTTGTATAGCTCCTTTAGGCTTTTTTCACCCATCCTGAATCAGCTGTTCAAACTGGGCCAGCACTGAATCCATCAGCAGAGTTCTTCCCAAGGTTTTACAGTATGCCTGGACCTGTAGGTACCGGAAAAAATGCTGGTGTCCCAAATCTGTCCCAGCACAAAGGGCTTCAAAGGTAATCAGACCTTCACTAGTATATAGATCTCGCAGCCATCTAATACCTCTATCTTCCCATTCCCTGAACCTCGAGTTCATCAAACTAGGCACAAAGAAAGGGTTCTCTGCCACAGGCAGGAGTAGAGTTTCCTCTTGCGTCTTACCTTTCTGATGAGTCATATGGTCCCAGCAGTTTAAGACAGATCGAACCAGTGGGTTGTGCTTAGTCAGTCCAGCATATGCCCTCCTACCCCTACAAGAAAGGTACTCTGAGACCCTTCTGGGACAGCCTCTCTCCTCAAGATCTACCCACCCTGCTTCTTTGGGTCTTCCCACCCAGTCCTGCAGGTAACGACACTGTATAGCAAAATGATAGGTGTTTAAATCAGGAAACTGTAATCCCCCCTCTCTCTCTATAAGGGTCTTCAAGCGGGAAAGATTCACCCAGGGGCACTTCCCTTGCCACAGAAAATCTGAGAAGGACTTTTCTAAGCATTTGATGTCCACCCTTGTTAGGCCCACATGCAACATTCGCATTATGTATAAGATCCAGGGCAAAATATTCATTTTGAGCAGGTTTATCTGCCCCAGTCATGTGATCGACAATTTTCCCCATCTCCCTAAATCCGACATGATCGTCTGCAACAGGGGAGTGTAATTCAGCTCATATAGGG
The DNA here is from genome assembly GCA_016271365.2 of Neoceratodus forsteri. Taxonomy (NCBI): domain Eukaryota; kingdom Metazoa; phylum Chordata; order Ceratodontiformes; family Ceratodontidae; genus Neoceratodus; species Neoceratodus forsteri. Next base: position 414,460,954 of record CM028138.1, read on the forward strand.
ACATAATATTAAGTCCAATCTTAACCCCTAAATACACAAAGTGGTCTTGGACTCGACGGAGGCCCCAGCCCTGGATATGCTCATCTTCCTTCTCCCTGGCTATCCACAATCTAAGTTCCTCTGACTTACTTAAATTCAGCTTATACCCTGAAAATTGTGAGTGGTGGCATGGATCGGGCAGGTCTGGTCACATATAGCAGCATGTTGTCCGCATAAAGGGAGAGTTTGTGGTCTCTCCCTGACCGACCAAGAACACCTGTAATCTCAGGGTGCATCCAGATCGCCACTGCCAGGGGTTCTAATACAAGAGCAAATAGAAGAGGTGACAAAGGACAGTCCTGCATAGTCCCCCTCCCAAGGGCAAAAGCTGCAGTAGGTGTTCCATCAATCAGGACACATGCTGAGGGTCTATTATACATCAGTCAGACCAGCGCCACAAACTCCTCACGCAGATCAAACCGGGCAAAGACTTCCATTAGATATGGCCACTCAATTTGGCCAAAAGCTTTTTTAGCATCCATTGAAAGTATACTAACAGGTTCATAACAGTTTGAGGCCCCCCATAGTACATTCAACAAGGTCCGCATATTATGATAGGAGTACCTATTGAGAAGAAACCCAGTCTGGTCTGGGTGAATCAGTTCCAGTAATAGTTTATCCAACCGGCTCGCCAAAACTTTGGCGAATATTTTAGAATCACAGTTAAGAAGTGAAATTGGTCGAAAGGATGCACATTCGAGGGGATCTTTACCCTCCTTAGGTATCAAACAAATCATCGCCTCCTTCCAAGTGTTGGGCAGTGTCCCCTCTTCCTCTTTTGCTGTCCTGAACATAGCCTCTAAGTGCTCTAAGATACAGGGTTGCATATTTTTATAATAGTCTATGGTGAACCCATCTGGTCCACTAGCTTTCCCACCTTTCATCCCTGAGATGGCTCTAGCAATCTCTTCCCTGGTTATCCCAGAGCCCAGTCACTCTCTCTGGGTCTCAGACAGTTTAGAAAGGTCCAAACCATTCAAGAAATTCAACATCTCCCCCTTCATGTCTCCAAACTGCGTTTTATATAATTCTGAATAAAACTCTTTGAACCTGTCCTTAACACGCTTCTTATCCTTATATAATGTACCATCCGAGCCGTTAATTCCTGAAAACAGATACTTCCTCTTCTGTCCACGTATCAGATGGGCCAGCATAGTGCTGGGTTTGTTCCCCCCATTCATAAAAGTGTTTCTGCACAAATAAGCAGGTTTTCCTGGCTTCCCCCAGCAATAAGGCATTTAAGGCCTCCCTAGTCACCATCAAGAGGTGAGGGGCATCCTCCCCTCCTTCCCCTTGGGCCACACGTCTCCAAAACCTTAAGTCAATTTTCTAAGTTTACCGTTCTTTCCTTAACCCTTCTTTTATGGTACGCAACATAACTAATAATGGACCCCCTCATAACTGCTTTTCCGGCATCCCAGAAAACAGATCTGGATGGGCCGAACCCAGATTATTCTGTACGCACGATTGCCATTGCTTCTGTAGGTACTCCTTAAATTCTTTATTTACCAATAGGTAGTTAGGGAATTTCCACATACAGGGTTCCCCCCTTTCACACCTGAGAGAGACATTGTCATCAGGACCATTGCGTGATCAGAGATGCGGATTGGTCCGTGTTTTACCTGAGTCATCCGGCAATACCAGGACCTGGGAATATACACGTAGTCTAGGCGGGACCATGTCCGATGCGGGTGCGAGAAAAATGTATATTCCGGAAGGAGGGGTTGGCTGTCCTCCAACAGTCTGTTAGATCTAGGTCAGCCACCCCTGCCTGCCAATTGCAGATGGCTCCTCTCTAAGGTTCCCTTTACCCTCGGAATGATCTACCTTCAGGTTCCTCAAACAGTTTAAATCCCCACCAAGTATTAGCCCCGGAAATTGTTCAGCCATTAGGTGCGTCAGGATGGACCTGTAAAATTCTGGGTCGTGCACCACAGGCGGGTATATGCTTCCAAAAGTGATCCTCTCCCTAAAAAGAATACCTGTCACAAAAATGTAATGGCTATTATCTGGGTCAGCCACCACCCGTTCCGGCACAAATTGCAGCCGCTTATGCAGTAAGATCGCTACTCCTTTTTTATGAGATTTGTACGATGCTGCAAAACACTCTCCCACCCACCCCTTCTTTTTTAATTTATCATGTTCTTGCTTCGTAAGGTGTGTTTCCTGCAGTAATGCAACATTAACAGATAGTCTTTTTAAGGCGGTCAATAACATAGTACGTTTAACAGGAGTAGAGATCCCACGTACATTCCACGAGGCTATTATCAATTCTGGTATGTTAGCCATTAGAAGCGTCATAGCCCTCCCTCAACCCTTCGGGTGTCCAGGTCCATTCCTTACTCTCAAATAAGTGATGTATACATAACTTCAGCATAATATGATTGGATCTGTTGAACAATTGCATTAGAATAACTAACAACAAATAGTAACTAAATACATTCCCCTTCCCTCCCAATACCCTCAAAACATTAGAATTCCCCTCCCGTTGTAACAGGAATTGCGTTTAGGAAGAATTTTACAATCCCAACCCATGGCTTAATAAGAATGCCCACCCCCACTCCCCACACAAGTAACTTAGAGATTTTCAGCCAGCTGTTTACTCACAAAAGACGTATCTCTATTTCTAGACGTTAGCCATGACAAAAAGCAAATTAACAAAGCATTGCTGTAAACAACAGCAAAGTCAAAATTAGTTCTGCAGCAGATCCCATTAGAACATCTTCTGCGACCTCTGTAATGTAAAATATGTCTACTGCCCCATGTGTAATCTGCCACGTGGCTCCTCCATACTAATGTTTGTTTACCCTCATCAGAGGCATAAGAAAAGCAAAAAGGAGTGAGCCGAGGTCCTAGCTGAGCTGTTGTAAATCCCACAAATGAGTGTTCAAAGTACAAACATTCATTCTATCCATAACAGAGCCTTGATCCGATCCATCCGAAAAGCCGTTTAAGCCTTGTAGCAAGTTAGCTTCTGCCGTCCCATACATTCTTGAATTCCTCCACTGTTTTTGATTCCATGACCTCCTCAGGAAGGCTGTTCCATGCATCCACAACTCTCTCCATGAAAAAATACTTCCTCGCATTACCTCTGAGCCGTCCCCCCTCTATCTTCAAATTGTGTCCCCTTGTTCTTGCACATCTCTTTTTCTGAAAGATGCTACCCTCTTAGACTTTGTTGATTCCCCTGTTGTAACTGTAACCCCTTTGTTACCTGGGGTTACTAGAATCCCAGTAAGACCTAGTGGTAGGCAGGGAAGGCAGCTTGTGAAACTCCAGTTAAATAGGTTTCACACTGTCTCACTCTGTCCTCAGTCACAGCTGAGACTTGAGAGATGACATCACTACAGAACTGTCGCAGCTGCATGAGCCACATTGGAATCTACAGCTCAGGGAGTGAGTTTAGAACTTTGGGAAATTCAAAGGCATTCTTTTTCAGTTTGTCCTTAAGCAAGAAGGAAGCATCAGTCTGCTGTTTGATCTCTCACTAAGGAAAAGGAAGTGTTCCTGTGTTTACCTTTTTTAAAGTGGTGGAGACCGCTCCCCCGGCCTCAGTGTCTCCCCTCCGGGAGTCTCTGTGGGTTCCAGGGCAATCCCTTCCCACCATGGAAAGAAGCTGCCTGGTTTTATTTAGTCTGTTCTTGTATAACAGCAAAGGTTATAGTACTTCGCCTGTGGGGCACCTGCAACGAATGGGTGAGTGTTTGGCTCCATTTGAAGGGGCAAACAAATTGTTTTCTTCAGTTGGGAAATGGATGTGGACTGCTATTTGGGAGGACTATGTCAACTAGGACAAACAAGTAGAGCAGTCCAACAGTCTAAAGTTTTATTGGATTTCAAGTAATGGGGACTGCTATTTGGGAGGACTATGTCACTAGGACGAACAAATGGAGCAGTCAAACAGTTTAAAGTTTTAAATGGATTTAAAGTTCGCTGTAGAGGGGGTGCTTCAGGTCATCCACCATTCAATCTACATTTTAAAGTCCTAAAGTTTTCTGTGTGTCCAGAGAAATGGCTGGGTGTGGGCTGTGGGAGCTGGAGGTGGGTAAACCCCCTATGTTTAGTAACCAGGTCCACCTCTACGGATTTCTTCTGTGTTTTGCTACTTGCCTCTTGCACTTGGCCAGTGATGGGGTGGGTACCCAGACGTGGGTCGCAACTTGAAAATCTCTCTAGGAGTCGCAGACTCTAAGTGGTGTGGGGAGCCACAGGATGGGAAAATTACTCCTTGTTTGATGGGAGTTCGATTGGAAGTACGAAATCAAATCTCTCTAGGAGTCACAGACTCTAAGTGGTGTGGGGAGCCACAGTTTGGGAGTTTCCTTGTTTGATGGGATGTCTTTCCAAGTAAAGTTTGGGTTCTTTCTTCAAGTGGACCGTCAGTCAAGTGGCCGGCAGGGGAGCCGGGCCAGTCGGGCTATGTATCCAAAGCGCATGCAAAGTCCGGGCTGAGTGCCTGGTGGGTCCAAAGCCAGACAACTGTAGTAATGTGTTCATTCCTCAAATGGACCACTGTGTTAACCTCTAATCTGCACATACAGTAACGAGCCCTTTGGGGACCATGCAATGCTTTGTTTATGTTCAGTTAGTTAATAAATAAAGCCACACTGAAAAATCCCAATTCTGGTTCTGGACATTACAGTTATTGCTTCCTGTAGTTGGATTTACTTGGTGCCCTGTGCAGAGTAGCCAAACCTAGGTCCCTTGTGCCAGGTAACCTCATCCTTCCCTGAACCCAGGTCCCCCACCAGGTATTGCTGCCAAATGCCAACAGCATGCCACCTGTTATTTTAGTAAAAAGGCAGGGGTGGGGAACCCCGGTTACAAAAATGGAGGCACCGCTTTGGATTTGTTCGGGAAGGAAGGTGCTTGGGCAAAGGCTAAGCTTTGCTATCTGGCAGTCGTAGCCCAAAAAGTTAGAAGCAATTTCCTAGTGTGTTGCTGTGTGCTGTGAATCTTGTGCTGCTGTTAAAAAATGCCAACTGTTTACCAAGGAGCTGTAAAGCCAAAGTGTGTGTCCTTGTCCTGCATCAAAAAAGTTTACAGTGTTTTTGTCAGTTTTAAAATGAATTTCTGTGAAGAAAAGTGTGGAAAACTAGGGGTAGCAACAGAGAAATTATGCCTTGGATGTTGGAAATGCTTTCTGTGCAATGCTAGAGACTGCAGTGTTAATGGCAATGTTGCATGGTTGAAATGGGCTCCCGCCGTGGAGTTAGTTGGAAAAAAAAAAAAAGTGCATTTTTCAGTTTAAATTTGCCTGCTCGACGATCGCCGAGAGGAGAGGAGCCCTCGTGAGGAAGAAGAGGCTCATTTGCATGGCGTCGTGTGGTTGGTCAGTTTGCCATTAGTCCCGCCCCTCAGCCAGCTCTTCTGTGATTGCCTCAACATTCGAGAGGGAGACAGAGAGTAGTTGGTGTATTGGCAGTGGGGGAGCGTTCGCGAAGTGTTCAAAGCACTGTAAACAGTAAAAAAGTGACTTTCTAGTTAAAAATCGGGCTCAACCCGCCAATCGATCATGGGATCAGTGAATTGTGTGGTTAAACTGACGATCGCGGAGACTGCCCGCCCGTTTGCAATCTGAGGCCTTCAAAAATCTGGCTGCAGGCCGTTTTACCCCATCGCAGCAATCTGCTACAATAACAGTGAGTAAATAATTAAAACTGCTCAAAACAGTGATTTTCTGTAATGCCATATAAAATGTGTGTGCAGCTGTATAGTTGCTTTGCAAGTAGCGATGTGTGATGTCCTGCTGGCAAGTGCAAGTCTGTAAAGCCATTAAATGTGTGCATAGCAATGAAAGTAGCCTCAGTTTAAAGTTTGCAGCCAGAGAGAGACTGTGGGTTTTAAAATAAGTGCAACACTAGTAGAAGCAGGCAATCCTGTGCTGAAACCTGGAGTTAAAGGGACTGTAATTAAATGAATGTTGCCAGCATGTGAAAAGTCAAAGGGAAATCCTGTAAATGTGTGAACAGCCAGAACAGAGCAAGTTGTGCAGTTTGAGTAAAAGTTATTAGTAGCTGATGTAAATCAGGTGCACAGTGGCTTGACCCAGAGTCTGATTGTTGATGCACAGGAGTGCTGCCGCCGCCATTACAGGGTGGGGTGGTAAAGTAAACACAGCAGCAGAGGAGCCATTTTAAAGCTACAGAGTGTGTTCATTAAAGTGGGACTTTCAGTTACAGTGAACTTTTGTTTATTTTTCTGCAGTTATGGCCTCAGGACCAGCTCGTTACCCGGATCATGCCCGGGTTGCAGTAACAGCAGCAGTAAATAGATTGAGAGATATTGAAAATTGGTGCTATAGAGGGCAACTCCTTCCTGATGTGGCAATTCCTAATTATCCAGTGCGTGTATGCCAGATGTGTTTGAGTGCTGGAAGGGATGTCTTCATGATTCCTCACTGTGCTGGATGCCTTCAAAAATATGGCTTGTATAGAGCGCCTCCAATTCGTTTGGCTCCCCACATGGACAAAAATTCAAGAATCTGCAGTTGACAGCACACAGCATCAGGCAGAGCCTGTGGAGGAAGGTCCCTCAGGGGAGTGTGGCACAAAGTTAGAGAGTGCAGAATTAGAGACTGAATCTGAAATTGAAGCATTGGACGCTGGATCTCAGAAGGCAAGTTCAGATAAAGCATCAATAGAACCCTGGGTGGGGGGGCCTAGCCCAAGTCTCAAAGGTGAAGATGAGATGCGGGACGCCTTTGAATGGGAGGTGTCGACCTCCGCTCCCAGTGATGAATGGATAGTCTTGGGGGTGAGAACTACTGCTCACTCTTGGGCTCAGATCCTCAGTGAAGAGAAGATGAGGGGAACCTATGTGGCCTTGTGAGATAGGAACGGGTACACAGCCTCAAGATCTTGCCTCGGAGGAATGTGTTCAAGAAGGTGGTGATGCCACTGCCCTGGCTTCACCAGAAGAAGAAGAAGAAGAAGTCAGGGATCCATTTTTAATTTCATTGAGGATGCGAAGCTGGCAGAACCAGGACTGGCCACCCCCAAGCCAGGCCAGCGGTCTCAGATTGACCAAAGCAAGTAAAGAGGAGAGACTGGTTTGTAGAAAGGCCGATGAAATCTTTGGTATGACCTTTCCTACCTTTCCTCGGAGAGTCTGGGAGGAGATTGAGAACTGCAGGAAATCCTGGATCTGGGATGAAGCAATGAAACATGTGCATCCTGGGGCTAACCAGCATGTAAAGAATAGACTGTTCCACGAAAAGTATACACAGTGGAAGAGAGGCAGGACACTGTTTATGGACAGAGTGAGAATAGTGGACGGAAAGGGACGTGAAGTCTCCCACTGTGTGAATTATGTGCATCCAGACGGAGTAATAATTCAAGCCCCTGACCCCCTCTACTATTGGCCTCAGTGCAAGGACCTCCCAGTAATTAAGCCCGTGCCTACAAAATGGAGAGCCGAGCAGTGGTAGTCAATACTGCCACACTAGACTGTGAAGTGCCCTTATTGATCTGCCAATATGAATAACCAAGGAATCAGGTGCCCCACCTTCATCAGTCCACAGTGTACTGTCTTGTTCAGCAACCATCTACTAGCCCACCAGATGACTTCAGATCCAGAGAGGACACCAGCTCAGCTGTTTTCCTGTTCATCGCCTGGTAATTGGATGATGTCGGACCAGCTGTTTTCTTTTTGTTCCTGTTCTAAGGTTCCTTCTCCAGAGATGACATCAGCCCAGCTGTTTCCAGATGTGCCCTCCTGTGTTTCCCGGAAGATGTCCGCCCAGCTGTATCAGAAGAAATGCTGCCAGGGAGAGTCTTCGGCTCCGGTGCAGGTCGGTGCCTAGTGTAATACTTCAAGAGGCTGGTAAGTCCGAAAAAAACATTTTTTCTATCTTTATGACATTGCAGTACACACCCTACACTACAGACTTCAAAAATGTGTGAACTGTCCGCAAAGACTCTCCCCTTCGGGATTACGGCCTTAAAGAACTATGTTTCATGGGGCTCTGGCCCAGGAGAGACTCTTTAATGGACTGGCCTTCGGGCCTTGTGGTCATTAGTTGGGACTTTTAGGGCACTCCATCCCCCCAAAGGTGTATTGTAACCAATGTCATTACTGTACTTTAATGTAAATACTGTGTTTTTCTACCTTTTTCTAAAAAATTCTTTTTTGGGATTGTTCAGTGTTTTCTTTTTTTCTGTATGGTAAGGGTTGTTGTTGTCTTTGGTGTTGTTTAGATAGACTGTGCATGCAGATTAGGATGTGTTTTTTTTGTTTTTTGGTTTTGTCTTTTCTTACAGGTGTTCCTGGAAGACAGAAGAGAAGACAAGAAGAGGAGGAGGGGCTCATCGGAGTTCCTCTTCAGTGCTTATGGTGTAGAATTTAAATGTACTGTGTTATTATTGCTAATGGTTGTAGTTGCAGGCTGCCCAAGGTCGGGGAGGTCCCCGGGTTTTGTTTTGTTTGGGAATATTATGTTAGAGGCAGATAGGTTTTCCCTAGAGTGTTAGGGGGGATAGACAGGCTGTGGTCCTGAACGGCCGTAGGGATTGCAGTGCTGATCTATCAGGGCTATGCTCTGGACGGTTCTACCAGATCCACTAGATGTCCATAGTATGTGGATAGAGTAGAGGCTGACATGTCAGCTATAGGCCTCTAGGCCCTTAGTGTTGCCTACCTGTGCTTGCACATGGTAGGAGGGGGCCTGATCACCCCTCCGCAGGTAGCACATAGGGTGGGATGGCCTAAGGCTGGGTGCATAATGACTGGGGACAGTCATTTTCCTGGTCAAGGGCGAGTGTAACCCCTTTGTTACCTGGGGTTACTAGAATCCCAGTAAGACCTAGTGGTAGGCAGGGAAGGCAGCTTGTGAAACTCCAGTTAAATGGGTTTCACACTGTCTCACTCTGTCCTCAGTCACAGCTGAGACTTGAGAGATGACATCACTATAGAACTGTCGCAGCTGCATGAGCCACATTGGAATCTACAGCTCAGGGAGTAAGTTTAGAACTTTGGGAAATTCAAAGGCATTCTTTTTCAGTTTGTCCTTAAGCAAGAAGGAAGCATCAGTCTGCTGTTTGATCTCTCACTAAGAAAAAGGAAGTGTTCCTGTGTTTACCTTTTTTAAAGTGGTGGAGACCGCTCCCCCGGTCTCAGTGCCCCCCTTCCTCCGGGGGGGGAGTTCTCTGTGGGTTCCAGGGGCAATCCCCTTCTCCCACCATGGAAGGAAGCTGCCTGGTTTTATTTAGTCTGTTCTTGTATAACAGCAAAGGTTATAGTACTTCACCTGTGGGGCACCTGCAACGAATGGGTGAGTGTTTGGCTCCATTTGAAGGGGCAAACAAATTGTTTTCTTCAGTTGGGAAATGGATGTGGACTGCTATTTGGGAGGACTATGTCAACTAGGACAAACAAGTAGAGCAGTCCAACAGTCTAAAGTTTTATTGGATTTCAAGTAATGGGGACTGCTATTTGGGAGGACTATGTCACTAGGATGAACAAATGGAGCAGTCAAACAGTTTAAAGTTTTAAATGGATTTAAAGTTCGCTGTAGAGGGGGTGCTTCAGATTATCCACCATTCAATCTACATTTTAAAGTCCTAAAGTTTTCTGTGTGTCCAGAGAACTGGCTGGGTGTGGGCTGTGGGAGCTGGAGGTGGGAAAACCCCCTATCTTTAGTAACCAGGTCCACCTCTACGGATTTCTTCTGTGTTTTGCTACTTGCCTCTTGCACTTGGCCAGTGATGGGGTGGGTACCCAGACGTGGGTCCTAACTTGAAAATCTCTCTAGGAGTCGTAGACTCTAAGTGGTGTGGGAGCCACAGGATGGAAAATTACTCCTTGTTTGATGGGAGTTCGATTGGAATGTAAAATCAAATCTCTAGGAGTCGCAGACTCTAAGTGGTGTGGGGAGCCACAGTTTGGGAGTCTCCTTGTTTGATGGGATGTCTTTCCAAGTAAAGTTTGGGTTCATTCTTCAAGTGGACCGTCAGTCAAGTGGCCGGCAGGGGAGCCGGGCCAGTCGGGCTATGTATCCAAAGCGCATGCAAAGTCCGGGCTGAGTGCCTGGTGGGTCCAAAGCCAGACAACTGTAGTAATGTGTTCATTCCTCAAATGGACCACTGTGTTAACCTCTAATCTGCACATACAGTAACGTAGCCCTTTGGGGGACCATGCAATGCTTTGTTTATGTTCAGTTAGTTAATAAATAAAGCCACACTGAAAAATCCCAATTCTGGTTCTGGACATTACAGTTATTGCTTCCTGTAGTTGGATTTACTTGGGTGCCCCTGTGCAGAGTAGCCAAACCTAGGTCCCTTGTGCCAGGTGACCTCATCCTTCCCCAAACCCAGGTCCCCCACCAGGTATTGCTACCAAATGCCAACAGCATGCCACCTGTCATTTTAGTAAAAAGGCAGGGGTGGGGACCCCCGGTTACATAACAAGGGATAAAGAAGTTTGTCCCCATATTGCAGCCTAACCTCATTTCGGTCTGAAATATCATGTGCCTGTGTAACAAATGTTGGCCTATATAATTGGATCATATAAAGCTTGTGAAGCCACAAGACAAACTAAGTCACACGTTGCAATATTAAAGTGCCTTTTGACATTTGTGCTGACCATGTAAGTAATAGCAAACATTTGGCCTATGTGACTGCAAGCAGGAACACAGGATAGTGTCCAAATTACCCTTTTGACTATCTCTAGTGTTTGTCCTTGTCAGGACAGGCCAAAATGCTTGTATGCACATTCCTAAGTCCAAATCTATTTCTTTCTCCTGGACTTTGGTAACTGGTAGTGACAGCTGTTGCTAGCCATATATGATAATAGAATGTACACTGTCTATACTTGTGCTGACGAAGGATGAGCTCATACATATACCAAAGAAAGAGTATTAACTTATAAGTTGATGCTTGTGCTTGTTTTAAACCAATCATAGAAAACCATAGGAAATGATGATGCTGTTTTTCACTATATAAGCAAGCCAGCACACACTGTTATTTTGAAGAATGTACCACTTGTAATCTCTCGCTGTGATTATTGTTATAATCATTAAATTCTTCCGCCATCAGTCTCGTCTCCGTTCGTCTCCTTTCTGAGTATCTGTAATTGATAATTTACTAACTGTAATTTTTCCACAACGCTACAATTGGTGCCTTAAAGACTCGGATCGCTGGTGCTGCATGTGAGGAGGCTACCTAGCTACTGGTCAGGTTAGCTTGCGAGCCCCATAGCAGGGTGACGACGCTTGGAGACGTGGTGCTGCTGGCTCAAAGTGAGAGAAGAAGGTACACACGGACGGTCACAGCCACTTGACAATCAGGTGATGTATGCTTTGTATGCTTCTCAAATTGTTTAAAATAAAAAGTAATGCTTAACTCTGTAGGAACTCATGGAGCAGAGTAGGTAAGTGAAAGTACTGGGACTTGCAAGCCGGACCTCACAAGGGAGCCGTAAGACATAGCCAGACGGACCAGGGCACCAGTGCATGGGTGAGCCGGCTGTGAAGGCTAGGCAGGCAAAAAGATAAAAAGAATGAGTATGGAAACAATCATAGGCCGTTTTCTAGGAAAACACCTAAAGGGGGAAGCATATGAACCAGTGCCTGATGATCAACAGGCACAATTGTATTTTACTCAGCAAGTGTCCCTTCGTAATGTGGGAGTAAAAAATGAAAAGGAAATCTTTGCAAACGCATTGCAAGGGCTGTGGTAGTATAATCAGACTATTGTGTGTCGCCAAAATAAAGAAGCAGTTCAGTTGAGGGATGAAAGGGATCAAAATGCTAAGTTGCAACAACAACTAGAAGAATTAACATCAAAGCATAAAGATAGCGTCCCAATAGATAAACATCAAGAGTTAGAACAACAGTGTGTTGACTTTAGAACACAGCTAATAAAAGCACAAGGGGATCTGTGTTTGTTAAACAGGGATCATGCCCTCCTACAGATTAAGTTAGAACAACAGTCACAAGAGCATGCTAGTGAGACTAGGTGCCTGTACACTGAACTCCAGGATGCTGCAAGCAAGATCCAGGAGTTACAGGAAAAACAAGATGAGTTAGATGAGCTCCTTACTGGAAAAAGGGGTGGGTCAGTAACCATTAAAATGGCACCTGTAAGCACACGGGGAATGACCGCAGCTGGGGGAGCTATGTCAGCTGCAACCCGACATCAACAAGAGCAGTATCTACTAATGTTAGACTCCAAATGGCTAAAACATAGATTAAAAAGGGAATAAGCCGAAAAAACTGGGCATACAGAAGAAGCTGAGAGGTATAGGAAACAAGAATTCTGGGTACATGTTGATTGGTGTAAAAAAGTGTCAAACAAAGCTGGTTAAAAATTAAATACTGCACTTGATGTTTATAGCCATGAAGACCCAAGACATCATTATCACCGGCTTGGTGGCAGCCATAAGACTTTCTATAATCCTCAGCCTGCACATTAATGTGGAACAGACTAATGTTATGTGTGAGTATGAACAGTCCATTACACTGTTAATCAGCTGGAACTGGGACCCTATTGATACAAACACCTACACGACACGGGCATGGAAAGCCACCTGGACCAAAAATAACCATACATTTATATCTACAAATTGGTATGTGGACATTTTTAATAGCTGGTCCAGCTGTACCTCAGAGCTCAAGACTGGATCACAGCAAAGCTACATGGACTGGAAACAGAAAAATGGGTCTCTTGTTATAAACAGAGCCACACCAAAGGACAATGGTGTTTATGTGTTAACTCTGTCCTACTGTCTTTGGGGTGATAATAGTGTTTGTAACTATGCTAGTGTAAACAACTCATTACGTTTTGCAATTTCAGATGCCATACGTTTAACTGTAAAACCAACTGAATGCCCAAATGTGACAAAGGGGCCAGAGAGCGGACTCACAACAACACCTATTGATATGCGTATCGAGTCTCGCCCCCAGAGATCCTGGTGCGTAGCAATGATGGGTCTTGGGTAGTGCCAAACTTACATTGCTGTGAGGAAATAATCAGTGGATATGCCAGTGTGACGTCATGTCACAAACGCAACCCATCTATGGGGAAATTCCTATGGGTCAAGCTGAAAACAATACTGCCTGGTGCCCTATCCAGTTAAAATGATGGTATACCCCACAAGTAGTTGTAACCTATAATGGTACTAACCAATACTGTGTTGTTACAAATACACCCATCTTATTTTATGAAGGATAAATGTGTACCATTAACAATCCAAACTTTTGTATTATTCCCAAACATAATGTATATATTGGTGACAAAAGTGTTGCACCCTATTACCAACTCAGGGGATAAGAGATATAATGTGACATTCGACATCCCCACACCAGGCGTATGATATTAACAAGTATGCACCATCATTTGGAGCTGTGATACCTCCCCTGTCTCTTAACGTGCAGTCACTTCTAAACTGGAAAGATACTCATTTAATACAAATCCAAAATACTGCCCATAAGGCACAAGCAGTTGTAAATGAATTGCTCAGTGAGAGTGATAATGAGCACTTGATTTATAGCTATGCAGGGGGGCCTTTAGGTGTCTTGTCTTTTAAAGCTTTACTTGTGTTGCAAGTGGTCTTAGTGTTCTTGGTGATTATAGGCATGTGTCACTTAAGACTTACTATTCGTGAAGTACATAGTGAGATGTACATGCTCCGAGGAGCTGCATTGTTGCACAAATAATAATTAGGCAATATAGGGCCAAGGGGGGCTTGTAACAAGAGATAAAGAAGTTTGTCCCCATATTGCAGCCTAACCTCATTTCGGTCTGAAATATCATGTGTCTGTGTAACAAATGTTGGCCTATATAATTGGATCATATAAAGCTTGTGAAGCCACAAGACAAACTAAGCCACAAGTTGCAATATTAAAGTGACTTTTGACATTTGTGCTGACCATGTAAGTAATAGCAAACATTTGGCCTATGTGACTGCAAGCAGGAACACAGGATAGTGTCCAAATTACCCTTTTTGACTACCTCTAGTGTTTGTCCTTATCAGGACAGGCCAAAATGCTTGTATGCACGTTCCTAAGTCCAAACCTATTTCTTCCTCCTGGACTTTGGTAACTGGTAGTGACAGCTGTTGCTAGCCATATATGATAATAGAATGTACACTATCTATACTTGTGCTGACCAAGGATGAGCTCATACATATACCAAAGAAAGAGTATTAACTTATAAGTTGATGCTTGTTCTTGTTTTAAACCAATCATAGAAAACCATAGGAAATGATGATGCTGTCTTTCACTATATAAGCAAGCCAGCACACACTGTTATTTTGAAGAATGTACCACTTGTAATCTCTCGCTGTGATTATTGTTATAATCATTAAATTCTTCCGCCATCAGTCTTGTCTCCATTCGTCTCCTTTCTGAGTATCTGTAATTGATAATTTACTAACTGTAATTTTTCCACAACGCTACACCTGAGGTACTTGAAAGTTTCTATCATGACCCCCCTCTCCCTCCTTTCCTCGAGGGTATACATATTAAGTTCCTTTAGTCTCTCTTCATATGTCTTCTGGTGCAGACCCTGCACCATTTTGGTTGATCTCCTCTGGACAGCCTCCACACTGTCTATGTCTTTGTGGAGATGGGGTCTCCAGAACTGCACACAGTACTCCAGATGGGGTCTCACCAACTGTCTGTACAGAGGGATAACAACTTCCTGTTTTCTACTGGTGATGCCTCTCCCTATGCATCCCAGTATCCCCTCAGCCCTCCTTACTGCCTTCTCACATTACTTGCCCACCTTTAGCCCATCTGATATAACTACCCTCAGGCCCCTTTCCATTTTTGTTGTTGTCAGTATCTCACCTCCATTGTGTACTCTTCCCCTGGGTTTTCGTTTCCCAGGTGCATTACTTTGCACTTCTTTGTATTGAATCTAAGCTGCCATACATTTGACCATTCCTTCAACCTTGCCAAGTCCTTTCTCATCCTTTCCACTCCACCTTGTATGTCAACCCTGTTGCAGATCTTTGTGTCGTCTGCAAAGAGACATACTTTTCCTTCCAGTCCCTCTGCAATGTCACTTATAAAGACATTAAAAAGGACCGGACCCAGTACTGAATCCTGCAGTATTCCACTAGTAACCCCTCTTTCTTAACTGTGGTCTCTGTTTATTATTACCCTCCGTGTCCTGTTGTCTAGCCAGTGTTTTACCCAGGCTACCACCCTGGGACCCACTCCCAGGCTGGCTAATTTGTTTATTAATCTTTTGTGCGGGACTGTGTCAAATGCCTTGCTAAAGTCTAGGTAGGCCATGTCCACAGCTCCTTCCTGATCTACTACTTTGGTCACCCAGTCAAAGAAATTGATTAGATTCATCTGACATGACCTTCCCGCTGTGAATCCATGCTGCCTTGGGTCCTGTGCCCCACTGGCCTCTAGGTACTCAACAATTCTTTCCTTCAGAAGTGATTCCATCATTTTCTCTACCACTGAGGTCAAACTGACAGGTCTGTAGTTTCCTGCCTCTGTTTTGCTCCTACTTTTGTGAAGGGGAATCACATCCACCCTCCTCCAGTCCTCAGGTACCACACCATCCTCCCATGATTTGTTAAAAAGGGTAGTCAATGGTGTTACTAGTTCTCCCCTTAGATTTTTTAGAATTCTGGGGTGAATCCCATCAGGCCTCATTGCTTTGTCCACCTTCAGTTTTAAGAGTTCTTTCAGAACCCTTTCTTCTGTGAAAGGACTGATATCAACCCCCCTATCCACAGTGCTTCTATTGACTGGATTAGGTACCTCCCCCTTCTCTTCCTTTGTGAATACTGAGCAGAAATATTCGTTCAGTATTCCTGCTTTTTCACCGTCCCTCTCTGCCCACTCACCCTCCTCTTTATTCAGTCTCAGTATCCCTCCCTTTGTCTTTCTTCGCTCCCTAATGTACCTATAAATCATTCTAATTCATCACCTTTGGAAGAGCATGACTGTGATACAATGTGATCGAGATCTTTGTTCTTGTACATTTATAACCTCTTCTTCATCAGCGGCACTGCTTTTTGATGAAGGAGTCTGATATGCATGAGTGGCATATCGTGGAGTACCACGTCTAGTGGTACTAGATAGAGCCTTTTCCATAATCATTGACTTTCTACTATTTCTAGGTCTAAGTGTTTTGGCTACTTGTTTTTGTGTTTTACTTTTATCTGATTTTTCTGGGCTGACAGTGCTGCACTACTTTGACAAGGGGATTCTCCAACATTTATTTCTTTTTCTGGTTGTGTTGCTTCATCTTTTTCTGGTTGTGTTGTTTCATTTTCATCTACTGTATAAATGACATCTTCAGTAGTGAATTTCCCTTTTTTTTCTTAATTTGTTTTCAGGAAATATTTTTATTATTACATGTACCAATTTCAGCCATACTGCTGGTGTTGGCCACATGTTCCATTTCCATAACCAACTCTGATTCTGAATCCATATTTTGGGGTTCAACTTAATTGCTTACTTAGCAGTATTGGTTCGTATGCAGAGATGGGCAACACAGTCTGAGACATGACCCACCCTCCTCAAAATATGTAAGACACTATATGACCTAGTACTAGTTCAGGCACAGAGATGGGCAACACAGAGTCTGAGACATGACCCCCCCTCAAAATACGTGAGACACTATATGACCTAATAGTAGTTCAGGCATGGAGATGGGCAACACAGTCTGAGACATGACACTCCCCACCTCAAAATACGTGAGACACTATATGACCTAGTACCAGTTCAGGCACAGAGATGGGCAACATAGAGTCTGAGACATGACCCCCCCTCAAAATACGTGAGGCACTATATGACCTAGTACCAGTTCAGGCTCAGAGATGGGCAACAAAGAGTCTGAGACATGGTACTCCCCTCTCAAAATACATGAGGTGCTATATGACCTAGTAGGTTAGGCACAGCGATGGGCAACAGAGAGTCTATGCTATGACCTAGCAGTAGTTTGGGCACAAAGATGGGCAACACAGAATCTAAGATGTTCCCTCCCCTTTCACAATCTGTATGGCATTATGACCTAGTAGTAGTTCGGGCACAGAGATGGGCAACACAGATTCTGTGCTATGGCAGTATGACCTAGCAGTAGTTCGGGCACAGAGATGGGCAACACAGAGTCTGAGATGTGACCCCCACCCTTCACAGTCTGTATATCACTATGATCTAGTAGTACTTTAGGCACAGAGATGGGCAACAGAGTCTTAGACAGTATGACCTTTCAGGGCAGCACAGAGATGGGCAACACAGAGTCTGACACATGGGTGACACCCCCCTTCAAAATCTGTATGGCACTATAAGCCCCCCTCAAAATTACTGAGGCACTATGACCTTCAGACAGAGCCCTCCTGTCCTGTATGGCTCCACTCCCCTTAATACATTATAGTGGTGCGGTAGCACCACTATAGTTAGGGTTGAGCAGGCACTTTAATGTTAAACCTCAAATTTTGCACTTTAATACCATTTGACAGATTTGCATGAAATTAGGCATACATGGTCTCCTGGGGTAGATCTCTCAAAGTGCCAAGTTGCGTGTTGGTCGGATCAGTGCATTATGTGCAGCACAGAGTGAAAAAACGTGGAAATTCTCCAATTTTGACTGTTTTTCCTCACCGTGCTGAGGCCAAACTGTATAGAATTTTGGCCTGAAATTTTCAAAGTAGAAAGAAATTGTCCACAAGAACAATCCAACATTAGTTTGGTGAAAAAATATTAATCTGATCCACAGTTATTAAATTTTGAAATTTCAGGTTCTGAGCATGCTCAGTTCAGTCTTTTGGACAGCTGTACGGTGCAAAAAAGGATTTGGGTCTGACGAAAGAGGATTTTGACAGCTCACAAAAGAGAATGAATAGAATCCTTTTTCGTCAGAAAAAAATCCTGTTTTGCAGGCTGACATCTTTTTTTTTTTATTTCTGGCACAAACGCTCATAACTGTGTACAGGGATGTCCTCTGTAGTCATGCAAGTAATGGTTCTGTTCAGGAGGACCTCGTCTACTGTTGTGTGCCTTCAGTTTATTTGTTGTGGTTGAAAATACATATTTTGAATGCTTTAAAATCCTGTTTCGCGACTCACTTTCCAATCCTGTTTCGCAGTGCGACGCAGGATTTTGGTGGCTCACGAAACATGATTTTGACAGCTCGTGAAAGAGGATTTAAAAAAAAATAATCCTCTTTTGTGAGCTGTTAAAATCCTGTTTCACAAGATGATTCCTGTTTCTGGAGCTGTCAAAATCCTGTGTTGTCATGGCAAAACAGGATTATGGTCCCTGACCAGATGGACCTAATTTTGACAGTTTGCAAAATAAGAATCAGCTCACGAAAGAGGATTTTGACTGTTCATGAAAAAAAAATTTTTTTTAAATAATCTGCATTCCCAGCTCTACAGCCATTTTTCCACAGGGTCTGTTGGGGCACTGTGCTAGTTCTTGAGAAACTGTGAGAGCACAGGTTCCAAATGACCCTGTGCTCCCACCTCTAAACATGTTGTAGCACAGGGTTTGAGAGCCACTGTGCTGGTGTCTGAGATACTGTGAGAGCCCAGGGTCCAAAGGACCCTGCACTCCCACTCTTAAAGATGTTGTGGCGCACGCTGTAGCACACTTTTGGACCCTGCGCTCCCACTCCTAAAGATGGTTACACAGCTACAAACATATGCGCATCTGTGGAATAAAATGAGGATACTATTATACTATCTCAAAAAGTAAGGAAATTAGCTGCAAAAACTTCTTTAATACTTCAGTTAGGGTTGCCGTGACGAAATAGGGAAATGAGACGTTAGGGTTTCACCCTAACATCCAACCCCTGCCCTGCGGAGACCAGGAGGCATTGGGAGGGTGGAATTGGGGTCGCCAACCCTAACACTCACCCTATTCTCCTATACTGTAGCCACCCAGCTTATTTTACAGTAGAATGGGGTGAGTGTTAGGGTTGGTGACCTAAATGCCATGCCCCTCCCCCTTGACGCCTCCTGGTCTTTGCAGAGCAGGGGTGGGATGTTAAGGTGAAACCCTAACACCTCATTTCCCTACTTTTGTCACGGCAACCTTAACTGATGCATTAAAAAAGTTTTTATAAATATATATATGTATTTTTTTTTTTGCATTCTGCTGTTGAATTCATTGGTCTCTCTCTAACAAAAACAGTTTTTTTTTGCATTTTTTTTACTGTGGCGTCTGCAACGTCTGCACTCTGCTGCTGTCTACTCTGCACTCTGCTGTTGAATTCATTGGTCTCTCTACTCTCTCCCTCTCTCTTTCTAACAGAAAAAAATCATTTTTTTTTTTAATAAGAGTACTCTTCAGTGTGCTGTAATGTCTGGACTCTGCTGTCGAATTTGTTCGTCTCTCAGTCTCTACTCTCCCTCTCTAACAAAATGATTTTTGCTATTTTGGGGGCAGATCTCCACACAGACGACTGTCTCCACTGAATGCAAAGCCCCAAATGTGCTTGATACTCAGTTTCCTAGGGTTGTCCTGTGATGGTTGACACAGAGGATTGGCTGTAACGTGTCAGTCACAGAACAGACACCCTCATTGGGTGGCTTCCTTCAGTACCCCAGGATCACAAATGTTTCCTTTTGTTGGTCATTGGTCATGTGAACATTCAGGAACTTGGAAGGCTGGCAGAGATTGGAGAAAAAAAGAAATGCTTTTTTTTTTAATTTTTGCATATTTTTTGCACCCTGCCCTACCTTTTCCATGTAGTATTGGTGGTGAGA
The DNA here is from genome assembly GCA_016271365.2 of Neoceratodus forsteri. Classification (NCBI taxonomy): domain Eukaryota; kingdom Metazoa; phylum Chordata; order Ceratodontiformes; family Ceratodontidae; genus Neoceratodus; species Neoceratodus forsteri. Next base: position 414,480,670 of record CM028138.1, read on the forward strand.
GTGTTATTCCAGACCAGACAGCACTTCTGTACTGATCCAACTTGGCAATTCGGGGTCGAGCCACGAAAGGCTCAGTTTTCATGGTCAGAGCTGAGTCAGCCCAGTTCTGGGGGGAGTTCAGAACCACACCAGAGCTGGTTGACCCATCCCTAGCACAGTGTGCTCACCTATTTAACAAAATAAAGAAATTATTATTATTTTTGTTTGTATTATCTTTTTACCTCTTCTACGTGCTACCACGTCCTGCCACTCCTTCAAGCTGCCAAGCCCCCTCTGACCCACCTGTCCCCCTGAGCCTCTGACCTCACATAGCAGCCACCCCAAGGGTAACCCGATGTAATCCTTCACCGGATGGGTCCCCCTCCTCCGAGGGGGAAGGTGCTGGGGGGGGGAGACCAGCGCAACACTTGGCCCCAGGGTGCTGCTGAGGCGGACATGGCTCATTAGGAGCATTGAAGGTGTCAGAGAGCTGGGCAGCCATCATCCAGCTGAGCATGGAGCATTTCCATTTTTCTGGTGTGTTCTCCCTCACTGCGCCACCATGCAGTGCTCCTGGTCTCCACCAGAGGCCACTGCCTAGCGATGCCATCCCACAACCCACCCCAGCAGAGGAGAGCAGTCCCACGGATGCTCAATCCTCTCCTTCTCCTGCCAACCCCCAGCAGTCCATTCCCAAACCCGGGTCACCAGCGTGGTTCGAGGTAAGGTGCCAGCGCCTCAGCCCTCTGTGCCATCGGGCCGGCAAATAAATTATTAAATGAATGAATGAATAAAATAAATAAATATTTCAATTAATGAATTTGTCCCAGGAGGTGCAGCAGAAGGTATGTGACCTTCCATTTGATGGTTATATCCTTTTTGGACCTGATGTTTAATCTTTCTTACAAGAGTCAGGAAAGCTGGGCAACTGTTAAATCCCTTACAGATTCTGATAAGTTGACCACCTTTCCAGCTGGTAAAGGCTAACAGTCCATTTGCTCCCATGTCTGCCTCCTGGGCTTCAGCCAACATCAGACAAAAACCTACCCTGGCAACCACGATATGGGTAAGGTATGTGGCAAGGCCATTGCCTCCTCCACTGTGACTGCTCCTGACAGTCAAGAGGACAACAGAGCCGACTCCCTGTTCACCACTTTCTAGGTGCTCTCAAACTCTTATAGGGGACTGGTTGGGTCTTCCACTTCAATCTCAACTGATTCTCCATCAACACAGAAAGGTAAGTGTTGAAGGTTGTCAGGGAATGTTTGACTCTGCGATTTATATCACCTCCTCCTCACAGTTCTGTGGTATGTACAGGGTTTTTTCCACCCTAGATTTGTAACACTTAGAAAAGATTTACGAGCCTTCTGCTTACAGATGCAATAGAAGAGATTTTAGAGAATGAAAGGGGAAATGCTTTTCTTTCTCTCTACTTCCTGGTTCCCAAAAAGTCAGAATGGTGGCAGTGCATCTTGGCTGTAAGATATCAGAAAACATTTGTGAGATGAGCAATATTCAAGATGACATTTTTTTTTTTAGTTTTTGTTAACCGGGTTAGGTGCGCTAGCCAAGAGTTGACCATTTTCAGGCACGACCCGGGAGAATACAGTACATACATAAAAGAGATGAGATTATACAATTACATAGTATATGGTTACGTAGTATATAGTACCTGTAGGTAAGAATACAGATCAATTCAGACAGTACTTGAGGTTATACATATGGCTAGGCAGAGATGACACAAGATGACAGTAGTACAAGCAAATAACAACTGAGACTGGGCTAAGTGGCAGCTATTAAGACAAAAATAAGGCAAAGCTTGTTCAGAAGTGCAGCAGTGTCCTGGGTGAGGTAGGGTGGCTAGCTGTGAGGCCTCAAGTGGGATCAAAGCATGTGCAAGGGTCCCGGGATAGGTGGCGATATAGTTCTTTTTTGAATGTTGGATGGGAGTTTGCCTGTCTTAGGGCAGATGGGGGGAGTTCCAGGTGGCCGGGGTGGTGCAGTGAAAAGCTCCAGAGCCTTTAGAAGTAAGACACCTGGGTACCATAAGTAGAAATTTCTTTGCCGAGCGTAGTCTGCAGGCAGGTGTCAGTGGAACAAGTAGAGCTGCAAGGGAGGAGGGTGTTTGGTTTCGGATTACAGAGTCTGTGAGGGTCCCTAGGGAGTAAAGTAGGTAGGCAGAAGGGGAGAGCCAGCCCAGTTTGTTATACAGTGTGCAGTGGTGCTTGAGGTGACATGAAGAGGAGGCATACTGACATATGTTGTTATATGTGACATCCCATTTATGGAGAGCAGTCGTATGGGCATTAGCAAAAGTGGAGACACCATATGTCAGCGCTGGAAGCAGAATACCCTTGGCAATAGCCAGTTTAGAGGATGGAGTTAGCAGGTGACTAGTCTTGTAGGCAATTCCAAGTTTGGCATTTGTAACTTTGCATGTTGACTGTATGTGCAGACTGAAATCAAGGGATTTATCAAGGAGGACTCCCAGGTATTTGAAGGATGTGACACAGTCGATGAGAGACCCCCCGAGAGTCATGGACTAGGAGGGGTTCCTTACAGGCCCTAAGTTTGGGGGCAGTGCCAAATAGCATGGCTTGTGTCTTTTTAGTGTTGAGGATGAGCTTATTAGCATTTAGCCATGTTTGCACATTCCTGAAATCCGAGGAGAGGTTTTCGTTGATGATGTTGACTTTGTCGGCGCTGGAGTAGAGGACGAGATCATCTGCGTATAGGATAGCTGACCAGGAGAGTATGGTAGAATCTTGTTAATGTAAAGTGAGAAGAGAAGGGGTCCCAGGATGGACCCCTGAGGTACTCTGATGTCAGTGCTGGTCACATCTGAGAAAGCGAAGTTGAATTTAACAAGTTGTAATCTGTTTGATAAGTAGCTGTTAAACCAGTCAACTACTAAGGATGAGAAGTTAAGTTTATGCAGGGTTGAGAGAAGCAGGGGATAATCAATGAGATTGAAAGCCTTGGTAAGGCCAATAAATACTGCTCCAGTGAGTAGGCCTTTGTCCATGTTGCAGAAGACATCGGTAGTGAATTTGAGAAGGGCTATTGAGGTACTGTGCCCTTTCCTGAAACCATGCTGAGTGTCTGAGAGAAGGTTGTTCTTTGTAAGACAGGCAATTGTTTGTGTTGCAACAAGCTTCTCCAGTAGCTTGCTTAGCACAGAGAGAATGGCTATGGGCCTGTTGTTGTTAATATCCTTTGGGTCACCTTTTTTCAGGATGGGCGTAACCCAGGCAATCTTCCAGAGATGAGGGACAACGCCAAGAGAGAGAGACAGAGTGAAAATCTTGGCCAAAGGTGAGGCAATCAGTGGTGCCGCTAGCTTCAGGAGTCGTGGCTCAAGTGAATCAGAGCCAGGGCTAGTGTTGTTGGATATGTTTTGCAATAGCCTTTGGACCTCAGACCTAGATATAGCTTTAAAGTAGAAAGGGGGGTAGTAGGTAGTTTGCAGTGGTCAGCACCAGATGTAGATCTCATGGGTGTGCAGTAAGGCTGAGATGTTGTGGGAGATGAAGCGAAGGACAAGGTGTACTGAGACAATTACATGAAAAGTCTGTTAAAGGCATTTGCTATGGTGTTCAAGTCGTTGCAATGCACACCATTTAGGATCATATCCCCTTGGGTCGATGAATGGGCAGCCCCAAGAAAGGTCTTAATGTGCATCCAGAATTTTCTAGGGTCACCAGCCCAGTTAGTGAGCAGTTCCTTGCAGTAGATGCTCTTTGCAGTTCTGATTTGTTTCTTGCAGGTGCTCCGAGAGGCCCTGTAGGTATTGTAATCCACTGGTAGTCTGGACTCTTTATACTTCTTCCAGAGTTTGTCCTGAGTGCGCAGGTTAACAAGCAGGTCCTTGTGTAACCATCTTGTTTATTTACCCCGACCCTTCTGGTGACCTTCGGGGTATGTTTATCCTGGAGTGCTGTGAAATTGTTAATGAAGATATCAAGGGCAATTTGAACATCATGGGAGCAATAGATGTCAGACCAGTTGATACAGGAAACAGCATAGAGAAAAGCTTCCACGTCCAGTTTGGCAAAGTTGGTAATAGTGATGTAGTGTGGAGGTGGTCTCTGGACTCCATACACAGAAAGTGGGTGAGTGGTCTGTGATAGCATCTGCCAAGATGCCTGTAGTTTGCACATGGTCAAGGCAATTCACCAGTACCCAGTTTATAAGGGTGGATGTAGCTAGAGAAGGGATGGTTCTAGTAAGCTCAGTTAGGGTCTAGTGAAGGTTATAACTCTGTGTTAGCGTCAGCTGTGCGCCGTGAGTTGGTCCCAGCCAGTTTAGGTTAAAATCTCCTAAGATTATGACCTCGTTTTGCTTGGCATTCGTGGCTGTTCGATTAAGTAAGTCCTGAAGACCCCGTGATACCTCCAGTGGGTGGATTGTAGGCGCAGATAATGTGAAGTTTTTTGTACCAAGGGCAATGGTTTTGTGTAGGGACTCACAGACTCAAGAGGAAGGCGGTGGGTGGGCATACAGTAACATCAAGATGTTTTTTGTAGAGAAGGGCGACCCCTCCTCCACATTTTGGGGAGGGCCTATCTCTCCATATCAGGGAGTAATTGGTTAAGGAACATAAGGAGTCCGGAATGTGGGGCTTAAGCCAAGTTTCCGATAGGCAGAGTAGGTCAGGATTGTGCACTTTCATCCATGCCTCGAGATCGGCGAGGTACCTGGTAATGCTCCTAATATTCATATGGGCAATGAGAAGTCCTTTCCCCTGGGATAGCCGATAGGTCAGCGGAAGAGAGGTGGACAGAGGGGCCAGGGTTAAGTTCTATGTCCCCTGACAATAGGATGACGATGAGAATGAGAAACCACAGTTTAATAGTGTGGAATGGGAGATGTACCAGTTGTGACATTTTGTATTTTCTGAGCATGCGAGACGAGTTGTAGGTACAACCCTTCAGAAGGATAAGGGTGGCATGGGCGCGCACATGTTGTGTCTCGACAGTTTGGTTGGAGAAGGTAAAGTCGCTGTGTTGTGAGGTATTCACTCCATGGGGTTGTTAATTGGAACTGAGGTAGATAACCGAAGTAAGCATAATAACAATGTTAGGAACAGGATTTGTACTCCCAATCTCTGTGTTGCCAGCATCAGCCAGGACAGAGGCAGGCTAGTGTGATATAGGATTAGTTGGCAGTCCATGATATGCAGGAGAGAGCTGACAGCACCCTTGTATTCCATCCCAAAAACCTGACTTGGGGTGACTGTATGCATGGTTGGGTGGTGGGCAAGGTGGCTCTGGTACCCCTTCAACTCCTGGCAGAGTGATAAACTGCTAGATTGGCTGGATATCAGCTGCTAGAAATTAGCTCTGTGAACTGTGTATCAAGTAGGTAGGATTTAATTGAAAAGCATAGGGATTTATGAGTGTAGCGGCCGCTAGTGGCTAAAGAAAATAACCTGCAGGTGGGAAAGTTGACTGATTGGTTCAGAGAGCCATGTGGTTCTTCCTATAAAGCTCGATGTTGACCAAGGGTGGTGGCGGGGGCGGCGGGGACAAAACACTCAGCCGTTCCAGGCAAGCGAGCGTCCTGCTCCTTACTATGTACCTTGTCTGCTGCTCAGGCTTGATTGTGGGGAGGGCTGTGATTCTCCTGCCCTCGCAACCCGCAGCTTCCCTCAGGGGAGCTCAAAGAAGACTGCAGCCCTTGTCTGCTGCTCAGGCTCGATTGGCTCAGGCTTTAAGGGAGACAATCCATCCCTCCAATAAGGAGATTGCATTTGCTTCCTGCATCTGAAGTATGTGCACTTCCATATCCTAGTCAGATACTCCTACCAATAATTCCTCTGGGTCAGACTGGGAGACAGAACAAGTCAGTTCAGAGTCTTGCTATTTGGACTCTCCTCTTCTTCCATGGTTTTGACCAAGTGCCTGTCAGCGGTTGTAGCCAACCTCGGTAGGCGATGGGTGGCATTATCCATATCTGGATAGCTGGCTGAGCAAAGCTGGCATGCCAGAGGCAACTGTGAAGGTCACAACCTCATAGCAGATGCACTGCACAAACTAGAATCCCTTCTGAATTTAGAAAAGTCTGTGCTGACCATAACTCAGAACATATGTTCAATAGGCTGAATTAGAGCCAACCTTGGCCAAGTCACCCCTGCCCCTAGATCGAGGAAATTTGCTTTGTTTGCATGGGGCCTGGACTGGGACTGCCCTACAGTAAGTTGTAGGGCAATTACTACCCCATCACCCCTCAAACCCCCCTTCCCCACCTTTTCTCTCATCCATGCCCCTATGTCTTACTACCTCCCCACCCCTCCCCTTTCTACCTTTACCTAAACTGCCCACTCCCCCTCCTCCTACTCCCATCTCTATCTCCATGCCTGCCCCACATGAACCTGCCTTTTATAACATGTGCTTTGCTACTAGCTAGCACTATGACAAAAGAATTGTATAATTGGTTGCATTTCTGGTTGAGTCGCTATCTAATGTCTGCTGACCTTATACGGTCACATACCTGCTCAGTACATGTTAAGCCTGTTTCTCCTAATGACAGTTGTATCCAAAGCCTGACAAAAGATTTGTATCTTGGTTTACATTTCTGGCTGACTTCAAACCACATTATCTAAATGTTATCAAATGCCTGCCGACCTTTCATGGTCACGTACTACACAGAGCATGTTAAGCCTGCTTTACTTTATCTAGTGTATACAGTATGTATCCATTGTATAGGCGATTGTATGTTTTCTTATTCTGTAACATGATGTGGAACCTCTGTAAATGAGTCTCTGACTCAAAGGTTTTCCTAGACTGTAATAAATAATAAATTCAGGGTGAACGTTTCCCTTTAAGTAAATTTATTGTACCTCAATTGTACAGTGTGTGTGAAATGTATTCAAAGTTCTGTAATACTGGTATTCAGTTCAGTTTTATTTTATATGATGTCTTTCATACAATATATCAGAAAATGCTTTACAAAAAGCAAAGTAAAAAAACAAGAAATAAAAAGTTTGAGTAATACAATAACAAGCTACATCATAAAAAAATGTATTTGCAATTAATAAATGAAAAAACTCACGGTGGAGGATGAATGAGAATATATCAGTGCAGTATATTTACATAAGACAGCAATTATAAGCCATGGAACATTATAAAATTGGAGACCAAAATCCAGCTTTCTGTCTGCCTGGGACTCACTGTATTCTCCTGAGTCATGCGGCCTCAGCTGTTGTGCAAATAAGCAGTAATGACCAAACAGCTGGTCATTTCCTGGGAATTAAAGATCAGCGGTGGGGAGGGTGGCCCAAGGAGTGGCCAAGGGCAAACACCCCTCACCCCAGCCAGTTGTTAATTCCCAGGAAATGACAGGCTGTGAGGTCATTATTGCAATAAGTCCAGTCACACCGCTGAACCTGTCAGTTTTTAGAAATTTGAACCGACTCATCAGTTTTTGTAGTTTTTGATGTACTGTCTTGTGGATGCCTGTCTCATGGGGGTTGCCAGAGGAAGTTCCACATTGTGCAGCTCTGGGTCATTTACTTTTTTCTGTCACATCAGTCTTACCTCTGTTGTGGGTAAACTGATGACGTCAGTGGTCACAGAGGACCTTGTGGACTACCTGGAAAGCAGCAGTCTCCAGGGTAGAAAATAGCATGTGTTCATATCAGGAAGGTCTTGTCAAACCAGCCTGATAATTTTCTTTGGCTGAGTGATGAGGGTAATGGATAGGGGCTGCACTGTTATTTTACTCTACTCCAACTTCAGAAGGCGTTTGACTTGGCGCCTCACAGAAGAGTGCTAAAGAAAATGGAGGCTCTTGGTGCAGCAAGGGACGTGGTAGGATGGGTAGGACACTGGCTGAAGGATAGGCAGCAGAGGGTTGTGATTAATGGTGCCAAATCAGAAGAGTGGGAGGTCATGAGTGGGGTGCAACAGGAATCTGTGCTGGGTCCTGCCCTCTTCAATATGTTCATCAATGATACTGGAGAAGGAATCTGGGGCAAGTTGTGTCTCTTCACAGATAACAGTAAGCTCTGTGCGAGGGTAGGCAGTGATGAGGGAATTAGGGAGATGTAGAGTGACCTGCAAAGACTAGAGAGATGGTCTAAGGTTTGGCAGTTGAAATTCAATGCCAACAAGTGCAAGGTGATGCACCTAGAGAACAAGAACCTGAGGGCGGATTACTGGATGGGAGGGGTAAGGCTGAGCATTATGAGTGAGGAAAGGAACCTAGGAGTCATCATTAGTTACTCCCTGAAACAATCAACTCAGTTCAACAAGGGTTATAGAAAGTCAGATAGGATGCTGGGATGAATCAGAAGGGGTACTGACAGCAGAAGAAAAGAGGTATTCTACCTCTTTATAAATCATTGGTGAGGCTGCTCCAGGAGTACTGTGCCTAGTTCTGAACTCCTCACCTCAGAAAGGATAAGGGCAGGCTAGACACAGTACAGTGAAGGGTGAACAGGATGATACAGGCCATGAGGACAGATCTATTGAGGATCGGCCTACTGAACATGTACTCGCTGGAGATCAGAAGAGCAAGGGGGTGATATGATAGAGACCGTCAAGTTCCTGAAAGGAAAATACAAGGTGAACAGTAGGGAACTATTCAGAATGAGTAAACAGTTCAAGGACATAGGGCAGGAGCAGAAACTGATGGGGCATAGGAGGGATTTTAAAGAGGAACATGAGAAAGTTTCATTTTAAAGCAAGGGTAGTGGAACTGTGGAACAGTCTGTCAGCTGAGGTGGTGGGTTCCAAAATCATAAATGGTTTCAAGAATGATTGGGACAGAGTGAAGGGTAAAGTAGCATTACCAAAAATCAAGTAAGAGGAGAAACCACTCAAGCAGGGTTTGACATGCTTTTTGTTTCAAATGCTGACAGAGTTCTAAGGCTGGATTTGAGAGGGGAGTAAAATCAAGCGCTGGCATTGCAAGCAGTTTAATGTTATTAGAATAAAACAACTAGTTTGGTTATTGTACTCTGTTATCAGAAACTAGGAAGGGATTTAAATAACTCTGGTTATTAGCAGAAATCAGGAAGGGATTTGAGTAACTCAAACCGGGGTCGGCACACTTTATTTTTTTCAAATACTGACAGTATTCTAAGGCTCAACATGGGATAGGAGTAAACTCGGCGGTTGTTATCGGGAGCAGTTTGAAATAATTACAATGAAAACAGCTGGCCTGGTTATTGCGTTCTGCTCAGTAAATTAACTAACCGGTTGCAAGCATTTGTTTTCACCCTGCAGCAGGTCCAGGGCTTCAGGACCAGTGACTGAAGATTAAGAAAGGGATAGGAGGGTCACGTGATGGACATAGACCAATCAGGAGCGTGGCAGTACATACCAAGGTCAGGATTCCTGTTTAAAGGCCTGGGATTCAGTTTGCTCCAGCTGCATTTCCCCAGTCCTGCAAGCACCAACCAGCAAAGTCAGGACAGCCATCGGGAGGCAGTCTGGACACTCTGCAGCAGTAACAGAGCTGCTTTGAGTTGTTGGGCTGTATGTTGAGGGAAATGTTTCTTGGTGCACTTTGTAAAGCATACAGGTGCTGCTAGAAAAGAACAGGGGGAAGCAGCATTATCAGAAATTGAGTAAGGGTTTAAAATCACTCAAGCAGAGTTTGGCATGCTTTTTGTTTCACGGAGGGAATTAGAATCAAGTGTTTGAAATGGGGAGCAGTTTGATATTATGAAATTAAAACAACTGGGCCGGGATTCATAAACTTTGCCCTGGCACAAACCCAGTGTTGTGCGAGCAAACCTGGTTTTGTACCTAGTTGCTAGTCACAAAAGCCCAGTTTGCACGCTCAAAACGGGTTTGTGCCAGGGCAAAGTGTGGAGGGGGCCGCAATGCAAATGAGGGGAGGACCTGCATATCAAGCGCGATCCGATACAAAACATTTACTCCGATGCAGGACCTTTTGTGTGGTTCCCTTGTGTGGAGCTACCGCCAACCAAGACTTTGCTTTAATCTTGCGCAAGCCTAGTGGTTGGCGGAGGTACTGCAGCACCCCCCCACACTGATCGCCAGTCCAAAGTTAAAATCAACATCTTCCCTGTTGCTAGTGGCCCCAACCCTCAGCTGATTGCAAGTCAAAGTTAAAAATAACATTTTTCCTGGTATCCAGTGGTCCCTCCCCCCCAACTGATCACCAGCCTGAGGTATCAACACTGTTTTCCGTTGTCCAGTACATCCCCCCCCCATCCCGATCCCTGTATCATATATTTAAACCATTCCCTGGCATCTAGCTGACCCCCCCCCCATCGTACCTGGTCAGAACAGTGCTACCAGAATAGTGCAAAGAAAGAGAGTGCTTGTCTGAACAGCACTGCCATGGACAGCGAGAGGGGATTTAAAGCACTTGCAGTAAGCACTCCTCAGGTCACTGTCTGTGGTTCTGCCACAGGACAAAGGAAGAAGAATTTGTGGGCTGGCCAAGCTGCTCCCGTGGCATGGAAGGCTAAGGCATGGAGCAGCTCTGCCAGATGGCAGTAGAGACCAGGATTCTAATCCTGGTCTCTCTGCTTTTGCTGATCGGGACTTCTATTTTTTTTTACAAGGTGCCATGGAAACAAGTATTCCATGGCCTCTCAATTTCTTTCTTTCCCTGTTCATAAATTCATAGGTTGAGATTTCAAGTTCAATAGCCATGGTAGCCATTTACGGACTTGCCACTAATAGTGGATGTATTTGAATTTTCTTTCCCCCATGTTTTTATCCAACTGATGCTTAAAGGATTCCATACTGGTAGCTCCTAACACCTTCTCAGGCTCAGGATTGGGATGGGGGGAGTAAGGTGGTGGGATACTACCAACTGGAATGGGGGATGGGGGTCCATTAGAGGCCAGGGAATGGGATATTTTTATTTTTCTATATATCTTTCACAGGGGATCGAGGCTAGGGAGGGGGGTCCACTAGATGCCTGTGAATGGTTGAAATATATTATACAGAGGCTTGGGATGGGGATATACTGGACACCGGCAAACAGTGTCCATACCTTGGGTGTGTGATCGGGTGGGGGAGGGACCAGTGAACACTAAGGAAAATGTTAATGTATATGGGACGGGTGATCCGTTCCATGTTTTTACCATTCTTTGAACCAGTTACCTCTTCTAGTGGTTTTATACTGATCATCTTTCGGATGATAGGTGTGATCTGCTCCCCCCTGGAGTTGGTATATTTTAGTAGGAAGTGTGGAGGGGGGGCCAAAAATGGCAGCATTTGTGCAGGCGTGATTGTTGCCTGTGCTGTTCTTGTTGGCGCTATTATAACCTAGTGCCCTCTCTATCACCGATCACCTGTAAAAGACATATAGAAGAACCAAGATATCCCATTCGGTGTCTAGTGGACCCCCACCCAGGAAGGTAGTGCCCCACCACCCTGCTTCGCCACCCTGATTCTGAGCTGGTGACTGGCACAGCCCTCCTCTCTCCACTACAGCCGACCACGGACTGAGATGTTACTGAGAGCATACATGAGCTGTCAATTAGCATGTACTGTAACAGTACTCGTTCACTGACAGCTCATGCACGTGCTCATTGACATCTCAGTCAGCGGCCGGCCTTGGTGGAGAGAGGAGGGCTGTGCCATTTGCCGGCTCAGGATTGGGATGGGGGGAGTAAGGTGGTGGGATACTACCAACTGGAATGGGGGATGGGGGTCCATTAGAGGCCAGGGAATGGGATATTTTTATTTTTCTATATATCTTTCACAGGGGATCGAGGCTAGGGAAGGGGGTCCATTAGATGCCTGTGAATGGTTGAAATATATTATACAGAGGCTTGGGATGGGGATATACTGGACACCGGCAAACAGTGTCCATACCTTGGGTGTGTGATCGGGTGGGGGAGGGACCAGTGGACACTAAGGAAAATGTTAATGTGTATGGGATGGGTGATCGGGTGGGGGAGGGACCACTGGACATCAGGGAAAATGTTAACGTATATGGGACGGGTGATTGGGTGGGGAAGGACCACTGGACACCAGGGAAAATGTTAATGTATATGAGATGGGAGATTGGGTGGAGAGGGACCACTGGACACTAGGGAAACTGTTAATGTATATGGGACAGGTGATCAGGTGGGGTGGGACCACCGGACACTAGGGAAAATGTTAATGTATATGGGACGGGTGATCGGGTGGGGAAGGACCACTGGACACTAGGGAAAATGTTAATGTATATGGGATGGGTGATCAGGTGGGGAGGGGCCACTGGACACTAGGGAAACTGTTAATGTATATGGGACGGGTGATTGGGTGGGGAAGGACCACTGGACACTAGGGAAACTGTTCATGTATATGAGATGAGTGATCAGGTGGGGAGGGACTACTGGACACCAGGGAAAATGTTAATGTATATGGGACAGGTGATCAGGTGGGGAGGTACACCAGGAAAAATGTTCATATACCTCAGGTGGTGGGTCATCAGGTGGGAGAAGTGACCACTGGACACCAGAGAAACTTACTTTTAACTTTGGACCAGCAATCAGTGTGGGGGGAAGTGGGACCACTAGCACCAGGGAAGATGTTGATTTTAACTTTGAACTGGTGATTGATGGGAGGGGGAGCAAGGGGGAGACCACTAAGTAAACTATATTACTGTCGGGCTGGCGATTGGCGGCAGGGGTGTGTGTGTGTGAAATTCTGTTGTGGCCTATGTAAATGGGTCAATAATGGGCATGCAAAATCCACATAGTGCCTCTCATGCACAGTGGGCTCATTTACATGGCTGCTTTTGTGAATTCCAAATAGCGGACCTGCACTATTTATTGTGGGGCCATTCTCCGGGATGCATGTCGAGGTGGCACTAGTGGAGTCGGAAGCAGCGGTAAGGCGGCTAGCACTGGATCATCCTGGCCCTATTCACGGTTTAATGCCGTAGCTGGATTATCCGACTGTGAATAGCAGCCCTCGACACCCAGGCAATTGCAAAGTGCAATGCAAACTTTTGCACTGTGCTTTGTGATTTTTTTTTGTGAATCTAGCCCCTGGTCTGGTTATTGTGCTCTGTTATCAGAAATCAGGAAGGGGTTTAAATAACTCTGGTTATTGTGTTCTGCTAGCAAAAATCAGGATGGGATTTGAATAACTCAAGCAGGATTTGGCGCACTTTTTTTCAAACACCACCAGTATTCTAAGGCTCAACACGGGAGGGGAGTAAACTTAGCGGTTATAATTGGGAGCAGTTTGAAATAATTACAATGAAAACAACTAGTTTGGCTATTGTGTTCTGTTCAGTAAATTAACTAACCCATTGTGTTTGTTTTCAACCTCCAGCAGGTTGTGTGCTCTGTGACGGGTGACTGAAGATTATGAAAGGGAGATGAGGGTCACATGATGGACACGGACCGATCAGGGATGCAGCAGGAAATCCTGCCTGGGGGAGGTCCCATCTGGAGAATATAAGACAGCCACTCCTGCATGTTCCATCACGCTCATGTCCCCAGAGCATCAGTGGAACAGAGCAGAGTGGAACAGGTGAAATGATTGTCATCTTAGTTATTGGCAGGCATCCGTAGGCAACAGCAGGCACACAGGAGACTCTGCCAGTCCAGTAATGTAAGATACAGTACCCGTTAAGTTTCTGCTGCCTGTATAGGAAGCACTGGAGGAGGGCTAAAGAGGTGACTTCAGGGAAGAAACAGTCCTTACAAATAGTAAGTACCTGTTTTTGGTGAAAGGGGAAATATCTTATCTAGGGTAGGGGTATGTAAATTGTTAAGGAAAGGCAAACAAGGTAAGCAAGTAAGACTTTATTTATATGGCACCCAATCCCAGAGGTTCTGGGTGCCTTACAGGAGGTATAACACATAGCAAGATTATATAAACAATACATTCGGGGTCAGCAAACAGACAAGCCCACCCTCCCTGTCTAGGGGTATCCGGATGGTAAATTGGTGGGAGTGGGGCACAGTACAACCCAAGCAACACAGTCCAAAGAGAATAGAAATGTGCTCATTACCTGCTTCTTCTGACGGCAGCGGGCAGACCCCACTTCGGAGGGAGCAGGAGTGCTTCTCAGATGTAACCAGTGAGCTGCAGGGGCAATGATGATTAAAAGGCACAAACTGCACAGTTCAAACTGATTAAATCCACTGTCCACTCCAGAATCAAAATGCAACAAACAGGTTTAATGAACAAGAAAGTTAATGGACCACTCCATGGAGCATGGGGGTAACAAATACGGTGGGGGCATCCTCAGGCGGACACCTAAATCCTGCAACAGTCTCTTTTGCCAACAGACTGAATTATTTCATGCAGTAATCCCTCGAGCCAAGATGGCTTCATTCCTGGCAGCAGCAGCAGCAGTACAGCGGGCCGAAACAAGCCACACCCCGAGGTAGTTTGTACTTAGCAGCACTTATACTCCATTTCCTTTCTTTTCCTTCCATATCCTTTCAAATCCATATGCAGGCCTCTCTGGCTCACTTTCCATTCCTGACTTCTCAAGCACTAGGCTTTCACTAGGGACTATGGCAGCACAAGCTGTTTCTACTGTCCTAATCCCTCTTCCAAGCCTGGCCTTCCCATACACTTTCTCCACCGAGGGGTACCTTACACTTTATGGAGCATTTCCTTCACTTCAAAGTCTTAAATCAGTCAAACTGATGTTCTTAAGCAAGAACAGAACCACTGAAGACCTTCCAGACACCCAGTCACTGAGGCCATATGCTTGGCATCTGGGCTCTAGCCAGGCGGTCTTACATACCCCTGGCCTTTCCCAGTAACTCCCAGCATTTTCTGCTTCTGCAGTGATTCCAATTTCAGGACTGTCTTCACCCAGGGGACAAATTGCTGTGCCACATGGAGAACCCAGACAGTCTGCCACCCCACTGGGGTCCCAACCAACCATTCCCGACATGGACCTTTCCCTACCTTCACAGGCTGCCCAGCTCAGGAGTCCCAACTCAGTGGTGAGCCACTGGCCTGAGGAAAAGGTGTAGTGCTGCCACCACTTATGCCCTCAACAGTCCAGGCTGCCACTTTTGAACCATGCCCCAGGCCAATTTGCCATAGCAGGCCTGCCCACAGGATACACACCGACTCCACGCTCTGCACTCACCCACTGGTGAGACTACTTCAAAAGGGCCCCATCGGTGTTTACCATATCAAGGTGCCAAAGTTCACATGGCGGGCATCCATACTTCATTTCTCTCCCTAGGCTTCAGCTCCCAAATGCACCTACAGGCCCCATCCTTCAGCTCCGACTCTTACCCATTGACTCTCATGGCCCGAACCGCTGCACTTCTCACACGCGGATCTTCGAGGGAGGATGGCCGGGATGGCACACAGTTCACATGAGCAGACAGTTCACAGTTTCCCACAGGGTGTTGATCCGCCTTCCTCAATGCAGGCAGCTTCAATCCCCATATCCACATTAGGCCAACATAACCCCTCTTCTACTCTTTTCCCCTTACTTACTGGCATCAGTTCCCACAGAACAGTCTGGCTTTTCACTTTGGGGTCGACACCTCCGTCCAAAGTCCCATCTCGGCTGGCTCACTGCAACATCTATGAATGGAACAGGCCAGTCTTTCAAATCGGGGCTACTAGTATCTTTCAAACTCCCATGATGGCTTCATGTAACTTCTTTGGGTAACTGTTCCCAAGACTGGTGGGCGACATGTCCCCGAACAGAGACACGCAGCACTTCATCCTGGCTCGATCTACTCTCACTCTCAGTGGGGCTTCAGAGCTGGATGCTCCCGGTGAAACCCTTCTCGAGGGCTCTCTACTTGGCTCAACCTCGCGCCTCGCATTCAGGCGACAGTCCCAATGGCCCTTTTAATTTTTGTTACAATATTTAATATGGTGATTAAATGTTAAATATTTATCTACCCATATGCCAAGGTATTTGTATTCCATTACTTGTGTTCATTCTGTGCCATATTTTGCAACTATTTTGAGTCTTGGGTTGTCCATCCTTCCAGTATGAAAGGCTGTAATTTGTGATTTTTTACAATTTTAACACTAAACATGAATTTTCAAGCCGTATATGTAAATCCCAAAAATCTTTTTGTAATTTTTCTTCTACCTGACTATAATCAGTACCAGAAGTGACCAATACCAGTCACATAAAGTCTGGCAGTTCATTCATGTATGCCAAAAACAATAATGGACCCAATATAGTGCCCTGTGGTACTCCTCTGTGTACATTGTTTAGTTTAGATCAATGACCTTCAATACAGACCCTTTGTGTGCTGTTTGTACTATAAGATGAAAACCAATTTAGGACTTCTTCCAAGATATTCAAAAGTTTCAAATCTTTTCAACAGTATTCGATGATTTACTAAATTGAAAGCTTTGGACAAATCCACGAACACCACGCCCACCACTAAACCCTAACGCAAAGGGTTAGAAATCAGATCCAGAAGACTGGTGAGTGCTGTGCCCACTGGTCTTCAGGGTAAATAATTACCCACAGTTTACCATGTTAATTTATTTAAAGAACTTGAAGGTCTCTGTCACATCTCCCCTCTCCCTTCTGGTTTCCAAAGAGTACATATTTAGAGCCTTGAGGCGCTCCTCACAGGATCTGCCCTGTTGGCCTAAATTATTTTTGTTATTCTGTGTGGCATTGTTTCCAACCTATCCCTGTCCTTTCTGAGGTGAGAACTCCAGAACTGGATGCAGTACTCCAGGTGAAGCCTCACCAAGGATCTGTATAGGGGAAGTATTACCTCTTTTCTTCTGTTATCAATACCTCTCCTGATACATCCCAGTATCCTGTTGGCCATGCTGTAGGCCTTGTTGCACTGGCTTGTTTGTTTAAGGGAGTTACTGATGATAATTCCTAGATCCCATTCCTGTTCTGTAGTGCTAAGTCTCACCCCACCCATCCAGTACTCCATCTTGGGATTCCTTTTCCCTAGGTGCATTACCTTTTTTTCACTGAATTTAATTGCTAGACCCTTGACCACCCTTCTAGTTTTTGTAGGTTCATCTGCATATCCCTTATTGAGTCCCTCATCACTATCCACCCTCCCACATAGTTTTGTGTTATCTGCAAAGAGACACAGCCTGCCCTGAATTCCCTCCCCAAAGTCACTAATGAACATGTTGAAAAGGACTAGACCCAGGACAGATCCCTGTGGAACCCCACTCGCAACCTTCTTTTCCTCTGATTTAACCCCATTGACCACCACCTTCTGCTGACTGCCTTCTAGCCAACGATAGACCCAGTTCACTACAGTTTTAGCTGCACCCAGATCTTCCATCGTTTTTTTTAATTTAGTATGCTTTTTGGATGCCTGTCCTCTGAGAGATCAGCCCCCAACTCCTCCAACCCCCGCCCACCCCGGACTTATTCGGATCGGCGAACCACCCAGGCTTGCCCCCCTGAGCAGGACCCATCGGGCAGGCATGGCCCGCATGAAAGACTGTACAAGGTTCTCGGCAGAAGAACCACCAGGAAGCCTCCCTGGCTTACCCACCAAGGCGGGGCTGGGCTACACTGATGGAGACTCTTGCTCAGTCACTGACCAAGTGTCACAGAGGGTTGTGTGGGGATCAGAGAGACAGGGTGTTATGAATGGAGCTGGCAGCAGTTTTTTCTGATAATGGGCTCCCCGGGAGATGTGGCATGTAATGACATAATGCACAATGTGCGAACATCCGGCATGCCTCCCTGACAGCTCAGCTCTGGCAGCTGTATCCCTCCTGGCCACTGCCAGGGGTCAGTCACACACCAGTAGCTCCCCCTTCCCCAGTAGAGGAGAGCAGTCCCAAAGATACTCAATCCTCCTTCCCCGGCTGGCCTCCGAACCCCCGAGTTTGGTCTCGAGACTTGGGTCGCTGGCATCACTGATGGAAATCCAACCTCTGCGCCAGCAGGCTGGCTGAGGTCTTTCATCTTTTTGAACAACCTTTTGTGCATATACATACATAGATACATAGACAGTGTCGGCAGATAAGGGCCTATGGCCCACCCAGTCTGCCCATTTAAGTTTGTAAGTTCAGTTTATGTTTTCCAGGAAGTCTGTTGCCCCTTAACCCTGACCTCCAGAATTCCTTTATGTCTAGCCCATGCATTCTTAAATCCCGTGATTGTTTCAGCCCCCACCACTTCCTCTGGCAGGGTGTTCCACTTGTCCACCACCCGTTCTGTGAAGAAATTCTTCCTCACGTTTCCTCTGAATCGTCCTCCCTCCAACTTCATCCCATGCCCTCTAGTCCTGGAACATCTTTTTCACTTAAAAATAGTGCATTCCTGCACCTGTTCCTCCCTGTAAGATACTTGTATGTCTCTATCATATCCCTCTCCCTCCTCTCCTCCAGGAGTACATGTTCAGTGCCTTCAACCTGTCCTCATAGGACTTGTGATGCAATCCATGCACCATCTTTGTTGCCCTCCTCTGAACCTTCTCTACCCTGTCTATGTCCTTACGTAGGTAAGGTCTCCAGAACTGTACACTGTACTCCAGGTGGGGCCTCACTAGTGTCTTGTATAGTGGAATTATGACCTCCCTTTTCCTGCTGATGATGCCCTGCCTATGCATCCCAGCATCCTATTTGCTTTATTGCTGCCTTGTCACACTGTTTCCCTGCCTTGAGGTCATCAGAGATGATAACTCCAAGATCCCTTTCCTGCTTGGTGCATGCTATATCCTCACCCCCCAACTGATATATTGTGCCAGGGTTTTTGTGCCCCATATGCATTATCTTGCACTTCCTTGCATTGAATTTCAACTGCCAAACCCCTGACCATTCTTCAAGTTTCTGCAGGTCCCTTCTCATTCTGTCTACACCCTCTGGTGTGTCTACTCTGTTACAGAGCTTTGTGTCATCAGTGAACAGTGAACAGTGCAGTACCGAATCAAAAGCCTTGCTGAAGTCAAAGTACAGCAGATCCACAGTGTGGCCCTTTTCTACTTCATTGGTCACCCAGTCAAAGAAAAAAAATCAGATTAGTCTGACGAGATCTTCCCGACACAAATCTGTGTTGTTTACTAACCTTGAGCCCATTGCTCTCTAGGTAGTCCCTGGGGTCCTTTTTGATTAGTGATTTCATCACCTTCCCCACAAAAGAGATCAGACTGACTGGCCTATAGTTCCCTGCTTGCTCCCTACCTCCCCTTATGAAACAGTAAACTAAGATTTCCTTGTGTGTATCCCATGCACGCTTGAAGCCCATCACTGTTTTCACACCCACTACCTCAGCTAGAAGACTGTTCCAGGCACCCACCACTCTTTCAGTGAAGAAGTACTTCCTCACATCCCTCCTAAAGTCTTCCCCTTCCAGATTCATTCATGTCCCCTTGTTCTCGTGCACCATCTCCTCTGAAAAATACTCCCCTCCTATACCTTGTTTAAAACCATGAGGTATTTAGTAGTCTTTTTCAGGTCCTCTCCACCTCCTCTCTTCCAGGATGTACATATTGAGATCCCTTAGTCTCTCCTCATATCACTTCTGATGCAGCCCCTGCACCATTTTAACTGCCCTCCTCTGGACAGCCTCAACCATGTCTATGTCCTTCTTGAGATGTGAGCTCCAGAACTGGACACAGTACTTCAGGTGATGCCTCACCAACAGTCTATACAATGGCAATACCACCTCCTTCCTTCTATTGGTGATACCCCTCCCTATGCACCCTACTGCCTTGTCACACTGCCTTGCCACCTTGAGATCATCAGATACGATTACTCCCAGGTTTCCTTCCTATTTGGTGACTGTCAGTACCTCTTCCCCTATATTATATTCCAGATTTGAATAATTGCCTGTACTGTTATCCTCATTATCTTGTCTACTTCTCGTAACCCTGTATCACCTGACTGTATGTATTGTATTGCTTCTGGATCACCTGATTGTATGTATTGTATTGCTTCTGTTCCCCGGGTCGCTCCTGAAAAAGGGACCTTCATGGGCCCAGTGGGCCAACCCGGTCATCAAAATTCAATAAATAAAATAAATAAAATATTCTGCTGCTGGGCATCAGTGTCCTACGCACAAGACTTTGCACTTTTTCTCATTAAAAGCGAGTTGCCATACCGTTGATCACTCCTCGAGTTTTGTCAGGTCTCTGCACATTCTCTTCACTCTTTCTGGGGTGTCCACTCTAGTGCAGATTTTAGTATCATCTGCAAACAGGAATACCTTTCCTTCCCTTTCTTCAGCAATGTCACTTATAAACCCCAGCGCTGAGCCCTGAGGTATCTCGCTGGTCATTCTCCCTTCTCCTGAGTGAATTCCATTTACCACCACCCTCTGTCAACTATCCATCAACCAGTTTCGCACCCAAATGACCACCTTAGGACCCACCCCAAAGCTGTTCAGTTTTCTTATGAACCTCCTATGTGGTACAGTGTTGAAGGCCTAGTTGAAATTTAAGTAGGCCACATCCACGGTTCCATCCAGATCTATTTCCCCTGGTCACTCAGTCAATGGAATATATCAGGTTCATATGACATAACCTCCCCCCCCTCCGAATCCATGCTGCCTCGGTCTTGCAGCTCACTGGATTCAAAATACTTTACAATCCTCTTCTGTGAAAGTGACTCCAATAACTTCCCCACCATTGATGTCAGACTGACTGGTCTATAGTTGCCAGCCTACTCCCAGCTACCACTTTTATGAAGCAGGACTACATCTGCCATCTTCCAGTCCTCTGGAACCACTCCTGTTTCCAGTAAGTTGTTGAATAGGGTTGTCAGAGGTGCAGCCAGTACCTCCTTGAGCTCCCTCAACACCCTCGGATGTACCCTGTCTGGCCCAGTAGCTTTGTCCACTTTCAGATTTGCAAGTCCTTTCAGGACTCTGTAAATGGACTTATGTCTGCCACCCTCCTGCAGTGTTCCTGCCACTTTTAGGTATACCATGTTGTTTGTATATTGTGGTGTTTGTATTTATATGTATTTAACATGGAACTTATTTGTATGTGACTAGTTAGGAATTTACACAGGTCTGTCTTGTAAACTGGATTATGTCCAAATGACATGTATTACCTGTATAAAAATAAATTTTACCTTTACCTACTTTTATGTGGTCCATCCCCTTCCCTTTCCACTGTGAAGAACAGAAGTACCTGTGCAGGATATCTGATTTTTCCTGATCCTCCTCTGCACAGTCCCCCCCCTTTGCCTTTCTTAACTTCACAACCCCTCCCCTTGCCTTGTTCTTCTCACTTTTGTACCTAAAAATGTTGTGACTCCTTTATCTACTCCTTTAGCTACCCCTTTAGCTATCCTTATCTCTTTCTGCACCTTTATGCTTCTCATCACTTTCCCTGCTTCCCTCTGTTTCTCCCTGTACGCCGCTCTCTCCTCTTCCCTCTGTCTTTTTGTACTTTCTGACTGGGACCTTTTTAGCCTTAACCTTTTCAGCCACTTCCTGAGAACCATAGCTTTTTCCTCCTGTTTTTGCTCACTTCATTTACACAGATGTTTGTTGCCATCACTGTACTATCCCTTAACATGGCCCACTGTTCTTCTACCCCACCCAGGCTACCACCCCCCAACTAGGTTGCCTCTGAAGCATTCAACCATTTTTTTAAATCTGTCCTCCTGAAGTCTAGGACCCTCAGCCTTGTGTGTGTACCCCCCCCCCCTTGGTGGAGTTAGAACCAAAGGTAGGGTACAGTTTGTGCTTGTTTAAGTACTTATTCAGGGCTGGAAGGTATAGCCAGGAAAGGGTAATCCTGGACCACCCTCTGGGGACCTGCTGCTGGTGGGAGGTTCCCATGGGCAGGCAAGATATAAGTGTGGGCATGTAGGGAGTAAGGGGGGAGATTGAGAGGTTTGCATAGAGAGGACTGGAGTGGGGCTGATTGCCCACTCTGGACAGTGGTAAGATTTCCAGCCCAGGTGGGTGGGGGGTGGGGGAGAGAGAGAGAGAGAGAGAACCTGTGGGAGGATGTGGTGTCAGCTGTAGTTTGAGCCTCATGTGGGACGTAAGACATGCCACCCTGGTGGGAATGGAGCAAGTTGTCCCATTGGGACTGTTGCCCGACTATGAGGCCCAAGGTTGAGCCAAGTAGAGAGACCTCGAAAAGGGTTTCACTGGGAGCTTTCAGCTCTGAAGCCCCACAGAGAGTGAGCGTAGATCAAGCCAGGAGGAGGTGCTGTGTGTCCTTGTTCGAGATATGTCACCCACTAGTCTTGGGGACAGTCACCCAAAGGAAGTTACACAAAGCCATCATGGGAGTTTGAAAGGAGCTAGTGGCCCAGATTTGAAAGGCCAGCTTGTTCCATTTGTAGAAGTTGCAGTGAGCTAGCTGAGATGGGAATTATGATGGAGGTGGTGGCCCCAAAGTGAAAGGTCAGCCCTTTCCATGGGAACTGATGCCAGTGAGTGAGGGGAGAAGAGTAGGAGAGGTGTCATATCGGCTCAATGTGGATATGGGTGTAACCCCTACCCAGTCTGCCGTTTCTATCTGACAGCAATACCAGGTGGGCTGGGTTCGGGGAGGAATATGTCACTCGGCACATAGGCTAGGTTTGTCTACTCTGCACAGGGGCACCCAAGTAACTCCGGACAAAGGAAGCAATAACTGTAATGTCCAATACCAGAAGTAGGATTCTAAAGTGTGGCTTTTATTCACATCCACCAGAATAAACAAAGTATAGACGGACACCACGGGGCTACACTTCTGGTAATGCACATTTAAGGAGACCAGAACACATCCTCATCACTTTAGCCCTCAGGCTCTGAAACACACTGGGCACACAGCCCGAACTTGTACGCTGCTCTGGGTTTTCCCTGGCTCGGCTCCCTTGCCAGCCACTTGAACACTTTCCATATATCATGGAAACATTTACTGGTGGCTCCCCAAACCACCTAAGAGCACTTCTGCTCCATAAGAGAATCTTCCTCATTAATCCCACGTCTGGGTACTTTCCTCAGGCACTGGCCAAGTACCTGAAAGAAAGCAACAGGTGTTCCAGAGCAAATCCGTAGAGGTGAATTTGGTTACTACTGGTGGGGGGGTCTCCACCTCTCGCTCCTGCAATTCATACCCGGCCATTTCTCTGGACTGTAACACCTCATCCTTTAACACACTTTGCTGTGTAGATTCTTTTTAAATGTATTCACATTTAATCTACTGTCTTTACATCCCATATGTGCTGGACTTGAACATACTTAATAAGTGGCTTTGTCCATTACTCTTGACCCCCCACAGAGTTAAGCAGTCCAATCCCCACATTCTTTCTTCCCATTTGTGCTGGACTTGAACATACTTATAAGTGGCTTTGTCCATTACTCTAGTCCCCCCCCCACAGAGTTAAGCAGTCCAATCCCCACATCTTCCAACTGTACTTGGATGTCTTTTCCTGACCCCACAGTAATAGTCCCTTTGGTTTCCTTCTGTTTCAGGTGAAAAACACATGGTCCTTTTGCAGATCGAACTCACCCTTCGGTTGCAGGTGCCCCACAGATGTTTCCTCCTCAAGGAATCTTCCTCACTGAGCTTCTGGTGCCTCAGCACAACTCAAACAGGCAGCTTCTTTTCCTTAGCCAGACCCGGGGGGGTTGCCTCTGGAAAACAGGCAGATACCTTCTCCCCAGCCCCACAGGGATGGGGCCCTGAACCATTGAGAGCGGTCTCCACCACTTCAATAAACAGTTCCTGTGTTCCTCTTCAGGTGGAAACACACACCAAAAACAAAAGTAGCTCTGTAACAGAGCTTAAAGCTCTGAGGGCCTGCCCTCAGCAGAGCACCTCTGCTGCACTCTACTGAACTCTCACTCAGACTCTGAAAGACTGGCTTCAAAATGCCCAACGTTCTACTCTAACCTCCAACTGCAACATTCCAGTGTGACTTATGCAGCTGCGACAGTTCTAAAATGATGTCATCCCTCAGTCTCAGCTGAGACTGAGAACAAAGTGAGACAGTGTGAAATCCATTTAACTGGAGTTTCACAAGCTGCCTTCCCTGCCTACCACTAGGTCTTACTGGGATTCTAGTAACCCCGGGTAACAGGGGGTTACATGGGGATTGAAGCTGTCTGCACTGGGGGCATTGGATCAATGCCCCATGGGAAATTGTGAACTGTCTGATCATGTGAACTGTGTGCCATGTAAAATATGGGATCATAGTGGTCCAAAGTATATGCACTGCCTACCTCAGCCCAACTATATTTTACTCCATGGAGTGTTATTAATTTTGCTGTTAATTGGGATCCCCACAGCTGTTTTACAAAGTTGCGGTCTCCAGTTATTCTATCAAGTGTTATTGTACCTAACATTGATTGTCTTTCAGCACAGCACCCAACGGGCTTTGCACACCAGTGTGTGACTGAAAGACCAGGTAGACGTAAGCCATTTCTGGAACAGTATTCTTCTGTGGTACCCCCTCCCCATGGACAGACACCATCAGCATACGCCTAGACACTGAGGAGGGGGGTGGGCTACAAGTGGGGGTTCATCTGGGATTTTTTTTTCGGGTGCTGGGATAAGGTCTGTGAGTTTCCATAGGTGCTGGTCAGTGAGGTTTCCCATGCAAATTATTTGAGCGGATGTTTGGAACTGTACAATATGGTGCTGGAGGGCCAAGAAAATTCACGCCTTAGAATGGAGTATGGGTGCCTGAAAGTCTACAAAAGGGACTTTCAAGTCTGTTCCATGTGGAGGATATGTAAATGGACTGGTATCAAAACTGGATGATTGAACTGTCTGGACAATTGGAGCAGAGAGACGCTTCGCCCTGTGCATATGTCTATTGTTGCAGGGCAGAATTGTTCAGGGAGGAGGAGAGATAATACTGTTCTGTGCAGCTATGGCTTCACAAACCTTTTGGCTACTGATTGAATGAAGAGAAATGGCTCAGGCCCCAGCAGCATCAGATGTTCCTGTGCCAGCACAAATGTTTCATTGGCTGTGTGAGAAGGTGACTTAATCTTTTGTGGCTAGTGAATGTGCAATGTGCCAGAAGAAAGTGTGAGGTTGAACTGTGCCCTATTTGCCACCAGTGCTATTGAGAATGCTCTAAGGGCTGTGGGTATCAGCTCTCATCACCAACCAGCCGTTGGACCAGCATGTCCATTAACTCCCTAGAGTCTGAGGAATGGGAGGATTTTTTTCTGCCAGTGAGGCAGAAAGGGAAGCAAAAGCCGCAGCTTTGAGTGTCCCACCAGAGAGACCCTTGGTGCCCTCCCAGTCGAGTAGCCCAGCTGTGCAGCCACTGAAGCCATCACAACTTATGACCCCAAAGGACTTTTACATGCCTTTGCAATTTATGTATGAGAGGCAGCCAGGAACATTGACAGTGGCTGAGGCCCAGACGCCCGAACTGCAAGAGCCTTCTACTATAAAGCCTTAACTAGACCTACAGTTCGAGACTCAGACAGAGCCTACCACAGAGAGGCTCCACAGTGAGAAAGGGGATTCATCCCAACATACCGGGATCCCTGCTTCATGCAGCTGCCGAGGTCACCATTTTTTCCCCTTTTGATGTGTCCCACCCCCTGATAGTGCAGGCATGAAGGACAGGCGTCCAGGCATACAGCATGCAGAAGTACATTGTCGTCAAGTGCCTAATAGTGCCCTCCCATCCTGGTGCTCCTTTTAGTAGATGCCATTTCACCCATGCTTCCATCGGTGTTGCAGCAAATGGGGCATGTAGATGCCACCCCAGGCCCCCCCCCGGCAAGCGTCCATATGGATGCTCCCCCACCTCCCTCTGGCTGACCCCAACAACCTAACAGTATTCCCAAACCTGGGTCGCCGGTGTCGGGAGCGGTAACCCTACCACTGAGCTGATGGGCTGGCTCAAAGGTCATTCTTTATGAAACAAGAATTGAGTATACAGGGTACCTGTATAATATGAAACATTAGCAGTCTGTTAGTGCACTCTCAACTATATCATATTGTATCTATTGCAATGTTTGTATAGTATGTTATGTCATATTTTTGTATAAATATGAAACATAATTATGTTCAAACAGGACCACCTTGTAAACAGGGCTTTGTTTGCCCTAGTGATGTTTTGTACCAACATGTTCTATTACCTGTATAAAAATCATACTTTATTACTACTGCTAAAGGGAGATCACATGGTCATGAGTGGAAATTAACATAAAGAAGGGTCAGGAGGGATGTGAGGAAGTACTTCTTTATAGAAAGGGTGGTGGAACCTTGGAACAGTCTGTCGGCCAAGGTGGTGGGTGCAAACACAGTCAGGGGATTCAAGCAGGCATGGGATGGAATGAAGGGAATAGTGGTCACCTGGGTGATGAGACCAGGGAGAAGAATGGGGATAGGACGGGGAAGGTTAGTACCCCGGAGGAACAATAGGTTCCAGGAATTATAGGGAATATGGGCAGACTGGATGGACCTCTGGTCTTTTTCTGCCATCATGGTCTATGTTTCTGTGTTAGTTGAGAAGCACGGAGTATCCAGAGAATATGTAAGGTCTGAGGTGACAGTACAGGAAGGGGAAAATGGTCAGACTGGATGGGCCAAACAGTCATCATCTGCTGACAAATTCTATGTTTCTGTGTAGTTTCTCAAGATTGTAGTAGTAGGGAGGGGGTAGGGTGGATACTGAAGGCTAGTATCCTCTACGGACAATAGGTCCTGTGGTTTGATAGGGAATTGCGAGCAGACTGGATAGACCATTGTTCTTTTTCTACTGTCATTGTCTATATTCCTATACGCCTCTGACCTGATCTCCTATATCAATCCTTCCAGGCGGGTCAACAGTGTAGAGTTAAAGAGCTCTCTTGATTCCTTGACTTTTTGGTTTTGACCACAATTGTAATCTCTTGGGTTCGACTCCACATGAGCCTAATTTGGTGGTACCTCAAGGAATGGTGGTCTCAGAGGAGAGATCATATAGACTGCAAGGTGGTGGAGGTAATGCTAAAGTTGAAGGAAGCCCTACCTTGGTGGGAAGTGGGACAAAATATCAGAGTGGGAGCTGCTTTTCAACCCCCTCTTCCTACTATCCATCTGATCACAGATGCCTCAATGTTAGGTTGGAAAGATCTCGTCAGGAGATGATGCATGGGACTTGGTCCATAAAGGAACCCTTTCTGCACACAAATACATAAATGTCCAGGAAATTCGGACAACTGGCCTGGCTTTTCAGGCATTCAGTTAACTGATGGTGGATCAGAAGGTTCAGGTAAACATGAACACCACTGCAATGTTTTTCCTGAACATGCAAGGAAGTGCCAGGTCATCCAAAAGTGGTAGGAAGCCATGAGCTTGTGAAAACTTGCTTTCTCCACTTGCACTTTTCTCCTTGCAATTCATCTAGTGGGTGAGCTGAACTGTTTGATGGGCATTCTGAGCCACATAAAGTCCATCACTCATGAGTGGTCTCTAATCCAGGAAGTCCTAAACAGCATATTGAACGAAAGGGGAAGACTCCAGTTAGATCTCTTTACCGCTTAGGAAAACAGAAAGCTTCCCTTTTTTTGTGCAAGGACACCAGGAAGAGGAACCATATGGGTGGAAGCTCCTATCCTCAGCTGGGAAGGAAGGTTCCAATATAGCTCCCATCCCTCTGATTCAGAGGGTCATCCTCAAGATTCAGTAAGACAGACATTGGATAATTGTGAGATGTCCTGATTGGGCCCAGACACCTGAGCATCCACAAGCCCATTTCTTTTCATCTCATGAAGGACTTTCTTATAAGGCCCTTTTAGAGAATAGCCTATCTGGATCTTCAGTCAATATACTTGAAGGTATGACTCTTAAAATTATAGGATTTCAGTACTTAGATCTCTCAGGTGAAGAACTGGATGTGCTGGTAGTCTCTAGCAAAACTTTCACCAGACAAGTATATGCCTTCAAGTGGAAAAGGGTTTCAATTTGGTGCAGTGGGCTTCACATTTTCCCTGTCACCTACCTCGTTGCCAGGGTTCTAGACCATCTGCTGTCACTGGTGTCTTAAGAACCAAAAACAGCTTTCCTGAAGGTGTACCTGTCGGCTATTTGTTTTTTGTGCCTCCTGTGCACCCCTGACAGGCCACTACTTCAGGCCACATAGGTGCACCCCGCCGCCAATCTGTCCCCGCCACCATCCACCACCCCATATTAGCAGTCTCCCAGGAAACCCAGTGTATCTCTTCATTGGACGTGTCCCCCCTTCCAAGGGAGACGGCACCAGTGGTCACATCTTCATTGACCCAGGTGCTGCTCGGGTTGGTCCGGGCGATCCGGGGCTTCATGGCAATGGTTGACCGATGACCATCATCCGGTTGATCAGGGGGCAGTTTTCTGTTTTCTGTCCCATTCAACCCTGATTGGGCCTATGTGGGACAGCGACCTGAGGTGGGGATGTGTAGGGGCATGTCGAAGCTATATGTTCCATACACATTGCCCAATCCACAGTCAGGTGCCAAGTCCCTGCCCACCACCCCAGGAGGGAAGCATCCAATGAATGCTCTGGATTCCCTCCCTGCCGGTCTCTGCTCTGGACACCTGGGCTCGGGCCGTGAACCTGGGTCACCAGCGTGCCGAACAAACCCCTTCACTCTGCGCCACAGAGCTGGTGGATCTGTCAGCTATTTTGATGTTCAGGTGCAGAGAAGGACTCTCCATTGTCATTTATATGCATCCACCTATGCAAAGAATTGTTCAAGCACCTGTTCTTTTATCTAAAGAATGTACAACTCACAGATTCCTTATATCCTTTGTTATTATTTTCAAACACCTACAGTCTTTACGTGTAACCAGACGCTCAATTAAAACCAGAACTTTGGACAAATACTGAAAAAACCTCCACTGGAAAATTCCTTATTGCACTATGGTCCATTTGTTAAACAAACTGCCTTTATTTATTTATTTATTTATACAAATGTCTCTTAGAACACGTTTTAATGAAAGGTTTTATAACATCTAATAGAATTGTCTTGTTCTGTTTATGTTACAAAAAACTACTCACACCAGTGCAACCAAAGTTGCTACCATTACCCAGTGATACCAGTATCGAAAGCAGAGTATTGAAAAAGGTGCACACACCTAGCAGGATAAAATAATAATGTTAAATATTTAATTTAGGCAGAAAGTCATAGAAAATGCCAAGCACACCTACATAGTACCGTGGGACTTCGTCAGGGGGCAATTGACATCTGGTTTTACAGTACCCTCCCCAATAAGAAAGCCCAAATATTTTGTCTCTGTTCGGGCAATGGCACATTTGGCAGGATTAATGGTTAACCCAGAGTCACATATGGATTGAATGACCACACTGAGGTGTACGAGGTGCGTCTGCCAGTCAGGACTAAAGATGACAATGTCATCAAGATAGGCTGCACTGTACTGGGAATGGGCATGCAAAGTCTGGTCCATGTACCGCTGAAAAGTCACTGGGGTGGTGCCCCATGCAACCCAAAGGGCATTTTGATGAACTGGTACAGTTCTATGGGGGTGCTAAAGGCAGTATACTCTTGGGCCTGTTGAGCTAGGGGAATCTGCCAGTAGCCTTTCTTAAGGTCCAGGGTGCTGATGTACCTGGCATTCCCAATCTTGTCTAAGAGGTCATCTATACATGGCATAGGGTACCCATCAAATTCTGAAATGACATTGATTTTTTGAAAATCTAAGCACAATCAAATTCCCCCTTCCTTCTTGCCCACTACAACTATAGGCGATGCCCAAGCACTATAAGAAGGTTTGATCACCCTCAGTTGCTTCATTCTCTTGATTTCCTGTATGACCTCCTGTCGAACTCTTTCAGGGAGCCTATAAGGTTTCTGATGAATAGGTTTTTGAGACACTTTAATGGTGTGCATCACCCCTTTTGCTCTCCCTGGTATACTAGTGAAGGTGGCCCCAAAATACTTCAGCAATTGGTCAACCTCCTGTCTTTGGGGTACATCTAAACCAGGGTTAATTTGTACCTCTCTGACTTCTTTTCCCATCTGAAGTCTCTCAGAGGCCTCCTCCAACTCAGTAACTTCTTGTTCAGGATAGATAAAATAACTGGGTATGGGGTCCTGCCTAGCATGCCATTTCCTTAGTAAATTGGTATGATATATCTTTTTCTGGGATCTTCGACCTGGCATCTCGATTTCATAGTTAACCTTCCCAGTCTTCCTGATAACTACAAATGGTCCTTGCCATTTCATCAGTAGTTTGTTTTCAGATGAAGGCAGCAATAATAAGACCTTATCACCTGGATGGCAGGTTTTATCTTTCAAACCTTTGCCATACCAGTCCCTCTGTTCCACCTGTCTGTGAACCACAATCTGGTGAGCCATGGTAACTAATCTCACTAGTTTTTTTCTTAAGGTTGGACATATAGTCCACAATATTGGTATGACATACCTCTTTCCCTTCCTCCCAGTGTTCCTTCACCACATCCAGTGGGCCTCTGGAGTTTCTTCCATACAGAAGGGCAAAAGGTGACAGTCCTGTAGTGGCTTGGGGTACCTCCCGGTATGTGAACAGGAGGTATGATAAATACTTGTCCCTGTTCCGCCCCTCTTCTTGCACATACTTTTGGAGCATATGTTTTAAGGTTTTATTAAAATGCTCCACCAGCCCATCAGTCTGGGGGTGGTAGGGAGATGTTCTTACAGCTGAAACCCCTAACAATCGGTAAAGCTCTTTAAGGAGTACTGAAGTAAAGTTTGTTCCTCTATCCATGAGTATGGTTTGACGGATACCTTACGACTAAAAATTTTGGCCAGTTCCTCGGCAATCCGAGGGGCCATTACAGTTCGAAGTGGTATCGCCTCCAGATACCTTGTGGCATAATCACAAACTACTAATATGTACTGATTACCTTTAGAGCTCTTTGTCAGGGGTCCTACCACATCCATGGCTATTCTTTCAAATGGGGTCATGACTGCAGGTATTGGCTGTAGGGGCACCTTGTCCTGTTTTCCCCTTTGGCCACCATCAGGCACTGAGGGCAAGTGTGACAGTACTCAGCCACACTTTCATGCATACCCGGCCAGAAGAACCAGCTTGATAATCTACCTAGTGTCCAATCTTGGCCTTCATGGCCAGCCATAGGTACATCATGGGCTAAATGCACGAGTTTCTTTCTAAAACATTGGGGGACCATCATTTGTTTAATACATTCCCTTGTAACAGGGTTAACACAAATTTGGTACAACACGTCATTAGTTATAACATACTGTGTCTGCCCTTCTACAACCTCCTGGTCCACCTGTAAAAAAAAAAAAGGGTTTTAATGTTTCAGTCATTTTTTTTCAGTTATAACATTAGTCCCAGCTAACTCAGAGTCAGTATCAGGTATTCGCTCCTGACGTGTTTCCCTCCACTTTTGTTTTTCAGCTCTTTTCTCCTTTTTAGATTTCCGTGTTTTCCTGGGGTCCTCAAATAGATCTTCATCAAAAGGGAAAACATCCTGGGACTGTTCTCTTTTTGTCTGGGCCTGAGTGGTAACTGCCACTAGTAGACCACAGGCCTGTTGAGATTTTATTAACCGATCAAAGTTCAGAAAGTCCTGCCTAATAATGATAGGCTCTGGTAATCTGGGTACTAAGCCAACTGTAATCAACTGTGTGTCCTGCTCGACAGTCATTTCCACTGTGGTGGTAGGGTACTGGTGGATATCCACATGAACACGTGTAACTTTTGAATCCAGCCCATTACTGCTGTACTTTTTCAATATATCTGTCCTTACCCAAGTCTGTTTACTGCCAGAGTCTAATAGTCCTATTAGTTCAGTCTGGCCAATCCTCACAGTACTTATATATCCCCAATTGGCTAGAGATAGGTGCATTGCTTCAGTTCTTTTATTGGGACAATTATGGGTTATGTGTCTCTTTTTTAAACAATTGTGACATATAAGGTCAGCATGATAAGGTTTCTCCCTTTGGTCCCCTTGCCAGTTATTACCCCTACCAGGGGATTGTCTCTGATAAGAAGTATCAAAAGGTCTTACTTGTGTTTATGGTTGTGGTGAAGAGCACTGGGTATCCTCACAGATGAGGTCCCTTGGTTTGTCCCCCTCTGCCCTAAACTGGGTCTCTGACTATCTAAATGGCAGACAACAACTAACTAAATTCAATAAAGTCCTCTCTGCCCCCCTGCCTGTAACCTCTGGTGTCCCACAGGGCTCTGTGTTGGGTCCCCTACTCTTTTCCCTGTTTATCAACAATCTCCCCGATGTGGTCACCAGTTGCCGAGTTACCATGTATGCGGGATGACCTGGTTCTCCTGGCCCTCCTGCGATCCAGCCTCTCCTAAACCCGTCACTTATCAGAGGGACCTCTGCAACATCCAGGCATGGCTCTCCAACCATAAACTGGTCCTCAACCAAAAAACCCCAGGCCATGCTCTTGACTCCTCTGCCAAAATTCATTGCCTCTTCAACTCCCCTGCATATCAACTATGAAGATGGCTCCCCTCTTCCTACTGTGTCCTCCTTAAATATCTTGGGTGGCGGAGTCCCCAACTGGACCTGGGCAGGTCATCCATAATGCCTGCAGTGGTTAAACGTAGCTGGGGCTGGCCTACAGGGCTCGGTACAACCTCACCCCAGTGGCTCGTCTAGCTCTTGCCAGGGGAGTATTACTTCCCTCCCTCAGCTACGGCTCCCTCATATTTGCTCATACTTCCAAGACCCTCCTAAGCAAGTGGAGCACGAATACAACAATATCTGTCGGTTTGCCCTGGCCGCCCCCCGCCTCACCCATCACTGTGAACTCTATGAGAAGCTTGGTTGGCTATCCTCGGTCAATCACCTAACTTAGTACTGGGGTGCCTCATGAGCAAAGTAATCAGCCCGCACCCCTCCGAACTGGCCCGGATTTCGCCCCTGCTGACCTCTCCCCTACCTGCTGAGATCCCAGGGCCCCGCCTACTAAATGTACCTACCACCCGCACCATCATGGGGACCGGAGCTTTGCTGTTCATGCTCCCAGGCTTTGGAACTCCTTCCTGAAAGTGTCCGCACTGCCCCTCTCACAAGCTTTTCCGGACCTCCTGTGGGAACATCTTATGCTGGTCTCTCACTGTGAATGCCCAAAGCCTCCTTAGCACATAGCTCCAGGTGCCCACTGGAATGCTGGCTTCACACTCGGCTGGCATCACCACTCTCGTGCTACTACCTCGCCCAATCCCTACCTTACTGACCGACTTCCATGGTGCTCCTACGCTCATGACTCCTTACACACCCCATTGGTCATTGTATTTATTTCAAATTTGTATCTCGCCCCAGCATTAGAAACTGGGTGTACTTTCCATTCAAATGTAAAACTGTAAAAACTGTCTTTCTCTCCTGCTGTTGTATTTAATGTACTCGTTATACCCTATTGCTGTATTGATGTACCTGTTATACCCTATTGTACTCTCCCGGGTCGTTCCTGAAAATAGGCATAAAACTTGTCTAGTGTACCTACCCGGTTAACTAAAACTAAATAAATCCTTGGGATTTTGTTGGTCTGGCTGCCAGGTAATCCTCCACCAGAGCGATGGTCTTCTTCGCTGTGTCAGGCTTGTGCTCCTTCACCCATACGTGGACGTCCTGGGGTAGAATTTGAATAAACTGTTCTATAATGATTAGCTCTATGATCTGGTCAAGGGTTTTGACAGTCAGTTGCAACCATTTTAAACAAACGCTTTTCAGCCTGGCAAATGTCTCTCTGGGGGTGTCTTGGCCCAGCATTCTTTGTGATCGAAATTGCTGCCTATATGTCTCGATATTAATGTCATACCTACGGAGGATTTTCTCCTTGACCCAATCGTAATTGTAAGCATTGGGGGCAGTCAGGTGATTGTATACCAACTGGGCCTGTCCAGATAAATAAGGGACCAGTCTGATGAACCATTGGTCTTGGGGTCATGCGCAGGTTTGTGCTATGTGCTCAAATGTTGTCAAGTAGGCTTCAGTGTCATCAGCCTCTGTCAATTTGGTAAGTTTAATGTTTCGGGGTACATTTCTGTCAGGTTGTCCTGGGGTAAGGGCCTGGATGGCTTGTAAGGCATCCCACCACCTCTCATTTTGTCACTTCCTCTCCTCCTCCTCTTGTAGCCTCCGGTTCTCCTCTCATAGCTGCCGCTCCTCCTCTCATAGCCATCACTCCTCAGCCCTCTCACGTTCCCTCTCTAGTTGTCATAAGCACAACCATCGCAGCAGGTCACTGAGATCCTCTGGGGCACGTTCCTCCAGCTGTCTCTTCTCTTCTTCCTTGGTCAGGTCCTCATCCGTGTGTTCCTCTTCTTCCTTTTTTGCTCCCATCTTAGGTCGAGCTCCTGGTTCCAATCCTGTTGTAGGCTTCAAACCCAATTTTTAAGTTGTGGCACGAGTCAATTGGATTTTCCTCGGCTCTGCACTTTTTACCCTATGCATGTGTCAGGTATATTACTATACCCCCTGGCAGCGTTTCCCTAGCAGGCTAAATGAGCCAGGTATCCCACTGCTAACACCAGTGTGAACGTGTGGGATAAATAACTTTTACAACCAAGCAAGGATCAAGTGCATAAAAAATGCACATGTGCGTTTGTCAATTTATTTTGTAGAAAATCAATAAATATGTACAGAAATCATAGAAGAAACAAAAAATGTGTTAGTCCTGCATAACAAAATAACTTCAGGACTCTGCTTTTCCCAGCAGAGCCCATGGCTTCGTTGTAGCCTAGATAGCCCAGTGTAATACCTCTTACACTGCAATCGTCTGTGTGAAAATCAGCACACTCCAAAGAAGATTTTTCTCCTCTCACCATTAGTACCAGACTGACCTGACTATCTATGGTCCCCTAGTGGTGAGCCCTATTTATACCCTAGGGATTACATCACACTCTGTGGGGGAGTTCCCATTGGCCATGACATTACATAATGAGGAGTTTCCATAGGCCGTGACATTACATAATGGGGAGTTTCCATATTATCCCATACTTTAGCAGGATAAAATAATAATGTTAAATATTTCACTTATGCAAAAAGTCATTGAAAACTCAAAGCACACCTACATAGCACCATGGGACTTCATCAGGGGGCAATGGACTGCCCCGATGAAGCCTCATGGTGCTACGCAGGGGTGCTTGGCATTTTCAATGACTTTTTGCATAAATGAAATATTTAACATTATTATTTTATCCTGCTAGGTGTATGCATCTTTTTTGCTATACTTGTTCTGTTCAGGTAGGGCAGAAAAGGGAGTGATGCCTAGTTCACTATCTGGTTAAATAAATAGAATTTTAAAAATCTTAACTTTAGAATCAGCTGTTTTGATGGCCTGGGCCTTTATTTTCAAAACATTCCAGAACAGCCAAAATCATTTATATAAACCATATCAGTGCCCTGTTCCATCTTAGGACTTTAACTCCCCCACTTTGATAGCGCTGTTAGAAGTCCAAAGATTCCATCGGTTAACCTAACTACAAAATGACTGCCTCAGAGCAATTGAGTTTTGCATAAAATGTTGAGTCCACCTTTGGAACCTTTGGACTCCTGTCATTTCAAGTTTTTGTCTTGGAAAACAACATTTTAGTTGGTATATCATCATCCAGGAATGTAAGTGAGCTTCAGGCATTTGTATGGACCCTCTTTCTTCGCAATAAAGTAGTCTTTAGAATGCACCTGAGGTTCTTGCCTAAGCAGGGCTCTCAGGGATTCGGGTACCTGCATCCTTTACACTCAGTGACTAATTCTGGATGCTTATGCCTATCTGATGTGCATCCTTGAGACACATGTTTACTTAGACCAGGACTCCCTCCCTTGCATTTCCTTCCTGCATGACTCCGAAGAAGATTAAAACTCACCCATGCCTATCTGAGCCCTGAGCCCTACCACCCTCAACACCAAGTCCTTAAACCCCCTTTTCACACTTATTTAGTTGCAAAAAATCACTTACTTTTTCGGTCCCATGTAACATGCCGATCCTCATCTTCTTGTTCTTACTGTCAGGCCCAAATGCCACATTCTCACACTGTGCAGTACCAGCATTTGAGCCTGGCAGTGTGAGTAAGATGATGATGATGATGATTGGCACATTGTGTGTGACAGAAAAGTAATAGATTTTGCAAATCATGTAGTGGGCAACAAGGAATTAGGGTGGGTGGTG
This sequence comes from Neoceratodus forsteri, assembly GCA_016271365.2. Taxonomy (NCBI): domain Eukaryota; kingdom Metazoa; phylum Chordata; order Ceratodontiformes; family Ceratodontidae; genus Neoceratodus; species Neoceratodus forsteri. The sequence continues at coordinate 414,516,559 of CM028138.1, forward strand.
GATGGGCATTGATGGGTTTTACTCCCGGTTTTATTGTATTTAATGGGAGCAGTGCAGCCTAATGGACTAGTTAGAGCACCAGCTTGGAAACTGGTTTAAACCTTAGCAGAGCCAGAAACTCACTGTGTGACCTCGGGCAAGTCAGTTAACTGCCCAGTGCTCCAGTCCACTCATCTGTGGAAATGAGTTGCAGCAGGACCCACTAGAATCGAGATGTTGCACCTTAATTGGGGGACTAGGCTATCCTGCTTAAACAAACAAATTGAAATGATGGGTCCGAGGTGTGTGTGTGTGTGTGTGTGTTGATACTTTTAAAACATCTGCAATTTAGCACTCTTATGGGACAAAATGTGAGAAATCACTTTTTAAATGTGAAACAGTTGCAAGTCTTGGGGGGGGGGGGCACCTCAACCACATTGGGACCCTAGAAAAATTTAATGAGACTCACAAAATGTTTTTCGGGGCCCCATTTTTTCTACAAGGAATCCCAGACCCTCAAAACAAAAATCTGTCCGAGAGCCCTGCTAAGGTTGTTTCAGAGTTCCATGTTAACCAGTACATTTAATTGCCAATGTTCTTCCCTGCACCTCATTCCAGCAGAATCACGGTGAAACTTCACCATCTACATGTTGAAAGTGTATTACGCTTCTGTCTCCATAAAACCCAACCCATCTGGGGTTTAGTTAAATTGGCAACTGTTTGTCACCTATTATCTCACCAGGTCTGCCTTTGGCTAAAAAGACTATCTCGCTAGATAGTCTCCTGTATCATTGTTACATGCTTGCCTTGCATCTTGTCCCAAAGAACTGAGCTCCTACTCTACAAGAGGTGTGGACACTTCAGTGGTAGTTGCTAGATCAGTTTCCTTTGCTGAAATATGAAAAGTGGCCACTTGGGCGTCACCTACCTTTTCACTTCTCACTATAGTGTGGACCTCCAGTCCCATACTGATGCAGACTTCAGATCTGCTGTGATGAACAACTTGTTTCCCAAATAGCTCCAGTACTGCCCTCCTCCCAGTTGTACTGCTTGAACTTGATGCAGTGTGTGTGGTTATGGATGAATCCTCATTGTTAGAAGAAAAGGCTACTGACATGTATCTTGCTCACTCTCCCTTCTTCCCATGAAATCCTCTGCAGTTCAAGCAGGTTTCTCCTTCAGATTCCATAAGTTCTGGTCTGTTCTCCTCCCTGCTATTTGATCTACCTCTTCTCCATCATCTCTCAAAACCCTCCTTCATGACTTCTCGGCTCACTCTGATAAATGCCTCTGACACCTCCTAGCCCTCCCATTATACTGCACTAAGTGCAGCTCTTGTGGTCCACTGCCCCTAGGTCACTCCTTCCATGACGGCATCTGAATATTCTGTTTATTATAAATATGCTTCTTGTGTTGACTGCACTGCAACTGCACTGTGTCATCATGATACATCTGTGCTGATTATCCAAACTTTGCTAATGATCATAACTTTATATCTCTTGTACAGTCACTGTGCTATGTTTTATTATGTGTGCACCCTATTACTGTATTGTTGTTTTGCACTGCTGCTCCCTTCTCCCTCTCTCCTCAGGATACAACTAGAAATGAACTGCTACCAGCTCAGTATATCTTTCCTGGTAAAACATTTGAAATCAATCAATCAATCAAGCAGTAACTAAAGAATCAATCTTCTCCATAGAGTGTCACTATTTCATGTAGAACTGGAGGTGCTAGGACCACACAGGAACCAGAACATTTGGAGCCCCTGATGTCAGTGCGTAGCACCAATGCATGTTGTGGTCTGTGCACCCACTGCATGTGTAGTGGCCACAACCACCTTAACTTTTTCCCCACTGTAGAAGTGCAGCTTTCCGCAAACTGGAGAATCCAGGAGAAATAATCTTGCCCTCGCTTGATGTTAGGAGGATCTTAAGTATCTTGATGGAATTAAAAACTATAGACAAGCATCTCAGTTATTTGCATCTCTTTTTTTTGTAATTTTTTTTATAAAGTTTTCATTATAAAATTACAGCAATATCACAGTACAGAAAACAGGGAAACATAACAGGTATGCCAGAGTTTCACCTGAATACAAATATCCATTACTATAACATATTTGAGGATTCTAACACCATGCAAGCAAGTTTTGGCTTATGATTTCATATGGCAGTGTAGGAAGTGGAATGTATAGGAAGAACTAGAGCAGTCTATGCCTCTCAGGGCACGAAGAAAGAGTCCAGTTTCAAATAGTGGAGCACCCAACAACACCATTGCTCCTCGAATACCAGCTGCATGACATTAAGTGCTTCATTCTATAGATACTGACAACCAGAGTGTGCCACATCTCAATTATGGGAGCAGTACCGATTAACCATAACCAAGTGATCACCTTTTTGCTGTTGTTATTAAAATCTGTAACAATTTAAAAATCTTCCCTCTTATTTTTTTTTTTTGGTGGTGGTGGTGGGGATATAGAGTAACACCAAGGAAGAGGAAACCAGGTTTGGGAGACCAAATATATCTTCCAGATCCTGTTGTACCACCTGCTAATAGGGGCATAATAAGGGGCATCCCCAAAACACATGGGTCTTATCTGTTAGCGTTGCTCCACCACCTCTCCAGCATTTGCCTTTATAGAGGTCCCTGTATTTTACCGGGATGGCGGGTGTTCAGAAGAAGTGGACCCTGCAGTTCCAGGAGAATTCCTGCAGGTGTGGGGCAGATGTGACCTTAAATGCTGCAAGTGCAAACTACAGCCAAAGATCTAGTGTGTGACCAGTATCCTCAGATCAGCTACTGGTGCTCTCCTGAAGATCCCCAGAGCAACGCTAAAGAGCCCTGGGGACAGGGCATTTGAGGTGGCTGCTCTGGCGCAATGAAATTCACTGCTGGGGCATCTCTGGGAGGCACCATCTATTGCAGTCTTTAAGCAACATCTGAAAACTTTTCTGTTTGCGCAGACTTTTGGGGTCTGAGGTGGCCATCTAAGATAATTGAATGGGCTCAGTTGTTTTAACTGTATCTGAGATTTTTATGTACATGCTTTTATTACTGTCCCTACTCTTGTTTTGTGCTTTTGTATTTGTAATATTGTTGTAAGGGCACCCTGAACCTTTGGGGAAGGGCGCCCTAAACAAATAAAATCTACTGCTACTACTATCTAATTCTTTATTCCGTTTTTGAAAAATGTGGGCGGTGTACTCCCTATTGAGGTCCATTAGCCCTCTATACAAGTTGCCAATAAGGTGATGCCACCCTTGCCCTGTTTGTGCTCCAGTTACAATATTTTGCAGAAACCCCAGGTTTTCAGACAGTCTGGATTCCAATGGATATGCACTCATAATATATGAACAAAGTTGCAAATACCGAAAATGATCTGTAGCTGGGGGAGAATATCTTTTTGTAACTCTGTATTTATTGTTTTGAACAAAACATAGAAGCCACATGAAATTTGGACATAGAACAGGAAAACTTGCAGAGTACAATGAGAGCAACACTCCTCTTAATATTTCAAAAACCTTTGTCTACGTCTTCAGATACATCTTTGAGGGGTAAAAAGAAGTTACATCAGAGTGATATATCAAATTAATAGCTGTTACTATGAATCCATGATCTGCATGGCTACAAAAGTAAATATTCAAGTTTACCAGTGTCTCTGCCTCCACAGTGGAGGGTAAAGAAGGATACCATGCTTTCAAATATTGTACTCTAAACATCGTGAGTCCCAAATGTATTAGAACTCTGCATAATTCTTAGGAATATTAACTCAGCGTTTAATTATACTAGAACTGTTATACCTATAGTGCAGAATAACTTCAACTGGGAGTATTAAAAATAATTATTTCCGCTGTTAAAAAGAAATGTCCACGTATGATCAGGCCCTCAGTGTGAGGCAGGTTTGATCATATTTTCACAAAGGTTGCCTTTTTTATTATGGTGCCTTTGAGTTTCTGTTGAATTTATCTGGTTGATTCCACATCCTCCCACTAATATTATAAAACACAGAGCTCCTAGTGGTGCGCCGCTGCAACCTCCGCTGTCCTGCCAAGAATGATGTATCATGCGAGAGTAGCTGCAGAACAGCATAGGATTACTGTACAGCTGAAGCTTTTAATAGCTCCAGTTTGGAACGTACATGTCCCGGCACTATACCGAGACCAGGCATAGACTGGCAGCTGACTACCGGTCTATATCTGTACCGAGACATGTACATTCCAAACCGGAGCTATTAAATCCTATGCACGCTCCCACGGTTGCTCCACACATGATGCATCATTCTCAGGACAACTGTGGGATATTGTGGGTGTGCCGCTAGGAGCTCTGTGTTTTAAAATGCCGGTGAGGAGGGATGCAGGATCACCCAGATAAATTCATATAAACCAAAGGCACCATATGTAAAAAAAGGCAACATTTTGTGAAAATGCTAATCAAGCCCTGCCTCACATTCAAGTGGGGCCAAAGCGTACATGGACATTTCTCTTTAAACAATCAAAAAAAAAACAAAATAAACTGCTAAGTTGCACAATATGAAAAATACAAATGTCTGTAATGTGGAGCCAAAGTATTAGTGTCCCAATCATAAAGTGGTGAAAAGCGTATGAGTTTAGCAAACATTAACAGTCTCTGTTAGCAGGAGATCATACTCATTCTAGCTTTGGTACCTGAGTTCTGGACCTTGAGATGGGCCCAGGAATTTCTCTAACACAGTTGTCAAGTTTCATCTTCTTCTCCCTCTGAGGCTGAATCCAGCCATCTTCCCTCAATGAACAATCCTCAAATGACCTGGGAAGACAATGCTGTGGATTATCTCCACTTCTCTCAACATTGCCCAGACCCCATTGACGCACCTATTCTTTTGGTGCATTATGTAACCTATGTCAGGGTGAAGTCTCACTGGCTGACCATCCTGCAATAAAGTTTCCTTGCATCTTGTCAGCACCATTATATAGTCCCGGGATCCAACTCCATCCATTATCGCCACAATAGTTCCTTGGGCCTTAGAATTGTCTGGCCGGCCCCGTGGAGTCACTCTGTAGGCCTTTCACATTATGAAAGGCCTGTCCTTCAATTCATCACCAAGTTGGTGCCCAAACCATTCTTGGAGGAACAGGTGAAAGTGATTCCCCTCACTGCTTGTTGGGCATTCCAATCAGTCAAATATTCTGTACTCTGGCCAGGTTCTCCAGCATTTCAGGTCTGACTTTCAGCTGCATGTTCTCTTTCAGGATAGTAGCTGTTCCTCACATGGCAGCTTCTGCCCACTTTTTCATCTCTGTAGATCCCAGTTTTACTGAGTCTAAATTTGTTTCTAAAATGAGGACTCTGCTTGTCAGTGTATCTAATTTGTCAGCCAGACCAGAGACTGTGCTGGTTAAATGATTAATTATTAGTCCCAAACTTTGTCGGGTTTCCTCCACTGGCTTCTCTGATGTGTCCTTTGCTCTCCCTAATGCAAACCTCATGACTGGGGCTCTGGTTCTACTTTTGCCTTTTGCTCCATCATGCAACTCTTTGCCTTTCTTTGGGCCATTTTGCTTGGGCTCCATAGCGCCCCCCCCCCCCAAGAGAGAGAATATCTTTGTTGTAAAACCACAAATGGGATCACTCAATGGGAATCCAGTACTTGATGCAGACAGATGAGGCCTAATCTTTGCCACCATTTTAGGGATGTGTCCAACTTGTTTAATGGCCAATCTTGAACATAAGATCCAGCTCGCACCCAGACATGGAAGGTCACTAGTGCCGGGTTCTGTAGTGCCTAGCTCAAAATAAAAATGGGAAAATGGCAAATAGGCTTCAGGGAAGGCAAATAAATATTTCTCAATAAGATACAGGTCATTCAGATTAAATTCTATTCTCCTCCAATGAGTATTGTGGGTCACCAAGGTCTCTAGGCATATCATTTGAAGGTCAGCTGCCATGGTATAATAATAGAGATTGGGAAGGTTAACCTTACTCCTCTTTTTGGCAGTTGTAATACAAAACATTTGATTCTGTGGCACCCCTTCCCAAACAAAATGAGAAATGTACTTATCCCAAAACTGGAACTACATCTTATCAGGCATAATAGGCAGGATTTGTAGATAATAAAACAGTCTAGGGAGAAGATTTTGCCTAATCACCTCTATTTATTTATTGTATTTAATTTTTGTTAACCAGGTAAGTGCACTAGACACAAAAGATGCCTATTTTCAGGTGCAACCCGGGACAGTACAAGGAAAATAAAGAAACATGTTCAAACAGAGTAACACATAGCATCAGGTAAACAAAACATACATTTCAGGGTAGTAATGATTGCACTTAAGTTCAGGAGACGATATACAGACATTTCAAAGGATTTTGACAGGGCAAACAATTTAAAATACATACAGTAAAAAATGTACAGGCAAACAGAAAAATGGGCAGGTATGGCTAGACGGAGGAACCAGCACAGGAACTCTGGAAAGTGCCAAATGGAGATGTTCAGAGACAAGTGTCCTGCTTGCAGGAGAGGTCATTAGTGTGATTAAGAGCAGTTGCATACAGAGGAGAGCTGCAAGTAATCCCAGAGGGAGTTTCAGAAGCAGGTGTTGGGGGAGTAGAGCAGACCTGGATAGGAAGGGAGCTCCATATTCTGGGTGCACATACGGCAAATGCCCTATCACCCATTTGTGTGCTGGTAGCAGGAACCATAAGAACTGTTGAGCCATGGGACCTAAGGGAATATGAGGAAGAAGCAGGTTTGAGGAGCTCTGCCAGTACCGGAGGGGTGGCAGTTCTAATGACTGTGTCCATGAAACATCCCAGGATAAAGCTCCAATGGTTGCTTGGGGAGAGGCAGGTAAGTCTGTTGTACAGGTCACAATGGTGGGTGAGATGAGGGGCAGCAAGTGCGAAGTGGCAAATGTTGTTATAGGCTATGTCCCATTTTGAGAGGCGTGACTTAGTGGTTTGTGCAAATGTGATGACCCACAACAGAGGGTAGTGAGGAACACACCTCTAGCCAGGGCAAGGTGAGCAGCAGATGTGAGGTTTTTCTTCGCGCTGTAAGCCAGGACTAACTTGATATTTACTGCCCTGCATACATTTTGGATATGCTGGGCAAGGTCAAGCTGGGGATCAAGGGTAACCCCCAGGTACTTGATGGAGTCCACAACCTTCACAAAGAATCCATCAGTCCCGTTAATCCTCAGGGGTGCAGGGGAAGCTTTTATTTTTGTCTGGGATCCAAAGAGCATGGCCTGTGTTTTTTTGAGGTTGAGAATGAGTTTGTTAGCTCTAAGCCAAGATTGGATGTTGCTAAAATCAGCACTAAGTTGGTGGTTAATGACACTGATGTCATGGGAGTGGGTAGGGATTGGCAAGTCATCTGCATATAATGTGGTGCTACTGTGAGATGGTACAGATGGGAGATTGTAACAAATACAGAGAGAAGGGGCCTAGGATTAGACCCCTGAGGGACTACAGAAGGCCTGCAGGGGTAGGGTTCCAAGAGGGCCTTGCAAGAATTCATGAGATGCTGTCTTCCTGAAGGTAGTTGAAAACCACCTAAGGACAGGGTAGACAGACCAAGTGACCGCCGAGTATATATAAGAGTGCATGATCAACCAGGTCAAAGGCCTTGGAAAGGTCTACGAAGATAGCACCAGAGAGCTTACCTTGATCCATGGCAACCCTGATCTCAGAGTTAACTTTAACTAGGGCAGAGAAGGTCCTGTATCCCTTGTGGAAGCCATGCTGTGCTGGTGACAACAGCTCATAAGCCTGGATGTATTCCGTAAATTGTGCTGCTATAACTTTTTCCAGAAATTTGTTAATGGCTGATAAGATGGCTATAGGCCAGTAATTGTCAAGGCTTTTGGGATTACCTTGTTTTAAAACTGGGACAACCCTAGCCACCTTCCAGAGGTCAGGGATAAATCCTGAGGTGAGCGTCATGTTGAAGATGTGTGATATGGGTAAGGCAATGAAAGGGGTACCAAGATTTAGGAGTTTAGGCTCCATATTATTGTGGCCAGCACTAGAGTGTGGGGAGAGACCAGAGAGAAGTCTCTGCATCTCCCTGACGGTCACAGCCTTGAAATAGAATAATGGATGAGAAGCAGGCTCAGGCTGGGGACTAGGTGGTACTGCTTGATTATCACATGCAGCGGCAGAGAATAGAGAGGTATAGGCAGACAAATCAGAAATGTGGGAATAAAAGGCATTAGCAATAGTTAGGGCATTATTGCAGTTAGAACCACCTATAATCATATCAGAGACATCACCTTTTGAGGAGCTGCTTACAATATTTTTGATATTGCTCCATAAATTTCTAGGGTCGCTAGCTGAGGTTAGCATAACAGATTCACAAAATTCACTCTTAGCAGATCTAATGGCTTTCTTGCATTCATTTCTGAGTTGCCTATACTGCTGGAAGATAACCATGTCCTTTGAGGCCTTGAAACTAACCAAAAACTTGTCCCTAGACTTCATGAGGGCAAGCAGGCTACCATGGAGCAACTTAGTGACGGTGCCCCTCAACCTCCTTCTAAGGGGGGCATGTTTTTCCTGCAGGACAGAAAAGATGGCAAGAAAGTTATTCAGGGCAGTGGGAGTGTCAGAAGCATTTAACACAGTCGACCAGTTAGTAAGCCTCAGGTCAACGGGGAAGGACTCCAGATTAAAATTAGAGAAATCCCTCATCAGGAGATTTTACAAGGGATTTTGGGAGGGGAATCTTCCAGACACAGTATATGGGGGTGTGATCTGAGCTTGAGTCAGGGAGGGTTCCAGAGCAGACAATTGTCTCAGGTCTGTTTGACATCACCCAGTCGAGAAGAGTACTTTTACCACCAGTAATTGATAGCCTAGTGGGCTACCAAATAAGCTAAGAGAGGGTGAGGCCAGCCAGCAGAGGCTCATACTGCCTAGCATTTCCTCCTAGTCAGTTTAGATTAAGGTCACCTAAGATCATCAACTCATTACCATGGACATTAGGGCTGACAGCCTCAAGGAGGTAGGATAGACCATATGCAGTTTTTTTTGAGTTACCCAACAATAATGCAGTGTGAAAAAACTCATTCAAGGGCAGTGGAGGTTGTTGATGAGGTAGTAAATCAAGATCCCTCCACTTCGTTTCTTCCCTGGGCGGTCATGCCTAATGAGATTGAGGCCAGGGAGAGCACAGGTGGAGTCAGGGATCAAAGGCTTCAGCCACATTTCTGTAATGCCAAGGATGTCAGGCTTACAGTGATCAACCCAAGCAGTAAGTTCAGCCAGATTGTGCAGAAGGCTGCAAATATTCAGGTGTGCCACTTTTAGCCCCTTACCAGATAGCCAACTAGAGGGCATGGAGAAGACTTGGTAGGCAGGAGAAGATGAGAAACCAGGGTTTAACTCTATATCTCCTGCCAGGACTATAAGCACCAATGGGAGCCATAGAAGGTACATCAAGGAGAGGCGACTCTTGGAAGTCAAAGGTTTATGCAGAAAGTGTTTGATCACTTTGGTGGGAAACATTATATGCTTGAAATTTATGCAGCAGATAGGCCAGAAATTCAGGCTATCAAGTTTGAGAAGGTAAAGTCTGACTCAGAGGGCAGTCCTGGTTTTTCCCTGAGACCCACTGGGGGGAGGGGAATAATCTGCAGTGAATAACATCATGCACAGGGAGGTAATTAACAAGTTAAAATGACACTATCAGTGGAGGGAGGCTTTGTGGCCACCTTGCCTTGATTTGGGGCAGACATTGTTGAGTACACCTTAGCCGTTTTGCTGGTACAAGGTGCTGGGTTATAGATAGACAGGGTCAATTAGAATAAGACAGACAGGAGAATAAGTTAATCAGGGCAGCTTGTAGATCAGATTCACTAAATAAGCTCAGAGGAAAATGCAAAACAGTACTTTTCAAGAAAGACTCACAAACAAGGCTTATAGGTAACAGTAGGTATGCCCAGTAGTAGGTCACCCTGCTTAGCCTCTTACTAATATCTTATCCAAAGTAATGCACACAGTAGGATTAACAGCTTAATTCTGAGGAATCCCACACAGCTGCTCAATCTGTAAGCTCTACAAACATATAAAAATGTCGACACTGGTCATTCTGAGAGACAGATACTACAAAGTGAAGCAGCAACTACTATATCTTGAGATGCAATGAGCAATCACTAGTTTGGTATTCTATACTGTCTTGTGATGTAGAGAGAGTTACAGTACATTGTAATTGGACCTCAAGAACAGCACATATCTGAAACCCTGCCTCCCTTCAGGGGACCCAATCCCAGGACCACCCCCACCTAGAGTATATAACAGGTTGCTATACAACGGGGAGGGGAGGTGAGCACTGTCAAGCTGGGTTGCTTGCTGTGTCCTCCAGCATAGGAACTTGGTCCCCGGTGGCAAACTCAGACCAGAAATCCTGCTCTGGTCCAGGAGTGGAACAGTACAGAAGATAGCAGCAAAGAATAAAGATTTAGCGGAGAAATTCCGCCGCTGGCTGCAGGCAGAAGGGTGTCCTAATGGGGACCAGTCCAAACCTCCTACCCTGATGTCTTCCACTGAACTGGCTGGCGATTCAGTCCCATGGGCCAATTTAAACTGCTCCAGCAGTTTAAAATTGGCACCCTTTTTGTTACAAGCTGGGCTACTTGCAGTGCGCTCCAGTATAGGAACTCAGTCCCCGGCGGCAAAATTGGACCATAAATCCTGCTCCGGTGCAGGAGTGGAGCAGTCCAGCAGATAGCAGCAAAGAATAAAGATTTAGTAGAGAAATTCCACTGCTGGATGCAGACAGGAGGGTGTCCCAACGGGGACCAGTCCAAACCTCCTACACCTATCTTTAAGAATCCAAAAAAAGTTGTGACCATCTATGCAGGTCTTCCTGGATACTAATAATGATAGGCTCATAATTTAGTAATTTCAAGTGGTCTAGGTTCCTTGTCAAGTGTATTTCTAAGTATTTTAGTGCACCAGAAGTCCATCTAAAAGGGAATCTAGCTTTAAGTGACTAAGGCAGTTGAAAATTAAATGGGAGAAATTCTGTTCTTGTAGCATTTCGGTGGAAACAAGGATATCAAATGATGACAAAATGTTCAACACCCTAGGCAGAGATATCTCAGATGAAAGAAGAGTAAGCAAAATGTGGTCAGCAAACAGTGCAGTTGTTATTCTCTTCCTCCAAAAGGGAGCCCCATGACTGCTGCCTCTCCCCTGATATCTGCAGCTAGGAGTTAAATATAAAGGACAATCAAAAGAGGGGAGTGAGGGCAACCCTGCCTGGTGCTCCGTTCCATGGTAATGGGCTCTGTTAAGGAGCTGTTGTCATGACTGAAGGCCTGGGGTGATTGGTATAACCCCTTCAGACCCACAGTCGCCTCTTCTGGAAAACCAAAGTGCAGCAAGGTGCTCCACAAGAAGGGCCAGGACACCCCATTGAAAGTCTTCACAGCATTGAGGCTGAGGAGAACCAGGGGGATCGACCTAGAGGTTGCATATTCTAAGACAAAAAGGATATAATGCAAATTATTATGCAATTGTCAACACCAAATTAATCCTACCTGGTCCCCGTCCAGCAACAGTGGGAGAAGCGCATTCAACTAAGTTGCCCATATCACTGTAAAGACTTTATAGTGGGAATTTAAAGTTGAGATGGGTCTGTACGATTGGGGCAGGTTCAGGTCTTTTCCAAGTTTTAGCAGTGCTGAAATTGTAGCGTACCTCCATGAGGTAGGTGGGGCACTCACCTGCTGCATTGACCTGAAGGCCTGGAGGAGTAGAGAGAGAAGGTGATCCTGGAATTTCTTTTTTTTTTTACAGTCAGGGTTGTTTGACTCACTGGCAGCTGAGGCACGCAGGCTCCTGTCAGTCTTGCCCCCCCCACCAGTGGTGACCATCTCCCCAGGACCCACCAGCTGGCCCCATTTCCCCCTCGGATCATCCCATGATGGGGCCATAGGGGGGAGTTGCCCCCCCCCCGAATCATTAAATCCAAATCTGGGCTGGTCTAGATGTGGGTGGCGAGTTGGCATGCAGGATTTCATCCATGCCTGCCATGCCATTTTTCCTCCATTTTTTTGTAGTCCCTCCTCGTAGCTGGGTTGTGCATATTGATGCATGCATGCATGCAGAAGCATGCACATGCTGCATATGTCCTGCAGCTCCCTTCCATTCTAAGTCACTCCCATCCTACTATCAGATCTCTGCCTGGATGTAGTCATGTGGCATAGCCAGCAATCCTCCCTCCCCTGCTGGCCCCAGCAACACAAGACAACTCCCAATCTTGGGTCACTGGGGTGGTGAGTGGTAGCTCTACAGCCACACCACTGGACAACCATCCTGGAAATTCTTAAAGAACTCTGTGAGAGATCCCTTTTGGCCAGGTCATTTTCAGTTTTGGAATTCTGGAGTACCTCCTCAATCTCCTCCATAGCAATAGGGCAAAGTAGTGAACCAGCCTGCTCCTGTGATCATACTGGGTCAATATATTGCATAAAGAAAGCAGCAGGGCAAAACCGCGCAACAGGAACAGCACATGGAAGAACAGCTACAGGGTACACAGTGTCGCATGACACAAATAGTGTGGAGCGGTAGCTGTTTCCTGGATAGCTGTGCTGCAGAGGGTAAGAGCTCTGCTGGAAGGGGTCCACTGAGTAGCTGCTGTGGCTCAGGGAGCAGAGCCATTGGTGCTAGAGGACAATGGAGTGGCTGTGGACTGGGGTTCTATCCCCAGTCCCAATTAGGTTCACGTATTTTATTTTTCCTCCCCCTGCCCAAGTTTCACCCTGCCCCCAAGTTGCCCCCCCGGAGGAAGTTATTTTAATAGAGGGGGTTTGGGGGGGTCAGCCTTCCCCCATAATGGGGGATAAGTGGGTGGAGTCCCCCACAGAAAACAAGTGTTTTACTGTTTTTTTTTTCCTGGTCGCTGTTTTGACAGTGTGGTATAGTGCCGTGCTGTTTTTGTTTGCGACAAGATGACCCTGTGCCTCCTGTGATAATGCATAAAGGGAGAAGGAAGACAAAATAGTTAGTAACCTGTTCCGCATGTGAAGTGGGTTCAGCAGTATACAACTGCTAGCAGTAGCCACGCATAATATCCTGAATATCCTGGGACTGATGAATTAATTTATGGCAGACTGGATTTCCCAGCTGGATGACACATGCCTGCACCTTCCAAACGTGCAAATGATGGGCCAGGATATGAGCCGTCTTGCCCCACCTTCATAATATTTATGCAGTAAATAAAATAGCCCCTGCTCCACCTTAAGGTCCAGGAGCTCCTGATCTCCTATTTAACTGTTTGTATTTGGGTGTAATTGAGAAATAACACTGTATGTGGAAATCTTCCGGATTTTTAGGGACTCTTGAAGCTGGTGAAGTTTAGCTTCCCTCATCTCACACTGTTGGGATACAGTAACTACCCCTCCCCTTAACACTACCTTCAAAGTGTCCCACAGAATGGTCAGGTCAATGTCCAAAGTGGCATTATCCTAGAGGATTTCTGGAACCCTGGATTCCATCTTTTCAATGAATGTGCCATCCATATGGAAAGCAAAATTAAAACTCCAGTGTGTGGTTCGTGCATAGTGCCATTTAAGTCATCATCCAATATCAACTGTCCCTTCAGAACAGGGAGGAGTTTATTAAAAAAGGACTTGGCCAAACTTTTACTGGACCTTGGGAAGAGATACACATTTGATAAGGTAATGGGGTTCTCATAGAGAGACCAAGACCGAATAGCAAAATAACTGTCTCCATCCTGAATTCTCTGGCTAGTTTGAAGGGAAAACCCTGCTTTGCCAGCATTAGGATATACCTACATTTCTCAGAGCTGTGTGTGGAGGATCCCATCACTGCATATCCATACATCTCAAATTTCTTATGATCACTGTGGAGAAGGTGAGTTTATTTCTCACGTTGAAACATTTGAGTAATACGGAACTGTTTTCTTCTGTTATGAACTCCATTTACATTATATGAGAGATATTTAGTTGTCAATGCCATTATAAATCACAGGAAAAGTTGTACATCAGAAAATCAGCAGCCTAGTTACTTGTCTCTTCCAACCCTAACTGAAAGAGACTCCCTGTATCTATTCAATGTCTGTCAACTGCATTCAGCACTGCTACAGACTAGCAGGAGAGCACTTGGAAGGCTCTATCAGAGCTCATTCCACCTGAGCAATGGCTGTTTCAGTACCTTCGCTCAATTTGGTCCTTATTTCACAAATTTGTAGGGCTGCAACCTGGAGTACCATTCATGGTTTCATCAAGCATACAAAAAAGGCTGACATTAGAAGATTGGAGGGGGTACAGCGTAGGGCCACAAAAAGAATTGCAGGTCAGGATCATGTACCATATCAGGAAAGATTAAACAACTTAGGACTTTACACACTGCAATATTGCAGAACGAGGGGAGATATGTGCATGATATATAGGGCCCTTCAGGATGATCATCAGAGACAGGAATTGGGACTTGGGGTTAGGAACATTTACCTACAAGAACCCAGGACATACGAACTGCAATTAACACAAGACAAGTGGAGAACCCTGAGGAGGAAAAACTGGTTCGGCCAGAGAGGGGTTAAGCTGTGGGACAGTTTGCCAAATGGAGTAGTAATGAGTGATTTAATGGGTTCCTTTAAACATGGTCTGGATAAGTACTATGGAAATAAAACAACTTTAGTTTAAAACAACAGGGCAAGCATTAAGGACGCGAGTCTATGTAGCTTGAAAAAAACTATGAAACATATGAAACCTATGAGGCGCTATGCTTTGGACATTTAAAAGAGACAGCAAGCAGGTATTGGATTGGCTGTACTATGAGGCCTACTCACCTCATTTGTCCTAGGTCTCCAACCTCCCTAGTCCAGGAGACTTTTTCTGGGTGCTTGCTAGTCGAGACAAAAGAGTGAGTCCTTATGGAGCAGGTTGATTTTTGGATGATAGGAAAGTTAGGTACCATAGCTCTAGATCTACATGAATATCTTCTCCAAAAAGTACTACTCACCCATCCTCCATCCCCCTAATTCACTTCAGTTTTATTTATGTTGTCTTCCCTTCCTCCTGGAATAGGTACAGGCTATGAAGACACTTGTTATTTTGGTGGTTGCCCCTTTTTACAGGGACCAATAGGCTGTCTTATGCCTCTATTTTTTTATTTATTCCTAGTTGTCAGATAGATACTTAGCTCTTCCTCCTCGGTAAAAATGGTACTGAGGCAGTTGGGGCTGGTCCTGCCATATATATGTTGGGTGCACAGAAGATGCAGTGTGTCAGTGCTAGGCACTGGCACCATATGCACAAACAATTCTGGTTTCTGTGTGGTCCTAGTGCCGCTGGCTCTAAGACCAAGGAGTAGCACTCTATAAAGAAGACAGTCTTAAAGATCTAGAGTTATGGTA
Source organism: Neoceratodus forsteri (assembly GCA_016271365.2). Classification (NCBI taxonomy): domain Eukaryota; kingdom Metazoa; phylum Chordata; order Ceratodontiformes; family Ceratodontidae; genus Neoceratodus; species Neoceratodus forsteri. The sequence continues at coordinate 414,531,896 of CM028138.1, forward strand.
GGTAACTTTCTTTTATTCTAGAGGTATTTATTCATAGCACATACTGCCCACCCATTCTCCCCATCTGGGTTTTTGGGTCTTCATCTATTATTACTGTTCTAATCTGACCTACTTGAAGGAGCTTCTCCTTTCAGGGGAAAAATCTGACCACTGGAGGGAACCGTGCATGAGAAGTGAAGGGTGTGGTTATGGATGAATACCTCTAGAAGATGAGTAATTTTTTCACATTGGACACAACACTAGTGGACATAAAACTAGTAAGATGTCTTTATGATGCATTTGATATATTATGAGATGCATTTAACCTCAAAATTTTCATTTGATTTCATTTTTAGGCACCAACAGCATAGCTGTAAGCGTCTATTGTAGTCTTGCATATTTTTTTGCATGTAGTCAAGTTCAAAGGTACATTCAGTGTGAGTGATTCAGCTGCATGATGTCATTGATGATGTCAGGAATATGGTTTTTAGGTCCTGGCATAGGTTTTCAGACCTACACAAGCCTGGGTTCGATCCCCAGTGTGGCACATTGTTTCTTTCTCACTACAATTTCTGAGGTATGTGAGAAATACAGTCGTTGGAGGCCCTTGCTGATGTTAGTGATAGAGTTTCAGCAAAGTTTGAAGTTTTGTATTGCTCATAACTTGAAAAGCTCCAGCTGAGACTTTCAGGTTTAAATGCAACTTGAGAAACATTACTTCAAATTGACGGACTGGTGCATTAGTAAATCCACTGCAGCTGTTGGAGGGGTCTGCACTCAGTGCTGAATATCCCTTACCACAACATGTATTTTCTGTCAATGCCCTTTAGTGCAGTGGTAACTTTACAGACTACAAACAGTAATGTGTGGGGGATCTGGGTTTGATCCCCAGTGTGGGACATTTTTTTCTTTCTTACTCAGTTTCTTAGTATGAGAGAAATTGTTTGATGTCATTGCTGATGTTAGTGATAAGAGTTTCAGCAAGATATAAAGTCCTGCATTGCTGATAACTTGAACATTTCCATCTCACACTTTAAGGTTTGAATGCAACTTGGGAACATTACTTCAGACTGACTGACTGGTTTATTACTAACTCCACTGCAGCTGTATATGTGTGTGTGTGTGTGGGGGGGGGTTGTTTGCACTCAGTGCTGAATGTCCTTTGTCACAGCATGCATTTCCTGTCAAGGAACCTTTGTACAAGAGTAAAGCTACAGGCTACCAAACAGTAGTGGGTAGGGAGCAATGGCTCAATCCCCAGTGTGGGAATTTTCTTTTGTTCTCACTACAAATTCTGTAGCATGAGATAAATTGTTACATGCCATTGCTGAAGTTAGTGATACAGTTTCAGCAAGGTTCAAATTCTATATTGTTGATAACTTGAAAAGTTCCAGCTGTCACTTTGAGGTTTGAATGCAACTTGGAAACATTACATCAAATTGAGAAATGATCATGTCAACTCCAGATGCCCTAGTGCATGAACTGATCAGGTTAAAAGTTTTGAGTTTCTGTATTGTGTGGGCTATGTGTGTTTATTGTTTGATGTGTATGTGTTTACTTGTGTGTAGGTAAGTGTCTGTAATGTGCAGTATCTGCATGTACATTGTATAGCATGTACAGTCCTGTATATGTGCCTTTTAGTATTAAAAATGACAATTCCATACATTGGCACCACTCAGTACAAGACCAGCTATACAGAAAGGTATAGGGTAGAGAGCAGACAGCATCACAATAAATACAGGGTGTCACAACCCCACTCAGCAGGTCAGGCCCTCTGCTCCCACAGTGCCAACCTCTGAGTGCAGTATTGTGAACAGGGTAACAGAACAGGGTAACCCTCCTGTCTGTTTTGTGGGTCCAAATCACCTTTGGTCTCAAGTTCTGGAGGGATTCAAACTGTGAACCTCTTGCTAGCATACCCAAATGTACAGGCTCAGATAATTCTGCTCTTCAGGGAAATGCCATATATCTTTTGCCTAAGGGCACCTAACCAGGTATCCAAAATGAACCCTAAAAACTCTATGAAAGACTGTTGGAAAATTCTTACCTTTTTCCCAGCTTGGTATTACCATTAAGCTTATGAACAGTGTCAACTTTAACCGTCTGTACTCCATATGCAAAATAATTTCCAAGGCACACCAGGCAGTCTCTTTAAATATATATTTACTATAAAAAAATGGATAAAAATATGTAAAATGTACACACAGAGCAATATATCACAAAGCATACAATCTCTTAAAAGAACGAGGTCAAAATACAAACATAAACTCCTACCACAATACATTTAGACTTATCTATCTAATGTATACCTTATTACAGTGCTTATAGTTAGATGTTGTTTCTCAGAGTCCAACAGGAATGTGTCTAAGTGGAAATACACAATACAGTTAAACTGTCTCTAAACCTGCCCCTTTCACGATGTCACCTAGCCCCTCCATGTTAAATATAAAAATTAATACACACAGGATGTCCCATCACTCAGAGGGTATATTAAATAAGGTGACATCAGCAAAAACTCGTTTCCCCATATGACCCTTTGATCTAGTGTGTTTTCCTGCTTTTTCAAAGACATCACAGAACTTTTACAGCTCTGCAGTTTTCTCACCTAGCTGCAACATAGTTTTCAGCACCAGTTGAAATTAACTGCCCTTCCTGAGGACATCATAAAATGGATATTTTAGTTTCTGGCTTCAAGCAACACAGATCCTAAACAAGACTATAAAATGTGAGTTATTGGAAGTTAATCACATTACAGAGATCTGCTGTTTAACATATCCTGTCCTTTGAACTGAAACCTGGGGGTCATCCCAGGAGCACAGGATGTCTCATGAGAGACACTCAGTAACACATTTTTATATTACAAAATCATAGAGCAATCAGAACCAGCTGTCCAAGTGTCACACAGGGTACAGTAATAAAATTAACAAGTAGATAAAATGTACAGTTTTAGGACACTGTATAGGAAGGTTATGAGCTAAACCTAAAGGTACAGAGCATGAATGAATACAGGGTATAATTTTTTTCATGCAGCCTTTTACCCCTCTGCTGCCACCTGCTCCTGTATTTGGGCCCTGTATCGAGGGTTCCCCAGTCCCGTTGACCACTCCCACTCTTGTCATGCCAGTGGAGATCCACACAGAAGCAGGACCTGGGAGTTTCCTGAGGGCCATCACATACGGCGATGAAGGACATAGGCTTTTCCAATTTTCTCCCCATAGGCATGCACACGTGGAGCTGCATGCATGCCCTGGAGTCCCGCAGCCCTTCCTACTCTCCTAGACCTGTACTACCCACCTGTCCTCCATCGTTTAGTGGAACATGCAGGTCCTCCCCCCCAAGGAAAGGAGAGCAGCCATCTGGCACTTAATCTTTTCCCTCCCTAGACAACCCCCAGCAACCCACACTCACTGCCAAACATGGGTCACTGATGTAGCAGGAGGTAAAACACTAGTGCCTCAGCCCTCCACGTCATTGGACTGGCTTGAATACAGGGTATAATAAAAAAAAATTAACACGTGGATAAGGTGCAGTTTTAGGTGGTAGAGAAACGCCTGCAGTGCGAGTTGTGTGACACATGTTGGTGAAGCCTGGAACTGAAGGAATGAATGCTACCAATATCAGTGAGGCAGGTGGGTAAGTGGTTGTAAGGGCCAATATCTCTGTAGGTCAATGCTCTCTTCTGGTGGTGGTTTTCCTGAATGGGAGTGTGAAGTTAATTCTGGACTGGGAACGAGTCCCCTGTGAGTTGAAAGGGCTCAGAAATGCATGATGAGGCTTTCTTGAGTTCCACCTTGTGGAAAAATACAGCTGACTTATGAGCTAGGTGATCCTCCAGGGAAGGCATAGCATGGTAACTTTTCTGTTAGGTAGATACATACATGTTTATGGACAGAAAAAGACTCATGGGCTGTCTAGTTGGCCCATTTCCTTTTGAGGCCCTCACTAGTTTAGCACTGACTAGGTCGCCAGAGAATCAATCATCCCACAGTTACAACAGAACTAACCCATCTCCCCAGTGTCATTCAACCCCTCCCCTCGTTAACCTCTCCTGTCCCATGTTTCTATCCCATGCCTCTTAAAGGGGACAGGAAATCTGTGCTAACTGGCAGCAGTTAATAACGTTCCTAGTAGGAGAAATGATAAACTTGCCTCCAAATGAACCATATTTAACTGTACCTCAATAAACACTGATGTGAAAAACGTTGTTTTCAATTGTTTTCTTTTTATGAACAACATTCGGAACAGTTCTTTGCCTGGAACCAGTAATTTGGAGTGTTTACTATGTCATGGTTTGAGTACAGAATGCTAAACATGAGCTATTGTCCTATAAGAACCATGATTAGAGTTCTTTCCTCAAACTGTGACATAGTTAAAACTCCAGATAATTGGTTCTGTGAAGAGAACTTCAGCAGAATGCTGCCCATAAAAACAAAACAATGCATAATACAGTTTTTATATCACTTTTTATTCAGGTACTGTTACATATGGATCATTTAGGCTTATGGATATCATTTCTATAATCTGGAACATTATAAACAGCTACCAATTAGAAATCATTTCCTGTCCTCTTTAAAGCTTGCCACCGTGTTACTATTGCCCATCTCTACTGGCAGAACATTCCACTTTTCCACAAACCTCTCCCTGAACAAGTATCTCCTCACATCCCTCTTAACATTCCTCCTACCAGCTTATGGTTGTGCTCCTTTGTGATAACCCCTCACTTAATTTAATCTGTTGCTGGCTGCCCACTCTGTTTATACCCTACAGGTACTTGAAGGTTTCAGTTATGTTTCCCCTTTCTTTCCTGACCTTCAGTGAATGCACTTTTTGGCACTAAATTCCAGTTGCCAACCCTTTAATCACCTTTCCAAGTTGCCCATGTCTCTTTACAAATCTCTCCTACCCTCCTCTCTGTTAACCCTGCCACATATCTTTGCACTGTGGGCAGTTAGACACATCATGCTCTAGATTCCTTCTCCACTCTCATAAATAAACACATTGAAGAGCACCGACCCAGGACCGACCCCTGTGGGACCCAGCTCTTAACCCCCTTGACCTTGGAGTATGTATCATTTAGTACCACCCTTCTGGTTCTCCCCTAACCAGTTCCGCACCCTTCTAGTGAATTTTTCTGCAGCATTTAAGTTTTCCAGTTTCTTTACCAGCCTTTTGTGAGGTACAGATTTAAAGGCCTTGCCAAAGAATGTATAAAAGATGTCCAGTGCTTGACCCTTATCAAGCACTTGTGACAAGGCATTGAAGAAATACACAAGGACATGACAGGATCTCCCCTTCAGGAAGCCATGCTGCTTGCTGTCCTGAAGTCCATGGACAGTAACTAAGATATGTGATTGGCTATAAAGGTTCCTTTGTAAGACTAAAGAACCAAGCGGTAACAGAACTCTGCCTTGATAGCTATGTGGAGAATTTTAAAAGAATCAATTTTTTTAAGGTAGTAAGTCAGAATAACAAGGGCTATGCATTGTACATGTTCAGCAACCTTCACTGTTTGTGGGAGGGTTCCATACGGTGACTATGCATTCTGGTTGGCTAATAGCATCCTTTCATCATTCTAGTAATAACTCATATTTATACAGTTCAGCCCAATGAGACATGGGATCCACTCTAGCAGTCAGCAACAGAATTGTAATCATACTACTGTATTCATTGAGTATAAGAGCATCAATGCATTTTTATTACTAAAAACAATTTGATAAAAGATTGGGCCTTTTTTCCCCTTTAAGAAACTGTGCCCCCACTCAGCTAAGCTGGGGTTGAGAGCTTGCATGGGTCTCCATTTGGCAGGCAGCCTATGTTTTGGGGAGCTGCCAACAAAGGGTTGTCTGGTCCAGGGAGGGTGGTGTCATGTTCTGCTCCTGGGTGCAGATAGGTCTTGGCTAGGAGCTTTTTAGGGGGATCCAGTTGCCACCAGCAGAAGAAAAAGCAATATAGATGTAACCAGCCTCTCTCATCATCCAGCTTGAGGCAAGCTACTAGAGAGCATTTGAAGGGTTAATCCTGACCCTGAGAGATGTTCTTTAGTGGGCCTCAGCTTGGAGATAGGGTGTCTGGAGTCTGTGCCTTGAGCTTCCTGACTCAGCCAGAAGCAGGAAACACAGCCATGAATATTCATGGCCCTGCTTTTCCCCTTTACATCATAAGATGAGAAGACAAACTGAGAAACCAGGGAGAAAGGGGCACGAGCTCTCCAGGAACCAGTGAGAGAGAAGGAGAGTCCAATCTCTCTGGTTGTGACTGAGCTGAGGAGACCTGGAGCCTTAGGAATGGTGGGAGGGTCCCTGGGTCATGGTGGCACTGGCCCCATCAGGCAAGGTCTCTGAAAGCTCAGGGCCCAGTCAGGGTCCTGTAGGAGAGAAACACCCCAGAATACAAGCTGGAGGAGGTGGACACCATCTTAATGTCCAGCCTTGAGAAAATGGAAGATCAAGACCTGATGGGCACCTGCGAGTTGTGGTGGATCACCTCTCAAGGGAGGTCTCCAGGATCCTTGCGAATCCATTGTCATCCACAGAACACAAGGGAAAGAGAGAGTAGTCCTCCATTAAGATGGTGTACGGGAGAAATGGAAATAGGTACCTAATGTAGCGTGTAACCCTCTGGGTAGGAAACTCGAAGGAGTGGTCATCAGAAGGAGGGGTCTGATAAGAGTTGGGGTTGGCAAGTCCCCAGGATGGGGTTGCACATGGGAGTCTGTTCTTATGTCAATAGGTCTATCAGTATGGAGCTGGAGGGAGGCACACACGGGTGGACTAAGTATAATGTATTTAGGAGTAGGTCATAATACTTATGTACTAAATAATTTCACGTGATGTCACTTGCTGACACAGGAAGATACACAGAGGCACTGTTTGCCTACAGGGTAGTGTTCACCCTGCCTGGGAGGGTGCTGGGCACAAATGGTCTTTGGAGCACCAGGGCTCCAGGGATCCCACACAATGGGACATAGTGTTTATGGTAATTGATGTGACAGCAGCAGCAAAGCCCCTTTAGTACAAAGGGAGAGACTCTTGGAAATGAAGTACTGTATAGTGGGCGTAGTGTATGCCTGTATGATGGAACCACAACTAATGGTGATGATGGAAAACAGATTAACTGAAGAAGGCAAGTGTAATGCCCTTTAAAACTCCATGAGACCTGACAGCTAAATAAATATACATCCTGCTTGATCCCAGCTCCAAGTGCGGACAGTTGTTTGTGAGCAGTCTCCCGTCTGTGGTACCCCAAAGTGTGCACTGGTTGCCCCTGGTCCCCATGCACCTGGACCTATGATGGCAAGGTAAAGGTATGGACAGACAGTGTTCATGGCACAAGGGGGGTGCTCCTCTGGACAAAAGATGCCACCACATATCTCTAGATGCAGAAGGGTGCCCAGCCATTACATAGAAATAAAAAGGTTTGTTTGATTTTGTAACCATTAAATTAGCTGCTCTTCTGACTATGCTTTTCTAAAGGATGACTCTGTTTGCTAGTTCCCAATATTTTTACTTAGTGCAATTTGATTTCCACTAGCACAGCAAATAGGTGAGGTTGTTTCAACAGATTCCCCTCCCTCTCCAACAGCAACTAAAATAAATGATTAAAATTAAACTTTTTGGATTACATTTCCCCCACCTAAAACTTGACATGGTTGTTGGAATTGTGATTCAGGCACAGTCACTTAAAATACTGTGAATGCCTATCTGCCTTCAGCATCCAACAGTCACAAGCAACACACTTTTTGAACCCCAATGGGGATCTGGGTTATTTAGTTTTTTTTGTGATTTCCGGCTCATTCATTGACAAACAACAGCCAAATTCGTATGCTTATTGAGAAAGCAATAAATTTCAAACAGTTCATGCCCAGTTGTTGGGAAACAATCATCAAAAGTCTGAAAATGCTAAAATTTGTTGGCAGAAAAGAGCTCTTCATTTTAATTATTCTTTTCAAAAGTTATATTTGAACATTTACTGCACATCAGGCCCATTTATTAAGAACCAATAGAAAAAAGTAGTAAAACCGTGGTTCCCAGAACCAACCAGGAACTGAGGGGAAAACAATGCAAAAATACAAAATGAGGAGAAAAAGTGCAGTGCATAACCGAGGTCACCTGTTCTTGAACTAAATAAACTTATAAACTGAATCTGCTATAGCTATATTTATCAAGCACATAGCTAAGTCTATAGGCAGTGACATCCAGGGTGACCATTCTCTTCAGAAGACTAGAAGGTGTTTCTCACTGTAGTAACCATGTTTCTTCTAAGGAACATGATGTATTAGCACACTGATTGCATCATGTCTGCACCTGTGTGATATCCCAGTACACAATTCCACACAATAGCGGCTCCAATTCAAGTTGTGCCAGTGTAAAAAGTCAGAAGTACAATCAAAAAAAGAGAAACACAGCACCAACACTTCTTAGAAAATGAAACTGTATTGAACTCACAAATAGATGAAAAACGATGATAAATACAGTAGCGCCATGCAAGGTAACAACAGCTCCCAGGAGCTGTTGTTACCTTGCATGGCGCTACTGTATTTATCATCGTTTTTCATCTATTTGTGATATCCCTGTACCCCGCGGAGCTCCAATGGATGCCGCTGGCCCTCCTACTCAGCCAGCCATGAGCTCCCCAACCCTCCAGTAACTAATCCCTAAGTTCAAGAGGCTAGGAAGCCATGACCAAAGAAAATATTATAAACTGTGTTAAAAATAATTAGGAAAAACAAATTTTGCTTACAGAGTTGTAAAACTATATTAAGAGGAGGAATTGTCTGAATGCTCAGACATACAGTAATAACAAAAACTACATTGATTACCTACTGAAGAATCTATAATTATTTTAGAAGTGCAAATGGGAGGGTTAGTATGACCATGCATTGTAACAAGTAGAAGATACACAGTTACTTTTAACCACAGGAATATGTCTGTATGACATCATACCAAGTGCAGACTCCTAGCAGTACCTAGTAGGAAGGTTCTAGGATACTATTTTGGAAATAGGTTCTATAGCACAGAAATGCAAAACCTGGCATCCTTCCTTCCAAACCTGAATGTCTGAGGCAATAATCTGATATAAATGTGTGTATAGAAGTCCAGGCAGCAGCTTTACATACCTCTCCAACAAAGGAACATCCCTCAGAGCTGCCACTGAAGCACTCGTTCCCCTAGTAGAAGAAGCCCTTGTCATCTCTTAGGGAACGTTCCCTGGTTTAGTGTATAGTGCAGAATGTCCTCTCGCGCAATCTGCAAAGGCTGAGAACAGAAGACACAGACACGTGTTTCACCCTTCTCAGGACTCATTCGTTTGCCTCTTCTGTATCTCAATATGTGAAAAGAAGGAACTAGCCCTATGATGGCCTTGAGGGTTTGAGTTATAAAGGTCCCCTTCTAGGGGTAGTCTATTTTCCCCTGGGTTGAACCTGGCAATGAGCCTTGGTTTGGTGTGCCTTTCTTCGTTACCAATTTTCAAAGAAATAAATACATTGTTGTGATGTGGATGTCCTTTTGATACCTCCCCAGAAGTGACAAATAGTTGATTATTGGTACCTTCTACTGTTTTAGTCTTGTTCCTGCAGAAGTTTAAAGCTCTTCTTACAGTACATCAGGACTATGCAACTTCTCTTTATTTACATGTGGTTTGAGAAAAAAAACACAGGTAAAGTTATGGTTTGATTCAGATTTAACTTAGGCAAAAACTGCATGTTGTCCTGAGACTACCTTTTTTCTCTGGAATGCCAAGTAACTACTGTAGGATCAGTTCTGAGTGCTTTTAATTCACTGATCCTTCAAGCAGATGTAATGGCTACCAGGAATGACATTTATTTATTTAATTATTTTTATTTATTTATTTCTAGGAAGTACCTTTGAGCCAAAGGCTCTTTTACAGAGGTTCTACGTCGCAGTAATACATGGGAATAACAAAATTTACAATGGTTACAAGTACATAAGCAGATACAAGGAGGTTCCATATCTAGAAAGACATGAGTACATCAAGTTACAGAGGTTACATAATTACAATAACAAGGAGTACATAAGCAAAAAATATACAGACATCATTTAAAGCAGGCTAGGTTGACAGATTGTTAAGTGAACAACTTGAGATTCTACAGGATATAGAGCGAATCAGGTAGGGAACAGAGGATGATATAGTCTGTAAAATAATTAACTAATACTATATGCAAGGAGGTGAGAACTTGATGGGCAGCAGTTCTTTTGTCTTAAGTGCTAAAGAGTGTAGTCATAAAGGAGGGAAGGAGGGCTACACTCACGGGGGTTGAGGCAGGGACCTGGAGCCTACTAGGGGAGTAAGTAGTAGCAAGAAGAGAGGAGAGACAATCAGAGTTAGCCATTACTTCAAATGGGGGATTCATCGACTGAGTGAGAACTAAATGTAGGTCACATGCAGGAACTGGATTCTGTACAGAAGGGTATAAATGATTCAGTCCCTTAAAAAAAACTTTTAAACACTGGGTGAGAAGCTAATGACCATGAAGTAGTGTTTGAGCTATATGCTGAAACAGCAGCCAGATGTACCTTTAGGGGTGAGAGCCTCAGACCTTGTGATTTTATGTCTAAGAGGTACTCTAATAGCAAGCAAAGTCTGCATCGTCATTGGTTCCTAGAGCTACAGTACCCATACACCAGATGGAAAACCTTTTCCACTTTGAAGTATATGTCTTTCTTTTACAAGGTTTTCTTGCTACTTTTAACACTTCCAGAATCTGACTAGATACCGTAACTTCAGCTCTGTAAATGATGGCCCCTCATGTATAAGGTTTCATAGGTATAGTGAACTCTGATCTACATGAAATGCTCTGCACTTGGAGATAGTCAATTGATAGGGTAGGTCACTGCTGAAGGTAAAATACAACAACTGAACTGGTCCAAGAACGGCTTTCTCAATGCTGATGACATCATGGTAGCCCTGTGGAATACCAAATCTATAAGTTAAAATCAATGAGAAACAGTTAAATCTTCACACAAACAGCACATTTAAAAGTAATAACTGGTATGTAAATCACATGTGCAATGGCCTGACTCAAAATGCGCAGTTTATCATCACTTGTGAGGGGGGCACGACTTTCATAACTCACTCAAGGCTCTGCAACTCGTGAATTTTGGTCTTTTGACACCCCCTAGCCCCCCTCCACACACACTTGGAAGATAAATTGCATACTTCCAAAATCCAGCAATTTAACATGGTGTGAATTGTCACATCATGGTGTCCAGTTGTTTCAGTATAACTGTCAAACTGGGCTCTTGCGAGTAATTATTTATTATTTTTAATCTTTTTTTGAACTAATTCATAAGCTCAGTAACACTCTCTATGCCTGGTGTCTGTACTGCAAAAGTATAGACTTTTCAGGTAGTTAAAGACTTTCATCTTCACCTTGGGTTTCACAACACACCCAAGACGTCTGTTTATTTTAGTAACTGATTTCAATAGTGAATTCCTTAAGAGTAACTGACACCTTAGAAAGACCTTTGAAAAACAACGTTTAGGTGCAATACAGCAGCTTATTTTTCATATTTTCTCTGTGTTTCTCTTCCCCCTATGTCTTATTATTTAGGACATTTGAATTAAAATAAGATCTCAGCTACTTATTTCCCACCTGGGTCATATGCCCTGCTTGTGACATCACAGCAACAAACAACAGTGTTACAAGCAGAGTATTATGACTTCAAGTGCAGAAAAAAGCAACAGGAGTGGATAAATCCTGCCCTCGAGGAACTAGGGATCCAGTTTTCCAGCACATACCCTGAGTAATCAATAACAAAGAGAAGAGACCTATGGGACGTGTAGGAAATATTAGCAGAGCTGTGTCTAAAGACTGCATTTTTCAAGTTTTTTTCTCCAGAGACACCTGCTGCTCTTTAGAATACTCAAAATCCTTGCAGTAAATAAAGGTTTTAAAGATCTGATTATGTGCTGTTTCAAAATTTAACTGGAGAACATGTTTCCAGGCCTCCTGGTGATGAGCCCATCGCTTTCAGCACCTACAAATGTGGCACATCTTTAAAACTCTAAGGTGAACCCTGACATGTGCCCCTGAATATGATTACACGTTACACAGAGTGCAGGTACCTTTAACATCTGAAGAAATTCAGAGTGCTCCACGTGAATAGCATGCATAACCCAATGTGAGCTCATACTTAACTCATATATTTGAGATACTTAGAACAAAGTGTTACCTAAAACGATAAACAAATTGAGTTTTCTTAATAACGTCAGTTTGTGCATCACATTGCAGAACCCACTTCATAATCTATTGATCCCACTTCCCCGCACCTGCGTCAGAGAGTGTTGCGCCTTGCGCCGGAAGATAATAGAAATGAAACCTGTTCCGATCCGTCTTGCTGAACTCCCCCCAAAAATGTTTTTTTTTTCTCTCACAGAAATAAAAAAAGGTTAGCATGAAACCTGACCTTTAAAGTCAAAACATGTTGGTGAGCAGGCTACGTCTGAGGCAGGAAGTTGCCAGAAGATTGACAGTTACACAAGCTCATGTTGATCAACTGGTAAAAAATTAGAGAAAGAAGCGGTATTTTTCATTTCAGCCTTTGTCGGGAGAAATGCTGAGGTGGACAGAGTTACGCTACAAGATGGCTATTGCATTCAAAATAAGGACAGCTCCCCTCCACCCCCCCAAAATACAATGAGGCTAGCAGAGCAGCCATGTAGAATGATCTAAAAGGCCTTCCTAAGGTCTTGGTACTTAGTTGTGATCATGAGCTGGGTTACAGTGGTATAATGAGGTATGAGGTGAAGCCCAGTGCCTTATGCTCTTAGGGATAGAGTAACAAAGGTAACTCAACCCCTGGGGAGCCTTAATGCTATTGTTAAACTGAACTGCTCTAATTTTTTAAATGAATGTTTTTAGAGCTTACATTCTGATTGCTTCTTTTTCTACAAGAGAGTTTCCAGCTATTAATATAACCCTTTTAGAATGCAGTCCATCAGGTTGCACACTTCTAGCCATCTTTTTTTGAGGGGGTTATATTCCTTTTACCCCAAGTCACTGGTGCTGCCCCTCTCTGCAGTTACTCTCCACTTCACTTGTCTCTGTCTGCTACCCCCCCTTAGAACCCCATGGGTTTGCCCCCCATGGTGGAGCCTTTACGGGCCAGTGTTCCCCAGCAGGACATACACATGTTGGAAGGGTGGTATTCTGTCCACCTGTTGGAGCCTTAGAGTGCAGAGCTTCATTTTTCTCACAGCAGGGTTTTTTCTCCATAGTTTTTCCTCCCCATTTGACTCTGGTGGCAAGTTCTCCATGACACATGTGTACACATATTCATGCAGGCCCATGAAACCAGCTGACGTTAGCCCTCCCACAAACAGCTCCACCTGCACTGCCACCTGTCATAACCCCGGTGATGGTACACTTGTGGAGCCTGCTGCCCTCCCTCCCAGGAGGAGAGCATCCTCTGGGATGCTCACTTTGCCCCCCACCCCCCGCCAGCACTCCAGCATCCTGGGATAGTTCCTAAACCAAGGTCACTAACCTTGCAAGTGGTAGGCTGGACTAACCTTTTTTAAATATTGACAGCAATGTGTATTTAGTTTTATTGTTCTCTGTCAGGGACATTCATGTAGGGGTTTCAGTCGAGACCCCTTTGTTTCCATTATACTCCCCACCAAAAAAAGAGAGGCTTCATGGGTCAGCTGGGTGTCAGAAATGTCCTGGTGGTGAGGAGCTCCTCTCCTAGTGATAGCAGGTGCTGAGCTGCCAGAGAAAGAAGACATAGAGCAACCTATATTTGCGCACTCCCTGAGGACCAATAAAGGACTGGCATTTGCTTTGAAGGGAGTGGCTCACTCATCCTCCCAGCTAGAGGGAGAGTGTAACTATGGGTGACCTGTATTATCAAGATAGGGGACAGTGACATGGGGGAAGGAGTAATGATAACAAAAGAGGTTTCATAGGCTGGCCTATCAGCACGGTAGTAGTAGCGCTACCTCTCATGATGTTGGTGGCTTGGGTTTGAGAGAAAACCTGGATCTTCGGGAGCCGGCTGTGGGGAGGATGATTGTACATTCCAGAGAATGCTCTGCTCCTTCTTTGGGGGAGGGAGGGTAGTCAGTGCAAGTGCAGTACTGCCACCTGGGTGACCAAAGATGACAGTGCACATGGAACGGCGGAAAGAATGGGAGGACGCAGATGGTAATGTGCTTCACAAGCTTGTGTGCATATGAGCTAGTGTCAGCCTCCCAAAGGGGAGAATACTGGTAAATCCCTGGCCAGCAGCATGATGATGGTCCAATCCCTTACAGGTCCTGCACTGGTGACACGGCACTCCCCACTGACTGAGGATCTGTTTCTGTGGCAGACCTGCCATGCCCACTATGGTGGGGGGGGGGGCAGGGCTGTGGGGAAGAAGAGATTCAGCTGGTAAGTCTGTTGAAAGTTGGGCGATGGGGCTGGGGGGATCAGACCTGAAGGGGGTCTGGCTGGTAGCTGAGGTGAAAATAGAAATGCAACAACAACAACAACAACAACAGAAAGAGAGGTTTCTCTCCAAGAGGGAGCTACATGATTTAGCTTATGGAGGGCAGGAAGATGTGAGGCGTGGCACCCGGCAAGGCTGCTTTCTTTCCTTTTTTATTCTATAAAGGAGTCCCTTGAGTTAGTTGTAATGAGCCCTCTTTGTAGCCTGTCGGCCTTTTCTTGGGTCATGTATGGTGGGGGGACTGTTGGGAGAATGGACAGGTAGTTGATTTCTGTTTGTTTGTAAACTTTTTCTCTGAGGGTCCTATAGCAGATCAGCATTAAGTTGTTACTGGTATTACCTCTTAGACTAGCACCTGAAACATTTTCTATTATATTATTACGCTAGATTGTTATGTGATATTTGATGCTTGATAACAGTCTTCTGTAAGGAATTTGGTTAAATAGTTATGGATTGTTTACCTTTGTATAGTTAAAATTTCAATAAAAAGATTATACAATAAAAATAAAGAGGTTTCATCAGAATTTGAATGTGCAAAATTTGGGAGGGTGGTGCTGTGTTTCTGGTAAAATTAAGCTACTGGTTTCAGCCTGGAACAACTGCTGAATATGTTACCTGCAGAAATGGTGTGCGGTTCAACATTAATATATGTGTTTTAGTTGTACTGAGATAACTTTTGTACTAATACTGTGGTGCTGGATTTCCCCAGCACAGAAAGTTTTAACTCTTAGTTTCTCAGTATAGAAAATATCATTTCCTGCCAGAGTTTGCAGCAATATTTTCTTTAGGGCCTTCTCATGCTAGCTGTGAAAACCACATATTGCTGGACAGGATCCCTAATCGGTACTATGTGAGTCATGGCCCCTCAGAATGGAGGGAAAAAAGAAAAGAATGTGGGGATTGATGCTTTCAAGGGCAGAAATGTTTGTGATTCAGAAGGACAGATTAATGTAAAATTATTTAAAATCTGTTTGCAGTGAGGGACAACACCCTCTTCATGTGCAATGAGAGGGTCTCTGAGTGGTAAAATGAGAAACATCCCTCCTAATGCAGGACAGTTGTGGGGGTATGAATCCCACTGTACAATGTGGGGCAGCAACGTCTCCATGGGATTGAAAGATAAAATTTTGGGGCACCTCTGTTAATGTCGGACAGTTGAGAGGTATAAATCCCACTGAACAATCTGGGGCAGCATATTTTCCATGTGGGTTGGAGGGGTCTCTGTGGTAAAATGAGGGGCATCCCTCTTAACACAGTATAGTTAAGAGGTGTGAATCCCACTGTACAATGTGGGACAGCACCTTCTTCATGTGGGACAGTGGGGTTCTGAGTGGTAAATAATATAAACCCCACTGTATAGTGTGGGACAGCACCCACTCCATTTGGTATAGTGGGGGTTCTGATTGATAAAATGAGGGATGTCCTTCCTACTGGAAGACAACTGTGAGGAATGATTCTCACTATACAGTGTGGGATAGCTTCTTCTCCATGTGAGACGGAGGGGATTCAGAGCCAGAAAACGAGGGATGTCCCTCCTAATGTGGGACAGTTGAAAGTGAGGTAGAAATACCCCTTGTACTGTAAAATGTGGAGCAGCACCATATTCATGTGGCACAGGTTCTCTGAGTGATAACATGAGGGACATCCTTCCTAATGTGGTACAGCTGAGACTGAGGTACTGTATAAATCCCCTTCTACAATGTGGAGCGGCACCATTTCCATGTGGCACAGGGTCTCTGAGTGATAACATGAGGGACATCCTTCCTAATGTGGTACAGCTGAGACTGAGGTACTGTATTAATCCCCTTCTACAATGTGGAGCGGCACCATTTCCATGTGGCACAGGGTCTCTGAGTGATAACACGAGGGACATCCTTCCTAATGTGATACAACTGAGACTGAGGTACTGTATAAATCCCCTTCTACAATGTGGAGCGGCACCATTTCCATGTGGCACAGGGTCTCTAGCTGGTAAAATAAGGGACATCCTTCCTAATGTGATACAACTGAGACTGAGGTACGGTATAAATCCCCTTCTACAATGTGGAGCGGCACCATTTCCATGTGGCACAGGGTCTCTGAGTAGTAAAATAAGGGACATCCCTCTTAATGTGGGACAGTAGGAATCCCATTTTCCAGTGTGAGGCAGTACACTCTCCATTTTGGATGGGAGTAGTAACAATTATGAAATGTCCCTCAGAATGTAGGAAATTTAAGAGATATGAATTCTCCTGCTGTGTGGCGATTTTGGAGCAATATCCCCCAGAGCACTAAACCCATTTCCTAGCTCGGGTGGGGGGTGTAGGAAGGGGAAAGGGAATCCTAAACAGTGGGAATATAAACCCCACGTTTATAGGGGGATTACACTCTTCCCCCACCCAGGAAATCATTCCCTGCTGGGAATGATGGCAAGGGTCCAGTGATGGTCTCTCCCATCAGACTGAGTATGCGCACTCCCCAGCCTTCTGGGAATGGACACACCATGCCTGGCCTCCAGGCACCACCCAACCTGCCTACCTAACCCAAACTAATCCCTAACTCTACCTGTGCCAGGGATACATCTAAGTGCTAGTCACATCCTTCATTATTCCTTTTAAATAGTAATTGTAATCACTTCTCATAATGATTAAACATTTCAAGAAATTTTCCTTAAGCATTTTCTAACTGTAGTAAAGCAGTAGAAACTGCTTATACATTCCCACAGCTACCTCCCATCACATTTTAAAATATGTTTCTCTGTGTACAACCCCAGACCACTCACTCACACATGCACACACACATTCTCTCACCAATCTTTCAAAACATATTCTATCATAATCCTAAAACATTAACAGTATAAAACTTTTTTTTTCCAAATTTAAGAGCTTCATTTGAGTAAACTGAATTAGAGCCACCATATCAGCTCTGTACAGCAACTGTCCTGGCACAGTCTATAAGTCTCAGTCCAAGAGGCCTAGGTTGTAGGCCCTCCACCTGGAGGGAAGTAATATGCTGGGTCTGGCTTAGTGGTCACTTCTCCAAAGGAATCCTGGTCCAAAAGGTGGTACTTGGTCTGAGTCCCAGTCAAGTCCTGGACCATAGCAAAATGCTTGGAAATAGTCCAGACCAGGTCCCTGTGTGACACATCGACTGCCTGCTGGAACAACTGTTGAGATGGGGCACTTCCTCCTCCTGGATGGTTCTTCAACCTCTCCAACTGCTTCTTGAAAATCCAGTCCTCCTGTATCTCCTCAGTAATGTCCCAAATTCGTTCTGGCACATACGGATAATTCAGATTGGGATATTCTACCTGCAGCCTCCTGTGAACCCACCTTTTGACCTGACTCCACTCAGGCAGGTCCATCATGCTGGTTCTTCTGGCTTGTCCCATTGGTAGCCATATCCCCCGTCGATATTTTAAATTCAGCAGGTCATTTCAGTTTAACCCATCCATCCGGGTCTGGAGGGTCTTAGCCTGGACCGGGAGCTGTGGGGTGGTATCTCCAAAGGTGATAACTGGGTGGTGGTAAGGCCTAGGGATTGCCCTAACCACCATATGGTTCTGGAACTGGAACTGGCTGCCAACATACTTTTCCTCATCCAGCTCCCTTAGGTCGTGTAGGTCACCAACCCTACCTCCGGCTGACACTGGTGCAGGCCCAAGCTTGGTGCCACTCTGCAAAGGTTTAATTCTGAACTTGGCTCCAGAGACAGGCTCCGATTTTCTGGATAAGGCCTGTGAGCTACCGCCAGACAAGAGCAGTGGGGAGGGTCCCCAACTGGTTGTCTGAGGCCCCTGCCCCTCCCTCTGCCAGTGGGATAGCAGGTAGCCAGTAGCAGAGAGCTGGGTAGATGACTGTGCTCCCTGTCACCTTTGTCCCTCTCTGGTGCACCTGCACCCTCCTCTTCAATGGCCTCCACTTTCACATCTGAGGACTCGATTCAGGTCTCATCCACCTGGACACAGGTGCCATTTCCCAGGGATAGTCTCTCATATCCCTCCAAATCCCCACTGGCTGGTGACCAGGGAATAAATAAGCTGGTGGTGGAACTGGGTGCATAAATCCCTTTGCATGGAACTGGCAGATTGCTTATACAATAGGGGTATATAGGCAACCTGGTTACTGCCTCCCCCATAAATCCACACCTTACACAGCGCTCATGTCCTTTGCATTTTCTCCCAGCTTTCCAGACCCAGAAGAGAAGTGAGGCAGGAACTGTAGCCAGGGGTTCCTCCTGAGTGTTGCTTCAGGTCTCTCTGCATCTTCCCCTGCTACCACTTGCTGCCAGTCCATGATGGATGCCTATGCTTGATTTTTTCCCCCTCCCAGTTCTCACACACACAATGAGCTAAAAGTTCTTTCACTCCAGATACTGTACGTACAGTCCAGTTCACTTGCCTGCTCTGAAAATGTGCTCAGGAAATAGTCTCTCTTTTTTTTTTCACTATTGAAATTTCTTTCTAGCGTTGTCTGTCTGCTACTGCTGGTCTCACTCCCTCAGCTCCACTCGCTCTGCTTGCCCAAGATGGTGCCTCTGCTTGCAGATTCTATAGCTCCCTTTTGCCCATCCTCCAGTCAGGACCCTGCCTGAGGGTCACATGACTGGCAAGTCACATGCGCACATCACACAGCAGACCAGACCTACTGCCTGCTGCAGGCCTACCCCACACCAATTCTGTACTGTGCTACAGGGCCCAACCAGGCAGAGAAGCCTGGTACTACAATGGACCACAAGGCTCAGAGTCCGGCAGTGATTTTGGGGTTCAGGGAACATCCCAGATGAGTAGCCCCCCACAGTGTAACCCCCCCCCTTCCTGCTCCATCTAGGGGCATACTTTCTATCGCAGGTGTTCTGGGCAGAAAAAGGGGAGCACGCCAAAGCGCTAACATTTGAGACCTTTTGCACAACAGTAACAGCAGGGAAACAGTTGTCTCCTACTTGCTCGGTGTCTTCATAGCTGTGCGTTTGTACCTGTCTCTCTCAGCTTCTGATCTCCTCCCAGAGCTGTCCACCTGACTGAGACCTCACTGCACCTTCAGCAGTCTCAGAAGCCCCTGCAGCCCCAACCAGGCTGGATCGAATATTTTTCCCCTGGAATGCAACTCATGCAGAATTAAGTAGACTGCAAAAAGGGGGGGGGGGATTTTATTTCATTAACCTCCCCCTACAGTCAAATAAGGCACAAACCACTATTTCTTCCCAAACTGGCTTTTATTTTGCACCTGCGATGCAAATGATTCCAGCGATACAGGGGTCACCATACTTCATTAAAAATAAATAAGCAGCTCCATGGGGCTATTAACTTTTTACAATTTTGGATGGACAGGATAAGGCAGCAGGAACTGAATGAACTCAGGCAGACACAAGCAAGGATTCTCCTCTGCCTACCATCTCGACTCTCCCAGGTGTTCTACCCGAGATTTACTGGAACACAGGTCTCTGCAATCTTCAGTCTCCTACTGGATCTGGTAATCCAGCCTTCACTCTTTCTTCCCTCAGGTCACCTCCAATCTGGCTCTGATCATCCCCCCCTTTCACTGGTGCGGGAAAGCGACCGGGCTTCCCCACCTGGACCCCTGGGTGCTGGCCCAAGCCATAAGGGCATCCAGGAATTTTCCTGATGACACAGGCCCCTGACCCACCTTCAAACGGCTGGCACTATTCACAGTGCTAAGGCCACACTTGCACTATACACTCGACACTGCCTCCGCACCCCATGGCCCCAACTCACTCTGGGGATTCTGCTGGTACTTACTTCCTACAGTGTCTCTGCTTGGCCCACATCCTTGCTTTAGCTCCTCGGCTTGCATTAAGCTTCAGCAGAGGGACCACCCTCTAAGGTCTGCCAATTTGTGGCCTGCAACCCGCCCAAACCAAAATATACCAATACCCCAGGTCCTGTTCCTCCAAACAAGCCATCTGTTTTGGGTGGAAGGCTCCCCTGGCTATCTTGACCCCCCAGGCCACCCTGCCACACTGGGTGTGAGGGGAACCTCTGCCACTGGCTCCCCTCTTGGGAGGGCCCTGCCACTGTCCTCCCAGCCCTGGTGACCTGGGAAACACACACATGGGCTTTCTAAGGGCTCCTATGCTCTTTACAGGGCTTGCTAAAGCCTCCTAATGCCCTAGCCCCCAACGATGCAGGACCAGTCTACCTGTGCCCCCTCAGAGCTCCATACTCCCACTCCTCATTGACCATGGTGCATGAAAATCGTCCTGACTGCACTGTTTTGGGTGTTTCCCCACTGGTCCACCTGGACCGTCGTGCTCCCTCACTTGCCCACCTTATCTGTTCCTGATGCTACTCTTCCAGCCTCCCCCTCCAGCCCAGGTCTAATGTTCGGGCTGGAAAGGCCCCGCTACTTCCTGTCAGATCCCTTATACAGTGGCGTGAAAAAGTATTTGCCCCCCTTCCTGATTTTCTCTATTATTGCATATTTGTCACACTGGATGTTTTCAGGTCTTTAGAGAAAATGTAATATTAGATAGAGGGAACCTGAGTGAACAAATAACACTTGTTTTTTTTTTTATTTCACTTATTTAATGAAAAAAAGTTAACCAACACCAACTGGCACTGTGTGAAAAAGTAGTGCCCCTTACACTTAATAACTGGTTATGCCACATTTAGCTGCAATGACTGCAACCAAACACTTCCTATAATTCAATATCAGTCTTTCACATCGCTGTGGAGGAATTTTAACCCACTCTTCCTCGCAGAACTGCTTTAATTCAGTAACATTTGGTAGGTCTTCGAGCATGAACTGCTCGTTTCAGGTCCTGCCACAGCATCTCTATTGGATTTAAGTCTGGACTTTGACTAGGCCACTCCAAAACTTTAATTTTACTTCTTTTAGCCATTCTGATGTGGACTTGCTTTGTGTTTGGATCATTGTCTTGCTGCATGACCTTCTACGCTTCAGCTTCAGCTGACGGAAGGATGACTGGACATTCTCCCAAAGAATTTTCCGCACAGAGCAGAATTCATGGTTCCTTTAATTATGGCAAGTCATCCAGGTCCTTAGCAGCAAAGCATCCCAACACCATCACACTACCACCACCATGTTTGACTGTTGGTATGGTGTTCTTACTGTGGAATGCTGTGTTTGCTTTACGCGAGACATTATGGGATCCATGTTGTCCAAAAAGTTCCACTTGGACTCATCTGTCCATAGAACATTTTCCCAAAAGGCTTGTGGATCATCCAGGTGCTTCTTGGCAAATGAGAGATGAGCATTTATGTTCTTCTTGGTTAGCAGTGGTTTCCGCTACTCTCACATGAAGCCCATTTTTGCCCAGTCTCTTCTGATTGTGGAGTCATGAACACTGACCTTAGCTGAGGCAAGAGAAGCCTGCAGTTCTTTGGATGTTGTTTTAGGATCCTTTGAGACTTCTTGGATGATTTTACACTAGCCCTTGGAGTAATTTTGGCAGGCCGCCCACCCTGGGAAGGTTCACTACTGTTCCAAGTGTTCTCCATTTGGAGATTATGGCTCTCACTGTGGTTCATGGAGTCCCAGAGCCTTAGAAATAGCTTTGTAACCCTTTTCCAGACTGATAGAGGGCAAACAAATTTTTCTGATCTTTTCAGGAACTTCCTTTGATCATGGCATAATGTGCTTGTTGAATCTTGTGTTGGCAACGCGGACTCTGACGGTAAGGGCCAAAATAAGTGAGGTTTATATTGAGCAGGGCTGCATTGTAATCAAGCCTGGCTGTGTTCAATCAGCTGACCCTAATTATCCCTTTAATTGGGTTGATTTAACTAGGGCAATTACTTTTTCACACAGTGCCAGTTGGTGTTGGTTAACTTTTCATTAAATAAATGAAATAAGTAAAAAAAAAAGTGTTATTTGTTCACTAGGTTCCCTTTATCTAATATTATATTTTGTCTAAAGACCTGAAAACATACAGTGTGACAAATATGCAATAATAGAGAAAAATCAGGAAGGGGGCAAATACTTTTTCACGCCACTGTATACCCTTTCCTTACTCTCTTCTGCCACCTTTAGGCATCCAGAGCAATATCCCCCAGAGCACTAAACCCACTTCCTAGCTCGGGGGGAGGGGTGTAGGAGGGGGAAGGGATGCCTAAACAGTGGGAATATAAGCCCCGCATTTACAGGGGGCTTACATTTAGATACAATTTAGTTTATATTTCATATATCTTTTTTGTATTTCGTTCCTCGTTTTTCTTTATTAAAGAGGACAGTTGTATGAAAAAATATCAATACCCCTGCAACTTTAAATCATCTGGCTGCTTGTCTATAGTAATGCCCTGTTTATGACATCATAATTAGCTCCGCAGCAACAGGCTGCGATGTCATAAACAGAGTGGTGATGTCAAGTGCATAAAAGTAGCGAGACGAGATAGGGCAAGTGTCCTTTTAAATAATAAAATGCAGGTGAGTTACAGAAAAATATACAAAGCAAAAGCTGAATTGTGTATAAATATTTTTTCCAAATTGCCCTAACGATAGCAGGGGCTGTTTAAAAACAATAAGAAACATTGCTAAGTTAAACCAATAACTGAGCTCCTAATTTCAGTGAGTGACTGGCAGATTCTTTTAGATGGTGATAAAAAAGTCAGTGATCATTAGATGATCGACAGTGTCAAAAAGATCTGACACCCAAAGTCCCCTTAAGTTTGTCTGGTCTAGGCCTCTCAAGTCCCTCGACCTCTTTAATAGACGATCTTTGTAATACCATAATGGCTGGTCACCACTTTTTATATTCACAGATATAGATGATGATCTGTTCTACTTCCAGTTCAAATTCATAATCACTTGGGACAAACGTGCCTCCCCCCAGCAGGTGTCATGTCCTGGGTCCTGTCTTTCCTGGATCTCTACAGAGTTGCTTTATGTTTTCAAATCATGTGTCTTCCTAGCATCTCCAGAAGGCCTCAGGCTCCCCTGATGAATTCCTGAGATACAAACAACTACGAAATACTAGCGCCAAGGCTAGAGGGGCAAATCAAATTGCTTCACCACCAACCTTTAGAGTATCATTAACTTCCCTGATTTGTTCTGGGTTATTTACTCTCGTCTACCCTCTACTCTATGGCCACCCTGTCCTCAAACCAGGAAACTCACTTATCTCTGAAAAGAAAGGGGGGAAAAAAACACAAGTCTGTGTGCTCACCAGAGCTCAGCTGGTGCAGACTCAAAAAATCCAACTACAACACAACACAGTGCAGCTGCACTTGTAGTCATCATTGAAAGCATAACGTTAGTAGCTAGTGGTTTAACATAGAAACATAGAACATACAATTTGAACGCAGATAAGGACCGCTTGGACCACCCAGTCTGCCCATTTCCCTACCTAATGGATAAGCTGCAGATCCTAGTTAACCAACAGCCTACTTCCTCCTACCCCCACCTCCTAGAATTGCCTTATGACTGTTCCATGCATTCTTGAATTCCACCACTGTTTTTGACTCCACAACCTCCTCAGGAAGGCCGTTCCAAGCATCTACAACCTCTCTGTGAAAAATACTTTCACATTACCTCTGAGCTGCCCCCTCTATCTTCAAATTGTGCCCCTTGTTCTTGCACACACCTCTTTTCTGAAAGATGCTACCCTCTTGGACTTTGTTGATTCCCTTGAGGTACTTGGAAGTTTCTATCATATTCCCCCCCCCTCCTTTCCTTGAGGCTATACATATTAAGCTCCATAAGTCTCTCTTCATATGTCTTCTGGTGCAGACTCTGCACCATTTCAGTTGCCCTCCTCTGGACTGCCTCCATCCTGTCTATGTCTTTGCGGACATTGGGTCTCCAGAACTGCATGCAGTACTCCAGATGGGGTCTCACCAGCTGTCTGTACAGAGGGATAACAACTTCCTGTTTTCTACTGGTGATGCCTTTCCCTATGCATTCCAGTATCCCCCCCAGCCCTCCTTACTGCCCTCTCACATTGCTTACCCACCTTTAGGTCATCTGATATGACTACCCCCAGGTCCCTTTCCATTTTAGTTGTTAGTATCTTACCCCCCATTGTGTAATCTTCCCCTGGGTTTTTGTTTCCCAGGTGCAATACTTTGCACTTCTTAGCATTGAATCTAAGCTGCCATACATTTGACCATTCCTCCAACCTTGCCAAGTCCCATCTCATTCTTTCCACCCCACCTTCTGTATCAACTCTGTTGCAGATCTTTGTGTCATCTGCACAGAGACATACTTTTCCTTTCAGTCCCTCTGCAATGTCACTTATAAAGACATTGAAGAGGACTGGTCCTAGAACTTAATAACTCCCCTTTCTTCTGTGTCCAGTTCTCCAGCCAATTCTTTACCCAGGCTACCATCTTGGGACCCACTCCAGGGCTGGCTAACCTGTATATTAATCTTCTGTGTGGGACTGTGTCAAATGCCTTGCTAAAGTCTAGGTAGACCATGTCCACAGCCCCTTCCAGATCTAATACTTTGGTCACCCAGTCAAAGAAATCCGTTAGATACATCTGACATGACCTTTCCTCTGTGAATCCATGCTGCCTTGGATCCTGTGCCCCTCTGGCCGCTAGGTACTCCACAGTTCTTTCCTTCAGAAGTGATTCCATCATTTTCCCTAGCATTGAGGTTAAACTAACAGGTCTGTAGTTTTCTGCTTCTGCCCTGCTCCCACTTTGTGAAGAGGAATGACATCCGCCCTCCTCCAGTCCTCTGGTACCATGCCATCCTCCCATGATTTGTTAAAGAGGGTAGTCAGTGATGTCACTAGTTCTACCCTTAGTTCTTTTAAAATTCTGGGATGAATCCCATCAGGGCCCCATTGCTTTGTCCACCTTCAGTTTTAAGAGTTCTTTCAGAACTCTTTCTTCTGTGAATGGACTGGTATCAGCCCCCATATTCAGAGTGTTTCTATTGTTTGGTTTAGGTACCTCCCCCTCTTCATTTGAAAATACTGAGCAAAAATATTTGTTTGCTATCTCTGCCTTTTCACAGTCACTCTCTGACCACCCCCCCTCCTCTTTATTAAGCCTCACTAGCCTTCCCTTGGTCTTCCTTCACTCCCTGATGTACCTATAAAAGGTTTTATCCCCCTTCTTAACTGAGTTGGCTATCTTTTCTTCAGTTTTGGGCCTTTGCTGTTCTGACTGCGTTCCCTGCTTCCTTTTGCTTTAACTGATACGGTTCTCTGTCCTGCTCCTTCTGTGATTCCTTGTACTTCCTGAATGCTTTCTTTTTCTCCCTATTCTTCCCTGCCACCTCCTTTGAGAACCATAGAGGTTTTGTACATCGTTTTGTTTTGTTTATTTGCTTCACACAAAGGATTGTTGCCTCTGTGATGACAGTTTTGATTATTCCCCATTGTTCTTCCACCCCTCCTTCTTGCCCATTTGCTGGTGCATTCCTTAGGCACTCACCTATTTTGGTAAAGTCAGCCCTCCTAAAGTCCAGTACCTTTGTCTTTGTATGGCTCGACTCTACTGCTGTGTTTATCATGAACCATACTGTTTGATGGTCGCTAGTTCTCAGATGGCTACCCACTTCTAAATCTGTGATCCTCTCTCCATCTCCATTTGAGAGTACCAGGTCTAAGATTGCTCCCTCTCGAGTGAGTTCCAATACTAGTTGTCTAAGGCATGCCCCGTAGGGCATCTAGAATGACCCCACTCTTGGAAGTGGCTGCTGCAAATGCACTCCAGTTAACATCTGGCATATTCAGACCCCCATCAACAATATCTCCCCTTTTTCTGCCATTCTAAGGATACCTTCTATCATTTCCCCCCAAAAGTGTGGCACTTCACTTATCTCTGACCCTTCTGAGGTTCAATCTTTTCTTCTGTGCCCTCCACCCCCATCCTATCATCCCCTCTCCCCTTATCTCCTTCTGTCTCGCCTCTGCCCACCCAGCCCCCAACCCCAAACATCTTTTCTTCTATCCCATCTCTTCTAGGACCACACTTGCTGCCTTGCTTTCTCTCAAACCCTTCAAGGGGCATAGCCCTGATGCCCTGAATACCAACCTCCATGTCTCTGCACCAGCCATTGCTTCCCCCTTCTCCTCTCTGTCCTAAATCTTTCTTTTCAACTTTGGGCTGTTCCCTGCTGCACCTGGAAGCAGGCTCACAGTAAGTCCTCATACGCTATGATGTTACTATGCTCATAATCCTCACCAGCCCTGTTGGTCATTGAATTTATCTCTAACTTATACCTTGCCCCAGCACTGTATCTGGGTGTACCTTCCACGTAAATGTAAAAACTGTAAAAATTGTCTTTTCTCCTGTTTTTGTACCTGAATGTATTCGTCTGAACCAATTACTGTATCAATGTACCTGTTGTACCCTTTTGTACTCTCCCGGGCCGTTCCTGAAAATAGGCATAAAACTTGTCTAGTGTACTTACCCGGTAAACAAAAACTAAATAAATAAATAAATACTCCATAAAGATTGTGACTATTCCTCCCCTGGAAATTACCATCCTGTCTCCCTCCTCCAAGCTCTGGCTAAGATTTAGGAAAAACTTGTACTCACTCTGTGCTTCTCCTCCCTTTACTGCTCCTTCCTCGCTCCCTTCCAGTTGGATTTTTGCAAACATCATTCCTCCATCTCCAACCCCTTTGGTTCACTGACTCTGTACTGAAAAGCACTGACCAGGGCCAAATCATCTCTGCCATTTTCATTGTCTTAGCTAAGACCTTTGATACTGTGGCACACCCTTCTGGATAACTTAGGGGGAGGCCAGGACTGTCCGATCTGGCAGTTGGTTGGTTATGCTTATACCTTTCAGACCATCATCAGTCAGTCCATGTTGGTGACACCTTATCCACCTCTCTGCCAATCAGGTATGGTGTCCCCAAAGGCTTCATTCTTGGTCCTATGCTTTTCTCCATTTTCTTAAATGACCTTTCTTCCATCTGTGCCTCCTATCCATCCACATGTAAACAGATACACAGTACTCTAGTGCCTTGGCCCTGAATTAACTGTCACTTCAGTTAGACTTTGACAGTCAAAAGTGCTGGTTCTACCCAAATCAGCTCTAACAGAATGCCAAAACACTGTCTCTATGACTTTTGGCACTAGGCAGAGACTAGTGAGGCTCTCTCATACCCTGGTCTTCCCCACTGTATATGGTGACCAACTCAAAATGGTATTCCACTTCGAATATTTCAGTATATGGCTGGATTGAAACCTCAGTTTACTAAACATTGATGCCCTAAGCTTGGAGCACTGTACCACAACATATCCTGTCTTCCATTCCCAGTCCCCCGCGTGATCCTCCACAAGATGATCATACTAGGGTTTGACTATGGGGATGTGGTTTACAGTGCTACCCCAAGTCCACGTTTGGCAGACTAGACCCCTTTTCTCACTCCTTCTGTTGCTTTGCCTTAAATGAAACTCTTACCCATCACTACTCTCGTTATGCTAACCTTACTCTCTCTCTCCTGTCTAGAGACCCATCACCTTTTTTACTGCTGTTCCTTTCTGGCTAAATACTGGTCTGCCGCTGTCCTCCTACTTTATCTGTTCATCTGATGCTCATTCCTTCCATATTCCTCACTGCAAATCTGCAGTACAAGTCACACTAAACTGTTTCTCCAATGAGTTGCTGTAGCATTTCTGACTGAGTTGTGTAAGTGTTGCTGGATCCAGTTCAGTGCTGTGCTCAAACTGTTTCTTAAGAGTTAAATGCCAGTTTTGGATTGCATTATAACTGGACTGCAGATGCATTCCAACTGAGTGGCAAAAACATTTTACAAACATTGCTTTTGAGCTGGTTAAGCATTGAAAAGTAAAACATTATGAGTTGCCAATGCATTGCCGACTGTAAAAAAACAATGCTAAACCAACTCATTGCTGGAACAGTTTAATCTGACTTGTACTGTACTTTTGATTAATCTCATTTCTTTATCTACCTCCCTACTCAGTGGAAAACCTCCCTCTCCCTATACAACTGTCATCCTCACTCCAATTTCTCAAACCACTCTTGTTAACATGCTTCTCTAACCATGCTTCTGCGGCTAGCCACTACCTGGCACACATCTGGTACATAGCACTGTAATGACTACTCCTGACCAAACCCAGACTGCCACAGCAGCCACTATCATATCATAGGTATTATAGCTGTTACAAGCTATTATGGACATACATCTGTGATGCTTGCCAAGCATAATTAATGTAGACACAATCTGGCTTTATCTCCAATTCTTAGATCCAAATTAAGTTTAAAGGAGTCCATATTAGGGCTGTCTACAATTTTGGCTGACAAGTGATTCCATATTGGGACAACCCTGTGGCTAAACCAGTTCTTTCTACGCAGGGTATTCCATTTACCCAGAAGTAATTGTTTGGAGTGTCTCCTATTACTGACTCTGTTTTCACTAATTGTTAATCCCAGTTCATTACTAAGGGTGGGGTCACTTACTGCTCTAAAAGTGAGACACATATCTCCTCTCAGTCTTCTATACTGGAGGTATACATGTTTAGCAGTCTCAGCCTATCCTTGTATGTCCTGTCTCCCATCCCAGAAATGGCTCTAGTGAATCTGCGCTGTACTCTCTCGATCCTTAAGATGTCCTCCCTGCAGTCCGGAGACCACACCTGAGCATAGTATTCCAGGTGCTGCCTAACCGAAGCAATGTACAAAGGGAGCAACACCTCACTCCTGCAACTAGATATATGTCTAAAAATAGTTTAGATTTTGGTTAGCTTTGTTAATTTGTATTCTACAGAGGGAACTGAATTTCAAATCAGGGCTGACAATGATTCCTAAATCTTATTCTTGATTAGTTTCAAGTAGAGTGTCATTCCCTAATTTATATTTATGGTGTTTGTTATGTATTCCTAGGTGCATAATTTTGTACTTGGCGGTGTTTAGGGATAGCTGTTTAGTGCAGGACCAAGTTAATATCTTATCCAAAGCTAGCTGGAGAGCAGTACTGTCTAATGTGTTGTTCACGATGGTACCGATACGGCAGTTGTCAGCAAATTTTAACATCCATATATTGGGGTTGTCAATGGTGAGAGTGGAAACATAAATGTTAAAAAGACAGGGACCAAAAACAGACCCTTGAGGGACCCCACTTGTGACAGGGGCCCATTTGGAATATTCTCCATTTATAATGACTCTGTTTTCTTCCATCCAACCAATTAGCAATCCAGTTAACAATATTAGTTTTTAGTTTGAAAACTCTCAGGGTGTCTATGAGGTCCAGTGTGGTAATTTATCAAATGCTTTGGCAAAATCCAGGAACACAAGGTCCACAGGATTGCCCCGATCAACTTTGCCAGTGACCTTTTCATAAAAAGCCAGTAAATTTGTTTGGCAAGATCTGGATTTGGCGAACCCATGTTGAAGGGGATTAGGTAACCCAGTTTGAGGAGGGAATCCAAAATAAGATCTTTAATAATATTTTCTAAAATTTTTCCTATTAAAGAAGTTAAACTGATGGGTCTGTAGTTCTCAGGGTTGTTTTTTGGACCTTTCTTGAGAATGGGTACTACGGTCGCTTTTTTCCAATCCTGTGGAGCTTCCCCAGTGTCGAGAGAATGTCGGAAGATATTAGTTAAGGGTAAGTAGATAAAATCAGCAAGCTCTTTTATTACCCTAGGGTTAATTTCATCAGGACCAGAGGATTTGTTAATGTCGACCCTCTTTACCCTATCCAGAACATCATTAGATTTAATTGTAAACTGCCCAGGGGATGAAATCTCTGGTGTACATGGTAAAGCTGTACTGTTTTTATTGAATACCATACTAAAATAATGGTTCTGTATGCCAGCAGCCTCTTGAGTACTAGCTATTGTTCCGGAAGCGGTTAGGAAGGGACCTATATTATTTGTTTTACCCCTAGATTTATTAACGTGTGCAAAAAAAGCTTTTTAGTTATCTTTAACCCTAGTAGCCAAATGGGTCTTGTGCTGGGATTTAGCTGTTTTAATCTTGGTTTTGATATGTTTAACCAAAGCTCTGTATTTGGGACATAAGTGAGTTATACCTTTTTTAATTTGCTTAAACCATAGATTTTTTTTTATTAATCAAATGTTTGATTGTGGGATTCATCCAAGGAGATGTATTTTTGTGATTGGTGCCATATTTTTTTATTATGGTATTATTATCCTTTATCAATTGTTTTAGTTTATTAAGCATAAGGGCCCATTTGGATTCTACTGGAAGTTTGGAAAATGAATTTTGCCAATCCCAGTGGGTTAGGCTGGTTTTGATATTATCAGAATTAGCTTTATTAAAGTTCAGGATTTCAGTAACACCAGTAGTTGTTTGTTTAATGTTTCCTGTGACCAGAAAATGAACAGTATTATGATCACTATTTCCTAAACTGTATTTTTATAACTCTGCAAATATCTTGCATGTTTGCTCCTCTGTGGTTCTCATGTACATTGAACCATGCTATCTGACGTATTACTGTTGCTGTATTATCCTCTTGTAACCCCTTCCCCAGGTCACATCTAGGAACGAGCTCCAGCTCATTGCACCTCTCTTAGTCAACACATTTTAAATATATAACAATTAATTTTCTCAAGCTTCTATACTCCATTGCTCAGGTCCCTAATTCCTCTGGAATCACAAAGTCAATCTTAGATACCAGAGAGAGATTTGGATCACTGTCTTTAAGCTTTGTAGGTACAGTATTACTAGCTCCACCCTAGGCTAAGCTAGTCACTTTTTTATTAATACGCTCTCTTTTTTCAGTTACTTTTTTATTAATACTCTCTCTTCCCCTCCTCAGCCAGCCTTGACCCTTATCAGAGAGCAATGCAGTCCCAACTCTACCATCTCCTTGGACTTACCTGTCTCCTGAAGAGTGTTCCATGGTATCCGCTCCCCATGGTGCATGTCCTCAGGCTGGGACAGGTCCTTCAGCAATGCTACAATTGGGACCCCAGGAATGAGCCTAGATTTTCAGGGTGTGGGTTCTGTGAGCTGTATGGAGCTATCATGGTGCCCATCTGCATTTTCCATTTTTCTTCCTCACTACCCTTCTCCTGCCAAGGACAGTGACTTAGACAGACATGCTCACACAAGGCATGAGCACCCATCCATCCAATCAGCAGTCCCCTATCCCACATACTTCCCTTCACTTGCACCGCCACCTGTGGTCATCCAGGTGCTGATCACATGGCATCAGTGATCCCACTTCCCTCACTGGAGGAGGACAGTATCTTGTGGAATGCTCAGTGCTCCTCCCCCGACTGGCCCTCCAATGATCTAGACTTGCTCCTGAACCCAGATTGTAAATGTTGCAAGCAGTAGTGCTACAGCTGTGCCGACGGTTTCAGCTAAAGCTACTCAGTTTAGGGGTGTGTGGCCAAGCCAAGATCCAGGATGGCAGCATAACTGAGTAGCTCTATGCAATCCATCCTAAAACATAGCCATCCCACTCCAAATTTCATGATCCAGCAGTGATTCAGACAGCAAATAAGAATCATAACAAAGTTTTATTAATATGGTGAAAAAACAATCGCACCTGAATTTTAAAACAGCGATGGAGTCAGCAAAACCGCAAGGCCTGGACCCACTGACCACGTGAGCGGCCTCAAAAACAGGTACAGAGGACTGGCAGGACTCAAGCTCGACTGCTTCAATGAGTGCTAATACCACAACACAATCACTAGAGAAATTGATAACAGATTTAAAATACAATTTAATGGTGCAAATGAACTCTGGTTTTGACTATACTACGGCGCAGCTCTCCCACCTGTGACAATCCATCAGCACCCTGGGGGAAACCGTGGAACAGCACACAACATAAATTGGAGAGCTCGAAGAGAGAGTGGGGACTCAGGAGGACACAGTTCGCCACCTAGAAACTTCACTGCAGCAAGCCCTCCGAGAGACAGAAAAACTAAAAGCCATCATGGACGACCACGAGAACTGGGAGCGCCGGTGCAATATTCATTTGGTCGGGATGCCAGGAGGATTGGAGGGCAACAACAGTGCATCTTGCCTTCAATCATGGCTCAGGCAGGAATTACAAGTTGCCGGGCAGAAAACCGGGTCCCGATGAATGACGCAGACATATTATAGTGAAATTTCTGAGATATCAAGATCACCAAACAGTCCTGGAGACAGCACAGAGACACGGCATCATCACTGTCCAGAAAAATTGTATAAGCATCTTTCTAGACTACTCCCGGCAGCTGCAGAGCAAGAGGCAGGCATTCTGGGAGGTCAAAAAGAGGCTGAATACCCTGCAATGGCCCTTTGCACTCATTTACTTGGCTAGGCTGATCATCCAGGGAAAGCCAGCAAAAGTCTTCACCAGCCCAGATGCAGCACTGGAGTTTATCAATCTGTAAGCGGGCGGGGCACAGGAGCTGCCCCACTGCAATGACGAGCATATGGACACCTGAAAAATCTATCAGAAGGTACTGTGACTGTAGCTTTAACCAGCTAGGGTGGGGATCTCACGGGGTGGGGGAGGAGAGGCCTATGAGCCTCCATGTCCTAAAAACTCTATTAAACTAGACTGCGGGACACTCCCCCTGCACCTCGAGCTCCATGCTCTTGAATCTTTTTCCGGCAAAGTCCTGCTCATCCCAGAGTAACTTTCTGTGTAAGTTAAGGGAACTTAAAGTTATATATTCCCTTTTTTGCTTTGTTGTGGTTGTTGGAGTTTGCAATCCTGATAGACAAATAAAGCAATACATTCGAGTGGCAGGAGCCAGAGACACTCTCTGGCCCCCAAGAAGATCTGTAAAGGCCATGAAGAGACCAATATGGACCCTTTTCTCTACTCCTTTTCTTTGAGCAGTAAGCCTAAATCAGCTATATCATGCAAATGCTTACACTGCTTAAAGTCCGCTGCTGAACTTCTGCTAATAGGACAAATGAGACTGTTACTTGGGACGCTTGAATTTGGTTCTTGCTCTAATACTTAGTTATAGATTGTTTGAATCACTGCTAAATAATATGTTTTCAGATTTTACAGGAGGGGATGGATACAGGAGGAAATAGTGAGCATTGCGGGGAGGTTCACGAGGAACAGTAAGGGGAAATGATTGGGAAATTGCCTTCTACCTGTTCGATTTCAGTTGTGGGGAAGGGGCAAAATAGTACTGTATAAACATAGGCCCATGTAGCAGCATGGGCAGTCTCTGAAAATGTGGTGAAATCTATTCGAGTCACGGCAACATATTAAAGGACGACTGAGCACTGAAATTTAATCTGTACTAAGCATAAAGAGAAAGTGAGGGAGGCGGGGGTTCACTTGTTCCGCTGTCCTCCAGTGCCACCTTCTGCATGACTCTTTCTGAGCGCATAGCATAACCCTGGAAACCACTGTATAGGGCAAAGCCCCAGGGCCAAGGTACATACCAGCTCCCCCCAACTGACATGGAATCCTAGTATGCAAAACAACTCTCGTGGTGCCACAACCCCTCCAATTAGCTCATTAAAATGGGGTACTGACGGATTGCCAGCCAGCAAGATCCATGTAAAGTAGTGGGTATGCAGGCCTTCCCTGAGAAGGAAGGCAGGGGAGGGAAGGTGTTTGTTAGCACCTGTTACGCCTGGTGTAAGGGTATCTTTCAAGTGAGGACAGGGGTAGGGGGTACAGGGGTTTAGGGAGGAGGAGGGGTAGAAGAAAGGGGTATTAGTAAAAGGAAGCACTTTACAGTTTTTTTGGTTCAGTTGGGAAAAAAATAAAAGTTTTGGAAGTCAGCACTTGAGCGACATGATTTTCCTCAGCTTATGAAGAGTTATAAGATATATTCTAGGAGGGCACATTGGGTCGGCTTGGCACAATGGGTTCCTCAAATGTGTTGTCATGGAATGTAAATGGCTTCAAGACAGTGGTAAAATGAAAACGGGTATGGTCATACATTAAAAAACAGAGAGGGGAGATGTAGCATTTCTCCAAGAAGTCCACCTGTCTCGGGAGGAGGCAGATAGATTATCCTCCTCATGGGGAGGAACCCTACTAGCAGCTCCATTCACCTACAAAGCTTGAGGGGTAGTGATTTGGTTCTGCACTGGTTTATGAATTAAGATCCACTTGTCAGTGGCAGACCCCATGGGGAGGTATCTTATAGGGGACGCAACGGTAGAGGAAGTAAGATACACATTTATAAACCTGTATGGGCTGAACTATGATGCACCAGACTTTTTTCATCATATGGCAGTAACCATAGTTCCATATGAAGATAACATTATAATGGAGGGTGACTCTAATACCTGCTGGGATGTTTCCCTAGACCACTCAGGGGCCAAGTTGAGGTTGATGCCTAAGAGTATCACGGCCCTTAAGAATATGGCAAAAGAAAGAGCCCTGGTGGAAGCATGGAGGTACCGTAACCCAAATAAAAAAGAATATTATTTCTACTCCCATGCTCACTGCATTTATATGAGACTAGATTACCTATTTCTGTCCCCTGCTCTGGTGTGTCGAGGTTTGAGCGCCTCCTATGGACCACTTACCATCTCTGATCATGCCCCCTTAAAGACTACTCTGGTGTTGGGAAGGGATCCTCCGACGTACAGACAGTGGAGACTTGACTCCATCTGGTTAAGGGACCCCGTCTCTAGGTCACACATATCGGATTGCCTTAAGGAATACTTCATTAATAATATGGGGGTGGGTACTCCCACCACAATGGTGTGGGATACTATGAAGGCATATATCAGAGGAGACATAATTTCTTATACGGCCTTCAAGGGGAAACTGGAAAAGGAGGTAGAGGAAGCATTGGAGAAAGAGATAAAAGTACTGGAGGAAAAATTGATGCTAGGGCACCAGACAATAGACAGGCACAGACTAACAAGACAGAAGGGGGAATTGAATCAGGTGGCCTCCAGAAGGATTGTGAGGGGCCCTATCATATACCCAATCACGGAATTACTTTGAAGGAGACAAATCTGGTAAATGGCTTGCATGGCAGCTAAAAAAACAAAGATCAGATAGAACAATATTAGAGAGAGAAACGACAGGGGGTGCCACATCATCTTATCCTAAGGTAATAAGTGACACATTCAGACATTATTATCAAACATTTTACACTTCCCAAACCCCACAACAAAGTGACCCTGAGGCATTCCTCAGAACCATTACCTTCCCCTTCCTGGGGTCTGAAAGTCAAACAAGTTTAGATCAACAAATTACAGAGGAAGAGGTAAAAAAGTGGTACAGTCTTCCAGATCAAACATGACTCCAGGACCTGACAGTCTCCCGAACAAATTCTACAAGACTTTTTGGGCAGTTTTGGGGAACCCCATGTTGCAAATGTTTCAGGAAGCCCTGGAAAGGGAAGGGGAGAGCTACTACAATCCCAACTTCTAGCCACAATTACAGTATTACCAAAATCAGGTAAAGACCCAGTGAACTGTAGCTCCTACAGACCCATCTCTCTGCTTAATGCAGACTACAAAATACTAGCCAAAATCTTAGCTGAAGAATTCAGGAAGTTCTCCCTAACCCAGTACACTGTGACCAAGGGGGTTTTGTGCCTGGCAGGCAAGCAAAGCACAATATATGTTGCACATTGAACATTATGCGATTATGGGTCGGGGGGGCAGGGGTAGCCAGGGTCTCCTCTCATTAGACACGGAGAAAGTGTTTGACCGCGTAGAATGGTCATTTATGTTGTGGACCTGGCCAGGTACAAATTTGGTCCCAGCATATGATCTTGGATCCAGTGTCTTTACAAATCACTCCTGGCCCAGGTACTAGCTAATGATACCATATCAGCACCATTTCGCCTCACAAGAGGAACCAGGCAGGGATGTCCCCTATCCCCACTATTATATGTCCTTATCATTGAGGCATTGACTGTAGCTATCAGGGCCCACCCGGACATTTGGGGGTTCAAGAAAGGGGAAACAGAACATGTTCTCTCCCTTTTCGCAGATGATGTGCTTTTGTTTCTGTCTCATCCATATAAGGCATTGGTAGCTCTGACTGATCTGTTTGAACTCTAAGATCCACTCTCTGGACATAAGATCAACTGGGGAAAGTGTGAATGGCTACCTATGGGGGACAACAACTCCCATATCACTGTGGCAGGGATGCACATTGCATCTTCCAAGGAAATTAAATATTTGGGAATCAGGTTAACCTGGGCACTGAAGAAATTACAAGAGCTAAATTATATACCCCTCATCAAAAAAGTTAAAGAAGAATGTAGAAGATGGCAGTCACTTCCCTTAACACTACTAGGCTGGGTAAATTCAGTTAAAATGAGTATACTTCCCCAATGTCTGTACCTGTTTCAGACCGGACCCATCCATCTCCCAATGAAATATATTAAAGCTACTGAAGGGGCAATAACATCATTAATATGGCACGGCCCATGGCCACACATCAAAAAAGCAATATTATGGCTCCCAGAAAAAAGAGGAGGGTTGGGCCTCCCGAACATTAAACTGTACTATTTGGCAGCTCAGCTGGCCCATGTACATGACCTGGTCCCGCAAGATAGAAACATAGAAACATAGAATTTGACGGCAGATAAGGACCGCTTGGCCCACCTAGTCTGCCCATTTCCCTACCTACTGGATAAGCTGCAGATCCTAGTTAACCAGCAGCCTACTTCTTCTTATCCCCACCCCCCAGAATTGCCTTATGACTGTCCCATGCATGCTTGAATTCCACCACTGATTTTGACTCCACAACCTCCTCCGAAGCTGTCCATGCATCCACAACCCTCTGTGAAAAATACTTCCTTAAATTACCTCTGAGCCACCCCCATCTTCAAATTGTGCCCTCTTGTTCTTGCACACTCTTTTTGAAAGATGCTACCTCTTGGACTTTGTTGATTCCCTTGAGGTACTTGAAAGTTTCTATCATGTCCCCCTCTCCCTCCTTTCCTCGAGGCTATACATATTAAGCTCCTTAGTCTCTCTTCTATATGTCTTCGTGCAGACCCTGCACCATTTTAGTTGCCCTCCTCTGGACAGCATCCATCCTGTCTATGTCTTTTCGGAGATTGGGTCTCCAGAACTGCACACAGTACTCCAGATGGGGTCTCACCAGCTGTCTGTACAGAGGGATAATAACTTCCTGTTTTCTACTGGTGATGCCTCTCCCTATGCATCCCAGTATCCCCCAGCCCTCCTTGCTGCCCTCTCACATTGCTTGCCCACCTTTAGGTCATCTGATATGACTACCCCCAGGTCCCTTTCCATTTTTGTTGTTGTTAGTATCTCACACCCCATTGTGTACTCTTCCCTGGGTTTTGTTTCCCAGGTGCATTACCTTGCACTTCTTAGCATTGAATCTAGCTGCCATACATTTGACCATTCCTCTAACCTTGCCAGTCCCTCTCATCCTTTCCACCCCACCAGTGCATCAACTCTGTTGCAGATCTTAGTGTCATCTGCAAAGAGACATTCTTTCTTCCAGTCCTTCCGCAATGTCGCTTATAAAGACATTGGCGAGGACCCGTCCTAATACTGAACCCTGCGGTACCCCACTAGTAACCCTCCTTTCTTCTGAGTGGACTCCATTTACTATTACTCTCTGTGTCCTATTCTCCAGCCAATTCTTTATCCAGGCTGTCATCTTGGGATCCACTCCCAGGCTGGCTAACTTGTATATTAATCTTTTGTGTGGGACTGTGTCAAATGCCTTGCTAAAGTCTAGGTAGGCCATGTCCACAGCCCCTCCCTGATCTACTACTTTGGTCACCCAGTCAAAGAAATCTATCAGATTTGTCTGCATGACCTTCCACTGTGAATCCATGCTGCCTAGGGTCCTGTGCCCTCTGGCCTCTAGATACTCAACAATTCTTTCCTTCAGAAGTGATTCCATCATTTTCCTATCACTGAGGTTAAACTAACAGGTCTGTAGTTTCCTGCTTCTGCCTTGCTCCACTTTTGTGAAGGGAATCACATCTGCCCTCCTCCAGTCCTCGGTACCACCCATCCTCCATGATTTGTTAAAAAGGGTAGTCAGTGGTGTCACTAGTTCTACCCTTAGCTCTTTAGAATTCTGGGATGAATCCCATCAGGCCCCATTGCTTTGTCACCTTCAGTTTTTAAGAGTTCTTTCAGAACCCTTTCTTCTGTAAATGGGCTGGTATCAACTTCTGTATCCAGAGTGTTACTACTGTTTGTTTTATGTACCTCCCTCTTCATTTGTAAATACTGAGCAAAATATTTGTTTAGTATCTCTGCCTTTTCACAGTCTCCTCTGCACACCCTCCTCCCTTTATTAAGCCTCACTATCCCTCCTTGGTCTTCCTTTGCTCCTGATGTACCTATAAAGGTTTTATCCTCCTTCTTAACTGAGTTGGCTATCATTTCCTCGGTTTGGGCCTTTGCTGTTCTGACTGCCTTCCCAGCCTCCTTTTGCTTTAACTGATACAGTTCTCTGTCCTGCTCCTTCTGCGATTCCTTGTACTTCCTGAATGCTTTCTTTTCTCTTGAACCTTCACTGCCACTTCCTTTGAGAACCATAGTGGTTTCTTACATCGTCTTGTTTTGTTTATTGCTTCACACAAGGCTCTTACCTCTGTGATGGCAGTTTTATTATTCCCCATTGTTCTTCCACCTCCTTCCTGCCCATTTGCTGGTGCATTCCTTAGGCATTCACCCATTTTGGCAAAGTCAGCCCTCTAAAGTCCAGTACTTTTGTCTTTGTTTGGCTTGACTTTATTGCTGTGTTTATTGTGAACCATACTGTTCGATGGTTGCTAGTTCCCAGATGGCTACCCACTTCTACATCTGTGATCCTCTCTCCATCTCCATTTGAGAGAATCAAGTCTAATATTGCTCCTCTCGAGTGGGCTCCAGTACTAGTTGTCTAGGCATGCCCCTGTAGGGCATCTAGAATAACTGCACTCTTCGAAGTGGCAGCTGCAACTGCACTCCAGTTAACATTTGGCATATTCAGATCACCCATCAGCAATATCTCCCCTTTTTCTGCCATTCTAAGTATACTTTCTATCATTTCCCTGTCCATTTCCTCCCCCTGAGAAGGGGGTCTGTATACAACCCCTGTGCGTATTGTGGTGCCATTGCCTGTCTCCAAATTTACCCACAGTGCTTCTTCTCCTCCCTGTTTACCCTTTTGTTCTGTTGCTTTTATTCCTTCCCTTATGTAAAGATGCCAGCAAAGAGCCTGGGTGTCACTGGAGTCCCCATCAATTGGACCACCCTTATACTATCAAGCACTTGTACCTACATGCTTTGATGAAAGATGGGGTAAAACAAAAAATCTTTTCACCCTTTCAACCATTAGGGCTTGGTCAATGGCGCATAGTATTATTAAACACAGCTCGATACTGTCTCTGGATGCAGCCCTTGGAACAGCTCTAGGCCCTGAAAGTAAACTTTTTAAACAATTTCAAAAAGTCTCAGCTTCATGGAACCATAAAGGTCTTAAACATATCTCCCAGTTTTACAGGGTGAGACAAAATAGTTGAATTTGGGGACTTAAGGGATGAATATGGCCTCAGCACTTCACATTACTTTTGGTATCTGAGAATCAGAAATAACCTTTGGACATTGATGGAGAGCTCCTAAACCCCCCCCCCCCACTACTTAGAAGATCACCAAAAGAGGAAAGTTTTACAAATCCTACAGGCACTATGGTGGCGAAACCACCAAGTAAATGTTATAAACTACTGGTGGAAGCTCTGCCAGACCCAATCGCATCTATAAGAAAAAGATGGATGAAAGACCTGCCTCATACCATCACCCTAATCCCTTGGCCCCTTGCTCTAAGTCCCACCTTGTCTAATTAACTGGCCCCAACCCTCCTCCTA
Organism: Neoceratodus forsteri; assembly: GCA_016271365.2. Taxonomy (NCBI): domain Eukaryota; kingdom Metazoa; phylum Chordata; order Ceratodontiformes; family Ceratodontidae; genus Neoceratodus; species Neoceratodus forsteri. The sequence continues at coordinate 414,571,973 of CM028138.1, forward strand.
CTAGCCCTCCCGCCCTCTTTTCTCCTCCCCCTTTGTCTCCACTCCTCACCTCCTCCTCCTCTACTTTGACAATGAGTGTCTGCCCCACTTGAATACACGATTAGACTGCAATTGCTCCCCAGACTACTTAACTTCCTCAAGTCTCCTTGGATACCAGTGTCTCGAGTCCTCTCTACCTAACCATGTATCTTCCTCCCTGCCAACTCACCCCACAGGCCTCAGGCTCAACTACTTGTGCTAAACTTGCCTATTAATGTGATGTTGAAATGTGTTGCTTCCAATGTTGTCTTACGAGTTTCTGTTAATTTTGATATGGAACCTTTGTAAATAAGCCCACAGCTCAAAGGTTGTAATCCTAGCATGTAATAAATAAATAAATAAATAAATAAATAAATTACAACAACAACAAAAAACATTGGCGGAAGGGGATTGGAGAGCAATATTCAAAATGGCATGTCCTGCTTTGTAAACAACAGGTTGAGAGCATACATTACAATATTATACATAGAACTTACTTCACCTCTGTCCTGGCCCAGAAAATTGACCCTGACCCCTCAGATGTATGCCCAAAATGTAAGAGCATATCAGGTACCTTTTACCATCTGGTATGGTCATGTCCTAGGATCCACTCCTTTTGAAGAGAACTATTGGCCATTATGTCTAAAGAACTGGGAAGCTCTATCACAACAGACCCAATAGATATACCTTTGGGGCCTACCAAGAGGTAGAAATGGAGCGGCTGATAATCACCCACTGAAGAAATTAAGTATTGCAGTAGGAAAGCAAGTACTAGCTCAAAATTGGATTTATGAGCAGGCTCCTATAATCTCACACTGGGCACGCTGTCTAGTGCAAAATATGAAATTGGAACACACCCAATATATAGCTATGAATCAAACAAAGAAATACTAGGAAATTTGGAATCCATTGGAAGTGGCACTGGGGCAGCAATGGCTTATACTTGGTTCTTATACTTTGGCTAGAACAGTAGAAGACCATTGGTCCATATAAACTGTTCCCCACCTTAGTGGGTACATATCAACCTATTCCGCAGGAATAACTGGTCGATCCTTCCCTTAAATTCTATGAATGTTTTACTATTTAACTACATCCATTGGTAAAGTATTCCAACTCTTCCTGCTCTATTCACAAATGAACAGTATACCCTATTCTTTTTTACTGTTTTCAACTTAATCTGCTTCTCATGCCCTCTCAACCCTTTTGGTTTTTCCTGCAATCCTAGCCCCATCTCGTTTGATAGTTCCTTGTCATTTAGTATTCTAAATAGCATCATTAAGTCCCCTCCTACCCTTCTTTGCTCTAATGAAAATAATCCAGTCCTTTTTAGTCTTTCACTATATTCATACTTGAATAACGTTCCTATCATTTTAGTGTATCTCCTCTGTATCACTTCAACTCTTCTTATCTCGCTCTTTGTATATGGGCTCCATAACTGTGACCCAAAATCCAAATATGGCCTAACATAGGACCTATATATTGGTACCATACATCCCAGTGAATTATTCATAAAAGTACGTTTAATATTCCTCACCATATTATTAGCTTTTTGTATAGCCACAGTACGTTGTTTGCTGAAATTCAGTTTATTATCCACCAGTATCCCACAATCTTTTTCTTCTTCTACCTTCTTCAATTCTTTACCATCCAGCATGTACCTATTCTTATTATTACTCATCCTACCTAAATGCATTACTCCTGATTTATCTATACTGAACTTCATTCTATTAAGTTTAGCCCATGCTTCGACTTTTCCCAAGTCCTCTCTTAGCACTCTTTGTTGTTCCATTGGTTTAACTGGCCCTCCCACCCTAATATTATCTGCAAATTTTACTACCTGATTGGTAATACCATAATGTAAGTCGCTGATATATAGAGAAAATAAGATAGGCCCCAGTACGGATCCCTGAGGGACACCACTTTCCACTTTGATAGATTTAGATAGTTCACCTGTTATTCTCACTTTTTGGGTTCTATCGCTCAGTCAGTTCCTTATCCATATAACAATATGACTATCCAATCCCTTTTTTGCTAATTTTTCAATTAGTTTATTGTGAGGCACCTTATCAAAGGCCTTCTGAAAGTCCAGAAATATTACATCTATAGGTATATTATTATTTCATTTCTCATTTATGCTTTCATAAAAGCACAAATGATTTGTGCCACAAGCTCTGTTCTTCTTAAAACCATGTTGTTTTTCATCAGTATATCCTAATATTTCCAGACTTTCTTCTAGTCTCATTTTCAGTATACTTTCAGCCATTTTTCCCAGGATTGCAGTCAGGCTTACAGGTCTGTAATTAGACATTACTGATTTATTTCCCTTTTTAAATAATGGCACAGCAAAAGCCTGCCTCCAATCCTCAGGCACCTCCCCTGTTCTAAAAGATTCATTAAATATCTGTGCTAGCGCTTCTGATATTAATGGTGCTACGTCCTTAATATATCTTGGGTGCAAGAGGTCAGGTCCTGCAGATTTATGAGCTTTTACTTTATTAATTACCTTTTTGTGTTTGCTTGCACGCATGTGCAAGAAACACATTGCATCAGCTTTCTTTACAAAGGGATTGTGGAGGCGCAGCAGTGTTGTGCCGAATGGCAGCAGCCCATTCAGGGGCTGGTCTGTGCCTGGCCAATAGAGCAGCATGCTCTGGATCACCACAGTTAAACAAGCAGGCCACTACATCAAAGGAATTTAACTGCTACAATCAGAGAGTGCCCCGTCAGTACACAATCAGCCGTTCAGTACTCTCCCTGACTGCAGCAGCCAATTACAGAGTTACAAGCTGCCAGTCCCCCCCCCTTTAGTGTGCCTTCCTGGTGAAACACTTAAAAAAATAAAAAAAACCGATGGGGTAGCCTACTCCCCATCGGCATAATATCCCTCCCAAAAAACATTCGAGTTCTGCCAAGTGCCCAACCTCGACTCCTGCCCCTCCCCACTGAAACATTATTTTGCAGACAAGGGGCCCAATCCCTGTCGGCATCATTCCCCCTCTGTCATTTGCTGGTGGGGGAGCCCACTCTCCGTCGGCATAATATCCCCCCCAAAAACATTCGGTTTGTGCCGAGGGGGTGCCCAATCCCCCACGGCTCTTGCCCCTCCCCAATGTGCCAACTGGGGTGCCCAATTCCCTGTTGGCTACAGCCCTCCAAAAAAAAGATCAATGGGGTGGCATGCTGGCAGCCCACCCCAGCGTGCCAAATAACCCTGTAAATGGAAAACGTTCCCACAATGTTTTTTTTACCTGCAAAGCAGAAAACTGCCCGTGTCAAGTCCGTGACCATCCCCGAACCTGCACTCCACTCTCTGTGCACCCCGCTTCTCCCCCCCCCCATACTTACCTCTGGATTCCGGTGCGACAATCTTTGGTGGACCGGGAACACATCTGCACTCTTCAAAGCCGACCGCGAACTGGGGAAATGCCGGTAAGCTGTATAATGTAATACATAGGTTTTTTTTCAATGTTGATGCATATCTCAGGCATTTTTTGGAATTTTGGCACCAAATTTTCAACATGGGGTTTTTGGGACCCCTCCTCATGAATTCTGCCACTGTCATGGCGTTAATCGGCCTCAAAAGGTGATTTCGTGGATACTGTGTGGAATCACCTTTTGGGACCGATTAACAAAACGACAGTGCCAGTGTTCATGAGGTGGGCTCTCAAAAAGCCTATGTTGCAAATTTGGTGAAAAAAATCCAAGAAAATGACTGTTTTACGAGCATGCGTTGTGCAGTTGCTATGCATGCTCGTAACTTCGCATATCTGCAATATTTTCAGGCCACATTTTCAACATTGGCATTATTCTACACCTCCTTGTGAACAGTACAGCTGTCATTTTTCACATCCTGCCCGAAATGTGTTTTCGCACTTCCGGCGCAGAATAGCGCGGTCACTGTGGAAAATCAGTGTTTGGGACAGATTACAAAAACAACAGTGACACTGTTCATTAGCAGAGGTCCAGAATGCCTATGTTGAAAATTTGGTGACAATACTCCATAAAATGACTGTGTTATGAGCATGCATTGTGCAGTTTCCACACACGCTCGTAAGTTCACGCATTTATAATATTTTCACTCCAGATTTTCAATATTGTCATTTTTATGTACCTCCTTATGAATAGAACAGCTGTCATTTTTCACATCCTGTCCAAAATGTGTTTTCGCAGTTCCAGCGCAGAATAGCATGGTCACCATGGGAAATCAGTGTTGCGGACACATTACAAAAATGACCATGACACTGTTCATTAGCAGAGGTCCTAAAATGTCTATGTTGAAAATATGGTGACAAAAGTCCATGAAATGACTGTATTATGAGCGTGTGTTACTCAGTTTCCACATACGCTCGTAACTTCGCACATTTGCAATTTTTTCATGCCAGATTTTCAACATTGCCATTTTTTCACACCTTCTTATGAACAGAATAGCTGTCATTTTTCATATCCTGGCCAAAAAGTGTTTTCGTACTTCCAGCACAGAATAGCACGGTCACTGTGGGAAATCCGTGTTCGGGACACATTACAAAAATCACAGTGACACTGTTCATTAGCAGAGGTTCTAAAATGCCTATGTTGAAAATTTGGTGAGAAAAGTCCATGAAATGACTGTGTTACGAGCAGGCGTTGCGCAGTTTCCACGCATGCTCATAACTTCACACATTTGCAATATTTTCACTCCACATTGTCAACATTGCCATTTTTCCGCACCTCCTTATGAACAGTACAGCTGTCATTTTTCACATTTCACCTGATATGTGTTTTCAGACATGTAGCATACAATGGCATGGTCAGTGTGCGAAATCAAAGTTCGGGACAGATTAAGAAAATCACAGTGTCACTCTTCATGAGCAGAGGTCTTAAACTGGCTATGTTGAAAATTTGGTGACAAAAGTCCATAAAATGACTGTGTTATGAGTGTACATTTTGCAATTTCCACGCACCCTCATACGTTCACAAATTCGTAATCTTTTCAGTCCAGATTTTCAACATTGCCATTGTTCCACACCTCCTTATGAATAGTACAGCTGTCATTTTTCACAACCTAGCTGAAATGTGTTTTCGCACTTCCGGCGAAGAATAACATGGTCGCTATGGAAAATCAGTGTTTGGGATAGATGAAGAAAATCACAGTGACACTGTTCATGAGTGGAGGTCCCAAAATGCCTGTGTTGAAACTCTGCTGTAAAACATCCCCAAACTAATTACATTATGGGTGTGCTTTGCGCAGTTTCTATGCACACTCATGACTTCACTAGTTTTTTTATATTTTCATTCCAGCTTTGCAACATTGCCATTTTTTACACCTCCTCATGAACAGTACAGCTGTCATTTTTCACATCCTGTTCGAAATGTATTTTCACACCTGTGGCACCACAAGCTGCAGTCGCTGTGCAAAATCACCTTTCAGCTAACAAACTGATAGTGTCTCTGTTCATGCGGTGGGATCACAAAAAGCCCATGTTGAAAACCTGGAGTAAAAATACCAAGAAACCGCCAGAGTGTTAGGGTTTTCAACCATAATGCCCTACAGTCATCAGGGGTGTGACTTGGGATTGTCAACAGTAATGCTCATGCCATTCCACCCCCCCCCCCACGCGCACCCTGCAGCCAGTGACAGACTTCGAGGTGTGCCTTGGACTCTTTGGCCCCAGAATCCATCCCATTCTCTTATACTGCACCCATTTCAGCATATTTCCTTATGGAATGAGATGAGTAAAGCCCGAACACCCCAAGGCACACCTCGACACTTGTCAGTGTCTGCAGGGTAGGGTGAGAGGAAATATTGTGACCGTTATGGGCAATGACCCAAAGGCACACCCCAGTGCCTGCCCATCTCTGCAGGGTGGGGGTGGGGTTGGTGTCAGTTCAGTACTTTACTTCCATTCCTATACTGCATGGGCCTGATTCTCATAGGGGCCTGCGTCTGGCACAAGCTTGGCAAGCAGCACCTTGCACCAATGCCTGGTGCACCAGGGACCCTGCACCTGATTCAAGTACAGGAGGGGTCCCAGTGGCTAAGTCCCCACGCTAGCACTAACCAGAACCCTGTGGCAAACCCCTGGCACACTGCACAGATCCACTATGGGCCACCAGAGACTAACACAGGCCCCCCCCTGTCCCACTAGGTAATGGGCATGTGGACCCAATCTGATGGGACGATGTCCTCCCACCATGTTTGGTGCAACTGGCGCCTGGCCACAGAGGTGAGTGGTGGGATGTACTGGGCTCTGGAGAGCAGTCTGCACTGGTGTATGAGGGGGTTTGGGCACCACCTGCTGGGTCATGGGTGGGCACTGTACCACCATACATTGGTGCTGCAATAGCAGTGATAGGGCAGGCATCGGGGCTCAGGAGAGCCGCATCAGGATGAGGGAACCAACATGGTACATAGGTGGCATCGGCGAGCTGTGAGGGGATGCCATTGGACCACTAGGATGGGGCCACACATACGAGGCCACACTCTGGGGTGTATAATGGGTGGACCGTCACCCATGGTATGCCGCACACAGGCATGTCACCCAGGGGAGAATGTCTAAGTCCCCTTACGGCTGCCCTGGATGGTCTAAGGACACTTAGAATTTCTCCTGCCAGGTGATGCCTATGAATCGCAGGATGCAGCTTGCATCAGCCGCAGTCCCCCTACCGCCATGCCACAGTGTATTGCAGGTGCAAACCCTGTTTGGGCAGGTGGACTGTGGTCGGTGTGTGAAATCAATGTTTGGAACACATTACGAAGATCACAGGGACACTGTTCATAAGCATAGGTGTTAAAATGGCTATGTTTAAAATTTGATGACAAAAGTCCATAAAATGACTGTTATGAACATCCATTGTGCAATTTCCACACACCCTCGTAAGTTCACGGACTTATGAACAGTACAGCAGTCATTTTTTACACCTGGCCGAAATGTGTTTTCACACTTCTGGCACAGAATAGCACATTTGCTGTAGGAAATTAGTGTTCGGGACAGATTAAGAAAATCACAGTGACATTGTTCATTAGCGGATGGCCCAAAGTGCCTATGTTGAAAATCTGCTGTAAAAAATCCCCAAACTAATTACATTATGGGTGTACATTGCGCAGTTTCTACGCATGCTCATAGCTTCACCAGTTTTTGTATGTTTTCAATCCAGATTTTCAACAATGCCATTTTTTTACACCTCCTCATGAACAGTACACCTGTCACTTTTCACATCCTGATCGAAATGTGTCTTCACGCCTGTGGTGCCAAATGGCACAGTCGCTGTGCAAAATCACCTTTCGCCTAAAGAACTGATAGTGTCACTGTTCATGCAATGAGGTCACAAAAAGCTCATGTGGAAAACGTGGAGTAAAAATACCAAGAAACGCCCAGGGCGTTAGAGTTTTTGACCATAACGCCCTACCCTGAAGGGACTGACAGGTGTCAGGGGTGTGACTTAGGATTGTCGACAGTAATGCTCACTCCATTCCACCCCCACGCCCACCGTGCAGTCAGTGATACGCATCGAGGTGCACCTTGGACTCTTTGCTCCCAGAGGTCACCCCATTCTCCTATACTGAACCCATTTCAGCGTATTTCCTTATGGAATGAGGTGAATGTAAAGCCCAAACACCCCAAGGCTACCTCAACACTTATCAGTGTCTGAAGGGTAGGGTGAGGTGAAATGTTGTGACCATCATGGGAGACAGCCCAGAGGCACACCCCAATGCCTGTCCGCCTCTGCAGGGTGAGGGTGGAGTTGGCGTCAGTTCAATACTTCAATGCCATTCCTATACTGCATCTGTCTAACTCCTGCACTTCAACTGCTAATGCTAGCAAGCAAACATTCGGCATAGACAAATGCTTGTTTATTTCTTCCTTTGATGTTAATAATCTCAATATCTGAAGGTTTCTAGTCACAGTAACATTTTCCACCTCCCCATTTCTTTCAAATACTGATCCAAAAAATTCATTTAAGGCATTAGCCATCTCCTCAGAGTTCTTAATTTCTTTACCATTGATGTTCAATGACCCTACATCTTGTTTATCCTTTCTATTTTGATTTATATATATGTATAAAAACTGTTATTATCCTTCCTATATGCCAGCTTAGCCTCTAACCTTCTTTCTCTCTTTATATTATTTTTCACATTCTTCAAACAGTTTTTATAATGTGATATGGCCTCCTCTGTCCCCAATAATGTCATCCTTTTAGATGCTTTTTGTTTTCTTAAGCATAATTTTATCACCTTATTAGTACACCATAATGGTTTTTTTCCTCTCCTATTGTACTTTTTCTTATCTGGTACATACTTTTTCCAGAGTTAATAATTTATTTTTTAATTCCTCCCACATTTGTCCTACTCTCTTGCCTCCAAAACTCTGTTTCCAATTCCATTTTATTAATTGTTCTTTAATTCTTTGAAAATCTGCCTTATTATAATTCTTTACAACTGTCTTTCCCTTTATACATAACACATTCTGTTTAACATTAAAAGCTATGATGGCATGATCACTATTTCCCAGCTGTTCTCTTATTTTTAACCTATTAGTAAATATCTACTCTATTTGTTAATAATAGATCCAGAGTAGTTTCCCCTCTGGTCGGTTTGTATATTAACTGTTCCAACCCTACCATCTCTAACAACTGTACAAACTTCCCACAATTTGCATCTTTACTATTATACTTTTCCCAACGTATATCAGGGTAGTTAAACGCTCCTGTAATAACGACTTCCCCCTCCATGGTCATCTGTTCAATTTCATTATTTATTATTGTACCTGTTTCTCTGTTACTGTTAGGTGGCCTATAATATAAACCAAATAGAATTTTCTTATCCACTCCCCCTACTACTTGAATCCATAATGGTTCAATTCCCTCATTATCTGTTTCCTTACATAAACTGCTTTGTACTTCTTCTTTACTACAAATAGCCACTCCTCCCCCTTTTCTGTTCTTTCTTGCTTTGGAGTATAACTTATATCCCTCAATACTGGTATTCCATTTTATTTCTGGGTCCCACCAAGTTTCAGTTACCATGCACATGTCTATATTTTCATTAACTAATTTTGCTTCTAGTTCAGCCTTTTTATCAATATTTAAGCTTCTAGCATTAAATGACTATATGAACATTCCCATTCTTCTTTTCCTAACTTGTTTTTGATCATTTTCCAATCCCTTCTATCTTGTTCAGGTATTTTTTGTCCCCGCTCCCCTTGTCTCTTAGTTTAAATTACTGTCCACCACCAATTTAATATCCATTCCTAGTTTTTTACTACCTTTCTTACTTAAATGAAGTCCATCTCTACAAAAATATGATGCTTCATAAGCATAATTTTCCCAATGCTTTATGCATTCCAGATTATTCTGTAATGTCCACTGTCTAAGACAGTTATTTATTTTTTTTATTTTGATGTAGTTAGAACTGGTTTCCTGATTTCTTCAAATTTCTTCTGTATAGCCACCAATTCCTGGTGTCTAATGTTATTAACCCCCAAATGCAAAGTCAGAATTGCTGATCCATCCTTTTCTTTAATAATATCGCCTAACATTCCTTTTACATCCCTTATTTTTGCCCTTGAGAAGTAACTTGTAGTTACACTCTCCTTATTACCCCTAGATGTGTATCTATCCGTGTATTTCAACATTGACTCTCCCAATATGTAAAAATTCCTTTCAATCTTTTCCTGTTCCATTTGTTCCCCACAGCCATCTATCACATCATCTTGCCTCTTCCTGCTAACATCCTCTAGACTGGTGTTGGTGTTTGTATTAACCTGTTCATGCATGAAACCATTTTGGTATTCCCCACCATTTGGTTCATCTTCAGTTCTCCTCCCTTCCTTCTCCATTCCTACTTGTCTCCTACTACTTATCTGTCCCAAGACAGATGTTCCTGCTTTGTCAACCGTTTCCCTACCTATGTAATCTTCCATTTCCTCCTCCAAATACAAATTCTCAGTACCCAAATTTGTGTCACAAGGTATGTTTGGTACATTTATCAGATCCCCCACACAGTATCTGTTGTTTCATTATTGATGTTATTTTCTACATTATGACTATTCTCTCCCCTGTCACAGTCATCATCCAGCATAACTAAAGGCTCAAAACTATATGAACATTCCACTAAAAACCTCATACCTCGGCTTCTTGTTTTTCTTTTCTTTTCAGCTTTTCTTTCCACTACAACCCATTCCCCTTCTTAATCTCTTTCTCTCCTTCTCTTTCTTGAGTTGCTGTCTTTTATTTCCTCACAAGTCTGATCAATCTGCGTACCATTTACATCTTCATTTAACACCAGTTTCTGCCTACATATTATTAAATCTTTCAGCTTCCACCAGCTTCTCCTGCAACTCTTTAATTCTATTGCAATGTTCACATGTATAAATTAACATTTCATTTGCTATGTCTGTACTAACCATTTTACACATTAGACATCTCGGTCCCAGTGTGCCTTCCTCCAGTTTCACGTTTGTATCCATTATTCAGCTTGTACCTTTATTTACTCAAAACCACTGTATCTTTCAGTTTTACTATGGGCTTACCCAGTTACAGTTTGTGTAGTCTATATTATTTGTGCTCCTCTTCCCTCTTAGCATGCTTAACACACCTAATATGTGCAGACACGTGTGTCTTGGTGCGTGTCTCCGTGCATGGCGACCGTGCACACAACCTGCTCAGCGCTCGCCCCGCTTGCACAGGGCATTCAATTTATCCAGTCACCACTGGAAGACTCTTCTGGGTCATGTGACATCGTGATGTAATGCTCTCTTCCTTCACAAAGAAACCCCACAGACTAATAAAACCTTTAGCTAATAGTGCTTCCCAAGCCCTTAAAAGGACTGGCAACCACAAACAATGTTTCATAGAAACATAGAAACATAGACTTTGACAGCAGATAAGGACCGCTTGGCCCACCTAGTCTACCCATTTCCCTACCTAGAGGATAAGCTGCAGATCCTATTTAACCAACAGCCTATTTCTTCCTACTCCCCACAAAAATTGCCTTATATCTGTCCCACGCATTCTTGAATTCTCCCACAGTTTTAGACCCCACAACCTCCTCAGGAAGACTGTTCCATGCATCCACCACCCTCTCTGTGAAAAAATACTTCCTCACATTGCCCCTGAGCCGTCTCCCCTCTATCTTCAAATTGTGTCTCCATGTTTTTGCACATCTCTTTTTCTGAAAGATGCTACCCTCTTGGACTTTGTTGATTCCACTGAGGTACTTAAATGTTTCTATCACGTCCCCCCCTCCCTCCTTTCCTCAAGGGTATACATGTTAAGCTCCTTTAGTCTCTCCTCATATGGCTTCTCTTGCAGACCTTGCACCATTTTAGTTGCCTTCCTCTGAACCGCCTCGATCCTGTCTATGTCTAGCAGAGATGGGGTCTCCAGAACTGGATGCAGCACTCCAGATGGGGTCTCACAAACTGTCTGTACAGGGGAATAACAACTTCCTGTTTTCTGCTGGTGATACCTCTCCTATACATCCCAGTATTCCCCCAGCCCTCCCTACCACCTTCTCACATTGCTTGCCAATCTTAAGGTCATCTGATATGATTACCCCAGGTCCCTTTCCATTTTTGTTGATGTCACTGCCTCCCTCCCATTGTGTAATCTTCCCCTGGGTTTTTGTTTCCCAGGTGCATTATTTTGCACTTCTTTGCATTGAATCCAAGTTGCCATACTTCTGACCATTCCTCCAACCTTGCCAAGTCCCTTCTCATCCTTTTCACACACCTCCTTGTGTATCAACCCTGTTGCAGATCTTTGTGTCATCTACAAAGAGGCATACTTTTCCTTCCAGTCCCTCTGCAATGTCACTTATAAAGGCATTAAAAAGGTTTGGACCCAGTACTGAACCCTGTGGTACCCCACTAGTAACCCCTCTTTCTTCAGAGTGGACTCCATTTACAATTACCTTCTGTGTCCTGTTGTCCATCCAATGTTTTACCCAGGCTACTTCCCTGGGACCCACTCCCAGGCTGGTTAATTTGACTATTAATCTTTGTGTGGACTGTGTCAAATGCCTGTTAAAGTCTAGGTAGACCACGTCCACAGCCCCTCCCTGGTCTACTACTTTGGTCACCCAGTCAAAGAAATCAATTAGATTCATCTGACATGACCTTCCTGCTGTGAACACATGCTGCCTTGGGTCCTGTGCCCCACTGGCCTCTAGGTACTCAACAATTCTTTCCTTCAGAAGTGATTCCATCACTTTCCCTACCACAGAGGTCAAACTTGACAGGTCTGTAGTTTCCTGCCTCTGTCTTGGTCCAACTTTTGTGAAGGGGAATCACATCGGCCTTCCTCCAGTCCTCAGGTATCACACCATCCTCCCATGATTTGTTAAAAAGGGTAGTCAGTAGTATCACTAGTTCTCTACTTAATTCTTTTAGAATTCTGGGGCTAATTCCATCTGGCCCCATTGCTTTGTCCACCTTCAGTTTTTGGAGTTCTTCCAGAACCCTTTCTTCTGTGAAAGGACTGGGATCGACCCCCCTATCCAGAGTGCTTCTGTTAATTGGATTAGGCACCTTCCCCACCTCCTCTTTTGTGAATACTGAACAGAAGTATTCATTCAGTATCCCTGCTTTTTCACTGTCCCTCTCTGCCCACCCACTGTCCATTCTATTCAGCCTCGCTATCCCTTCCTTTGTCTTTCTACACTCCCTGATATACCTATAAAAGGTTTTATCCCCCTTCTTAATAGAGTTGGCTATCTTTTCCTCAGTTTGGGCCTTTGCTTTTCTGACTACCCTCCCTGCTTCCTTCTGCCTTAACTGGTACAGTTCTCTGTCCTGCTCCTTCTGTGTTTCTTTATATTTCCTAAATGCTATCTTTTTTCCCTAACCTTCACTGCCACCTCTTTTGAGAACCATAGTGGCTTTTTCTTTTGTTTTGATTTATTTATTTGCTTTGCACGAAGGCTTGTTGCCTATCTGATGGCAGTTTTGATATTTCCCCATTGTTGCTCCACACCTCCTTCTAGTCTGTTTGTTAGTGCTTTTCTAAGGCACTCTCCCATCTTGCCAAAGTCAGCCCTCCTGAAGTCCAGAATCCTCACTTTATATGGCTTGACTCTGTAGCTGAGTTTATCGTGAACCACACTGTTTGGCGGTCACTTGTTCCCAAATGGCTACCCACTGCTAGATCTGAGATCTTCTCACTGTCCCCATTTGAGAGTACGAGGTCTAAGATTGCTCTCTCATGAGTAGGTTCCAAAACTAGCTGTCTGAGGCATGCTACCTGAAGGGCATTGAGAATGGCCCTGCTTTTGGATGTGACTGCAGCAAAGGTGCTCCAGTTAACATCTGGCATATGAAGGTCCCCATCAACAGTCTCTCCCCTTTCTCTGCCATCCTAAGTATGCCTTCTATCATATTCTTGTCCATTCCCTTCCCCTGACATGGGGGTCTGTATGCAACCCCTGTGTGGATTGTGGTGCCATTTCCAGTCTCCAAGGTGACCCACAGTGCCTCCTCTCCTCCCTGTTTACTGTTTTGTTCAGTTGCTCTGATCTCTTCCCTTATATAGAGATCTACTTCACCCCTCTTCTCCCCTCCCTGTCTCTCCTGTAGGTTGTGTCACTAGTATGTTAACATCTCAGTCATGGTTCTCTGTGTACCATGTTTCTGTGACTGCTACGATATCCAGGCATCCCTCTTCCATCAAGGCTACCAGTTCAGGGAGTGTGTTGCCCAGACTACAGGCAATGGTACTCATTACCCTCCATTTCTTGATGGCCTTACCCCTTTTTGTCCCATCCCTGTCCTTATTGTGTTTGTCACTTTCTCCATTTACCACTGTGCTTCTCCCTATTGACATCTCTATGTCGGCGTCTGCCTCACTTAGTACACTGATTTTTTTTGGAGGGGAGCTAGGATATCCCTGCTCCTTTCCAGTGCCTCCCCCCTTGGCTAGTTTAAATGCTTGACAATGAAGCATTTAAACCTATCACCTAGGATCCTGATTTCCCTCCTGGACAGATGCAGACCATCACAACAGTATAGGCCTGCATTCCTTCAGGTGGACCCCCAGTCCCCAATGAAGCCAAATCCCTGAGCTCTGCACCAGTTTTTCAACCACTGATTGAATCCCATGGTGTGGAGCACCCTAGCTTCACCCTTGCCATAGACAGGCAGCACCTCAGAGAAGGTTACCGTGCGTGCTATTTGTCTAAGGCCCCTCCCCATCTCCACAAACACTTCTTGCACTGCTCTGATCCCTTTCTTAGCCAGGTAATTTGTCGCTAGGTAGACAATGACTTCCAGCTCCCTCCCCTGTGTAGCTGCTCCTGTGATTCTGAGGATTCGCTCGCTGTCCCTCCCCAGCTGTGATTTTCTTTAATGCAGCACCATGGTGCCAGAGACAGATGGCTGTAGACCATTTCCTCTTCCTGAGGACTACAAATTCCACCATTCTCCTGGTTTCCCCTGTTCCTAATAAGCACTTCTAGTACCCATTTTGCACAGTGCTCTCTGCAGCAGAACACTGTAGTCAGACCTGTCTTACCAGCTTTCAACTGGTCTCACACTATGTGGACTACAGCTATTAGATTCTGCTCATGCAGGGTGTTCAATTTATCCAGTCACCACCAGAAGACTCTTCTGGGTCACGTGACCTCATGATGTAATGCTCTCTCCCTTCACAAAGAAACACCACAATCTAATAAAACCTTTAGCTAGTAGTGTTTTCCAAGCTCTTAAAAGGGCTGGCAATCACAAACAATGTTTCCCCAGCTGCGATTTTCTTTAATGCAGCACTGTGGTGCCAGAGACAGATGGCTGTAGACTGTTTCCTCTTTCTGAGGACTACAAATTGCACTGTTCTCCTGGTTTACCCCGTCCCTAATAAGCACCTCGATTACCCATTTTGCACAGTGCTCTCGGCAGCAGAACACTGTAGCCAGACCTGTCTCACCAGCTATCAACTGGTCTCACACTATGTGGACTACGGCTATTTCCCATTTTCTAGCCTACAAAACATAGAGGAGCCCTGCACAGAAGAGAATGAACCAGTGGTGAAGTGGGTTCTTTTGGGCCCCCATCCTAAATCTTCAATCTCATGGGCACCCTCAGGGTGTATGGAGACAATATAAATTTCCATCAATATGCTTAGAATGTATATAGAATGTACTTAGTATGTAGTTAACATGTATGTAAGAACCCTTAAAAAGCACGTAAACAATCTACATAAGAACATGTCTTCTAGTGCTGATGGAAATGTGATAATCTGAAGATGAATATTTGGTTTGTAAAGCTGACTTCTTTTAAATAAAGTTTTCAAAAAAAAAAAGCTACCCAATTTAAATAGGGGAAAATTGTCTTCTGGACAGCGTGGCAGTTGAAAGGGGGACAGATTTTCAATGGCTGACATGAGGCTTGCGAAAAGGCCTGTGTCAAACCTGATGTTTGACACAAGTCGTAACTTCTTTGATGTAACTGCACCCAATTTTCATACATTGAAACAGTTACAGCAATTCCACCTTTATGGCAGCTTGTGCCAAACATTTGAAAAGGTCCCCCAAATGGCTCACGTTAGACTGGGGGGAGATGGTCTAACTTGTGGCATTTGGCGCACATAGATGTAAATTCCAGTCGGCGCAGAGTGAATGCCACAAGCCCCTCCACCGTATATTTGGCACAGCAGGGCCTTGCGGCAGACACACAGGGCTCTTGAAAATTGGTCCCAAGGCATCTAGTTGATCAGAGATGTCAGGGGGTACCCTTTGGTCAGTTGCTGGCAAAAGTCAGTTTACCTCGCCAAACCCAAATGGTAGTGGATAGAACCAAGGCAAGCTCTTCACAAGTGAAATTATGATCATTCTTTTATGACTGACACTTCTCCAGTCCTACATTTGCTACAAAAGGTACAGGGCTGAGGGCTCTAGACATCTTATGTCACAATTTGACCCCTAGATGTTATTGGCCTTTTTGCCTTCCTTACAGGCACAACAAAATAACTGGGAAAGAGACTTTACCCTGAGTCTAGATGACATACAAATGACAGAATTGCTGCAGCATGCATGCCTCACTTACTGCAGCAATTCCACAGCAATGGGAAGCGTTTCCATGCCCATCACTGTAGACTGGGAAATGGTCTGGGAGAACGTGACTAGAATCCCAGGGGGAGACCCAGAGCTAAACAAGTACAACTTAAAACATTGTACAACTGGAATATGGCACTTACTGTAGGAACTTGCATTTAATGGGACTTAGGGATTCACGTAAGTGTAGGCACTGTAATCGAGTAGTAGGTACCCTCTTCCACATACTTTCTGAATGTCCCCATGTATTCTTTTTTTGGGGGGATCAGGGTGTGGGCACAATATCATTAATTTCTACTGTAGCAAATAATTGGAGTAAGAACTCACCACAAAACTTGTGCTTGTATTTGTGGATTTTTTATTACAAAAATCATACAGGATCTGCCCCACTGTTTCTGATGTTTCACTCAGTGACTTAATTGGGGTATAGGGGTAAATACAGATCTGATTAGGCCATATTCATTGTGTGCTTCAAAGGGCTGTAGGTCCATACCATGGCTGAATCTGACAAACTGCATCAAATGCCCGGCTCCATGCTGTCATTGTCATTAATCTCTGGGAGCAGAGTGCTCAGATCTGTATTTGGGGCACACTGATGAGTGACTGACCTGAGCAAACTAGTGATTAGATGGTGCCATGTAGCTCTGGTCACACCCAAGAGAATAATTGCACAGGGTTGGAAGGCTCACTCTGGGATTACATATCATAGATGTCTTGAACGTCTTAAAAAGAAATATGGCAAAGAAAAAATGAGCTAAAGGTTGCAACAAAGTGAGACGTTTTTGGTACTGGTCTGCCACTAAAAGACCCCTTACCTTCTCTGTGGTCTGCCAGACCCTTCGGTTGCTGCTGGTGAGGATCCTATGCTGGACCATTCGAATAACTGGACGGATGCATAAAATAAAGAATAAAGAGTTATTCTGTACAGCAAATGTTCTCTTCATGAGGACAAGCCCCAGACTATTTCTCTGCCTGACAGGCATACACGGCTCTGCCAGGCAGTGCAACAGTTTCTTACATGCAGGTTCTAAGTGCTCTTAAAGGGGCATCAGCTAACAACATTAAGCCCCATACTTAATGTGTGTGTCACATCAGCGCCGGAACAGTGAATGTGAGCACCACTTAAACAAGCAATAACTATTATAACGGTTACTGAGTAAGTTTTAAGGCAAAAAAAAAAAACATTTTTAAGCATTTCAAGGCATTACATTTCACAAAACAGTACTCCACTGCGGGGAGGAAAGAATCTGGTCTACACTGGGGACCAGTCAGAGCAGCACCAGAGAGAAGAGAACACCATAGCACTGGAAGCTTGGTCATGCCACAAGCGCGAAAGTGTGGGAGAAGGGAAAAGGAAGAGAGGGAAGGGTAGCAGCTAGAGGATACCCAGAATGCAGGATCACACTTTAATAACAGTTGCATAACAATAATAACAGGTGGGCTGTCCATTTGAAAAGACATTCCTAAGGGGAAAAAAAGTGTTAAATGCAGTTATGCAGCACCATCAGAAACAATTGCGTAAGATAGGTACAAGAAACATTTTTTGCCAAACAATTAAAGATAGAGACTATCACCAGAAAAAGAAGATTTAGTCCCAAAATACACTGAGTTTGGGAACACAAAAGTTCAAGACCCGTCGACTTTTCCGGTCAGTGGGAATGGAGGCATGAGCTGATTGCACCAGTTCCTGACAAGATGGGGTCAGGTCGTTAAAAGCGACCCAGGAGTTCTGCAAACTGTCAGATCCGCAACACTTGACTCTGTAAGTCCAGGATCCATTTGTAAACTTCTTCAACAAGTATACATGGCACTGCCAGGCAGTGCAACAATTTGTTACATGCAGGTTCTAAGTGCTCTTAAAGGGGCAGCAGCTAACAACATTAAGCCCCATACTTAATGTGTGCTTCACATCGGAAAACACATTTTCAGAACTTCAACTTGGTCCAGGTTTTCTGAGTTTATTCAGGGTTTTTAATAACAATTAAGGCACCAAGTGAGGTGTATCTCATATACGGAGGCTTTATAACTTATGGATGGATACATGAGCTTGTGACTTTATTCTTATGTTTTTACTACAGTATGTATAACTTTCAGTTAACTTGTCTGTTTTCCATTTTTTTGTCTTTATTGTTTTGGATACTTAAATGTGTTTCCTTCACATATTTGCATCCTTAATCCTGTGGAGGGGTAACTAATGGATGCATGGCACCCCTGGTTAGTGTGTGTGTATGTGTGTGTGGAAGGGGGGGCTTTTGTATATGACTATTAGCAATGTCTCACCCACATTAGAGGACTACTTTTTACTGTGTTCTAGCTTACTGTGATATTATGTAGAAGATAAGGTCATCAGTGTCTAATCTGTTATCTGATGTAATGTACAATGACGATGTCATGAAGTGTACTTTCCAGTTTGTATCTGCAGTTTTGTGTTTGTACTCCGAAACATTCTAAAAATTCTGTAAAATTCAGATGATAAAAAAAAAATATCAGTTCTCTCATGCAATAAAAAGAATCACAATATTCCAGCATATGTGATAAGTATGGTGCAGTAAGATTATTCCTACAAATTATTTTTAACCTATTTATTTCCCTTCTATTGCAGAGCAACTCTGAGTGGTAAAACGTAGGACAACCCTCCAAATGTGGACAGTTGAATGGAATAAATCCTGCTGTATAATGTGGAACAGCCCCCTCTCCATGTGAGACAGAGGTGTTTCTGAGCAGTTAAATGAGGGATTCTCCTCATAATGTGGGACAGTTGAGAGGTATTAATCTTCTTGTATAATGCAGGACAAATGCATTAACAGCCGAGAGGTATAAATCCTGCTGTACAATGTGGAACGGAACCTTTTCCATGTGAGAAAGATAGAACTCAGAGTGGTTAAAAGAGGGAAATCTTTCTTAATGTGGAACAGTTGAAAGGTAAGGTATGAATCCCACTGTATAATGTGTAATACCACCCTCTCCATGTGGAACAGAGGAGATTCTTAGGAGTCAAATGAAGGACATACCCCCCTAATGTGGAATAGTTTAGAGGTATACGTCCCGCTGTACAATGTGGGATACTCTCCATGCATTATTTGGGCTGGCTAGAATGAATGACTGGTACACAGCTTCCATTAGTTTGCAAAATAGTGACTCACATCTTTTAGACCACACTACCTACACTACTTGGGTGCCTTCTTGAATGGTACATCTGTAAGGAGTGTGGCCTCTGCACTGAAATTAGGAAAGGATCTCTGATAATATCTGTCTGAGCCCCAAAACATACATGGAATTTGGTTTTGTGTGCTTGCTAAGATATAATCACTTCAACTTTTGCTGATTCAGGTCTCAGGTACCCTCCCCCCCCCACACACACACTAACACTTGATGTCCCAGGTAGGATATTTCAGTTGTTCTAGTGAAACATTTCTTCACTTTGATGGTTAGGCATACTTCCATCACTGAAGACAGCATGTCTCTCACACGATGAACGTGATCATTCTGGGTCTGGCTGAATATCAAATATTATCCTGGAAGGTGACTACATAATCCCCTGCTCCTTCCAGAAAGTTGCCTATGAACTCCTGAAAGGATGCTGGCATATTCTGTGTCCCAATAGGTGTCACACAAAACTCATAGAGCCCAAAGTGTGTGACAAAGGCAGCCTGCTCCTTGGTCTTCTTTGACAGTGCCACCTGCCTATACCCCTTGCTCAAAAGTCAGATCAATTGTGGAGAGACACTGGGCTGGTCCAAGGTGCTCCAACATGTGACTTTTGCCATTGAGCACTGGTCATCTACAGTAACTGTGTTCAGTTTGTGGTAGAGCCACTGATTCTTTGGTTTTAAAAATGTCTAGTTCCGTCTGACCAAATGTAAATGTAGTTTTTGAGTTTTTTAGCATAATCACATACTAATCTTTCTAGAGTCAGTCTTCTCCACAGAGCCAAACTCTTTGGTCTTAGGACAAAAGCATTAGGACCCAGCAGAAACTAGAACTTTTTGGGCCCGCAACACCAGTGCACAGCACCGATGTATGGTGTCATGTATGCCTCCACAACATATAAAGTGGCACTGGCCTCAACCGCCTTAGGTCCTTTTTTCGGTTACACTTTAAGTGTCCATTTCAGGGGGTCACGTGATGCAGCGAGCCTAAGAAGATGCCTTTTTCAGCCTCTCCTGCCCGCCGCTGCTATTTTTATATATTTTCTTGAGTTAACCTACGTTGAGAGCCCAACCAAAGTTACTAGGTGGTGTGGGAAGTACTGCAGAGCTGTGCTGGAGTGGTTTGGGAAGAATGGAGGTCGACATGAAAAAGCCTCAGCCCAAACATACACCCCCTGCCACCCCAGAGAAGGCCCCTAAAAAGCCACGAGCCAACACTGCCGGGACTGCACAGACAACATCGCACCCTAATCCGGAGCAAGAGCCTTTAACGCTCGCTGGTTTCCTGGCCGAATTTCGCCCGTTCAAGGAAGAGCTGAAAAGCCTCACAAGCGAAATTAAAACACTTTCCCAGGCTATCGAGGATATAGCACTGAGAACATTGGATACTGAGGCTCGACTTACCTCATTGGAGAGGAGAGTGGATAAGCAGGATCCTGAAGTGGTCCTAATAAAGCAAAAATCAGCAGAATGGAACAGAAATTAGAGGATCTCGAAGGTCGCAGCCGCAGAAATAACGCGGTGATCATTGGGCTCCCCGAGTTGAAAGAAGGACAGGATGCTGTTTTATTTGTCCAGAAATTCATCAAAAAGATTATGGGGCCCTCTCCCTACAGCTCCCACTACATCATAGAGCGGGCCCACAGAGCATTGCGACCTAAACCTCTGAAGGGGACTTCCCCTCAACCTCTAATTTTCCGTTTCCTAAATTATCTGGAGAAGCAGCATTTTTTTGTTAAATTGAGGTCTATTCAAGAGCTGCAGTGGGAAGGAGTGAGAATCAGAATCACCTAGGACTTACTGCTCTCAGTCAGACAGCGCAGAGTTGCCTTCCACCCGGTAGTCAAGAAACTAATCGCAGCTGGTCTTAAATTCAGGATGCTGTACCCTTCCAAGCTACAGGTGCATTATCGGGACAGTGGCATACCTATGAAGATTTGGATTCAGCAACCACAGGACTTAAGAAAGCTATGCCTGATCTTTTTAAGGATGCTTGAAAATGCTTAGGGTTTTATTTGTGGGGTCCATTCTGGAAGCAGGAGGCGTGATGGAATGCATGGAATTTTCTTAGAGAGGCTGGGCCCGAGATGTTCGGAGCTGGGCTTTGTTCTCTAGTCCAGACTGGACCTCTTGTGATTGCCCCTCTGTTTAGGGCTAGAATTTGAAAGTAGCTGTATTCTTATAATTCTAGTTATTAATGTCTATCCCAAATTTGTTGTGGGGCTGGCACGGGGTCTGGATGGGGCATCCTTGCCTAGGTGTATATGAGTGCGGTTGCCTGCATTGCTCAGGGACTCCAACCTGGGTGATGAGCAAGTCTTTGTGGGTCTGTAGGGCACTCCTGATTTGAGTCCCCCATTAATGATGCCCTGTGTGTAGAAATGAAGGCCCAGGGTAGGACTGAGCTGGGCCTTGTCTTTGGATAGCACTGCTAGTGTTGTCCCTACAGGACAAGCTCCTCCCTCCTTCTTCTCTTTCTCAGCCAGTTTATGAGAGGGGACGCCTTTTCGGACAGTGGCATGCACGAGGCTAGACCAGGACGTTAATGTTCGCATTGGGTTGGCATGTGGCTAGTATTGTTTGTTGGGGGGGGCTTCCATGGTAATTGGAGGGTTAGGTGTAACATTTCTGTCCCGGTGCCTCCCCTGTTCTCCCAGTTCTCACTCGTCTCATTTGGGGGCCATAGGATATACACACGGGGGGAAGGAATAGAAGCTGTTGCGCTTGATAGTCACATGAGGGGAGTGTTGCTCTATTATTCGTAGCATTCATTATTAAGTTGATGTGCTTCCCTCGAATATACGATTTCTTAACGGTGCTGATTTTGCAACAGCAGGGACATACTCAGATGCTGTTAAAACAGCTGCTGTATCAGGGAGGAGCCTGTCCTCTCTGGTATATCTTCCCTTCGGATGGCCACGTATGGTACGCTTTCGCCGGGTGTTGTCATTGCCGTATTGCTGGTAGGAGCTCCTCGATTTTACGTGCTGCCAGAATTAATAGGGATTTATGCTTCACTTCCATATTTCTCGGTAATTATCACAGGGAAGGGACTTTCTGCTGTACAAGCATGGGGGTTGTGTATTAATCTGCTACGATAACGTAGATTCGATGGGAGGTAAAATGATGGGAGGTAAAATACAACGGGGTACTCAGTAATAGGATGGTTCCCTAATGTTGGATTTTATAGAATTAAGAGTAGGAATAATGGTGTTCATTCGGGATCAACCTAATGGTTTTAATAGGGATTTCATAGTTAGTTTAGGTATTTTTGAGTAATATATTTTTATGGAACCAGCCTTGTTCCTCTGTTTCTTCACATATAGGATTCATAGGGATGCGATGGAAGGGAGAGGGCAGGAGGGGGAAGGCGATTTTGATGGAGAGCTGCTAAACGAAGTGCAGTAAAGGGAGGGGAGGAGGGGGACTTAAGGGCATTGTGTATTGGGGTTGTCTGTTCTTTGGGTAGTTTAAGGATGTTTTCAGTAGGGTCGAGGTTTGGGGATTATGGGGGAGGTGGGAGGGTTGGGGCACAGTCTGCTGCAGGCAGGTTGATGGATGGTTTCACTGTAGTTCTCGACATTATGCACTGTTTTCATTTATTGAAACTCTTTGATGGCTAATGAGCTTTGTTTTTCAACATGGAATGTTAAAGGGGTCCGTAAAAAAACAAAACAGTATAAGATATTGAAGCATTTGGACATTTTACACACTAACATCGTTTTTATCCAAGAGTCTCATTTGCTTGACTCGGAAGCCATTCAGATGAGACGGATGCAGATAGGGCAGGTCTTTTCAGCCCAAGGAACTTCTAATAGTTGTGGGGTTCTAATCCTTGTTAACAGGAGTGTTCCGTTCAAGGTCACACAGGAAATTAAAGACCCATATGGTAGATTTATTCTAGTTAAGGGTACTATGTACTCCATAGATTTTGTCTTAGGTAGCATTTATGGCCCTAACAAGGACGACCCTCTCTTCTTTATGAGACTCCTCACAATCTTCTTTCCTTATTACCTTCCACAATAATTTTAGGGGGGGGATTGGAATTTAGTGATGGACCCGGGTAAAGATTGTACTGGTTCACTTTCAGGGCTCCTTTCCCAGGCACAGCGTGCAGTACACGAATTAATGGATAGGCTGGGATTATGCGATATATGGAGGGTTTTACATCCCGAGGATAGGGAATACACTTTTTACATCCCCTGTTCATAGGTCTTCATCCCGTATTGATTACCTGTTACTATCTCAGGCATTGTTACCAGGAGTAACATTCTCTGCCATTCAGCCAGGCCCGCCCTCTGATCACTCTGTGGTGCTTTGCAAGTTGGCTCTCACCTCTTTGCCCAAGCGCCAATCTAGGTGGAAACTGAATGACCGATTGCTCAAGGACTCTAAGAGCAGAGACCGACATGAGCAAATTAAACAATTTTTTGATCTGAATTCTGCACAGGATACTAGGCCAGACATATTATGGTGTGCCTTTAAAGTATACCTTCGGGGCATCCTAATTGGGATGGCCTTGGCACGGAAAAGGGGATGGGAGGTGAAACAGAAGGCAGTGCTGTCCCAGATCAGAGCATTAGAGATTAACTTACAATCAAACCCATCTGATGAAACTAAACAAAATCTTGCAAAATGGAGGAATTCCAATATAAACAAGCTCAATGAAAAAGCAGAATTCGCTATCTTATGCACAAGGGCCTCTTATATAGATCATGGGGAAAAAGCGAGAAAACTGTTGGCCCACAGAATTAAGCAACTGGAATCTGCCCGATTTATCCCTCCCATTCGCTCTAGAATAGACGGAGCTCTGAGATCTTCCCCTCAGGAGATTGTCTCAGAGTTCGTCAGTTATTACAAACATCTATACGGAGAAATGTCCAATCTGCCTTCTGTCTCTACTCTCTTCTCCTATTTAGCAGAAGCCCAGCTACCTCGCCTCTCTGAATCTCAGTATAGGGCGCTAGTAGCCCCTATTTCTACATTGGAAATTTTGGAGGTGATACAGGGTTTACCCTCGGACAAAACACCTGGAATGGATGTTTTTTCAGCAAACTTTTATAAATGTTTTAAGGAACAAATTACCCCTCATCTTCTTTCCCTTTTCCAACACATCTTAACAGGTGCGCAAGTAGATTCTACTCTATTTGAGGCCCTTATCGTGCTCCTCCCGAAGTCGGGTAAAAACTTAGAATGTGTTGAGAGTTACAGACCCATTTCATTACTGAACCAAGATATAAAAATCTTAACTGAAATACTGGCTGATAGGCTTAGTTTGGTTCTTCCTGACCTAATTGGTACACATCAGGTGGGTTTCATGAAGGGAAGATCGTCCACTGACCACCTTTGTACTCTCTCACATGTCTTCTCGGTGTCCAGGGATGCTCCCTTTCCAGTGGCGCTGGTCTCCCTGGATGCCGAGAAGACCTTTGACAGAGTTAATTCGAGCTTCTTACTCCAAACGCTAAATTCCTTTGGTTTTCCCCAACAATTCCAATTGTGGGTAAAGGCTCTCTATCAGAATCCGACTGCCAGAATTTCTGGGAATGGTGTAATCTCTCAAGCCTTTACCTTATATTCTGGTACAAGGCAGGGCTATCCTCTCTCCCCCCTACTTTTTAACCTTTACCTGGAACCGCTAATCCGTAAACTAATCCTATGTCCAAAGGTTCAGGGGCTCACCATACACTTAAAGTCGCTGCTTATGCAGACTATTTGCTCTTGCAGCTTTCTTACCCAGAAACATCTATTCCTGCCATGTTAGGCATTATTGAGCAATTCAGCAAACTATCGAATTATAAGCTAAATGTGGGGAAGTCTATCGTATTTCCTTTAAACCATAAAGTTTTTAAGAATTATATTACAGCCTTAGGCCTATTGTGGTCCAGGGATTCCTTGCAGTATTTGGGCATTGTATGAACTAGAGATACGCAGCTTACTATTAAGTACAATATGGAGGCATTATTGTCTACGGTGGCCCTCGATTTAGCCAGATGGTCGGTCCTACCCATTTCTTTGTGGGGAAGAGTAAACCTGGTTAAGATGAATGTTCTGCCACGTCTACTATACCCTCTTCAACTGCTCAACATTTTTTTACTGGGTGGTTGGTTTAAAACAGCCCAGAGTTTGTTGGTTGAATTCATTTGGTCTAAAAAGAAACCAAGACTAGCCCACTATAAGCTCGTCGCACCTAAGCCTAAAGGCGACTTACGGCTTCCATACCTATGCATGTATCATTAGGCCTGCAATGCTGCTAAATACCTCAGGTAGCTGGACCCTAATCCTCCACCTATCTTCCCGCATGGCTCAAAATAGAACTCAAACTGATTCGATCTGCTAATATAACCCCTTCCACATTATTATTCCTAAATATCGCCTCTTTACCAAAAAAATTAAAAGATACCACAATAGCAACTTCCACAAGGATTCACTCGCAGCTGTGTGGATTCTTAAAATATAAAAATTGTTTGGATGTGGCGTAATCGATCTGGAACTCCACAGCTTTTAAAATAGATAATAAAATGTTATCCCCTAGGTGGTTACCTAGATTGGGGGAAGGGAGTTTGTCTTCACTTCTTAAGGAGAATGGTACATGGCTATCTGCTGATGACATCGTTGAGAAATTTAGGCTTCAGAAAGGTGATTACTTCAAGGTACTCCAGCTTAGACACCTTCTTATTAAAAAGTTTGAAGATGGTCCCCCTTTATCT
This sequence comes from Neoceratodus forsteri, assembly GCA_016271365.2. NCBI lineage: Eukaryota > Metazoa > Chordata > Ceratodontiformes > Ceratodontidae > Neoceratodus > Neoceratodus forsteri. Next base: position 414,597,868 of record CM028138.1, read on the forward strand.
TACAAATTCTCTTTCCAGTCAGAATTGGGCCCACTAGCTAATTCCCCCCAAAGTACCTCCAAACTTTATAATATTTTGTATGACTGGCGTTTCCCAGAGCTGTTTGGACCCACAGAGTTTTGGTCCGATTCTTTCCCACACTGGGACAAAGACTGGACGGCTATATGGAATAACTGCCATCATTTTGTAACACAAGATAGGCTACGGTTAATGCAGTTTAACATCCTTCATAACCTTTATCGTTACCCACAGAAACTGGCCAAATGGGGAGTAATATCTTCTAATATATGTATGAGGTGCACTCAAGCGGAAGGCTCCTTATTTCACATCTTTTGGGAATGCTCCAAGATAGCTCCCCTTTGGAAGGCTATCAAGGACAAGGCTGACCCACTGCTTGGGCTGACGGATTTATTTACCCCAGAGGTCTGCGTTTTTGGGGAGTACCATATTGCCTTGATCTCTATGTCAGTTAAAAACCTGGTGCTTAAATACTGGAAGAGTACTGATGCTGTCTCTTATTCTGAATGGCTTAACGAGTTATTATCCAGTCTTCGAGTGGAGAAGACCATTCGAGCATTAACAATAATAAATCCAAATATGAAAAGATCTGGGCCCCGGTACACACGTTATACACCATTTAGTGTTTTCTTCTCGGGTTACTACATAGTATGGATTGTCAGGCCTCGGGACTGTGTGTGTGTGGGGGGGTGCTTTTTGGGGAGGTGTCGGGGGGGGGAGGGGGACAGGGTCATGTAACCTGCTTTGTTATATGTCCAAATGTCTTGGATATCACGACCCTGTCTACTGTAGTTGTTGTACTTTAATAAACTTTATATGGAAAAGTGTCCATTTCAATGCAACTAATCATTAATTACATGCAACAGGGTAATTACATTGTAGTTATATGTTTGTTGCATACAACTAGAAACATAGAAATGTAGAAACTGACAGCAGATAAGAGCCACTTGGCCTATCCAGTCTGCCCTTCTTTGTTGTGCTGCTTTCACTGCAGACCCTTTCAGGCCTACAGCACTTTCTCTTCCACCCCTTTCCTATCCCTTAGGATTCCCTTGTGCCTATCCCAGGCTTTTTGAATCCCACCACTGTTTTCACCCCCACTACCTCCACTGGAAGACTGTTCCAGACATCCAACACCCTTTCTGTGAAGAACTATTTCCTCACATCTCTCCTGAATCTACCCCCTCAGCTTCATATCATGACCCCTTGTTCTAGAGCACCCTTTCCTCGGAAGAATACCTCCCACCTGTACCTTATTCACCCCATGAGGTATTTAAAGGTCTCGATCATATCCTCCCTCTCCCTCCTCTCCTCCAGAGTATACAAGTTTAGTTCCTTTAGCCTCTTCTCATAGGGCTTTGGATACAGACCCTGTACCATCTTGGTAGCCCTCTTCTGGACAGCCTCTACTCTGTCTATGTCTTTCCTGAGATTTGGTCTCCAAAACTGGACACAGTACTCCAGGTGGGGTCTTACTAATTACCTATATAGGGGTAACACAACTTCCTTTTTCCTGTTGGCAATACCCCTACTTATACACCCCAGAATCCCACCAGCTCTCCCGATTGCTTTGTCACATTGTCTGGCCACCTTCAGGTCATCCGATATGATTACCCCCAGGTCCCTTTCCTGCTTGGTCATTGCAAGTACCCCCCCCCCATTTTGCACTGCACCCCCAGGTTTACAAACTTATGAACATATGAAGATGCCAGCAGATTAGGCCAAATTGTCTATTGCATCTGCTTGTGTGTAGCTCACACTACAGTTGCTGCTGCTTCCTTCCACCCCTTATCCAATCTGCACCCAAAAGTTTCTCCCCCTCGATTTTCTTACCATTTTCCTTTCTCCCGATCTGAACCTCGCCCATATACCTGTTCCATCCTTTCTTGAAGCTTCCAACTGACTCCAGAGAAATCAGATCCTCTGGTAACTCATTTCAGGGAGACACAACCCTTTCCATGAAGTAGTGTTTTCTTAGTTTCCTTCTGTACTTTACTCCTACCAGCTTCAGAATGTGCCCTCTCATGGACCCTCCCCCTTTTAATCTGAACAACCCCTCCGTATTTACACTGTTGATCCCTGTCAAATATTTAAAGGTCTCTATCATATCCCCTC